>CM050448.1:73108652-75531152 GCA_027563935.2 Costus lasius | reverse complement strand
ATGGATAACTGGGCTTGGAAGAAAATTACCCGGCCTTGATGGCGTGCTGGATAATTTGATTTGAAAATTTATCCGGCCTCACGGCGTGCTGGATAATTTGGATTTAGAATTTCATCCGGCCTCGCGGCGTGTTGGGTAATTGGGTTTGGAGTTTTATCGGGCCTCGCGGCATGTTGGACAATTTGATTTTGGGAAATTTATCCGGCCTTGCGGCGTGGTGGATAATCTAATTTGGGGATTTTACCCGGCCTTGCAGCGTAGTGGATAATTTAATTTGGAATTTATCCGGCCTCGCCGAATGAAACATTATATCGAGGAGCTGCGCCCCGATGGTAAACATCGACGTACGCACCTCCCAAACGATATTCCGTTGTGATGGTATAAGGCTTTCAGTATATTTGTATGAGTGTGTCTTTGGAGTTAGACATTTTACACTTGGGAATATTCTAAATACGAGACGACATGATGTAGGTTTACGCTCGTAATGCCGAAACGATTATACCGGATTCAAATATTTCATTAATTTTCCTCTCCTTCTCCTTTTATCCCTTTTTGTTGTTTGCTTTTATTATTGTTACTATTTTTATCTCTCCCGTTTGTTATCATCATTTTTTTTTGCAGGGGTATGAAGTAACTCCTCCTTTGAGATCAGGACATTCGATCATTAATTTGATCCTAGTGTTAAACTGGGAATCAAGGGGTGAAATTAGCGATGCTGAGAGGGTTTCTCTTGATGACTCCGCAACCCTCGTTCAAAGGGGAAAGTTTCACTTTCCCTTTTTACGCGGCGGACAGATCAAAGCCCAGGCGATTCCTTGATTGACGACAATTTTGGGGAATCGTCGTAGGGTTCGCGTCCCAGCGATCGACTACAGCGCCGGTCTTTGAGAAAGCGGGCGGGAGGCGTTCATCCGGGCCGAGAGAGGGATGGTATCACTGCTGCGCCTCCGGCGGTATTGGGGCTTCTGATGGCGTTACCGAGAGCGACGGCCAACTGTTTGTCGGCAACGAAGGAAGACAGAGGTAAGGCATAGGAGGCGAGGTCGCAGGGGAAGAGCGGCAGCGTTGCTACTCCTTTTTATGTTACGACCTTGCAATGCTCGATCAAAGGGTAAAGTTTCCCCTCGACCTTATTCGTTGTGCAGCCACGGATGGCGTCTTAGCGGCAGCTGCGAATCGATTCTGTCGGAGACGCTGATCCCAGGAGAGACGACGATATCCGGCGGCTGCTGCGGCTGGTTTTTTTTTGGAACGACCGGCGAGGTGGACGCAGCGAGAAGTTGCGGCCCGCTGCGTTCCTGGCAGCGACTATTGAGGTAATGGCGTTGATGATCTGGCGAGAGGAGAGGGACAGTTGGCAGATCCCATGGCCGAGGCTACGACTTCGCGTCAGATCCAAGCCCCAGGCGAGACAGGGAGTTGAGCGTCGCTGATCCCTGGTGAAGAACATGCTTGCTTAGCGGATCGTCCGTGGCAGATAGCGACGACCATTAGATTAGAGGTCCGACCCCTTCATCAGCTTAATTCCAGAAAAAAAGTCACGTAGATTTGATTTTATTTTGCAGCTTCCCCCTCTACAGCATAGTAAGGTTTTCCTTGCAGCTCAGTTGGACCCCTCTTTTAATCTCGTTTTTTTTTGCTTCAATTTGAACTAGGAACTGGTAACCGGTTCCAAACTTTAGCTCAAGTAAGGTGAAATTTCCTCTTGGTGCAACCCAGTCCTGGAGGGGATTGAGGAAACGGAGTGGCAGAGGACTCGATCAGGTATTTTGTTCTTCATTGGTTTACTCCTCGCATTCTGCTGATTCCATTTTTTACTCTTCGATTCTTCGTATGATTTTCGGATTTTACCGCATCTCGGCAAATTTCTTCAGTTCAACCAGCTTCCTCTCCTCTCTCACTTTTCTTACCACCGCACTTCTCATTTTCTTTCGCACGGTTTCTTCCCTTTTTTTTTTTTTTTCTTTTTACGTGGCACCTTTTATTACCGAAACTTCACCCCTCTTGGAGCTCCTGCCGATCTTCTCTTTTATTATTTTTGTTGCTCACGGTTTCTTCCGAACACCTCCCCAGCCAACCCCTTTTAACAGAGAACCCTCTTTTAGTCTCTCTTTTCTTTCTTTTAGATCCGCAACTAGAAAATTCCCTTCTCCTTCAACAAATCTTCTTTATCCTTCGTGTTTGGAGACCCCTTGCTCCCTTTACAGTAGAGGAACAAGATTCTGGAGAAACTTGTGAGCAGTAACAATCAACTCTTCCCTTCTCGTTCGCTCTCTTTCGCATCTTCTCATCATTTTCATGTTTCCCTCATTTGCTTCTTCTGTCTCTCGCAGTCTTTTTATTTGCTTCTTCTGTCCCTCATTCTTCTGCCTCTCATTCTTCTGCCTCTCATAGTTCTTCCTACTTGCTTTCTTCTGTCCTATGTGACAGCCTCATTCTCCTCTTCTCTTTTGGCATTTCCCTCTTTTAATGCTCTTTTTTGTATCTAGCATGGTGCCATAGGATGCTTAACGCATCTTAGGCCTAAGAAAACCAATGAATCAAGAGGAGAACAGGAGTGTGTGTGCTCCTTGTAGTGCCAGGCCGCTTAATGCGACCATGAGGCCTAAGAAAAACGAACGATCAAAAGGAAGTGTGTGTGTGTTCCACTATGGTGCCAGGACGCTTAGTGCGTCCATGAAGCCTAAGAAAACCGAGTAGAGAAAATAAAGGAGCTCCCATTCATCTACCTTCTCCTTGCTCTTCCTCCTTCGTTTATCTCCTTCTTCTTCTTCTTGTGACGTTCGTTTCTGTTACAATGCGTATTTGTCTCTGTGTCTTTGGTGTTTTTTTCTTTTTGCTTCTCTGCTGGCCGCGTCGCTGCTTTTCTTCTTTTTTTTCTTTGGCCGACCTCCCTTATATAGACCACAGCTTGACGTTTCTTCCGATTTTCACTTTCAGCCCAATCCGTCAGCAGTTTTCCCTTTCTTATCAATTCTGACCGTCTCCTTACTCTTGGCAGCAACTTTGGAGAAAATTGTCAGATTTTTTTTTTTACTGTGATTTCGATTTCCTTCCTCTTGATTTGTCTTGTCTACAAACCCCAGTTGGTGGGATTTGGTGATCTTTCCCTCTACTTTCTGCAGATTCAGATTTTTTTTGCTTATTTTGAAGTCTACATGCTTTTTCCGTTACACGCTTCTGTGATTACCTCCTTCTTATTTTTATTATTTTTTTTGGAATACTTGCTTTATTTGCTGTGATAATTTGGCGAGGTTTCTGCTCCGTTTCCGGAAGCTTTTTTTTTTGTCGCGAACCTGGCTTTCTGCTAGGATTCTTTTGTCTTCTTCCCATGCGTGCACCCTCTTCTTGCTAGCAACTTTATTTGAATCAAATGAAGCTTGTCGCTTCTTCTAGTCAAAACCAAATTTGACCACCTGCACTCTTTAGCTGATCACCTCAAAAGATTTGGGGGTCTGTTTGAGTCTAATCAAAATACTTTGGATGACTTCTGGTTGGTTAACATGTGCAGGTCCGCGTATGTGCCTTCCCCGCCAAATTCATCCATCCTTTTATCTCCTTGTAAACATCTATCATCATCTTTTGAGCTGATCCATCTCATTTATCTTTATGGAATCAGATTTTAGGTCAAAATGAAGAGCATCTGCAATAGCCTGTGACATGTCTGAAAGAAATGATTCTAGAGAATTGCCAGCAGAGCCATCAAACCTACAAAAGTCAAAGTTCTCAAACAGTAGTGCTAGATTGGTTGATTGTGTAGTGTTGCAACTTTCTGCTTTTTTATCAATGTCACGAACTGATGGCTCAGGATCTAATGCAGCCTCATTCTGCGTTTGTGGAACGGGAAGGGAAGAGATGTTTGTGTTGGAAGAAGTGTCAACTTTCTTGGAACTTCCACTAAAATGATTTCGACCATTCTGCCGATATAAAAGTGGTGTTCCTTGATCTTTGGGAGTTGAAGAAGCAGATCTGGCATTCCTTGTTAGTAATGCATCTTCATCCATGGACGATAACTCTCTGATTTTTTGTTCAAGCAGGTTGCTTAGTCCGTCTCCTGTTAGAGTATTTCTTTTATAAGATGTGTTACCATGCTCATCAAGCACTAGGAATGTATTACCACCAATGTCATTATGGTACTCATTCTTGCTGTTGCTTTTCCCCTTCATTTGATTGTACGAAGATGAAGTAGATGCATGTCTAACCTTCATATCGATTGTGAACGAGAAAATGTTATCGTTCCTGAAACTAAACTCATTACCATTGTCGATGTCTAAATTACTTCAAAGGCTTCTGCACACAGATCTGACTCTTGTATGTCCCACCTGCTCTTCTATTAAAGCCACATCCAGGACGTTGTTTAGCAAAGATTGAACTGAAGGTATCAGCATTCTCGATAGTGAAGCTATCGATTGTTCTTTTGCGCGTGATGTCCTTGTTGGAATTGTTACAACCCGATCCCCTTTGATGGATGTTTTTTTTTATTGGATGACTTCACTCTAATGTAGTTGCTTGATGTTTTGCCCTTGTCAGTTTTCACATTTCATGATTTTCATGAATCTCATTGCGATACATGTTTAGAAAGAGCCCTTTCTTCTTAAATGGCAGGAACTTCTAACTATCCTACATCTGTGAAATTTCAGCTGCTGTCATTGAAGAATTTGGAAATGTGGAAGAATATGGACATGTGGCATAAAATTTGGCTGCGGCACATTCATGTCCAATACGCGATCCATCATAGGGTTTTTGTCAACTTTTAAACCAGTGGAGACTTTGTTAACTTGCAGCTTGAGTGGTATAATTCTTCAACCCTCCATTGTATGCCGGATGATGAGAGCTGTCAGCGTGGCAATCCACACAAAGCTCATCTATAAATGACACATATAGATTATAAATTTTCCTAGTTCAACAAAGAGTTATATATTTGGTAACTAAAGTTTGAAGAAGATGAACAGATATTTGAGTATATTATAAGCTAAAAGATCAAAAGTTTGTAAAAATTTTATAAGTACATATTGTATCTCAGGATTGCAAAACTGTGAAACTATAATATACATAGTGATAGATATTTTGTAGAACTTAAGACTTTGTATAAATAGAATTAATTCCTAAGGTTTCAAAGCAACCCATAATAATATCATATAAGACAGAAACAAAATTTGTAAGAACAAGAAATACATTCAAAATGTGGTTGAGAGATTTTAATGGTATAGCAAGAGCAAGAGCGGCCTTTGGAGTGGAGACTGAGATCTAGAATGGTACCTCTCTTTGGAGATTTAGTGTGTAACATTATTTACATTAAAAATAGACAATTAATAATAAAAGTGAAGATAAGTTGATTTCTACATAACCTAGTAGTCCTTTGATTGCAAACTGAACTTGGGCTCCTTGAGTAGGAACGACTATGACTTCTGCTCCTAGACAAGCTTTGCTTGGAATCATACTCCTTCACCTTGAAAGAATGATGGAATCCATTGTGATGACCACCTCATGCTGCAATATATAGAAAATAAGTTATTGACAATCCAAAAGTAATACACACTAATATATGCCCTCGAAGATGCATTTCAAAATTCTAAGTCATCAAGTTTCTTGACCTGCAAATGTAGAGAGTAGCTACAATTATAAATATTGTATAGGAGAAGAATCATGACTGTAAGAAAAAATGAACCAGGAAACTGAATAGTTGAGAAGAAGAACTAAACCTACCGCATTTTCATGTCATAATAGTTTGTATAGTCAACAATTCTCGTGGTGCCTGCAAAAAGTAGTGGAATGAAACAATATTTATTCACTAAATAAATATTAATACACAAATTATTATTTCCTACTTATAAATGATGTTTAATTAAGGAGAGAGAGAATGGGCTATATGTTCTCAGCTTTCCAGGCAATGTCGTGTCTAGACTCTAGAGAACATGGCAACTCTATCTTCCCCCTTTACAATGAAGTTTGCTTCCATCAAAAACAAATATGAATAGCATAGAATCAAATGGAAAGTCATAAACCATTGATTGTGAAGTAAACTTTTTCACCTTTAGGACTTCAAATAACAGTAAAATAATATAATTACACAAAATCTACACAAGAACATTCACACCATCCACTAGTTCTCAATATCAATTTTACATATCATCGTAAAAACTCCTAAACTAACTCACTATCTACGAATTTGGCATTATAGATTCATGCAATACTAGCGATTAAATTATTGCAGACTCATTAAAAAATTATAACCTTCCTTATTTTTGAACTCTTAATCATTAACATGAAAACATATACCAAATTTAGTTATTGAATACAATAATTAATTGGCAAACTAAAAAAGGTCAACAATGGATGAGTAAAGCAATATACTCGATAAAAGCATCTACAATAATCTTAAATGTTATATTGAGCTTATTAAAGTCACAACTAAATTATTTCCATATTAGTTCCTTTTACTTAAGCTCAACATGGAGTTCATGATAACTTAAATACCCTTGAGCATGCATTGACTTTAATTGTAGAATAAATATGACAGTGGCAAGAGTTCTATAATATCACTTATGAATCTTCGAATATCATCACAGTACCTTCCCTTCCATTCGGCCCGGCTATAGATTTAGTAAAATTAAATAATAAAAGGCAATATTCAAAACCTTTACAAGATAATGGAAGAAAATTTCATGGAATCATTTCAAGGTTTAGGCACCTTGTTATTATACAGATTATTTCAAACACACATGAGAATTCAATCCATGCAAAGATAAAATACTTTAGTTGTTCCACACTTGATATAACGTAAAGTGGCAAACACTAAGCTAAACTTTTTAGTATTTGTGTAGTTTTAACTTGCAAGGAACCTCTATTAATAATGCAAAAGGACCCTTCTGATTACCAACATAGACAACGAGGGAAAAAATTTCAGAGAAATAAAAAAAAGATGGTAAACAATATGAATTATTTGCTATACCATGGTTTATTAATCCAATAAGAAGAAAGAACCAAGTTAACTCTTCAAATACCAATCAATTCGAACGAGTATTTCATTTCCATGATCCATACAAAGGTTGAAAAAGTTTGTCATATTCACTACAATACGGGACTCAAACTTTGAATGATAAGAGAGGTAAACAATAGAAGGTAAGAAGTTCTAGCAAACCTTTTTGACACATTATTTATTCAAAATTATTTTAAAGTAATGATGGATTGATAGCTTTAAAGAATCAAGATCCTAAGATGAGCCTAGTCATCTAGTGTGACCCTCTCAATATATTGTTGTACTAATTAAGAGGACAATTGATGATGAAATAGACCAAGTGACCCAATCACAGAGATGATGACACTGATGATAGATTAGAGTGGAAGATACAACTTGAGCCTAGTCGAATCCAACCACCGTGTTGATCTTCTCAACCATTAAGCGAGTAATTGAGAAGAAAGTCTTTGACAACAAAGCACTAACAATATCATAAGACTCAAAAAAGGGAAGGCTACTAGTAGTGGACCTTTTATCATATGGCCTACTTGCTTCCATCCTAGGCCCTTAAGAATCCCCCCACTACTACCAAATTTATTACTTAATATAAGACATTGCAACATTTGTGGCCAATAACAATTTTGTTGGGTCAACTAGAGACATACTCTACTAGCTTTGCCACCCTTAGTATATTTATTTTTATGTTCCTAGTTTATTTTATTGACATGTGTTTTATTATATTTTTGCTCAAATAGTATTCTATGCCATTTTTTATTGAATTTGTGTGTGCTGTGTTTTTTTTGTTGTCACTTCACCTACCAGCTTTGCCAACCTTTTTACATTAGTTAGTTAGATCCAATGTTATTCTCCTATATTATCTTGGTACGAGAATAAACCTAATTCAAATATTACCCTAAATCAATTTATTTGAACCGAGAACCTTGGTACCATAAGTAACTCCTAATGAAGAGTAGATTTTTGTTAAAACTTGAGTTTTTGCAATTGCACTAAAGGTAGAAATCACTTTTGTAAGTTAGCCCCAGAAGATGCCATTAATTACAACATTGTATTGCTTATTATCGTCACTAAGTTCAATTTAACACTAGTGCCTTATCCATACCGTGCTTTCATTAAGTGGGGCAACCATACCAATTTGGTGGTATGATGTAACATCATTTCCTTAGAAATCTTCCATATGATTCTTGAATGTCCTCGATTTAAGATTGTTAAGATATTTATACATAGGAAATCAATATTTCTATGTTTGAATATCATTTTCAAAAAAATAATAGAATTCACTAGCCTATTGTCAAGGCTCCAAAAACTTAAACTATTAGAATTATTATAAGCCACTATAGTATCTCTTGAGCCTAAACAAAATGAACTTGGAATGCTTCCAAGAGAATTTACATGACAAACAACCCCAACTCATTTCAAGAACCGTCTAGAGTTTATTAGATCAACCCTTTGACCCAAGCCCAAATTAAACTAAACCCAAGTCTCTACACCTCTAGTCATGGAGGAGATTCCTAATGGATAATCCCATAAATCCCCTTATTTGGTTTAGATCGTATTGAACTTGAATTACCCTCAATTGAGAAACAATTTAAACTTGAGATCATCGGATTGGACAAGCAATAATGTTTGATTCATCAACCAATATATAAATATTTAAATCACCAAATTTATTTCTCCTAGTGATTGACCTCAATCTTGACCCATCTAAGTGATATATTCAACCTCTTACTCTTTTAGTGCTCAACCTATCCACCTAAGTGATTTACACTCTAATTATCTTCTTAAGTATCCCAACTAATGACTTGAGTGATCAACACAATATCTTGAGCGCTTGACCCACTTCCTAAAGTGATTAACCTAGCTTCCTAAATAATTTACCTGTCAGATTAATTCAATGAGCATAAAATCCTAGACTCTTATCTTATCATGTGAATGACCTAAACATACTAAACAACCAAGTGATTGTGCATCCCAAAGTTCTATTGAGTATTTCAGCCAACTAGAGTTATAATCTCTAAGATTTCCTAGGACATGATCTATTCTAATCCTAAAGGAAGAGAGCCTAACCAAATTTCTACTTTGTTGAGTTCAGCTAATACCAAGATTTCATCTTTATGTTTACTTATTTTAATTTAAAACACTTACCAGCATGTTTTATCATTAACTCTACTATTAATTATGACAAGGTCTTGCCATTACTCTATTCACCCTTCCAATCATAATCAAGCTAACTATTTGCAAGTGAAACTCGTTAATTTTATTATCTCACCTACGTATAAACAAACTACTCAGTATTTTGTAGATCACATTTTTGGTTTACACAACAAAACCAAGCATGCAATCAATAAACAATATAGATAAACAAAAATGAGCTAGAAGTCAAAGATGACATGTAAAAGGCTACTATGGATTTTGCACCTTACTCTGAATCACATAAAGCAACCCAAGCAAACCTCACCAATAAAAAGTTTGGGCTGATTAGTAAAGGGCCAAACAACCTATGTTGATTAGATGGAAAGGACCACAACAAAATCAAAGATGCTGGAATGTTGCTAACTAACTTCAAACTATCCTTTCACCAGAAGAATATCAACAAGAAAAATATACAAAGAAATTTTTACACCTATGCTAGATGGAGTAATAAAAAAATCTCCTTCACTCCAATGAGAGGATCCCATATGATGTATAAAACACTCAATGAGTCATAACCAATCGCATATGAAACAAGGTGGCATTATACTAATGAATTAGTGAATTGATTGGAAAAGGGTATTGATCCCCTACTTTCACTCCCTCTTCACTCCAATGAGAGGATTCCATATGTTGTATAAAACACTCAATAAGTCATAACCAATCGCATATGAAACAAGGTGGCATGATGCTAAAGAATTAGTGAATTGATTGGGAAAGGGTATTGATCCCCTACTTTCGCTCCCTCTCAATTCCCATGTTTTAGTTGTTCTCTCTCCTCTTCCTCTGTCTAGGTTCCATCTACCTCTTCCTCTTAACTCTTTTATCTTACCTTCTGCCGACTCTAATCTCCTTTCTCAGTGATGCAACATTAAATTTGCTCTCTCCGTCCACTCTTTCACTTAAATGTTTGCATAGCTATCAGTTCCCCTTCTCCTCTAGCAAGATTAGAAACCTTTGATGTACTCTTAAAGCTGTCTACAATCCTTGAGCGTTTCCATGACTACTTGTTGCCTTCATCTACAATCTGATTGGTTTAACTATCTAGAGGCACATCCTTCCCCCTTCTCACCCCTACATCAAACTCTTGTAGGAACCTCCAGCAATCTACAAAAACCATATAACTACTTGTTGCATATATGATTTTGTTGTTCCCTCCACTCTCCCTCCTATGTGAAACTCCAGGGCTTACATAGTCCATGTATTTAGTTCTATTGCATCAAAGACTTCACTAGGCTCTGCCATGTTCCCGGAAAAATGATTCCAACATGCTTGATTAAATATTGAGAGCCTTGCTAGCCTTCCCTTACCTTGCATGAATGCTTACCACCAAATATTTGCTATTAAGAAATCTGACCTGAGAAAAAAAAAAGTAATGTCATACATGCCATGAATTAGTTGATCAACACAAAAAGAGCATATATTTTCATCTTCCTGACAGTGGTAGTAGAGAAACATGTTTATTCACTATGCATAGCACTAAAAAATAAACTGGATTAACATTAATAGCAAGCTTAGGAATAAAGATGCAAGTTGATGTCCATTGTTATAGCAAGAAAACATACTTGTACAACCAATAAACACATAAGAAAGACATGTACATAATTGCCTATAAGGGTTTTATTAATCATAAAAAGGAAAATTTCCACATGACTAGGAGGAAAATTATAGTTATACACACAGGTGGCCCGTAAAAGGAACTAAGATTGAGAGTATATTGATTTATATTCTTTCAAGAAACCTAATAAGCTAAAGTCAGGTTAGTGGACAAAAAATTTGTGCATTCTCTTGAATGTTTGATTGAGTGCCCTTATGGATTTTAACACAACCAAGCTTATATTAGCATTTTGTTCCACTACACCAACAACTTGTGTTAAATTTCCTCACACAAATATAAGTTGTCATGATCATGATGATAAACTCCAAGGTTTCAATATTAGATCACTGTATTGTTCAAAAGTTTAAAGGAATAACATCAAAATAAGTGCCAAATTCAAACCTTTATATATGTATATATAAACAATTAACCACTTGAGTTTGTCCATATAATAGATAAAAAGTAAGAAAATTTCTAAAAGAAACAACATTAAACAAGAATAATCTAATGTAGTAAAATTCATGTATCGTATTTATAAATGACACCAAAGATAAGAGATAAAACCTTGAAGCCGACGACAATAAAGGAAAGTGCAGTGATGGCAACAAGGGCAGGTGGAGGCAAGCATGCATATATCCAACCCATTTATATAAAAACAAATTCAATTCCAACAATAGTGGAAAACTATGTAGAGTCCAAGTTGAGTGTTGATAACAAATTCAAAAGTGTATGAAACACTTTAAATACCAACTACCAAGCCCATTGGCATGCTTTATTTATTTTTCATGCAAGTTGGGAACACTTGTTTTGTCTTAATGAAGGATTCGAATGCTCAATCCCTCACATTAGATTTAGTACATAAAAAAAAATTAAAACTAAAAAAAAATCAAGAAACAGATCAAATAATAATCCACATAATTTCATAAATAGCATTTAATTTAAATCGTTAATTATCTACTAAAGATTCAACTACCATTACCCATTTACAAAGCATCCATATATTACTACATTACTTTCTACCATTAAAGCGAATTACTGTTCTGTAATGAGTACATTTTTGCATCATCAAAGGAGACTATTTTTTTCGCCCTAAAATTGTAAAGAATAATTCAAGAGAAGACTTGAGCATATCAAAATATTATTAGATACCATCAATATAAACAATTCATAATTAATGTTATAGAAAGTTATTTATAATTCATTATTTCTATTTATGACTATTGATTTAGATTTATTTATGAATAACAAATATAAAATATTGTCAAGGTTCATCTAATTTAGACAAGCGAAGAACAAAATAGAAAAAAATTATAAAGACTTTTTGATCAAGGGGGCAAAAGTCACAAGATGTGGCAAGGGTTAAATAATTGAAAATTAAAATCTTATTTTTGAGAAATCTATTACCAACATACTAGAATACTATTATAACACCCCAAGTCTTTAAGTCCTCAATACACTTGGGCACAACACTCATTTGATCTATGGGTGAGAAATTAGTTTCTAGTATCAACTAACTAGTATTTAAAACTATACTGTCAAAGTCTTAGATTTTTTGCTAAGAAAAGTATATGGTTTACCATCCAATGTCAAACATGTCGACTTGGTGATTCATGAAAACCACACTACTCCTAGATGGCTTGAATAATCAACCTACCTCCCCTTGATGCCTTGTTTGATTTTTTGGGTAGCACAACTAATATGTTTATTGGTGTGAAATGCTACACAAACACTTCATACCACCAAGGCTCTATGACGAGCGTTGAGAATCATTGTATAAAATGAGATGTTATAGAAAATGTCAATGGACATGTGCCAAAAGTGTATGTAGAGGTGTGAGGGTGCAAGGGTAGAAAGTGTAAGACCCTATTTTAAACTTAAAGAGTTGTCCTAAAATCTAATGCATCCAAACATTATCCAAGCACTGTAATCCTTTGAATATTGTAGCAGGACTTATAAAGTGCCTTTGTGAGCTAAAGACTTCAGTTGGTTTTAGGTGGCCTAATTTTATGCATTCCATTTGTTATCACATAAAGTTCATACCTCCACAAAGATTTCCATAGCCCAACATATCACATGACATGATCTGCCCATGTATAGAGACAAAAAGACTATATACACTATGTAATCTTATAATGTCACGATTGATTACATGAAATCAAGATTTAGAAGACTGGTCCGAATAGGTGGACTAGTTTAGTTTCGGACCAGTACGCTATAGTTGACTCTGCTACAGTGAAACAAGCCATACCGATATAGATCTGCAATAAAATTGAACCCATCTCGAACCGATACAAATAAAAAATTTTAGCTAGTTTAGACAGAAATTTCAAACCTTGCATGAAATATATTGATCCCTGTTTCACCCATGATGGCTCCAATCATGAGCATATCTTGCAAACTCCATCATATCAATAGAACTACCAAGTCTTTTCCCTTTACATGTTCCTTAGCCACTTCGCTACATAGCTGAGTGTGTACAATATTCAAAAAGAACAATTCCTAGCTTGCATTTCCATAAAAGAGTTTAAAGGGGATTTTTAAGTTGGGTTGCCTCATGACTTCTCCATTTAAGCTAGATGACATGACCTTGAACATGAAATCTCTTGTATTTTTTAAGCCAAGGGTGAAGTAGTGTGTGATTAGTGGTTCCCACATGCTTTACAATAGATAAGAAGTCCTCTATGTTGATCACAAGGTCTTGGTAGAATTTCTCACCCTTAGTCTTATGAGTGTATCATTTGGAGTTGTGCAAATTGCAAGTTAACTTGAGCACAATGATTTTTTTTCCGTACTAGACAGCATCATTTGGAGTTTCAATAGAATCCTTCGAGTTGTCTCATACCATAAAGGAATAAGAAACCAGTTCATACCACTCAGTATATGCAGTATGTACTAGTCCGACCTTGTGTAGTTATAATAAAACATATATAATATATATCATTATACTAATTAGTACTTTCTAGTACCAACTAGTATTTACTAGCTTAAGCATGGACCGATATCAATACAAGGTTTGTATCATTAAGATTAAACATAATATAAATACAGCTAGTACAAGGTTTGCATCATTGTAATTAAACATAATATACAAACATCTTCTAGTATCGAATAGCATGTACCGGTCCGAGCATGCACCAATACACCAGGATATAGTGATATCTTGAACCTTAGCTAGCATGGCCCTCATAAGTCTTTTGCTATGCATCTTTTTACATACTGATGTTGTAGTCCTTAGTAGTGTTATATTGTTTTGTCTCGTAGCATTTGCACACCATAAAAAGTGCCTTGTGCCACTTTTCTGCCTTCATACTCTTGGAGTGTCAGGAAGGTTAGCTACCATGAGCCTTTATTCTATGCCATTATGATAAATAAGAACATACACACTACATGATTGTTGAGGAATATACTGCCTTTGCCCTCTAAAGCATCATATTGAGACTTTCTTGATCAATTGAGGAACTAACTTGATAGAACATGTAAATAGACACTACAAGAAGAATAACTTGCGCTACTATTGATATATCTAGTTTGTAGCACTAAGCCCTCAAATCCAATGGAGCTACATGGTCGCAAGTTGATTGAATACTCTTAGGCATCAACTTACAATTATGGTTGATCCCAGAAAGTCATTCAACAATCTTAATGGTAATCCATGAACAAACTCCCTTTATCTTGGGGACAAAGTCCTCACTTGAGCATGTACATTCATCAACGAATAAAAATTCTCACAAAGGTGATAATGCCAATATTTTGCATTTCCTCTTTCAATTACAATATCACGAGGTGGTGATGTATCTTTCAGAACATCTCGAGTTACAGATATCAAGGGTTTAAATATGAGTCTATACCATTGTACCAATCCACTATCATTTTGGTTTTATCAATCAGTACTAGTCCGTATCAACAATACAGATTAGTATCATTAAAATATATAAATATTTAAACCTCGTACTATCTATTAGCGTTGAAAAACTCAACCTATTTAAATTCTTCTTGAGTCTAATCATATGTTGGTAGATCATGATGCACGAATCCATTGGTTTTTCGAAGATCCTCTCGTATCATTAAACTGCCTTATACATATGTTTTCCCAACCTGGTTACCCGAAGGCATAGGCGGCATTGAAGCCATTTTTCTCACCTATTTTGCAAGTCTACTGGATTTTTAGAAGCACCCTAAAGTCACCCTACTTTTACCCAATTTTCTTAATGCAACAAGTTGGAAACATGATATTTTTGCTAAAGGAAAAATGTTATATATGTCTTATTAATTAGTTATCAAGTTATAGAATAGTTATCTTAACAATTCAATTATATTTATTACACATGCCAACCACCTAGTTCAATGGATGAGTCTAAGAAGAAAATATAAAGCATTCCTTGAAAAGCCAAACTTTTACATAAAGAAGATATTTCTAGCAACAAGACAAGAAAAATAAATGCTTAAATCACCTAAGCAATATAACAAAGTAATATGGGCTATATGCTTTTAATATTTATCATATTTTAAATGTGACACAAACCACACAACTTTCAGAAATAAAGTTAGCAACATACAATACATTATATAAAATAAATCTCACTAATGTCAGAAAAATAAATGAGGATTACAAACCATCATAAATAATCATTAATATATAAATTAATAAAAATAATGTAGAATAATAGTTAACTAGGGCTGAAGGAATAATCCTTCTGCATGCACAAAAAGACTAGACAATTCATTAAATCATATTTGAATAATTACCTCTTTGCAGTTCACAAACTAAGAAATATTTTCTAGAAAGCTCCATACTAGCAACTAACACATAAAAAATAAAGAGAAATGGCAAAAAAAAATATACTTAAAGTTTATTTCAAAATAAGAGAAAAGGATAATAAAGGTTACCAACAAATGTTCAATGAAAATTTGGCCAATTTGCAACCCAAATATGTTCAATTACAAAAACTAATCAAAAAATAACATTATCCAATCATGGATGTTGAAATGATTATAGCATTCAATATTAAAGGGACAATTAAAAGTTTATTCCTAGGACCATGTAACATGAACATGTGGGCATATAACAAAGGGTTTATATTAACACATCAAAACATACTAGAAAAAATCAAACAAACCTTTGCTCCACAAGGTTAAATAAACACACATGACGATTCAACATTAAAGACATGTAATATCAACAAACTAAATTAGGAAACCATCATTTGAGGCATCCTTGATCCTTCTCTAAAGCTAACATAATAATTACATAATATACGTGCAGCTAATAAGCTTACTTTACTATGTGGAAAAAAGAAAGTTCTAGTTAGCTCAACAAGTAAAGATTTTCATTATTGATAAGAGAATCAAATCTCACCTTCATCAATTCTCATGGTGATTACACTAAGAGCTTAACATATTGATTTTGTAATTAACTATAGAAGATGAGCCTTGAATGTAACACTATAACATAGAGGCATATTTAGAAAATGAGAATGTAGATACTCCCTTATAAAAAATCTCATTTCTTCCTAATGGTTTATGAGTGGAAAATTGAACTTATTTGAGTGAGCTTTAAACGTAACCCTAATTGGAAATGGGACCTTACAAGTTGCAAAACCATTCTTGTTATGCCAATTCTCATAGGATTGGTTGTCCTATATGATTAAATTCTGATTTATGATGATAAAGCTAGTAAAAAATTCGCTTGTGTTTTGATTAATATCAAAAGAAATAATCCCCTCTATTACTCTTGGGTTGAAGTTACCGTAGAAATATTATAGAATCAATCAAACTTAAATCTAATCGCATTGTCTCAATACTACTTTTGAGTCCTATAAAGGATCAAGAGGCCTCAAATTTGTACTAGTGCCCATCAACATACCAAGGCCTTTTCACTATGTAAATTATGGAAATTGCACCCCTTTCTACTTCAGTGGCATTTTAAATGCCCCATGACTTTTTAGCTCGATTAAGGAAGTTATTAAAAATGCATATTTTCCGCATACCACAAGAGATTTATGGAAAACCAAGTATATCAAATGAATAAAATTAATGACACAATTTTACAACAAGATACAAATGCTCTTGGCTATTTGTAGATAAATTTTAGAATTTTTAAATTGATTGATAGTCGAAACAAGTGGTCAAAGCATCAGCAAAGTTATAATATATCCCCAATATTTTGGATGATAAATAGCCTAAACAAGTCCTTTTCAAGTCAAAAATTTTATACAAAGTTGACTCAAAATGTTGCTATCCAATTCAAGTTTTGTATGGCCCAAAATAATTTTGATAGGTCAAAGAAATGCTCACTGACCAACAATACTACATGTGCCTATAGCCTTTTGGGGTGTCATGAGATCCTAGAACCCCAAAGCATAACAAACTTTTCCTAGTAAATGAAACAAATTAAAAACAAACTAGAATGAGCCAAATCATGCTAACTTAGCTATAGTTAGATAAGTTTTAGGTTATAAAACTTATTCATTCTTGATTCTTCACTCTTCACTTTTAAATTTTTGTTTTTGTCATTTTTAGATTTAATTTTTATTTTTAAATATGAGTTTTAATATTTTATTTTTATTTTTTTACTTTTAAATTTTTATTTGATTTTATTATTTTACGTTTGTGTTTTTATTTTAAATTTTAATTTTTTTTATTTTTCACTTTTGATTTGATGTTTCCAATCTCCTATTTTTTGATTTATTTATTTTACATTTATAATTGTTATTATTCTATTTTTTATTTTTTTTATTGTTGACTTCTAATATTTGAATTCTGATTTCATTTTTTTATTATAGATTAATATTTTATATTTTATATTTTTAATTTTTGAGTTTTTATTATTTATTTTTATTGATTTGTGATTTTTAAATTTTTAATTTTGATAATTGATTTTAAAATTTTTATTTTTTATCTATTTCTTCTATATTTTTGGTTTTTTTATTTTTTTATCTGTAATTTTTAATTTATGATTTATGATATTTGGATTTTAATTTCTAATTTTTTGTATTTTTATTTTTGATCTTTGATTTTTTTTTATTTATGATTTTTTTATTTTTTTACTTTTAATTTAATACTTAATGTACAAATTTAATATCAAAAAAGTTAACATGGATATTTTAATTTTTATTTATTATTCTCTATTTGTTGCAACCTTGAATATGTTTTTTATGATTACTTATTACATTTTCCTCATTAAACTTATGTCATTATTATATACACTTGTTGTTTATATATTATTATTATTATTATTATTATTATTATTGCACAGGTTATAGTTATTCCACAAATGGGTTATCAAGCTTTCATACATGATGACCATAAGATTACAAGGGAGATGCATTCTTAATCTATCTAGAGTGTGCCGAGATTTGGTTATGATATACAAACTGTATTCGGTTAAATAGCATACAATTATCACACTTGCATGTTGTCACTTGTTATGCACATTCATTGAACTCCTTATCTAGATTTGTTTAAACTTATATCACTTGCATCCAGTAATTATACTCTCTCTTTTTTTTGCTATAACTTAATATTTCATAGCTTTCGTCACGTGTTGACCTCAAAGAGCTCCCTCTAAATAAAATCATATATATGTAATTTGTTTATTTTACCGTAATGTGGCTTTATGAGAACTAATCTAATACATTTGAAGTTAATCTCGTTAATGTGCTCTAATTGACCACTGATATTTATACTTATTTTGCTTATTCTCAATTCTTCATTTCATTTGTATTTAATATGTCTTATATATTAGGAAAAAGTGTACAGTTATTTAAAACGCCTACTGCTGGCCCACTATGTACAGTTGTTTAAAACGCAGGTTCTTGTTGACTTTTGGTTCTAGCAGTGTTCTTTTTTTCTTCACTGTTGTGTGGATGATTGTACTTTTTTTATTTTTGACATGATTCTTGTCATCCATCTATTGAAACTTCCCTGACGAACATTTTGTGGATGCATGCTTGTTTGTTGTCAGCATTTTACGATTTAGATTGAAATATCTTGATTATCATTTATCATTTAGGAATCTGTTCCATCTACTGTGAGTAAGCCTGTTGTGAAGGCTAACAAAAAGGTCAATGACAGCAGTGAGGAAGATGAGGATTACAATTCTGAAGAAAGTTCGGATGATGAACCTTCAAAATTACAAGTCAAGAAGGTGACTAATGTTTATTCATTAAATTTTTTTTAGTGTCAACATGTATTTTTACAGTATCTGTAATGTTAACTCAATATTGAGATTCTGATTCTGATTTTTTCTTTCCCACTGCCTGATTTTAGCTGACTCAAGCATCTAAAGAAAGCAGCAGCTCTAAGGACACGTCCGATGTAGAAAGTGAAGATGAGAAACCATTGAAAACTCCACAGAATGTATTTTGTTATCGGTGCAAAAAGTAAATTCATTCATGTATACTTCTCTGCTCATCTATCAGAGATAGTAACTGAAGTGTGCCGATTTCAATTATTCTGCATGGCAGATTACAGATGAATGTGGTTAGCTGTTAATATTTAGCAAATTGCTGGTTTGTTGATTCATTCTTCAAGTGTGACAATTTTAAATATTGGCATCAGCGATAACCAGTTCAATAGAAGAACTTCGGAATTGGTTCTCTGAATGTGTTTCAAAATTAAGGATTGACTTGATCTTTACCGTTAGTGCTAATGTTTAATTAAACTTTATATGGAATAATTTTTTAAAGTAAAATAGTGAATGGTACTAAAAATGTGAATAGTTGGTTTGGTCAATGTTGTACCATAAAGTGTAGTTTCCTAATTAATTTGAAGTGGTTTAATAAGTAATTGACTTAGTGGGCTGATAGTATATTCGGAGATTACTCAGTATTAGTAGGCTAATTGGTTTGTTTATCGTGTAAGATAGTTTTCAATAGAACACACGCTAGTGGTAATATAGCGTTATTATGATTTGTAAAAGCCTATTCAGAAGGCTTAAAGCTTTGGAAAAAAGTGGGACCAAAGTTTAATGAGGGAAGACAATAAAATTATGTCCATTCAGTCGTTGCTTGTGAGACTAGGACTGTTATTATTGTTTTCAACTAGAGGGGATAAAATTCTCCAGTCCTAGTCTCAGTTTTGTGAGACTAGGACTGGAGAATTCATTGTGTTTAGTTCTTTATTAAGTATGAGCAGAATCAGTGTAAATTATTTAATTGTACTGTTGATGCACAACTTGATGAGAAATTGAAATTCAATAAATGTGTAATTTTGTGAGGACATTTCATAGAAATTTTTTAAGTGGTTTCTTCCTTGTAAAAAGGGTCTACTAGGATGTCTTTGTTGCAGTTTCATTTGCTGAGTACTCCTTTTATCTTAGTTTATTTTATAATTGGGACTGTACTTTCAGGATAAAGATGTAAAGATGAAGGATGCAACTCCTAATAGTGGTAACGACAAGCCCTGTGCTATGAACTCTGAAAAGAAAGGGGTATCATATACTAAATCCAACTTTTTGGCCCCTTAATTCTTATATTTCATATTCAACTGGTTTCATTCATCTTTGTAGATAAAACTCCTGCTACAACACAGAAGCAGACATTTGGATCTCGAACCCTTTGTGTAGGAAACTTGTCTTATGAAGTTGGACAAGATGACGTGTATGCCTTCTAACATTCAATTTGTTTTTTTTTCATTATTATGATTCATTGTATGCTTGTGTATCCTGTATGTCCAATTTCTTCAAATATACATAATACTTGTGTATCATAATAAAATATCATGCACTATATATGTTACTGCTTTTGTGAGCTTACATGGATTCATCTTTCATTTCAGAGTGGAATTTTTTAAATTTGCTGGGGAAGTTAATGATGTCCGGATGGCTACTGGAGATGATGGTCGTTTGAAGGGTTTTTTTTTTGCCACGTTGGATTTGCCAGTGAGGAAGTGGCTCAGAAGGTATTTTGAGTCTTTTCATACAGTCTGAGTTCTTGCAATATGTCATTGCCTATTTAATTGACATACTCTATATTTTTTTAATAGTGCTTGCCCTTTTGAACTTATGGCTTGAAACTTGGATCCTAAAGTGTGTCATTTTCACTAAATATTTCCCATTTAAAAAAAATTACTATGAATGGATATTTGTTGCCTTCGTGATAGTTAGGGGCTGTTGGAATCCCTCTATTCGTGTCTCTTTTCTTTCACTAGCTCTGCAAATAAATTTCTTATCTCATTCCTCAGCTCATCTACAACCCTAAAGTGACAATCCATCTCAGCTTAGCGCCGAGTAATTTCAATCATCTCCTCTCAATGTTGACGACGCTCTTCTGCCTCCGTCAAGACTTCCACTCTCATTTCCTCCCCTGCAAATTGGAGTTTCACCTGCATTACTGCAATAAAACTCTGCACTTCTACTACTGTCTTCTCAAGAGCCTTTAGGCATGCCTCGTCATCTTCCTTTCTAACTCCTCTCTCTCTCTCTCTCTCTCTCTCTCTCTCTCTCTCTTAATAATATATTTTTTTAAACCAGTAATCTCTCTTTAGTTTTTTTTAACCCTAATCTACACTATAGTAACTGCAAGTAGCGCCGCTTTCGTGTTGCCTTTGTCCGCATACATAGGTGCTTGAGTCACCGGTGAACCTCTTCCTCCCCCTAGGTCGCTACAATGCCCACTTCGCCGCTTCAATACTATTGCTACAGCATTGTTGCTACACTACCATTGCTATAGCACTTGCGCCAAACCCTAGCACTTGCGCCAAACCCTAGTGCTGCTACAGTAACTCGCCACACGTTGGAAGCTTGCTGAGAAGAGGACTTCGCTACGTGGTGAACTTCTTGTGTCCTAGGTTTTCTTTAACGGCTGGCTAACGATAATAGATCCGCCGCTTATGGGCCTGTTTGGGGTGGCTGGAGCTTCTGGCTGGTGGCTGGTTTGAGTAGAGCTGGTCTGAGTAGAGCTGGTCTGAAAAGTTAAGGCTGTTTGGGTGCATTAGCTGGTCTGATAAGCAACTGTGAGCTGCTGTGCTATGCTGTTCAGTTCTATTAAGAAATTTTTTTTTAAGTTATTTGTAAAATTTGAAATTACTTTACACAACAATAAATAATTTTTAGACTATTATATAACTAAATATAATTTAAAGTGGACAAATTAAAAAAAAATTGCAAGAGTTTCCCCTATATTTTAAGTGCGAAACCCTGCATACATAATACATAAAATAATATCCAACCATGACAAGAAAAAATTATCCAAAATTCATCACAAATACTTGTAATCACACATAACAAACCATCTAAATATCATAACATAGTAGAATTAAGTCCACATAACAAACCATCCAAATATCACAACATCCAACGAGTACAAAGTAACCACATTCATATAATAGCAATACAATAAAATATTTGCTACACATGTGAATTCATTAAACTTAATGCAATCTGATTTCGAAGGTGATCTATCTCCGTAGACACATGTTGATCTTCAGCATTCTCTTCATCTACCTCATAATCATCTGTTGGGATAAGATCTGGATTAGCATCCAATTCTTGAAAAATGTTATCAGTGTTTGTTCTTTCCCTAATAAAATTATGGATGGCCATTGTTGCAATTACAATTTTGACTTGTGTCTCAAATGCATATGCAGGCATGTCACGTAATATGTTCCACCTCTTCTTCCATACTCCAAAACATCATTCAATACAACTTCTAAGAGATGAATGAGATCTATTAAATACTTCTTTAAGTCCTTGTGGTGGATGTCCTTGTTGGTATTCTTGAAGATGATATCTCACCCCTCTATAAGGTCCAAGAAACCCACTCGTTTGTGGGTATCCAGCATCAACTAAGTAATACTTTCCTACAAATATTACGAAAAAGTTCAATTAGTACTTATTGGTGATGAAGGGTTGTAAATTTGAAAGTTTATACTAGAACGTGTATAAATGAAAATAAATTTATACCTACTGGGGGTTTGGAAAAGTTTAAATTCATCGCTTTTGAAAGAACTCGGGCATCATGTGCAGAACCTTCATATCCAGCGAGTACGTATATGAATTTCATATCAAATGTGCATACAGCTAAGATATTTTGAGTTGGATGACCCTTTCTTCCGATAAATCGAACTTGATCACTAAGAGGTACGACTGCATCTATATGTGTTCCATCTATAGCTCCAATGCAATTCTATGAAAATATAACAAAATTTTAGAATAGAATACATACTATAAGCCATCATACTATTTTAATCAAAAGACTTACCTTGAAATGAGGGTAATAACGAGTATCATGTAATATTTGTGGTGAAATATCTCGAAACTGTCTATCTGTGGGTTGTATCAAGACCTTGGCATACTTGCATACTGATTTCAACACCTCATGAAAGATCCAACTTATTGTTTCACCAGAATGTTGAAATCTTTCTTGCGTATGTCTGTTAGATGCACCTTGTGCTAATACAAAAATAAAAAGACCCACTTTTTCAAGAATTGTTAGATTGTTTGAGGATTTTAGACCATATGAATTCTCCAAAATAGTACATAATTGTTTGAAATCATGTTTATCCATTCGCATCATTCGCCTATATCTTTCAGTGTTCCCTTCCATTAACTCTCTCATCCATCTAATTCCTGTATGCTCAGACATCATACAAGGTGACTTATCTACATATTTTGAATAATACTCCTGTGCAATAATACTATTATAATGAACCAGCATCAAGGTGTCATGCATTGTATTTTTAATATACTCTTCTGCATCACTCTCCTGTGGAGCATCACTGTCACGTATATGATCAGCCATATCTAGGAACAAAAAATTATGGACATTGTTAAGAATTTAAGTACACAAGCATCCAACACATATTACAAGTAGAGTAGAACAGATAGTAATAAAAATTAAGGACAAACATTCAACAGAGTAGAATTTAAAGACAAACATCCAACAGAGTAGAGTAGAATTTAAGTACATAAGCATCCAACAGTGAATATGCTCAACACATAAGCATCCAACACATATTACAAGTAGAGTAGAATTCAAAAGAACACAAGTCTAGTTACCAACATATATAGATGCAGCCTATGGGAAGAAATTTACTATGGAACGTTGCATATATGCCAACCATCCCATCTTAGCATCAACTGTCTTCAGATTTTTCCACACTGCTCTATTTCGTTGGTCCCTGAATAAAGCACAAGCGAAAAAATATATCTCAGAAGTACAATCTACACCAGGAAGAGTCAATACATCCTCCAGTATCTCGTCCGGAGTACACCCAGGAGCATCTGCTAGCCGAGCTTCAATATTCTTTCTTTGTTGAATAAAATCTCTCATTTCAATCATATTGTCCCTCATCAGTGATGCACCTACATTCTTCCTTTTTCCCCGTTGACTACCACTACTTGGTCGAGAGCTTGTAGCAACATGCACTGATTCATTAGTATCAGACATGGGCACTTCACTTTCTTCATTTACACCCAAGTCTGCAGCAGATTCTTCTTGCACTTCTGGTGTAAATGTATACTCACCGGTTGCTATTGTATCTCCAAACATCGTATCCAACTTGGTTTCAATGTCAGGATGAATACCTTTTTTTCGAAATTTTGCATAATCTTTATTCACCTACATTTACATTGGATTAAAAATTTATTTGATTACATTTGATAAAAATTTAATAATAACCTAAGTACATACCGCAATCTTACTCGCCCACCAATCTGGAGTCGCATCTACTGTTTCAAATCTTGAGTCCCATCCTAGTCCAGTCTCTTTCCCCTTTAACTCTTTCCACAACTTCCAGTCTGATTTCAATTGATCCCATTTGTTTTTTAATACTTTTCGATCATATGGTAGCCCACTAATTTGTTGGAAGTTTTCAACAACAAACTTCCATCCATTCGGGTTGAAATGAGATCCAGGACGCATGTTTTTATCAATAGCAGCAATACAAACATCACAAAAATTTTGTGTTGTTTGTATATTCCAAACTGCTTTACCACCTTTAGTTGACATTTGAATCTTGAACATAGACCAAAAGAATACAATTTAATGAAAAATGGATGTGGACTAAAACATATTCAATATTATCAAACTTAGCTACTAGAAACATTAGCAAATGAGCTACTTTAACATTTATACCAATTCAGTTCACATGCACGAAGAAACATGTACGTTGTGTGCAAAGCATGCTAAAATAACTAGATCCTTTGGTCAATCCTTACCTTGCATTGTCAGGACTACAAAAGCATTTATACCAATTCAGTTCACATTGATTGAAACATAGTTAAATGAACTTAATCCACATTTCTTTTCTTGAAATCTAAGCCAAAGTTTCCAAACCACTATTCCAATCACCTACGGCAGAGGCATCAATGTGATGTTGCATTATTGCATTACTACAATGTAATAATGTGCTGCGAACGAAGGGCTTACCAATTGTGGCTCGATAGCTGCGAGGGGGAAAATGGTGCTCTGGCGGTCGACGACGGAGCGATCGACGACGGAAAATGGAGCTCTGGCGGTCGACGACGGAGCGATCGACGACGGAAAATGGAGCTCTGGCGGTCGACGACGGAGCGATCGACGACGGAAAATGGAGCTCTGGCAGTCGACGACGGAGCGGCAAGGCGTGGCGGGCAGCGTTAAGCAAGATGGAGCTCTGGCGGCTGGATCTGAGAGGGCTTCACGTGTCAGAGGAGGAGATGAGGGGCGGATCGGCGAGAGGTGAAGCGGCTAGGAGTGGCGATCGGCGACTCTGGCGGATATCTGGACGGATCAGAGGCGGCTGCGGAGGCAGCGATTGGTTTTTGCGTGGCTGCGGAGAGAGAGCGGCTTTTTTGCCAAGGAGAGCTTCGAAAAGCTAGCTAAGGAGAGCTTCTCAGGAACAGTACAGCTTCTCAGTCGCCGACTGAGAAGCGGGTCGCCAAACGGGGTGCTTTGGGCTTTTGGCTGCCCGCAAACGCTAAAAGCCCCCCAAACGTGGCCGCCAAACGGGGCCTATATCTACTTCCAACAATAGAATTTTTTTCGCCTATGTTGAAGACCGGACCACCGGTTCCTCGGTAATCGATTTGGCAGGTTGGACCAATTGACAGACCTCGGCCATCACCGGCAAAAAATCGTGCAAAACACACCTAAAAAAGATAATAACAAAGTATTGGACATCCTACTCTAAACCCTAGACCTCTATTTATATGCCCTTGGACCAACAACGGGTCCAAGGGCATATACACCAACACTTTTCGACTTAGCAAACTGGGTATATGTTGGTGTATATGCCCTTGGACCCGTTGTTGGTCCATCTTGTACTACCTGACTTTGATACTTAATATATCATTTTGGCATTGTCGTTATTATGCTATGTTTACATCTGCGATTATGTACATGGATAATAATGTCCCTGGAGACAGATTGTATCTGTGCTCAAATGGTGTGTCCCCAGTCAAGTACCTGAGTGGATAAGGGACAGCTCTGGTACATGTGAGACTGGTATATGGGCTGGTTAGGCACGGGGTGCTAACGCAGGCATATGGGTATATCAGTGGTGGATATACTGGACCGACCCGCTGTGAGGCTCTAACTTAGTGTCATGAGTTAAGCTCACAAGTGACAGGAGATGCATTGATCCCTTGACTTGAGGTCATTGACTCTTCTATATGGTTAGGGACATGCTTTGATACAACCTAACACCTCGCCGTACTAGGGAGGTCATAACAGTTGTCATTGGGTATGTCACAACCCATATGAGAAGATCAATGGACAGACATAGGATTTGCCCCTTCATGTGGGAAGCTTGATATCCATAGGGCCCCCCTATGGTTGCATGACTGAAAGTGTATGGCCATACCCAAGTGAAAGCCTGATTTAGTTATAACCATGAGATTGGGTGAAAACAAAGTGGTGACACACTTTGTCCAATCGGATATCAGTTTGGCAAAGAGACTGTAATGCATCGGTATCTTGTTGTGATGATGGGGATGTTGTTGGGGGTATGCCCTTAAGGCTAATGTTTGAGGCCTTGGGATTGTAACAGTATCATGTAATAAACTCTTATGTTTATAAAGGCATGGTTGTTATTCAGGTTGTTATATTGTCTGCTGCAATAATTGTACTTCTGAATAATGTCTCAAAGCTGTTCAGCTGGGCTGACATGCTATAAAGTCCTTAGTCGAGATATCTTGGTGAACATGAGACAGCCTTGATATGGTTAAGACTAATATGTGTTCTAATCTTATAGGATGCTTCGAGCATGGAATAAGATGTAGACTCATGGGTACATTGGATGTACTGGACAGACCCTACTAGGATATTCAATTGTCTGTCACAATGTGAATAATCCTTGAATGCGACAAGTGGCACATTTCCTCTGACTTGAGATCGCTTGTGTTTCTAAATGATGATTGTCATTGTTTTGAGTTAGTTCAATATCATTTGAAACATAATGGTTATAGACTATCTTGGATGGTGAGCTTGAGTCATGTTAGGGCATTAGTGATAGACAAAGGATTGCCGTCTCTTTAATTAGAGTGTGATGTTCTAAAGGGGCCCCCTGGATGAGATGATTGAGAAAAGTGTATGGCCATACCCAGGTGACTATGTTCATCTGATCTAATCATGCTCATCATATTGGAATTACAAGCTTGACACGCTTGTCCAATAAGAACATTCAGTGGCAAAGGATACATGTATGCCTTGTGAATTGGATTCACACTTGTGCTGTAGTTTGGGTGTAGTCTTGGAAGACTCTTTTCTTTATATCGGGAGACAGTGATGTGTTGCTAGATACCCCTCACTGATCGTGATAACGTAAGTTATCGTTACCGACATTTAAAGGAAACCCTTAGGGTCGCACAATTTGATGATATGGCTTACTTAAGTCAGATCGTGTGGACTGAATTGTTTGGGTTCAGTTTAAAGGGATTTGAACTCTGATTGTAAGTGAGATCTGGTCTGATCATGTTTGATTGGTTAGGGCTTGAGATCGGTAAGCTTCGATCGAGAGAATAGATGCTAGATCAGTGAGATCAGGAGCATCAAGAGATCAACGGTCAGATCTTAAGCCTTATGGGTTTGTTATGATCTGGACTAGTTGCTTGGCTTGTTTGGTTTCTTGAACCGAACCAACTCGATTTGAACTGGCTCATTACATGAGCGCATGGTTCAAGTGATGAGAAAAATGCGCTTTGGGCAAACCCATAGTCGCATGAGCGCATGAACGTTGAGGCTTTCTATTTTTAGAAAGCATGTCTCTAAACGTGACCATGCCTCACGTTTTTCTCCCTGACGCCTATTGTCGCTCCTCTCTCTCGTGTCTCTGAGATTTCGAAGTGTTGGTGGAGTTGACGACAAGGAAGGAGATATCGCCAAGCAAGGATTCACTCTCTCATCCCTTTTACATTCGATCAAGACTTCTTGGAACCTTGCTAGCACAAGGAGCACCAAGAAAGTAGGCGACATCATTTGTGTGCGCCACCTTTGGAGGAGATCCCTTTCGCTCTCTCCTTCCAAGACACCATCCAAGCGATGGCAATGGTATGGATCTTTTACTTCTATACAAGCATTCGGTAGTTGATTATATTATTCATGCCATGCGATCCTAGGAAACCCTAGATTCCGCCCATGCAATTTTATGTTTGCGTATGCTTTAGGGTTTCGCCCCTCTTATGGGAACCTACAGATGTCGATATTGATATCCATTCTGAAGATTTGGGTAGCAGCAATGCACTGCTTGTGATGACCTGCGTTCATCACTGCCAACGTCAGAGGAACTTTCAGGGTCGCACAACTTGAAACTCGGATTATCGTATTGATCGAGTAGCCTAATGATCGAGTTATTGGATAACTCAGATCTTTTTGGGAGAATCCATCAGCGCCATTGTGCCTGATGAGATGGAAGGAACTTATTGGAGCTAACTTCTTTTTGGGCCAGATGGGCCAAATGGGCCCAATAGGCCAAATGGGCCAAAAGAAGTCTAAGCTTGGAGCATGGACCAATGAGCCTCCAAGCCCAATGGGCATGAAGCCCCGTTGGGGCGTGAGGTCTAGTGGGCCTTGAGGCCTAATGGGCTGTCATGCCCAATGGGCCATGACAATAAGTTGTCTGGCCCAATAAACATCATGGTGAATTAAATACTGTATTTAATTTTGGGAATTAAATTTTGTATTTAATGATGTAATTAATTCTTTATTTAATTTTGTAATTAATTCCGAGATTAATGATAAATTTAATTCTGAATTTGAAGAGTCATGCTATTAATGACCATTATGAAACTTTAATTCAAGGTTTTAATGGGTCATTATGAGACTTTAATTCTATAATTAATTCTGAATTTAATTATATAATTAATGATGAATTAATTCAGAGATTACTTATGAATTTATTGCGGAATTCCAAAGGTCACATGATTTTCTATAAAAAAAGAAGGGGAGGGTTGAGTTTGCACCTAAGGGCTTTACATCTATTCTTGGAAGAGATTTTCTCCTTGGCGCCTGCTCCCTTCTTCCCTCTCTTTTGGGCGACTGCAGGGTTGGACCTTCACAATTTCTTCCATCGTCCCCTCTTATCTTGGCGACTTCTCCTTGTGGATAGCACAAGTTCTTGAGGATCTCTCCCAGAGGCGTGGATCTTCTTCCCGAGGCTAGCACCGGGCGTGGAAGAAGAGAACTCGAGCGTCGGCTGTGTGTGAGACTGCAGAGGGTGAACATTTGGGCGCCTGTATCGCATCCTTCGCATCGCTTCAAGGTATCATCTCCTACTCACCGTGTCGATTCCTTTGCATGACTCGATCTTCTGGGTTTTTGGGACTGGCCTGTTTCGGGGATTGCTTCTGCTGTGCTTGTTTTTAAAATTTTAATCTCTGGGGTTTCCCAACAGTGGTATCAGAGCTATCTTGCGAACTCGAACGGTGTTTTATGCTTTGATTGTATGCTCACATGCCATCTGAAATTTTTCAAAAATTTGCATATGCGCATGGATTTTTCTAAGTTACTTAGAAAAATTGTAAGTTTTTTGTTCCTAACATCTATTCGATCTTTTTGGTTTTTCGTTTTCTTCACATGGTGGGATAGACCCATATGTGAGAGAATTAATTTCTCCCCACGCATGTAGGATAGACCTACTGTGTGGGACTTGTCGAAGATTATGAGGCATGGTGATTGTCCTAATCTTGGTAGGTTAAGAATTGCAAGGGTAGGCGGCAAGCATGCTTGGAGCATGCATGCCAAGAGAAATGAAAAATCCTAGATTTGTGAACGGACGTTGAGGTTGAAAGACATGTTTTCTAAGAAACTAAAACTAAAATTTTATGTTTCCATGAGCATATAGAAAAGGATGAGATGATTGTGCATCGTGTTGTGGTCATAGTCAAGCCCCTTGTATGCCTGTGATGTATTCATGTGAGGCCTGCGTGCTGCTTTTTCTTTTTATTTTGTAAACGCACAAAGAAGATTAAGGACGCATCCCTCGTGAAGCTTGCATCTTGGAGCATCAACCATGATGGCGCATCTTACTTTGTGGCGCAAGTAAGGGCTTGGCCGAACCATAGGGTTCGTGAGCTATCCCTCTTGGCACAACCATGATAGCGCATCATGCATAGAGGAGCCATCAAGGTCTTGGCCGAACCCTAAGGTTTGTGTGCTATGCCTTGGTGTGGAGGACCTTGGAGCCGCACTTGAAGATAGAGCTTAGTGGCGGCTAGGTTAGGTCTTGTTGGGGCTTGTCTCCTAGGTCAAGCATTGAACATCCTTTGGCATGTAATGGTTCAATGTGTTGATTAGGCTATGACCACATCACTTGTTTACTGCTTTTGATATCTGCTAAAGCATGCCTAGTTGTGTTTTATCGTTTTGTTATCACTATAGGATTGCATGCCTGTAATGTTAAACAAAAGATAAAACTAAGAGGATGAGGGCGATTCTAGGGTGATACGCGGGGCGATTTGTTGGGCGATTCTAGCGCTGCGGCCCATTCCTCCGACGCTGTCCACAATGTCAGCGACGAGGCACGGGTAGACTCTTCTTGGTGGCCTGGCAGGGGAGCGTAGTTCGGACATCTTGGTGGTGGCGATTTGGGGAGCCCTAGGCAAGATCCTATTCGGTGCTCACGGGCGGCGTCTGTTCTCCTCAGATCCGCCTCATTCGCCGGGTATTAATTCTTTCGGATTTCCCCTTATCTGTCTTTTGGCCGGGGTTTCGTTAGAGCTTGTGCACGCCAAGTTTTCGAGCTTTCTTCTCCTTGATGTTAATGGTATTTGCTTGTCGTTCTGGATTTTACGCTGTTTTGCATTGAGGAATCTTTCCCCCTTTACCCTGTTCACTTTATCTGTGGTGCGGGGCGGTTCACGGAGAAGGGTGATTCTGTTTTCCTCCTCCGGTGGCTTGGTCCGCTGGACTTTTTTGGCCTTTCCTGGTTTTCTTTGCAATAGGGCTGTCTAGATTATGGCAACTGTGATGTCAAGCAGCCAGGTCGGAAAAGCTGCTCGTGTGCGGATCACCGAGGACCTCCAAGGACCACCCAGCTTGCTAAAGGATGCCCCGGTTTCGTCACTCTCCTGGAGCTCCCTATTTGCGAAGTCTTCAGGGAGCGAGCCGATGTGCTCCTTAGCCAGTTCTGATGTAACTGTCAATGAGGGAATCATAGATATTAAAGCCTCTGATGAGGAGATATCAAGTAATATTGCATTTTGGGAGCATACTCTCGTGGGCTACTTCTTAGGGTATAGACCTAATTTCCTGAGCTTGAAGCAGAAGGTTTTTCAACTTTGGACCCCAAAAGGAGGGGTGGAACTATTCACGCTTTCGGCAGGATTCACTCTTTTCAAGTTCACCTGCAAGGAGGACAAATTGAGGGTCCTAGAGGGGGACCATGATTCTTTTTTGGTAAGATCCTATTCCTAAAACCGTGGGACCCCCAAGATGCTCTGGTTCGGGTGGATTTATCGACCATTCTGGTTTGGGTGCGCATTAAGAATCTTTCGTTAAGATGGTGGTCAGCCGGCATTATTGGACAGGTGGCAAGTGCCCTTGGCAAGCCACTATTTATGGATAAAGCCACTGCCACAAAATCTCGTTTGAGTTTCGCCCGGGTCTATGTTGAGCTGGTGGTGCGCGCTGAATATCCTGAGTCCTTGAAGGTGAGGGTAAATGGTGACTCGGGAACATAATTGTATTTCAAATATGAATCTATTCCTCAAAGATGCGGACATTGCAAGATCTTTGGGCACAGTACAAAAGGCTGCCCGAAATTGGAGCAAGGGGGGGGGGATAAGATGAGTTGGAAGGAAAAGCCAAATAGGATACAGCCGGTCCCCTCTCGGGCGGAATCTTCTAAATCTTGGATTCCAATGGGGGCGTCAAGAGATAAAGAGAAAGGAATAAGGGAGACAATAGTAGGGGGCCTACAACTAAATGAAAAAGCTGTATTAGAGCCGGCTAACAGAGATAAAAATCAAGAAAAAGGAAAAATGGTTGTTCTGCACCAGGAATTAAAGGAATCTACAGCGTTGGCCCCTCAGAGACTGCAGGACTATAACCCTGCATCCAAATACTCTAGCAAGCTTGAACCCCCAAAAGAGATGTCAATAGCCAAAACTCAAGAGAAAGGGAAGACTATTGTAACCTCCATGCCTATTCCAGGTCCAGAGGATGTGGATGATGCTATTGATGTACTGGAGTTAGGAGATATGACTTGTCTGAACCTACCGGTTTCAAGAGAAGAAGCTGGATGCATTTTAGATCTTCAAGACTTCGTGGTTACGGACTTTGGGCGAAAAAAGAAGAAGAAGAAAAAAGGAAAAAAATACCACTCCCTCCTCCTTGAACCGAAAGGACACGAGTCCCGCGTCTCTGGACACCCCTTGATTGGTCATCCGGTCCCTACCATGTGTTGGATTATGAGAGGGTCCCACGCACATGCCAGGAGGATGGAAGAGGCTGCTATGGTCAAATCTTGATGGTAGGGGCTGGATTGTGTTGGAAAGGCATGGGTCTAGTTGCTTGGTTGGAGGCTGCAAGGGGACATTTGAAGCTACTTTTCCTTTTTGTACCTTGCTCAATCTTGATGGTGCTGCTTGGTTTCATGGACGGAAGGCCACCACTCCAGCTGGGTGGCTCTTGGAGTATGGGAGGACTTTGTGTAGAGCCTTATGTCATTAGGGTGGATGCTCTCATTTCATCTATTTTCCTTATCATGTGCTCTCTTGCTCTTGGCATTACACAGGTTGTTGAGTCTTGGAGTGGGGAGTGCGATGACTGTATGCTCGGCGCTAGTGCTCCATATCCTTCCCAGCCAGCACTTTTATTTAGCTAAGCTCCCACACATATTTACGCTACGCCCTTGGAGGATGTTGGCTACTCGACATTTGTTCAAGCACATGCTGGAGCTTTTGGGTTCTGCCACGCGACACTTCCTTACAAAACCATGGGTGGAGACACATTCCATATTCTGTGCACAAGAAGGAATGAAAAGTGTATTTGTTATGCTTCTCTTGTTGTGTATTTTGTTATATTCTCCTGTGTGAGGGGTTGTTTTTTTTTTTATTACCGATGGTTACTTGTGATGTTAGTGATGTAGTAGGGATCCATGCGACCATGTAAACAGGGGAAACTCTGTCAAAATTTTTTTTGGATCCTATGATGAGGGAGAGGCTAGAGTATGTACATATCTTGTAATATCTTTTTAAGTTTATAAAAATCTTACTTGCCATTAGTAAAAATAATAAAAAAAGAGGATGAGACCTCAAAAACCCTCAAAACAATATCAAGTTCGTAGCCTTCTAACGTATAGCCCTCGTCAAGCTATCGATCAGTGGTATTGTGCACTGTTTCTCACCCTCATGGGACACACCCACTTATCTTTAAAAGGCGTGTGGTGGCAATGGTTTCCCCAGTCCAGTTAAAAACCTGGGTGTGCCTTCGCAAGGAAATTGTTGGCCCTGGGCATAACGGTCAGGTTAGACTTGACTAGTTTTTCATATGTGGTGGACACATAATGGAACTCTAGAGGCAGCCTCGAGAGGTTAGGGTTTTGTGTTGTTCCAGCCTTAGCTGGGCACAAAATGCTTGAACTGTCTTGAGATGGGGAATTGCCTAGGTGCAATCGGCCGGCGTGCCCACCTTAAGAAGCATGAGTCCCTTTATACATCTCATCCCACCCTCGTGGGACGCGAAACCTTATGTAGAATAAGGATCCCATCTCACTAGGAAATCTTGGATTTCCCGATTAACTTTGTGGGTTGTCAACTCGTATAAATAGTGGGAGCCGTGATCATTTAATGCAAGTCCAGATTAAATGATTCGAAGCAATACTAATCTGCTATCTTGGTTGTTGTAGATCAATGGCTACGAACAATAGCAGATGGTCACTGCGATCTATCTTGGAAAATGATAAGTTGGTTGGACTAACTTACTGGACTGGTATCTCAACTTGAGGACAGTCCTCAAGCTCGAGTGGAAGCTATATGTCCTTGAGCAGCCTATTCCTGAGCCACTTCCATGCTCGGCCTCTGCGGCTGAGAAGGATGCTTTTAATAAGCATCGGGTAGATACTTTGGAGGTTGCTAATTTGATGCTAACCAATATATCGTCTTAATTACGAGGGCAATATGATCAGGAGAGTGCTTCTGTGATTATTTATAATCTAAGGCAGCTCTTCGATGAATTGGTTGGGCTCAACCCTTCAAAAGTAAACATTCAATGTGTTGAGCCAAAAGACTTAACTAAGACATTGAAGATAAAGATGGAAAAGGTCAGGAATAATAGGTGCTATTCATGTGGAGTGCCAACTCACATGATTGACATAGTGCGACTTCAAAACGAGGAGAATAGAAGCAAGGCTTCGTCTTCTGGCTCAGGTATTTATGTTACCGAAGTCAACCTATCTACTTCTATGTCATGGGTATTGGATACCGCATGCGGAGTTCATATTTGTACAAATATGCAAGGGCTCAAGAGAAGTAGATCGGTGCGGCCTGGAGAGATTGACCTACGAGTTGGAAACGGGGCACAGGTTGCTGCTATTGCTGTAGGACTTTTGACACTCTCCCTACCTTCTAGACTTCAGTTAGAGTTAGATCATTGCTACTATGTACCTTCCCTTACCAAAAACATTGTATCTATTCCTTGCTTGGCATGGAAAAGATTTAAATTTGAAATAAAAGAGGACTCTTATTCTTTTTCATTTACAAATGTGTTTTATGGGAAGGGTACCTTGTGCAATGGATTATATGTCTTGGACATGGATAACTCTATATGTAACATAAATAATAAAAGGATCAAACTGAGTGGTTCAGTTGGTACATACCTTTGGCATTGTCGATTAGCCCATATAAACAAGAATCGTATTCAACAACTCCATGCAAATGGATTGTTGGGTTCAACCTCCTTGGAGTAGTTTGATACTTGTGAGCCTTGCTTATTAGGGAAGATGACAAAAGCGCCCTTCACCAAGACTGGTGAGAGGGCAGGAGGTTTGTTGGATCTCATACATAGCGATGTGTGTGCCAGGGGAGGGTACAACTACTTCATCACATTTACTGATGACTTCAGTAGGTATGGTTATGTCTATTTGATGAGACATAAGTCCGAATCCTTTGAGAAATTTTAGGAGTTCAGACATGAAGTAGAGAACCAGCTTGGTAGATCCATTAAGACTCTTCGATCAGATCGTGGTAGAGAGTACCTGAGCAGTGAGTTCTTTGACTATCTTAGAGAGTGTGGGATTCTATCCCAACTCACTCCTCTTGGAATGCCTCAATGGAATGGTGTGTCTGAAAGGAGAAACCAAACCTTGTTGGACATGATTCGATCTATGATGAGTCATGCAACCCTACCTCCCTCGTTTTGGGGACATGCACTTGAGATAGCTTCTCTCATACTGAATAATGTTCTATCTAAAAGTGTCTCCAAGATTCTGTATAAGGTATGGAGTGGGAGGCGACCGAATCTCTCTTTTATCAGAGTCTGGGGATGTGAGGCTTATGTCAAACGTCAGGAATCTAGCAAGCTAGAACCCATATCTGATAAATGCTTGTTTGTGGGGGCATCCTAAGGAAACTAAATGATATTACTTCTATATTCCCAGCGAGAACAAAGTTTTTGTTGCTCGAGGTGCTGTCTTTCTAGAGAAAGAATTTCTCATGAAAGAAGTCAGTGGGAGGAAGTTTGACTTGGACGAGATCCAAGTGCAACCACAAGACACTGAGATGGAACCTGAGCCACCTACACCGGTTGCTGGGCAACCAGAGGCTCAGACACAGGCCCCACGTAGGTCTGGGAGGATTCGCCGTGCACCTGAGAGGTATGGGTTACTGCCGACCCAACACAACGGGATCTTCATCGTTGAGGATGAACCCAGGACATACGATGAGGCGGTCAGTGGACCGGACTCCAAGAAATGGCTTGAGGCCATGAGATCTGAGATGGATTCCATGTCGGCTAACCAAGTCTGGGATTTGGTTGAGCTACCTGATGGGGTAAAGCCCATAGGGTGTAAATGGGTCTTCAAGAAAAAGACTGACATGAATGACAACATAGTTACCTATAAGGGTAGACTTGTGGCTAAAGGATTCAGACAAGTCCACGGGGTGGACTATGATGAAACCTTCTCGCTAGTTGCCATGTTTAAATCTATTCGAATCCTGCTTGCTATAGCTGTATATCACGATTATGAGATATGACATATGGATGTAAAGACAGCATTCCTTAACGGGAAGCTGATAGAGGATGTGTACATGACACAACCTGATGGTTTTATCCATCCTACAGAGGCCAATAAGGTCCGTAGGCTAAAAGGATCCATTTATGGATTAAAGCAAGTTTCTCGAAGTTGGAATCTTCGATTTGATGAGGCAGTAAGAGATTACGACTTTATCAAGAGCAAAGATGACGCCTGTGTATACAGAAAATTCAGTGGAAGCTTGGTGGCATTTCTGGTCTTGTATGTCGACGACATACTACTCATTGGAAATGACATCCCTAGTCTTCAATCTGTGAAGACATGGTTGGAGAAGTATTTCGAGATGAAAGACTTAGGGGAGGCCGCCTATATCCTAGGTGTGAGGATCTACTAGGATAGATCCAAGAAGCTCCTGGCTCTTAGTCAGAGTACTTACATTGATAAGGTCTTGGAGAGGTTCAACTTGGAGCAATCCAAGAAAGGATACCTTCTAGTGAGACATGACCTTATTCTCTCCAAGAGCTAGTGTCCCACCACACAGGCTGAGAGGGACGACATGAGTCGAGTACCCTATGCTTCGGCAGTAGGTTCGATCATATATGCGATGTTATGTACTAGACCAGACGTGGCTTATGCTGTGAGCATAACCAGTAGATACCAATCTAATCCAGGTCTGCAGTATTGGGTGGCTGTTGACACCATGCATTTTAGTAGTGATTTTTACTATTATTCCATGATGAATTTAGGCCTATTTTAATGATTTCACACTCCTTTAAGACTTAATTAGTTAAAAACTTCAGAATCTTCACTTTTCGTCTGTCTTATTGAATTTCAGGTAAAATCACCCAATTTTGAGGTCTTTTTGAAGAATATAAAAGTATGGGGTGATTCCTTATGAGAAGACAAAGCTGCCCGTAAAATTTGGGCTCAATTGGAGCCTTTTCTAGACTTCACGGCCAGGTGAACCCCACGGGGTTCACCCGTGATCTTGCCGAAGGAAGGATTTTCGCGCGCGCGTCACTGCCTGGTGAACCTGACGGGGTTTACCGATGATGTCAAAGTTTTTGAAAGCTGCCGCACACTTCACTAGTAGGTGAACCCCATGGGGTTCACCCGTGATCTCATCTGGAGATATCTGCACAGAACTACGTCAAGGCTTTCACCGGTACCTGTGATTATTTCGCAACAAAACAGCTCCGAGCACTTCACCACCCCGTGAAGCGAACGGATCAACTCGACACCCTCTCGGTTTTCTCTCGATTTTGAACCCGATTCAAGTCCAAATTTAGCAAGTGAGGACTTTTTGGGAAGCTAACTCAAAGACGAACAAAAAGGATATAAAAGCCCCAAATTTCGTGACCTAAAGAGGAGGCAATCGGGTGATAAAGCGGCTAGGGCGGAAGAACACGGCGATTCGGCGACTTCAAGCGGATTTTTGAAAAATTGATCATCGGAACCTTGCAATCCTAGGTTATTTCGTTCAGTTTATCTTCTCCTCCTTCCTAGAAACCTTTTCCTGTAATTTTCCTATGTTTACAGAGAGGATTTTTAGCGATTCAACGATGGTTGTAGCGTAAACTTTGTATCGGGGCTAGGTTGAAGCCCTCTGACGATTTCTGTTTGCAACTTTTGTTTTAATTTTGTTATTTGGATCATATTCTGAGCATATTTCACTATATGTATTTATTTCTTGATCTTTACGTTGGCCAAGTATCGTCATGTCATAGTTGTTACGGTCCATAACGAAAGTTCGACCGTAACGACCGAACCTCTATGTGAATCTTGTGAAGACGCGACGCGAAAGTGCGTGTTCTTTGCTCAAGGGTTCATAATCTGCCATGGAACCCAGTGGGTTTGTCTAGAACGGTCCACTGCGAAAATAGGAGACGTTCTAGGCAAATACCGGGGTGTACACTTGAAAGAGGGCACCTTGTACCATAGAGTAGATTCCTTATGCATATCTGTAAATCCAAGTAATTAACATTTATTTCTAGCGCAAGTGAAATCGTCAGAGTGGTGGAAACCTTTGCCCTGATATTCTCTCTCATATATTTTCCCTGTCGCAGTTGTTTGATTTCTTGTTTACTGTCCTGCTTAATTTTAGTTTTCAAGCTCTAAAAAACCACGATTTGATTAGCTTAGATTCCAAGAATTAGATTTTCTAGTACTCACCATATTCCCTGTGGGAGACGATATCTTTTATATTACTGCGACATTTCCGTGCACTTGCGGACAGTGTCAGCTGTAAAAAACATTCTGAAGTATCTGAGAAAAACTAAAGATTTGTTCTTGGTCTATGGGGGACAGGAAGAGCTCAGTGTTTAGGGCTACACTGACGTGTCGTTCCAGTCTGACCCTGATGACTTTAGATCACAGGCCGGCTATGTGTTCAAGTTGAATAGTGGTGTATGCTGGAAATCCTTCAAGCAGTCCACTATAGCTGATTCTACGACCGAGGCTGAGTATGTCGCCGCTTCTGAGGTAGCCAAAGAAGCCGTTTGGATTCGGAAGTTCATTTCTGAACTTCAAGTGGTTCCAACTGCTGTGGATCCGATCGAGTTCTATTGTGACAACAATGGAGTGATTGCACAAGCAAAGGAACCAAGGTCTCATCAAAAATCCAAACACATACTTAGAAGATTTCACCTAATCAGAGAGATCATTGATCGAGGTGATGTCAAGATAAGCAGAGTTGACACAGACAACAATCTAGCAGACCCACTGACCAAGGCTTTGGCGCAGCAGAAGCATATGGTTATACGAGGGACATGGGGTTGAGATTTCTCAACAACTAAGTCTAAGTACAAGTGGGAGATTGTTATGCCCTTGGACCCGTTGTTGGTCCATCTTGTACTACCTGACTTTGATACTTAATATATCATTCTAGCATTGTCGTATTATGCTATGTTTACATCTGCGATTATGTACATGGATAATAATGTCCCTAGAGATAGATTGTATCTGTGCTCAAACGGTGTGTCCCCAGTCGAGTACCTGAGTGGATAAGGGACAGCTCTGGTACATGTGAGACTGGTATATGGGTTGGTTAGGCACGGGGTGCTAACGCAGGCATATGGGTATATCAGTGGTGGATATACTGGACCGACCCGCTGTGAGGCTCTAACTTGGTGTCATGAGTTAAGCTCACAAGTGACAGGAGATGCATTGATCCCTTGACTTGAGGTCATTGACTCTTCTATATGATTAGGGACAGGCTTTGATACAACCTAACACCTCACCGTAGCAGGGAGGTCATAACTGTTGTCATTGGGTATGTCATGACCCATAAGTGTGCAGCATGGAGAGGGATAGATAGTAGGAGAGTAGGGGTGGGTAATAGTAGCAGAGCAGGGTGCAGGTAGAGGCAGCAGAGTAGGGGCACTGGTGGTGGTAGTAGAGCAAGGGCGTGAGCTTTATAGGAGGCGGAAGGTCGGTATGATGTGGGAGGAGGGAGATGGAAGATTGGCACAATATCATGGACGTAGTTCTACTCTTGACTTGCTTTGATCCTGACAACAAGCTTATGCTGGAGGTGGGAGGCTAGTATGAGATTTGACAGGAAGGCGGGAAGTGCAGGGAGGAATATGGGTGTGAGGGAAGAAAACATAGTATGGTCACAACAAACCTTAGAAGAATCTTTTCGTTAGCAAATTTGCATATAATATGCCCAAGGTGTCTATATGTGGGTCTAAATTTCTAATTGTTGCGTGTATGGGCTGCCTAAATCAAATAACGTTTGATAATGAGAATGGTAATAGATTCCTCAATTTTAAGTTGATATTTTAAAATTTTGACATGGAGCACTAACATGGGATTTTTTTAATATTAAGATAGGGTTTGATTTTGTAGTCAAAAGTTAGATCATAATTTTTTATATGTAGCTTTAGTTAGAATTATTTCTTACATTGATAAAATTATATTTATAATTATTGTTATAATTGTATCACACCTAAACTCTTACTAATATATGCATCTATTATTTTTCATGTATCACACCTAAACTCTTACTAATATATGCATCTATTATTTATAATTATTGTTATAATTGTATCACACCTAAGTGTACTTTAGTCTTCCCTAAACGTTCTCATGCCTAACGGGAAGCTCTTTTCCGCCGGTTCTTTTGTGCATGAAAATTATTAATAAAAAGAAACTAGATAAAATGTAACTCTAGACCTATCCGTTCCACTAATCTATGGAAGATTAAGATAGCCTAAGCCCGTTCAGGGCCACTACTCACGCATGCTAAGACAGAAAATACCCATAAAAGCGTTTTGTATTAACGATGAGGGATTATCTTACAAAAGCGTGAAGAAACAACAACTTAATATGTTACAAAAGCCCTAAGTAATATTATACATAGACTTTAAGACTTACAGTAAGTAGGAACAAGCGCACACTAGTGTAAGGATTAGAGGCTAACTAATCTTCTGCTTAATTCTCTCTTTGGTCTGCTGGTGAGATCTCTCTGGTGCTCCTTGCTTCTTTTCTTGGGGAATGGAGGGATATTTATAGGGTATGGGCTATGGCCGAGAGAGTGGAGAGTCGTTCTTCCTTCAGGATTAAGGTAATGGACACGTGGAGAGGGTCCTTCAGGAACTTGCTGTGGTGGAGGGAGCTGATGAGGGGTCCCTTGGAGAGGATTAGCTTCCTTGTTGCCTGGTGGACGTTAGTAGTTTTTTCCTTTTAATGCTTTGTCCTTGTCTTTGAAAAGCTTCAGAAGGCTTTCTTTGTCTTGAAGATTCTTTGCACGTGGGATGAGGTATGGATGATGTCACCTTCTTTTGCTTTGTGAGTAAGTCTTCTACCTGCATGTGTATGGATGATGTGGATAGATGATGAAGACATGGATAATGCCATTTTTTTTTTTTTTACATATCTATCATATTATCAGAATCTTCAGTTGTTGAATCGTCAACTGAGCCGTCGTCTTGGGCAAGCAGATATTTTACATGTACGCTGAGAAAGGTACAACTGTTATCTCTAAATACCATCCTTTGAGTGAAAGCTTCTAGATTTTTAAAGTGCTTCGTGATTCCGACATCATAATTTACTAAGCTTTCATAAGGTATATGAGTTCTGTAATGGAGACTGGAGCTTGGTCTATCAAGATATATTCTAAAGTTTCTATTTGAGAACAAAAGTATGTGTTTCATATCTTTTTTGCTGAGCATCATACTTCTCCAGATCTTTAGACTATTTACCGCATTGTCTTGTAATAAAGCTTCTCCTATTTCTTCTGTAAAATGACATTGGGTCATGTAAGCTTTGGCATAGCTTACTATGTTTGAGTATATCATATCTGGCACTGTCCGGATAGCCAGTTTCATAACCGGAACTGATTGGGGCTATTGAGAGGTTTAAAAATCCAGGTGCCTTCACGAAGCGAAAGAGCTTTTTGATTACACAACGTAACTGCCAATCATCTATAAAACGTTCTATTTGATGGGTACTATGTAAAATAATCCTGCCAATAAATCCTTCAGTCATATATTCCTTTATCTTGATTTTCTTCCCATTGATTGCTTGGTCAAACCATAAATCAGGATCCACTGATAATAACAACACCTTATATCCAGGATCACAAAAGCATAAACTGTGGTTATGTGAAATCCCACTGTATTCCTCATATATCAAAGCAAGTGCTGGTGGTAATGGAATATGAAGTGCTGCAGTACTCCTCAGATGTTCTTGTTTTTCAATAAAATTTTTTAACTTGGTCTTCATGAGTAGTTCAAAAACAAGATGTTTAACTTCATTGAGCCGAGGTGGATATTCTTCAAAAATAGAAACTCTTCTTTTTCTGTCCTCTTCATAATATTTGAGAATATTCTCCATGTCTTGTTGTCGTTCTTTCTCCTTTTCTATCAGTTGGTGATTCTTTGATTTTAATTCCCTGATATAATTCATATTTTTTGATACCAAAGGGGTAGCTTCAAGAGATAGTAAAGGATACCGGAAGTGGTGACATATATAATCATTGGTGTATTTAAATAGTAACTCAAGATTGTGGAGATGGAAGATGAAGTTATTATGAATATTTCTAGAAGACCAAAGGTGATTTATTACAGAATGTTGGAAACCATGCAAGAGATGGTTTGTTCGAAAATGTAGAGGAGCCGGGGGTAAAGATGTAATTTGGGCTGGAAGGTTAGGGACTGATATAGAAGGATTAATAGTGGTGGATTCATTTGTGGTGGTGATATTTATAGGATATGGGCTAGGCCGAGAGAGTGGAGAGTCGTTCTTCCTTCAGGATTAAGGTAATGGACACGTTGAGAGGGTCCTTCGGGAACTTGCTGTGGTGGAGGGAGCTGATGAGGGGGCCTTTGGAGAGGATTAGCTTCCTTGTTGTCTGGTGGACGTGAAGGCTTTCTTTGTCTTGAAGATTCTTTGCACGTGGGATGAGGTATGGATGATGTCACCTTCTTTTGCTTTGTGAGGAAGTCTTCTACCTGCATGTGTATGGATGATGTGGATAGATGATGGAGACATTGGATAATCACTATGCACTTGCATGCTGTTAGTCACTATGCTCCCATGTGCTTAATACTTTTATATGTTAGTCACTATGCTTACATATGTTGAAAATCACTATTAGATCTACGTGCATTAATTTTCTTTCATGCTGTTACAATTGCTACTCTTACTCTCTTTACAAGCATAATTAATTAGACCCATAATCAAAATTAATTAGACCTCTATCATAATTAATTAGACCCATAATCATAATTAATTAGACCCTAATCATAATTAATACCTTATTTATTTTAATTAACCGTTTACAAATCTGGCCTAAAACTATAATTATTTGTCTATATGATTCTTCTAATTCTTGGTTATCTTCAACTAAATTCTGGTTTTCTAAGTCATCTATATTTATTTGTTCCTGGTCAAAGTTTTCTTTAATTGCCATGATTTATTTTTTCTAAAGTGTTTTCTAATTTTTCTTTTTGTTTTCTAAGAGCTCTAAATTTCCTTTCATCAGATATACTATATTCTTCGTCGTTTTTATTTTCTGCAAAGATTTCTTTTAGTTCTATAATACCATTTATGACCTTTTTTATTTTTTTTGGAGGTTATAGTTTATGTTTTGTTCATCTTCTAATTTGTTTTCTCTAATGAACCTACTTGTATTATATATATATATATACTTATCTGATTACTTCCAGCTTTAGTAAAACAACTGCTTATATTTTTTATCGTTTTCTAATAATTTCTTAATTTTTCTTTTTTCTAAAAGTTTAAATCGTAAATCTTCAGGGTTTCTACTTGGTGATAATTGTCTATAGGTTTCTTTTATGAATTTATTATTTTTATTGTTACTAATATTTAACTCATTAATATTTTTATTTTTTCTTTTAGACGAAGTATTTGGTCTTTACTTTGTTGACATCTTAACATAAAAGAGTCTTCTTCTACGTTTTCATGATTTTTATGTTTTTTAATAGCTTGTCTAATATCATATATGAATTTATTTATCTTATACTTATCTCTTTTACTATTCATGTTTCATGAACCGTAATTAACAAGATCACATGTGGGTATGATGTGGCATATGAAGTTCTTGGAGCTCTTCTTTAATATCTGTGTGGGTCTAATGGAGTATAATATAGTAACGTTCAAGAAAACCCATGTGAGTCTAATAGTAATATAGAATGTAACAATATGAGATGGAATATGTAATATAGTAACCTTGAGTCATCATGAAAGAAAGTTCAAGCATGTGGGTCTTATCATTAGGTTCTAGTATGATTATGATTATGGGTCTAATTAATTATGATTAGGCATAAATTATGATTAAGGGTCTAATTAATTATGATTATGGGTCTAATTAATTATGATAGAGGTCTAATTAATTTTGATTATGGGTCTAATTAATTATGATTAGATTCTAATTAATTATGATTAGGGTCTAATTAATTATGCTTGTAAAGAGAGTAAGAGTAGCAATTGTAACAGCATGGAAGAAAATTAATGCACGTAGATCTAATAGTGAGTTTCAACATATGTAAGCATAGTGACTAACATATAAAAGTATTAAGCACATGGGAGCATAGTGACTAACAGCATGCAAGTATGAAATAAATTTAAACTAAGCATTGTGATTTTAGACTAAAATATGACGAGTTATGTAACAGCATGTAATAATTTAAGCTAAGTCTAATGATTAGGCTTTGATACCAATTGGGGAGGCGTGGGAGGATTGCGGTTGCGGAAATTAAAGTAATAGAAATAAAAGCCTTACTAGGGATTAAGCTAACATTAATCTTCCAGACCGCCATTCATACGTTAATAATCCAGGTAATCAATTTAATTAGCCTATGATTACTTCATAATAATTATACACTCACACCTATGCGTACTTTAGCCTTCCCTAAACAGCCTCATGCCTGACGGGAAGCTCTCTTCCGCCCGATTCTTTTGTGCATGAAAATTATTAATAAAAAGAAACTAGCTAAAATGAAACCCTAGAACCATCTGTTCCACTAATCAATGGAAGATTAAGATAGCCTAAGCCCGTTCAGGGCCACTACTCACGCATGCTAAGACAGCTTTTAGTGGATGACGGTAGAATATTAAACTTAACAAAACATGGTCCGCAAATTTGGCCTGCTGATAGTAGCCAGGAATATGATGAATTAGACCATAATAAGACTCATACAGAAATGTATTCTTACTTAGAAAAATTCTTAGGGGAAATAGCTAGAGCTGCTTGGGAATCATACAAAAAGGAGTTTCCTCAAGATTTTATTAGAGATATAGAATTAGACACAAATCCCTATAACTTTACAAACAAAATACAACTATTACTTTTAGGATACCAACCTAATACTGGCTTTAATAGGCAACAACAAGAAGCCATAAGGAAGCTTGAACTATTACAAATAAGAAAATGGGTGTTTATTAAGCCATTTTTACAAGACTATATGCATTATAGTACTATTGCAGGATGCTTTTATAACCAAACTATAGGAGATAGGCTATTTCTAAAATTACCCCCTCCTTTAGGAGCAATAATACATAAACAAATTATGGAACAAATCGGTACTGGACACATACCACAGTTAGTCAACATGTCCACCAGAATTAAGTTTATAATAGACCAATTAGTAGAAAAATACACAGAACTCCAAATAACTCGGCAACTTAAAGGTGAATATAGTTTTTGCCACAATATATATACTCCTCAGAGATATGATACAGAGGTAAGAAGAGGAAGACCTACCCAAAAAAGAAAGATACCATATAAACCACCATATAAAAAGAAAAGGTATTACATTAAGAAAAGTAATGCAAGGAAGCCTTATTTAAATCAAGCTAAACATGTTAGGAAATTTAATAAACAACGAGAATACAAGAATAAATTGAGTTGCTTTACATGTGGAAGCCAAGACCACCTAGCAAAAAACTGCACTAAGCGAAAAAATTATCATAATAAAGAAGCGATACTTATAGATTGTGTTAATGAAAATTTACTCCATATAGATGAAACTATTAGTAATATTGAAAGTATTTACTCTATAGTTAGTATATCAGAATACGAAGAACCACTAGGAAGTGAAATAGAAGAAGATTACGAACTTAGTGATCAAATATTAGAATATAGTAATAATCTCATAAGAAGTGAAACAGTCACTAATTTGGTAGTTTGTGAAAAACGAAGTAACCAAGGCCCCGAAAGTGGTATAACTATGAGTATTTAGATAGAATAGAAGATTTATTAGGCAATCTTGATATATAGAATACGTGTAAAATACAAAAATGGCGTATAATTGGGTAACATCAAATAATTTATTAGAATGTAAACATGACTGGATAAATAATAGTGGCAGTAATGATAAGCCTTGTGTATTTTGCAGACAATATCCAGAATTATACCTAAGATACAAATGCAGTAAATGTTTATGTGACAGTTGTAAGTTTTGTTTACAAAACTTAGGAATAATACAATAGAATTACGAATTCTCTCCTTAGAAAATGAGATAGATAAGTTAAAATTAGAATTGAAAAAACTTAAAGAAAATCTTTTTCCATATAAGGGTAAATCTATAATAAATGAATAAGCAGTTATTTATACAGAAAAAAAATCAAAAAAAGCTATAGAAACTTCGATGAAATATAAATATGATAGTCATCGATTTATGTTTTCTACATATTAGTCTTTATTCATCTCTTTTTATCCCAGTTTTACCTGCAGTAACTGTAATAAACTTTTAATATATCTCATGGTTAACTAGTATATAGGAATTAATGAACAACTAGTATGTAGGTTTACCTTTTTGATTGCTTAACTAGTATGTAGGTAAACTAGTATATAGGATATTCTTCAAGCATGTGGGTCTTATCATTAGGTTCTAGTATGATTATGATTATGGGTCTAATTAATTATGATTAAGGTCTAATTAATTATGATTATGGGTCTAATTAATTATGATTAGGTTCTGATTATTTATGATTAGGGTCTAATTAATTATGATTAAGGGTCTAATTAATTATGATTATGGGTCTAATTAATTATGATTATGGGTCTAATTAATTATGATTATGGTCTAATTAATTATGATTATGCTCTAATTAATTATGATAGATGTCTAATTAATTTTGATTATGGGTCTAATTAATTATGATTAGATTCTAATTAATTAGAGATGATGATCAAGAACAAGATAAAATGTTAAAATTAAGATTTAGAATATGATCAAGATTAGTTCTGAGGTTAACTTTTTAGGTTTCTTTACTATATCTGTATTTATTTGTAAATAAGATAGTTGTTCATTTAACTTTTCCATATCTAAGTGTAGTTTTTTCTTGTATTTGAGTATTTTCTTGTATTTGAATACCATTCAGTTGAACTTGTGTGTCTGCTATCTTTTCTGGATTCCTTCCTTTCATTATTTATATTGATTTTCAGGATATTTTGATCTCGGTGGTAATATTGATTTTCAATCTTGATATTAATATTTATATTTATCTTGATCTTATAATGATGAGGATGTTGATCTTGATTATGATCTCTATTTGATCTTTATCACTTTTTTAATCTTAATTTTAATATTAGTTTTGTTCATGATCATGATGTAAATCTAGATTTTAATCAAGATTTCAATCTTTATCTTATGATATTCATCTTTATCTTCTTTTTAATCTTAATGTTAAACTCGATTTTGATCTTGATTATGATCTTTATTTGATATAGATCTTATTCTCATTCTTAATTGACCTTGTTCTTGATAAATATCCTGTTATTATATTTGATCTCAATTTTTATATAGATTTTAGTTTTAATCTTATAATCTTTATCTTTATCTTGCTTCTATTCTTTGTCTTAAACTCTATTTTGATCTCGGTGGTAATATTGATTTTCAATATTGATATTAATATTTATATTTATCTTGATCTTATAATGATGAGGATGTTGACCTTGATTATGATCTCTATTTGATCTTTATCATTTATTAATCTTTATTTTAATATTGATTTTGCTCATGATCATGATGTTGATCTTGATTTTAATCAAGATTTCAATCTTCATCTTATGATATTCTTATTTATCTTTTTTTTTAATCTTAATCTTAAACACAATTTTGATCTTGTTTGTAATCTTGGTCTTCAATATTGATATTGATATTGATTTAATCATAATGTGAATTTTGATCTTAATTATGATCTGTATTTGATATAGATCTTATTCTCATTCTTAATTTTGACCCCCTCGGCATCACTCCATCTTGCTCTGAGGTACTTTCTCTCTACATCATGTTGACCCCCTCGCAAGCATCGATCTTCTGGGTTTTTGGGACCGGCCTATTTCGGGGATTTCCTTCCGCTATATTTATATTAAAATTTTAAAATCCCCTGGGTTTCCCAATAATGGTATGAGAGATACTTGTGATCCTTGAATGATGTTTCATTGCTTATTGTATTCTCACATGCCATTCAAGTTTTTGAAAAATCACTTGACATGCGCATGGTTTTTCTAAAGTAGAAAAATTGTAGGTTTTTTGTTCCTTACCTCTCTTCAATTTCCTTTGGATCTTTGCTTTCTTCACATGACTTGGATAGCCCCATATGTGGAAGAAATGATTTCTCCTCTCATGGTGGGATAGACCCATCATGAGATACATGATGCAAGGCATGGACTGGGTGATTGCCCTAATCTTAGCAAGTTAAGGATTGTGAGGAGGGCAAAGGGTATGCCTCTTGTAGACTCCTCAGAGAAACAAAGAACCAAGGATTTGTGATAAGAGGTGAAGGAAAAAAGACATGTTTTAATGAAGAACTAAAATTTTAGATTTTGTGTTTTTCATGAGCATATAGAATTGCATGAGATAGTGCCTTGATTGTGCATGAAGTTGTGGTCATATGTCAAGCCTCTAGCATGCCTGTGATGTATTCTTGTGACGCCTGTATGCCGCCTTTTTCCTTTTGTATTGTAAATTACAAGAAGAAGATTAAGGGCGGATCTTGCTTGAACCCTTGGCGCATGCTTGAAGCTTCTGCACCTTGCTTGGTGGCGCAACAAACTTCATCCATGGTGGCGCATCCTTGCATAGAGTTGCAAGATAGGTTTGGCCAAGCCTTAGGGCTTGTGGGCTATCCTTCTTGTGGCTTACAAGGTGTCACATCTTGCTTGGAGGAGGTACCATGGCATTGGCCAAACCTTTGTGGGTGCTTCTAGGGTTTCCCTAGAGGTATTTCTAGGGCTTGAGAGCTAAACCATGATGAGGAGGACGTTGGAGCCGACTGTGAAGATCAAGCTAGAGGGCTGTTAGGTAAGGTCTTGTTGGGGCTTGTCTCCTAGATCAAGCATTGAACCCACCTTTGGCATGTGTTGGTTCAATGTGTTTATTAGGCTATGACATCATATTTTACTGCCTTCCTTATCTGCTAGAGCATGCCTATGATGTTTTATCTTATTGTTATCACTATAGGATTACATGCCTGTAATGTTAGACAAAAGATAAAACTAAGAGGATGAGACCTCAAAAACCCTCAAATAAAAATATCATGTCTAGATAGCCTTCTAACTCGTAGCCCTCATCAAGCATCGATTAATGGTGTTGTGCACTATTTCCCACCCTCATGGGACACACCCACATATCTTTCGAAGGTGCATGGTCGCAATGGTTTCCCCAGTCCAGTTTTAACCTGGACGTGCCTTTGTAAGGAAACTCGTTGGCTCTGGGCATAACGGTTAGGAATAGACTTGATTAGTTTTTCACATGTGGTGGCCACATGATGAAACTATAGAGGCATCATTGAGAGATTAGGGTTTCATGCTATTTCCAGCCCTCGTTGGACATGAAATGCCTAGACTGTGATACCCATGCTTTAATTTCATTATGAAGATCATCAATTTTGTGATTGAATCCAATTCTAGTGTAAAACTCAAACTGGATGTATGAATGCATATTGATATGTTATGTGAAGGACAATTGATATTCAATCAAATTTGTGTTAGTTGGTTGATATTGATTTGAATTTGTTAACAGATGTTGTTGCTCCTCCAGAAATATATTAAACAATTCTCTTGAGGTTGTACTCAAGTTTATTCAGGTTGATTTTAGATCCTGGGAAATTGCAATGTGTTAAATAAGAAAATCCTTATTATTACCATTATTTCTAGGGGTGTGACATAGACTATCTCAATAAGGGGAATTGCCAAGTGCAATCGGCCAGCGTACCCACCTTAAGAAGCATGGGTCACTTTGTGCATCTCATCCCACCCTTGTGGGATGCAAAGCCTCATGTGGAATAAGGATCCCATCTCACTAGGAAATCTCAAATTTCCTGATTGACTTTATGGGTTGTCAATTTGATTAAAATAGTGGGAGTCATGATCATTTAATACAAGTCCAGATTAAATGATTCGAAGTAGTACTAATCTGCTTTCTTGGTTGTTGTAGATCAAATGACAATGAACAATAGCGGGTTATCACTGCGATCCCTTCTTGAGAAAGATAAGTTGGTCGGATCCAACTTCATGGACTGGCATCGGAACTTGAGGATAACCCTCAAGCTCGAAAAGAAGTTGTATTGCCTCTTCCCACACCTCATGCACCTAATGCTCGAGTGGCAGATATGGATGCTTTTAGAAAGCATCAGGATGACTCTCTAGAAGTGGTATGTTTCATGCTAGCCACTATGGCACCTGAGCTTCAGGTGCAATATGAGGAGCAAAATGCTTTTCAGATGATAACTCATTTGAAATATATATTCGAGGCTCAGGCTAGAACTGAGAGATATGACATTGACAAAGTAGTCTTTCGGTGCAAGTTATTTGAGGGTGCACTAGTGGGACCCCATGTACTCAAGATCATTGGGTATGTGGATCATCTCAAGAGATTGAGACACACTATAGATAATGAGCTGGTCACGGATCTTATTCTATAGTCCCTGCCCTCTAGCTTCAGTCTGTTTATCATAAATTTTAACTGAACCGGATTGAGTGCACTAGGGAGGAACTGTTGAATATGCTCCAGGCGACCGAGTGAAAAATAGTTAAGACCAAACCCGACTCTGTTCTTTTGGTTCCTGCAACCAAGAAGATGAAAAAGAAGGGTAAGGCACGTGCTAAGGGCAGTGCCAAGGGTCCAGCCAAAGCACTGAAAAAGAAGGCCAGGAAGACAAAGGAACAGAGGTGCTTCCACTGTGGCGAGCAGGGTCACTGGAGAAGGGACTATAAGTAACTTCAGAACGAGGCGAAGAAAGCCAAGGCCTTATCTTCTAGCTCAAGTATTTATGTTACCGAAGTCAACCTTTCTACTTCTATGTCATGGGTATTGGATACTGCATGCGGAGCTTATATTTGTACAAATATGTAGAGGCTCAAGAAAAGTAGAGCGGTGCGGCCTGGTGAGATTGACCTACGAGTTGGAAATGGGGCACAGGTTGCTGATGTGGTAGTTGGAATTTGACACTCTCCCGGCCTTCTGGACTTCAATTAGAGTTAGATCAATGCTATTATGTACTTTCGCTTACTAAAAACATTGTATCCATTCCTTGCTTGGCAAAGAAAGGATTTAAATTTAAAATAAAGGAGAACTCTTGTTCTTTTTCATTTGCAAATATGTTTTATAGGAAAGGTACTTTATGCAATGGATTATATGTCTTGGACATGGATAGCTCTATTTGTAATGTAAATAATAAAAGGATCAAACTGAGTGGTTCAGTTGGTGCATTCCTTTGGCACTGTCGATTAGCCCTTATAAACAAGAATCACATTCAACAACTCCATATAAATGGGTTGTTATATTCAAACTCCTTGGAGGAGTTTGATAGTTGTGAGCCTTGTTTATTAGGGAAGATGACAAAAGTGCCCTTCACCAAGACTGCTGAGAGGGCGGGAGGTTTATTGGATCTTATACACAGTGATGTGTGTGGGCCATTCAGTAAACAAGCCAGAGGAGGGTACAAGTACTTCATCACATTTACTGATGTGTTCAGTAGATATGGTTATGTCTATTTGATGAGATATAAGTCCAACTCCTTTGAGAAATTTAAGGAGTTCAGACATAAAGTAGAGAACTAGTTTGGTAGATCTATCAAAACTCTTCGATCAGATTGTGGTGGAGAGTACTTGAGTGGTGAGTTCTTTGACTATCTTAGAGAGTGTGGGATCTTGTCCCAACTCACTCCTCCTAGAACACCTCAATGAAATGGTGTGTCTGAGAAGAGGAATCAAACCTTGTTGGACATGGTTCGATCTATAATGAGTCATGCAACTCTACCACTCTCGTTCTGGGGACATGCACTTGAAACAGCTTCTCTACTGAATAACGTTCCATCTAAGAGTGTCTCTAAGATTCCATACGAGGTATGGAGTGGAAGACACCCAAACATATCCTTTATCAGAGTCTGGGGATGTGAGGCTTATATCAAACATCAGGATTCTAGCAAGCTAGAACCCAGATCTGATAAATGTGTGTTTGTGAGATATCCTAAGGAAACTAAAGGATACTACTTCTATATCCCCACTGAGAACAAAGTCTTTGTTGCTCAGGGTACTGTCTTTCTAGAGAAAGAATTTCTCATTAAAGAAGTTAGTGGGAGGAAGTTTGACTTGGATGAGGTCCAAGTGCAACCACAAGACACTAAGATGGAACCTAAGCCACCTGCACCGGTTGTTTGGCAACCAAAGGCTCATACATAGGTCCCACATAGCTCTGGGATGATTCGTCATGCACCTAAGAGATATGGGTCGCTGCTGACCCAACACAACATGATCTTCATCATTGAGGATGAGCCTAGGACCTATGATGAGGCAGTCGGTGGACCAGACTCCGAGAGATGGCTTGAGGCCATGAGATCCGAGATGGACTCCATGTCGGCTAACCAAGTACGAGATTTGGTTGAGCTGCTTGATGGGGTAAAACCCATAGGCTGTAAGTGGGTCTTCAAAAGAAAGACCACATGGATGGCAACACAGTTACCTATAAGCGTAGACTTGTGACCAAAGGATTCAGACAAGTCCACAAGGTGGACTATGATGAAACCTTCTCACCAGTTGCCATGATCAAATCCATTCAGATTCTACTTGCTATAGCTGCATATCATGACTATGAGATATGGCAGATAGATGTTAGGACAACATTCCTTAATGAGAAGCTAATAGAGGATATGTATATGACACAGCATGATGGCTTCATCCATCCTGCAAAGGCCCACAAGGTCTGCAGGCTAAAGAAATCTATTTATGGATTAAAGTAAGCATCTCGAAGTTAGAATCTTTGGTTTGATGAGGCAGTAAGAGATTATGGCTTTATCGAAAGCGAAGATGATGCCTGTGTGTATAGAAATTTCCGTGGGAGCTTGGTGACTTTTCTGGTCTTGTATCTCGATGACATACTACTCATCGGAAATGACATCCCTAGTCTTCAGTCTGTGAATGCATGGTTGGGGAAATGTTTTGAGATGAAGGGCTTAAGGGAGGCCGCTTATATCCTAGGTATGAGGATCTATAGAGATATATCCAAGAGGCTCCTAGCCATTAGTCAGAGTACCTACATTGATAAGATCCTAGAGAGGTTCAACTTGGAGTAAACTAAGAAGGGATACCTTCTAGTGAGACATGGCCTTATTCTTTCAAAGAGCCAGTGTCCCACCACACAGGCAGAGAGAAATGACATGAGTCGAGTACCCTATGCTTCGGCAGTAGGTTCGATTATGTATGCGATGTTGCGTACTAGACCAGATGTGGCTTATGCTATAAGAATAACCAGCTGATACAAATCTAATCCAGGTTTGTAGCATTGGGTGGCTGTAAAGAACATCCTAAAGTATCTAAGAAGAACTAAGGATTTGTTCTTGGTCTATGGGGGACAAGAAGAGCTTAGTGTTCAGGGCTACACTGATGCGTCGTTCCAGTCAGACCTTGATGACTTGAGATCGCAGGCAGGCTAGGTGTTCAAATTGAATGGATGTGCCATATGCTGGAAAAGCTTCAAGCAATCCACCATTGCTGACTCTACGATCGAGGATGAGTATGTTGCCACTTCTGAGGCAGCCAAAGAAGCCATTTAGATAAGGAAGTTAATTTCTGATCTTCAGGTGGTTCCAACTACTATGGATCCCATTGAGCTCTATTGTGATAACAATGGGGCAATTGAACAAGCAAAGGAATCACGGTCTCATCAAAGGTCCAAACAAATACTCAAGAGATTTCACCTGATTAGAGAGATCATTGACTGAGGTGATGTCAAAATTAGTAGAGTTGACAAAGAGAACTATCTAGCAGATCCACTGACCAAGGCTTTGGCGTAGTAGAAGCATGATGGTCATACGAGGGACATGGGGTTGTGATTCTTCAATCTTCAAGTCTAAGTACAAGTGGAAGATTGTTGGTGTTTATGCTCTAAGACCTGTTATCGGTCTATCTTTTGTACTACTTGACACTGATATTTCATATATATATATATATATATCATTATGGCATTGTAGTTATTATGCTTTGTTTACATCTACGATTATGTACTTGCATGATAATATCCCTAAACACAGATTGGATCTGTGCTCAAACTCTTGTCCCCAGTCAAGTACCTAAGTGGATATGGGATAGCTCTGGTACATGTGAGAGTGGTATATGGGTTGGTTAGGCATGAGGTGCTAATGCAGACATATGGATATATCAGTGGTGGATATACTGGGCCGACCCGCTGTGAGGCTATGATTTGGTGTCATGAGTCATCCTCACAAGTGACAGGAGATGCATTGATCCCATGACTTGAGGTCATTGATTCTTCCATGTAGTTAGGGACATGCTTTGATACAACCTAACACCTCACCGTAGTTGGGAGGTTATAATGATTGTCATTGAGTATGTCATAACCCATATTTGAAGATCAATAGACAAAATAGAGGATTTGCCCCTTCCCGAGGGAAGCTTGATATCCATGGGCCCCACTATGGTAGCATGATTCAAAGTGTAGGACCATACCCAGGTGAAAGCCTAATTTAGTCATGACCATGAGATTGGGTAAAACTAAGTAGTGACACACTTGTCCAATCGGATATTAGTTTGACAAAGAGACTGTAATACATTAGTACCTTGTTGCGATGATGGGGATGTCGATGTCGATATCCATTCTGATGACTTGGGTAGCAGTGATGCATTGCTAGGTGCCACTCACTACTTGTGATGACCGTAGTTAATCACTGCCAACGTTAGAGGAACCTACAGGGTCACACACCTTGATACTTGAATTCTCGTATTAATCGGGTAGCCTTATGATTGAGTTATTGGATAGCTCGGATCTATTTGGGAGATTTCATCAACATCAATGGGCTTGATGAGAAGGAAGAGACTTATTAGAGCCAAACTTTATTTTTGGCACGTTGAACCGAAATTGACCTTGGTTGGTCACATTTGACTCTAGGTTACATTGGATTGGATCCAATGGCTTAATTAACTTGTATGATGAAGTTTGGGCTAGCTCATTACCCAATGAGGCCCAATAATAAGTTATCATGAAGAGATAAGAAGGCATAAAGGTATAATGGAGAGAAAACTATCCGCATTGGCGCCTAAGGGCTTAATGGGGTGAAGAAGACGCCTAGTGCTTCAATAGGAAGCTTTTGGCGCCTCCCCCTTCTACCTTGGATGGAAGGCTTGCCTCTAAGGCAAGTCTTGGGGTGCATATGGCTTGATGGGCTTGTATGAAAAATTCTAGGCACATATGGTAGATGTGTAGAGGTTTTTTAGAAAAGGCTTGGAGTCTTTTCTTACCTCAAACCCTAATTGCACCCCCCCCCTTTAGCCCTAGCCGCATACCTCTTCATGTGTTGCGCATATATCATTGTCTTGCCGCCCCTTGCCTCACATCATCATCCTCACATGCGGAAGCATCCTATCCAGAGGCATGAGCAAGCAATAAGGGCAAGAGCAAAGGTCATTGGCGCAATCTCTTCCATAGCCGCAAGCTTCTTCTTCTCCATCTCCTCTTGGCGAAGAAGCACTAGAAGATGGAAGCATCATCTCCCTCCTTCATCTTCTTGGCACATCTTCCCTAGAAGTGGCACAAGTCTTGCAGAAGGACTCTAAGGCGTGGATTGATGACACCGAAATTTATAGTAAATTTTGTGCCATTTGATAGATATTTTTGTGTCATATTTACACTCTTTGCTTATTTTTATGCCTTTTTTATCAAATACTACGGAATCTACACTCTTTTTGGTTTTTGATGATTTTCAGGTAAAAAAGCATGATTTTCAGGCGTTTTCAAGCAATTCCATATGTATGAATGAATTCCCACCATCAAGAGAAGATTACATGTCAAATTCCACGAAGAACAGAGCTCAAACCAAAATTACGGCACTACCGTAATCGAAATTACGGTACCGTGGTTTCACTGCACCTACAGAACAAACCAGGGTATTGCCGTAATTTCTGAGTGCTGCCGTATTTTGGGACATTTCATACAGAAACTTTTACGGAAAATACAGCCCTACCGTAATGGATTTCACGGGCCGTAATCTGGGTTCGATTTTATACAGAAAGTTAGATGGATTTTACGGTGCTGCCGTAATGGATTTCATGGGCCGTATTTCGAGTCAATTTTTCACTCGAAAGATTTGATGAAAATATGGCACTGCCGTAATGCATTTCACGGTACCGTAATTCCAGATGATTTCTGTACCGAAAGTTTCTGCCGAAATTACGGTACCACTGTAACCATTTTCACAGCCGTAATTGTAACCCAGATTCACAATTTTTCCGGACGTTTTGGAGCCCGATTTTTGCGCGATCGATTGCGAACGATCCAAGTCATAAATTGAAGATCCGTAAGAAGCAAAAGAAGAGTTTAGACAGAGGAGAAGACACAGCATCGGGAAGCGTACAGCGCATCTCCGGCTGTGAAATTTGAAGAGAAGCTGCACATAGAGGAGGAGAAGATACCCTAGAAGTTTCAGAGCTAAAGGAGATCGATCGGAAGAGAAATCAACAAAGAAGTCGCCGTCGACACTGTTTACGCCAGGAATTACAGCTGTAATTTCCATTACAGCCGTGCTGTAAAGTTGTTTTCCCTTTTCTCATCGATTTTTGATCCTCTGATACTATGGATTATTGTAATCTTTCTACCATGCTAGCTTAAACTTCTTTTGGGACATGGGGGAGTAATTCCCTTTGATTTCTTAACGACTAGATGAATCTTTCATTATTTCGTCAAGCATAATTTTAGTATGATAATTCTGCTTCTGTGATGATTGCTCTTTAATTCTCCATAGAGTCATATTATCAAACATGTTTCAAAGTTTTCGCAATAAGGACCGAAAGGTGATTTGCTTGAGAACTTGGAACCCTAAAATTGAATGTTATGAGCTCACCGTAAGAAATTAGGTTTGTTCTTATTTCTTAATTTTAGAAGTTTAATGTCATCATTAATAATCTAATCTAGGATTGAGTTAATGAAACAAACTTGACGATATTGCAAGAAATTGAATATTAGATTGTTGGAGAACCTTAAGCAGAACCTGTGTTGAAATTCTAATGCACGAAAGTGATCCTTGAGTTTCCACTTGAGATTATTAACTTAGAATTCGGATGCATGAAAATGATCCTTGAGTTTTTTTGTTGATGATTCATTTTTATTTAACAATTGAATAGATCCTACACGAAAGTGAGGATTGGTTCTTGTAAATTGTCTACGTGAAAACGAGATGATTTCCTTATTAAGTGAATTATGTCTTTATCATAATGAAATTAGACTGACGAACATCTTAAGAAGGGAAAAATCACTTTATAGATGTTGTAGTGTTGATATAGTAGATGATGTTGTCATTGATGTTCATAATTTATTTGATGAATCCTCTAATATTGAAACTGACACTTTTTCTAAGGATGTGGATAGAGGAATTCAGGAGAAAAGAGATTCAAATTCTGAAAAGAAGAAGAAGAAAAGAAGAAGAAGAAAAAGAGGCTCTAGATTACTTGATCAAGGAAGAAAATTCTTGAGTAAATTTGGACATTTTTTCAAGAATGAGCCTTATGTGATTCGAAGTGATGCTCAACCCAAAGAAAAATCAGAGTGAAAATTGAAGAAATCAAGATCAAATCCGAGTGTAGAAGGGTCAAGCTAAAGACCTTTAAATTAGCGCTTCTTGGGAGGCAACCCAAGCATTCTAACTTTAGTTTGCTCTCTTTTAGTTTACTTTATTTTTTTACTTTTGCTCTTAGAACTAATTTTTCTTTTCTTTTTGTATGTAAAATAAGTTTTGGCGCAAATTACGGCACTACCGTAACACAAATTACGGTACCATTTTTCAGTTCATTTTTGACCAGAGAGTTGAGATGCCATTACGGCACTGTCGTAAGTATTTTAATGAGCCGTATTTTGACTCTGAAATCTTCCCAAGAGTTTTTAGCGTTTCACAGCACTGCCGTAATAATTCTCACGGTGCCGTATTTTTGAGTTGATTTTTTTATGAAAAAAAATTGTCGAATTTACGGTACTATCGTTTTCAAGTTCACGGCACCGTAATCTTGAGCGTTTTCTTTGACGAAAGTTTTGAGCATATTACAGTGGTGCCGTAAACATTTTTGTGGTACCATATTTGCTACTGATTGTTGACCTGAGAGTTTTTTTGGATATTACGACGGTACCGTAATCTTTTTCACGGTACCGTAATTAAGACATGTTTTTGACCCGAGAGTTTGAACGATTTTATGGCACTACCCTTTTGATGTTACGGCCCGTGTTTTTCAAATCCGCCAGATTACGGCATTGTCGTAAGATAAATTACGGCCATAATTCTATCGGCCCTACGCGATATACGTGCCGTTTTCAAGGTTTTCACCCACTCTCGCGTGCCGACCTTTGACCTCCGACCTTCAGAGCACGCCGGCGACCCTTCTCGTCCAATTTTTGCCACCGATCTGGTACTCTCTCGCCCGATTTCTCCGTTTTAGCGAGTTTCATGAGTATTTTCGCCCCTTTCTTCGTTTCTCCTTGATTCTCAGTCGATTTCTAAAATACTTCTTTCCATTTACTCCTTTAGATGACCGGCGAACTTTATTTGTTAGTTTCCAGAGGTTTTTGACTAATTTTTGTGAGTAGAGCTTAAACGAGCTGGATTTGCTGAGGTTTTCAGATTTACTGTTCACACCATGTTTACTAGCTGAAATTTTGATAAATTCAACTGATTTTTGATGATGTTCATGTTGAAAGTGTTATTAGAGTTCAATCTTTGCTAATTGTGTTGTCAAATCCAAGTTGCAGCTCTAGTTCATCCTTGCATTGAAGAATGACCCCTAAGACTAAGCAAGTAGCTTCAAAAAGAAAAGGCAAAGCACCAGCTCAGCCTTCATTCCCACAGAATCCCTATGGCATTATCTTTAGGGATGAAATTCAAGAGTTAAGATACAATCAGTTAGTGGAGAGAAGAGTGGTAAAAACGAAATATGCTGATTGACGCACCCTAGAAGCACTTGGCTTGTATGATGATGTATTTTGGATGTTCGACCAAATCAGGGCCAAGAAATTCTTTCAAATGACTCCCCAGACATATTTGCCATTGGTATTGGAGTTCTTTAGTAGCTTTGACATGGATTTGCATGAATATACCGATAGGCCTACCGAAGGTGAGATCACCTTCCGCATAGCCAATATTGAGAGGAGGCTTACTGTAAGATCCAGAAATTTATTAGCAGGTAAGAAAAAAAAATAAAATGTTATTTATTTAGCATTTTTGGGAAATTCTTTCAATGAGAAAATGTCTTGATTTGTGTATTTTTCCTGCAATGTAAAAATATGTGTCTCGGAGAGGATTCGAACCTGAGACTTAAGGCATAGAATGTGTGCTACACGCCACTAGGCTAGGGGTGTTTTCTTGTTAGAAAAGGGTAAGAGCCCTTGATAAGGGGAAAGTGGAAATTAACTTATACTAAAGGGTTATTGGATCTTCCACTTATGTTTGCTAATGGGTTTGGATTCTTTGGAGATAGGAAAACAAAATTAGAGGGTTCACCCTCGTTTTTCCTCTTTGCTCGTTGTTCACGAGTTTCGTAGGGTGAAGGGTGGCGGCTTGCTTCTTCTTCTCCTTCTCTTCTTCTTGTGGCCGGCGGCAAGAGGTAGTGGAAGCGATTTTCCGGCGGCTCTTGGGTGGTTCCGGCGAAGTGTGTGGCGTGAGTGGCGTGAGGGTGTTGGTTTGGAAGAACCGAAATCAAGGTGAGTGGATGTTCTCCTTCACCTAGTTCACGAAAATTGGATGCATTGCTTGTTTTAGAGAAGATTAATGCATAGGAGTATGGCATGATCTCTTAATTTCAATTGTACATGTTTTCCTTGTTTTTCCCAAATTTTCGAAACCCTAGCTTGCATGAAAATTAGGGCTTTTCGTTTTTAAGACTCTTAATCCTAAATTGGACCTTGATTAAACATGTATGTAGCTTTAGAATTTCAATTGCATGAAAATTAGGGCTAGAAGGAGAATTTCGACCCTTCTTCATGAAGTTACGTCCAAATGCATGGGTAAAAATTGGGGAAAACTTGATATTCATGAAATTAGGTATATGAGGATTCTACTGTATTTTTTTGGGAATTTTTAGAAATAAAAGTTTCTGTTGACTGAAATTGACCTAGGGGTAATTCGGTAAATTTCCTAGTTAAAATTGGGGAAAACTTGAAATTACGAATCTAGGGATCATGAGGGACGTAATGAATATTTTTACGAAATTTTTGGATAACTTTTCGTGTATGACTTAAACTTTGAACTAGGGGTATTTCTGTCTTTTGTTATCAGAACTAGTAGAAAACTATGAATATGTGATATTCTGCATTTATGTTAATTGTGAACGAAATTTAGTGAATTTTCTGTATTATTATGTATTTTTAATTGAATGGTGTATGCAAAAAGTAATGACATGAAATATTGATTGATAACTTTGGGTGATAACATAGCAAGGTTAGACTGAACTAATCAGCATGAAACCTAAGGACTACACTACTATGTGATTATGTGATTTTTGAATATTATGTGATTATGTGATTTTTGAATATTATGTGGTTATGTGATTTACGAATATTATGTGGTTATGTGATTTTCGAATAATATGTGTTGTGGTCATGGAATGGTTAGGACTAAGGCTAAGTGTAATTGTGTACTCAAGGGGATAGTCTATATGTGATATGTTAAGGGTTAGAGATTTCAGCCCTGTATTGTGATATGTGAGGGGGTTGTTGTTCAGCCTGCCTGATGTGATTATTGTGATAAAAATGATTAAGGGTTGGAGATTTCAGCCCTGTATTGTGATATGTGAAGGGGTTGTTGTTCAGCCTGCCTGATGTGATTATTGTGATAAAAATGACTATCCTAGAGTTTAGTTGACACTTAGGAGTCCACTTTTGTGAAATAAGATATAAGATGTGTCTGGTGTTGTCCAGTTAAGGAACCCTTTGGGAGAACGAGTGATATAAGACGCAAAGTGCCATGTCTTGGTCGGACAGGGGCCACCTCTTGATGTCATCACTCTTAGACGCTTAGATTTTTGTGATTATGGGGTGGTGTAGATCAAGGTATCACATCTTGACCAGGTGGTGATTACCTCTTGAGTCTACACACTGTCCATGTATATATGTTGCATGTGATTTGCAGGCTTCTCCCAGTGCTTAGGCCAAAGCCGGGTTGGACCATAATGGTCACTCTTGAATATGCTGGACAACTAGGTCAATTAAGTGGTTGGTGTGTTTAGTTGGTTTAGAGTATGACTTTAGAACCTTGGTTACTCTGTGGTGACAAGTGAGTGATGTCTGTACATCTAATTATTTTTTTGAGTTCTGTTCTTTGTTTTTTTTGTTATATGTTAACATGATGTTCTGCTAAATATTTTTAAAATAATCTGCATGTATTTTTGATTGTATGATATGGATGGTCGATTGAGACTATCCACTCACTGGGCTGTGTAGCTCACCCCTGAATATTTTCAGGTGTAGAGCAGGGGCGCAGTACCAGTTAGCATTTTATATGGATGTTGTGATAAGACTTTTGTGCTTAATTATCTGGGGCCGGTTGTGGCCGAACTATGCGAACTATGTGAACTATGTGAACTTGTGTTGCCGGTTGTGGCAGTTTAAGATTTTGATTTTTGTGTCACCGCGGGCTTTGGCCTGGTTTCGGTGTTTGGTATCATTGATGTTAGTTATGAACTTATAAAATCGATATTGTGACTTTGGTTCTCATTTTGAGTCGATTGGTATTTTTGCAATCGGATTTGATATAAATGTGAACTTGCATATGTCTAGTGCAAGTATTGCGTGGTGGCAGGTACATTTGTGAAATTATGATTCGTGGAGATTTTTGTATGGATTTCTCGAAAATTTTCAGATCGTGTTTTCTTGAACTTGGTTTTACCTAGCATGTGAATCGATCTTGTATGATAACATCCTGTTTCTCTATGACTTGTGTTGCTTGTTTGGGGTAAAGATAACGGGATGTGACAGAATGGTATCAGAGCGAGGTTTCGATCCTCGGACTTGTGGGTTATGGGCCCACAAGTAAACATGTTTTCCCCCGAACTAAGTTTTAGCTAGCCAACTGCTCTGATACCATTCTGTCACATCCCGTTATCTTTACCCCAAACAAGCAACACAAGTCATAGAGAAACAGGATGTTATCATACAAGATCGATTCACATGCTAGGTAAAACCAAGTTCAAGAAAACACGATCTGAAAATTTTCGAGAAATCCATACAAAAATCTCCACGAATCATAATTTCACAAATGTACCTGCCACCACGCAATACTTGCACTAGACATATGCAAGTTCACATTTATATCAAATCCGATTGCAAAAATACCAATCGACTCAAAATGAGAACCAAAGTCACAATATCGATTTTATAAGTTCATAACTAACATCAATGATAGAGAGGCAAGCTCAGATGCTGCAGCAGCAACAGACTCAGCATCAAGAAGCGCAACAGCAGCTCTTGCAGCAATTGACTCAGGAGAGATCCCAGACTACTACGCGAGGAGTGGGGACTGACTCTCAGGAGGACGCTCACAGGCGCTATGCCTCGCTTGTGAGTGAATTCCAGAAACTAGGTCCTAGCTCTTTTTATGGGGGCTCAGAATCAAGTACGGCAGAGGACTGGCAGTTGGTTTTGGACAAGATTTTTCAAGTCATGCGTTGCTCAGATGAGGACAAGCTGTGTCTGGCCACCTATATGATGCGTGGTGACGCAGATGAGTGGTGGAAGGGCGTGGTGAGGCTTGCTGAAGAAAGACATGAAACAGTAAATTGGATCTATTTCTTGTCTCAATTTAACGAGAAGTATTTCCCTGATAGCTTGGTAGAGGACCGAGAGGTGGAATTTATTCACCTGGAGCAGGGTGATATGACTGTGGACCAGTATGAGTTACGGTTCACTAAGTTGGGAAAGTATGCCCCTCACCTGATAAACACTGAAAAGAGGAGGGCTACCAAGTTTCTCAGAGGTCTCAGATGGGACATTAGGGAGCAGGTTGGTGCTCAGCACTTGGAGACTTACGTTGAGACTGTTGGACGAGCACGCACCATTGAGAGGTACATATATGAGAGGAGTTCTAGTGTGGCCGTGACGGTGGTTCCTGCAGCTGAGGCGGCGGCTCCTCAGTATGGTAATGGCGGCAAGGGTAAGAAGTACCCTAGGCATAAAGACTACAAGAAGAGCAGGTATAAGCCTTACTCTTACAAGGCACCACAGCAGTCCAGGGATGCACCGCAGCAGTCCAGGGATGCCAGGGATGTAAAGAACAGTATCACAGAGGATCGGAATTGTCATTATTGTGGGCTCAAGGGACATCTAATGAAAGACTGTTATAAGAAGAATGGTGTTTGCTTCAGGTGTAAGAAACCTGGGCACATGGTCAAGGACTGCAAAGAGCCTGAGATGCAGCATAGAGGCACAGATAAGCCTACAGTCCAGACCCGAGTTTATGCCGTGGCTGAAAAGGATACACAAGCTTCCCGATCCGTCGTGGAAGGTACCTTATTTGTATTTGATCAGTTAGCTCGCATCTTATTTGACCCTGGTGCAAATTTATCTTTTGTATCTGTTAGATTTGCTGCATGTTTACCTGTGTTACCTAAGGTGCTGAATTATGTTGTGTCTGTAAGTACTCCCTTAGGAAAATCATTATCTACAGACACTGTTTGTGCTAATTGTGTAGTGCATGTAGAGGGTTATGAGTTTCTTGTAGATCTAATCCTCTTAGACATGCAAGACTATGATGTCATCTTAGGTATGGATTGGTTATCCTCACATCATGCCACTGTGGATTGCTTTGAGAAAGTAATCACCTTGAATCTGCTAGATGGGAATCGGCTTTTTGTGAGAGGTCTAGTGTCAGACCAAGGACCGCATGTGATATCTTTCCTGCAGGCCAGGAAGTTACTTGCTAGTGGGTGTAAAGGTTACCTTGCACATGTTAAGGTGCAGGATGATTCTACTCCTGATTTGACTCAGATGGCGGTGGTACAAGAGTTTCCTGATGTATTCTCTGAGGAATTTTCAGGCTTGCCACCAATACGAGAGGTAGAGTTTGGCATTGAGTTGGTGCCAGGTACTGCACCTATCTCCAGAGCTCCTTACCGCATGGCTACATCAGAATTGGCCGAACTTAAGAAGCAACTGGAGGAATTGCTGGAGAAAGGTTACATCCGGCCTAGTGCTTCTCCCTGGGGAGCACCAGTGCTGTTTGTAAAGAAGAAAGATGGAACCCTGAGGATGTGTATAGACTACAGGCAACTGAACCAAGTGACTATCAAGAATAAGTATCCTCTTCCCAGAATTGATGATCTATTTGATCAATTACAGGGAGCTACAGTGTTCTCTAAGATTGATCTGAGATCAGGGTATTACCAGCTTAGGGTCAAGGATGAGGATATATTTAAGACTGCTTTCAGGATCAGGTATGGGCATTTTGAATTTCTTGTTATGCCTTTTGGACTGACGAATGCACCTGCTGTCTTCATGGATTTGATGAACAGGGTATTTCATGAATTACTTGATTCATGTGTGGTAGTCTTCATAGATGATATCTTGGTGTACTCTCGGACTACTTCGGATCATGTCAGTGACTTGCGCAGAGTGCTGGAGATCCTGAGGAAAAACCGATTATATGCCAAGGCTAGTAAGTGTGAGTTCTGGCTAGAAAAGATCAGTTTCCTTGGGCATGTGATTTCTGGTCAGGGGGTGTCTGTGGATCCGGTTAAAGTGCAAGCCATCCTTAATTGGGGAAGACCGACTAGTGCTACTGAGATCAGAAGTTTCCTGGGTTTAGCAGGTTACTACCGGAGGTTTGTTGAGGGATTCTCCAAGCTGGCGGGTCCTTTAACTAAATTGACCAGAAAGGAGGCCAAGTTTAATTGGGATGACAAGTGTGAAGAGAGCTTTCAGGAGCTGAAGAGAAGGTTGACTAGTACACCGATCCTCGTTATTCCTAGTGATGGGGAAAGGTTTACTGTCTATACGGATGCTTCGGGCAAAGGGTTGGGTTGTGTATTGATGCAGAAGGGTTCTGTGGTAGCCTATGCTTCGAGACAGCTGAAGGAGTATGAGTTGAACTACCCTACTCATGACTTAGAGTTGGCGGCCGTAGTCTTTGCTCTGAAGATATGGCGTCACTATTTGTTAGGTCAAGAGTTTGATCTGTTTACTGACCACCAGAGTCTCAAGTACATCTTCACTCAGAAGGAGTTGAACATGAGACAGAGAAGATGGATGGAGTTGATCAAAGACTATGACTTCTCTATTCAGTATCAGGTTGGAAAGGCCAATGTAGTGGCTGATGCACTGAGCAGACATCCAGTTACTTCAGTAGCGGCACTACGGGTCAGTGAGTGGCAGTTATTGCAGAGTTATTGCAGGAGTTCAGAGATCTCAGGATCAGTGTTTCTCCTAAAGTTCAGTCGGGTTATGTGGCTTTCCTCAAAGTACAGTCTGCTTTGTTGCAGAAAATCAGAGATCAGCAGTCAGTGGATCCGAATTTAGTTCAGATCAGGGATAGTTTGGTTGCGGGTACAGTTCAGGATTTTAGCTTGTCTGATGATGGTGTTCTTCGGTTTCGTGGAAGGGTGTGTGTCCCTGAGGAACCGAGCTTGAGGAAAGAAATATTGGAGGACAGCCATAACTCCAAATATTCTCTACATCCTGGCGTGACTAAGATGTATCAGGACCTCAAGAAAAGCTTTTGGTGGCCGGGTATGAAGAAAGAGGTAATTGATTTTGTCTCTAGGTGTTTAACTTGTCAGACTGTAAAGGCTGAACACCAGAAGCCTGGTGGTTTATTGCAGCCCCTTCCAATTCCTGAGTGGAAGTGGGAATGTATCAGTATGGACTTTGTGTGTGGTTTGCCCAGAACCAGATTGGGTCATGATGCCATTTGGGTGATTGTTGATAGACTCACTAAATCAGCCCACTTTCTCCCGATCAAGATGACTTATCCTTTAGAGAGACTGGCTAGATTGTATATTGACGAGATAGTCAGACTGCATGGAGTGCCTGTTGATATTGTGTCTGATAGGGACTCTCGGTTTCTGTCCAGGTTTTGGAAGAGCTTACAGGAGGGTTTGGGTACTAAGTTGAGTTTTAGTACAGCATACCATCCTCAGTCTGATGGCCAGACGGAGCGTACTATCCAGACTCTAGAAGACCTGTTGAGAGCTTATGTGGTTGATTGGAGTTCCGAGTGGAACCGGGATCTATCTTTGATAGAGTTCACTTATAATAATAGCTTCCACTCCAGTATTCAGATGGCTCCATATGAGGCTTTGTATGGAAGAAGGTGTAGGACTCCCTTGTGTTGGGAGGAAACTAGTGATAGATTGATTTTGAGATCTGATGCAGTACAGGAAACTACTGATAAGGTCAGAGAGATTCAGGATAAACTGAAGATTGCTCGGGACAGACAGAAGAGTTATGCTGATGACCGTCGTCGTCCCTTAGAGTTTATGGTGGGGGATCATGTGTTCCTGAAGGTTTCACCAACCAAGGGTGTCATGCGGTTTGGCAAGAAAGGAAAGCTGAGCCCGAGGTTTGTTGGACCTTATGATATTGTAGAGAGGGTTGGTCCTGTAGCGTACAGACTAGCTCTGCCACCATCTCTGGAGCATCTTCATAATGTATTTCATGTGTCAGTTCTGAGGACATACTGTGCAGATCGATCACATGTGCTTGATTCTGCTCCCCTGCAGATCCAGAGTGATCTGACTTTTGTAGAGAGACCACTGAGGATTGTGGATAGGAAAGATAAAGTCTTAAGGAACAAGACAATACCGCTTGTAAAAGTTATCTGGGGAAATCAGTCAGTCGAAGAAGCTACTTGGGAGACAGAGTCAGCTATGCGAAGAGAGTTCCCTCAGCTGTTTGATGATTTGGATGGTGAGCTTTAGAGGACTAAAGCTTTTTAAGGGGGAAGGAATGTAAGATCCAGAAATTTATTAGCAGGTAAGAAAAAAAAATAAAATGTTATTTATTTAGCATTTTTGGGAAATTCTTTCAATGAGAAAATGTCTTGATTTGTGTATTTTTCCTGCAATGTAAAAATATGTGTCTCGGAGAGGATTCGAACCTGAGACTTAAGGCATAGAATGTGTGCTACACGCCACTAGGCTAGGGGTGTTTTCTTGTTAGAAAAGGGTAAGAGCCCTTGATAAGGGGAAAGTGGAAATTAACTTATACTAAAGGGTTATTGGATCTTCCACTTATGTTTGCTAATGGGTTTGGATTCTTTGGAGATAGGAAAACGAAATTAGAGGGTTCACCCTCGTTTTTCCTCTTTGCTCGTTGTTCACGAGTTTCGTAGGGTGAAGGGTGGCGGCTTGCTTCTTCTTCTCCTTCTCTTCTTCTTGTGGCCGGCGGCAAGAGGTAGTGGAAGCGATTTTCCGGCGGCTCTTGGGTGGTTCCGGCGAAGTGTGTGGCGTGAGTGGCGTGAGGGTGTTGGTTTGGAAGAACCGAAATCAAGGTGAGTGGATGTTCTCCTTCACCTAGTTCACGAAAATTGGATGCATTGCTTGTTTTAGAGAAGATTAATGCATAGGAGTATGGCATGATCTCTTAATTTCAATTGTACATGTTTTCCTTGTTTTTCCCAAATTTTCGAAACCCTAGCTTGCATGAAAATTAGGGCTTTTCGTTTTTAAGACTCTTAATCCTAAATTGGACCTTGATTAAACATGTATGTAGCTTTAGAATTTCAATTGCATGAAAATTAGGGCTAGAAGGAGAATTTCGACCCTTCTTCATGAAGTTACGTCCAAATGCATGGGTAAAAATTGGGGAAAACTTGATATTCATGAAATTAGGTATATGAGGATTCTACTGTATTTTTTTGGGAATTTTTAGAAATAAAAGTTTCTGTTGACTGAAATTGACCTAGGGGTAATTCGGTAAATTTCCTAGTTAAAATTGGGGAAAACTTGAAATTACGAATCTAGGGATCATGAGGGACGTAATGAATATTTTTACGAAATTTTTGGATAACTTTTCGTGTATGACTTAAACTTTGAACTAGGGGTATTTCTGTCTTTTGTTATCAGAACTAGTAGAAAACTATGAATATGTGATATTCTGCATTTATGTTAATTGTGAACGAAATTTAGTGAATTTTCTGTATTATTATGTATTTTTAATTGAATGGTGTATGCAAAAAGTAATGACATGAAATATTGATTGATAACTTTGGGTGATAACATAGCAAGGTTAGACTGAACTAATCAGCATGAAACCTAAGGACTACACTACTATGTGATTATGTGATTTTTGAATATTATGTGATTATGTGATTTTTGAATATTATGTGGTTATGTGATTTTCGAATATTATGTGGTTATGTGATTTTCGAATAATATGTGTTGTGGTCATGGAATGGTTAGGACTAAGGCTAAGTGTAACTGTGTACTCAAGGGGATAGTCTATATGTGATATGTTAAGGGTTGGAGATTTCAGCCCTGTATTGTGATATGTGAGGGGGTTGTTGTTCAGCCTGCCTGATGTGATTATTGTGATAAAAATGATTAAGGGTTGGAGATTTCAGCCCTGTATTGTGATATGTGAGGGGGTTGTTGTTCAGCCTGCCTGATGTGATTATTGTGATAAAAATGACTATCCTAGAGTTTAGTTGACACTTAGGAGTCCACTTTTGTGAAATAAGATATAAGATGTGTCTGGTGTTGTCCAGTTAAGGAACCCTTTGGGAGAACGAGTGATATAAGACGCAAAGTGCCATGTCTTGGTCGGACAGGGGCCACCTCTTGATGTCATCACTCTTAGACGCTTAGATTTTTGTGATTATGGGGTGGTGTAGATCAAGGTATCACATCTTGACCAGGTGGTGATTACCTCTTGAGTCTACACACTGTCCATGTATATATGTTGCATGTGATTTGCAGGCTTCTCCTAGTGCTTAGGCCAAAGCCGGGTTGGACCATAATGGTCACTCTTGAATATGCTGGACAACTAGGTCAATTAAGTGGTTGGTGTGTTTAGTTGGTTTAGAGTATGACTTTAGAACCTTGGTTACTCTGTGGTGACAAGTGAGTGATGTCTGTACATCTAATTATTTTTTTGAGTTCTGTTCTTTGTTTTTTTTGTTATATGTTAACATGATGTTCTGCTAAATGTTTTTAAAATAATCTGCATGTATCTTTGATTGTATGATATGGATGGTCGATTGAGACTATCCACTCACTGGGCTGTGTAGCTCACCCCTCAATATTTTCAGGTGTAGAGCAGGGGCGCAGTACCAGTTAGCATTTTATATGGATGTTGTGATAAGACTTTTGTGCTTAATTATCTGGGGCCGATTGTGGCCGAACTATGCGAACTATGTGAACTATGTGAACTTGTGTTGTCGGTTGTGGCAGTTTAAGATTTTGATTTTTGTATCACCGCGGGCTTTGGCCTGGTTTCGGTGTTTGGTATCATTGATGTTAGTTATGAACTTATAAAATCGATATTGTGACTTTGGTTCTCATTTTGAGTCGATTGGTATTTTTGCAATCGGATTTGATATAAATGTGAACTTGCATATGTCTAGTGCAAGTATTGCGTGGTGGCAGGTACATTTGTGAAATTATGATTCGTGGAGATTTTTGTATGGATTTCTCCAAAATTTTCAGATCGTGTTTTCTTGAACTTGGTTTTACCTAGCATGTGAATCGATCTTGTATGATAACATCCTGTTTCTCTATGACTTGTGTTGCTTGTTTGGGGTAAAGATAACGGGATGTGACACTTACCATGAGGGACCTCAGATTTATTTTTCACCTTGGATCAGGAGGACATACCAGTGTGTCACTTGGCTATGTAGAGAGTGTATTTTGGAATCAGATTACCTCGGAGGTTCACTTTTCTACGGTCTCAGCCAGGGCATCAAAGATTACCAACCCCTGCATCAAATATGTACACCGAGTACTTGCCCACACAGTCTTTGGTAGAGGTGATAGTGATGGGATGGTGAGATAGTCTGAGCTCTTCTTTCTGTGGAGTATGCTGTATGGATATTCTTTGGATGTGGCTTTCTTTTTTGTGAAGCATATGGATAAGGTAGCCAGGGCCAAGAAAGGTGCCATTGTGATAGGTGGTTTCATCACACCTATAGCTCTTTTTCTCAGAGTGGAGCCTTATGTGATTGAAGTGGCTAGAGGGAACTCTAGACTAGATATGGAGTCATGCATGGCCATGAAGATGATAGTTAGAGAGGGTGACACCTTCTCTTTAGTTCTTGGGCCTGGAGGTCAGAAATTACCACTACCCAACACTGAGAAGACCTCTGTGAGGAACCAAGCCAACTGGAAGTTGACTCCTGATGATGCAGATTTTGCTATGCCACCACCTCTCAATACCGTGCTGCCACCACCCACCTGCGGTGGTAGTGATGACCCATTTGGCATGGGTATGGATCCACCATCTCAGGGAGCTGCAGATTCATCCTCACATCGCACTTCTGACTGAGGATTCTCTAGTGCTTACGACCCTGGATTTTGGGCTCTCTCCACCCAGATCTACCGATAGGAGCATCGGATGGAGAAGATGCTTGGTTCCATGGGGCAGATGCAGGACACCATGCACCATATTCATCACGATGTGGAGAATCTCAGCAACTATATGGAAGAGATGGGCAATTTTCTGTATGACCACTTTGGATTCCAGGATTCTAGGAGGGATGGAGTTTATGGAAGCTACCATGGAGGGCAACAGGATGACCCGATGGATGCAGCTGCTTAGGGGACTGAGGAGATTGGATCAGACAATGATGAGTAGATTTTGTGAGTATCTCTTTCTCTTACTACTTTGCATTTCATTTTCCTTATCTTATTGATGTTTCATGTTTATAGGGAAGGATGATTCCTCCAAACTTTTGTGTCTGCCATTGCTACCTTGCTCCGCTTTACCTGACTTGCTTATTCATTCGATATAGTTGTATGATATTGATATTGATTTCGATGGGGTTGTCTAATGATATTTTGATATTGATACTGATCTCGATTTGGTTGTATTACGATATTTTGAGCACCTTGTGGAGGTGCATACTTGATGATGACTTGCATGTTTTTGATCATGAATGAGTATATGATGATTTTTGTTGATATGATTATCTTGCGGTATAACCTATTTTTGAAGAAATTCTTGTTAATAGTATGATTCTCTTGATAATGGATGCATTCATGCCTGTGATTAGGTCTAGGTCTATCATGTTGAATTTATTTCTCTTATATATATATCTACTTTTGAAATTTTTCATTGATTGATGAGTAAAATTTTGGGTAGACATATTACTTGATGAATTTGATTTAAAGGTGAAACTACTTCTTTAAATAAAACTAGCATATGAGTATGATTTTTGAATTGATATTGATTGATTAATTTAGTTGATGTTCGTGCTATTTGCTATTTGTTGGGAAGAAAGATTCCTTGATCCAAAGAGAGTGATGACTCCCTTACTTGGCACTGCGCAAAATTGGCAGTGGTATCAAAGACATGGGTTGAAGTCAAAATGAGAGAAAAAGAAAAAAAAAGTCAAGAGAATGACTCCTCATCTTTGCACCGTGTTGATTTGCGGTGGTACCTAAGTTATGAGTTGAAGTCAAGAAAGAAAATGCATGTATCTATGTGGGTACATACCTTGGAGAGAAATCGTTTCAAATAAACTCTGCTATCTTAGGATATGAGTTCTCTTACGCTGATTATGTGGCCAGTGTACTCTAACTTCGTCACCAGAAAAAAGGTGGTAATCGAATTAGAGAATGTGAACGATGCAAAAACAGGGGAGGAACTAAAAAAAAAATTATGAGTGGAAAAAGATCTTGGAAATCCTATTCCTGAAAACAAAAGTATGATAGTTATGAACTGAAACTGAATGACATCTTGAGATTAAAATTCTATTTGTTATACGAGTTGCAAAATTTTATTTGATTAAGTTATGGATCTTGAGAATTGAATTCAAAGGGTGATGTGTTTATTTAAAATTTTATGAAACAATTGGTGAAAGTTTCATTAGTGATTGTATTTTAGAAATTTATTCTTCATGAAAAAGTCTATTCCTATGATCAATTTTTGATTTTTGCTTGAGGACAAGCAAAGTTTGAGCCTTATGTGTTTGATGACATCGAAATTATAGTAAATTTTGTGCCATTTGATAGATATTTTTGTGTCATATTTACACTCTTTGCTTATTTTTATGCTTTTTTATCAAATATTGTGGAATCTACACTCTTTTTGGTTTTTGATAATTTTCAGGTAAAAAGGCATGATTTTCAGTCATTTTCAAGCAATTCCAGATTTATGAATGAATTCCCACAATCAAGAAAAGATTACATGTCAAATTCCATGAAGAACATATCTCAAACCAAAATTACAGCACTACCGTAATCAAAATTACGGTACCGTGGTTTCACTTCACCTACAGAACAAACCATGGTACTACCGTAATTTTTGAGTGCTGTCGTATTTTTGGATGTTTTCAAACAGAACGTTTTACGGAAAATACGGCCCTGTCGTAATGGATTTCATAGGCCGTAATCTGGGTTCGATTTTATACATAAAGTTTGATGGATTTTACGGTGCTTCCGTAATGGATTTCATGGGCCGTATTTCGAGTCGATTTTTCACCCGAAAGATTTGATGAAAATACGGCATTGCCGTAATGCATTTCACGGTACCGTAAATCCGGATGATTTCTATACCGAGAGTTTTTGTGGAAATTACGGTACCGCCGTAATCGTTTTCACGGCCGCAATTGTAACCCAGATTCGCAGTTTTTTTGGACGTTTTGGAACTTGATTTTTGCGCGATCGATTGCGGACGATCCAGGCCATAAATTGAAGATTCATAAGAAGCAAAAGAAGAGTTTAGATAGAAGAGAAGACACAGAGCCAAAAACCCCTAATTTTCATCCATTTTCCAGAGAGAAATCAAGTTTTCCACTACCGCCCTAGGTTTCGCCGCCAGGATGCGTACAGCGCATCTCCGGCTGTGAAATTTGAAGGGTAGCTACATATAGAGGAGGAAAAGATACCCCAGAAGTTTCAGAGCGAAAGTAGATCGATCGGAAGAGAAATCAATGAAGAAGTCACTGCCGACACTGTTCACGCCAGGAATTACGGCTATAATTTCCATTACAACCATGCTGTAAAGTTGTTGTCCCTTTTCTCCTCGATTTTTGATCCTCTGATACTATGGATTATTGTAATCTTTCTACCATGCTAGCTTAAACTTCTTTTGAGACATGGGGGAGTAATTCTCTTTGATTTCTTAATGACTAGATGAATCTTTCATTATTTCGTCAAGTATAATTTTAGTATGATAATTCTCCTTCTGTGCTGATTGCTCTTTAATTATCCATAGATTCATATTATCAAGCATGTTTTAAAGTTTTCACAATAAGGACTGAAAGGTGATTTGCTTGAGAACTTGGAACCCTAAAATTGAATGTTAGGAACTCACTGTAAGAAATTAGGTTTGTTCTTAATTCTTAATTTTTGAAGTTTAATGCCATGATTGATAATCTGATCTAGGATTGATTTAATGAAACAAACATGACGATATTGCAAGAAATTGAATATTAGATTGTTGGAGAACCTTAAGCAGAACCTGTGTTGAAATTCTAATGACGATATTAACTTAGAATTCGGATGCATGAAAATGATCCTTGAGTTCTTTGTTGATGATTCACTTTTATTTAACAATCGAATAGATCCTGCTCGAAAGTGAGGATTGGTTCTTATAAATTGTCTGCCCGAAAGCGAGATGATTTCCTTATTAAGTGAATTATGTCTTTGTCATAATGAAATTAGACTGACGAACATCTATTCATATCTAGTCATGGAAATTAAGGCGGATGAAACCCTAGTCCCAGTTTCTCTCTCTGATATTTTCGCGTAGCTTTCGATAGTTTACTTTCATATTTTTGGTTTCCTAGCTAGTAAGAAATTAATCATTCGGTATTTGGCAAATGAGGTCTTTGTGGTTCGATGTCTTAATTATTACTTCGAGTATCCATGCACTTGTGGACACAACAAGTTTTTGGCGCCGTTGCCGGAGACCTTGGTTTTTGTCAATATTGAAGATATTGAAAGTATTGCTAGACTAGGTTTTGTTTATTGTTTATTTTCTATTTTTCTATTCTATTGAAATCATTTGATCTATCTACTTTGCATGCGTGGAAATCTTAGATCAGGGCCTCTTGTTCCTTTTGATCCTGAGATAAATAAAACTCTTAGATTGCGCAAGAAGCTTAGATTTGAAGAGAGTCAACAAGTAGAGGAAGTGTCATGGCAGAACAGAGATCTCTTAGGGACTATACAGAGAAGAAGAGCGAGGGAGCGGAGAAGTTATGAGTTTAACGCATTTCACATTCTGCCGCCTAACGAGTTGCCACCTCGCTTTTCGACATTGGCCTGAGTCAGCCAACCACCCACTGACGTGACTGAGACCGAGTGATCCATGATCTCTAACTACCATAGTTCGGACACCTTATACCTTGTAGCTTCTTCTATTGGAGAACCTTCCCACCGAACAAGGAATTCTGTTCATCAGTTCATCCTACTATGTCCCAAAACTCGGTGATCCATAATCTCTCTAATCCTTTGGTTGAATCACGTTCGACCCGTCGGAGGTGCGCGAAGCGACTGAGACTGAGTGGGATCCCCCTAGATCCCTATGGAACATCTTCAGGAAGCTTGATGACTCAAAAATTTATAGTAAATTTTATGTTGATTGTATAGTCTTTTTGAGTCATTTTTATGCTCTTTTGCTAGTTTTGAAACTTTATTGGTCAATTATTTCAAAATCTATACCCCTTCTTGTTTTTCATCATTTTCAAGTAAAAAGGTTCTTAATTTAAATGGATTTTTGAATGAGTGTACGAAAGAAATCCGAACATCAAGAAGAAGTTACCTGTCAATTTTCAGGCAAAACGGAGCTTATTTGGAAATTATAGCACGCCCATAATAAATATCACGGTCGTAATTTGCAGGAAAAGCACGGCCATAATTTTGGAAAGCACAGAGATAATTACGGCAGGGCCGTAATTATTATCACGGCCATAATTTCTTCCTAATTTTCCATAGAAAGAATTACAGTGGGACCGTAATTATTTTCACAGCAGTAATTCTTGATCCAGAATACACAGAACAAATTACGACACTACCGTAACAATTATCACAGCCGTTATTCTATCCGCCTCACGCCCGATTCTTTAGCCATTTTTTAAGCCCGATTTTTGCGACATCAAATTGGAAAAATCAGAGCCCTAATCAAAAAAATCTAAGATTACAGAATCTTTCTATAAGTAGAGGAGAGGATTTCAAGCCCAGAATCATCTGTTATCATCAAGAATCGAGGGAGAAATTGAGACGGGCACCGCTAGGGCTCAGCCTCTCGCTGAGAGGTGTAGAGGCCACCTCTGGCGGTGAAATTTTCAAGGAAGCTTCGCCCAGAGAGGAGACGACACACAAAAAATTTCAAATTGAAAGGAGTTAAATCGAGGGAGAAATCAGAGAAGGAAATTTTCAGTCGTTGTAGAGATTGTAGAATACTGTAGCAGTGCACTCCAGCAACATACTATAGTAAATCACTGTAGCAGCGCACTGTAGCAAATCACTGTAGCAACCGGATTTTTTCAAAATCACAGGGCTGTGATTTTTTTCACACCCCTGTGATTACAGAAAACCCTAGCTCTCTCTTTTTCTGAATTCTGAATATTTATCGTGTTCGTATGACTTTGGTAGCGTAAAATTTTCTTTGGGACATAGGGAGTAATCCCTTTTTAATTCTATAATGATTGAATGATTTTTAATCTATTAGTTTATTCTTTGAATAAAAATTTTGCCTCTGTGATTTATTTGCTTTGAAATTATTATTTGCATTAGGGTCCGATTGATTTGCATTAGGATTCTTTGCCTTCTTTTTTTTCTTCTTCTTACCCGATACCACTAGCACAAAGTCTTGAAAGTTTGAGGGAGGCCCTGCATCCCCCCAAGAATCTATTTGGTACAGTCTTGTAGAGTCTCCTATGCCCATAGTTTCCTCATCCACATCTAAGTCCTCAAGGTCACAAAGAGGCGTGGAGATAGCCCTCGCCTTTCCTTTTTCCTGCGCCATATCCATGCTAGAAGAAGGTGTGTCCGCAGGCAAATTGGCACCCATTTCAATAGTATTATTACCTTGAGGGCTTGCTTTGGAGCTAGCTACTCTAGAAGGCATTGAGTTCCCCAAAGGAGGCAGAGTTGAATCGGGCTCCAATTCTATAGCTGACCCCCTTACAATGCTTGACTTCTCCTTCCAGATTTTCCTCTCCTCAACCGTCCCTGTGGAGGGGCAATCTTTCACATGGTGGCCGAAAGAGTTGCACTTGTTCCACCTGGGTGGTACAACTTCATAATCAAATTTTAGGTTCACCCCAGCTCCACCATTTACCGCTACCAACATTTCCTCAGGATATGTAGTGGCAGCTTCCATTTCTATACATACCTGTGCAAACCCAGTCTACTCTTGGTGGCAGTAGCCTTGTCCATGAAGAGAGGCTTTCCGATGGCACTAGCCACTTTGCCAATGATCCCCGGCGACCACCATTTAAGGGGGAGGTTTTGAATGCGAACCCAAATCGGGATGGAGGTTAGATCCACCCGAACCAGCTCCTCATCAGGATTACATGGCCTCAAGATCAGGAGTTTGCCAATGACAAACCAAGGCCCCTTCTCCAAAGCATTATGCTTGTCATCCTTTGTGCCGAATTTGAATAAAATGAAGCCCGCAGGAAGAGTAAACATTTCCATCTCCCCCTTGGGATTCCAAAGCTGAGTGACCTTTTGCTTCAGGACCTGGAAGTTAGGCCTGTAGCCGATAAAATGCCCCACAAGCGTGCGATCCCAGAAGGAGCAGTTTTCTGCTAGCTCCTCCACCGGCATCAATAACTCCAATATTCCATGCTCGACAGAGACATCTGACTAGGATAGAGCACAATCAGCATTCGTTGCATGGGACGACGCAAAGAGTGAACTCCACGATCGCACAACAGTTCAGGGAGCATCCGGAACAGCAGGGGAGACAAGGGGTTCTCGAGGTATCAGCACCCTCGCAGCCTTGCCAGAAGGAAGGCGAGGATTGACACTCGCCATAAATGTAGAAATTGCAAAAAACTGACAAGATAAGACAAAGAGAGGTCCCCGACTCCTCAGAATCAGTCACCGACCACCAACTAGAAGAACGAGGAGTAACAATGGAAATGCCAAAAAAGGGGACCCAAAGGCCCTAGAGCAGAAATAGCAACAATAGAATATCCGAGAAGCCAAAAACAAGAAGGTCCACACAAGCAATCACATGAAAAAAAACCCCCTAAAGTTGGAGGGAGCGCATGTCAAACCATACCCAGACAGCCGGCGAGAAAACCTGGGTCTCCACCCCCACCCGAAAGGCTGTGGAAAATCGTGCGAGCGCCACCAGCTCTCCGCCTTCAGCTATTGCGACCAGATTCTGAATTTCCCGCATCCAGAAGGGGAGGTCCCCAGAGCCCGACACCCGCTTCCCCCGTCGGCCAATGGGCAAGCGCCGGAGAAAGGGCGTAAGCCCTAAGCCCTAATTTTCGCCCGTAACATCGCTCGCAACTCGTTCTCGTTACTGTTGTATCCCAACAAGTAGCTAGACAAAAACTTATCTCTGGCGTTGCCGCCAAGAACTTGTTGTGTCCAAAAACCTGTTGTGTCCGCAAGTGCCCGGATACTCGAAGTAATAAAAAATATCGATCCCATAGAGACCTTGTTTGTCAAGTACCAAATAATCGATTTCTTACTATCTAGGCAATCGAAACTATGCAAGTAAACTAATGAAGACTTTAACGAAAATACCAGAGAGAGAAATTGGGACTAGGGTTTCATCCACTTTAACTTCTATGACTAGATATGAATAGTAATTCGTCAGTTTAATTTTATCATGATAAAGATATAATTTACTTCATAAAAGGATCGTCTCACTTTCGTGCAGACAATCATGCAGGGACCGATCCTTGCTTTCGCGTAAGATCTATCCCAAGCTGAAAATAAGTAAATTATCAATCAAAGAACTCAAGGATCACTTTCGTGCATCCGAATTCTAAGTTGATTATCTCAAGTGGAATCTCAAGGATCACTTTCGTGCATCCGAGTCTCAACACAAGTTCTACTTATGGTTCTCCAACGTTCCGATCCTCACTTTTGCACAAGATCTCCACGTTTGATAAATTAACTCAATCCTAGATTCATATTATTATCATGGCAATTATTCTTCTAAAATCAAGAAACAAGAACTAACCTAATTTCTTATAGTAAGTTCCTAACATTCAATTCTTGGGTTCCAAGTTCTCAAGCAAGTCACCTTTCGATCCTTATTGCGAAAACTCTAAAACATGATTAATAACATGAATCTATGGAGAATCAAAGAGCATACTCGTATTGGATTCTTTCTTCCCAACAAATAGCAAATAGACTAAACATTAATTAGATTAATCAATTGACATCCATTCAAAAATCATACTCATATGCTGATTTTATTCAAAAAGTAGCTTCACTTTTAAATTAAATTCTTCAAATAATATATCTACCTAAAATCTCATTCATCAATCAATGAAAAAATTTCAAAAGTAGATATATATTAGAGAAATAAATTCAACATGATAGATCTAGTCCTAATCACAAGCATGAGTTCATTCACCATCAATAAGAATCAAACAAGTCATCAATAATGAATTCTTTTAAAATTTATCCAGGCCACAAATCAATTACATCAATCAAAATTATACCCATCAATCATCAAAATATCACAATATCATCAAGTATCAAGCATTCAATTATGCACCTCCACAAGGTGCTCAAAGTATCAAAAATATCATAATACAACCCCATCGAATGAATAGAAATCAACATCATCATAGGGTACAACCACATCGAATAGTCAATATCAGCATGTAAAACAGAGTAGCAGTGGCAGACACAACAAGTATGTAGAGTTATCCCTCCTATAAACAAATGAGATATCAGTAATATAAAGAAAATAGAACGCAAAGAAATAAGGAAAAGGGATACTCACAAAGTTCTACTCATCATCTGATCAAATCTCCTCGGTGTCCTCCTCTGCTGCATCCATAGGATCAAAGGGCTACTCTCTCTGGTGCCCACTATGGTCTCCACCTCTCCTCGAGTCCTGGAATCCAAAATAATCATATAAGAAATTCCCCATCTCTTCCATATAGTTGCTGAGATGTTCCACATCGTAGTGAAGGTGATGCATCGAGTCCTTCATCTGCCCTACGGTGTCCATCATCCTCTCCATACGATGTCCCTGACGATATATCTCAGCGGAGAGTGCCTGGAATCCTGGGTCTAAGGCACTAGACCATCCTCCAGTAGGTCTGTGGGAAGAATCAGCAGTTGTGTGTGTAAGATCAGCAGGCCGGTGAGATGGCGACTCCATACCATAAGGATCATTTCTTCCACCCTAAGTGAGTGGTGGTGGAACTGCACTTAATAGTGGCGTAAAGGCGGCCTCGGCGGTGCTCGGTGAAAGCTTCTAATTCGCTCTTTCTTTCACAGTGGTCTTCTCTACATGGGGTAATGGTAGAGTAGGAGCATTTGGTCCAAAAACCAAACAAAAGACATCCCCCTCTCTAACTATCATTTTCATTGCCATGCAAGACTTAAGATCAAGCCTTGCATTCCCCCTTGCCACTTCTATCCCATATGGTTCAACATTCAGATGTAGGGCTATAAGTGTAATCAGCCCTCCTATTACAATGGCACCCCTCTTTGCCCTAGCCACTTTGACCATGTGTTTCATCAGAAAAAATGCAACACCTACTACTACTCCATTAAGCATCCCCGAAAGAAAGTAGAGCTCAGACTGTCGTACCATGCCATCACTATCTCCTCTGCCAAAGACAGTGTGGGCAAGAGCTCTATGAACATACTTTATGCAAGGATTCACAATCTTTGAAGCTCTAGCAGAAACAGTACAAAATGAGTCTCATGGGCAATCTGGTTCCAAAACACATTTTCTATAAACCCAATTGGTATTTCGGTATACCCTCCATAACCCAAGTGAAAGATAGATCTAACTTCTTTTAAAGTTAACTTCCTCTCAACATTAGCTAGCCTGAATGTGATATCTCCTTCAGCAGACCCATCAGAAAACTCTTGTAAGTCCACATTCAAGCTACTCAAAAATTCCAAAGAAAGTGGCAAATAAGTATATGGTGTCATCTCAAAAAATCTCCTAGCTTTGATTTTCTCAAACATCCAAGATACATCCTCGTAGAGCCCAAGTGCCTCTAAAGTTCTTCTATCAGCATATTTTGTATTGACAACCCTTCTTTCAACCAATTGATTGTATCTGGACTCTTGAATTTCAAACCTAAAAATAATGCCATAGGGATTTGGTGGTGTGGAAGATGTAGCTGGTCCTTTTCCTCTTTTCTTTGAAACTACTTGCTTAGTCTTGGGTGCCATGAGTGAACTTAGCTGCAACTTGAATTTCAACACAATATAGCAAAGTATAGCACTCTAATCATACTTCCAACATGAAAAATAATACTCATCAAGCATTACAGAAGCAAAGATCAACTAATATGCATGCTTGAACTCAAAGATTGAGTGGGAGAAAGAGGGGGCGAACAGTGAACAGTGAATACTCAGCACATCCACTCGTTTGAACACAAATCGCTCACACAAACTGATCTAAAACTTCTAGAAACGAACAAGAACTGGTCACCTATCATCTAAGAAGTAAATGCGAACAAGAATCTCTGAAAACGACCAAGTATCGAAGAGAAACGAACAAAGGGCAAAACTCACGTGAAAACTCGCCAAAATAGAGAAATCGATGAAGAGAGTACCAGATCGACGGTGATAACCGGACGGGAAGAGTCACCGGTGAGCTCTGATGGTCGGAGAAGGTCTGGAGACGAAAGTCGGTGCGAGAACGAGTGAGAATGAGTGAGAAAACCTAAAACATAGCCTAGAAAACACAAAAAAGGGCACAGGAATCGCGTCTAAAAATAGGATTACGGCCGTAAAAATCATTACGGCAGTGCCGTAATCTGGTGAAATTGAAAAACACGAGCCGTAATGTCTAAACGATAGTATCGTAATTTTGTTCCAACTCTCAGGTAGAAAAACGTCCCTAATTATGGTACCGTGAAAAAGCTTACGGTACCGCCGTAATATGCTTGAAGCTCTCGGGTCAAAAACAGATGAAAATTACGGTACCACAAAAATGGTTACGGCAGTGCCGTATTTTGTGTGAAACTCTCGGCAGAGAAAACGGTCAAAATTACGGTGCCGTAAAGATGAAAACGGTGGTGCCGTAAAAATTTCAAAATTTTAAATTTTTTGTTTGGATGAAAATAAATAAAAAAATCAGCTCAAAAATACGGCTCGTAAAAAATATTACGGCAATACCATAAAAGTAATGAAACTCTCAGGTTGATTTTGGACACAAAATACGGTATCGTGAAAACACTTACGACAGTGCCGTTATCTCATCAAAACTTTCTGGTCGAAATTGATAGAAATTACGGTACCGTAATGTACATTACAGTAGTGCCATAATTTGCACCAAAACTTGCTTACCTACAAAAATAAAAGAAAAATTAGTTCTAAGAGCAAAAATAAAATAAAAGTATATAAAAGAAAGCAAACTAAAGTTAGAAAGCTTGGGTTACCTCCCAAGAAGCGCTAATTTAAAGGTCTTTAGCTTGACCCTTTTGCACTCAGATTTGATCTTGATTTCCTCAATTTCCACTCTGATTTTTCTTTGATTTGAGCATCTCTCTGAATCACATAAGGCTCAGTCCTGAAACAGTGTCCAAATTTACTCAAGATCTTCTTTCCTTTATCAATCAATCTAGAGCTCTTCTTCTTCTCTTTTTCTTCCTCTTCTCAGAATTTTGATGTCCTTTCTCTTGTAATCCTCTATCAATATCCTCAGAAAAATTGTTAGTTTCAAAATTAGAGGATTCATCAAATAAATTATGAACATCATAAACAACATCATCTACTATATCGATACTACAACACGATCCAGAATATGAAAGTTTGTTCAAAGAATCAGCAAGATCAAACTCAATTACTTTTTCACAAATATCAAAAGTGATTTTTTCCTTTTTTAACATCTATATGTGCTCCAACAATAGCCAAAAAGGGAGAATTATGGGATTTTTATGATTTTCTTCCATGTCAAGGACTACAAAATCAACAGGTATGAAAAATTCACCTACTTTGATTGGAACATTCTCTAAAATACATATAGGATACTTTACCGAGCTATTAGCGAGATGTAAAGATATGGATGTGGGTTTAAGCTCTCCAATGTCCAGCTTCCTACAAATAGATAAAGGCATTAGGCTTACACTGGCTCCTAAATCACATAAGGCTCGGTCAAAAGCCATGCTTCCAATAGAACAAGGTATAGAGAAACTACTTGGATCCTTCAGTTTTGGTGGCAATTTATTCTGGATAATAGCACTACAATCCTTAGTTAAAGCCACAGTACCATAGTCCTCTAATTTTCTTTTGTTAGACAAGATCTCTTTCAAAAATTTTACATATGATGGCATTTGAGATATAGCTTCAGTAAAAGGAATATTAATGTAAAGCTTTTTCAACACTTCAAGAAATTTGCCAAATTGTTTATCTAGTTTTGCTTGCACTAATCTTTGTGGAAAGGGTATATGTGGCCTATAGGGTGGAGGTAAATTAGGTTTAGAATCATCTTTCTCATATGGCACATCCCCTTTTAGTTCATCACCCTTTTGAGGTGGCAGACTAGCTTGGGTTTGTTCATGCTCAGAAGATTTTTCTAACTCTAATTCATCATCATGATCATCATTATGCTCTTTTTCATTGTTCACAACTTTCCCTTTGGGTTCCTCTAATTGTTTCCCACTTTTAGTGATGATAGCATTACAGTGCTCCCTAGGGTTCAACTCAGGTTTAGTAGGTAATTTTCCAAGGGGTCTGTAAGAACTACTAGCTTGTTGTGCTATTTGATTTTCTAAGATTTTGTTGTGGGCTGCTAATGATCCTACTTGAGAAGCTAATTGACTAACCAATCCCTTAAGATCTTCAATTTCTTTGCTTTGATTTTGCATGAACTGATTTTAATTAGTCATAATCTTTTCTAGCATGGACTCAATGTTTGAATTTTGATTTGAGTTTTGACTTTGATTTGGCTTTTGTTGGTATCCTCTATTTTCAGTTTGTTCCCCTACATTGTTGTTGTTTTTCCAAGATAAGTTGGGGTGATTCCTCCATCCAGGGTTATAGGTACCAGAATAGGGATCATTATTTGTACCTTGATTAAAATTCCCTAATGCATTAACATGTTCACTACCCTGATCAGCAATGACTTTACAATATTCAGAGATATGACCATTGTTACCACATATATCACAAACAACAGATGAAGAAATAACAGCAGTTTGCATTTTAAAGGAATCAAATCTGTTGCACAAAGAGTCTACTTTCTCTGCCAAGGTGGGCCAACCATCACTTTCATTCTTACCTTGGGAAGGTTTATAAAGTACTCCTCTCTCTGAAGTCCACTGGTTATTATTTAAAGCCATTTCCCCCAGCAATTTGAAAGCATCATCAATGGTTTTGCTCATAAGAGCTCCTCCTGTAGCAGCATCAACAGTTAGTCTGGTATTATAAAGCAAACCATTGTAAAAAGTATGAATTAAAACCCAATTTTCAATGCTATGGTGAGGACACTTCCGTTGTAAATCATTGAATCTCTCTCATGCCTCACTAAAAGATTCACCATCCCTCTGTGCAAAGCTTGAAATCTGGTTTCTCATTTGAATGGTCTTGCTTGGTGGAAAATATTTCATCAAGAAGGCATTGGACAGTTGCTCCCATGTGGTGAAGGTACCGGTAGGTTGTTCTTGAAGCTAAGATCGTGTTCGGTCCCTAAGAGAAAAAGGAAATAATCTCAATTTTAATGCATCATTAGAAACACTATTTATCTTAATTGTATCACAAAGTTCAAGAAACAAAGAAAGGTGTTGGTTAAGATCTTCAAGAGGAGATCCTCCAAACTGGTTATGTTGAATCATAGATAAGAAAGCAGGCTTGATTTCGAAGTTGTTAGCCTCTATGACCGGTCTAGCAATACTAGAATGAATCTCTCGTGGATTAGGGGCTACATAGTCCCTAAGTGATCTTTGTTCTGCCATGGTCACTTCTTCCTCTTGTTGACTTTCTTCAAATCTCAACTTCCTGCACAGTCTAAGAGTTCTATTTACCTCAGGATCAAAAGGTACAAGAGGTCCTGATCTAAGATTCCTGTGCATGCAAAGTAGATAGATCAAATGATTTCAAGAAAAAAGAAAATAAATAGAAAACAAAACCTAGTCTAGCAATACTTTCAATATCTTCAATATTGACAAAAACCAAGGTTCCCAGCAATGGCGCCAAAAACTTGTTGTATCCCAACAAGTAGCTAGACAAAAACTTATCTCTGGCGTTGCCGCCAAGAACTTGTTGTGTCCAAAAACCTGTTGTATCTACAAGTGCACGGATACTCGAAGTAATAAAAAATATCGATCCCACATAGACCTTATTTGTCAAGTACCGAATAATCGATTTCTTACTATCTAGGCAATTGAAACTATGCAAGTAAACTAATGAAGACTTTAACAAAAATACCAGAGAGAGAAACTGGGACTAGGGTTTCATCCACTTTAACTTCTATGACTAGACATGAATAGTAATTTGTCAGTTTAATTTTATCATGATAAAAAAATAATTTACTTCATAAAAGGCTCGTCTCACTTTCGTGCAAACAATCATGCAGGGACCGATCCTCGCTTTTGCGCAAGATCTATCCCAAGCTAAAAATAAGTAAATTATCAATCAAAGAACTCAAGGATCACTTTCATGCATCCGAATTCTAAGTTGATTATCTCAAGTGGAATCTCAAGGATCACTTTCGTGCATCTGAGCCTCAACACAAGCTCTATTTATGGTTCTCCAACGTTCCGATCCTCACTTTCGCACAAGATCTCCACGTTTGATAAATTAACTCAATCCTAGATTCATATTATTATCATGGCAATTATTCTTCTAAAATCAAGAAACAAGAACTAACCTAATTTCTTACAGTAAGTTCCTAACATTCAATTCTAGGGTTCCAAGTTCTCAAGCAAGTCACCTTTCGGTCCTTATTGCGAAAACTCTAAAACATGATTAATAACATGAATCTATGGAGAATCAAAGAGCAATTATCACATAAGTAGAATTATCATGCTAAAATTATACGTGACGAAGTAATGAAAAATTTATCTAGTCATTAAGAAATCAAAGGGAATTACTCCCCCATGTCTCATAAAAGGTTTAAGCTAGCATGGATGAAAGATTACAATAATCCATAGTTTCAAAGTGTAAGAAATCAAAGAAAGAAGGGAAAAACAAATAACCACACGGCTGTAATGGAAATTACAGCCGTAATTTCCACGCGTGAATAGTGCCGGCGGCGTGCTTTTGTTGATTTCTCTCCCGATCGATCTCCTTTCACTCTGAAACTTCTCGGGTATGTTCTCCTACTCCAGGCGAAGCTTCCCTTCAAATTTCACGGCCGGAGATGCGTTGTACGCTTCCCAGCGGCAAAATCTAGGGCGGTAGCGTGAAACTCGATTTCTCCCTTGTTAGTGGATGAAAATTAGGGCTTTTGGTGTCTCCCCCTTCATCTCGTCAAAAGCTCTTTTTTTGCTTCTTACAGCTTTGAATTTTATGGCCTGGATCGTTCGCAATCGATCGCGCAAAAATCGGGCTTCAAGGTTGACCAGGAAGATCGCGTCCAGAGTTATAATTACGGCCGTGGTTTCAGTTACGTCACTGCTGTAATTTTAGTTGAGTTCTCTGATCGAAACTGTCTGGCAATTATGGCTCCATAAAATAGGTTACGACAGTGCCGTAATTTTAGCCAAAATTTCTGGTCATAAAGTGCTCCAAATTACGGCCCGTGAAAATCGTTACGGTAGTGCCATAATTTCCGAAAATCTTTCTGGATGAAAAATTCTCAAATTACGGCAGTGCTCTGATATTATGGTAGCCGGCAAAAATACGGTACCGTAATATAGATTACGGCCCTGCCGTAATTTGGTCTGAAGCTCCAATCTTCATGAAATTTGACATGTAATCTCCTCTTGATGGTGAGAATTCATTCATGCATCTGGAATTACTTGAAAATGCCTGAAAATCATGCCTTTTTGCCTGAAAATCATTAAAAACCAAAATGAGTGTAGATTCCGCAGTATTTGATAAAAAAAAAGACATAAAAATAAGCAAAGGTTCATGAATTTGAGACAAAAAGATATATGAAATGGCACAAAATTTACTATAAATTTCGGTGTCATCAGTTACCTCCTTGTTCCTTCCACATTGGTACTCCCCCTTGTACTTTCATAGCATTGAGCAATCATACTGCCCCCATGTGATGCTTTCTTGAGGGATTGCCCTTCCCACTATGGCAGCTTTCATCATAGTCACTATCACTCTTTGTTGAGGAATGATTTTTCTTCCCCTGTTAAGAATTTGCGAATTCTTTAGTCATTATTGCATGTAACGTTTGCTTTTGTGGGCAACCTGTAACGCCCCCTCAGAATAAACCCCAAACACATGCAGAAACCGCGGAAGATAGGGAACGTCACACACAAAACAACAAGACAAATGCTAGGGAATAATAGCTTACATAAAACGATTCGGAAAATTTCGGCAGCATGTCCCCAGAATTACTAAGGAAATTCCTGTACATGCTCCAAAAACACAAATTGAACATACCATTTCGAAAACAAGATTCACAATCCTTATCACAACATCCAACTAATAAGTCACATTAATTAAATAACACTGAACAGAACAGAATTCACCGAAAACAGGCTTAAGCCCTCGGTTTAACACTCGTATCAAAACCAAATGCCAACCCGGCAACAATATCACAGTAGTCGAAAACTAGCAGCCACATCCGGCTAACATGTCAATGAATAAAATCATAAAAAAAAAACCTCGGCCACATCCGGCGCTCAAAATAGCACAGGCTCGCAGGCCCCAAAATATCAAGTCAGAAAATAATACATCCGCTAGGCTGTAGGCTCCTGCCCTGCATCTGGAAATATAGTGGAATGAGCTACACAGCTCAGTGAGTAGATAGTCTCGTTCGACCATCCACTAATATACAATCAAAAATAGATGCAGATATCTTTTCAAAACTTTTAACGGAAGATGACAAAGCATGATACATAATAAAACTGATAACCATAAATCACAATTATGATCATACAACAATACACCCACCATCCCGGGCAACAAGATCACAAAACAGCCTAACCGGCTAACAGACTCAGACTCACGCAACTATTGTCCAGTGATTTCAGAATTGACCCCGAGGGTCCAACCCGGCCTTCGTCAAGGCACTGAGAGTAACATGTACGAACAATGGAGAGGCATAGATTCAAGAGGTGGCCCCCGCCAGGTCACGACGTGGCACTTTGCTCTACGACACTCAACCACACCCCCTTACCGGGAACACAAACAGAACAGAACGGAAGGTGAATGAATTCAAGAGGTGGCCCCCGTCTGACCAAGACGTGGCACTTTGTTTCAAACACCCAACTCTCAAAAGGTTTACCACTTGGACAAAAATACCCTCAACACAAACTGGAAACCTGAACCTCTAACCTGGTCACTAGACTCTAGAACAGTCCCTCCATTACCGGAACAAATCAGAATAGGTTGGGTGGATTCTCCAACCCCAAGTCAGAATGACTGTTCACTGAGTACTCTAGTTGACCCTTAGGTTCAGTCCACTCAAGTCTAGGACCCTTATCGAATGCATTTAACACAGACATTATTTCGAACATCACATCAATCAGGTTCAGAAAGGTCCTTAGATTTCATGCAAGCATGGTTTAACCTTTTCTAGGTTATCATTCAAGGTTATCAATCAATAATTAAAAATACATACTAATACAGAAAATTCACCAATTTCATCCACAAATAACATAAATACTGAATATCACAGATTCATAGTTTTCTCCTAGTTCTTATAACAAAAGACAAAAATACCCCTAGTTCAAAGTTTAAGTCATGCAGGAAAACTTATCCAAAAATTTCGTAAAAATAGTCATTACATCCCTCATGATCCCTAGATTCGTAATTTCAAGTTTCCCCCCAATTTAACTAGAAAATTTACCGAATTACCCCTAGGTCAATTTCAGTCAACAGAAACTTTTATTTCCAAAAATTCCCAAAAAATTACAGTAGAGTCCTCATATACCTAATTTCATGAAAATCAGATTTTCCCCAATTTTTACCCATACATTTGGGCGTAATTTCATGAAGAAGGGGCGAAATTCTCATTCAAGCCCTAATCTTCATGCAATTGAAAATCTAAAGTTACATACATGTTTAATCAAGGTTTAATTGATGATTAGGAGTCTTAAAAACGAAAAGCCCTAATTGTCATGCAAGCTAGGGTTTCGAAATTTAGGGAAAAACAAAGAAAACGTGTACACATGTGAAAGCAAGAGTTCATGTTATATTTCTAACCCTTAATTTTCTCTAAAACAAGCAATACTACTAATATGCGTGAACTAGGTGAAGAGAAAATCCACTCACCTTGATTTCGGTTTCTTCCAAGTCACAAACCCCCTCACGCCTCCCCTCACACTACTCACGTCGCCGGAAAACACCCAAGGACCGCCGGAAGTCGCCTCCACCACCAATCGCCGCCGGCCACAAGAAGAGGAGAAGGGAGAAGAGATAAGCCGCCACCCTCACTCTTGGAAGAAATCGTGAACGAAAGCAAAGAGGGAAAAACGTGAGTGAACCCTCTTAATTTTCGTTTTCTACCTCCAAAGGATCCAAACCCAATATCAAACATAAGTGGAAGATCCAATAACCCTTTAGTATAAGTTATATTTTCCACTTCACCCTTATCAAGGGCTCTTACCCTTTTCTAATCGAAAGACACCACTAACCTAGTGGTACACAGCACACATTCTACGCCTTAAGTCGCAGGTTCGAATCCTCTTCGCGACACATATTTTTACATTGCAGGAAAAATACATAAATCGATACATTATCTCAAAGAAAACTTCCACAAAACTGCTAGATAAATAAACTTTCATTTTCTTACCTGCTAATAAATTTCTGGATCTTACATTCCTCCCCCCTTAAAAAGCTTTAGTCCTCTAAAGCTCACCATCCAAATCATCGAACAGCTGAGGGAACTCTCTTCTCATATCTGACTCTGTCTCCCAAGTAGCTTCTTCGACTGACTGGTTTCCCCAAATAACTTTTACAAATGGTATTGTCTTGTTCCTTAAGACTTTGTCTTTCCTATCCACAATCCTCAGTGGTCTCTCTACAAAAGTTAGATCACTCTGGATCTGCAGGGGAGCAGAATCAAGCACATGTGATGGATCTGCACAGTATTTCCTCAGAACTGACACATGAAATACATTATGAAGATGCTCCAGAGATGGTGGCAGAGCTAGTCTGTAAGCTACAGGACCAACCCTCTCTACAATATCGTAAGGTCCAACAAACCTCGGGCTCAGCTTTCCCTTCTTGCCAAACCGCATGACACCCTTGGTTGGTGAAACCTTCAGAAACACATGATCCCCCACCATAAACTCTAAGGGACGACGACGATCATCTGCATAACTCTTCTGCCTGTCCCGAGCAACCTTCAATTTTTCCTGAATAATTCTGACTCTATCTGTAGCCTCCTGTACAGCCTCTGATCTCAGAATCATCCGGTCCCCTGATTCCTCCCAACTCAGAGGTGACCTGCACTTCCTGCCATACAGAGCCTCGTACGGAGCCATCTGAATGCTGGAGTGAAAGCTGTTATTGTAGGTGAACTCTATCAGGGATAAATCACTGTCCCACTCAGAGCTCCAATCTACCACATAAGCCCTCAGCAAATCCTCCAAAGTCTGTATAGTACGCTCTGACTGACCATCTGACTGCGGATGGTAGGCGGTACTAAAACTCAACTTAGTGCCAAGACCCTCATGCAAGCTCTTCCAGAATCTGGAAAGGAATCTGGAATCGCGGTCTGATACAATATCCACAGGCACTCCGTGTAATCTGACTATTTCATCGATGTACAGCTTAGCCAGCCGATCGAGTGGGTAAGTCATCCGAATAGGTAAAAAGTGTGCAGCCTTCGTGAGCCTGTCAACGATGACCCAAACCGCATCATGCCCTCTCCTGGTCCGAGGCAACCCACAAACAAAATCCATACTAATGCACTCCCACTTCCACTGCGGAATAGGGAGCTGCTGCAATAATCCCCCAGGTCTTTGGTGTTCGGCCTTCACAGTCTGACAGGTCAAACACCGAGATACGAACACCGCGACCTCCTTCTTCATGCCCGGCCACCAGAAATCTTTCTTCAAATCCTGATACATTTTTGTGACTTCGGGATGCAAGGAATACTTGGAGTTATGACCCTCCTCCAAGATCTCTCTCCTTAGACTAGGTTCCTCAGGGACACACGCCCGTCCACGGAACCGCAGAATACCATCACCAGATAAGGTGAAATCCTCCACTGGCCCGGCAGCCAACCTCTCTCTGATCTGAACTAGATTCGGATCTACCAGCTGCTGATCCCTGATTCTCTGTAGTAAAGCAGACTGAACCCGGAGAAAAGCCACATATCCAGACTGAACTCTGGGAGACACCTCAACCCTGAGCTCTCGGAACTCCTGCAGTAACTGCCACTCACTGACCCTCAGTGCAGCTACCGAAGTAACTGGGTGTCTGCTCAATGCATCAGCTACCACATTGGCTTTCCCGGCCTGATACTGAATAGAGAAATCATAATCCTTTATTAGCTCCATCCACCTTCTCTGCCTCATATTCAAATCCTTCTGAGTGAAAATGTACTTGAGACTCTGATGATCAGTAAATAAGTCAAACTCCTGTCCCAATAGATAGTGGCGCCATATTTTCAGTGCAAAAACCACTGCTGCCAACTCCAAATCATGGGTGGGGTAGTTTAACTCATACTCCTTCAATTGCCGCGAAGCATAAGCTACTACGGCCCCTTTTTGCATCAGGACACAGCCCAGTCCTTTGCCTGAGGCATCAGTATAAACAGTAAACCTCTCCCCATCAGTCGGAATGATAAGGATGGGCGTACTGGTCAATCTCCTCTTTAACTCCTGGAAGCTTTCCTCACACTTCTCGTCCCAAACAAACTTAGCCTCTTTCCTAGTCAGCTTGGTTAAGGGACCCGCTAGCTTGGAGAACCCCTCCACAAACCTCCTGTAATATCCTGCTAATCCCAGAAAGCTCCAGATCTCTGTGGCACTAGTTGGTCTTCCCCAGTTCAGGATAGCCTGTACCTTCACTGGATCCACGGACACGCCCTTACCAGATATCACATGCCCCAAAAAGCTGATCTGATCCAACCAAAACTCGCACTTGCTGGCCTTAGCATACAACTGGTGTTTCCTCAGAATTGCTAGTACCCTGCGCAAGTCCCTAGCGTGATCCTGAGAAGTACGGGAGTATACCAGTATATCATCTATGAACACCACCACACAAGTGTCTAACAGCTCATGAAACACCCTGTTCATCAGATCCATAAAAACAGCAGGTGCATTGGTCAGTCCAAAAGGCATAACTACAAACTCGTAATGCCCATACCTGGTCCTGAAAGCAGTCTTCAGGATATCCTCATCCTTGACCCTGAGCTGATGGTATCCTGACCTCAGATCGATCTTGGAGAACACAGTGGCACCCTGCAACTGATCGAACAGGTCATCTATCCTCGGAAGAGGATACTTATTCTTTACCGTCACCTGATTCAACTGGCGGTAATCTATGCACATTCTCAGTGTTCCGTCCTTCTTCTTTACAAACAAGACTGGCGCTCCCCAGGGTGAAGCACTCGGTCTGATATAGCCCTTTTCAAGCAGTTCCTCTAACTGCTTCTTCAACTCAGCTAACTCTGAGGTGGCCATACGATAAGGAGCCTTTGATATTGGAGCTGTACCAGGCATCAGCTCAATACCAAACTCCACATCCCTGTGGGGAGGCAAACCTAAAAACTCATCTGAGAATACATCAGGAAACTCACAGACTACCTCTATCTGAGTTAAGTCTGGATCTGAGTCTTCTTGCACCTTAACATGTGCAAGGTATCCTTTGCACCCACTGGCTAGCAATTTGCTGGCATGCACAAATGATATCATATGTGGCCCTTGATCAGACACTAGGCCCCTTACTAGCAGATGACTCCCATCAAGCAGATGCAGAGTAACAATCTTCTCAAAGCAATCCACTGTAGCGTGGTGAGAAGATAGCCAATCCATGCCTAGGATCAAATCATAATCCTGCATGCCTAGTAGTATCAAATCAACTAAAAACTGGTACTGCTCTACGTGAATAACACAGTCAGGGTAGACTATGTCAGTGGATAAACTATCCCCCAAGGGTGTACATACTGAAACTGTGTAATCTAGTACTCTAGGTGAGACAGGTAGTCTAGAAGCAAAATTAGCAGACACAAAGGACAAATTGGACCCCGGATCAAACAAAATACGAGCTAACTGATCGAAAACATGTAAAGTACCTTCCACGACGGATCAGGAAGCTCGAGTGTCCTTCTCTGCTATAGCGTAGACTCTGGCCTGGACAGCTGGTCTATCGGTACCCCGGATCTGTGGCCCAGGCGCCTTGCAATCTTTGATCCTGTGCCCCACTTTTCCGCACTTGAAGCACGCCCCGGACTTCTTGTGGCAGTCCGCCCTCAGGTGACCCTTGGCCCCACAATGGTAGCAGACTCTGTCCTCTACCCGGCCATCAGTACTCTGCTGCTGTGACTGAGATGTCTGCTGCGGTCTCTGAGTTCCCTTCCCCTGGTACGGTCTGTATCGATCTCTCTTCTGGTCCTTCCCCTTATGGTATTTCCTACTGCCTCCACCAGTCTGCTGGGGAACCGATGCCACAGCTATAGGGGCTACAACTAGGGCCGTCTCGGCCTGCTCCTCCAGGATGTACTTCTCTGCGGTGCGGGCACGATCCAGCATCTCAGCATAAGTCTCCAAGTGTTGCAGTCCTACTTTCTGTCTAATATCCCTTCTGAGACCCCTGAGAAATTTCTTAGCTCGCCTATCCTCAGTATTTATCAAATGTGGAGCATACTTCCCAAGCTTTGAGAACATCAGGTCATATTGATCCACTGTCATGTCTCCTTGTTCCAAGTGGATAAACTCCACCTCCCTATCCTCAACCATGCTAGTGGGAAAGAATTTCTCATTGAACCGGGACAAGAAGTATTGCCACGTCACCGGTTCAGATCTGTCCACCGCGAGTCTCAGCTCACTCTTCCACCACACATCCGCGTCACCACGCATCATATAAGCGGCCAAACATAGTCTGTCCTCATCTGAACATCGCATCACTTGGAAGATCTTCTCCAAGCCGGAAAGCCAGTCCTCTGCCGTCCTGTAGTCTGGACTCCCATAAAAAGAGCTAGGGCCCAACCGCTGGAATTCACCCACAAGCAAGGCATAGCGCCTATGGGTGTCCTCCGGCAAGCTAGACCCCGGGCCCGAGTCAGACTCAGACCCCCGCCCCTGCGTCGGTATCTGTGTCTGAGACAGAAGCTGCAACTGCTCTCTGAACTCGCGTTGCTGTTCGCGATTCTGCTATAACAGTTGCTGCTGCACCTCCTGGTGCTGGGTCTGCTGCTGTTGCAGCATATGAGCCTGTTGCTGGATTAGTGCGTTCTGCTGCTGCACCATACCAGTCAAAGACTCCATAGCCCGCAGGAATTCAGCAGTCTGCTCACTGCTGCCAGCACTAGCACTCGACCTTGGGCGCACCATACTGGCTCCTTAAACACACACAAACAAATACACACAAATCAAATTTACAATCAAGTCAGTTCTCAAAGTCAGTTCTCAAACAAGTTTCCTAGCTGTCTAGCAATACACAAGCAAGGTTTTCCACCCCCGAAACAGCTATTATTAGCTAGCTCATCCCTCTGATACCACTCTGTAACGCCCCCTCAGAATAAATCCCAAACACATGCAGAAACCGCGGAAGATAGGGAACGTCACACACAAAACAACAAGACAAATGCTAGGGAATAATAGCTTACATAAAACGATTCGGAAAATTTCGGCAGCATGTCCCCAGAATTACTAAGGAAATTCCTGTACATGCTCCAAAAACACAAATTGAACATACCATTTCGAAAACAAGATTCACAATCCTTATCACAACATCCAACTAATAAGTCACATTAATTAAATAACACTGAACAGAACAGAATTCACCGAAAACAGGCTTAAGCCCTCGGTTTAACACTCGTATCAAAACCAAATGCCAACCCGGCAACAATATCACAGTAGTCGAAAACTAGCAGCCACATCCGGCTAACATGTCAATGAATAAAATCATAAAAAAAAAACCTCGGCCACATCCGGCGCTCAAAATAGCACAGGCTCGCAGGGCCCAAAATATCAAGTCAGAAAATAATGCATCCGCTAGGCTGTAGGCTCCTGCCCTGCATCTGGAAATATAGTGGAATGAGCTACACAGCTCAGTGAGTAGATAGTCTCGTTCGACCATCCACTAATATACAATCAAAAATAGATGCAGATATCTTTCCAAAACTTTTAACGGAAGATGACAAAGCATGATACATAATAAAACTGATAACCATAAATCACAATTATGATCATACAACAATACACCCACCATCCCGGGCAACAAGATCACAAAACAGCCTAACCGGCTAACAGACTCAGACTCACGCAACTATTGTCCAGTGATTTCAGAATTGACCCCGAGGGTCCAACCCGGCCTTCGTCAAGGCACTGAGAGTAACATGTACGAACAATGGTGAGGCATAGATTCAAGAGGTGGCCCCCGCCAGGTCACGACGTGGCACTTTGCTCTACGACACTCAACCACACCCCCTTACCGGGAACACAAACAGAACAGAACGGAAGGTGAATGAATTCAAGAGGTGGCCCCCGTCTGACCAAGACGTGGCACTTTGTTTCAAACACCCAACTCTCAAAAGGTTTACCACTTGGACAAAAATACCCTCAACACAAACTGGAAACCTAAACCTCTAACCTAGTCACTAGACTCTAGAACAGTCCCTCCATTACCGGAAACAAATCAGAATAGGTTGGGTGGATTCTCCAACCCCAAGTCAGAATGACTGTTCACTGAGTACTCTAGTTGACCCTTAGGTTCAGTCCACTCAAGTCTAGGACCCTTATCGAATGCATTTAACACAGACATTATTTCGAACATCACATCAATCAGGTTCAGAAAGATCCTTAGATTTCATGCAAGCATGGTTTAACCTTTTCTAGGTTATCATTCAAGGTTATCAATCAATAATTAAAAATACATACTAATACAGAAAATTCACCAATTTCATCCACAAATAACATAAATACTGAATATCACAGATTCATAGTTTTCTCCTAGTTCTTATAACAAAAGACAGAAATACCCCTAGTTCAAAGTTTAAGTCATGCAGGAAAACTTATCCAAAAATTTCGTAAAAATAGTCATTACATCCCTCATGATCCCTAGATTCGTAATTTCAAGTTTCCCCCCAATTTAACTAGAAAATTTACCGAATTACCCCTAGGTCAATTTCAGTCAACAGAAACTTTTATTTCCAAAAATTCCCAAAAAATTACAGTAGAGTCCTCATATACTAATTTCATGAAAATCAGGTTTTCCCCAATTTTTACCCATACATTTGGGCGTAATTTCATGAAGAAGGGGCGAAATTCTCATTCAAGCCCTAATCTTCATGCAATTGAAAATCTAAAGTTACATACATGTTTAATCAAGGTTTAATTGATGATTAGGAGTCTTAAAAACGAAAAGCCCTAATTGTCATGCAAGCTAGGGTTTCGAAATTTAGGGAAAAACAAAGAAAACGTGTACACATGTGAAAGCAAGAGTTCATGTTATATTTCTAACCCTTAATTTTCTCTAAAACAAGCAATACTACTAATATGCGTGAACTAGGTGAAGAGAAAATCCACTCACCTTGATTTCGGTTTCTTCCAAGTCACAAACCCCCTCACGCCTCCCCTCACACTACTCACGTCGCCGGAAAACACCCAAGGACCGCCGGAAGTCGCCTCCACCACCAATCGCCGCCGGCCACAAGAAGAGGAGAAGGGAGAAGAGATAAGCCGCCATCCTCACTCTAGGAAGAAATCGTGAACGAAAGCAAAGAGGGAAAAACGTGAGTGAACCCTCTTAATTTTCGTTTTCTACCTCCAAAGGATCCAAACCCAATATCAAACATAAGTGGAAGATCCAATAACCCTTTAGTATAAGTTATATTTTCCACTTCACCCTTATCAAGGGCTCTTACCCTTTTCTAATCGAAAGACACCACTAACCTAGTGGTACACAGCACACATTCTACGCCTTAAGTTGCAGGTTCGAATCCTCTCCGCGACACATATTTTTACATTGCAGGAAAAATACATAAATCGATACATTATCTCAAAGAAAACTTCCACAAAACTGCTAGATAAATAAACTTTCATTTTCTTACCTGCTAATAAATTTCTGGATCTTACACAACCTTTTAGCCCCAATGGTGTCCTCCACAGAGGATGCATTTAGCCCTTGGAGCAAATATGTTTGACCTACCTCCCAGAGAGCTCCTACGACTATCCCTCGCTGGTTCCTTTCCCTTAAACTGAAACGGACGAGAGGTTTGGGGCAATCTTCTTCTCTCAGTCCTTTATGGGGGTCACATAGTTAGTGAGATGTTCAGCAGCTGCACAAGTAGAGGTGAAGTCCATCACATTGCACCTCTGTAGTTCTTGTTGTGCCCATGGTTTTAATTGGTCTACGAAGGCAAAGAATAGTTATTGCTCTGAAAACTCGCATATTGATGCCCCGAGACATTCCCCCGAACGCATCGCAACCCTGATGACCAAAACACATGGCACACATGTGCCAAACCCTATTTGTACATAGATCTACCTAGCTACAAATAGGGTTTAGCACATGTGTGCCATGTGTTTTGGTCATCAGGGTTACGATGCGCTTGGGGGACTATCCCGGGGCATCAATATGCGGGTGGGGGACTATGTTTTCAGAAGTACTCCAGGATGGGGGCTCAAATGTGTAAAATCTGTCCACCCAAGTCTTGTAGAGCCTATTACTCACACCTTTTAGTATGTGTATATGAGATAGTATTAAGAGGAGTGGTAGTGCTTGGTTAAATGCTCTCTGTGACAACTCACAAGTCTAAAATTGCAAGGTTCCACATACCTGCCCTCTCCATCAAGTCCCTTGGTCTAGTGTGCACTTAATATCTACTTAGAGTCTTTTGTAATGTCTTTGTAATCTTATTTTATCAATAATATACCGGTGGGGTGCTTGGCTGAATCGTTTCACCAAGCATTTTACTCGCCGTTTTTAGAAAACTTGCTGGTTGCCTTATTTAGTTGTTGTGCCTGTGTGTTGCCTTTAGATTTCTATTGCCTCAATTTATTTGGTTGCCAAACGATAGTACGTAAGTGCACATGGGAAGAAGGCTTAGCACTACTCCAAGTAGTGTGCTGTACTGACATTAGGCACTAAGGAAAGTGCATCCGTGATAGCCTCCTGATCCTTTATATTTCTCTTTCCTACCACTTGGGTAGAGTGAGGGGGTCGATATCCACCCGACTTCTAGTTTTTGGCATCGCATGCCTATTCTCCCTTGAAAAAAAAGGTTTCTTACCTCTTATAACGAACGACCTTCACAAAGAAGAAATAGAATCATGCGAGGTAGCCCTCTGGTCCCTCGATATCTACCAAGACATCTGCAACCTCAATAGTTGCCTTGAAGTTCTTATCCTTCTAGCAGCGTAGATAAGCCTGCGCACAACCCCAAAGGTTGTCTATAAAGTAATAAATTCGATCCTCGACCAACATATCATCGATCTTAAATATCGATGGAGCATATCGTTGGACATAGTCCAAAATGCTCTAATGTGCTCGTGTCGTTTTACAGTGCCCCTGGCAGCCTACGATAAGTTCCCTAGAAGGAACTGATTTCAATCTCATTTTTAAATTCTTCCCAATAGAGTTTATGGGTTCGATCAATCCCAACATAGACTTGGTGCAACCTGCGTCCACGACCGTGGTCATGTGTCTCCAGAGAGACACACAACGCAAGCTTTGGCTTGCTTCCTCTCTGGGGTTGGGCATTTTGGAAACAAATTTCCATGCCCCAATGGAAGTTCGCAACCTCCTTAGCCCAACATACCCCATGAAAGGGAGCTGACACTAGGTTGTGTCATTGCATGACTATCCTCCGAGATGCATCATCACACGATGATCCCTTGGCCATTCTAGGCCGAACTTGAGGACATGTCTTCACACGACATTGTACCTAGTCAACATCATCAACACGACATTCTACATAGTCAGCATCATCAGCTCGTGTCCAAGACACATCGCCGCACGACTGTCCCTTGACCACCATCAACTACTCTCCAAGACATGTCATTGCATGACAGTCATATGGCATCATCGACTAGTGTCTAGGACACATTGTGGAACGACTATCCCTAGGCCACCATCGACTGCCCTTTGGGACACGTCGTCACACAATGGTCCCATGGCCACCATCGACCTCAATCGGAGCTATAGAAGTCCCGGTAACACGCTGCAGCCACGCGACCTCCATAATGCATGTCTCTGCTAGGGAGACGAATAACTTGAGCCGTGAGGCTCTAGTTGGACGAAGCCAACTCCGCTGATAACTTTGGAGCGAAGCTCACATATCCGACAATCTCCACTAGTATCACAGTTGCCAAATAAGGTACAACACTTGTACAAGTTAGAACACACAGACCCTGACTCTGATACCAAGCTGTTACGCCCTGAATTACTATAACAAATTTTTAATATTTATACACGTGAGTCAATACTTGACTCGAGTCCAAACACGCCCATGCAAGGGCACCACGGTCGTAACCACGAGTTTGGATGCGACTAGCGGGGAAGGTTAGCCGAACCAACCCCCTGCCTGACCAAGGACTCTGCGAAGATCTCTGCCATCCCAACACGACTCTAATCAACGCCGGCGATCCACCAAGTATTGGTGTCGCTTAGTCAAATAGGGTTCACCCGAACCCAAAATGGACACACCCATAATCGATCGTGTCGGATGGGGCCCACGACAGTAACCAACCTCGTTCGCTTATTGAAGGAAGCGGAGGGGGAGTAGCCGGACGTCCCATGCTTAGAAGTCAGACTCACCCCACTTGCCTGCAGATTGCACCGACAGTCAGTGTTCGCAGACGACCGTCCACATGGCGTCGCACGCTGGTGACAAAAGAGATCCGACTGGCGAAATGCTCTAGGAAGGACGCACTCTGGCTAGCCCCGCGACAACAATGAATGAATGGACCATCCCTGTTCACGCCTGTGAAGCACGCCTCGCGTTTGTTTGTTGGCAGGCTGGAGGGCCGGCCACCCTCTCCTCAGCACGGGGGAGCTCAGGGAAGAGGAGGGGCACGCGGGCGAGTCTGGTGGTGGACGGGAATAGCTCTGGCCGCAAACGGGATAGAGGCTCTAGCAGCGGACAAGGGACAGTCCTGCCTATGTTGGCAATGATGAAGACAATGCCCTGCCGTAGACGACGAACTGCTTGCTCGAATGGGCGGCACCAGACTCCGGTAGCAACATTGCGCGTAGGTGACTAATTAGGGAAAAAGGGAGAATGAAGCTCGCGTGCAAGCGAGCACTGGATCTGGAACTTCCAACACGTAGGCGAGTCAGCAACCAGTAGGGGAAGAAAGAGGGCTCGCCGGAGGAGCAAGGGAAGGAGAAATACGGCCATAAAGGGGAACACCATCAGAGCGAAGAACGGAAGCCGCCCGGGAGCCGCGAGCTCGATCGGGGAGGAAAGGAAATGACGAAACAGGAGGGCTAGAGGGAGTACCTCGGCGTCTAGCACCGGCTACTTCAAGTCGATGAAGCTGTTGCCGGCAATGCCTTCCAAGGCGGTCTAGAGCTTGGCTGTCGGCTACAACGACGACGGACGCAGGGAAGATGACGGTGGAAGACGAAGAGGGACGGAGATGACCCCGGTGCTCCAACCACCCGCCCACACCATTGGAACGCTCTGGGGACTCCGCCAACGACGTCTGTAGATGAGAAAGCAACCAATGAATGGAGAGGGAGTGGGGAGACGAAGAGCGAGGGAGTGGAGAAGTTACATGCATAACGCATTTCGTGTTCTGCCGCCCGATGAGCTGCTGCCTCACTTTTTGATGCTGACCTGAGTCAACCAACCACTCGCCGACGCGTCCCATCCACGTCAGCCATGCACATTTGCCTCAACGTGCATGTGACACCCGTTGAGGCAAATCGGATCTGAGTGGCACCCGATCCAATCCACCAACTCGCCGATGCGATCGGCTATATAGGTATGGGCTGGGCTGAATTTTGGGCCATAGCCAATAATTTGGCCCGTAGGCCTAACAGTAAGTCTATTAAGCCTTATATATTATATAATCTATTCTCTCACATCCAATGTGGGAACTAAACCAGGGTATTACCCTGCTTAGGACTAAGTTTTGCTCTGATACTATATCTTATGACCTACTTAATGAGCAAATTATTCATCAACTTTGTGAGTCGAAATGGCAACGTGACCCAATTTATTAAAATACTTAAGCCCAAGTTAATAGTAGTAAGCCTGCTAAGTCTTATATACTATATAATATATTCTCTCACTTCTAATGTGAGAACTAAATTGAGGTATTACACTTTGTCAAAGTAATTATACACCTACAAATCCCTGTGACATAGCTAGCCAAACCTCCTCTCTAACTATAAGCCTATCTCAACTTCCCCATGTATCTTGACAACATAGAGCAAGACCCGATGCGACTCTAGAAAGGTTAAACCACTCTCATCACATCCCTAGCTAAGTGAGAACTTAGCCTTACATGTTCACTCCCAAAAGGTTAAACCTACAATTTAGGCATCTTCAAGATAGTATTCTGAAATCCAAGCAGATTATGCTTCGGCAAGGTTGATGCGAATTTTTTCGTTCTATGGGGTTGGAAGTGGCACTGAGTTTGTGATTTACAATGTAAGATATCTATATGTTTCATTTGAGTGAACTCTTCATTAAAAGGAATCCGATCTAAAGATATATATTTAATTATTTCCGAAAAGGTAAACAAATAATATGATATTAATAGGAGAGGATAAAGTGAATAATCATTCATTCATATCTTGGGATATACGCGTTAGTTTCTTGAGATATACTGGGAAAGAAGAATGCCTCTACTTATAAAATAAGGGTTAGGGTCCTTACATGGCATGCAATTTTTTTTTTTTACCAAATCAAGGATTCGTCAGTGGTTTGCCCAAAGAGAGTTTTGGATATTTAATTTGAGTTTATTTTTGAAAGAAACAACAATAAAACACCACATACACTCAAATTTTCTAAATATTTTTTTATTTCATAATGGCAAATAAAATCACCAACTATGTCAAGTTAAATTTAGTTTGATCAAATTAAATCGTATGTAAATCACTTAGGATGGTTTTTCAATTTGTAATTTGATTAATTTGAGCATAATAAGGAGTATAAAATAACATGTAAAATATATTATTCTCTTTTCTAAGTTATAGAAAAATTCAAATTCATTTTTGTCTTTTAAAATGCATGATTTCCTGCAAATGATCTTGACTTAATTTAATTAATGTGAAAATTAGTTTTTATTTGTATTCCTTAACTTTCTTGTTAAGATAATCATTCTCCTTCAAACAACAGTACACACTTTATTTGAGTACTCTTAATAGATTTATTACCTTTAAATACACTAGCAAGCGTAAGGAAAAAATTCCTAAGGGCCTCCGATGAGTTGAGATTCTGTACATTAATCTCAAAGCCCAAAATACTATAGCAAAATATCTAAATCTTTTCCCATTTTTCCTCCTGCTCTATCCCGCCCACTTGCCCATTTTTTGTGTGGATTTGGTGCCTACCCACCCGCTCCTCTCCTCGCCGCTGAGGCGTCGACCATCTTGCTGAGGTAAGACCTTTCCTTCTCGCTATCGTTTGGCTTTGCTCCCCTACTCACCAAGTATTGCTTTCTAGATCTTGCTCGTCGACATTTTGCTTTGCAGTCTCTGCTTACCACATCTCTCTCCCCTACTCTACTATCGAGGTCTCTCTCCTTGTTGCTCTCCTACATTGCTGTCGGTATCACTGTTTCTGCTCTCAACATCGCTCGTCGGCTTTGCTCTTTTTCTCGTCACCATCAGTGCTTACCAAACCTCCCTGCATCTCTCCCGCTCTTATTTGCTACCGTCAAGTTCACTGATCTCTTGAATCAACTCTAAGCAAATATGACTCTTGAGCTTTGTAAAGGGAATGCTGATATCTTAATTAGATTGTACTGCTAGCTAATTGTAACATTGTGCATTTACATATTTATGTAATATACTGGTTTATGTGATAATTAGTACAATTAATGCTTTTTTAATAATGATCCTACCTTATTCCACATATGTTCTAGAGGTTTGTTAGATCTTATTCCATAGAGGTTCTATCTTATTTCATAGAGGTTCTATCATACCTCATAGAGGTTCTACTTATTTTTTATAGGTTCTACCATATTTTTGATATGTTATATCTTATTTTAGAGAGGTTCTACCTTATTCCATAAAGGTTCTACCTTATTTCAAATTGGTTCTATCTTATCCTATAAAGGTTCTACCTTATTCTATAAAGGTTTTGCCTTATTTTAGAAAGGTTATACTTTATTTTTGACATGTTATACCTTGGTTTATAAATATTTTATCTTATTTCTGACAGATTTTACCTTATTTTTTTATAAGTTCTACCTTATTTTTGACATATTTTATCCTATTTTAGAGAGGTTTTATCTTATTTTTGACATGCTTTACCTTATTTAAGAATGGTTTTACCTTATTTTAGACAAGTTTTACCTTATTTTAGAGAGATTTTACCTTATTCTATAGAGGTTTTACTTTATTTCAAAGAGGTTCTACCTTATTCTATAAAGGTTCTACTATATTTTTGAGAGGCTATACTTTATTTTTGACATGTTATACCTTATTTTAGAAATATTTTATCTTATTTTTGATAAATTCTACCTTATTTTTGTTAAGTTCTACCTTATTTTAGAGAGGTTCTACCTTATTTTTGACATGTTTTACCTTTTTTAAAAAGGTTTTATCTTATTTTAGACAAGTTCCATCTTATTTTAAAGAAATTTTATCTTATCCTATATAGGTTCTATCTTATTTCAAAGCGGTTCTACCTTATTTTAGAGAGATTATACTTTATTTTTTGATGTATTATACCTTTGTTTAGAAATATTTTACATTATTTTAGAGAGGTTCTACCTTATTTTTGACATGTTCTACATTATTTAAGAAAGATTTTTGTTGTGTCCGCAAGTGCACGGATACTCGAAGTAATAAAAAAGATATTGAACCACAGAGACTTCGTTTGCCAAGTACCAAATAATTAATTTCTTACTAGCTAAGCAACCGAAAATATGCAAGTAAACTATCGAAGGCTACACGAAAATATTAGAGAGAGAAACTAGGACTAGGGTTTCATTCACTTTGATTTCCATGACTAGATATAAATAGAAGTTCGTCAGTCTAATTTCATTATGATAAAGATATAATTCACTTAATAAAGAAATCATCTCACTTCCGCGCAGACAATTTATAAGAACCGATCCTCACTTTCATGCGGGATCTATTCGATTGTTAAATAAAAGTGAATCATTAACAAAGAACTCAAGGATCACTTTCGTACATCCGAATTCTAAGTTAATAATCTCAAGTGGAAACTCAAGGATCACTTTCGTGCATCCGAATCTCAACACAGGTTCTGCTTAAGGTTCTCCAACAATCTAATATTCAATTTCTTACAATATCGTCATGTTTATTTCATTAACTCAATCCTAGATCATATTATCAATCATGACATTAAACTACTAAAATTAAGTTCTCAAGCAAATCACCTTTCAGTCCTTATTGCGAAAACTCTAAAACGTGCTTGATAATATAAATCTAAGGAGAATTAAAGAGCAATCATCACAGAAGCAGAATTATCATACTAAAATTACACTTGACGAAATAAAAGTTATCTAGTCATTAAGAAATAAAAGAGAATTACTTCCCCATATCCCAAAAGAAGTTTAAGCTAGCATGGTAGAAAGATTACAATAATCCATGGTTCAGAGGGATCAAAAATCGAAGAGAAGGATGAAATTACTAAACACAACACGGCTGTAATAGAAATTACAGCCGTAATTTCCACATGAATAGTAGTTGGTGGCGTGCTTTCGTCGATTTCTCCTCCGATCGACCTCCTTCCACTCTGAAACTTATGGGGTATCTTCTCCTCCTCTATGCGCAGCTTCCCTTCAAATTTCGCGGCCGGAGATGCATTGTACGCTTCCCGGCGGCGAACCCTAAGGCGACGGTGAAAATCTCAATTTCTCCCTCGATAATGGATGAAAATTAGGGATTTTTGTCTGTGTGTCTTCTCCTCCGTCTAAACTCCTTTTTTCCTTCTTACAGATCTGAATTTAGTGGTCTGGATCATCCGAAATCGATCACGCAAAAATTGGGCTTCAAAGTTGATCGTGGAAGTCGGGCGTTAATGATAGAATTACGGCTGTGTTATTGGTTACGGCACTGCTGCAATTTCAGTCGAATTCTCTGGTTGAAACTATCTGGCAATTATGGCACTATAAAATAGGTTACAGTAGTGCCATAATTTCAGCTAAAATTTCTGGTCGGAAATCACTCCAAAATAAGGTACCGTGAAAACCATTACGGCAGTGCCGTATTTTCGTCAAATCTCTCGGGTGATAAATCGACTAGAAATACAGCCCGTGAAATCCATTATGGCAGTGCCATAATTCTTCCGAAACTTTCTGTTCAAAATTGTCCCAAAATACGGCAGTATCTGGTTTCTTCTGTAAGTGCCGTGAAACTACGGTACCGTAATTTGGATTATGGTAGTGCCATAATTTTGTCTGAAGCTCCAATTTGCATGAAATTTGACATGTAATCTTCTCATGATGGTGGGAGTTCATCCATGCATCTGAATCGCTTGAAAACACTAAAAAATAATGCCTTTTTACCTGAAAATCATCAAAAACTAGGAAATGTGTAGATTATGCAATAATTGATAAAAATGACATAAAAATAAGCAATTGAACATGAATATGACACGAAAATACTCATGAAATGGCACAAAATATACTATAGATTTTCGTATTATCAATTTTATCTTATTTTAGATAAGTTCCACCTTATGTTAGAGAGATTTTACTTTATCCTATAGAGGTTCTACCTTATTCTATAAAGGTTCTACTTTATTTTAGAGAGGTTATACTTTATTTTTGACATGTTATACCTTAGTTTAGAAATATTTTATCTTATTTTTGATAGATTCTATCTTATTTTTGTCAAGTTCTAACTTATTTTTGACATATTCTACCTTATTTAAGAAATGTTTTACCTTATTTTAGACAAATTTCTACTTATTTTAGAGAGATTTTATCTTATCCTATAAAGGTTCTACCTTATTTTATAGAGGTTCTACCTTATTTCAAAGAGGTTCCACCTTATCTTATAGAGGTTTTATCTTATTTTTAAGAGGTTATATTTTATTTTTGGCATGTTATACTTTATTTTAGAAATATTTTGTCTTATTTTGAAGAATCCTACCTTATTTTTTTTTATCAAGTTCTACCTTATTTTTGACATGTTATACCTTATTTTACAGAGGTTCTACAATTGTTTCCACATACATTTGTTAAAGAACATCTCAAAATACAAACATCAACAACTTTCATGTCAGATACTTCACATAGTCATTTGGATACACCAAGGGAGCAAATCTCAAAGTAATAACATTGGGTGAGCAAGAAGCAAATCTCAAAACAAGAGTAAGGAGGTCCAATGAGTATTGATGTTGTCTGGCAAGCAAGAGAGCAAAGCGGGAAGGTCCGATAAGCATGAGAGCAAAGCGACAAGGTCCAATGAGTGCTAATGGCATTTGGCAAGCAAGAGAGCAAATCTCAAAGCAAGAACGGAGAGATCCGGCGAGGTTGATGGCATCCGGCGAGCAAGGGAGAAAAGTGAGATCTAGAGAGCGGCTAGGGAGAAAAATGAGGTCTAGCGAGCAGGGAGATAGTAAGCAATAAAAGGAGAGAGACTAGAAATAGGATTTTCTTTTTCTATTCTCCTAATTATTGCTTTGAGATATGTGAATATAATCTTAATAATCCTGCTTAACTATACTTGGTGTCACGCTCCGGCCTAAAGGTACTCCGACAAACCTCTAGACTGGCATGAAACTCTAGATTTCCCGGGCGTGAAATCACCCCCAAATTGGCAACCCTAATTACCGTCCAAGATTTATCCTAAAATTAGAAACTGGAACCCTAAATTAGAAATTACCTCTTGGTCAAACTTTATTTTGATCGGGTCAACTCAAAGTCAACGCCCCAATTTCGCCCACCGCGCACCGCTCGATTTAATCCGGGTCACTGACATCGGCGTGACGTCAGCCCTTCCGAACAATTTCGTCGCGCGCCGAATTGCTCCCGCTGACGTCGTGCTTGCGTTAGCCACTCCAAATCGATCTTGCTCGAGCGTTGACCCGCTACCTTCGTTGACTCGCGTCGAAGCACGCGTCGTTGCTTTTGTTTGAGCACAAGCTCGCGCCGTCTTCATCTCAGTCCCCGAACGCCACCGAGCCACTCCAATCCACCTGCGTACGCCTCTTGAGAACAGAGTGTACCGGTAGGGAAGAGATCGCCATCTCTCGCCCTCAGCTTCGCCAATGTCGATGTAGCAGCCGACTGCTACTGGAAAGCGTCACCGCCATGGAAAAACACCAAAAAGGAGAGGAAGGAACGTTTAGAGAAGAAAGATTTATTAACCCAATAAAAGCTACATAACTCCTCTTTATGCCGACGACCCCTGTCGCCGGTGCCCATGTCCCCTCCCTCACCAGTGATCCCCCTGATCACCGGTTACAATCACTCGCAATCACTCTCGTCGGCATCTGGAGCTCTATCTCAACACCCCTCTGTCTCCCTAGACCTCTGAGTAGCTGCTAGTGGTGGCAGCACTCCACTAGTCGATCCCCCGATTCGATCCCCCGCCAGGCATTTTATAGGAAAATGTCGCCGCCTCTTTCATGCGATTCGCTCACGTCGTCAACCCTAGCCGCCTCTGCGTTCCGAGAAAGCCGCCGAAGACTCCGTCGTGCCTCTGTGTTGCCGTCATCCGAAGCGCCTGAGTCACCGTCGACGCCCGCGTCTGTTGCATGTGGAGAAGACGATGTGGACATATGGTATCAACGGTCAACATCAAGTTTTGACTAGATTTTCTAAACGAAACATTGAACTTTGTTTTTTCCTCTTCGTCCGCCTGGGGCTTGGGCCACTGCCCAGCCCACTTCACCTTGGTTTGGCCCATTAGTCCACGGCTCAATGCTTCCATGGCTACGTAGTTGGACAACACAAGGGCGACACGGGGTTTCTTGGGACTATAATTTTTTTTTTAAAAAAAATCACCACCTGTGATATTAAATTCCGACTCATTAGTCAATTTTATCCCTAATTCAACAAATAAAGCAATTCTAAAAAAACAAATTTAAATAACCCAATGAATATTATAAAGATTAGTAGAAAGTAAAAAAAAAAAAAAAAGAAACAAGATACATGATAAATTAAATTAAATTCGCAGCTTAGGCCACGAACCAGTATAATTGGTATATCTGGTACCGTGATTACCCAACTGACAAACAACCACACGGAAAACTCCTGAAAATAAATGAAAACTTCTCTAATAGATTCTCATGCTAATGGAATCACTTCACATCAATAATATATTTACAGATTTTGGTACATTTTCAAAGTCGTGTGCAGTGCCTAATTAATTCCTGAAAAATATGAGACTTGCCATATGATTGTTCTGGCACAGGATTGATCTCCTACCTAGTAGTGAAAATCACTAGAATACAATCAACTTTTGATATAACAAAAATATAAATAAAAAATGTAATTCTGGGACACATAACAACGTCAACTAGTGTTGACAACTTCGGACACTTTTAGGAACCTTAATCAAGCACTTAAATAGTAACAACATAACCATGACAGCAGAAGATCGCGACCAAAATGCCAAGAACAGCCCCAGCAAAGACTTGGGATGGGGTGTGTCCCAGGAGTTCCTTCAGCTTTCTTTCACTGATGGGATGCCCTTGAAACAAATCCTCGATGATCTTATTTAGCACCTGTATGATGCAACAGATATGGAATATCAAGTGTTGACAATTAGAAAAATATTCACAAATACGAGTGAAGCCCACTGCCACAATAGAAGTAGAACTTGGAAAATATCATACATGGTTTATATATGATCTTTTTCTACATATCATTTTATACAAGTGCACGTGTTGAAAAACCTAAAATCATCAGGTATTTAGGTGACAAAGGGAAGCAGATTGAAGAATCTGAGTGACATAATATTCCATGTATATGAATTCTATACATGGTAGATTATATGTTAATATGCATCTAGATTTATATACTGTATAAGAAAAATGAATATATGTACACATATGCTAGTCGAACAATATATATAAAAATTAGAGTTGTTTCCCAATAACAATCTTCATCGTCTTCCTGTTTCCTCAGCACACCATTTCTTCTTTCTCATGGTATCAAAGCAATGAGCCGGATAATCCCTCTAGCACAGAGGTAACCCACAAGGAAGATTCACCGCTCTCGGTAAGGAACAACATGAGAAGAGTAGGGAGAAACTATACACCCAGTAACCCACATCTGAAATACATGAAGTGTGATAAAATTGGCCACACCTCCAACATATGCCATGCACACCTCAATTGCGAGCACTGCAGTATGCAAGGACATACAATTTACATTTGCAAAAAGCTACAGAAGAATGCTCCAATAAGCAATGGATTTGATAGACAAGAGTAGCAAAATTCTACGTCAAAAGTTGATCTTGTAGAGACAAAATAATCTGTCACACTTACTGCTAAACAGTATAAGAATATGGTGAATTTGCTTGCAGAATACAAAGTACTGAGACAAGAAACATATCCAATGCTAGAAATTTCTCAGGTACAACATTATACTTTTCTTTTACTGAAGGAAAATCAAACGGGAGCCACAGACCACATTGTATATTCAGCCTGCATGTTGACAATGAAACTTGATGTCAGCGACAGAAAAGTGCATCTTCCAAATGGAGAAGTTGCTCAAGTCACACACATGGGAAACATTAGATTCATCAATTTCACACTTCATGATGTTTTGTGCATTCCGTCTTTCAAATTGAATTTTATTTCTGTCAGTGAATTGCTCCGTGATTCTCACTATTAAGTTGTATTCATATTGATATTTGGGGAGGATACCATATACCCTCCACCTTTGGAGCAAAATATTTTCTCACGATTCTTGATGACTTTACTCATTATACTTGGATTTACTTGTTGAAGAACAAGTCAGATGCACAATCATGCATAATCCAGTTTGTAAACTTAGCTAAGAATCAATTTATATCAAAGGTTAAGGTTATAAGAAGCGACAATGCTCCAGAGTTCATCATGAGAAAATTTTACTCTCAAAAAGGAATTATACATCAAACAAGTTGTGTATCCACACGACAGCTAAGTGGAGTCACGGAAAGAAAACATCGTCATCTCCTTAATGTGACACGAGCCTTATTGTTCCAAGCTGGTCTACCTAAGAAGTTTTGGGGAGATGCCATCATGACTGCGAGCTACCTTATTAATCGAACTCCAACACATGTATTAAAAATTGGTTTACATTTCTAGGTAATTAATTATGTTTTGATATTATGTTTACTTTCAGCATTTGAACTTGTTTACATTTCATCATCCGGTTCTACCTGGTCTTGTGTGTGACCAGCTTGTAGGACAATTTTGTAAGCTTGTTTAATTTCCTGCACTTAGACATTATTATGTTGTGGTTAGGACTAGCCTAGGTTTTATTTTCTAAGTCTTTGTTTTCTTTTGTAGTGGATGTAATAGGGTGTTATTAGCCTAGGAGTTATGTACCTGTAATGCACTACAAGGCACCTAACTCCTCAACACTCAAATCTCATCCAGCTGCACCAAATCTGCCTCAAGTCAAACAGCAATACCAAATGTCAAGTCAACAAGCCATCATCCAATTTCAGCCGAGCCATACCACCAATCCCAAGTACACATTTCAAAGCAAGCCAACGTGAATAATTTCCAAATACCAGCCGATGCAGCCTTTGACCACCAGCTTCGGCCACAAATATTCTCCAAGGCAAAGCACCTCCCCACCAGCCAATAGGTTGCAAGCACGTCTCCACAAAGCTACTACTCCACTTACATGCGCCAAGGCATGTCTTCATTCCCCTTCAGCCGAGGATTCCAAGTAAGCAACGTTCCAAGACTTAGCTATGAAATCAACACGTATTCAGCATGCAACCGTCCACATCTGCCAATCAGGTTGCTTAGATAAAGATCTTGTCTCTAAACCGTTCAAATTCAAAATCAAGAAGATGCAGCCGCTAGATAAACATGAGGAAATAATGCCGTGAGGAATTTGGTTTAAAAACCCTTATATTGACACACTTTGCACTTAGAATCGATTATCTTTGAAAATTAAAAACTTGTGTTATCGTGTGTTCTTGCTTGAGGGTGTGCCGGGGCCGAGGGCCCCTTGTCTGTGTGTGCCGAGAGTTGACCTTGCTCCTCTCTTATCTTCTCTTCTCCTCTTCCCTTCTCTTCTCTTCCCCTGCCGAGTTCCCTATACTTGCTGAATCGCTGAGTCCTCATCCCCTCCACCTTCATCCATTGTTTCCTAAGTGCTGGTGATTGAAGGTGACGGGAAGGCCTATTAGCTGTTGAAGCTAGGAAGGAATGTAGAAGCCGATAGCCAAAGATCATAATTCATTCAATCCCAAAAACCGAAGGCCCTTTACACAAAGGACAAGAAGGGGATTCGGCCCCCTTCCCACAAGGGAGCCTCAAGTGTGCTCATCCATCTAGACATTTTAGTGAAAACTTCATGCTAGAAGAGTTCTGTTACTACCTACTAAACTGTTTGTGCATAGTTAACCAATATCAGGAGAGCTATATACCTAAGAGAGATCTAGGGAAAATCAGTTTTACATTAATTACAGGGAAAAATGCCAATTGAAGGGCTTACACAAACCCCGCCATCTTACAATCACTTTCGAGTTTTTGGATGTCTTTGTTTTGCATCGACACATTATCAACGGCACACCAAATTCGATCATAGGGCAAGTAAATGCATCTTCTTAGGCTATCCACAAGGGCAAAAGGGATATCGAGTCATGGACTTGTCATCCAATCAAACATTTGTCTCAGTGATGTAGTATTCCATGAAAACATATTTCCATTCACTCCTACAAATGGAGGAACAAATCCAAGAATCCAACAATTGCAATTAACAAACAGTGATGGCATGCTCGCACTCTCAACAACAAAATCACCTTAGAACCACTCCTGAACTTAGATGATTTCACTTATTCTGATAGAGAGCTGAACCTGAATACTTAAAGACTACATAGTGACTCCAATAATCACCAAGAAGTTACTGCAGGAAACAATGAGCTGATTACAACCAATGTGGATAGTGTGGAGACCCAATTAACATTAACAGTGGTTGATGGGACTCCAAACACAAACAATGAACAAGATGTTCAGACCTAAATTGATGTCACACAAACCACCTTTCGTCCATCACTACGAATCACAAAGGCTCCAAGCTACTTAAAGGAATATCATGTAGATCTCCCACTACCTACAAGAGACAACCCTTCAACCAATTTAGCTGCTATAAAAGATGCCAATATCAAATATCCTTTAAGCTGCGTCATCTCCTATGACAGAATTGCACCAGGTTAGCGAACATTCATAACTTCTATCTCCACCAGAAGGGAACCCTCTACATACGGGCAAGCAATGTCAGATTCCAAATGGTGTGCTGCAATGCAAGAAGAAATTGATGCATTGGAAAAGAACACATGGACATTACAACCACTACTGAAAGGAAAGAGAGCAATTGGATGCAAATGGATATATAAAATCAAATATCAATCAGATGGCCATGTTGAAAGATACAAAGCTCGATTAGTACCAAAAGGTTACAATCAACTAGAAGGCATAGACATTTGCGCCGGTAGCAAAACATGTTACAATTTGACTCTTTCTCGCCATAGCTTCTGCACAATGTTGGCATCTACACCAATTAGATGTCAATAATGCCTTCTTAAATGGTGACCAAGATGAAAAAGTTTACATATCACTCCCACCTGGTCTCGGACGAAAGGGGGAGACATGGGTATATAGACTTAACAAGTCACTATATGGTCTTAAACAAAGCTCGCGTTAGTGGTCTATCAAGCTTACTAATGCACTCAAACAAGCAAATTTTCACCAATCAAAGGCTGACTATTCCTTATTCTTCCGATCCCAAAATGGCAATTACACTGTTATTTTTGTGTATGTAGATGATGTTAAATTTGCAAGAAGTAACTTGAAGAAAATTGAAAGAATAAAGTTGTTCTTGAAAAATCAGTTCAAATTGAAAGACCTTGGACAATTGAAATGCTTTCTTAGTTTAGAAGTAGCAAGGTCCAACAAAGAAATCATTGTTTCACAAAGAAAAATGCTCTAGAGATTCTAGGGGATGCAGGATATTTAGCTGCTAAACCGGCTTTGTCCCCCATGGAGCAGAACATATCCCTTAGCAAATTTGAAGGAGAACACATCAATGATCCATCTTCATATAGGAGATTAATAGGAAGATTGATATACTTGTCTGTCACTCGACCAGATTTGGCTTATGTGGTACATGTATTAGGTCAATTTATGGATAAGCCAATAGACTCACACCATAATGTAGCACACCAAGTACTAAGGTACATAAAGAGAACGCTTGGACAAGGAATCTTCTTTCCTTCCAAGAACTCAACTCAGTTGAATGCATATTGTGATGCTGAGGGGAAGATGTCACGACACACGATGATCCACTATAGGCTATTGTATTTTTCTTAGGGATTCCTTAATCTCATGGAAAACTAAGAAGCAGGCTACAGTACCATAATCAAGCACATAGGCTGAATATCAATCTATGGCATTCACATGTTGCGAAATTATTTAGTTGAAAGCGATCATGCGAGACTTAGCCATTGAACCAACAGCACCTGCCAACCAGTACTGTGATAATCAAGCAACACTACATATAGCTGCGAATCCAGTTTATCATGAACAGACAAAACACATTAAAATAGACTGCCACTTGATAAGAGAAAAGGTCCAAGAAGGGATGATCAAGCTGTCACATATATCTACATTGGACCAACCAACAAATATACTTACTAAACCATTGGACTCGACAGAATTTCAAGTTCTTGTGAGCAAGTTGGGAATCATTGATATTCATTCCAACTTGAGGGGGAGTGCTGAAGAACCCGAAATCATCGTGTATTCAAGTGGTAAAGGGAAGCAGATTGAAGAATTTGAGTGACATAATATTCCATGTATATGAATTCTGTACATGGTAGATTTTCTGTTAATATGCATCTATATTTACATACTGTATAAAAAAAATGTATATATGTATGGTTGAACAATATACATACAAATCAGAGTTCTTTCCCAATTACATTCTTCATCGTCTTCCCTATTTTCTCCACACCATTTCTTCTTTTTCAGCACGAGCATGAAACAACATTTACTGTTCATAGAAAACTCGAATCTACACGTGTGCACATATGGAGTAAAAAATATGTACCGGATGAACATGCACAATACGCATGAAAGATTAGTATTAGCAACACATGATCAGCTGCACGAATAAAGGAAAAACCTGCACTAAGGTTCATCTAAATATATGGTATGAAAAATAACTCCATTCTTATTAAGCAACACAGATGGTTTGTATTAGTCATATTATATATATATATATATATATATATATATAAATTAAAATTGATTAGTTCCGTTGTGTGTTAGTACAAACCAATACCAATATATCGGTCCGAACTAGCATTTAAAACCATCTTGTACAAAAAAGACTTGAGTAAGTGTTCAGTTTATCACAACCATAGTGTGTGTGTATATATATATATACACTAAAAGTGTGTTAGCACAAATCAATACTAATTATACATATCAATTCGACAATGGACCAATATATTGATATGAACTACTATTTAAAATCATATTGTCCAAAAAGCATTAACTTCCTTTCGGAAAATGAGAGATTTAATTGGTTTCATGATTAAGTTAATGACAATAGGGCCATAGCAAAAATGCGTAATACTCCTACTAGTGTTCAAGTTATCAAGTTGACTAAATGGGCTAGCACAAACTATATAATTTATGAACCTATTAAGAGATGCAAGAATGAAGAACCTTTTAGAAGAATAATGAGCTACTAAAAGTAAACCAAGATCCATAGTTTTGGCATCCTTACCAACATCCATAGTTTTTGTTTCAATTAAAGCAGTAGCTAATTTTATTATGTTAGCTATTTCATTTGACAAACAATTTTTTGTTTCAATTAGCTGAAACAAAGAACCCAAAAACTTAATCATTCCATTAGGGTAACACCCTTTTACATATGAGTTATAGGGTTAACGGGTAAAGAAGGTTTAAACCCTAAAACCATTAACCTAATATCAATAAGACACTAACACTCCCCCTCAAGCTGGAGAGAAGATATTGATTAGACCCAGCTTGTTACACAAATTCTTAATTCTGGTTGATCCCAAAGCCTTGGTGAAAATATCGGCAATCTGGTCCTCGGATTTCAGATATGGAGTAGTGACGAGTTTGTTATTGATAGCTTCCTTGATGAAATGGCAATCCACTTCTATGTGCTTAGTTCGTTCATGGAAAACTGGATTGTTGGCAATAAAAATAGCAGCCTGATTATCGCAGAACATGTTCATTGGGCTAGGACAATTTATCCCACATTCTTGCAAGAAATTTCTTAACCAAAGCATTTCGCAAACAGTGTGAGCCATGGCTCTATATTCTGCTTCGCAACTTGATCTTGCCACAACACTTTGTTTCTTGCTTCGCCACGTGACCAAGTTACCACCCAGGTAGGTGCAGTAACCAGAAACAGATTTCCTATCATCAATATTGCCAGCATAATCAGCATCAGAATAAGCCTCAATTCGAGTGTGCCCATTTTTACAATACTTCAATCCTTGACCAGGAGCACCTTTAATATACTGAACCACACGAGTAGCTGCGTCCCAGTGACACTGCTTGGGTTTTTGCATAAACTGGCTAATGATGCCCACAGCATGAGAAATGTCGGGTCTTGTAACAGTGAGATAGTTAAGTTTGCCTACCAGGCGACGATACTGAGTCGCATCAATGTATTCAGATTCCTCATTATCACTATACTTCTGATTTGGAATTAAGGAGGAATCAACTGGCTTGCAGTCACTCATACCAATCTCATCCAGAAGATCTAAGACATATTTCCTTTGTGACAGAAACACACAATCACGCTGATATGCGACTTCAATGCCCAAGAAGTATTTTGGTGTCCCTAAATTCTTAATCGAAAAATGGGACTGTAAGTGATTCTTAGTTTCCTCAATTCCCTGTCGATCATCACCTGTAAGGAGCATGTCATCGACATAAACTGCCAAAATAGTGACACCACTCTTTGAACGACGAATAAAAATAGAGTGATCAGCTTGACTATGACAAAACCCAAATGAGGTCATTATCTGTGAGAGTTTATGAAACCATGCTCGTGGACTTTGCTTGAGGCCATAGATTGATTTATGCAATTTGCACACCATCTCCCCCTGAGCAACATAACCAGGAGGTTGCTCCATAAAGACTTCCTCAGTTAAATCACCATAAAGAAAGGCAATGGTGACATCCATTTGATGAAGAGACCACTGACCATTAACAGCAAGGGAAAACAAGGCGCGGACAGAGTTGAGACGCGCCACAGGAGAGAAGGTATCATGATAATCCAGGCCATGAATTTGAGAGAAGCCCTTAGCAACTAAGCGAGCTTTGTGGCGAGCAATAGAACCATCAGAGTTAAACTTGACGGCGAAAACCCAGCGGCAGGGTACAACACGAGCACCAGGTGGGAGAGGAACCAGGGTCCAGGTGTGTCGAGCCTGTAGGACAGTCATCTCAGCATCCATAGCCTGCTTCTAGTGAGGTAACGACATAGCCTGCAAGGGAGATGTAGGCAACGAGACCGAGGACAAGGCAACAGAAAAAGCACGAAAAGAAGGTGACAGATGATCATAAGAAACATAATGAGAAACAGGGTAATGAGAAGCATGGCGCTTGCCTTTACGCAGAGCAATAGGTAGGCTATCGTCAGGAACCGCCGACGAAGAAGGCGCGGCAAGAGGAGGCCGGGGGCGTCGGTGATAAACCTGCAAGGTACCAACAGAAGGATCGGGAGAAGAGGAAGTAGAAACCGGAGGCGAAGCTGGGAGGATAACAGGAACTGGAAGAAGACCGGAAGAAGAAGAGACGAAGAAACAGGAGACGTAGCAGAAGAGAAAAAAGAACGAGACTCATCAAAGGTAACATCGACGCTGGTAAAAAGGCGACCACTGGAGGGATCAAAACAACGATATCCCTTCTGAGTCCGAGAATACCCAAGAAAGACACAACGGGTAGCACGCGGGCTTAACTTGTCAACATCTGGGCCAAGAGCGTGGACATAACACAAACACCCAAACACCCGAGGAGGGAGAGAAAAAGGAGTCTGTGCTGGAAATAAAAGAGAGAAGGGGGAACGCCCATTTAAAACCGGAGTAGAAACACGATTAATCAGAAACGAGGCAGTTAGAACCGCATCAACCCAATAAGACCGAGGTACCTTCATGTGAAACAATAAGGTACGGGCCACCTCGAGAAGATGACGGTTCTTACGCTCAGCAACACCATTTTGGGAAGAAGTATAACTACAAGTAGTTTGATGTATAATGCCATGAGAACGACAAAAAGACTGAAAAAAAAATGCTAGTGTATTCCAATGCATTATCAGAACGCAAAATTTTAACAGGGACACCAAACTGAGTTTTAATTTCAGCACAAAAGTTGCAAAAAACATCAAAAAGTTCAGACCTCTTAGACAAAACATAACACCAACAAACTCGAGAGAAATCGTCTATAAAAGTAACAAAGTATTTGTGGCCATCACGGCCAGGAACAGGACTCGGACCCCAGATGTCGGAGTGAACAAGATGAAACGGGTGGAGACTGCGAGATGTGGAAGCGGACGGCAAGGAGGTCCGATGATGTTTACCCAGTTCACAAGCATCACAATGAAAAGACGACCTTGATGGTAGGGAGAGAACATGTTGTAGACGCGCAGCAGAAGGATGTCCAAGACGGTAGTGCCAGAGCAGAGGAGAACGGCAGTGGAAGAAAGAGCCTGAGGTACCGCAGATGGAAGAAGAGTGTAGACACCGCCCCGCCTAGGCCCCCCACCAATCGTCTGCTTCGTTCGGAGGTCCTGAAACAAACAGTGAGAGGGTAAGAATGTGACACTACAATTGCAAGTTGCAGTAAAGGCACGAACTGAAAAAAGATTTACAGGAAAAGAAGGAATGTATAACACATGGGAAAGAAGAATAGTAGAAGAGAAAAGAACAGTCCCAATTCCCATGACAGGCACTAAGGATCCGTCGGCAATAGCTACCGGGGAATAAACTCCCCCTGTGGAAAGGGAAGTGAAAAGACTACGATTACCTGTCATGTGAGAGGACGCACCAGAATCAACTATCCAAGTAGAACCATAAGAAGCAAGAGTAGCTATACCGGAAGCGTGACTGGAAGAGGCTATGAAGGTGGAAGGCCCCGCAGTAGACTCGGATGTGGACTGGAGAAAGCGAGCATACTCAGCTGCCGAAATGGTAACAGTGTCAGTGGCAGACGGTGCAGGGAGAGCTGCAGGAACTGATACAACATGGGAGGAGGGCGCGTCAGACACAGACGGAGTCCGAGCAGAGGGAAGCCCAAACTTCTGCCAACACCAGTCTGGAGTGTGATTTGTGCGACCACAGTGCGTGCAGGGCGGAAGAGTACGACCACGGCCACGGCCCCGTCCCCGTCCATGAGCACGCCCACGGACGAAAGAAGGGGGAACGGGAGAGGATGCAAGAGCACTTGGTGTGTCCCGGGTCGGTGAAGTAGTCGTCATACGTAAAAGACGAGAGAAGGCTCCCTGAAGAGTGGTAATCGTAGAATCCAATAACAACTGAGAACCCAAGGCTGAATATTTAGGATTGAGGCATGATAAATATTTGGCCACCAGAAATTCTTGCCGCTGTTGGAGAGTAACCTCAATGTCAGATGAGGCGGGATGATACTGACAAAGTTCGTCCCACTTTCCTTGTAACAAGGCATATGTTTCCTGGAAGGATCAATCTTCCTGTTGTAGATTGATAATTTCTTCATAGAGACAGAGAACATGACTTAGATTCTGTCTGGAGGCAAAAGTGCCAGTTAGAAATTCCCAAGCAGACTTGGTAGTTTTCTGATACATAATGGTAGATGCAACCTTGGTGTCCATGCTATGAAGTAATAAATTTAGGACAGCCATATCTGATCGACGCCACGAATCATAAGTGGGATCAGTAGGAAGAGGAGCAGACTGAGTGAGGTGATGCTCCTTTCCATGAGATCCCAGAAAAAGGCGAACTGACTGAGACCATAACTGAAAGTTTGTACCATCAAACTTAATAATATTTGTTCCAAATGTGGTGCCAGGTTTAAAATCCATGTTAGAGGACAAAGAATCCATAGTGATATCAGTGTTATCAATAGCGTATCGCGGAAAATAGCGGAAAGCTAAAAATCCGCAATATGATATAGCGGATTGCGTTGCAGGCAAATAGCGGAAGTCACATAACGTTTAAAATATATATTATACACATAAAAAATTAAGTATAACATTTGAAATATATGTTATATACCTAATAAATTAAGATGCATAAAAATAAAATAAATCATATAAAGAAAGATCACACAGTACCAACTCAATTCAAGTCATAATTTTATTTTTTAAAATTTAAAAATATTATAATGTGGTCTTATCCGTTATAGCGGTGCTATAGCGTTTCATAGCGGATTGCTCAAAAACCGCTATGGAAAAACGCTATAGCGCCGCTATTGCGGCTATTTAACAACATTGAGTGATATAGCAGTAAGAGAGCACCAAGAACCAAATTGAGTGGCAAATCAAAAAGTGAGTGTCACCTTGGAGTTATGAGCAAAAAACGAGTTCACCACGTGCTAGAAAGAGGCTCGACTTGGACAAGATGGTGCCCAACATGGAAAGTCGTCCAAGTTGGAGAAGGTCGAGCGCCTGAGGCTTCTAGAAATCCAGCCGCCCGAGCCCTAGAAATGCAGCCTCGTCCTCCACATAACCGGGCAGCATCGCAAATTACAGCTATGGCAGTCTCCACACTATATGTTTCTAGCTTCCCTTGGTGCAGCAGGTACGGTAAGAAGAAGTGCGGCTTCGGCGGCGAAAGGAGGAGCAGCGGGTGAGCCTTCGACGGAAGGAGGAGAAACCGCGAGCCTTCTACGAAAGGAGGAGAAGCCGAAGGAGGAGCAGCGGCGGGCCTTCGACGGAAGGAGGAGCAGTAGCCACTAGCAGCGGCGGGCTTTCGCCGCGAGGAGGGAGAGAAATTTCCTCATCGCCAACCTCAAACGGGCACAGAGACGTGGAGAACTCGCGAGGAGGAAGCTAGAAGTGGCAAGGGAAGCTTGGCGCATCACGCGGCCATGCCACGGCCAGTGAGAACTCGCGCCAAGTGCACGAAGCGCCCTGCCCTAGCGCCGACAAGAACTCCTCTTCTCTTGATTACAGGTTATATAGGAGAAGAAGAAGAGACAGGCGGCGGGGAAGCGGCGGCGGAGAAGCAGCAGCGGCGGCAGTGGCAAAGTAGCAGCGGCGGCGGAGTTGCAACGGCAGCAGCGTGAGCGGTGGTAGAGAAACTCGCTCTGATACCAAGTTGAAACAAAGAACCCAAAAACTTAATCATTCCATTAGGGTAACACCCTTTTACATATGAGTTATAGGGTTAACGGGTAAAGAAGGTTTAAACCCTAAAACCATTAACCTAATATCAATAAGGCACTAACACAATTAAAACAGTAACTAACTAAGCCTAGGAAATCTAATTGACGTACTTGGTTAACATATTTTTGAAGAATGTATACCAAATTGAAATAAAATAAACATCACACACTTGAATTAAATTAATTATAGTTTTTGTCGTTTGTGCAATTTACTCTTCACTCTTATCTTTCTTTTCAATAAACTCCATATAACTTATGGATCTCCAATCAAGCTAACCACATCTCTTATCAAATTAAATTGTACTATTAGAATTAAAAAAAGTATAAAATGGGTTAAGAAGTAGACCTAGCAAAACCTGACCCGACCCGCTGACCTGACTCGACTCGACACGAAGTTAGGCGGGTTCGGGTCAGCCATAATCGTATTCCGGTCATAAACAGGTCAACCCGTTTACAACCGTTTATGGCCTGAAAATAATCGGGCCGTGTCGGGTTGTAAACGGGTTGACCCGCTTAACACGATTACATTATATATTTATATATAAAAAATTTAAATATAAGCTCACCTAACTCCTATTGCTAGCCCAAGCCCAAATATCTTTTAACCTAGATTTTGGCCCACACATATGCCCAAAATTTTATTATTTTTAATAAAATTTTTATTAATTTATTATTTATATTTAAAATATAAATGATAAATGGGTTATTCGGATCGTATTGGGTTGACCCAATTATATTCGGGTCATGTTCGTGTTAGACAGTTTAACCCAATTAATTAAATGGGTCGTGTTCGAGTTGGCTTAATCAGGTCATGGGTCACAGCTGACAGGACCCGTTTATAACCCAACCCAAATTACCAGGTCTAAATATGAAGAATTGAATAATGTTATCTAAAATTAGTATATCAATTTTTCCCATGATTTTAGGACTCGCATTTGAATTAAAATATATTACAAATAAAATATGAAAATTACGATAATTTCAAATTTATTTTTAAAATTGAGAAACTATCTTTACCTCTCAAAAGTTGTAAGCATTTAGCAAGTCATTTTTTTTCCAACAAGCTTGATATCAAGTGTCTTTGGAAACTTTATTTATTCACAAAAACTATTTTCTTTAAACGACTTATTCTCCATTGTATTTCATCAAAATTAGCTATTTTTTAATATTTAAAATTTCAAGGCTACTAATAGTTTTAATTGTTTGTAATTGCATGCTACTTTTACTTTTACCCAAATAGAAACCATCTATTTTAGTCAATTATAGACGTTGGAATTCTGACCAAATTATTGGATCCTCTCCTAGGATCCCTCTCTGATTGTATTAACCATATACTCACTACGTGTGATGGCTCCTTAATCCAAGTGTGGATTATATTCGCACTACATATCTATATTTATTTGATAATTCTTTCTCAATTCCCTCAAAATTTGTCTATTACTTGCTTATGTGTTCTTTATTTTTTTTTGTAATTTTTTCAACTTAAGTTGCATGTTCCAATAATTATTGAGATGTGCAAACTAGTGGAATCTACATTCTTGCTTATAGACTACACTTGGACTTCATGCTTTTCTATACCTAGACTCTCATTCCATATTAGGCACTATGAACTTGAACATCTCATACCAAGTGGCCACTTCTCCATAATTTTTTTTTAAAATTTTGAGCCTTACTGTTCATTTGTTCGTGATGTTTGTAAAATTGACAAGTAACACTGCGCCACATTTACTCATAGTCAATTTGGTTGGGGTTCTCCTGTTCAACTAGTTAATTTAGATAGTTAGGATAGGAGTCCTATTCCAAGTTTGTGATAGTTTTTACTTTTCACTACTTCCACTTTCAAAACGACCATTTTCATGTATTAGCTCTATTTACCAAAGAATTTATATTCTTGATGCATATAAAATGTTCTATGCAAGAAATAAAACTAAATTTTATGTCTCTTTTAATGTTTCATGAAGCAGCAATGCATCTGATTTCAAACAATATACTTTTACTATCCATTAAAATATTTTGTACTTATACATCTCATAAAATGCAAAAACGGCATCTAATTAATGATGCTAGTACACTTTTTTTTTGACATTTGTGTTCAACATATATAATGGGGGTGATATTGTTCTCACTACATATTTTCTGATAAATTAAATTTTCAATTGTGATTTTAAAGGGCTTTACACCCTTCTCTCATCTTTATACTAGTCAACTAGTGATTTCTATTTCACCTAGAATTTTTGTTGCCTTTCCTATGCGTGCATCTTTCGTGCATAGTCATGAATTCAAAAGAGCTTGTTACTTTGATCCACTAACTCAGCTCAATATTTCTGTTGATGTGATATTATTTAGTTTACTTCATTTTTTTTCAACTTAAGTATATTACCTATGGTTTTACTACTAGTGCTGCCACCATGAACTACCTCTTATCCTTCTGCTATGTTTTACCATCTACCTTTCTATCACCATCCACCAAAACATCTCTTCACCATTATGTCACCCACCACGGTCTACCTTCACAGGCTTGTCAACATCAGTCCTCATCCACATGTTCAATCTATATTTCCACCATCGGCTTCCTCTACGAGTCTTCCTCTAGATATTACTATTTTTATCAAATACCCATTTACTGCTCACCTTTCTTATTAAAATTTATTTTTCTCTTTTTGTTCTTTCATCAATTCACTCTCAAAAGTTACTATTCCCAAAATTTTTTGAGGTTAAACCAGATTCACATGGAAACAAATAATGTATGAGAAGATGACAACAATTCATTCTCAAGACATTTGGACTCTTATTTCTCCTCAATCTAGTGTTTGCCTAATTGCTTCTAAGATTTACACTATCAAATATCATCCAAATGAAATTGTCCATAGGCTTAGATGTTTATCAAACAACTTATGATAATGCTATGAAAAGTGTTAATCACAAAGACAAGTCAAGGATCCCAATACATTATCCCTTTCGTTAGTTGCCATGTTGAACATTAATGGACAATGAACATCTATTCTTAAGGCAAAATATTCAAATGAAGAATATATTAATTACTAGTTGACCAATTGTTTATTTAGATTTGAAAATTAACTGTTATATTTTGAAAAATTACAAATCAAACCCCCATACTTTAGTTCCCATATAAAAAAGCTGCTAGAATTTTGAAACACTAAAAAATATCTTAATAGTTCAATCTTGTTCCCCTCCCCCGATCGATTAATAACAAAACGGATTATTCTAATATATAAAATATAAATTCCAATGGCTTTTGTTTGCTACTATAATCTTTTTGACCACGATTTCCTTCCAAGCATTTTACCTGTAAATAAAAGATTCTAATGATACTAAAAAAATAGTGGGTTTCATCATTTCTATAACAACGAGGTCCTCTCTATACAGCGGAGTCTCTTCTTTTATTTAATCAAACAGTACTTTGAACTTATATAGTTCACACTCTTCGGCTCTACCCATCAACTATAGTGTAAGAGTTCTTTTCACAATAAGACCATCAACTATAGAGCAATAGTTCTTTTCACAATAAGAGTTATCTATACAGTGACAGCACTTAATTAGGAAAGTTGGCTAGGTTGCTAACTCTCTTAGTCTGTTCTTTTAACAATTAAGAATAGGAGCATAATCTTTTTGTTTCTTTTCTAATAATACCATTTCCTCTACTTAATGGATAACTATTTACTACCAATGAGGAATTGTTTTTCATCTCAAATCTAGTTAATTGGATTTGCACCCACGAAAATCATAAATTCCATACACAATATGAGTCTATGATAGATCTTTTCCATTTATCCTATTCATTGGTATAGGTTAATAATACTAGGAATCATCTTATTTGTTCAAACTCGTGATATCTCATGGTCTACTCAATATCGAGATAATATATAGTAAAAGCAGTTAATAAGGACAACTAGCAATCTTGATCAGACTAGGATAAATTATGTCACATTCACATGCTGGAATTAGAGAAAATAAGGGTTAACAGGTTCAATCCGTTAACCCTCCTATTTATTGTATTTCAACTTTGTATTTCTTCTTTGTTAATTAATTAACCTAGTTTTTCTACGTTATCAATGAAAGTATTAATTAGTACCACAACAATTATGGATCCAATCACACATCTTATGAGCAACATAATTAGTTTGGTTTTATATTGAGACAATAGATACCACAATAAGATGAAGAAAAATCTAAGTTGATTAAAGTTTCCCTCATATGCCATGAGATTGACTAGATGGTCCGAAAATATTCTCAATACTAAGTGTACCTATATCATTTGTTAGAGTATTCAATTGTGTGGTTGAGTTTTACGTCCCATGTGGTCGTCTACCTTCATTGCAATACATGGTAATATAAAAAATAAAGCAAATTGTAGATAAAAAAAATAGTAAAATAGAACTACAAATGAGTGTGAAATTTCGTGGGGTTTTCTACTCAAGATCTCATAAACCACATATCAAGTTTAATGAATACACCAAATGATTAAGCAATTATGGTTGTTCAGAAAAGGTCTCCCGCCAGTTAAAGCCTTCTCTAGATTAAGAAAAGGTTCTCTAATTGTAGATTAAAAAAAGCCTTCTTCCTTCCCTAACTCTACTTTAAGCTCTCATAGAGTCATAATTTGATGTAAGCATAAAGCAAAGTATCACGTCTCTAGAACTATAATTTATATACGCCAATGAAGAAAAGAAAAAAAGATAATAGAGAAAAAAGATTAAATATCCCATTATATGTCCTTTTATGTTCTATTTTTAGATTAGTCTATCCTTCATCCTTCTCTTTTCTCTTCTAGTTTATTCACTTATTCTTCTTTTAAACTTCTATTTTCCTCAAATATCTAATGTTATGCATTTTTTCCACCTATTCAACTACTTATTGCTGTTGTTATTCTTGTCTTGGCTCCCAATTCTAATTTGATTGGCTGTTTTGATAGTATTATTCTAATATTTAGGATCGACCTCTATTAAGATGAAAAAAGACAGTGGATGAATTCTCCTATTTTGTTAACTACTTATTGCTGTTGTTTTTCAGATCTCAGGTTGAATCTAACTTGCTCTAGGTCCAGGCAATCAAATTTAACAGCTTGCTCATACTCCTGTACATCTGAAAAATAAATAATGCTTCAGCATTTTAGTAACTTCAGTAACAAAAGATAATCATGTACGATGAGCACAACTACTCATTCAAACTCATACATGGCTCTAAAACTCATGCCTAAATAATACAAATTACTTGAATGGTGAAAAGATGCCATCAATCATAGTTTGATAGCTTTTATCCACCAAAATAGTCATAATGAAGATTACATCAAACCTATTCCAGTCTAGTATAATTTTTTTATTTCTTGGAATTTCATAATCAAATCAATGGTTAGATAACTAAGTAGATTAAAGACAAGTTCTTCATGTCTATGGGCAAAAGAAACCTAGCAAATCTGAACAATAAAATAAATTAAGAGTGTTGCATATTATGTATGTTGCATTTAAAAATTAAGAAATATAAATTATATATTTTGAAGCAAACAAAACTTTAAAATCTTCGCAAATATTTTATTTAGAAGCAAGAATTGGTCTAAGATAGATTATATTTACACTAAATAGACTTCACTTCAAATATGAATGAAACATGCATAACAATCGATCTTAATGATAAAGCTCAAGAAACATTATCCTAGAAATATGAGTTTGTTACTAGATAGTTGTGTTCTACAAGTTGTACACAATTCATATTGAAATAAAGAAAGGTAATCCATGCTTAAGCTAAATGTGCAATAAAAGAATAGGTGTTCTTGACTTAGTAATTCAACATATGATCTTCATAGCTAAATTCCTAATTATGGAAGACCGTTAGGAGTAAGCATGGATATCTGGAGCTGAAGATAGTGTCACAGGTCGCATTCTAACAACACAAGTACATACTAAGCTCCAGGATGGATAACCTAGCTGCATAGGGGGACTTTCAAATTTCCATTATGCAAATCATGGATCTCACAAACACCATTCTCCCAATTTAATATGAACTCAAGACAATGTGTGTCAGCAAATTCATTTCTAAAATTTCCCTCAGATATGACATCAAAAGGAATGGCTAATGAAACCTTAAAGCATAACAACGCCGGCTTTATTTATGAGCGTTTGTGAACAATAGAATGGTGATTCCAATTTTCAAACAAGAAAATGATAGCAGTTATACAAAAACAAAACAAGAGAAGAATATATATCAAGTAGATGGAATGAATATAAAAAAGAAGATAATAATGAAGCCTTTGTTTCCATGAAGATGTACAACAAGGATAATTCTCGCCTTTAGGGAGCCGGAGAGGGAGAGAGGGAGAGAGGAAGTTAAGGTAAAGGAAATACCATTACCAAAGCATCTTCCACACATGGTTGATTTCAGAAAACCAAGTTAAGAAACAAGAAAAGGATTGGTGAGACTAAACAAAATAATGTATATTTTTTCCTTGAGTTCTTTCAAGACTAAAATAGAAGTCTAATTGAACATATGTTTTAAATGAATTGAATTAATCCCTCGGAGATAATTAATACTATTCTAGTTAAACAAGCATTCAAAAGACAAATGTTTGCATCCACTACTGGTATAATGAAGACAAAGAAGTAAAAATTCGCAGAAAGATTAAACACCTCACCTCAGCGTGCATACCAGCGTGCCGTCTAACGCCAGTGGCATCGTACATGACAATTAGGCTGAACCCAAGGCATACAGGGAACAGCGAGTCGGCCACCCCGTGACAAAGCGCCACCGACGCCGTGAGCGCCGTGCATAGAGCCGAGTGCGACGATGGCATGCCCCCCGAACTGAACAGCATCGAAAGGTCCCACCTCCTCTCCAAAAAGAAGTTGATGAGCACCTTCATCGATTGCCCTAGTGACCACGCCACGAGCCCCGACATGAAGGTCGGGTTTCCGGCAAGCGTCCACAGGAAGGGGCTAACATGAGTCTTGGATACTGCCGCCGTAGTGCTCATTAGCAGCGTGCCGATGCCGCCGCAGCAGAGGAATCCCTCCCCCTCGCGACCATCGAGGCCCCCCCAGAGCCACGACCGCACCGATGGTAGCTGCGAGAGGAAGAACCCACCAATACAATGAAAAATGGGTAGGAGGAGGCTGAAGGAGTTTACGTGGGGAGGGCCATCGTCGGATAGCACGGCGGGGGTTTGCCCGACGGAGGAATTAAAGAAGACGGCGGGGGCCGAGGGTTGGGAGCGGCGTTTGGGGCAAGGATTGGACTGGGAACGGGTGTGGTACGGGGGGAAGTGGGAGGCGAGGGGAAACCTAAAGAAGGGCTTGAGGCTTACAAACTCCATGGCTGTTGCTCCGCATTGCTCGCTTCACAGCGACGGGGAAGAGGGAAGGCGACATCGTTTTGTCATTTGCAACGCAGAATGAATTATTTTCTGGAAACACCCTCAAACGTTTTGATATTTTAACGAAACGAATCACTCCAGAATTTCCAATTGAAGAGAAATCTGAGAAAGAAAAACGGTGAATTTGGAGAAAGAAAAAGGGAAGCTTGCATTGCCATTGCCGAGACTAAAATCCTACAAAATCAATTAGTAATTATAGTTTATCTCAAAACGCATTTTATGCGTGTGCTCCGAGTCAAATTCTTATTTTTAATAAAAAAATATTATAGAATTTATAATTCTCAAATGGAAATAATGTTTATTTCATAAGAGTTATCAAATATTATTGAAGAGAGTTAAAAACAATAACATGAAGCATCAAGTAGTTATTCAAGATCAGAAACAAATAAAAAAGAGTACAAGAAGAGTGTAAAAAGGAATGCTACAATATTAAAAATTATACAATAATGTGTGAGTAAGTTTATTTATTCTTGCATTCTTGGTATGAAAAAAAATAAAAGATGCATTAGAAACATTGAAAAATGAGTTTCAAGGATCTGAGAAGGTGATCTCTATCAATCTACAGTATTTGTGAAGAAAATTTGATAATATGAGAATAAAAGATAGTGAATATGTCAAAGACTTCTTTTCAAAGGCTTCTGAAATTGTGAAATAAATTAGAAGCCTTGATGATGTAATTCTAGAAAAAAAAATTGTTGAAAAAATACTTAGAAGTTTACCTCAGAAATTCATGAGCTTATTGGTTCACTTGAAGTTCATGAGCAAAGGTTGAACAAGTATTCTGTTCAACCATTAGAGTAAGCCTTTCAAGCAAAGATGAATTTTTCTAAAAATAATGTGACAAGATCATATTATGTACAAAGAGGTGCTTTCTCCCAAAGGAACAAAAACATATGCAAGAGGTCGTCCAAACCCAAATTGATGGAGGCAGTAGCCCTGTTCTAAGGAGATCTGTTCGGGCTCGAAGGAAACCCCTTCGATATGGGTTCCCTTAGAGTCCCCTCTCTTGCATTGCATCTAGGATAGTTTACCTTTCAATAAAGCCATGCATCATGTAGTCATTTATGACAAGTCCAATTGTAGTAGGTAGTGCATTGTAAGTCATGAAACTTTATGTACTCTTGCATTATAGTAGGGTAGTGCATGCATGCATTAGGATCATTTTTGGCAGGTCACTCAAGCAAGGATCAGCTCAAATGGTTTAGCAAGCTTGACTTAAGAAGTGGATACCACCAGGTCATGATAAGGCTAGGTGATGAATGGAAGATAGCTTTCAAGACCAAGGATGGTCTCTATGAATGGTTAGTCATGCCTTTTGGCTTGACTAATGCCCCTTCCACATTCATGAGACTCATGACCCAAGTCTTAAAGCCTTTCATTGGAAGATTCCTTGTAGTCTACTTTGATGATATCCTCATCTATAGTAAGACTAAAGAGTGATCTTCTTAGGGTTCATAGTGTCTGAGCATGGCCTTCAAGCTGACCCATCCAAGATCCAAGCCATCATAGACTGGCCTGAACCTAGGACCATCACTGAAGTCAGAAGCTTCCATGGCCTAGCTACCTTCTATAGGAGATTCATAAGGAACTTTAGCTCTATAGTGGCACCTATCACTAGTTGCCTAAAACAAGGTGAGTTCTCCTGGACTAAATCTGCTACCAAGAACTTAAGGATAAGATGACCACTGCCCTAGTCCTTAGACTCCCTGACTTCAATAAAGTCTTTGAGGTAGATTGTGATGCCTCTGGAGTTGGCATAGGGGGAACCCTAAGCCAAGAAGGTCATCCCATAGCCTTCTTTAGTGAAAAACTCAACGAGGCAAAGCAAAAATACTCTACCTATGACAAAGAGTTTTATTCTGTAGTCCAGGCTCTAAGGCATTAGAGACATTACCTCATCCATAGGGAGTTTACTCTTAATAGTGACCACCAGGCCCTCTCCTATCTAAGTGCTCAGAAGAAGTTAAACTCAAGACATGCTAAGTGGGTCGAATATTTACAACAATACACTTTTGTGCTTAGACATAAATCAGGATCTGAAAATAAAGTAGCAGATGCCCTTAGTAGAGTAACTTTACTTTTGAACAAACTGCATGTTGAAGTTACTTGCTTTGATTCCATGAAAGATGCTTATTTTGAATGTCCTGATTTTTCTGCCTTATATGCTGACCTTAGTCAAGATCCATTAAGTCACCCTCTCTACACCCTTAGGGATGGGTAACTCTTTCTTGGACCAACCCTTTGTGTGCCCGAGACATCCATCCGAGAGTTCCTTGTTTGGGAATTACACGGAGGCGGGTCTGCCGGGCACCACGGTCGAGATAAGACCCAATCCCTTGTAGAGGAACGGTTCTACTGGCCGAACCTTTACCAGGATGTAGCTAAGGTTGTGAGGCATTGTAGGACTTGTCAGCTCACCAAAGTTCATAAGCACAGCCCTGGCCTATACACTCCCTTACCCATTCCTCAAGCCCCTTGGCAGGACCTTAGTATGGATTTCATTCTAGGACTACCTCGATCCTCAACTAAACATGACTCTATATTTGTGGTAGTTGATAGATTTACTAAGATGGCCCATTTTATAGCCTGCACCAAGACCACTGATGCCTCCCACATTGCTAAACTCTTCTTCAGGGAAGTTGTCAGGCTTCGTGGGACACCCTTAACTATAGTGTCTGATAGAGACCCTAGGTTTGTAAAGCCATTTTTGGAGAACCCTATGGACCCTTCTTGGAACAAAACTCAAGTTCTCCACAGCCTACCATCCCCAGACGGATGGGCAGACTGAAGTGGTCAACCCATCACTTGGGAGTATCCTTAGAAGTTTGGAAAGTGAACATCCTGGAAACTGGGATAAACTCCTACCCACTGCCGAGTTCTCCTACAACAGCACAGTCAACAAGACCACAGGTCTCTCCCCTTTCCAAGCCAACCTAGGGTATCAACCCAACAAACCTATAGACCTCTTCCCTCTACCCAGACACTTTAGGACTTCTTTACCTGCTCGTGACTTTGTTTTACATACTTCGCAAATGCATGCTGAAATATTTTCTAAAATGCTAGAATCTGTTAATCATTATCGCGAAGCTGCTAACAAACATCGCCGAGAAAGGTTATTTTCCACAGGTGATAAAGTGATTCTCTGAGCACGTGAGGAGCGCATCCACGAGACAGAGCACAAGTTGGACTCAAAGGGACTTGGCCCCTTCACCATCATAGACAAAATCAATGACAACGCCTATGTCCTCGACCTACCACCTGAACTGGGGATCCCCACCACCGTCAACGTGGAGGATCTCACCCTCTATCATGAGCCCCACTCCATACCAGATCCAGATGACACCCACAAGTTGGAGATTGAGGCTATCCTCGAAGACCAAACCAGACTCACCACTGACGAGGTACAAATGTTTTACCGAGTTAGATTCATTAATGGTGAGGAGGTGTGGCTTCCTGAGTCAGAGCTAGCTATAGCCGCCCCTAAGTTACTCCAAGGGTACAAGGATAATTCTCCAGAGGAGAATTCTTTCAACCCGGGGAGAGCTGATGGAGGCAGTAGCCCTATTGCTGAGGAGATCTGTTCGGGCTTGAAGGAAACCCCTTCGATATGGGTTCCCTTAGAGTACCCTCTCTTGCATTGCATTTAGGATAGTTTACCTTTCAATAAAGCCATGCATCATGTAGTCATTTATGGCAAGTCCAATTGTAGTAGGTAGTGCATTGTAAGTCATGAAACTTTATGTACTCTTGCATCATAGTAGGGTAGTGCATGCATGCATTAGGATCATTTTTGGCAGGTCACTCAAGCAAGGATCAGCTCAAGTTTCAGCTCATGGCCACTCAAGGTCCACTCATCAAGTTCAGCTCCAGAACAGGAAAGGAAGACTTCAAAGCCCAAGCTCACTTCAAGCCAGGCATCAACTCACTTGCCATCTTTGTTGGGCACCTCCCCAATGGAAGCAATCAGCCACCTCATCATCCATCTAAGGGATATGTGCCAACCTCCATACCCAAGCAAGGAATGAATTCAAATCCCTCATCTATCAAGATCCAAAATCAAAGGAGGGTATTTATGAAGACATTTATGAGAAGTTACCATCTCTTGTTGCCGCTCATGCTCCTATGGAAAGGATTCAAATTTTGAATCTCTTATCCATGCACCGACAATCAAAGCCTCTCGCCAACATAAGGATAAACGCCAATTCGCCAGCCCAAGCATTTAAACAATTGCCAAAAGAAGATCACCAAAGAAGGAAGCTCCCCAAGAGGATTTGCGCCAACATCCTCTTGATTTTGAAATTCAAACTCTATCCATCTTTGTAATAGGCGCATGGAATCTAATGACTATCCTACCCTAGTCCCCATCTCGCCTATAAAACATAGTCTCCACCTTGTATTTTGATTAGCTTTGGTGAAATAAAATTTGTCTATTAGTTTCCTAGGTAACATTAGTGTTTTAGTGTTTGTTCTCCAAGGCCGACTCTCCCTTTCTTCCACTTTCTCCACCGAACTACAAGAAGGCTTCCTCCTCTCCTTAAGTGCGCAAACATAAAGAGGTCCTCCCTTCATCCTCGGTTTGGAGCAAGCTTGAAGATGAATCCATCAATTTTGGCCACATGGGAACCTCAACACTCTCGGCTAAGTTCCTTCCCCAATCTCTTCAATTTGTTTGAGAACTCTCTTCTACACTAATCCTTGGTTGTTTCAACTTATAGCTTGCGCTTGGAGTGGATCTAGGAGGGGCACCCCCTTCCTTCTCTCCTCCCCCTCTCTCTTTAGTTAACTTAGGATTAGCAAGGGAACTTGTGAGGCTTAACCTCACCCCTTGATCTTCTTCTGTATTAAAATCTGTGACTTGTACAGATCTTCTGTGATTGCTTGTAAGCTCCACCCTACACCTTCCATCAGAGTTGGACCGATGAAGATCGGGAAGTACAGTCCTTCTATTCTCAAGGACTACTCTGTAAGTTTATTTCCAGCAATTTACTTTCAACATTTACAGCTTTCCTTAGTGTAATTCTTGGATTTTCCCTTTACTATATAAAATACAAAAAAATTTAGTTTCAAATCTCGTTAGTCAAATCGGGTTTTTCTTATTATCTACATATTATCAAAATCGATTTCGAAATTCGTTGTTTGAATGCTTTAGACCCCTCTGTCCTACATCACAAATCAAGGCCGGGTAGAGGTGAAGGAGGAAGAACTTTTCAACATCATGAATGAAGAAGACAATTCCAACATATTGAAGGAAGAAAAGATTTCCAACACCCACAAAACCCTGGTAACTCTAACTTATATTGCACAATTTGAAAGAAGTCTAATAATCATACTAGAGATTGTCTTTTTAGATGCACTATATGCAAAGACTCTTATCATTCATATAGTGTTTGTCAATACAAAGACAAAAATGGAAGAAATGATGAAAAACAAGTTGCAAATTTCTCAAAAAAAGAAGAAGAAGAACGAGACCAAGACTAACTCTTTTTGTGTATTGAAAATGATCAAGCTCTCTATTCTGGAAAATATCAACAAGAACGTTAAAAAACTTAGTTGTTAGATTCTAGATGTTGCAATCACATAACAAGCAACAAAGATGCTTTCTCACAATTAGATGAAAGTTTTTCCTCACAGGTTGAAATTGGAGAAAACAAACACTTGGATACAAAAGGCAAGGGTGTTATTTCAATCCACACTCAAGAAGGTAAAGAAAGGTGCATTCATAATGTTCATTATTCTCCTAACATCACTCAAAACCTTTTGAGTGTTGGTCAAATGTTGCAAAGAGGTTATAGATTGATCTTTGATGATGATCAATATAAGATATTTGATAAGAAGACAAATCATACAGTTGCTATTGTAAAAATAAGCCTGAATAACATCTTTCCTATTAATTTAGAGACAATTCAAAGTTTGCCTTGAAAAGTGAGGTTGTTAATACATTGCAACTTTGGCATTTTCCATATGGACATTTGAATTATAAAGGATTGCAACTTCTATACCAAAAAAATTAGTACTTGGATTACCACACATAAAAGGTTGTGACGAACCTTATGAAGGTTGCATATATGGAAAGTTACATTTGTTGGGAATCCTCGGGCTATTTTTAAAACTTGAAAACAGAGAGAAAGAAGCCCGAAATGAGATTCTTAATTCAACAAGGACCGTCTTGCAAGGATAACACCGGATGCGATAGGGTATATACCTTACTAGCAATTTCTGAGGTTGTTGATGACGATTGGAGATGCGCAAGTGCTCGTCCTCCATGCTCATGCTCTTGCTCCACGCTTATGCTAGCTTCGGGAGAAGAGATTCACACCTTGGGAGTTATCCACCTTGCATGAGCCAACTTCCTTGAAGATGCACCAAGGGGGGTTGGTCACTTTGAGTTGCGCCAACTTGATAATGCTGTCCCTTTCTTCAAATTGCGCCACCAAAGTACAAGGAAGAAAGAGAACACCCTCTTGGTCCTTCTTGCGCCAACAAAAGGATGCTATCCACCTTGGAGAGGAGGGCGACAACCTTGTGGAGAGGCACCAAGGATGAGAGGGGTGGCTAGGTTATGAGGAGGAAGGGTCTAGGCGGCTAGGGTTTAGAACAAGAGAGAACACAAGATGTATGCGCCTAGCCCCACTTTATATAGAGTTTAGTCATAGCTCCCATCAACTTAAGTCACAATATTAATATTCAAAATAATAATTTTGCGAGTTAAGTTGTGGCCCCCACATCTTAAGTTGTGGACTAATTAATTAAATAATTAATTCAATATATCGACTAAAGCTTGTGGGTTCACCGTGAAGGTCCCCTAGACAAGGGGATGAAACCCTAATAGGCACATGTAAGGGATTTAAACAGCGGAAGAGGGTTTCTAGATCTATTGCATGCTTTACGATCAACGTTAAAATGATTACATACAAGAGAAGAAATCATACCGATGCCATTTCTAGATGGCGTCTTGGAAGCAAAGATCGAAATGGATCTTCTCCAGAGATGACGCACACAAGATGAGTCTTGGCTCCTCCTTGTCGCCCCTTGTGCTAGCAAGGATCGTCCAAGTATCCTGACCGAATGGAAGGGAAGAGATGAGAAATCCTATGCTTGGCGAGAGCTCCTCTTTTCGTCCACACCTTCACACGCAAGAGATGCAAGTGTCGAAAAGCCCAAAGAGGCGTCAAGAGAGCGTGAGCATTGAGAACGTGAGAGTCATGGTCACGTTTAGAGACATGCTTTCTAAAAATAGAAAAGTCTCAACGTTCATGCGACCACAACTTACCCCAATCGCAAAATGCCTCTTCATTTGAACCATGCGCTCATCCAATGAGCTGGTTCAATTCGGTTTGGTTCAAGAAACCAAACAACCCAAGCCATTAGTCCAGATTACAATAAACCCCTGAGGCTTAAGATCTGACCGTTGATCTCTCGATGCTCCTGATCTCACCGATCTAGCATCCATTCTCTCAATCGAAGCTTACCGATCTCAAGCCCTAATCAATTAAACATGATCAGACGAGATCTCACTCACAATCAGAGATTAAATCCCTTTAAACTAAACCTAAACAATTCAGTCCACACGATCTGACTTAAGTAAGCCATATCATCAAATTGTGCGACCCTAAGGGTTTCCTTTAAATGTCGGTAATGATAACTTACGTCATCACGATCAGCGAGGGGTATCTAGCAACACATCACTGTCTCCCGATATAAAAGAAAGAGTCTTCCAAGACTACACCCAAACCACAGCACAAGTGTGAATCAACTCACTAGGCATACATGTTTCCTTTGCCACTGGATGTTCTTATTGGACAAGCCTGTCAAGCTTGTAACTCCAATATGATGAGCATGATTAGATCAGATGAACATAGTCACCTGGGTATGGCCATACACTTTCTCAATCATCTCATCCAAGGGGGCCCTTTAGAACATCACACTCCAATGAAGGAGACGGCGATCCTTTATCTATCACTAGTGCCCTAACATGACTCAAGCTCACCATCCAAGATAGTCTATAACCATTATGTTTCAAATGGTATTGAACTACCTCAAAACAATGACAATCATCATATAGAAACACAAGTGATCTCAAGTCAGAGGAAATGTGCCACTTGTTGCAATCAAGGATTATTCACATTGTGACAAGCAATTGAATATCCTAGTAGGGTCTGTCCAGTACATCCAATGTACCCATGAGTCTACATCTTATTCCATGCTCGAAGCATCCTATAAGATTAGAATACATATTAGTCTCAATCATATCAAGGCTGTCTCATGTTCACCAAGATATCTCGACTAAGGACAAAAGTGCATGTCAGCCTAGCTGAACAGCATTGAGACATTATTCAGAAGTATATGTATTGCAGCAGATAATATATCAACCTGAATAACAACCATTGCCTTTATAAACATAAGAGTTTATACATGATACTGATACAATCCCAAGGCCTCAAACATTAGCCTTAAGGGCATACCCCAACAATCTCCCACTTGTACTTAATCTAATGGTTGAGGAATCTCAAACCCATATTATTACAGTGCTTCTCATGCTTCTGCTGCGCCAGAGGCTTGGTAAGCGGGTCTGCCAGATTGTCATCTGTATGAACCTTGCAGATTTTGATCTCGCCACGATCAATGATCTCCCGGATCAAGTGAAACCGTCTCTGTATGTGCTTGGACTTCTGGTGCGACCGGGGTTCCTTTGCTTGTGCGATTGCTCCAGTGTTATCACAGAAGATAACCAAAGGATCTGCACTCGAAGGAACAACACCAAGTTCCTTAACGAACTTGCGAATCCATACTGCCTCCTTAGATGCTTCTGAGGCTGCAACATACTCGGCTTCTGTTGTGGAATCAGCAACGATGGACTGTTTGAAACTCTTCCACACCACTGCTCCTCCATTCAAGCTAAAAACATAGCCTGATTGCGATCGGAAATCATCCTGGTCAGATTGGAACGAAGCGTCAGTATATCCTTCAATACTGAGTTCTTCCTGACCACCATATATCAAGAACATATCTTTGGTCCTCCGCAGATATTTCAAGATGTTCTTGACTGCAATCCAGTGCGCCTGACCTGGATTACTTTGGAATTGACTGGTCACGCTTAACCCGTAAGCGACGTCTGGGCGAGTACACAACATCCCATACATAATGGATCCAATAGCCGAAGCATAAGGCGTATTGTCCATTTCATCTTTCTCAGTCTGTGTTTGTGGACACTGACTCTTTGAAAGATTCAGACTATGTCTGACTGGAAGATATCCTCTTTTAGAATTCTCTAAATGAAATCTTTCCAGGACTTTATCGATGTAAGTACTCTGACACAGCCCGAGAAGCCTCTTAGATCTATCCCTGTAGATCTTCACACCTAATACATAGGCTGCTTCTCCTAAATCTTTCATCTGGAAACATTTTCTTAACCATGCTTTGACAGCATGCAGTTCAGGAATATCGTTTCCAATGATTAAGATATCATCGACGTAGAGGACTAGGAAAGTAATTACGCTCCCACTAAACCTCTTATATACACACGGGTCATCTTCATTCTTGATGAAACCAAATTCACTAATTGATTCATCAAAACGAATATTCCAGCTTCTTGATGCTTGTTTAAGTCCATAAATGGACTTCTTTAATTTGCATACCTTATGACGATCAGATGGATTAGTGAAACCTTCAGGTTGTGTCATATACACATCCTCATCCAATTTTCCATTAAGGAAAGCAGTCTTCACATCCATCTGCCAGATCTCATAATCGTAATATGTTGCTATCGCGAAAAGAATCCGAATAGACTTAAACATAGCTACAGGTGAGAAAGTTTCATCATAATCTATCCCGTAGATTTGTTTGAAACCTTTCGCAACTAGCCTGCCTTTATAGGTAACCACGTTACCATCCATGTCAATCTTCTTCTTGAAGATCCATTTATAGCCTATAGGGATAACTCCCGGAGGTGGATCAACCAAATCCCAAACTTGGTTATCTGACATGGAGTCCATCTCGGCTCGCATAGCTTCAAGCCATCTAGCTGAGTCTGGTCCACTGACCGCATCCGCATAAGTGAGGGGTTCATCATTATCAATGATGTAGACTCCGTCATAGCGCTCAGGCTGTCGACGAATCCTTCCCGATCTTCGCGGTTCCCGTGATATCTGAGCCTCAGGTTGTTCAGTAACCTGTTCTACCGGCTCAGGCTCATCCAACTGTACTTGACTACTTTGTCCTTCCTCTGGATTCTCATCCAGTTTTATTTCTCTCCCACTGGCTTCTTGCAGAAGAAACTCCTTCTCAAGAAAAATGGCCGTCCGAGCAACAAATACCTTGTTCTCTTTGGGATCGTAGAAATAATAACCCTTAGTTTCCTTAGGGTAACCGACAAAGATGCATTTGTCAGATCTGCTCTCTAGTTTCCCAGAGGCGAGCTTTTTGACATAAGCCTCGCAACCCCAGATCCTGATAAATGTCAAGCTCGGCTGTTTCCCATACCATAACTCATATGGGGTCTTTGAAACTGCCTTGGATGGCACTCGGTTTAGTACCTTTGCAGCTGTTTCCAGTGCAAATCCCCAAAAGGAGTAAGGTAGAGTAGCCTGACTCATCATAGAACGAACCATATCAAGTAACGTTCTATTTCTCCTCTCGGACACACCATTCCATTGCGGTGTTCCTGGCGGAGTGAGCTGTGAGATAATCCCACACTCCTTCAGATAGTCAGTAAACGCATGACTCAAGTATTCTCCACCTCGATCAGAACGAAGTGCCTTGATATTTCGGCCTAGCTGATTCTGTACTTCATTCTTGAACTCTTTGAACTTGTCAAAAGATTCACTTTTATGTCTCATTAAATAGACATACCCATATCTACTGAAATCATCAGTAAAGGTAATGAAGTACGAATAGCCACCTCTGGCATGTTTACTAAATGGCCCACACACATCACTGTGTATAAGGTCAAGTAAACCTGAAGCCCTTTGACCTTTATTAGGAAAAGGTGACTTCGTCATTTTGCCCATTAAACAAGCTTTGCATGTATCAATCTCCTCATAGGAGAATGATCCCAGCAGTCCATGTTCATGCAACCGCTTAATGCGTTTCTTGTTAATATGGCCTAAACGACTATGCCATAGCAAGGTGCTATCATCAGCATACTTGGCTTTCTTATTATCAATATTTTGTATAGAACATTCCATGTCCAACATGAATAACCCATTGTTAATTGAACCAGTAGCATAAACAATATTATCAAAAGATAAAACACACTTTGAAATATTGCATTCAAAGGAAAACCCTTTCCTGACAAGAGCAGGAATAGAGATAATATTCTTAGTTATACTCGGAACAAAATAACAATTGTCTAGTTCCAATACAAGTCCAGATGGTAATGAGATGTAATATTCCTCTACAGCAACAGCAGCAACCCGTGCTCCGTTTCCAACTCGTAGGTCCACCTCATGCTGCCCCACCTGTCTTCTTCTCTTGAGTTCCTGTACATTTGAACAAATGTGAACTCCACATGCAGTGTCCAACACCCATGATATAGAAGAAGAAAACATGACCTCAGTCACATAAATACCTGAGCCAGAAGCGATGCTTCCCTTCTTGTCTCCTTGGAGCGCTTTACAGTCCTTTTTCCAGTGACCCAGCTGGCCACAGTGGAAACATCTGTATTCTTTCGACCGCTTAACCTTTTGTTTCAGCGCCTTGTTGTAGTTCTTGACTGGGGTTTTGCCCCTCTTCCCCTTCTTCTTGTTCCTAGAAGGAACCATTAAGACAGAGGTGTTGGTGTATATGCCCTAGGACCTACTTTTGGTCCATCTTTGTACTACTTGACTCTGATATTAATATATATCTTTCTGGCATTGTCGTTATCATTGTTTGTCTACACCTGCGATTGTGTACTTACATGATAATGTCCCTGGAGACAGATTGGATCTGTGCTCGAACTATAGTCCCCAGTCGATGTACCTGAGTGGATATGGGATAACTCTGGTACTTGTGAGACTGGTATGTGGGCTGGTTAGGCACGTGGTGCTAACGCAGACACATGGGTATATCATTGGAAGATATACTGGATAGACCCGCTGTGAGGCTATGACTTGGTGTCATGAGTTATCCTCACAAGTGACAGGAGATGCATTGATCCCTTGACTTAAGGTCATTGGCCATTCTATATGGTTAGGGATATGCTTTGATGCAACCTAACACCTTGCCGTAGTTGGGAGGTCATAACGGTTGTCATTGAGCATGTCACGACCCATATGAGAAGGTCAATGGATAGACAAAGGATTTGCCCCTTCATGAATGAAGCTTGATATCCATGGAGCTCCTCTATGGTTCTATGACTGAAAGTGTATGGCCATACCCAGGTGCGAACCTGATTTAGTCATAGCCATGTGATTGGGTGAAAACAAGTGGTGACACACTTGTCCAATCGGATATCAGTTCGGCAAAGAGACTGTAATGCATCTGTACCTAGTTGCGATGATGGGGATGTCGATGTCGATATCCATTCCGATGACTTGGGTAGTAGTGATGCACTGCTAGGTGCCACTCACTGCTTGTGGTGACATTTGGTCAGCACTGCCAACGTCAGAGGGACCTACAGGGTCGCACACCTTGATACTCGAGTTCTCGTATTGATCGGGAAGCCTTATGATCGAGTTATTGGATAACTCGGATCTATTTGGGAGATTTCATCAGCGCCAATGGGCCTAATGAGATGGAAGAATGTTATTGGAGCCAAACTTCATTTTTGGCAGGTTGACCCGTATTTGACCATGGTTGGCCACATTTGAATTAGGGTTGCATTGGATTGGATCCAAGTGCTTAATCAACCCATGTAATGAAGTTTGGGCTAGCTCGTTATCCAATGAGGCCCGATAACAAGTTCTCATGAAGTGAGAAAAGGTTAAAAGGGTATAATGGGGACAAAACTTCTCCCCTAGGCGCCTATGGGCATAATGGGGAGAAGTGGCGCAATTTGCTTCATTAGGAAGCTTTAGGCGCCTTGCCCCTCTACCTTGGATGGTATGCTTGCTTCTATGGCAAGTCTTGGGGCTGATATGGCTTGATAGACTTCTTTGGAAGGTCTCATGCGCATATGGATAATTAGGAGAGGTTTATGGTAAAGTCTTGGAGACTTTCCTTACCTCAAACCCTAATTACTCTCTCCCCTTTACCCTAGCCGCCTCCTCCTTTGAGAATTGCGCCCACACCCTATTATTGCTGCCCCCTCTTGCCTCTCTATATATACATGGGTATATGCGTGAGCAAGGGATTGATTTTGGCGTGAGCAAGAATTAGAAGGGTAAAGGGGAGGCTTTGGCGAAAGTCTTCTCTTCCATCTTCATCCTAGTCACAAGTCTCATCTATCCTTCTTCTCTTGGAGCAAGGACGGATAGGACTTGGTGTCTTCACCCTCTTGCCTCTTATCTTGGCGCACCTTCTCTAGGAGTTGGCGCAAGTAAGGATGAGGAATTGAAGACATGGCGGCAACATCTCCATCTTTCTTCTTCATTGGCGCTTCTACTTTAGAAGTGGCGCAAGGGTTGAAGAAAGTGCACGAAGGCTTGGATCTTCTTCCCGAGGCTAGCACCGGGCGTGGAAGAAGAGGACTCGAGGAATCCGTGTGTGCGAGACTGCAGAGGGCGAACACTTGGGCGCCTTCATCGACATCGACCTCATCTTGCTCTGAGGTATTTTCTAACTCATCGTGTCGACCCCCTTGCATGCGATCTTCACTGGTTTTTGGGACCGGCCTGTTTCGGGGACATTCTTCCGCTGTGCAATGTATGTATGTGTCTCTGAAAAATTGTAAAATGTCCCCGGGGTTTCCCAACAAGAGGTTGAAGGCTTTCCCTTCAGAGTCTCCTCAGTAGTCAAGAGCATATTCAGCAACTCTGCCGGCGTACAGTCGATCTTGTTCATATTAAAGTTAATAATGAACGGATCGAAAGAAGGCGGGAGAGACTGCAGAATAATGTCTACAGCAAGCTCCTGATTGATGGTATGTCCCAGTTTCTCTAGAGCCTCCTTGTGCCCAATCATCTTGAGCACATGAGCTCCTACTGGACTCCCTTCAGCCAGTTTGCTCTGAAAGAAAAGCTTGGTCAAATTGTAGCGTTCAGTCCTCGCCTGTGCAGCATATAGCATCTTGAGGTTTGCTATAATTTCTATAGCAGACATATCCTCATGCTGACGCTGCAGCGGTGGCGTCATAGACGCTAGCATCAGGCAAGCGACATCAATGCTATCATTGACATGCTTTTCATAGGCTTCCCGAACCGCCCTTGCGGCGTTCGGAGCGGGTTGAGGCGGTATCGCCGTCTCGAGGACATACAGTTTCCTCTCTGCCTTAAGAACAATCTTAAGGTGTCCGTACCAGTCTGAGAAGTTTGGCCCAGCAAACTTCTCCCTTTCCAGTAGGGATCGCACATTGAAGTTCATGGTGTTCGTTGCTGCAGGAATCTACAACAATGCAAGAACAGCAAGGTCAGTATCAATGTTAAGAATCAATCAGGACTTAAGAATGATTCTTTTTCTCACTATTTTATCTGACTGAAAAATCCAGCAAAACAGCCCGAAAGAGTAGAACTCTTTTAGTGAGACGGGATCCAGATTTCACACTTGGTCTCCGCGTCCCGCTCAGGCGAGATAAGATGCACAGAGAGTACAAGCACTAATTTCTGGTAGGCTGTCCCAGCCAATCGCCAACCCGTGCGATTCCCCTTCATCTGGGCAATCCAGCAGACTGTGCCAACTGAGTTGGTACAACACAGTCTCTGATCCCACAGATGGCTGCCTCCATGTGCTACCATATGCGCCACATATGTAGCCTACATGGTCAAGCTGACCTGACCTACTCCCTGGACCACCCGTGCTATGCTGAGCAACGAGAAGCGATAAATCCCTTCTCTGTAACACGCAGGTGTAATCCCGCACAGTCTGAAGATAGATGGACGTGCCCACTGAGTGGGTACAACACGGCTCCAACGATAGTCAGAACAGTGAGGTTTCGCGTCAGAAGGCTTACGAGCTTGAAATTTTAACGTTGGATTTTAACGGTCTTTTATCTTCTCAACTATCATACAATTCCTATGGTGATAGCAGAAGATAAATAAATCATGCATTTCTAATTATATAATTGATAAAGAGAAAGCATGCTGATCTTATGTGGTAAAAGCCCATTAAGCCTAAGTAAGACCTTAACCTAACTTAAGTCTTCACTTGCTTTTCTTCATGGGGCTTTTGCTTCTTATCTGGCCCAACCTAGGGCCCAAGCGCCAATTGCAGCTCAGGTGCGCCCACCAGGGAAAATGCGCCTGTCCCAGAGTCGAACCCTGGACCTCCCACCTGGTCAAGCCACTGCTGCATGCGCCTCTGCCAAGTGTGCTCTGTGCTCTTGTCTGATTAAATTACAAATTAATCTATCTAGACAAGATTGACTCGCAGGTCAATTACACTTTATAAATTAAATAAAATGTGATGCGCAGATCACAATAAATATTAATTTACATTTAAATTCTAGGCTCGCAGGCCCCAGCACAGCACACATTAAACAGGGCAGCCCACATAAGATTAAATAAACAAACATATGGCATCCAATCAGCATGTGATCCAATAAGAAAATGAAATTTCGAAAACCCCATTGGCATCATTTTTTTTTTAATTTTCTTATATGCCCTACAACCTTACAACAGTCCATTAATAGGGATCCACTCACCTTGTCTAGTCAGATCCAATGCCCTTGCATGCACCAAGTCCTAACTGACTTGAGTCGACCAAAAGGTCAACCATGCATGCGTTTAGGGCTGAACGGCCACAATGAGGTCTGACAAGCGGGTGTGACCCCGGGCCTAACTCATGTGCGCTCAATTAGTTGTCTCAATCAGACATCGCTACACGCCTGTGATGCAGTCGACTTATAGCCACCTCGCGCTTGCGCACAGGTGCTATCTGGTCGACCCATCTAGGCTGTCAGATGGTCTGATCAGACTGGTTGGATCTAACCTAGAGGATGACTTCAACCCTACTAACCTGTCTAAGGATTTACAGTAGGCGCTTAGATCTAAGTGAGGCGCGCAAGTGATGAAGTTTTTGAAGAAAAACTATAACATACAACAAGCGCAACATATAAGCATCATTCATGCGCCACAAACTATAAACATGCGCCAATACTAGCATGTAAAATTTTCGCATGATGATAACCCTAGATCTCTTGAACATGCGCATATAATGGATCACACAAAAAGGGGTCAAGCAATCATAAAAACATGCATAAACCTTGGCTCTGATACCAATTGAAGGTCCCCTAGACAAGGGGATGAAACCCTAATAGGCACATGTAAGGGATTTAAACAGCGGAAGAGGGTTTCTAGATCTATTGCATGCTTTACGATCAACGTTAAAATGATTACATACAAGAGAAGAAATCATACCGATGCCATTTCTAGATGGCGTCTTGGAAGCAAAGATCGAAATGGATCTTCTCTAGAGATGACGCACACAAGATGAGTCTTGGCTCCTCCTTGTCGCCCCTTGTGCTAGCAAGGATCGTCCAAGTATCCTGACCGAATGGAAGGGAAGAGATGAGAAATCCTATGCTTGGCGAGAGCTCCTCTTTTCGTCCACACCTTCACACGCAAGAGATGCAAGTGTCGAAAAGCCCAAAGAGGCGTCAAGAGAGCGTGAGCATTGAGAACGTGAGAGTCATGGTCACGTTTAGAGACATGCTTTCTAAAAATAGAAAAGTCTCAACGTTCATGCGACCACAACTTACCCCAATCGCAAAATGCCTCTTCATTTGAACCATGCGCTCATCCAATGAGCTGGTTCAATTCGGTTTGGTTCAAGAAACCAAACAACCCAAGCCATTAGTCCAGATTACAATAAACCCCTGAGGCTTAAGATCTGACCGTTGATCTCTCGATGCTCCTGATCTCACCGATCTAGCATCCATTCTCTCAATCGAAGCTTACCGATCTCAAGCCCTAATCAATTAAACATGATCAGACCAGATCTCACTCACAATCAGAGATTAAATCCCTTTAAACTGAACCTAAACAATTCAGTCCACACGATCTGACTTAAGTAAGCCATATCATCAAATTGTGCGACCCTAAGGGTTTCCTTTAAATGTCGGTAATGATAACTTACGTCATCACGATCAGCGAGGGATATCTAGCAACACATCACTGTCTCCCGATATAAAGGAAAGAGTCTTCCAAGACTACACCCAAACCACAGCACAAGTGTGAATCAACTCACTAGGCATACATGTTTCCTTTGCCACTGGATGTTCTTATTGGACAAGCCTGTCAAGCTTGTAACTCCAATATGATGAGCATGATTAGATCAGATGAACATAGTCACCTGGGTATGGCCATACACTTTCTCAATCATCTCATCCAAGGGGGCCCTTTAGAACATCACACTCCAATGAAGGAGACGGCGATCCTTTATCTATCACTAGTGCCCTAACATGACTCAAGCTCACCATCCAAGATAGTCTATAACCATTATGTTTCAAATGGTATTGAACTACCTCAAAACAATGACAATCATCATTTAGAAACACAAGTGATCTCAAGTCAGAGGAAATGTGCCACTTGTTGCAATCAAGGATTATTCACATTGTGACAAGCAATTGAATATCCTAGTAGGGTCTGTCCAGTACATCCAATGTACCCATGAGTCTACATCTTATTCCATGCTCGAAGCATCCTATAAGATTAGAATACATATTAGTCTCAATCATATCAAGGCTGTCTCATGTTCACCAAGATATCTCGACTAAGGACAAAAGTGCATGTCAGCCTAGCTGAACAGCATTGAGACATTATTCAGAAGTTTATGTATTGCAGCAGATAATATATCAACCTGAATAACAACCATTGCCTTTATAAACATAAGAGTTTATACATGATACTGATACAATCCCAAGGCCTCAAACATTAGCCTTAAGGGCATACCCCAACACACCGGATCAAGTCATCAAGCCATCGAAACAAATCAGTGATAACCCGAGTTTTGACCCATCAACTTAGACTTAGTCAACCAGAGTCAAACATGATCACTAGAGGTCAATCGAGTTCAACTTGATCACTGAACTCTATAAGTCTCCTCTCAATTCATGATGTGCATATGTGATGCACAATACTCCCAATAGATCTGAATCGTCCATAGATTCAATCTGAGGCTATGTGATCAATACGGAGCCTATAGCATCTAGGTGTGCAACCCTATAGGTCCTTCAGACGTTGGCAGTGATGACCTAATCATCATGAGCAGTGAGTGACACCTAGCAGTGTATTGCTGCAGCCCAAGTTGTCATCGACAACCTCAGAACTGTGATAAGGTATACAAGTATACATATCCCTTTGCCAAGCTAATCGTCTAGATTAGACAAGCATGTCACACTTGTTTGTTCCAATAATGATGGTCATGACTAAATCAGGCTAAACCTTAGTGTGGCCACATACTTTCAATCATGCACCATATAGGGCCCCATGGACATCAAGCTTCCCCACATGGAAGGGGCAAATCCTCTATTGGCAAGATACAACTCACATATAGCTCAAGACACACCCAATGATAACCGTTATGACCTCCTTTTTATGGCAAGGCGTTAGGTTATATCAAAGCATATCTATTACCATATAGAGACACAATATCTCTCAAGTCAAAGGACAGACACAACTCTATCACTATGAGATTCTTTTTGAGACACCAAGAAGAATTCTCACAGCGGGTCGGTCCAGTGTATCTCCCTTGATATACCCATATGCCTATGTTAAGCAACCCGTGCTAACTAGCGCATATACGAGTCTCACCTACACCATAGTTGTCCCATAGTATCTTCCATGATACTCGACTCGACACATAACAAACTGAGATAGGAATATCTCAAGGGACATCGTCATGTAATCATACATATGTGCAGTAAACCATGATAACAACAATGCCAGGATATCTATAATTATCAATGAATGTAGTACAAAAGTCAAGACCAAAAACAAGTCTTAGGGCATAACACTAACAATCTCTCACTTGCACTCAGACCTCATTATTGAGGTCCTTTAACCCCATGTCTCGAGTATGACTATCATGCTTCTACTACGCCAAAGCCTTGGTCAGTGGGTCTGCTAGATTTTCTCTATGTTGACTCTGCATATCTTGACGTCACCTCTGTCGATGATCTCCCGGATCAAGTGAAATCGCCTGAATATGTGTTTGGATCACTGATGTGATCTTGATTACTTGGCCTATGTGATTGCACCATTGTTATCACAAAGGAGCTCATTGAGATCTATGGCACTAGGAACCACTTGAAGTTCAGAGATGAACTTCTTGATCCAAGCTACTTCTTTGGCTGCCTCAGAAGCCACTACATACTCTGCTTCTATTGTAGAATCTGCCACCATGGATTGCTTGAAGCTCTTCCAGCATACAACAACTCCATTCAGCATGAACACATAGCTAGACTGCGATTTAAAGTTATCTGGGTCTGACTGGAAAGAAGCATTTGTATATCATTGGATATAGATATCTTCTTATCCACTATAGACTAAGAATAAGTCTTCAGTCTTCCTTAGATACTTTAAAATATTCTTCATGGCTATCCAATATTGGATACCTGGGTTAGACTAGTATCTACTAGATATGCTCATAGCATAAGCCACGTTTGGTCTTGTACATAACATGACATACATGATCGATCCCACTGCCAAAGCATAAGGGACTTGACTCATCTCCTCTTTCTTAGCCTGTATAGAGGGACACTGGTTCTTGGAAAGAGTAATGCCATGCCTCATGGGAAGGTAACCTTTCTTGGAATTCTCCAAATGAAATCTTCCAGCACTTTGTTTATGTACGTGCTCTAACTCAGGGCAAGAAGCTTCTTGGATCTATCTCGGTAAATCCTCACACCAAGGATATAGGCACCCTCCCCTAAGTCCTTCATCTCGAAACACTTTCCCAACCAAGTCTTTACAGCGTGAAGGGTAGGGATGTCATTTTCGATGAGCAGTATATCATCGACATACAAGACTAAAAACGTGACCAAGCTCCCACTGAATTTCTGTACTCACAGGCATTGTCTTCATTTTTGATAAAGCCATATTCTCTCATGGCTTTGTCAAAACGAATGTTCTAACTTTGAGGGGCTTGCTTTAATCGGTAAATGAATCTCTTAAGCCTGCATACTTTATGAGCATTTGCTAGGTGGACGAATCTCTCGAGCTGTGTCATATACAAATCCTCTGATAGGTGTCCATTAAGAAAAGTTGTCTTCATGTCTATTTGCTAGATCTCATAATCATAGAATGCAACTAAAGCAAGCATGATCCAAATGGATTTGAACATGGCAACTAGTGAGAAAATTTCATCATAGTCCACCCCATGGACCTACCTGAAACCTTTAGCCACTAGTCTACCTTTGAAGGTAACTACATTGTCATTCATGTCTGTCTTCTTCTTGAAGATCCATTTACACCTTATGAGTTTTACCCCATTAGGCAGCTCAACCAAGTCCCAAACTTGGTTAGTAGACAAGGAATCCATCTCGGACCTCATGACCTCCAGCCATCTCTTAGAGTCCGGTCTAGTGACCGCTTCCTCATAAGTCTTGGGTTTATCCTCAATGATGACAATGTCATCGTGTTGAGTCAGCAGTGACCCATACCTATCAGGTGCACGATGTACTCTCTCAGATCTACATGGAGCCTATGTCTGAGCCTCAGGTTGGGATACAACCTATATAGGTGGCTCAGGTTCCATCTCAACCTTTGTGTCTTGTGGGTGACCTTGGATTTCGTCCAAGTCAAAAATATACTGGATCGACCCGCTGTGAGGCAATGACTTGGTGTCATGAGTTATCCATATAAGTGATAGGAGATGCATTGATCCCTTGACTTGAGGTCATTGGCCGTTCTATATGGTTAGGGACATGCTTTGATACAATCTAACACCTCACCATAGTTGGGAGGTCATAACGGTTGTCATTGAGCATGTAATGACCCATATGAGAAGGTCAATGTACAGACAGAGGATTTGCCCCTTCCTAAGGGAAGCTTGATATCCATGGAGCCCTCCTATGGTTCTATGACTGAAAGTATATAGCCATACCTAGGTGAGAACCTGATTTAGTCATGACTATGAGATTGGGTGAAAATAAGTGTTGACACACTTGTCCAATCGGATATCACTTTGGCAAAGAGACTATAATACATCAGTACCAAGTTGCGATGATGGGGATGTCGGTGTCGATATCCATTCCGATGATTTGGGTAGCAGCGATGCACTGCTAGGTGCCACTCACTACTTGTGGTGACCTCAGGTCAACACTGCCAACTGTTGGGATACCCTAGGGATATTTTATAATTTTTCACAGAGATTTCAATACATGCACAACGGAAAAATATCCCCGAAATAGGCCGGTCCCAAAAACCCAGTGAAGATCGTCTTGCGAGAGGGTCGACACGATGAGATAAAAAATACCTTAGGATCAAGATGAGGCCGATGTCGAATAGGCGCCCAAGTGTTCGCCCTCTGTAGTCTCACACACACGGATGCCTCGAGCTCTCTTCTTCCATGCCCGGTGCTAGCCTCGGGAAGAAGATCCAAGCCTTAGGGAGATCTCAAATTCACTTGCGCCAACCTTGAAGGAAGGATGCGCCAAGAGTTGGAGGAAGAGATGAAGCCACCAAGGTCTCCTTCAACTTGTGCCAAGAAGAAGAAGGGAAGGAAGGCTTGCGGCTAGAGGAAGAGAAGTTGTGCCACTCTCTTCTTGCTCTCGCTCCTTGGAGTGCTCACGCCAATTGAATTGATGTCGTATATTCAAAAGGCTCACGCATGCATGCTAATATATAGATGCAAGGGAGGGGCGACAACATAAATGGTGGAGGCACAAATAGCATGAAGGATATGGCTAGGGTCAAGGTTTGGAGCAATTAGGGTTTAAGTTTTAGAAACTCTCCAAGATTTTTCCATAAACCCCTTGCAATCGCCCAAGACTTACCAAAGAAGTCTATCATGCCTTAGATGCATCAAGCCTTGCCATAGATGCAAGGTTTCCATCCAAGCATAAAGGGGGAGGCACCAATTCCTTCCAAAGGAAGCAACATGCACCCACTCCTCCCCATTATGCCCTTAGGCACTAATAGGAGGAGACTTCTCCCCATTATACCCTTTTAGCTAATTTTCTCTTCATGATAACTAGTTATTGGGCCTCATTGGGTAATGAGCTAGCCCAAACTTCATTACATGGGTTGACTAAGCAATTGAATCCAATCTAATGCAGCCTAAAATCAAATGTGACCATCCATGTGACCACCCATTGGTGTTGACGAAATCTCCCAAATAGATCCGAGTTATCTAATAACTCAATCATAAGGCTTCTCAATCAATACGAAAACTCGAGTATCAAGGTGTGCGACCCTGTAGGTTTCTCTGACGTTGGCAGTGCTGACCTAAGGTCACCACAAGTAGTGAGTGGCACCTAGCCGTGAATTACTGCTACCCAAGTCATCATAATGGATATCGACATCGACATCCCCATCATCACAACTAGGTACAAATACATTATAGTCCCTTTGCCAAACTGATATCCGATTGGACAAGTGTGTCATCACTTATTTTCAGCCAATCACATGGTTATGACTAAATCAGGTTGTCACCTGGGTATGGCCATACACTTTCAGTCATAGAACCATAGAGGAGCTCCATGGATATCATGCTTCCCTTAGGAAGGGGCAAATCCTCTGTCTGTCCATTGACCTTCTCATATGGGTCGTGACATGCTCAATGACAACCGTTATTATCTTCCAACTACAACGAGGTGTTAGGTTATATCAAAGCATGTCCCTAACCATATAGAACAGCCAATGACCTCAAGTCAAGGGATCAATGCATCTCCTATCACTTGTGAGGATGACTCATGACACCAAGTCATTGCCTCACAGCGGGTCGGTCCAGTATATCCACCACTGATATACCCATATGTCTGCATCAGCACTTCGTGCCTAACCAACCCATATACCAGTCTCACAAGTATCAGAGCTGTCCCATATCCACTCAGGTACATCAACTGGGGACAACCATTTGAGCACAGATCCAATCTATCTCCAGGGACATTATCATGTAAGTACATAATCGCAGATGTAGACAAACATTGATAATGACAATGCCAGAATGATATATATATATATATATATGTCAAGTAGTACAAAAGAAGGCCCGATACTAGGTCTTAGGGCATACACACCAACAATCTCCCACTTGCACTTAAACCTAGAGGTTGAGGAACCTCAACCCCATATCCCTGGCATGACCATCATTTCAATTTTATCTTATGTCTAACATTACAGACATGCAATCCTATAGTGATAATATAACGGTAAAACATCACAGGCATGCTTTAGCTTTTGTAAAGAAAGCAATAAAAGGATGATGTGATCATAGCCCATTCAAGACATTGAACCAACCCATGCCAAAAAGTGGTTCAACTCTTGACCTAGGACTCAAGCCCCTAAAACTATACCTAGCCTAGCTGACCTCTAGCTTGATCTTCAAGGTTGGCCCCAAGGTCCTCCTTTCCATGGTTTAACTCTCAAACCCTAGAGGTACTTTTAGGGAAACCCTAGAAGCATTCATGGGTTCGCCCAATGCCATGGATCCTCTTCCAAGGAAGATGCGCCACCTTGCAAGCCACAAGAGGGATAGCTCATAAGCACAAGGCTCGGCCAAACCGTTACTTTCGCCCCCATGCAAGGATGCGCCACCTTTGATGAAGCTTGTTGCGCCACGATGCAAGGTGCGCAAGCTTCATGCTTGCGCCATGCTCCAAGTAGATGCGCCACCCTAATCTTCTTCTTAGTTAAAAGCAAAAAGAAAAGCGGCACACATGCCTCACAAGGATACATCACAGGCATGCTAAGGGGCTTGACATATGACCACAACATCATGCATAAACAAGGTATTTACACATGCAATTCTACATGCTCATGAAAAACTCAAAATCTGAAATTTTAGTTTCTCATAAAACAAGTCTCCTTTCCTCATCTTCTTATCACAAATCTTTTGGTTATTTGTGATTAATTTTTCATGATGACTTCATAGATCCTATCGGCTGGCAATTTTGTCAGATCAAGAGACCCGGCCAGCCCGAAGACACAATGCCCGTCCTACTTGACAAAACTATGTGCGCCTTTGATCTTAAATCAATCAAGAAAAACAACTCAAAATTCCAAAAGAGATTGAAAAGATGATAGGAATAAGAAACTATAATTTTTCCTATTTAGAACAATCATGTGCCATGTGATCATGCAATTTGCAAAAATTGAAACATGGCATGTGAGCATGGAAAAGCATGAAAGTACATCGTTCAAGGCTCGCAACCTGCCTCTGATACCACTGTTGGGAAACCCCGGGGATATTTTATAATTTTTCACAGAGATTTCAAAACATGCACAACGGAAAAATATCCCGAAAACAGGGCGGTCCCAAAAACCCAGTGAAGATCGTCTTGCGAGGGGGTCAACACGATGAGATAGAAAATACCTTAAGATCAAGATGAGGCCGATGTTGAGATAGGCGCCCAAGTGTTCGCCCTCTGCAGTCTCACACACACGGATGCCTCGAGTTCTCTTCTTCCACGCCCGGTGCAAGCCTCGGGAAGAAGATCCAAGCCTTAGGGAGATCTCCAATTCACTTGCGCCAACCTTAAAGGAAGGATGCACCAAGAGGTTGGAGGAAGAGATGAAGCCGCTGAGGTCTCCTTCAACTTGCCCCAAGAAGAAGAAGGGAAGGAAGGCTTGCGGCTAGAGGAAGAGAAGTTGCGCCACTCTCTTCTTGCTCTCGCCCCTTGGAGTGCTCACGCCAATTGAATTGATGTCGTATATTCAAAAGGCTCACGCATGCATGCTAATATATAGATGCAAGGGACGAGCGGCAACACAAAGGGTGGAGGCGCAAATAGAATGAAGGATACGGCTAGGGATAGGGTTTGGAGCAATTTGGGTTTAGGTTTTAGAAACTCTCCAAGAGATTTCCATAAACCCCTTGCAATCGCCCAAGACTTACCAAAGAAGTCTATCATGCCTTAGATGCATCAAGCCTTTCCATAGATGTAAGGTTTCCATCCAAGCATAAAGGGGGAGGCGCCAATTCCTTCCAAAGGAAGCAACATGCGCCCACTCCTCCCCATTATGCCCTTAGGCGCCAATGGGAGGAGACTTCTCCCCATTATACCCTTTTAGCCAATTTCCTCTTCATGATAACTAGTTATTGGGCCTCTTTGGGTAATGAGCTAGCCCAAACTTCATTACATGGGTTGATTAAGCAATTGGATCCAATCCAATGCAGCTCAAAGTCAAATGTGACCATCCATGGTCAATTTTGGGTCAATATTGCCAAAAATGAAGTTTGACTCAAATAATTCTCTTCCATCTCATCAGGCCCATTGGCACTGACGAAATCTCCCAACTAGATCCGAGTTATCCAATAACTCGATCATAAGGCTTCCCGATCAATACGAGAACTCGAGTATCAAGATGTGCGACCCTGTAGGTTCTTATGACGTTGGCAGTGCTTACCTAAGGTCACCACAAGCAGTGAGTGGCACCTAGCAGTGCATCGTTGCTGCCCAAGTCATCAAAATGGATATCGACATCGACATCCCCATCATCGCAACTAGGTACAGATACATTATAGTCTATTTGCCAAAGTGATATCCAATTGGACAAGTGTGTCATCACTTGTTTTCACCCAATCACATGGTTATGACTAAATCAGGTTGTCACCTGCTTATGGCCATACACTTTTAGTCATAGAACTATAGAGGAGCTCCATGGATATCATGCTTCCCTCAAGAAGGGGCAAATCCTCTGTCTGTCCATTGACCTTCTCATATGGGTCGTGATATGCTCAATGGCAACCGTTATTACATCCCAACTACGGCGAGGTGTTAGGTTGTATCAAAGCATGTCCCTAACCATATAGAACGACCAATGACCTCAAGTCAAGGGATCAATGCATCTCCTGTCACTTGTGAGGATGACTCATGACACCAAGTCATTGCCTCACAGCGGGTCGGTCTAGTGTATCCACCACTGATATACCCATATGTCTGCGTCAGCACCTCGTGCCTAACTTGCCCATATACCAGTCTCAAAAGTACCAGAGCTGTCCTATATCCACTTAGGTACATCGACTGGGGACAACCATTTGAACACTGATCCAATCTGTCTCTAGGGACATTATCATGTAAGTACATAATCGCAGATGTAGACAAACATTGATAATGACAATGCCAGAATGATATATATCTATATATATATCTATGTCAAGTAGTACAAAAAATGGACCGATACTAGGTCTCAGGGCATACACTCCAACACTAACGTCATAGGAACCTATAGGATCACACACGTTGATACATGAGTACTCGTATTGATCGAGAAGCCTTATGATCGAGTTATTGGGTAGCTCAGATCTATTTGAGAGATTTCATCAGCGCTAATGAGCCTGATGAGATGGAAGAGACTTATTAGAATCAAACTTCATTTTTGGCAGGTTGACTCAAAATCAACTTGTGCAATAAAGTTTGGGCTAGCTCATTATCCAATGAGGCCCAATAATAAGTTGTCATGAAGTGATAAGTGGGCTTAAGGGTATAATAGGGAGTATTCATACCCATTGGCGCCTAAGGGGCATAATGGGGGTATGAATGACGCATAGTGCTTTATTAGGAAGCAATTGGCGCCTAGCCCTTCTTCCTTGGATGGAAACCTTGCCTCTAAGGCAAGGCTTGGGGCACATATGGCTGAATAGACTTCTTTGGAAGGACTTTGGCGCATATGGCGAATAGGAAAGGGTTTACGGAAAGCTCTTGGAGAATTTTTTTAACTCTAACCCTAATTGCTCCCTCCCCTTAACCCTAGCCGCCTCCTTCATTGTAGTTGTGCCTATACCTCTTGCTTTGCCGCCTTCTTTGCTGATATATACACATATATGTGATAGCAAGATATAACATTGGTTGGGGTGAACATACAATTGGCGTGAGCAACAAAGGGTGAAAAGCAAGAAGGCATTGGCGCATCTCTTCCATCTTCCTAGCCGCATCTCATCTTCTTCTTCTCCTCTTGGTGCACGAGGGACTTGAGGTTGGCGGCATCATCTCCATCCATATTCTCCTTGGCACATCTTCCCTTCAAGGTGGCACAAGCATAGAAGAAGGACAGACTAGCACCGGGCGTGGAAGAAGAGGACTCGAGGGATTCGTGTGTGTGAGACTACAAAGGGTGAACACTTGGGTGCCTACCTCGACATCACTCCGCTCTTGCTCTAGATACTTTCTCCTCTCATCGTGTCAACCCCCTCACAAGAAACGATCCATTAGGTTTTTGGGATCAGCCTATTTCGGGGATATGCTTCCGCTGTGTACTTGTAATGCTTGTAAAATTTTAAAATATCCCTGGGGTTTCCCAATAGCTATCCCCTATCCACTATGATATTCGACTCGAGACATAGCAAACTGAGATAGTAATACCTCGGAGGGACATCATCATGTAAACATACATATGCGCAGATGTACAATAAATCATGACAACGATAATGCCAGGATATTTATAAATATCAATGTATGTAGTACAAAAGTTAAGACCGAAACATAGGTCTCAGGGCATAACACTAACAATACCTTGCTTGCACAATTCCTGTAGTGTTGTTGGTGATGAAGACGATCAAGTGCTCGTCCTCTGCAGTCACGCACACACAAACAACCTCGAGACTCCTCCGCTCCATGCACGTGCTAGCTTTGGGAGAGGTGATATCCATGCCTATGGGAGTAACCCACCTTGCTTGTGCCAATGCCAGAGAATAGCACCAAGGGGCTGATCTGCTTCAACTTGTGCCAACTTGAATGTTGCGCCTATGAAGAACTTCCTCCAAGTGCAAATCCAAGGAAGGATGCACCAAGGAAGTATGTAGACCTTCTTCCCCTTGGGCGGCTAGGGTTGATCTCTAGAGGAAGATCACCACAAGAGGAGACAAGGAGAAGGAGAGTGGCAGCAATGAGGAGAGGAGGAAAGGAGCTTGGGCAGCTAGGGTTTGCAGCAGGCGACATACACTGTGTATGCACCCCTAGCCCCTGTATTTATAGATTTAATTCATGGGCCCACTAACTTAAGTCGTAAAATTTTTATTCAAAATATTTACATGTTAAGTTGTGGTCCCCACCACTTATGAATTAATTAATAATTAATTCAAATATATATCTGAACATAATATTCAGACATATCTCAAGCTGGTGGGGGCATGTGATCAAACTACCGCACAGATCTCAGCACAAACCCAAGTTTTGACTCGTCGACATAGACCTATTCAACTAGAGTCAAAATTGGTCACCCAAGGTCAACCGGGGTCAACTCGATCACCGAAATCTATAAGCCTCATCTCAACTCATATAAATCATCCACGAAGCATAAAACTCTTAAACACATCTGAAACATCCATAAATTTGATTTGAGACTATCCGATCAATACAGAATCTCTAAAGTCTTGGTGTGCGACCTTGTAGGTTCTTTAGACGTTGGCTTGATGACTAAATCATCACAAGCAATGAGTGGCACCTAACAATACATCATTGCTACTCAAGTCATCAGAATAAATGTCACCATTGACAACCTCTAAAACTACGACAAAATGTAAGTACAGATTTGTCCTTTCGCTAGACTGATGTCCAGATTGGGCAAGCGTGTCACTTATTGATCCCAATATTATGGCATGACTAAATCAAGTTCTCACCTGGGTATGGCCATACACTTTTAGTCATCCACAAAGGGCGCCATGAACATCAAGCTTCCTCGCAAGGAAGGGGAAAATCCTCTCTTGGCACATTGAATTGCTCATATGGCTCATGACGCACCCAATAACAACTATTATGACTTCCCTTTTACGGCGAAGTGTTAGGTTGTATCAAAGTGCCTCATTCACCATATAGAGATGCCAATGTCCTCAAGTCTAGGACAATCGTATCTCTGTCACTGTGATCTTCGTCTTGTGACACCAAGATGAATCCTCACGGCGGGTTGATATACCTATATGCCTGTGTTAGCAGCCCGTGCTTAACCAGCGCATATACCAGTCTCAAGTGAATCATAGCTGTCCCATATCCACTATGATTCTTGACCGGGGACAAAACTGTGACAAGATAAAATATCTATCTCTTAGGGACATCGTACATGCAATTGTACATGTGCATAGATATACATATTTGCATAACAACAACCATGCCAAGATATCTCATCTATTAAACTGATGTGATACACATATCCCATTGGACAATCTCAAAGGTCCTAGGGTATAAACACTAACAACAAGAGGAAATCTATGTGAAGCAACCTGAAGGTTATTTTATCAAAGGCAAGGAAGATAAAGTTTATCAGCTTTATAAAGCATTATATGGGCTCAAGCAAACTCCACGAGCTTGGAACACTAAGATTGACTCTTACTTCTTGAGTTATGATTTTCATAGAAGTCCAAATGAGCCATCACTATTTATGAAGAAAAGCGAAAAAGGAGACTTTCTTATTGTGTGTGTTTATGTTGATGACTTGATATGTGCAAGAACAAATGAAGCAATGGTTAAAGACTTTAAAAAGGCTATGATGAAAGGATTTGAGATAATTAACTTAGGTCTTATGAAGTAATTCTTAGGTTTTCAAATCAAGCAATCAAGAGAAGATATCATCATATCTCAAGAAAAATATAATGAAGATTTGATGCAAACATTTGGTATGTCCAATTGCAAGCCTATTGCTACTCCAATGAATATGAATGAGAAATTGCAATAAATTAAGCACAAAGAAGATGTTGATGCAAATTCTTATAGAAGCTTAGTTGGTTCTCTTTTCTATCTTATGAACACAAGACCCGATATTGTTCAAGCTGTAAGTGTTGTTTCAAGATTTATGAGTAATCTAAGCAAATTGCATTTATCTGCAGCAAAGAGAATCTTGAGATATTTGAAGGAAACAAAGAAAGAAGGTATCAGGTATGTGAAAGATCCTAAATGTGAATTATTTGGATTCACTAATAGTGATTGGGTAGGAAGTAGTGATGATAGAAGAGTACTGCGGGTTATGTATTTTGTCTTGGATCAAATGTGATCTCTTGGAGGTCAAAGAAATAACAAACTATGATATTATCATCTGCTAAAGCTGAATATATAGCTGCAACAGAAGCAACATGTGAAACCTGTTAGCTAAGAAGAATTCATATGGATTTGCAACAAAATGTCACAAAGGCAACAACAATATTGTGTGATAACATGTTAACTATTGCCATGACAAAGAATCTGGTTTTTCATGCTATAAGCAAGCACATAGAGCTAAGACATCACTTCATTTGCGATGTTGTAAGAAAAGGTGAAACTCATTTAGAGTACATCAATACGCATGAGAATGTTACTGACTTCGTGACAAAAGCAGTTACAAAGGACAAATTCGACAAGTTCAAGCGGTAACTCAACATTACAAATTAAGAGGGGGGTGTTAAGGAATAATTTGTAATTTGTTGAAGTAGTTGACTGTTGACCATATGTGTGTCACGTGACTTAGTATAATAGCATAGGTAAAACTTTTGTATGTACTTTTACATCATTGAGCAGGTTTTGTAAGAAGGCACTAGAATAGTGAGCAGCAGCTCTATTCCATCTCCACCAAATTTTAAAAGAAACTCTACTCAAATTTTTAGAAAAATATGTTTCAACTTCAATCTTCTTCTTTCTACTCCAACAAGAGGAAGATTGAGAAGCATATTACGCAAACATTCAGGGCTATGGTGATCTGAAAGATTCGCAACTAGTGAACGAAGCTTGAGAGTTGAAAAAATTTTCCCCTGCTACGGTCTCTAGAATTACAGAACGCAATCTTGAAGTTAGGCAAATTTTGCGAGATTCTATTAATGCACCATTACTCAACGTTATAGTTAACCTTGATTAGTTTTCAGAATTGCATTAATCGATGCGACTGCTCTCTCTCCCCCATGCGACTCTCTAGCTCTCTCACTCTTTCACCTCTCTCCGACCCTCTGAAAAAAATTTACCACCGACGCTAACCTCTTGCCGAATACCCTAGCAGTTTGTTCCTCGCATGTGTAAGATCTCTCCTTTGTGCGAAAGTACTACAAGCTCTACTGCTCATAGACAGCTAAATCCCATCGCACCTCCCGCCTTCCCGGGTGAAACCCTCGTTGTTAGTGAAAACTCTAACCCTCGCTAGAAGTTTTCATGCGAATCCCTCCTCTCGCTTGCCTAAAACCTCATTCCTCTCGGGTACAAGCCGTCGGTGTTCTCTCTTGCAGCTAACCCTAACCATATCTGTCATGTCGAATCAGGTGAGATGTTTTATCATTTGATATTTCCTTTACACATTTTATAATTTCTAGTTGTGAAACTTTAGTTATTAATGATTGCAGTATTTTCTTCTTCGATGAGATAATGCACAAGTAAATATTAGTGGACTCCCAATCACTTACACTCAGTGCTCAACATCAGTAATCTTTTTTTGGTATGTCAAGTCCTTTGAAATTGGCGTGGATATAATTTGAAATTATCGTGGATACACATTTGAATTTCATGGATATACATTACAATGATTGTGGATACTTGTAATTTAGGATTTATACATGGTATTTTCATTCTAGATAAACTGTGAATGATCGTATATACATGCAATTTAGGGCTGATATACTTTAGGTTAGGGTTCACATATTTTATTCCCATCATGGATAGACTGTCCATGATTGTGGATATAGGGAAATTAGTCTTGATTCAACTGAAGTTAGGGGGTCACACATACTATCCCCATCATGGATAGACTGTCCATGATTTTGGATATAAGGAAATTAGCCCTAATTCAACCATAGTTATGGGTCATCTTGGTATTTATGCCCTAGGACCATTGGGATGGTCCAATGGGATATGTGCATCACATCTAGTTGATAGATGAGATATCCTGGCATGGTCGTTGTTATGCAAATATATACATCTGCGCACATGTACACTTGCATGTATGATGTCCCTACAGAGATAAGATGTTTATCTTGTTTTAATTTTGTCCCCAGTCAAGAATCATGGTGGATATGGGACAACTATGATTCACTTGAGACTGGTATATGGGCTGGTTGAGCATGGGTTGCTAACACGGGCATATAGGTATATCAAGGGAGATAAACTAGACCAACCCGCCATGAGGATTCATCTTGGCATCACACGATGAATATTACAGCGATAGAGTTACGATTGTTTTGGGCTTGAGGGCATTGGCATCTCTATATGGTGAATGAGGGACTTTGATACAACCTAACGCTTCACCGTAAAAGGGAAGTTATAACAGTTGTCATTGGGTGCATCATGAGCTATATGACAGATTCAATGTGCCAAGAGAGGATTTGCCCCTTCCCTATAGGGAAGCTTGATTGTCCATAGTGCCCTTCTATGGATGACTGAAAGTGTATGACCATACCCAAGTGAGAACCTGATTTAGTCATGTCATAATATTGGGATCAACAAGTGTGACATACTTGGCCAATCTGGACATTAGTTTGGCAAAAGGATAATTCTGTACTTACACTTTGTCGTAGTTTTAGAGGTTGTCAATGGTGACATTTATTCTGATGACTTGGGTAGCAATGATGTATTGCTAGGTGCCACTCATTGCTTGTGATGATTTAGTCATCACTGCCAATGTCTGAAGAACCTATAGGGTCACACACCTAGACACTCGGGTTCTCATACTGATCGTTTAGTCTCTGATCGAATCATTGTGTGATTCAGATCATTTTGGGAGACTGATGCTTTGAGATTTCTTCTAAGGAGATGATATTTTATTTAGTTTATGTTTGACCACTAGTTGACCTCTAGTGGACCACGTTTGACCTCTGTTGACCTGTGTTATTAAAATGAGCCAAATAAGGGTCTTAGTGCAAGTTTGAACTTGGCACTTTAGTCACATAAATAAAATAAAATTATTAATTTGCAAGAGAAATTTTCTCTTGGCTAATTAATATGCATAGGTGCATTTTGGAATTAAATATTTAATTATGAAATTTAATAAGCACCTAAACTATATCCCATATGGATAAAAATCTCCAAGAGTAGCTAGCTCCTCTATTATATATAGAGAGGCTATGTTGGGAGATTTTTACATCAGTTGTTTCTCTCATGTCCTATTGTTGCCTCCCCTCACCTCCTTGGAGTGAGGGTTTTGAAGGTGATAACAAAAGAAAAGTTTTTGCATCAAGGTTGGGATAAGTGGTAGTGCTTCTCACTCCTTGTCGCCAACACTCCCATTTCTCCTTAGCGCTGGATCCTGGTGATTGGCACAAGTTGAGAAAATCCTAAATGCTTGGATCTCACCTCTCGAGGCTAGCACCAAGCGTGGAGGTTAGAGAGATCTCGAGGACTCTGTGTGTGCGCGATTGCAGAGGACAGACACTTGTGTGTCTTCATCATCGATTGCTTCTAAAATTGCTTGATAAGGTACTACTCTTCACATCTTTCAGTTTTCTCTCATAAGGGATCCTGGTGTTTCTGGGAATTCTATTTCGGACCTTCGCTTCGACTATGTTTAAAGTTTTTTATAAGGTCCGGGGATTCCCAACAGTGGTATCAGAGCGATCTTACGAGGCCCGTAGGTGTATTTTCTACATGCGCAGCCCATGTCATGAAAATTTGTTTTCAAAAATTTTATGCCATGATTTTTCCATTGAAAAATAATTTCTATTAATTTTTGCCTCTTAATCATCTTCTAGTTTTCATTTTCTGCACATCTGGGTTAGACCCTATGTGGAAGAATTTACTCCTCCTTGCGCACATGGGATAGACCCACGGCTCAAGACCCATAGGAGATTGTTGGGGTAGGGTGATTGTCCTAATATCTATGGGGTAAGGATTGCAAGGGGCAGCTACCCTTTGTAGACTCCTGAGAGGGGCAAAGCAACTTAGAAGGTTGATATAGAGTCGCTGAAAATTAATTGAAAGGGTTTTATGAAAAATTAAAAGTGATTACTTATTGATTTTTCATAGCATGTAGAATCGCATGAGTAGTTGATTTATGCATTATGATTGTGATCAAAGTCAAACCCTTAATTGCCATGCCTGTGATGTATCATTGTGAGGCCTGCGTGCCAACTTTCAATTTTGAATTTCAATTATGTATTGTAAATTAAATTGAAGATTTTGAAGACATCGTGGCGTTTCTCTCTTTCTCCCTTGCGCATCTCTCAAGGTGGCATAACCAATGACCTACCTGATGCTGGGGTATGCCCTTAAGGCTAATGTTTGAGGCCTTGGTTTGTTATCAGTATCATGTATAAACTCTATGTTTATAAAGGCAATGGTTGTTATTCAGGTTGTTGCATTATCTGCTGCCATATGTATACTTCTGAATAATGTCTCAATGCTGTTCAGCTTGGCTGACATGCAGTATTGTCCTTAGTCGAGATATCTTGGTGAACATGAGACAGCCTTGATATGATTGAGACTAATATGTGTTCTAATCTTATAGGATGCTTCGAGCATTGAATAAGATATAGACTCATGGGTACATTGGATGTACTGGACAGACCCTACTTAGGATGTTCAATTGCTTGTCACAATGTGAATAATCCTTATATGCTAACAAGTGGCATATTTCCTCTGACTTGAGATCACTTGTGTTTCTAAATGATGATTGGCATTGTCTTGAGGTAGTTCAATATCATTTGAAACATAATGGTTATAGACTATCTTGGATAATGAACATGAGTCATGTTAGGGCGCTAGTGATAGATATAGGATTGCCTTCTCCTTGATTGGAGTGTGATGTTCTAAAGGGGCCCCCTGGATGAGATGGTTGAGAAAGTGTATGGCCATACCCAGATGACTATATTCATCTGATCTAATCATTCTCATCATATTGGAGTTACAGGCTTGACACGCTTGTCCAATAAGAACATCTAGTGGCAAAGGAAACAAGTATGCCTAGTGAATTGAATTCACACTTATGCTGTGATTTGGGTGTAGTCTTGGAAGACTCTTTCCTTTATATCGAGAGACAGTGATGTGTTGCTAGATACCCCTCACTGATTGTGATAACGTAAGTTATCGTTACCAACATTTAAAGGAAACCCTTAGGGTCGCACAATTTGATGATATGGCTTACTTAAGTCAGATCGTGTGGACTGAATTGTTTTGGTTCAGTTTAAAGGAGTTTACACTCTGATTGTAAGTGAGATCTAGTCTGATCATGTTTGATTGATTAGGGCTTGAGATCGGTAAGCTTCGATCGAGAGAATTGATGCTTGATCGATAAGATCAGGAGCATCAAGACATGAATGGTTAGATCTTGAGCCATTTGGTTTGTCAAGATCTGAACCAATGCTGGTTTGATTTGGTCTTTGAACCAAATGTAATTGAACCGAATTAAATTGAACCGGTTCACTTATGTGAATGTATGGTTCGATTGAGAGATGAAGTTCGATGGTAACGTGGGATTGAATGTGGAGTTAGTGCTTTCTATTTTTAGAAAGACGTTTTCCTTGTTGGAAACTCCCAACATTTTCGAACGTGAGAAGTCTCCTCTCTCTCTCTCGCCAACTTGCATCTTCTTGCTCTCGTTTTGGGTGATCTTCACGCCAAGAAGAGCTTTCGGCTAGAAAAAGAAAAAAAGCAATTCATCTCTTCTCCTCCACACAAAAGGACACCTTGGAGCCTTGCTAGCACAAGGATCGACAAGGAGTAGGCGATCAATCATCTTGTGTGCGCACGCTTTGGAGGAGAGCTACTTCGTTCTCTGCTTCCAAGACGCCATTCAATCATGGCTATGGTATGATCTTAATTTGATCTATACAAGTATTAATAAGTTGATTATATGACATGCAAACCGATCTTAGAAACCCTAGCTTCCGCTTGTGAAAACTCTGATATGCGCCTATTAGGGTTTTCGCCCCCCCTTTAGGGACTTTCAATTGGTATCAGAGGTAGGTGTCTGTTTGATCATATGATTGCTTGTTTTTGTGATCCTTGTTTGTGCTTATGAATAGATCTAAATTACATGCGAAACCACATGATAGTTGATCATGCGAAAATAGATGTATGCTTTACATTGGCGCATGTATATTGTTGGCGCATGTTGTAGTTTTTGATCAAAACTCTTTTACTTGTGCGCATCCATTTAGATCTAAGCGCCTACTTGAAAAACTTAGACGGGTTATTAGGGTTGAAGTCATCGTCCAGTATAGACCCAACTGTCTGATCAGACCATCTGACAGCCTAGATGGGTCGACCAGATGGCACCTATGCACAAGCATGAGGTGGCTATAGGTTGACTGCAGAAAGGCATGTAGCGATGTCTGATTGAGACAACCAATGAACGCTCATGATTAAGGCCCGGGGTCACACCCGCTTGCCAGAACTCATGAGGGACGTTCAGCCCTTATGGCATGCATTGTTGACCATGAGGTCGACACAAGTCGGTTATGACTTGGTGCATGCAAGGGCAGTGGGTCTGACTAGGTCTGATGAGTGGATCCCTATTAATGGACCGTTGTAAGAAGTAGGGCACATAAGGAAATAAAATTCATGCCAATGGGATTTTCGAAAATTTTATTTTCTTGATTGGATCACATGATGTTTGTATAACATGATTGAATGTCTATTTCATCTTATGTGGGCTGCCTAATTTTAATGTGTGCTGTGCTGGGGCCTACGTGCCTGTATCAATATTGTAAATTATTTATTGTGATCTACGCATCACATTTTAATTAATTGATAATGTGTAATTGACCTGCGAGTCAAATCATGTCTAGATAGATTAAAATGTAATTTAATCAGACATGAGCTCAGAGCACACATGGCAGAGGCGCATGCAGCAAGTGGCTTCACCAGTGGGAGGTCTAGGGTTCGACTATAGGACAGGTGCATTTTACCTGGTGGGCGCATCTCAGCTGCACAGGGCGCTTGGGCCCGGGTTGGGCCAGATGAAATGCTAAAGACCCATGAAGAGCCCAAGTGAAGACTTAAGTTAATTTAAGGTCTAACTTAGGCTTAATGGGCTTTTACCACATAAGATCATCATGCTTTCTATTTACTGTTTAAGTAAATTTATATCTGCATGATTTATTCTTCTGCTATCACCATAGGATTTGCATGATAGTTAAGAAGATAAAAGGACCGTTAAAATCCAACGATGAATACCAAGCACGTAAGCCTTCTGACGCGAAACCTCACTGTTCTGACTATCGTTGGGGCCGTGTTGTACCCACTCAGTGGGCACGCCCATCTATCTTCAGACGGTGTGCGATTACACCTGCGTGTTACAGAGAAGGGATTTATCGCTTCTCGTTGCTCAGCATAGCACGTGGTGGTCCAGGGAGTAGGTCAGGTCAGCTTGACCATGTAGGCTACATATTGAGCATATGGTAGCCATATGGAGGCAGCCATCTGTGGGATCAGAGACTGTGTTGTACCAACTCAGTTGGCACAGTCTGCTAGATTGCCCAGATGAAGGGGAATCGCACGGGTTGGCGATTGGCAGGGATTGCCTACCAGAGATTAGTGCTTGTACTCTCTGTGCATCTTATCTCGCCTGAGCAGGACGCGGAGACCAAGTATGAAATCTGGATCCCATCTCACTAAAAGAGTTTTACTCTTTCGGACTGTTTTACTGGATTTTTCAGTCAGATAAAATAGTGAGAAAAGAATCATTCTTAAGTCCTGGATTGATTCTAACATTGATACTGACCTTGCTGTTCTTGCAATGTTGTAGATTACTGCAGCAACGAACGCCACAACGTTCAATGTGCGATCCTTACTGGAAAGGGAGAAGTTTGCTGGGCCAAACTTCTCAGACTGGTACGGACACCTTAAGATTGTTCTTAAGGCTGAGAGGAAGCTGTATGTCCTCGAGACGGCAATACCGCCTCAACCCGCTGCGAACGCCGCAAGGGCGGTTCGGGAAGCTTATGAGAAGCATGTCAATGATAGCATTGATGTCGCTTGCCTTATGCTTGCGTCTATGACGCCAGAGCTTCAGCGTCAGCATGAAGATTTATCTACTATTGAAATTATAGCAAATCTCAAGATGCTGTATGCTGCACAGGCAAGGACTGAACGCTATAACTTGACTAAACTTTTCTTTCAGAGCAAACTGACTGAAGGGAGTCCAGTGGGAGCTCACGTACTCAAGATGATTGGGTACAAGGTGTTGGGGTATGCCCTTAAGGCTAATGTTTGAGGCCTTGGGACTCTATCAGTATCATGTATAAACTCTATGTTTATAAAGGCAATGGTTGTTATTCAGTTTGTTACATTGTCTGCTGCAATAAGTGTGCTTCTGAATAATGTCTCAATGCTGTTCAGCTTGGCTGACATGCTGTAATGTCCTTAGTCGATATATCTTGGTGAACATGAGACAGCCTTGATATGATTGAGACTAATATGTGTTCTAATCTTATAGGATGCTTCGAGCATGGAATAAGATGTAGACTCATGGGTACATTGGATGTACTGGACAGACCCTACTAGGATATTCAATTGCTTGTCACAATGTGAATAATCCTTGTTTGCAACAAGTGGCACATGTCCTCTGACTTGAGATCACTTGTGTTTCTAAATGATGATTGTCATTGTTTTGAGGTAGTTCAATATCATTTGAAACATAATGGTTATAGACTATCTTGGATAATGAACATGAGTCAGGTTAGGACACTAGTGATAGATATAGGATTGCCGTCTCCTTGATTGGAGTGTGATGTTCTAAAGGGGCCCCCTGGATGAGATGATTGAGAAAGTGTATGGCCATACCCAGGTGACTATGTTCATCTGATATAATCATGCTCATCATATTGGAGTTACAAGCTTGACACACTTGTCCAATAAGAACATCCAGTGGCAAAGGAAACATGTATGCCTAGTGAAGTGGATTCACACTTGTGCTGTGGTTTGGGTGTAGTCTTGGAAGACTCTTTCCTTTATATCGGGAGACAGTGATGTGTTGCTAGATACCCCTCACTGATCATGATAACGTAAGTTATCGTAACCGAGATTTAAAGGAAACCCTCAGGGTCGCACAATTTGATGATATGGCTTACTTAAGTCAGATCGTGTGGACTGAATTGTTTGGGTTCAGTTTAAAGGGATTTAGACTCTGATTGTAAGTGAGATCTGGTCTGATCATGTTTGATTGATTAGGGCTTGAGATCGGTAAGCTTCGATCGAGAGATTTGATGCTAGATCGGTGAGATCAAGAGCATTCAGAGATGAACGGTTAGATCTGGAACCTTAGGGTTTACTATGGTCTAGACCAAATCGCTTGGGCTGATTTAATTTGGTCTTGGACCAAAATTCAATTGAACCGGCTCATGTATGAGCGCATGGTTCAAAAGGGAGTGAGATAAGCGCTTGGTTCACTTTGAAGTGAACGCATAACCGCTTGAGACATTAAGGCTTACTATTTTTAGAAGCCATGTCTTAACGTTCAAATGGAACGTTTCTCACGTCGCCTATGATCTCCTCTCGACGTCTCCTCTCTCGAAGAGAGATAGAGTCTTCACGCCAAGGAGGTTACTCGGCCAAGCAAGAGAGATCTCATCATCCTCACGCGATAAGGACCCTTTGAAGCGCTTTGCTAGCACAAAGGATTCAAAGGAGCAAGCCATCTTCGTTTGTTGTGTGCGTCACCTTTGGAGAAGGAGCGTTTGCGTCTTTGCTTCCAAGGCACCATCCAATCGATGGCATTGGTATGATCTCCTTTTTGATCTCTATCGATCTATACAAGCATTTATATATGTTGATCATATGGCATGCAAAAGATGGAAAAAGAAACCCTTGCTTCCGCTCGAAATTTGTTATATGCGCCTTATATTAGGGTTTCGCCCCTCCCCTTGAATTAGGGGACCTTCCTACACAAGGAGGCTCTAGAGAAACTGGGACACACCATCAATCAGGAGCTTGTTGTAGACATCATCCTGCAGTCTCTCCCGGCCTCTTTCGATCCATTCATCATTAATTTTAATATGAACAAGATCGACTGTACGCCGGCGGAGTTATTGAACATGCTCTATACTACAGAGCAGACTCTTGAGAAGGGAAAGCCTTCATCCTCTGTCCTAATGGTTCCTTCCAGGAACAAGAAGAAGGGGAAGAAGGGCAAAGCCCCTATCAAGAGCTACAACAAGGCTCTAAAGCAAAAGATAAAGCGGTCGAAGGAATACAGATGTTTCCATTGTGGCCAGCTGGGTCACTGGAAGAAGGACTGTAAAGCGCTCCAAGGAGACAAGAAGGGAAGCAAGCCTTTCACTTATGGCTCAGGTATTTTCGTGACTGAAGTCATGGTATCTTCTTCTTCTATTTCATGGGTGTTGGACACTGCATGTGGAGTTCACATTTGTTCAAATGTACAGGAACTCAAGAGAAGAAGACAGGTGGGACAGCATGAGGTGGACCTACGAGTAGGAAACGGGGCACGGGTTGCTGCTGTTGCTGTAGGATAATATCACATCTCTTTACCATCTGGTCTTGTCTTAGAACTGGACAATTGTTATTTTGTACCGAGCATAACTAAGAATATTATCTCTATTCCTGCACTTGTCAGGAAAGGGTTTTCCTTTGAATGCAAAACTTCAAAGTGTTATATTTCTTTTGATAATATTGTTTATGCTACTGGGTCGATTAACAATGGGTTATTCATGTTGGACATGGAATGTTCTGTACAACAAATTGATAATAAGAAAGCCAAGTATGCTGATGACAGCACCTTGCTATGGCATAGTCGTTTAGGCCACATTAACAAGAAGCGCATTAAGCGGTTGCATGACCATGGACTGCTGGGATCCTTCTCCTATGAGGAGCTTGATACATGCAAAGCTTGTTTAATGGGCAAAATGACGAAGACTCCTTTTTCTAACAAAGGTCAAAGGGCTTCAGGTTTACTTGACCTCATTCACAGTGATGTGTGTGGGCCATTTAGTAAACATGCCAGAGGTGGCTATTCATACTTCATTACCTTTACTGATGATTTCAGTAGGTATGGTTATGTCTATCTAATGAGACATAAGAGTGAATCTTTTGACAAGTTCAAAGAGTTCAAAAATGAAGTACAAAATCAGCTAGGCCGAAATATCAAGGCACTTCGTTCAGATCGAGGTGGAGAATACTTGAGTCGAGAGTTTACTGACTATCTGAAGGAGTGTGGGATTATCTCACAGCTCACTCCGCCAGGAACACCGCAATGGAATGGTGTGTCCGAGAGGAGAAATAGAACCTTACTGGATATGGTTCGTTCAATGATGAGTCAGGCTACTCTACCTTACTCCTTTTGGGGATTTGCACTGGAAACAGCTGCAAAGGTACTAAACCGAGTGCCATCCAAGGCCGTTTCAAAGACGCCATATGAGTTATGGTATGGGAAACAGCCGAGCTTGACATTTATTAAAATCTGGGGTTGCGAGGCTTATGTCAAAAAGCTCGCCTCTAGGAAACTGGAGAGCAGATCTGATAAATGTATCTTTGTCGGTTACCCTAAAGAAACTAAGGGTTATTATTTCTACGATCCCAAAGAGAACAAAGTATTTGTTGCTCGAACGGCTATTTTTCTTGAGAAGGAATTTCTTCTGCAAGAGGCCAGTGGGAGAGAAATAAAGCTGGATGAAAATCCAGAAGAAGGACAAAGTAGTCAAGCACAGTTGGATGAGCCTGAGCCAATAGAACAGGTTACTGAACAACCTGAGGCTCAGATATCACGGGAACCGCGAAGATCAGGAAGGATCCGTCGACAGCCTTGAAGAGTCCCCCTCAAGGGGGAGCGCAAGCGGATAAAACCCCTTTCAAGAGGGGGGCCGAAACCCTAAGGTAGGGGGCGCATGCAAGTTTGCTAGGGTTTCATCATATATGATCGCTTACATGCTCATATAATCAACTATGATAAATTGATTGAAGCAAGAGGGAGATTCATACCAACGCCATTGGCTTGGAGGTCGGCTTGGAAGAAGAGAGCAACTTAGATCTCCTCCAAAAGTTCACACACAAGATGAAGATCGCCTACCCCTTGTGATGCTTGTGCTAGCAAGAATCTTCAAGGGTCCTTGCCGTGTGTAAGGGGATGAAGAGACGATTTCCTTTTTGGCCGAGAGCTCCACTTGCAAAAAAAACTTCTCTTCGTCAACCTCTTGCCCAACCAAGTTCAAGGCGTTGAAGTGAAGACAAGAACGCATATGCGTTTTGGCGTTCAAGAGAAACCGGCCTTGATGACTTTCCATAAATGGATGTTCATCAAGCCATGCGCTTACTCCAACCCAAAACGCATATTAGCATTGAACCAAGCGTTCACCTTTGTGAACCGGTTCAAGCCAACATGTTCCAATCGCATTTGGTTCATGAACCAAACCGAAATAGCTCAAGCCATGTGGTCTAGACCATATTGAACCCTAAGGCTCAAGATCTCACCATTCATCTCCTGATGCTCCTGATCTCACCGATCTAGCATCATCTCTCTCGATCGAAGCTTACCGATCTCAAGCCCTAATCAATCAAACATGATCAGACCAGATCTCACTTACAATCAGAGATTAAATCCCTTTAAACTGAATCCAAACAATTCAGTCCACACGATCTGACTCAAGTAAGCCATATCATCAATTGTGCGACCCTGAGGGTTTCCTTTAAATGTCGGTAACGATAACTCACGTTATCACGATCAGTGAGGGGTATCTAGCAACACATCACTATCTCCCGATATAAAGGAAAGAGTCTTCCAAGACTACTCCCAAACCACAGCACAAGTGTGAATCTATTCACAAGGCATGCATGTGTCCCTTGCCACTGGATGTTCTTATTGGACAAGCGTGTCAAGCCTGTGTCTCCAATATGATGAGCATGATTAGATCAGATGAACATAGTCATCTGGGTATGGCCATACACTATCTCAATCATCTCATCTAGGGGGGCCCTTATAGAACATCACACTCCTTCAACAAGGAGACGGCAATCCTCTATCTATCACTAGTGCCCTAACCTGACTCAAGCTCATTATCCAAGATAGTCTATAACCATTATCTTTCAAATGATATTGAACTACCTCAAAACAATGACAATCATCATTCAGAGACACAAGTGATCTCAAGTCAAAGGACATGTGCCACTTGTAGCATACAAGGATTATTCACATTGTGACAAGCAATAAGAATATCCTAGTAGGGTCTGTCCAGTACATCCTATGTACCCATGAGTCTACATCTTATTCCATGCTCGAAGCATCCTATAAGATTAGAACACATATTAGTCTCAATCATATCAAGGCTGTCTCATGTTCACCAAGATATATCGACTAAGGACATTATAGCATGTCAGCCTAGCTGAACAGCTTTGAGACATTAATCAGAAGTACACTTATTACAGCAGACAAGGTAACAACCTGAATAATAACCATGCCTTTATAAACACAAGAGTTTATTACATGATACTGTTACAATCCCAAAGGCCTCAAACATTAGCCTTAAGGGCATACCCCAACAATCTCCCACTTGCACTTAATCTAATGGTTGAGAAACCTCAAACCCATATTATTACAGTGCTTCTCATGCTTCTGCTGCGCCAGAGGCTTAGTAAGCGGGTCTGCCACATTGTCATCTGTATGAACCTTGCAGATTTTGATCTCGCCACGATCAATGATCTCCCGGATCAAGTGAAACCGTCTCTGTATGTGCTTGGACTTCTGGTGCGACCGTGGTTTCTTTGCTTGTGCGATGGCTCCAGTGTTATCACAGAAGATAACCAAAGGATCAGCACTCGAAGGAACAACACCAAGTTCTCTCACGAACTTACGAATCCACACTGCCTCCTTGGATGCTTCCGAGGCTGCAACATACTCGGCTTCTGTTGTGGAATCAGCAACAGTTGACTGTTTGAAACTTTTCCACACCACTACTCCACCATTCAAGCTAAAAACATAGCCTGATTGCGATCGGAAATCATCCTGGTCCGACTGGAACGAAGCGTCAGTATATCCTTCAATACTGAGTTCTTCCTGACCACCATATATCAAGAACTTATCTTTGGTCCTCCGCAGATATTTTAAAATGTTCTTGACCGCAATCCAGTGCGCCATACCTGGATTACTTTGGAACCGACTGGTCACGCTTAACCCGTAAGCGACGTCTGGGCGAGTACACAACATCGTATACATAATGGACCCAATAGCCGAAGCATAAGGCGTATTGTCCATTTCATCTTTCTCAGTCTGTGTTTGTGGACACTGACTCTTTGAAAGATTCAGACCATGTCTGACTGGCAGATATCCTCTTTTAGAATTCTCTAAATGGAATCTCTCCAGGACTTTATCGATGTACGTACTCTGGCACAGCCCGAGAAGCCTCTTAGATCTATCCCTGTAGATCTTCACACCTAACACATAGGCTGCTTCTCCTAGATCTTTCATCTGGAAACATTTTCCTAACCATGCTTTAACAGCATGCAGTTCAGGAATATCGTTTCCAATGATCAAGATATCGTCGACGTAGAGGACTAGGAAAGTAATCACGCTCCCACTAAACCTCTTATATACACACGGGTCATCTTCGTTCTTGATGAAACCAAACTCAGAGATTGATTCATCAAAACGAATATTCCAGCTTCTTGATGCTTGCTTAAGTCCATAAATAGACTTCTTTAACTTGCATATTTTATGACGATCTGATGGATTCGTGAAACCCTCAGGTTGTGTCATATACACATCCTCATCCAGATTTCCATTAAGGAAAGCTGTCTTCACATCCATCTGCTAGATCTCATAATCGTAATATGCAGCTATCGCAAAAAGAATCCGAATAGACTTAAACATAGCTACAGGTGAGAAAGTTTCATCATAATCTATCCCGTAGATTTGTTTGAAACCTTTCGCAACTAGCCTGCCTTTATAGGTAACTACGTTACCATCCATGTCAATCTTCTTCTTGAAGATCCATTTACAGCCTATAGGGATTACTCCCGGAGGCGGATCAACCAAATCCCAGACTTGGTTATCTGACATGGAGTCCATTTCGGCTCGCATAGCATCAAGCCATCTAGCTGACTCCGGTCCACTGACCGCATCCGCATAAGTGAGGGGTTCATCATTATCAATGATGTAGACTCCGTCATAGCGCTCAGGCTGTCGACGGATCCTTCCCGATCTTCGCGGTTCCCGTGATATTTGAGCCTCAGGTTGTTCAATAACCTGATCCACCGGCTCAGGCACATCCAACTGTGCTTGACTACTTTGTCCATCCTCTGGATTCTCATCCAGCTTTATTTCTCTCCCACTGGCCTCTTGCAGAAGAAACTCCTTCTCAAGAAATATGGCCGTCCGAGCAACAAATACTTTGTTCTCTTTGGGATCGTAGAAATAATAACCCTTAGTTTCCTTAGGGTAACCGACAAATATACATTTCTCAGATCTGCTCTCCAGTTTCCCAGAGGCGAGCTTTTTGACATAAGCCTCGCAACCCCAGATCCTGATAAATGTCAAGCTTGGCTGTTTCCCATACCATAACTCATATGGTGTCTTAGAAACTGCCTTGGATGGCACTCGGTTTAGTACCTTTGCAGCTGTTTCCAGTGCAAATCCCCAAAAGGAGTATGGAAGAGTAGCCTGACTCATCATAGAACGAACCATATCAAGTAACGTTCTATTTCTCCTCTCGGACACACCATTCCATTGCGGTGTTCCTGGCGGAGTGAGCTGTGAGATAATCCCACACTCTTTTAGATAGTCAGTAAACGCATGACTTAGGTATTCACCACCTCGATCAGAACGAAGTGCCTTGATATTTTGGCCTAACTGATTTTGTACTTCATTTTTGAACTCTTTGAACCTGTCAAAAGATTCACTTTTATGTCTCATAAGATAGACATAACCATACCTACTGAAATCATCAGTAAAGGTAATGAAGTACTGATAGCCACCTCTGGCATGTTTACTAAAAGGCCCACACACATCACTGTGTATAAGGTCAAGTAAACCTGAAGCCCTTTGACCTTTGTTAGGAAAAGGTGACTTCGTCATTTTACCCATCAAACAAGCTTTGCATGTATCAATCTCCTCATCGGAGAATGATCCCAGCAGTCCATGATCATGCAACCGCTTAATGCGCTTCTCGTTAATATGGCCTAAACGACTATGCCATAGCAAGGTGCTGTCATCAGCATACTTGGCTTTCTTAACATCAACACTTTGTATAGAACTTTCCATGTCCAACATGTATAACCCATTGTTAATTGAACCAGTTGCATAAACAATATTATCTAAAGATAAAACACACTTTGAAATATTGCATTCAAAGGCAAATCCTTTCCTGACAAGAGCAGGAATAGAGACAATATTTTAGTTATACTGGGTACAAAATAATAATTGTTTAATTCTAATACAATGCCAGATGGTAAAGAAATGAAATAGTCTCCTACAGCAACAGCAGCAACCCGTGCCCCGTTTCCAACGCGTAGGTCTACCTCATGCTGTCCCACCTGCCTTCTTCTCTTGAGTTCCTGTACATTTGAACAAATGTGAACTCCACATGCAGTGTCCAACACCCATGAAATAGAAGAAGATGAAACCATGACTTCCGTCACGTAAATACTTGAGCCAGAAGCGATGCTTCCCCTCTTATCTCCTTGGAGCGCTTTACAGTCCTTTTTCCAGTGACCCAGCTGGCCACAGTGGAAACACCTGTTGTCCTTGGACCGCTTCACCTTCTGTTTCAGAGCCTTACTGTAGTTCTTGACAGGGGCCTTGCCCTTCTTCCCCTTCTTCTTGTTCCTTGAAGGAACCATTAAGACAGAGGTTGAAGGTTTTCCCTTCAGAGTTTCCTCAGTAGTCAAGAGCATGTTCAACAGCTCTGCCGGTGTACAATCGATTTTGTTCATATTAAAGTTAATGATGAACGCATCGAAAGAGGGCGGAAGAGACTGCAGAATGATGTCTACAGCAAGCTCCTGGTTGACGGTATGCCCCAGTTTCTCCAGAGCCTCCTTGTGCCCAATCATCTTGAGCACGTGAGCTCCCACTGGGCTCCCTTCAGCCAGTTTGCTCTGAAAGAAGAGCTTCGTTAGATTATAGCGTTCTGTCCTCGCCTGTGCAGCATACAGCATCTTGAGGTTCGCTATAATCTCTATAGCCGACATATCCTCATGCTGACGCTGCAGCGGTGGCGTCATAGACGCTAGCATCAGGCAAGCGACATCAATGCTATCGTTGACGTGCTTTTCATAGGCTTCACGAACCGCCCTTGCGGCGTTCGCAGCGGGTTGAGGCGGCACAGCCGTCTCGAGGACATACAGTTTCCTCTCTGCCTTAAGAACGATCTTAAGGTGTCCGAACCAGTCAGAGAAGTTCGGCCCAGCAAACTTCTCCCTTTCCAGTAGGGATCGCACATTGAAGCTCATGGTGTTCGTTGCTGCAGGAATCTACAACAATGCAAGAACAGCAAGGTCAGTATCAATGTTTAGAATCAATCCAGGACTTAAGAAAGATTCTTTTTCTCACTATTTTGTCTGACTGAAAAATCCAGTAAACAGTCCGAAAGAGTAATACTCTTTTAGTGAGATGGGATCCAGATTTCATACTTGGTCTCCGCGTCCCGCTCAGGCGAGATAAGATGCACAGAGAGTACAAGCACTAATCTCTGGTAGGCAGTTCCTGCCAATCGCCAACCCGTGCGATTCCCCTTCATCTGGGCAATCCAGCAGACTGTGCCAACTGAGTTGGTACAACACAATCTCTGACCCCGCAGATGGCTGCCTCCATGTGCTACCATATGCTCCACATATGTAGCCTACATGGTCAAGCTGACCCGACCTACTCCCTGGACCACCACGTGCTATGCTGAGCAACGAGAAGCGATAAATCCCTTCTCTGTAACACGCAGGTGAAATCCCGCACCGTCTGAAGATAGATGGACGTGCCCACTGAGTGTTGGGGTATGCCCTTAAGGCTAATGTTTGAGGCCTTGGGATTGTAAAAGTATCATGTAATAAACTCTTATGTTTATAAAAGGCATGGTTATTATTCAGGTTGTTACCTTGTCTGCTGTAATAAGTGTACTTCTGAATAATGTCTCAAAGCTGTTCAGCTAGGCTGACATGCTATATGTCCTTAGTCGAGATATCTTGGTGAACCTGAGACAGCCTTGATATGATTGAGACTAATATGTGTGCTGATCTTATAGGATGCTTCGAGCATGGAATAAGATGTAGACTCATGGGTACATTGGATGTACTGGACAGACCCTACTAGGATATTCAATTGCTTGTCACAATGTGAATATTCCTTGATTGCAACAAGTGGCACATGTCCTCTGACTTGAGATCACTTGTGTTTCTAAATGATGACTGTCATTGTTTTGAGGTAGTTCAATATCATTTGAAAGATAATGATCATAGACTATCTTGGATAATGATCATGAGTCAGGTTAGGACACTAGTGATAGACATAGGATTGTCGTCTCCTTGTTTAAGGAGTGTGGTGTTCTAAAGGGCCCCCTTATGAGATGATTGAGATAGTGTATGGCCATACCCAGATGACTATGTGCATCTGATCTAATCATGCTCAACATATTGGAATTACAGGCTTGGCACGCTTGTCCAATAAGAACATCCAGTGGCAAAGGACACATGTATGCCTCGTGAGTTTGATTCACACTTGTGCTATGGTTTGGGAGAAGTCTTGGAAGACTCTTTCCTTTATATCGGGAGACAGTGATGTGTTGCTAGATACCCCTCACTGGTCGTGATAACGTAAGTTATCGTTACCGACATTTAAAGGAAACCCTCAGGGTCGCACAATTTGATGATATGGCTTACTTGAGTCAGATCGTATGGACTGGATTCTTTGAGTTCAGATTAAAGGGGATTTAATCTCTGATTGTAAGTGAGATCTGGTCTGATCATGTTTGATTGATTAGGGCTTGAGATCGGTAAGCTTCGATCGAGAGAAATGATGCTAGATCGGGGAGATCAGGGGCATCAGGAGATGAGTGGTTAGATCGTGAGCCTTAGGGTTCAATTTGGTCTAGACCAAGTGGCTTGAGCTATTTCGGTTTGGTTTGATGAACCAAATTCGATTGGACGATTTGGCTTGAACCGGTTCACAAATGTGAACGCTTGGTTCAATGCCAATAGGCGTTTTTGGTTTGTCTTGAGCGCATGGCTTGATTGTCTTCCATTTATGGAAAGTCATCAAAGCCGGTTTTGCTTAAACGCCAAAACGCTTAAGCGTTGGTCTCTTGACGACAACGCCTTGATCCTTTTCGTTGGGTGGTTGACGAAAGAGGAAGACAAGGAAAAGGAGCTCTCGGCCATAGGGATTCATCTAATCACCCCCTTTCCATTCGACAAGATAGCTTGGGTGCCTTGCTAGCACAAGGGACGTCAAGGAAGTGAGCATCTTCATCTTGTGTGTGGACTTGTGGAGGAGACCTAACTTGTTCTCTTCTTCCAAGCCGAATTCCAAGCCTATGGCGTTGGTATGAATCTCCCCTTGTTCTTATCAATCTATGATAGTTGAACATATGGCATGCAAAAGATCTTGAAACCCTTGCTTCCGCTTGCATAAATTTCATTTGCGCCATGATTAGGGTTTTTGCCCCCCTCTCGAAAGGGGTTCCAACACTGAGTGGGTACAACACGGCTCCAACGATAATCAGAACAGTGAGGTTTCGCGTCAGAAGGCTTACGAGCTTGATATGTTAGCGTTGGATTTTAACGGTCTTTTATCTTCTTACTATCAGGCAAATCCTATGGCTATAGCAGAAGATAAATAACTCATGCTGTTCTACTTATTTAAACAATAACAGAAAGCATGGATCTTATGTGGTAAAAGCCCATTGACCCTAAGTAAGACCTTAAGTTATCTTAAGTCTTCACTTGCTTCTTGGGTCTTGTTGCCTCTCATCTGGCCCAGACCAGGGCCTAAGCGCCCTCTGCAGCTCAGGTGCGCCCACCAGCTGCATGCGCCTTTGCAATTGTGTTCTGTGCTCTTGTCTAATCAAAATACATTTTGATCTATCTAGACAAGCTTGACTCGCAGGTCAATTATACAATTAATTAATTAAGAATGTGATTCGCAGATCACAAAAATAATAATTTACCAGGCTCGCAGGCCCCAGCACAGCACACATTAAGGGCAACCCACATAAGATTAAATAAACAGGCATCATGGCATCAATCAATTAACATATGATCCATAGACAAAATAAAATTTTTCGAAATCCCATTGGAATCAATTTTACTTGTCTTATGTGCCCTACAACCTTACAACGGTCCATTGATAGGGATCCACTCATCGTATCTAGTTAGATCCATGCCCTTTGCATGCACCAAGTCTTAACTGACTTGCGTTGACCTAATGGTCAACCATGCATGCGCCAAGGGCTGAACAACCAACATGAGATCTGGCAAGCGGGTGTGACCCCGGGCCTAACTCATGTGTGTTCACAGGGTGTCTCAACCAGACCTCGCTACACGCCTTTGATGCAATCGACCTATAGCCACCACGTGCATGCGCACAGGTGCTATCTGGTCGATCCATCTAGGCTGTCAGATGGTCTGATCAGACTAAGTTGATCTAAACTAGATGATGCTTTCAACCCTAGCAACCCGTCTAAGGGTTTATTGCAGGTGCGGCTTAGATCTAGTTAGAGGCGCGCAAGTAAAGTTTTGATGAAACAAAAACATGTAACATGCGCAACAATGTAAGCAATATACATGCATCAACAAAATTAACCTTACACATGCGCCACCAAAAACATCTCATATATGCGCCACCAAAATACTTTCAACTAGTATTAACGCATGATGAGAAAACTTAGATCATAAGCGCAAACAAGGATCACCAAACATAGCAATCATATGACCATATGAGATCCTACCTCTGATACCAATTGAAGAGTCCCCCTCAAGGGGGAGCGCAAGCGGATAAAACCCCTTTCAAGAGGGGGGCCGAAACCCTAAGGTAGGGGGCGCATGCAAGTTTGCTAGGGTTTCATCATATATGATCGCTTACATGCTCATATAATCAACTATGATAAATTGATTGAAGCAAGAGGGAGATTCATACCAACGCCATTGGCTTGGAGGTCGGCTTGGAAGAAGAGAGCAACTTAGATCTCCTCCAAAAGTTCACACACAAGATGAAGATCGCCTACCCCTTGTGATGCTTGTGCTAGCAAGAATCTTCAAGGGTCCTTGCCGTGTGTAAGGGGATGAAGAGACGATTTCCTTTTTGGCCGAGAGCTCCACTTGCAAAAAAAACTTCTCTTCGTCAACCTCTTGCCCAACCAAGTTCAAGGCGTTGAAGTGAAGACAAGAACGCATATGCGTTTTGGCGTTCAAGAGAAACCGGCCTTGATGACTTTCCATAAATGGATGTTCATCAAGCCATGCGCTTACTCCAACCCAAAACGCATATTAGCATTGAACCAAGCGTTCACCTTTGTGAACCGGTTCAAGCCAACATGTTCCAATCGCATTTGGTTCATGAACCAAACCGAAATAGCTCAAGCCATGTGGTCTAGACCATATTGAACCCTAAGGCTCAAGATCTCACCATTCATCTCCTGATGCTCCTGATCTCACCGATCTAGCATCATCTCTCTCGATCGAAGCTTACCGATCTCAAGCCCTAATCAATCAAACATGATCAGACCAGATCTCACTTACAATCAGAGATTAAATCCCTTTAAACTGAATCCAAACAATTCAGTCCACACGATCTGACTCAAGTAAGCCATATCATCAATTGTGCGACCCTGAGGGTTTCCTTTAAATGTCGGTAACGATAACTCACGTTATCACGATCAGTGAGGGGTATCTAGCAACACATCACTATCTCCCGATATAAAGGAAAGAGTCTTCCAAGACTACTCCCAAACCACAGCACAAGTGTGAATCTATTCACAAGGCATGCATGTGTCCCTTGCCACTGGATGTTCTTATTGGACAAGCGTGTCAAGCCTGTATCTCCAATATGATGAGCATGATTAGATCAGATGAACATAGTCATCTGGGTATGGCCATACACTATCTCAATCATCTCATCTAGGGGGCCCTTATAGAACATCACACTCCTTCAACAAGGAGACGGCAATCCTCTATCTATCACTAGTGCCCTAACCTGACTCAAGCTCATTATCCAAGATAGTCTATAACCATTATCTTTCAAATGATATTGAACTACCTCAAAACAATGACAATCATCATTCAAAGACACAAGTGATCTCAAGTCAAAGGACATGTGCCACTTGTAGCATACAAGGATTATTCACATTGTGACAAGCAATAAGAATATCCTAGTAGGGTCTGTCCAGTACATCCAATGTACCCATGAGTCTACATCTTATTCCATGCTCGAAGCATCCTATAAGATTAGAACACATATTAGTCTCAATCATATCAAGGCTGTCTCATGTTCACCAAGATATATCGACTAAGGACATTATAGCATGTCAGCCTAGCTGAACAGCTTTGAGACATTAATCAGAAGTACACTTATTACAGCAGACAAGGTAACAACCTGAATAATAACCATGCCTTTATAAACACAAGAGTTTATTACATGATACTGTTACAATCCCAAAGGCCTCAAACATTAGCCTTAAGGGCATACCCCAACAAGCCTGAGCGCTATGACGGAGTCTACATCATTGATGATGAACCCCTCACTTATGCGGATGCGGTCAGTGGACCGGAATCAGCGAGATGGCTTGAAGCTATGCGAGCCGAGATGGACTCCATGTCAGATAACCAAGTCTGGGATTTGGTTGATCCGCCTCCGGGAGTAATCCCTATAGGCTGTAAGTGGATCTTCAAGAAGAAGATTGACATGGATGGTAACGTGGTTACCTATAAAGGCAGGCTAGTTGCGAAAGGTTTCAAACAAATCTACGGGATAGATTATGATGAAACTTTCTCTCCTGTAGCCATGTTCAAGTCTATTCGGATTATTCTCGCGATAGCTGCATATTATGATTATGAGATCTGGCAAATGGATGTGAAAACCGCTTTCCTTAATGGAAAACTAGAAGAGGATGTGTATATGACACAACTTGAAGGTTTCATCAATCCATCAGATCGTCATAAAATATGCAAATTAAAGAAGTCCATTTATGGACTTAAACAAGCATCGAGAAGCTGGAATATTTGTTTTGATGAATCAATCTGTGAGTTTGGTTTCATCAAAAATGAAGATGACCCGTGTGTATATAAGAGGTTTAGTGGGAGCGTGATTACTTTCCTAGTCCTCTACGTCGATGATATCTTGATCATTGGAAACGATATTCCTGAACTGCATGCCGTTAAAGCATGGTTAAGAAAATGTTTCCAGATGAAAGATTTAGGAGAAGCAGCCTATGTATTAGGTGTGAAGATCTAAGAGATAGATCTAAGAGGCTTCTCGGGTTGTGCCAGAGTACTTACATCGATAAAGTCCTGGAGAGATTCCATTTAGAAAATTCTAAAAGATGATATCTTCCAGTCAGACATGGTCTGAATCTTTCAAAGAGTCAGTGTCCACAAACACACACTGAGAAAGATGAAATGGACAATACGCCTTATGCTTCGGCTATTGGGTCCATTATGTATGCGATGTTGTGTACTCGCCCAGACGTCGCTTACGGGTTAAGCGTGACCAGTCGATTCCAAAGTAATCCAGGAAAGGCACACTGGATTGCAGTCAAGAACATTTTAAAATATCTTCGGAGGACCAAAGATATGTTCTTGATTTATGGAGGTCAGGAAGAACTCAGTATTGAAGGATATACTGACGCTTCATTCCAATCTGACCAGGATGATTTCCGATCGCAATCAGGCTATGTTTTTAGCTTGAATGGAGGAGCAGTGGTGTGGAAAAGTTTCAAACAATCTATTGTTGCTGATTCCACAATAGAAGCCGAGTATGTTGCAGCCTCGAAAGCATCCAAGGAGGCAGTGTGGATTCGTAAGTTCGTTAAGGAACTTGGTGTTATTCCTTCGAGTGCAGATCCTTTGGTTATCTTCTGTGATAACACTGGAGCAATAGCACAAGCAAAGGAACCACGGTCGCACCAGAAGTCCAAGCACATACAGAGAAGGTTTCACTTGATCCGGGAGATCATTGATCGAGGAGAGATCAAGATCTGTAAGGTTCATACAGATGACAATCTAGCTGACCCACTTACTAAGCCTCTGGCGCAGCAGAAGCATGAGAAGCACTGTAATAATATGGGTTTGAGATTTCTCAACCATTAGATTAAGTGCAAGTGGGAGATTGTTGGGGTATGCCCTTAAGGCTAATGTTTGAGGCCTTGGTTTGTTATCAGTATCATGTATAAACTCTATGTTTATAAAGGCAATGGTTGTTATTCAGGTTGTTGCATTATCTGCTGCCATATGTATACTTCTGAATAATGTCTCAATGCTGTTCAGCTTGGCTGACATGCAGTATTGTCCTTAGTCGAGATATCTTGGTGAACATGAGACAGCCTTGATATGATTGAGACTAATATGTGTTCTAATCTTATAGGATGCTTCGAGCATGGAATAAGATGTAGACTCATGGGTACATTGGATGTACTGGACAGACCCTACTTAGGATGTTCAATTGCTTGTCACAATGTGAATAATCCTTATATGCTAACAAGTGGCATATTTTCTCTAACTTGAGATCACTTGTGTTTCTAAATGATGATTGGCATTGTCTTGAGGTAGTTCAATATCATTTGAAACATAATGGTTATAGACTATCTGGGATAATGAACATGAGTCATGTTAGGGCGCTAGTGATAGATATAGGATTGCCTTCTCCTTGATTGGAGTGTGATGTTCTAAAGGGGCCCCCTGGATGAGATGGTTGAGAAAGTGTATGGCCATACCCAGATGACTATGTTCATCTGATCTAATCATTCTCATCATATTGGAGTTACAGGCTTGACACGCTTGTCCAATAAGAACATCCAGTGGCAAAGGAAACAAGTATGCCTAGTGAATTGAATTCACACTTATGCTGTGATTTGGGTGTAGTCTTGGAAGTCTCTTTCCTTTATATCGAGAGACAGTGATGTGTTGCTAGATACCCCTCACTGATCGTGATAACGTAAGTTATCGTTACCGACATTTAAAGGAAACCCATAGGGTCGCACAATTTGATGATATGGCTTACTTAAGTCAGATCGTGTGGACTGAATTGTTTTGGTTCAGTTTAAAGGAGTTTACACTCTGATTGTAAGTGAGATCTGGTCTGATCATGTTTGATTGATTAGGGCTTGAGATCGGTAAGCTTCGATCGAGAGAATTGATGCTTGATCGATAAGATCAGGAGCATCAAGACATGAATGGTTAGATCTTGAGCCATTTGGTTTGTCAAGATCTGAACCAATGCTGGTTTGATTTGGTCTTTGAACCAAATGTAATTGAACCGAATTAAATTGAACCGGTTCACTTATGTGAACGTATGGTTCGATTGAGAGATGAAGTTCGATGGTAACGTGGTGTTGGGGTATGCCCTTAAGGCTAATGTTTGAGGCCTTGGGATTATATCAGTATCATGTATAAACTCTAATGTTTATAAAGGCAATGGTTGTTATTCAGGTTGTTACATCATCTGCTGCAATATGTATACTTCTGAATAATGTCTCAATGCTGTTCAGATTGGATGACATGCAGTTAAGTCCTTAGTCGAGATATCTTGGTGAACATGAGACAGCCTAGATATGATTGAGACTAATATGTGTTCTAATCTTATAGGATGCTTCGAGCATGGAATAAGATGTAGACTCATAGGTACATTGGATGTACTGGACAGACCCTACTAGGATATTCAATTGCTTGTCACAATGTGAATAATCCTTGTATGCAAACAAGTGGCATATGTCCTCTGACTTGAGATCACTTGTGTTTGTAAATGATGATTGTCATTGTTTTGAGGTAGTTCAATATCATTTGAAACATAATGGTTATAGACTATCTTGGATAATGATCATGAGTCAGGTTAGGACACTAGTGATAGATATAGGATTGCCATCTCCTTAATAGGAGTGTGATGTTCTAAAGGGGCCCCCCTGGATGAGATGATTGAGAAAGTGTATGGCCATACCCAGATGACTATGTTCATCTGATCTAATCATTCTCATCATATTGGAGTTACAGGCTTGACACGCTTGTCCAATAAGAACATCAAGTGGCAAAGGAAACATGTATGCCTAGTGAAGTGGATTCACACTTGTGTTGTGGTTTGGGTGTAGTCTTGGAAGACTCTTTCCTTTATATCGGGAGACAGTGATGTGTTGCTAGATACCCCTCACTGATCGTGATATCGTAAGTTATCATTACCGACATTTAAAGGAAACCCTTAGGGTCGCACAATTTGATGATATGGCTTACTTAAGTCAGATCGTGTGGACTGAATTGTTTTGGTTCAGTTTAAAGGGATTTAATCTCTGATTGTAAGTGAGATCTGGTCTGATCATGTTTGATTGATTAGGGCTTGAGATCGGTAAACTTCGATCTAGAGAATTGTTGCTAGATCGGTGAGATCAAGAGCATCAAGAGATGAACGGTTAGATCTTGAACCATTTGGTTCAATGTGATCTAGATCATGGCTTGGGCTGATTTGGTTTGGACTTTGAACCAAATGCAATTGGATTGAATTGGCTTGAACCGGTTCACATGAGTGAACGCTTGGTTCAAAGCATGTAGGCGTTTTGGCGGTTTCATTGAGTGGGCGCATGGCTTCATTTATTTCTATTTTTAGAAAGCATGTAACGCCACTTCTTGTTGAACGCCTCAACGCCTTAAGCCGAAGTTCTTCTCTCTCGACGCCCTCTCTCTCGTGTGGCAAAAAAGACTTCACGCCTTGGAGAAATTTCGACAAGCAAAGTCTCATCTCAATTCCCTTCAAGCGATCAAGGATACTTTGAAGAACTTTGCTAGCACAAAGGACTCAAAGGAGCAAGCCATCTCTCTTCTTGTGTGCGGCTACCTTTGGAGAAGACCCCTTTCGATCTTTGCTTCCAAGGCACCATCCAAGCGATGGCAATGGTATGATCTTTCTTCTAGATCTATCTACATTGCAAGGTATTGAAAGTTGATCATATGACATATAAATCGATCTAGGAAACCCTTGCTTCCGCTCGAAAATTTTTTATATGCGCCTACTATTAGGGTTTCGCCCCCCTTGTTTTAGGGGACTTTCAATTGGTATCAGAGCATGCGGTTCTATATGTGTTCATATGATTGCTTCATGTTACTACTTGTGATCCATGTTTGCGTGGGTAGATCTAATCATCATGTGAATATAACATGTTAAACATTAGATGCTTGTTTTATTCATGGTGGCGCATGTATGATGTTGGCGCAATGTTGTATTTTTGTTTTATCCATCAAAACTTAACTTGCGCGGCTCACTTAGATCTAAGCGCCTGCTATAAGTCCTTAGACGGGTTAGTAGGGTTGAAGTCACAGTCGAGTCTAGATCCAACCAGTCTGATCAGACTATCTGACAGCCTAGATGGGTTGACCAGATAGCACCTGTGCGCAAGCACGAGGTGGCTATAGGTCGACTGCAGACAGGCGTGTAGCGATGTCTGGTTGAGACAACCTGTGAATACGCATGAGTTAGGCCCGGGATCACACCCGCTTGCCAGAACTCATGAGGGTAGTTCAGCCCAACGCATGCATTGTTGACCATTAGGTCGACTCAAGTCGGTTAGGACTTGGTGTATGCAACGGCAGTGGATCTGACTAGACATGATGAGTGGATCCCTATTAATGGACCGTTGTAAGGTAGTAGGGCACATAAGGAAAATAAAATTGATGCCAATGGGTTTTTCAAAATTTTATTTTCTGGTTTGGATCACATGTTGATTGGATGGCATGATGCGTGTTTATTTAATCTTATGTGGGCTGCCTATTTAATGTGTGCTGTGCTGGGGCCTGCGAGCCTGGATTAAATTGTAAATTAATTTTTATTGTGATATGCGCATCACATGTTATTTAATTTATAAAGTGTAATTGACCTGCGTGTCAATCATGTCTAGATAGATTAAATTGTATTTTAATCAGACATGAGCACAGAGCACACTTGGCAGAGGCGCATGCAGCAGAGGCTTGACCAGGTGGGAGGTCCAGGGTTCGACTCTGGGACAGGCGCATTTACCTGGTGGGCGCACCTGAGCTGCAATGGGCGCTTGGGCCCTGGGTTGGGCCAGATGAGATGCAAAAGACCCATGAAGAGCTAAAGTGAAGACTTAAGTTAAATTAAGGTCTTACCTAGGGCTTATGGGCTTTTACCACATAAGATCAGCATGCTTTCTATTTATTGTTTATATAATTAGAATTACATGATTTAATCTTCTGCTATCGCCATAGGTTATGCATGATAGTTAAGAAGATAAAAGACCGTTAAAATCCAACGCTAAAATATCAAGCGCGTAAGCCTTCTGACGCGAAACCTCACTGTTCTGACTATCGTTGGGGCCGTGTTGTACCCACTCAGTGGGCACGCCCATCTATCTTCAGACGGTGTGTGATTACACCTGCGTGTTACAGGGAAGGGATTTATCGCTTCTCGTTGCTCAGCATAGCACGTGGTGGTCCAGGGAGTAGGTCAGGTCAGCTTGACCATGTAGGCTACATACTGAGCATATGTGAGCTATATGGAGGCAGCCAACTGTGGGATCAGAGACTGTGTTGTACCAACTCAGTTGGCACAGTCTGCTGGATTGCCCAGATGAAGGGGAATCGCACGGGTTGGCGATTGGTAGGGACTGCCTACCAGAAATTAGTGCTTGTACTCTCTGTGCATCTTATCTCGCCTGAGCGGGACGCGGAGACCAAGTATGAAATCTGGATCCCATCTCACTAAAAGAGTGTTACTCTTTCAAACTGTTTTACTGGATTTTTCGGTCAGATAAAATAGTGAGAAAAGAATCTTTCTTAAGTCCTGGATTGATTCTAAACATTGATACTGACCTTGCTGTTCTTGCATTGTTGTAGATTACTCCAGCAACGAACACCACGAATTTCAATGTGCGATCCCTACTGGAAAGGGAGAAGTTTGCTGGGCCAAACTTCTCGGACTGGTACGGACACCTTAAGATTGTTCTAAAGGCAGAGAGGAAACTGTATGTCCTCGAGACGGCTATACCGCCTCAACCCGCTGCGAACGCCGCAAGGGCGGTTCGTGATGCCAATGAAAAGCATGTCAATGATAGCATTGATGTCTCTTGCCTGATGCTTGCGTCTATGATGCCAGAGCTGCAACGTCAGCATGAGGATCTATCTGCTATACAGATTATAGCAAACCTCAAGATGCTGTATGCTGCATAGGCTAGGACTGAACGCTACAATTTGACTAAGCTTTTCTTTCAGAGCAAACTGGCTGAAGGGAGTCCAGTGGGAGCTCACGTACTCAAGATGATTGGGTACAAGGAGGCTCTAGAGAAACTGGGACATACCGTCAATCAGGAGCTTGCTGTAGACATCATTCTTCAGTCTCTCCCGACCTCTTTCTATCCGTTCATCATTAACTTTAATATGAACAAGATCGACTGTACGCCGGCAGAGTTACTGAACATGCTCTTGACTACAGAGCTGACTCTAAAGGGAAAGCCTTCAACCTCTATCTTGATGGTTTCTTCTAGGAACAAGAAGAAGGGGAAGAAGGGCAAAGCCCCTGTTAAGAGTTACAACAAGGCTCTGAAACAAAAGGTTAAGCAGTCGAAGGAATACAGATGTTTCCATTGTGGCCAGCTGGGTCACTGGAAAAAGGACTGTAAAGCGCTCCAAGGAGACAAGAAGGGAAGCATTGCTTCTGGCTCAGGTATATTTGTGACTGAAGTCATGATATCTTCTTCTTCTATTTCATGGGTGTTGGACACTGCATGTGGAGTTCACATTTGTTCAAATGTACAGGAACTCAAGAGAAGAAGACAGGTGGGACAGCATGAGGTGGACCTACGAGTTGGAAACGGGGCACGGGTTGCTGCTGTTGTTGTAGGAGAATATCACATCTCATTACCATCTGGACTTGTATTACAATTGAACAATTGTTATTTTGTACCTAGCATAACGAAAAATATTATCTCTATTCCTGCTCTTGTCAGGAAAGGGTTTTCCTTTGAATGCAATATTTCAAAGTGTGTTATTTCTTATGATAATATTGTTTATGCTACTGGATCAATTAACAATGGGTTATTCATGTTGGACATGGAATGTTCTATACAAAATATTGATAATAAGAAAGCCAAGTATGCTGATGACAGCACCTTGCTATGGCATAGTCGTTTAGGCCATATTAACAAGAAACGCATTAAGCGGTTGCATGATCATGGACTGCTGGGATCATTCTCCTATGAGGAGATTGATACATGCAAAGCTTGTTTAATGGGTAAAATGACGAAGGCTCCTTTTCCTCACAAAGGTCAAAGGGCTTCAGGTTTACTTGACCTTATACACAGTGATGTGTGTGGGCCATTTAGTAAACATGCCAGAGGTGGCTATTCATACTTCATTACCTTTATTGATGATTTCAGTAGATACGGGTATGTCTATCTAATGAGACATAAGAGTGAATCTTTTGACAAGTTCAAAGAGTTCAAAAATGAAGTACAGAATCAGCTAGGCCGAAATATCAAGGCACTTCGCTCAGATCGAGGTGGAGAATACCTAAGTCGTGAGTTTACTGACTATCTGAAGGAGTGTGGGATTATCACACAGCTCACTCCGCCAGGAACACCGCAATGGAATGGTGTGTCCGAGAGGAGGAACAGAACCTTATTGGATATGGTTCGTTCAATGATGAGTCAGGCTACTCTACCTTACTCCTTTTGGGGATTTGCACTGGAAACAGCTGCAAAGGTACTAAACCGAGTGCCATCCAAGGCAGTTTCAAAGACTCCATATGAGTTATGGTATGGGAAATAGCCGAGCTTGACATTTATTAAGATCTGGGGTTGCGAGGCTTATGTCAAAAAGCTCGCCTCTGGGAAACTAGAGAGCAGATCTGAGAAATGTATCTTTGTCGGTTACCCTAAGGAAACTAAGGGTTATTATTTCTACGATCCCAAAGAGAACAAAGTATTTGTTGCTCGGACGGCCATTTTTCTTGAGAAGGAATTTCTTCTGCAAGAGGCCAGTGGGAGAGAAATAAAGCTGGATGAGAATCCAGAAGAAGGACAAAGTAGTCAAGCACAGTTGGATGAGCCTGAGCCAGTAGAACAGGTTATTGAACAACCTGAGGCTCAGATATCACGGGAACCGCGAAGATCGGGAAGGATCCGTCGACAGCCTGAGCGCTATGACGGAGTCTACATCATTGATCATGATGAACCCCTCACTTATGCGGATGCGGTCAGTGGACCGGAATCAGCGAGATGGCTTGAAGCTATGCGAGCCGAGATGGACTCCATGTCAGATAACCAAGTCTGGGATTTGGTTGATCCACCTCCGGGAGTAATCCCTATAGGCTGTAAATGGATCTTCAAGAAGAAGATTGACATGGATGGTAACGTGGTTACCTATAAAGGCAGGCTAGTTGCGAAAGGTTTCAAACAAATCTATGGGATAGATTACGATGAAACTTTCTCTCCTGTAGCCATGTTCAAGTCTATTCGGATTATTCTTGCGATAGAAGCATATTACGATTATGAGATCTGGCAGATGGATATGAAGACCGCTTTCCTTAATGGAAATCTGGATCAGGATGTGTATATGACACAACCTGAAGGTTTCACTAATCCATCAGATCGTCATAAAATATGCAAGTTAAAGAAGTCCATTTATGGACTTAAGCAAGCATCTAGAAGCTGGAATATTCGTTTTGATGAATCAATCTGTGAATTTGGTTTCATCAAGAATGAAGATGACCCGTGTGTATATAAAAGGTTTAGTGGGAGCGTAATTACTTTCCTAGTCCTCTACGTCGATGATATCTTAATCATTGGAAACGATATTCCTGAACTACATGCGGTTAAGGCATGGTTAAGAAAATGTTTCCAGATGAAAGATCTAGGAGAAGCAGCCTATGTATTAGGTGTGAAGATCTACAGAGATAGATCTAAGAGACTTCTCGGGCTGTGCCAGAGTACTTACATCGATAAAGTCCTGGAGAGATTTCATTTAGAGAATTCTAAAAGAGGATATCTTCCAGTCAGACATGGTCTGAATCTTTCAAAGAGTCAGTGTCCACAAACACAGACTGAGAAAGATGAAATGGACAATACGCCTTATGCTTCGGCTATTGGGTCCATTATGTATGCGATGTTGTGTACTCGCCCAGACGTCGCTTACGGGTTAAGCGTGACCAGTCGATTCCAAAGTAATCCTGGTCAGGCACACTGGATTGCAGTCAAGAACCTTTTAAAATATCTGCGGAGGACCAAAGATATGTTTTTGGTGTATGGTGGTCAGGAAGAACTCAGTATTGAAGGATATACTGACGCTTCGTTCCAATCTGACCAGGATGATTTCCGATCGCAATCAGGCTATGTTTTTAGCTTGAATGGAGGTGCGGTGGTGTGGAAAAGTTTCAAACAATCTATCATTGCTGATTCTACAACAGAAGCCAAGTATGTTGCAGCCTCAGAAGCATGTAAGGAGGCAGTGTGGATTCGTAAGTTCGTTCAGGAACTTGGTGTTGTTCCTTCGAGTGCAGATCCATTGGTTATCTTCTGTGATAACACTGGAGCAATCGCACAAGCAAAGGAACCACGGTCGCACCAGAAGTCCAAGCACATACAGAGACGGTTTCACTTGATCCGGGAGATCATTGATCGTGGCGAGATCAAAGTCTGCAAGGTTCATACAGATGACAATCTGGCTGACCCGCTTACAAAGCCTCTGGCGCAGCAGAAGCATGAAAAGCACTGTAATAATATGGGTTTGAGATTTCTCAACCATTAGATTAAGTGCAAGTGGGAGATTGTTGGGGTATGCCCTTAAGGCTAATGTTTGAGGCCTTGGGATTATATCAGTATCATGTATAAACTCTAATGTTTATAAAGGCAATGGTTGTTATTCAGGTTGTTACATCATCTGCTGCAATATGTATACTTCTGAATAATGTCTCAATGCTGTTCAGATTGGCTGACATGCAGTTAAGTCCTTAGTCGAGATATCTTGGTGAACATGAGACAGCCTAGATATGATTGAGACTAATATGTGTTCTAATCTTATAGGATGCTTCGAGCATGGAATAAGATGTAGACTCATAGGTACATTGGATGTACTGGACAGACCCTACTAGGATATTCAATTGCTTGTCACAATGTGAATAATCCTTGTATGCAAACAAGTGGCATATGTCCTCTGACTTGAGATCACTTGTGTTTCTAAATGATGATTGTCATTGTTTTGAGGTAGTTCAATATCATTTGAAACATAATGGTTATAGACTATCTTGGATAATGATCATGAGTCAGGTTAGGACACTAGTGATAGATATAGGATTGCCGTCTCCTTAATAGGAGTGTGATGTTCTAAAGGGGCCCCCCTGGATGAGATGATTGAGAAAGTGTATGGCCATACCCAGATGACTATGTTCATCTGATCTAATCATTCTCATCATATTGGAGTTACAGGCTTGACACGCTTGTCCAATAAGAACATCAAGTGGCAAAGGAAACATGTATGCCTAGTGAAGTGGATTCACACTTGTGCTGTGGTTTGGGTGTAGTCTTGGAAGACTCTTTCCTTTATATCGGGAGACAGTGATGTGTTTCTAGATACCCCTCACTGATTGTGATAACGTAAGTTATCGTTACCGACATTTAAAGGAAACCCTTAGGGTCGCACAATTTGATGATATGGCTTACTTAAGTCAGATCGTGTGGACTGAATTGTTTTGGTTCAGTTTAAAGGGATTTAATCTCTGATTGTAAGTGAGATCTGGTCTGATCATGTTTGATTGATTAGGGCTTGAGATCGGTAAGCTTCGATCGAGAGAATTGTTGCTAGATCGGTGAGATCAAGAGCATCAAGAGATGAACGGTTAGATCTTGAACCATTTGGTTCAAATTGATCTAGATCATGGCTTGGGCTGATTTGGTTTGGACTTTGAACCAAATGCAATTGGATTGAATTGGCTTGAACCGGTTCACATGAGTGAACGCTTGGTTCAAAGCATGTAGGCGTTTTGGCGGTTTCATTGAGTGGGCGCATGGCTTCATGTATTTCTATTTTTAGAAAGCATGTAACGCCACTTCTTGTTGAACGCCTCAACGCCTTAAGCCGAAGTTCTTCTCTCTCGACGCCCTCTCTCTCGTGTGGCAAAAAAAGACTTCATGCCTTGGAGAAATTTCGACAAGCAAAGTCTCATCTCAATTCCCTTCAAGCGATCAAGGATACTTTGAAGAACTTTGCTAGCACAAAGGACTCAAAGGAGCAAGCCATCTCTCTTCTTGTGTGCGGCTACCTTTGGAGAAGACCCCTTTCGATCTTTGCTTCCAAGGCACCATCCAAGCGATGGCAATGGTATGATCTTTCTTCTAGATCTATCTACATTGCAAGGTATTGAAAGTTGATCATATGACATATAAATCGATCTAGGAAACCCTTGCTTCCGCTCGAAAATTTTTTTATATGCGCCTACTATTAGGGTTTCGCCCCCCTTGTTTTAGGGGACTTTCACGTGGGATTGAATGTGGAGTTAGTGCTTTCTATTTTTAGAAAGACGTTTTCCTTGTTGGAAACTCCCAACGTTTTCGAACGTGAGAAGTCTCCTCTCTCTCTCGTCGACTTGCATCTTCTTGCTCTCGTTTTGGGTGATCTTCACGCCAAGAAGAGCTTTCGGCTAGAAAAAGAAAAAAAGCAATTCATCTCTTCTCCTCCACACAAAAGGACACCTTGGAGCCTTGCTAGCACAAGGATCGACAAGGAGTCGGCGATCAATCATCTTGTGTACGCACGCTTTAGAGGAGAGCTACTTCGTTCTCTGCTTCCAAGACGCCATTCAATCATGGCTATGGTATGATCTTAATTTGATCTATACAAGTATTAATAAGTTGATTATATGACATGCAAACCGATCTTAGAAACCCTAGCTTCCGCTTGTGAAAACTCTGATATGCGCCTATTAGGGTTTTCACCCCCCCCCCTTTAGGGACTTTCACCTGAACCCTAGGGTAGGGTGGCTTCTATGGTTACCTAGAGGCGCATCCAAAGGGGTTGGCGGCTAGGGTTAGGGTTGGCGCACCTCACCCTAAAGGTGGCACATCCCTTCTTTGACCTAACCTTGAGTGGCTCCTAGGGTTGCCTAGATGTTATGCTTAAGGGATTATGGTTGGATAAGGTGATGGTGCAACCTAACCAAGTTAGGGGGCTGACCTTTGTCCTTAGCTGAACCATGAGACCTTCTAGGGTTTCCTAGTTGTGCATCAAGGGTTCAAGGGCTAATGATGAAGATGGCTCACCCTAAGGGGCTGACCTACATCAATAGCCGAGCGATGTTGAATTTTGGGGTCACCTAGTAGTCTAACAATGGGTTCACAGGCTGATGGTGAAGGTTGAGCATCCTAATGAAAGGTCCCCTAATTCAAGGGGAGGGGTGAAACCCTATGTATAAGGCGCATATAACAAGTTTCGAGCGGAAGCAAGGGTTTCTTTTCATCTTTTGCATGCCATATGATCAACATATATAAATGCTTGTATAGATCGATAGAGATCAAAAAGGAGATCATACCAATGCCATCGATTGGATGGTGCCTTGGAAGCAAAGACGCAAACGCTCCTTCTCCAAAGGTGACGCACACAACAAACGAAGATGGCTTGCTCCTTTGAATCCTTTGTGCTAGCAAAGCGCTTCAAAGGGTCCTTGTCGCGTGAGGATGATGAGATCTCTCTTGCTTGGCCGAGTAACCTCCTTGGCGTGAAGACTCTATCTCTCTTCGAGAGAGGAGACGTCGAGAGGAGATCATAGGCGACGTGAGAAACGTTCCATTTGAACGTTAAGACATGGCTTCTAAAAATAGTAAGCCTTAATGTCTCAAGCGGTTATGCGTTCACTTCAAAGTGAACCAAGCGCTTATCTCACTCCCTTTTGAACCATGCGCTCATACATGAGCCGGTTCAATTGAATTTTGGTCCAAGACCAAATTAAATCAGCCCAAGCGATTTGGTCTAGACCACAGTAAACCCTAAGGTTCCAGATCTAACCGTTCATCTCTGAATGCTCTTGATCTCACCGATCTAGCATCAAATCTCTCGATCGAAGCTTACCGATCTCAAGCCCTAATCAATCAAACATGATCAGACCAAATCTCACTTACAATCAGAGTCTAAATCCCTTTAAACTGAACCCAAACAATTCTGTCCACACGATCTGACTTAAGTAAGTCATATCATCAAATTGTGCGACCCTGAGGGTTTCCTTTAAATGTCGGTAACGATAACTTACGTTATCACGATCAGTGAGGGGTATCTAGCAACACATCACTGTCTCCCGATATAAAGGAAAGAGTCTTCCAAGACTACACCCAAACCACAGCACAAGTGTGAATCCACTTCACTAGGCATACATGTTTCCTTTGCCACTGGATGTTCTTATTGGACAAGCGTGTCAAGCTTGTAACTCCAATATGATGAGCATGATTAGATCAGATGAACATAGTCACCTGGGTATGGCCATACACTTTCTCAATCATCTCATCCAGGGGGCCCCTTTAGAACATCACACTCCAATCAAGGAGACGGCAATCCTATATCTATCACTAGTGTCCTAACCTGACTCATGATCATTATCCAAGATAGTCTATAACCATTATGTTTCAAATGATATTGAACTACCTCAAAACAATGACAATCATCATTTAGAAACACAAGTGATCTCAAGTCAGAGGACATGTGCCACTTGTTGCAAACAAGGATTATTCACATTGTGACAACCAATTGAATATCCTAGTAGGGTCTGTCCAGTACATCCAATGTACCCATGAGTCTACATCTTATTCCATGCTCGAAGCATCCTATAAGATTAGAACACATATTAGTCTCAATCATATCAAGGCTGTCTCATGTTCACCAAGATATTTCGACTAAGGACATTACAGCATGTCAGCCAAGCTGAACAGCATTGAGACATTATTCAGAAGCACACTTATTGCAGCAGACAATGTAACAAACTGAATAACAACCATTGCCTTTATAAACTTAGAGTTTATACATGATACTGATAGAGTCCCAAGGCCTCAAACATTAGCCTTAAGGGCATACCCCAACAATCTCCCACTTGCACTTAATCTAATGGTTGAGAAATCTCAAACCCATATTATTACAGTGCTTCTCATGCTTCTGCTGCGCCAGAGGCTTGGTAAGCGGGTCAGCCAGATTGTCATCTGTATGAACCTTGCAGATTTTGATCTCGCCTCGATCAATGATCTCCCGGATCAAGTCAAACCGTCTCTGTATGTGCTTGGACTTCTGGTGCGACCGTGGTTCCTTTACTTGTGCGATTGCTCCAGTGTTATCGCAGAAGATAACCAAAGGATCTGCACTCGAAGGAACAACACCAAGTTCTTGAACGAACTTACGAATCCACACTGCCTGCTTGGATGCTTCCGAGGCTGCAACATACTCGGCTTCTGTTGTGGAATCAGCAACGATAGACTGTTTGAAACTTTTCCACACCACTGCTCCTCCATTCAAGCTAAAAACATAGCCTGATTGCGATCGGAAATCATCCTGGTCCGATTGGAATGAAGCGTCAGTATATCCTTCAATACTGAGTTCTTCCTGACCTCCATCTATCAAGAACATATCTTTGGTCCTCTGAAGATATTTCAAAATGTTCTTGACTGCAATCCATTGCGCCTGACCTGGATTACTTTGGAATCGACTGGTCACGCTTAACCCGTAAGCGATGTCTGGGCGAGTACACAACATCGCATACATAATGGATCCAATAGCCGAAGCATAAGGCGTATTGTCCATTTCATCTTTCTCAGTCTGTGTTTGTGGACACTGACTCTTTGAAAGATTCAGACCATGTCTGGCTGGAAGATATCCTCTTTTAGAATTCTCTAAATGAAATCTCTCCAGGACTTTATCGATGTAAGTACTCTGGCACAGCCCGAGAAGCCTCTTAGATCTATCCCTGTAGATCTTCACACCTAATACATAGGCTGCTTCTCCTAGATCTTTCATCTGGAAACATTTTCTTAACCATGCTTTAACAGCATGCAGTTCAGGAATATCGTTTCCAATGATTAAGATATCATTGACGTAGAGGACTAGGAAAGTAATCACGCTCCCACTAAACCTCTTATATACACACGGGTCATCTTCATTCTTGATGAAACCAAATTCACAGATTGATTCATCAAAACGAATATTCCAGCTTCTTGATGCTTGTTTAAGTCCATAAATGGACTTCTTTAACTTGCATATTTTATGACGATCTGATGGATTGGTGAAACCTTCAGGTTGTGTCATATACACATCCTCATCCAGTTTTCCATTAAGGAAAGCGGTCTTCACATCCATTTGCCAGATCTCATAATCGTAATATGCTGCTATCGCAAGAATAATCCGAATAGACTTGAACATGGCTACAGGAGAGAAAGTTTCATCATAATCTATCCCGTAGATTTGTTTGAAACCTTTCGCAACTAGCCTGCCTTTATAGGTAACTACGTTACCATCCATGTCAATCTTCTTCTTGAAGATCCATTTACAGCCAATAGGGATTACTCCCGGAGGCGGATCAACCAAATCCCAGACTTGGTTATCTGACATGGAGTCCATTTCGGCTCGCATAGCTTCAAGCCATCTAGCTGACTCCGGTCCACCGACCGCATCCGCATAAGTGAGGGGTTCATCATGATCAATGATGTAGACTCCGTCATAGCGCTCAGGCTGTCGACGGATCCTTCCCGATCTTCGCGGTTCCCGTGACATCTGAGCCTCAGGTTGTTCAATAACCTATTCTACTGGCTCAGGCTCATCCAACTGTGCTTGACTACTTTGTCCTTCCTGTGGATTCTCATCCAACTTTATTTCTCTCCCACTGGCTTCTTGCAGAAGAAACTCCTTCTCAAGAAAAATAGCCGTCCGAGCAACAAATACCTTGTTCTCTTTGGGATCGTAGAAATAATAACCCTTAGTTTCCTTAGGGTAACCGACAAAGATGCATTTATCAGATCTGCTCTCCAGTTTCCCAGAGGCGAGCTTTTTGACATAAGCCTCGCAACCCCAGATCTTGATAAATGTCAAGCTCGGCTGTTTCCCATACCATAACTCATATGGAGTCTTTGAAACTGCCTTGGATGGCACTCGGTTTAGTACTTTTGCAGCTGTTTCCAGTGCAAATCCCCAAAAGGAGTAAGGTAGAGTAGCCTGACTCATCATCGAACGAACCATATCCAGTAAGGTTCTATTTCTCCTCTCGGACACACCATTCCATTGCGGTGTTCCTGGCGGAGTGAGCTGTGAGATAATCCCACACTCCTTCAGATAGTCAGTAAACTCTCGACTTAGGTATTCTCCACCTCGATCAGAACGAAGTGCCTTGATATTTCGGCCTAGCTGATTCTGTACTTCATTCTTGAACTCTTTGAACTTGTCAAAAGATTCACTCTTATGTCTCATTAGATAGACATACCCATATCTACTGAAATCATCAGTAAAGGTAATGAAGTATGAATAGCCACCTCTGGCATGTTTACTAAATGGCCCACACACATCACTGTGTATAAGGTCAAGTAAACCTGAAGCCCTTTGACCTTTGTGAGGAAAAGGAGCCTTCGTCATTTTACCCATTAAACAAGCTTTGCATGTATCAATCTCCTCACAGGAGAATGATCCCAGCAGTCCATGGTCATGCAACCGCTTAATGCGCTTCTTGTTAATATGGCCTAAACGACTATGCCATAACAAGGTGCTGTCATCAGCATACTTGGCTTTCTTATTATCAATCTTTTGTATAGAACATTCCATGTCCAACATGAATAACCCATTGTTAATTGACCCAGTAGCATAAACAATATTATCATAAGAAATAACACACTTTGAAATATTGCATTCAAAGGAAAATCCTTTCCTGACAAGAGCAGGAATAGAGATAATATTTTTCGTAATGCTTGGTACAAAGTAACAATTGTCTAGTTCCAATACAAGTCCAGATGGTAATGAGATGTAATAAACTCCTACAGCAATAGCAGCAACCCGTGCCCCGTTTCCAACTCGTAGGTCCACCTCATGCTGTCCCACCTGTCTTCTTCTCTTGAGTTCCTGTACATTTGAACAAATGTGAACTCCACATGCAGTGTCCAACACCCATGAAATAGAAGAAGAAGATATCATGACTTTAGTCACAAATATACCTGAGCCAGAAGCGATGCTTCCCTTCTTGTCTCCTTGGAGCGCTTTACAGTCCTTTTTCCAGTGACCCAGCTGGCCACAATGGAAACATCTGTATTCCTTCGACCGCTTAACCTTTTGTTTCAGAGCCTTGTTGTAGTTCTTAACAGGGGCTTTGCCCTTCTTCCCCTTCTTCTTGTTCCTGGAAGGGAACATCAAGACAGAGGTTGAAGGCTTTCCCTTTAGAGTTTCCTCTGTAGTCAAGAGCATATTCAGCAACTCTGCCGGAGTGCAGTCGATCTTGTTCATATTAAAATTAATAATGAACGGATCGAAAGAGGCTGGGAGGGACTGCAGAATAATGTCTACAGCAAGCTCCTGATTGATGGTATGCCCCAGTTTCTCTAGAGCCTCTTTGTGCCCTATCATCTTGAGCACATGAGCTCCCACTGGACTCCCTTCAGTCAGTTTGCTCTGAAAGAAAAGCTTGGTCAAATTATAGCGTTCAGTCCTCGCCTGTGTAGCATATAGCATCTTGAGGTTTGCTATAATTTCTATAGCAGACATATCCTCATGCTGACGCTGCAGCTGTGGCGTCATAGACGCTAGCATCAGGCAAGCGACATCAATGCTATCATTGACATGCTTTTCATAGGCATCCCGAACCGCCCTTGCGGCGTTCGGAGCGGGTTGAGGCGGTATAGCCGTCTCGAGGACATACAGTTTCCTCTCAGCCTTAAGAACAATCTTAAGGTGTCCGTACCAGTCTGAGAAGTTTGGCCCAGCAAACTTCTCCCTTTCCAGTAGGGATCGCACATTGAAGCTCATGGTGTTCGTTGCTGCAGGAATCTACAACAATTCAAGAACAGCAAGGTCAGTATCAATGTTTAGAATCAATCCAGGACTTAAGAAAGATTCTTTTCTCACTATTTTATCTGACTGAAAAATCCATAAAAACAGTCCGAAAGAGTAACACTCTTTTAGTGAGATGGGATCCAGATTTCATACTTGGTCTCCGCGTCCCGCTCAGGCGAGATAAGATGCACAGAGAGTACAAGCACTAATTTCTGGTAGGCAGTCCCTGCCAATCGCCAACCCGTGCGATTCCCCTTCATCTGGGCAATCCAGCCGACTGTGCCAACTGAGTTGGTACAACACAGTCTCTGATCCCACAGATGGCTGCCTCCATATAGCTAACATATGCTTAGTATGTAGCCTACATGGTCAAGCTGACCTAACCTACTCCCTGGACCACCACGTGCTATGCTGAGCAACGAGAAGCGATAAATCCCTTCTCTGTAACACGCAGGTGAAATCACACACCGTCTGAAGATAGATGGGCGTGCCCACTGAGTGCGTACAACACGGCCCCAACGATAGTCAGAACAGTGAGGTTTCGCGTCAGAAGGCTTACGCGCTTGATATTTAGCGTTGGATTTTAACGGTCTTTTTATCTTCTTAACTATCATGGAAACCCTATGGTGATAGCAGAAGATTAAATCATGCAATTCTAATTATATAAACAATAAATAGAAAGCATGCTGATCTTATGTGGTAAAAGCCCATTAACCCTAAGTAAGACCTTAATTTAACTTAAGTCTTCACTTGAGCTCTCCATGGGTCTTTTGCATCTCATTTGGCCCAACCCAGGGCCCAAGCGCCCACTGCAGCTCAGGTGCGCCCACCAGGTAAATGCGCCTGTCATAGGGTCGAACCGTAGACCTCCCACCTGGTCAAGCCTCAAGCTGCATGCGCCTCTGCCATGTGTGCTATGTGCTCTTGTCTGATTACAATTTAATCTATCTAGACAAGATTGACACGCAGGTCAATTACACAATAAATTAATTAAAATGTGATGCGCAGATCACAAATATAATAATTTACATTTTTAATCCAGGCACGCAGGCCCCAGCACAGCACACATTAACACGGGCAGCCCACATAAGATTAAATAAACAAGCATATGCTTACAATCAACATGTGATCCAATAAGAAAATAAAATTTTGAAAAACCCCATTGGCATCAATTTTATTTGTCTTATGTGCCCTACTACCTTACAACGGTCCATTAATAGGGATCCACTCATCATGTCTAGTCAGATCCACTGCCCTTGCATGCACCAAGTCCTAACTGACTTGAATCGACCAAATGGTCAACCATGCATGCGCCAAGGGCTGAACGTCCTCATGAGTTCTGGCAAGCGGGTGTGACCCCGGGCCTAACTCATGTGCGTTCACTTGTTGTCTCAACCAGACATCGCTACACGCCTGTCTGCAGTCGACCTATAGCCACCTCGTGCTAGCGCACAGGTGCCATCTGGTCGACCCATCTTGGCTGTCAGATGGTCTGATCAGACTCGTTGGATCCTACCTAGAGGATGACTTCAACCCCATCAACCCGTCTAAGGGTTTACAGTAGGCGCATCTTAGATCTAAGTTAGGCGCGCAAGTTAAGTGTTTAACAAACCGAAAACAATAACAAGTCCCAACATCATTATACATGCGCAACTATAAGATAAACATACATGTCATCTTGTCGCATGATGAAACTATTAGATCTAAGTATTTGCGCAAGCATGGATCAAACATGAAGATCAAACATAGCAATCATATTAACATGCAAATAACCTGCTCTGATACCAATTGAAAGGTCCCCTAATTCAAGGGGAGGGGCGAAACCCTATGTATAAGGCGCATATAACAAGTTTCGAGCGGAAGCAAGGGTTTCTTTTCATCTTTTGCATGCCATATGATCAACATATATAAATGCTTGTATAGATCGATAGAGATCAAAAAGGAGATCATACCAATGCCATCGATTGGATGGTGCCTTGGAAGCAAAGACGCAAACGCTCCTTCTCCAAAGGTGACGCACACAACAAACGAAGATGGCTTGCTCCTTTGAATCCTTTGTGCTAGCAAAGCGCTTCAAAGGGTCCTTGTCGCGTGAGGATGATGAGATCTCTCTTGCTTGGCCGAGTAACCTCCTTGGCGTGAAGACTCTATCTCTCTTCGAGAGAGGAGACGTCGAGAGGAGATGATAGGCGACGTGAGAAACGTTCCATTTGAACGTTAAGACATGGCTTCTAAAAATAGTAAGCCTTAATGTCTCAAGCGGTTATGCGTTCACTTCAAAGTGAACCAAGCGCTTATCTCACTCCCTTTTGAACCATGCGCTCATACATGAGCCGGTTCAATTGAATTTTGGTCCAAGACCAAATTAAATCAGCCCAAGCGATTTGGTCTAGACCACAGTAAACCCTAAGGTTCCAGATCTAACCGTTCATCTCTGAATGCTCTTGATCTCACCGATCTAGCATCAAATCTCTCGATCGAAGCTTACCGATCTCAAGCCCTAATCAATCAAACATGATCAGACCAGATCTCACTTACAATCAGAGTCTAAATCCCTTTAAACTGAACCCAAACAATTCAGTCCACACGATCTGACTTAAGTAAGCCATATCATCAAATTGTGCGACCCTGAGGGTTTCCTTTAAATGTCGGTAACGATAACTTACGTTATCACGATCAGTGAGGGGTATCTAGCAACACATCACTGTCTCCCGATATAAAGGAAAGAGTCTTCCAAGACTACACCCAAACCACAGCACAAGTGTGAATCCACTTCACTAGGCATACATGTTTCCTTTGCCACTGGATGTTCTTATTGGACAAGCGTGTCAAGCTTGTAACTCCAATATGATGAGCATGATTAGATCAGATGAACATAGTCACCTGGGTATGGCCATACACTTTCTCAATCATCTCATCCAGGGGGCCCCTTTAGAACATCACACTCCAATCAAGGAGACGGCAATCCTATATCTATCACTAGTGTCCTAACCTGACTCATGATCATTATCCAAGATAGTCTATAACCATTATGTTTCAAATGATATTGAACTACCTCAAAACAATGACAATCATCATTTAGAAACACAAGTGATCTCAAGTCAGAGGACATGTGCCACTTGTTGCAAACAAGGATTATTCACATTGTGACAAGCAATTGAATATCCTAGTAGGGTCTGTCTAGTACATCCAATGTACCCATGAGTCTACATCTTATTCCATGCTCGAAGCATCCTATAAGATTAGAACACATATTAGTCTCAATCATATCAAGGCTGTCTCATGTTCACCAAGATATTTCGACTAAGGACATTACAGCATGTCAGCCAAGCTGCACAGCATTGAGACATTATTCAGAAGCACACTTATTGCAGCAGACAATGTAACAAACTGAATAACAACCATTGCCTTTATAAACTTAGAGTTTATACATGATACTGATAGAGTCCCAAGGCCTCAAACATTAGCCTTAAGGGCATACCCCAACACCTAAGAGGCTGATCAACTTGACTAGCCAAACCATGTTGCTTACTAGGCCTGCCTAGTGGTGCATCTAAGGGTTCAATGCCTGATCAAGATGGTTAGCACACCTAACCTTGGTAAGGGGCTGTTTTGTCTATCAATCATGAATGAGTAGGCTCTTAGGGGCACTTCATACATTCAAGGGCTAAGATAGAGAAGAACAACACCTACACTTGCATGATGACACATCCAAGCAAAAGGGCGCACCTTATGGGTGGCGCACCTAGTAAGGGAAGTGGTGCATCTAGCAAGGATGGTGAGACACATGGAGGGGATGGCACATGGATGTTTGGCGGACAAGGGGTAGTAATTCCCTTTAATTTCTTTAATGACTAGATTATTTTTACTTTCGTCATGATGATTTTACCATGATAATTCTACTTATGTGATGATTGCCTTTAATTCTCCATAGATTCATTTATTGTCACCACATGCCTCCTGGAGATAGATGGGTGTGTCCCACGAGGGCGGGAAATAGTGCACAGCACCATCGATCGACAGTTTGACGAGGGTTGCGCGTCAGAAGGCTAAGGAACGGGACTTGATATGATTTAGTGAGGATTTTTGTGGTCTCGGCACCACAAGCTTCTATCTTATTCTACCAATACAGGCATGCAATCCTATGGTGGAATAAAACCAAAAGCAATAAAGGCATGCTGAAGCAAAAACAGTAAAATATGATGTGATCAAAGCCCATAACTTGGGTAAAAAGCCCCTAAACTTAGTCCTAGCAACCTAACACTACCAAGGGTTATGAGCCATGGGCTCATGGCAACAAGTCCTTAGCTCATCCCTGAGTGCCCTAAGGGTTGTGCTCCTAAGCCCTGAGGTGCGCCACCTAGGTCTTCAGCCCCATGGGTTAGCTCGTGAAGCCTAAAGTCACCATCCAGGCAAACCCTAGATGCCCTTTAGGTTCGGCAAGCCCGAGTCTTCTCCATGAGCCAGCTAAATCCTAGGCTCCTCCTAGGATTCGGCCAACTCATATCTCCTTCTGAAAGATAGCTCGCAAACCCTAGGCTCCTCCTAGGGTTCGGCCAAACATCCATTAACAACAACAACAGCGGATTGTCACTCTGTTCTGCCCTGGACAGGGAGAAGTTGACTGGAGTTAATTTCATGGACTGGTACCACCATTTGAGGATAGTCCTCAAGCAAGAGAAGAAGCTGTATGTAGAGAAGCTTTTCGTAAGCTCCAGGATGATGCCCTGGATGTTGCTTGCTTTATGTTGTCCACAATGTCGTTTGAGTTGCAGATGCAGCATCAGGATCAGAACATGTTTCAGAACATCACGCATCTAAAGCCACTATTCAAATCACAAGCAAGAACAGAAAGAGTGTTTAAGCTTGCATGGAAGAAGAAATACAATAATCCATTGTTTAGAATGATCAGAAAACAAAAAGAAGGGAGAAATAACGTTACAACACGGCTGTAATAGAATTTACAGCCGTAATTATGCGAGTGAACAGTGCCGGTGCCGCTCTTTCATCAATTTCTCCTCCGTCCGATCTCCTCTTGCTCTGAAACTTCTGGTGTATCGTCCTCTCTTCCAAACGAAGCTTTTGTGTGAAAATTGCGGCCTGAGGTGTCCTCTACACATCTCGACGTGAGGCCAAACCCTAAGCGCCTCTTTGTTGATTGCTCTCTCGATTCCAGATAAACATTGGGGCTTTTACTTTGTGTGTCTTCTCCTATTTATGATGAGTCCGCAGCATCTTTCAGATCTCAATTTGAAGGTCTGGATCAAAAGATATGGTCCGCGCAAGAATCGGACCCGGAAAAATCACGATTTTGAGTTGTAATTGCGGCCGTAAAGGATTTTACGGCGGTGCCGTAATTTTGAGTCTATGAATTCTGTGTCAAATTACGGCCCGTGAAATTGATTACGGCCATGCCATATTTTTTTCCTCTAAATTTCTAGACCAAAATACGGCCCGTAAATATCATTACGACAGTGCCGTATTTCTTCAAATCTCCCGGGTAGGAGATCATCTGTAATTACGGTACCGTGATCTTCTTTACGGCAGTGCCGTATTTGCCATGAAAACTCTGGTTGCAAAAATCCCAAAATATGGCACCTCACGGGAATTACGGCAGTACCGTAATTTTGAACTATGAGTGTAGGGAAATTATGGTACCGTAATATCCATAATGGGGGTGCCATAATTTGCTCTGAAGCTCTGATTCTTCTCAAATTTAATGTGTGATTTCCTTTTGATGATGAGAATTCTTCTATGTATTTGATTTTGCTTGAAAATGCCTTAAAATCATGCCTTTTTACTAAAAATCATGAAAAAACCAAAATAGAAGTAGATTTTGCAATATTTGATAAAAAAGGCATAAAAATAAGCAAAGTAGTAATAATATGACACAAAAAGATATACAAAATGGCATGAAATTTACTATAAATTTCGGTGTCATCAAACACATAAGGCTCAAACTTTGTTTGTCCTTAAGAAAATAAATAGAATAAAGAACTCCACTATGGAAAATATGCCTTTTTATGAAAAATCAAATTTCTAAAATATAATCACTCATGAAATATTCCATCAACTTTTTGCACAAAATTTCAGATAAATACATCATCTTCTGAATTTAATCTTTAAGATTCATATCTTTGATCGAATAAAACTTCGCAACTTGCATAATAAACAGAATCTCAGTTTCATGATTTCACCCAATTTTCAATTTAAATCTATCATACTTTTGTTTACAGGAATAGGATATCCAAAATCTTTTTCCACACAATTTTTTTTTCTTTTCTATTTCTCTTCCTCTTTTTTTTTGTGGCATGTACGCACATAGATACATATATAATTTTTTATTTGGACTTCAACTCTTATGTTCGGTACCACTGTCAATTTTACACAGTGCCAAGTAGAGGAGTTATTTTCTTTTTTTCTCTCTATTTTTTTTATAGACTTCAACCCGTGTCTTAGGTACCACTGTCAATTTTTCACAGTGCCAAGTAGGGGAGTCTCTCACTATTTTTGGATCTTGGATTCTTTCTTCCCAACAAATAATAAAATAGTCTAAACATCAACTAGGTTAATTAATTGACATCAATTCAAAAATTACACTCATATGCTCATTTTATTCAAGAAAGATGCTTCACCCTTATATTGCATTCATCAAACAATATATCTACCTAAAAATCCTTATGCATTAATCAATGAAGAATTTCAACAAGTAGATATATATTGAAGAAATAAATTTAACATAGTAGGTATATCTCCATTCATAGGCATGCATGCATGAACATTCATCATGATATATAATAAAAATCTACCCATCTCTCATCACATGGATTTATGTCATAAAATTTTTAAACATCAAAATATGTCAAAATCAATGCAAAAGGTGTGAAGCATGAAACTCATAAGATCATGGTCAAAAGTGTAAAATGATAGATTCAAGAGACCACATCGAGTAGAAATCTCAGTGAGTGATACAATCAGAGATGCAACTATATGAAATAATCATGAACAAGAGAGTGCAAAAGATACTCACAAAACTATATAGCAAGATCTGACTAAAAATACATAAGGCTCGGACCATAAATAGTGTCAGGCAGATGCTGCAAGGTCCAAAGATGTGCCTTTTTGAAAATTTTACCTGCAAATTTAAGGTACATAAGGCTCAGTCTGAAAATAGTCTCAAAAAATAATAATGATAAAAAATAATCTTCTCCAGGGAGAATCAGAGATGTCGCCGGAGGTCTGAAGAGGATGCCGGTGGAAAGAGTCGAGTAGGTAAGAAGCAGAGGGTGAATAGAGGCTAGCTGAAAAGCTACTAGCAATGATGGTGATGGTGCCGACAGTAGAGTGAGTAATCTCTAGTGGCCTGCTAGAGACTACAGTCCTGGAGGTGAGATTGTCGGCTGGTGGGTGCGAGAGATAGCACTGCATAAAAAAAATCAGAGTCGCAAATGAAGAGTCTGCTGCATAAATAAATCAAATCAATGGAAATAGAGGCAGTAGAAGAAGTAAGAATCTGCGGATGGTATAATCTAGTGTCGACGGCCGAAAACAGTGATGTTAGAGGCAGATGCAGTGGTGGCTAGAGGTGGAAGACAGTTGCTCTTGAAGATTTCTGGATTTGGAGGCAAAAGAATCAACAACTGATAGAAAGCAAACAGAGTAGCAACAATAATTTTTTATGAAAAGTAGCCATATCTAAGGATAAGATTTAATGATCCAAAAAGAAAACAGACAGAACCGTGTGGTAGAATGAACTTGTTCTTTTCAGGTTTATAAAAATTAAAGGATCAAAATCTGTCAGGAATTTAGGGCATCAGTGGAAAAAAGGCTAATCAGATTACAAAATTGCAAAAACTGTACAAAAGTTAATCAGATTCAAAAAGTTGCCATATGTCCTAGAATGATCAGAAAATATTTTCATGAAAATAATTAATCCACGAGATAGAACGACACACGTTCTTCGTATACCAAGCGAAAAATCAGGATTTCAAGTCATTAAAGCACCTTAAAAACTTGCTGCAAAAAACGCTAATCAGAATAGTCAAAAGAAAACTGCTGCAGAAATTAATCATAATCAAAAAGATGCTATGTGTTTTAGAATGATCTATGGACCTTAAAATTTAGAAAAAATATCCAGATGATAGTACAAGATGAGTACTTCGTGATGGTGCCAAAGATAAAAATTTTTCCCAACCTAGTTTCTTAAAATCGCAGTGAGAAGACACTTACTCAGATAAGCAGACTGCAGATTTAGAATTACGGGCGTAAAGTTCTTTACAGCAGTGCCGTAATGTACACAAAACTTTCGGTCAGAAAACGTCCCAAATTATGGTACCGTAAAACCTAATACGGTACGGCCGTAATATGGTAAAAACTCTCGAATGAAATCAGATCAAGATTACGGCACCGTAAAGAAGATTACGACAGTGCCATATTTTGCGTAAAATTTTATTTTCCCTGTAAAAAGAGAAGAAAAATTAATTCTAAAAATAAACTAAAATAAAAGAAACTAAGCTAAGTGATAATGCTTGGGTTGCCTCCCAAGAAGTGCTAATTTTAGGTCCATAGCTTGACCAAAAATCAAATCTCATGGTGAAGTAGGTGAATCATTTCCAAAGTAAATAGCATGTAATTTCTTTCTTTTCCGCTGTCCAAAAAGCTTAGCCACTAATTCAAATATCCAAAATTTTAAATAAATCACAATTGACATGGCTTTCTCAAATATGCGGAAATCAAAATCAAAATTTCCAACTCCAATTAAAGGATATTCAATATTCTTCCTAAATTTATCAGAGAGTAAAATCATTAGTCCTTTCTTCAGATTTAAATCTTCAATTGCCATAGGACTTTAATCAAAAGATACAAGCATTGGATCATCAAAATAATTTTTATGTCTCAAATTAGGTTCCTCAATAAAACATAAATTTTCAATGAAATTAGAAGATTGAACATTGGATATGGGCAAAACATCAGAATGAGGTCCATTAGTGTTTTTAAAATTCAAATCATATTCAAGTTCATCATGCACTTCATTAAATAATTTATCAATTCCAAATCATCATCAAGATCAGAGTGACATTTTTCAAAATCAGTCCCCTCATACCTTTCCACAAATAATTCATCATCAGAAGAGTCAAAATCAGAATCATATAAAAAATCATAATGAGATTTGTCAATGTTCACAATAGAATTAATAGAATCAGAGTTAACCACACAAGACTTATCATTAATTTCAACAATATCACCAAAATCAAAGTGGGTTTCATCAATGTCTGTAAATTTTAAACCTTTATCAAGCTCATCAGATTTAACCACAAATGATACATCATCAAAAGAATCAATTTCATCAAAAGAGGGTTTTTCAAAATCAATTTTCTCAAACTTTTCTACAAACAAATTATCATAAGACTCAATTTTACAATCATCAAAATTAGAGTAAGATTCATTAATAAATACATAAGGCTCAATCTCAAAACAATCATAATCAGAGGGGGAATTTTCTAAATCAATTTTCTCAGTTTTCAAATCAAATTCAAACAAACAGTCTTGTTGTGCTAACTGGGCTTCTAAAATTTCAAAATTAGCAGTTAAAGACTCTACTTGAGAAGCAAGCTGACCAATTATTCCCTTAAGATCTTCAATTTCCTTACTTCGATTCATCATGAATTGATTATGTGCCTCCTCACTGTTTTTCATGAACTTTTTAAACATTATCTCTAAGCTAGATTTTTCAGTATCCTCAAAGTAGGGTTCAAAAATAAGATTAGAGCAATCATCATAAAAAGAAGTAAAGCATGTCCCTAACTATATAGAAGAGTCAATGACCTCAAGTCAAGGGATCAATGCATCTCCTGTCACTTGTGAGGATACCTCATGACAAAGTCATTGCCTCACAGCGGGTCGGTTTAGTATATCCATCACTGATATACCCATATGTCTGCGCTATTACCTCATGCCTAACCAGCCCATTTACCAGTCTCTCACGTATAATAGCTGTCTCATATCCACTAAGGTACATTGATTGGGGACAACCATTTGAGCACAGATCCAATTTGTCTCCAGGGACATTATCATATAAGTACACAATCGCAGTTTTAGACAAATAATGATAACAACAATGCCAGAATAATATATAAATATCAGAGTGAAGTAGCACAAAGATGGAACAATACTAGGTCTCAGGGCATATACACCAACAATCTCCTACTTGCACTAAGACCTAGAGGTTGAGGAACCTCAACCACATATCCCTAGCGTGACCATCATGCTTCTGCTACACCAATGCCTTGGTCAGTGGGTCTGCTAGATTGTTCTCTGTGTCAACTCTGCTAATCTTGACATCACCTCGGTCAATGATCTTTCTAATCAGGTGAAATCTCCTGAGTATGTGTTTGGAACTTTGATGAGACTGTGGTTCCTTAGCTTGTGCAATTGCCCCATTGTTGTCACAATAAAGCTTAATGGCATCGACTGCACTAGGAACCACCTGAAGTTCAGAAATGAACTTCCTTATCCAATCGGCTTCTTTGATTGCCTCAGAAGTGGCCATATACTCACCTCAGTTATAGAATCAGCTATAGTGGATTACATGAAGCTCTTCCAGCATACAGCACCTCCATTCATCTTGAACACATAGCCGGCCTGCGATCTAAAGTCGTTAGGGTTAGACTAGAATGATGCATCAGTATAACCCTGAATACTGAGCTCTTCCTGTCCCCCGTAGACCAAGAACAGATCCTTAGTTCTTCTCAGATACTTTAGGATGTTCTTTACAGTCACCCAGTGCTGCAGACCCAGATTAGATTGGTATCGGCTAGTTATGCTCACAGCATAAGCCACATCTGGTCTAGTACACAACATTGCATACATGATCGTTCATACTGCCGAAGCATAGGGCACTTGACTCATTTCATCCCTCTTAGCCTCTGTGGTGGGACACTAGCTCTTTGAGAGAGTAAGGCCATGTCTTACTAGAAGGTATCCTTTCTTGGATTTCTCCATGTATAACCTTTCCAAGACTTTATCAATGTAGGTACTTTGACAAAGGGTCAGGAGCCTCTTAGATCTATCCCGGTAGATCTTCACGCCTAAGATATAGGCAGCCTCCCCTAAGTCTTTCATCTCGAAACACTTCCCCAACCATGTCTTCAAAGACTAAAGACTAGGGATGTCATTTTCGATGAGTAGTATGTCATCGACATACAAGACCAGAAAAGTCACCAAGCTCCCACTGAATTTTCTGTATACACAAATGTCATCTTCACTTTTAATAAAGCCATAACCTCTCACGACTTCATCAAATCGAAGATTCTAACTTTGAGATAGTTGCTTTAATCCATAAATGGATTTCTTTAGCCTGCAGACCTTATTGGCTTCTGCAGGATTGATGAAACCATCAGGTTGTGTCAAATATACATCCTCTATTAGCTTTCCATTAAGGAACGCTATCTTAACATCCATCTGCCATATATCATAGTCATGGTATGCAGCTATAGCAAGCAGTATCTGAATGGATTTGATCATAGCTACTAGCGAAAAGGTTTGAATCCTTTAGCTACTATCTTGCTAGAATCCTGATGTTTGACATAAGCCTCATATCCCCAGATCCTAATAAAAGAGAGGTTAGGGCATCTCCTACTCCATACCTCGTATGGAATCTTGGAGAGACTCTTAGATGGAACATTATTCAGTATAAGAGAAGCTATCTCAAGTGCAAAACCCCAGAATGAGGGAGGTAGAGTTGCATGACTCATCATAGATCGAACCATGTCTAACAAAGTTTGATTTCTCCTTTCAAACACACCATTCCATTGGGCTGTTCCAAGAGGAGTGAGTTGGGATATGATCCCACACTCTCTCAAATTGTCAAAGAAATCACCGCTCAGGTACTCTCTACCACGATCTGATCGACGAGTTTTAATGGATCTTCTAGGCTGGTTCTCTACTTCATTTTTGAACTCTTTAAATTTCTCAAAGGATTCAGATTTATGTTTCAACAAGTAGACATAACCATATCTACTGAAGTTATCAGTGAGTGTAATTGTTGTGTCTGCAAGTGCACGGATACTCGAAGTAATAATTAAGATATCGAACCACATAGACCTCATTTGCCAAGTACCGAATAATTAATTTCTTACTAGCTAGGCAACCGGAAATATAAATGTAAACTATCGAAGGTTACACGAAAATATCAAAGAGAGAAACTAGGACTAGGGTTTCATCCACCTTAATTTCCATGACTAGATATGAATAGATGTTCGTCAATCAAATTTTATCATGTTAAAGATATAATTTACTTCATAAAGAAATCATCTCGCTTTCGCGTAGACAATTTACAAAGAACCAATCCTCACTTTCATGCAGGATCTATTCAATGTTAAAGATAAGTAAATCATTGATAAAGAACTCAAGGATCACTTTCGTGCATCCGAATCTCAACACAGGTTATACTTAAGGTTCTCCAACAATCATATACTTGATTTCTCACAGTATTATCATGTTTATCACAATAACTCAATCCTAGATTCAGATTATTAACATGGCATTGTACTTCTAAATTGAGAAATAAAAATAAACCTAATTTCTTACGATTAGTTCCTAACATTCAATTTTAGGGTTCCATGTTCTCAGCAAATAACATTCAATTTTAGGGTTCCATGTTCTCAGCAAATCACCTTTCGGTCCATATCGCGAAAACTCTAAAACATACTAACAATTATGAATCTATGGAGAATTAAAGACAATCATCACATAGGTAGAATTATCATGGTAAAATCATTATGACGAAAGTAAAAATAATCTAGTCATTAAAGAAATTAAAGGGAATTACTCCCCCATGTCCCAAAAGATATTTATGCTAGCATAGTTGAAGAATTAGAATAATCCATAGTATCAGAGGATCAGAAATCGAAGAGAAAGGGGAAAACAACTTTACAACACGGTTGTAATAGAAATTACAGCCATAATTTCAGCGGTGAACAGTGTCAGTGATGAGTGTTCCGTTGATTTCTCCTCCGATCGATCTCCTTTCGTTCTGAAACTTCTGGAGTATCTTCTCCTCCTCTATGTACAGCTTCCCCTCAAATTTTACGGCCGAAGATGCACTGTACGCTTCCCGGTGGTGAAACCTACGGCAACGGTGCAGAATTCAATTTCTCTCTGAATCGTGGATCAAAATCAGGGCTTTTGGTGTGTGTTACTTTTCTTTGATCTAACAAGTATTTTCCTTTTTACGGATCTTCAATTGATGGCCTGGATCGTCCAAAATCATCCGCGCAAGAATTGGGCTTCAAATAGTCCGCGAAAATCGCGTGTCTAGGTTGTAATTACAGCCGTGAAAACCGTTATGGAAGTGCCGTAATGTCAGCAAGAAGTCTCGGTATAGAAATCATCTGGAATTACGGTACCTTGAAATTGATTATGGCAGTGCCGTATTTTCATGAAATCTCTCGGGTGAAAAATTGACTTAAAATACGGCCCGTAATATCGGTTACGACAGCACCATAAAATCCATCAAACTTTTTGTACGAAATTGAGCCTAGATTACGACCCGTGAAGTCCATTACGATAGTACTGTAATTCTTGCGAAACCTTATGTTCAAAATCGTCCCAAAATACGGCAGCACTCGAAAATTTCGGCAGTACTGTGGTTTGTTCTATAAGTGCTGTGAAACCACGGTACCGTAATTTTGATTACGGTGGTGCCCTAATTTGGTTTGAAGCTCCAATTTGCGTGAAATTTGACATGTAATCTTCTCTTGATGACAATACAACATTCCTTCTTCAGGATCCCATTGGCTATGGTTCAGGGACATTTCTTCAAATATGGTGAAAGCATCTTCAATGGTTATGCTCATGAGGGCTCCTCCTGCAACAGCATCAACAATTAGACGGGTATTATAAAGTAGGCCATTATAAAATGTATAAATTAAAACCCAATTTTCAAGGCCGTGGTGAGGATACTTCCATTGTAAATCACTGAAATGCTCCCATGCCTCGCTAAAGGATTCGCCATCCTTCTATGTAAAGCTCGTAATTTGGTTTCTCAACTGGCTGGTTTTGCTGGGTGGAAAGTACTTTATCAAGAAAGCATTTGATAGTTGTTCCCATGTGGTGAAGGTGCCGGTAGGTCGAGAATGTAGCCAAGAACGCGCTCGGTCCCTGAGAGAAAAAGGGAACAATCTTAGCTTTAAAGCATCATCAGAAACTACATTAATTTTAATGGTGTCACAATATTCAAGAAAAAGATATAAATGTTGATAAGGTTCTTCAATTGGTGATCCTTCGAACTGATTCTGCTAGATCATAGACAAGAAAGCAGGATTGATCTCGAAATTATTGGCCTCAATAGCTGGTCTGGCGATGCTAAAGTGTATCTCCTGTGGGTTAGGGGCTGCATAGTCCCTGAGTGATCTTCGGTCCACCATCAAATCTAAATTTCCTGTGCAGTCTAAAGAAGATAGATCAAAAAACTTAAGTAAATAGAAAAGAACAAAAGGATAGAACATAAATTGGAAATAAACAAAACCTAGTCTAGCAATACTTCCAATATCTTCAATATTGACAAAAACCGAGATCCCCGGCAACGGCGCCAAAAACTTGTTTTGTTCGCAAGTGCACGGATACTCGAAGTAATAATTAAGATATCGAACCACAGAGACCTCGTTTGCCAAGTACCGAATAATTAATTTCTTACTATCTAGGCAATCGGAAATATAAAAGTAAACTATCGAAGGTTACACAAAAATATCAGAGAGAGAAACATGTTTATTTCCATGACTAGATAATTCTACTTTTGGAAGCATTGTGTAACCCTTGTCCCAAAAGATGTTTATGCTAGCATAGTTGAAGAATTACAATAATCCATGGTAAAATCATCGCGGATCAAAATTAGGGCTTTTGGTGTGTGTCACTTTTCTTTAATCTAATTAGTATTTCCCTTTTCATGGATCTTCAGTTGATGGCCTGGATCGTCCGAAATCATCCGCACAAGAATCGGGCTTCAAACAGTCTGCGAAAATCGCGTGTCTGGGTTGTAATTACGGCCGTGAAAACCATTACGGCAGTGCTGTAATGTTAGCAGGAAGTCTCGGTACACAAATCATCTAGAATTACGGTGCCGTGAAATTGATTACGGTAGTGCCGTATTTTCATCAAATCTCTCGGGTGAAAAATCGACTCAAAATACGGCCCGTAATATCGGTTATGGCAGCACCGTAAAATCCATCAAACTTTCTATATGAAATTGAGCCCAGATTACGACCCGTGAAATCCATTACGGTAGTGCCATAATTCTTGCAAAACTTTCTGCTCAAAATCGTCCCAAAATACGACAGCACTCAGAAATTACGGCAGCACCGTGGCTTGTTCTGTAAGTGCAGTGAAACCACGGTACCATAATTTTGATTATTATTGTGTCCGCAAGTGCACGGATATTTTGAAGTAATAAAAAGATATCGAACCACAGTGACCTTATTGTTAAGTACCAAATAGTTATTTTCTCACTAGCTAAGCAATCGACTATGATGCAAGAAAATGACATGAAGAGCGTACAGATAATCAGAGAGAAAACTGGGACTAGGGTTTCATCCACCTTAATTTCAATGACTAGATATGAATAGATGTTCATCAATAAAATTTCATTATGATAAAGATATAATTTACTTCATAAAGAAATCATCTTGCTTTTGTGTAGACAATTTACAAAGAACTGATCCTTACTTTCATGCAGGATCTATTGAATGCTAAAGATAAGTAAATCATTGATAAAGAACTCAAGGATCACTTTCGTGCATCCGAATTCTAAATCAATCATCTCAAGTGAAAACTCAAGGATCACTTTCGTGCATCCGGATCTCAACACAGTTTCTACTTAAGGTTCTCCAATAATCCTATACTTGATTTCTCACAGTATTATCATGTTTATCACAATAACTCAATCCTAGATTTAGATTATTAACATAGCATTATACTTCTAAAATTGACAAGTAAGAACAAACCTAATTTCTTACGATGAGTTCCTAACATTCAATTTTAGGGTTCTAAGTTCTCAAGCAAATCACCTTTCGGTCCATATCGCGAAAACTCTAAAACATGCTAACAATATGAATCTTTGGAGAATTAAAGATATTCATCACATAAGTAAAATTATCATATTAAAGTTATCATGACGAAATAAAAATTATTTAGTCATATAAAATCATGGGGATTACACCCCATGTCCCATAAAAATGTCTAAGCTAGCATGGAAGAAGAATTACAATAAGCCATAGTTTAGAATGATCAAAAATCGAAAAGAAGGGGAAAATCAACTTTACAGCACGGCTGTAATGGAAATTACAGCTGTATTTTTGGTTGTGAACAGTTCAGGCGCTCCTTCTTTAGTTGATTACTCCTCCGATCGACCTCCTTCTGCTCTGAAACTTCTAGGATATCGTCTCCTCCTCCAGGCGAAGCGTCCTTCTGAAAATCGCGGCCTAAGGTGGCCTCTACGCCTCTCTGCGTGAGGACGAACCCTAAGGATGCCTTCCTTGATTTCTCTCTGAATAGTGGATAAAAATTAGGGCTTTTGGTCCCCTTGTCTTCTCCTCGTTGAGATAAGTTTATAGCTTCTTTCGGATCTCAAATTGCTGGTCTAGATCGTCCGAAATCGTCCGCGCAATATTCGGGCTTCAAAAAGTCTAGAAGAATCACATGTCTGGGTTGTAATTACAGTCGTGAAAATGGTTATGGCAGTGCCATAATTTCAGAAGAAGTTCTCGATGCAGAAATTGTCAGGAATTCTAGTACCGTGAAAATGATTACGGCAGTGCCGTATCTTCCTCAAATCTCTTAGGTGAAAGATCGACTTAAATTAAGGCCTGTGAAATTCATTACGGCAGTGCCGTAATTTATGCAAAACTTTCTATACAAAATCGTCCAAAAATATGGCAGCACTCGAAAATTACGGCCGTATCATGTTTTGTCCTATAGGTGCAGTGAAAATACGATACCGTAGTTTAGATTACGGTAGTACCGTAATTTGGTTTTAAGCTCCAATTTGCGTGAAATTTGAAGGTAGCTTCATCTCGACGTTTGGAATTCACTGGTGTACTCAAATCTTTCACAATCCATCAAAATATGGCCCTTTTTACCTGAAAATCATCAAAAACTAGAAATGGTGTAGATTCCGCAATATTCAGCATATAAGGCCTCATGAATATGACACAAAAGTATATAAAATGGCACAAAATTTACTATAAATTTTGGTATCATCAAACACATAAGGCTCAAACTTTGCTTGTTCTCAAGCAAATAAATAAAGAACAATGCTAAGTATGGAAAATATACTCTTTTATGAAAAATAAATTTCTAAAATATAATAACTGATGAAATATTTCACCAACTTTTTGCACAAAATTTCAGATAAATATATCGTCTTCTAAAATCGATCTTTAATATCCATAACTTTGATCAAATAAAACTTTGCAACTTGCATAAAAAATAGAATCTCAATCTCATGAATTCACTTAAGTTTCAGTATAAATCTATTATACTTTTGTTTACAGCAATGGGATGTCCAAAATCTTTTTCCACATCAAAATCTTTCTTTTCTAAATTTTATTTTATTGTATTTTTGATGGTATGTATCGACATAGATACACATTTTTTATTTGAACTTCAACCCTTGTCTTCGGTACCACTGTCAATTTTACACAGTGCCAAGTAGGGGAGTTATTTTTCTTTTTCTCTCTTTTCTTTTTTACAGACTTCAACCCATATCTTCGGTACCACTGCTAATTTTATGCAGTGCCAAGTAGGGGAGTTATTTTTCTTTTTGGATCTTGGATTCTTTCTTCCCAATAAATAGTAAAATAGACTAAACATCAACTAGGTTAATCAGTTGACATCAATTCAAAAATTACACTTATATGCTCATTTTATTCAAGAATGATGCTTCACTCTTAGATTGCATTCATCAAACAACATACCTACCCAAAACCTTATGCATAGATCAATGAAGAATTTTAACAAGTAGATATATATTGAAGAAATAAATTCAACATAATAGGTATATCTCCATTCAGGCATATGCATAAACATTCATCATCATAGAAAAATCCACACACTTCTCATCACATGGATTCAAGTCATAAAAATTTTTAAACATCAAAAATATCAAAATCAATGCAAAAGGTGTGAAGCATGAAACTCATAGTCAAAAGTGTAAAATGACAGATTATAGCAACGACATCGAATAAAAATCTCAGTAAGTGATACAATCCTAGCAAAACAAATCAAGAAGCAATACCATACAACCATATCGAATAAGACCACTAGAAAGTGCAAACAATACTCACAAAACTATATATCAAGCTCAATCATCGTCCGGGGTGTAGCATCAGGCTAGATGCGGCTGGGTCCAAAGATGTGCCTACTGAAAATTTTTCCTGCACAATTTAAGATACATAAGGCTCAGATCAAAAATAGTATCTTACTTAAGCAAAAAGAATAGTAATCAGAGATATCGTCAGTGGTCCAAGAGGGTCCCGGTGGAAAGAGCTGATGTAGGCAAGAAACAGAGGTGGCACAGATACTAGCTGAAGAGCTGCTAGCAATGAAGATGGTAGTGCCGACAGTAGAGTGATGATGAGTAGTCTCCGGTGGCCAGTTGGAGACTATAGTCGTGGTGGCGAAGTCATCGGCTAGTGGGTGGTGAGATAGCACAGCACAGATAAAAAAAATCAGAGTCAATAATGAAGATCCATCTACAAAAGTAAATAAAATCAATGGAAATAGAGGCAGCAGAAGAAGTAAGAGGCTGCTGGTGGTGCTTCGGCAAATTTTTCTAGTGGAAAGCGATGTAGCTGGAAGTAGATTGCCGGCTAGGAGATATGTAGATGATGAGCGCTGAAAAAGTGGCAGTGGCTGAGTGGCGATGTGAATCTGGAGAAGAAGCTGCAAGTGTCCAAGGATGTAACGCCCCCTCAGAAAAAAAAACCCCAATCACAGACAGAAACCGCGGAAGATAGGGAATGTCACACACAAACAACAATACAGATGCTAGGGAATAATAGCTTACAGAAACTGATTCGGAAAAAATTTCGGCAGCATGTCCCCAGGAAAACTAAGGAAATTCCTGTACATGTTCCATAATATCACAATGTGGGTCGACATGCTGACCACAAACTGAAACACACCATTTCGAAATCAAAATTCTCAATCCTTATCACAACATCAAACTAATAAACCACGATAATCGAATAACACTGGACAATACAGAATTCACCGAAAACAGGCTTAAGCCCTCGGTTTTAACAGTCGTATCCAAAACCAAATGCCAACCCGGCAACAATATCACAGTAATCGAAAATCAGCAAACCAGCCACATCCGGCTAACATGTCCATGAACAAAATCATAAAAACCTTGGCCACATCCGGCCCTCAAATAGCACAGGCTCGCAGGCCCCAAAATCTCAAGTCAGAAAAACTAAACATCCGCTCAAGCTGTAGGCTCCTGCCCTGCTTCTGGAAGTATCATGGAATGAGCTACACGGCTCAGTGAGTAGATAGTCTCGTTCGACTATCCACTAATATACAATCAAAAATAGATGCAGATATCTTTTCAAAACTTTTAACGGAAGATGTCAAAGTATGTTACATAATAAAACCGATAACCATAAATCACAATCATGATCAGAAAACAATACACCCACAACCCCGGGCAACAGGATCACAAAACAGTCTATCCAGCTAACAGATAAAGAATCACACAACTATTGTCCAGTGATTTCAGAATTGACCCCCGAGAGTCCAACCCGGCCCTCGTCAAGGCACTGAGAGTAACCTGCAACGAACATTGGTGAGGCGTAGATTCAATAGGTGGCCCCCGCCAGGTCACGACTTGGCACTTTGCTTTACGACACTCAACCGCACCCCCTTACCGGGAACACAACACCCCCACAACCGGGAACGGAAATAGGAACAGAACAGAACGGAAGGTGAATGAATTCAAGAGGTGGCCCCCGTCTGACTAAGACGTGGCACTTTGTTTCAAACACCCAACTCTCAAAAGGTTTACCACTTGGACAAAATACCCTTAACACAAACCGGAAACCTGAACCTTTAACCTGGTCACTAGACTCTGGAACAGTCCCTCCATTACCGGAAACAAATCAGAATAGGATGGGTGGATTCTCCAACCCCAAATCAGAATGACTGTTCACTGAGTGCTCTAGTTAACCCTTAGGTTCAGTCCACTCAAGTCTAGGACCCTTATTGAGCGCATACAACGCGAACATTGTCTCGAACATCACATCAATCAAGTTCAGAAAGGTCCTTAGATTTCATGCAAACATGGTTTAACCTTTTCTAAGTTATCATCCAAGGTTATCAATCAATATTTCACATCACTACTTCCTACATACACCATTCAACTAAAATACATACTAATACAGAAAATTCACCAAATTTCATCGGCAGATAACATAAATACAGAATATCACAGATTCATAGTTTTTTCCTAGTTCTTATAACAAAAGACAGAAATGCCCCTAGTTCAATTTCAGTCAACAGAAACTTTTATTTCCAAAGATTCCCCAAAAACGGTAGAGTCCTCATATACCTAATTTCATGAAAAATCAGGTTTGCCCCAATTCTTACCCATACTTTGGGCGTAATCTCATGAAGAAGGGGCGAAATTCTCAATTAAGCCCTAATCTTCATGCAATTGAAAAAAAATATCTAAAGCCCTAATTTTCATGCAAACTAGGGTTTCAAAATTTGGGGAAAAACAAGGAAACGTGTACAAATTTGAAATCAAGAGTTCATGTCACATTTCTGAGCATTAATCTTCTCTAAATCAAGCAACAATCCCATTATACATGAAATAGGTGGAAGAGAAGATCCACTCACCTTAAATACGGTTTTTTTTTTTTTCCAAGCCACACGCCCTCACGCCTCCCCTCACGCCACTCACGTCGCCGGAAGCACTCAAGAATCGCCGGAAGCCGCCTCCACCACCACTCGCCACCGGCCACAAGAAGAGGAGAAGGGAGAAGAAGGCAAGCCGCCACCTTCACCCCAGGGAAGAATCGTGAGCAATGAGGGAAAACGTGGGTGAACACGGATCCCTCTAAATTTTCGTTTTCTGCCCACTAAGCCTCCAAAGATCCAAACCCAAGAGCTTAAACATAAGTGGAAGATCCAATAACCCTTTAGTATAAGTTATTCTCCACCTCACCCTTATCAAGGGCTCTTACCCTTTTCTAATTGTTAGACACCACTAGCCTAGTGGCGCGCAGCACACATTCTACGCCTTAAGTCGCAGGTTCGAATCCTCTCCGCGACACATAATTTTTACATTGCAGGAAAAAAAATACATAAATCGATACATTCTCTCATCGAAAACTTCCACAAAAATGCTAGATAAACAAAATTTTATTTTCTTACCTGCTAATAAATTTCCGGATCTTACATTCCTTCCCCCTTAAAAAGCTTTAGTCCTCTAAAGCTCACCACCCAAATCATCGAACAGCTGAGGGAACTCTCTTCTCATATCTGACTCTGTCTCCCAAGTAGCTTCTTCGACTGACTGGTTTCCCCAGATAACTTTTACAAGCGGTATTGTCTTGTTCCTTAGGACTTTGTCTTTCCTATCCACAATCCTCAGTGGTCTCTCTACAAAAGTCAGATCACTCTGGATCTGCAGGGGAGCAGAATCGAGCACATGTGATGGATCTGCACAGTATTTCCTCAGAACTGACACATGAAATACGTTATGAAGATGCTCCAGAGATGGTGGCAGAGCTAGTCTGTAAGTTACAGGACCAACCCTCTCTACAATATCGTAAGGTCCAACAAACCTCGGGCTCAGCTTTCCCTTCTTGCCAAACCGCATGACACCCTTGGTTGGTGAAACCTTCAAAAACACATGATCCCCCACCATAAACTCTAAGGGACGATGGCGATCATCTGCATAACTCTTCTACCTGTCCCGAGCAACCTTCAGTTTTTCCTGGATAACTCTGACTCTATCTGTAGCCTCCTGTACAGCCTCTGATCTCAGAATCATCCGGTCCCCCGATTCCTCCCAACTCAAAGGTGACCTGCACTTCCTGCCATACAGAGCCTTGTACGGAGCCATCTGAATACTGGAGTGAAAGCTGTTATTGTAGGTGAACTCTATCAGGGATAAATCACTGTCCCACTCAGAGCTCTAATCTACAACATAAGCCCTCAGCAAATCCTCCAAAGTCTGTATAGTACGCTCTGACTGACCATCTGACTGCGGATGGTAGGCGGTACTAAAACTCAACTTAGTGCCAAGACCCTCATGCAAGCTCTTCCAGAATCTGGAAAGGAATCTGGAATCGCGATCTGATACAATATCCACAAGCACTCCGTGTAATCTGACTATCTCATCGATGTACAGCTTAGCCAGCCGATCGAGTGGATAAGTCATCCGAATAGGCAAAAAGTGTGCAGCCTTCGTGAGCCTGTCTACGATGACCCAAACCGCATCATGCCCTCTCCTAGTCCAAGGCATCCCGCAGACAAAATCCATACTAATGCACTCCCACTTCCACTGCGGGATAGGGAGCTGCTGCAATAATCCCCCAGGTCTCTGGTGTTCGGCCTTCACAGTCTGACAGGTCAAACACCGAGATACGAACACCGCGACCTCCTTCTTCATGCCCAGCCACCAAAAATCTTTCTTCAAATCCTGATACATTTTTGTGACTCCGGGATGCAAGGAATACTTGGAGTTATGACCCTCCTCCAAGATCTCTCTCCTCAGACTAGGTTCCTCAGGGACAGACACCCTTCCACGGAACCACAGAATACTATCACCAGATAAGCTGAAATCCTCCACTGGCCCGGCAGCCAACCTCTCTCTGATCTGAACTAGACTCGGATCTACCAGCTGCTGATCCCTGATCCTCTGTAGTAAAGTAGACTGAACCCGGAGAAAAGCCATATATCCAGACTGGACTCTGGGAGACACCTTAACCCTGAGCTCTCGGAACTCCTGTAGTAACTGCCACTCACTGACTCTCAATGCTGCTACAGAAGTAACTGGGTGTCTGCTCAGTGCATCAGCTACCACATTGGCTTTCCCGGCCTGATACTGAATAGAGAAATCATAATCCTTTATCAGCTCCATCCACCTTCTCTGCCTCATATTCAACTCCTTCTGAGTGAAAATGTACTTGAGACTCTGATGATCAGTAAATAAGTCAAACTCCTGTCCCAATAGATAGTGGCGCCATATCTTCAGTGCAAAAACCACTGCCGCCAACTCCAAATCGTGTGTGGGATAGTTTAACTCATACTCCTTCAGTTGCCGTGAAGCATAAGCTACTACGGCCCCTTTCTGCATCAGGACGCAGCCTAGTCCTTTGCCTGAGGCATCAGTATAAACAGTAAACCTCTCCCCATCAGTAGGAATGATAAGGATGGGTGTACTGGTCAGTCTCCTTTTTAGCTCCTGGAAGCTTTCCTCACACTCCTCGCCCCAAACAAACTTAGCCTCTTTCCTGGTCAGCTTGGTTAAGGGACCCGCCAGCTTGGAGAACCCCTCCACAAACCTCCTGTAATGTCCTGCTAATCCCAGAAAGCTCCGGATCTCTGTGGCACTAGTTGGTCTTCCCCAGTTCAGGATAGCCTGTACCTTCACTGGATCCACAGACACGCCCTGACCAGATATCACATGCCCCAGAAAGCTGATCTGATCCAACCAAAACTCGCACTTGCTGGCCTTAGCATACAACTAGTGCTTCCTCAGAATTGCTAGTACCCTGCGCAAGTCCCTAGCGTGACCCTGATAAGTACGGGAGTATACCAGTATATCATCTATAAATACCACCACACAAGTGTCTAACAGCTCGTGAAACACCCTGTTCATCAGATCCATAAAAACAGCAGGTGCATTGGTCAGTCCAAAAGGCATAACTACAAACTCGTAGTGTCCATACCTGGTCCTGAAAGCAGTCTTCAGGATATCTGCAGGAGTCCCCTTCGAGGGGGAGCGAGAAAACCCTAATGGCGCATGTGTTACATCGCAGCGGAAATAGGGGTTTTAGGGATCATTATGCATGATATATATTCAACTATGAAAAACGATTACGAGTGCCAATAAGATTCATACCATCGCCATCTATGGATGAAGTATTGGAAGCAAGGAGCGAAAGGGATCCTCTCCCTAGTCGACGCACACACGATGAAGAATGGCCTCTCCTTGTCGTCTTTGTGCTAGCAAAGCTTCAAGGGTCCTTTGCGCATGGAGGGGATAAGATCCTTGGGCTTGTCGAAGAAGAAGTTCCTCTACCCTCGTCGAGAGAGTTTTTTTTCACACGAGAAGGAAGGAGACTTCGTTCAAGAGTGATGATCGCCAATAGAGTAAACACGTTGTAATGAACGTGGGCGTTGCTATCCAAAAATAGTAACCCATTACTCACTTCGGTTATGCGTTCACATGAAGTGAACCGCAATTCCTTCTCTTCGATTATTTGAACCAAGCGCTCATTACATGAGCTGGTTCAAGTGACTTTGGTCTAAGACCAAATCGGCCCAAGCAATGGTCGATCTTATTGAACCACAAGGTTCAAGATCACCGTTGATCTCTTGATGCTCTAGATCTCACTGATCTAGCATCATAACTCTCGATCGAAGCTTACCGATCTAAAGCCCTAATCAATCAAACATGATCAGACCAGATCTCACTCGCAATCAGAGCTTAACACCCCTTTAAACTGAACTAAACAATTCAGTCCACACGATCTGACTTAAAGAAGCCATATCATCAAATTGTGCGACCCTAAGGGTTTCCTTTAAATGTCGGTAACGATAACTCACGTTATCACGACCAGTGAGGGGTATCTAGCAACACATCACTGTCTCCCGATATAAAGGAAAGAGTCTTCCAAGACTTCACCCAAACCACAGCACAAGTGTGAATCCAATTCACTAGGCATGCATACTTCCTTTGCCACTTGATGTTCTTATTGGACAAGCCTGTCAAGCTTGTAACTCCAATATGATGAGCATGATTAGATCAGATGAACACTGTCACCTGGGTATGGCCATACACTCTCTCAATCATCTCATCCAGGGGGCCCTTATAGAACATCACACTCCTTAAACAAGGAGACGGCAATCCTATGTCTATCACTAGTGTCCTAACCTGACTCAAGCTCACCATCCAAGATAGTCTATAATCATTATGTTTCAAATGATATTGAACTACCTCAAAACAATGACAATCATCATTTAGAAAACACAAGTGATCTCAAGTCAGAGGAAATGTGCCACTTGTCGCAATCAAGGAATATTCACATTGTGACAAACAATTGAACATCCTAGTAGGGTCTGTCCAGTACATCCCATGTACCCATGAGTCTACATCTTATTCCATGCTCGAAGCATCCTATAAGATTAGAACACATATTAGTCTTAACCATATCAAGGCTGTCTCATGTTCACCAAGATATATCGACTAAGGACATAATAGCATGTCAGCCCAGCTGAACAGCTTTGAGACATTATTCAGAGGAACATATATTGCAGCAGACAATGTAGCTAACTGAATAACAACCATGCCTTTATAAACTTAAGAGTTCATTACATGATACAGATACATTCCCACAGGCCTCAAACATTAGCCTTAAGGGCATACCCCAACAATCTCCCACTTGCACTTAATCTAATGGTTGAGAAATCTCAAACCCATATTATTACAGTGCTTCTCATGCTTCTGCTGCGCCAGAGGCTTGGTAAGTGGGTCTGCCAGATTGTCATCTGTATGAACCTTGCATACTTTGATCTCGCCACGATCAATGATCTCCCTGATCAAATGAAACCGTCTCTGTATGTGCTTGGACTTCTGGTGCGACCGTGGTTCCTTTGCTTGTGCGATTGCTCCAGTGTTATCACAAAAGATAACCAAAGGATCTGCACTCGAAGGAACGACACCAAGTTCTCTCACGAACTTACGAATCCACACTGCCTCCTTGGATGCTTCCGAGGCTGCAACATACTCGGCTTCTGTTGTGGAATCAGCAACAGTTGACTGTTTGAAACTTTTCCACACCACTGCTCCTCCATTCAAGCTAAAAACATAGCCTGATTGCGATCGGAAATCATCCTGGTCAGACTGGAACGAAGCGTCAGTATATCCTTCAATACTGAGTTCTTCCTGACCACCATATATCAAGAACATATCTTTGGTCCTCCGCAGATATTTTAAAACGTTCTTGACTGCTATCCAGTGCGCCATACCTGGATTACTCTGGTAACGACTGGTCACGCTTAACCCGTAAGCGACGTCTGGGCGAGTACACAACATCGCATACATAATGGAACCAATAGCCGAAGCATAAGGCGTATTGTCCATTTCATCTTTCTCAGTCTGTGTTTGTGGACACTGACTCTTCGAAAGACTCAGACCATGTCTGACTGGAAGATATCCTCGTTTAGAATTCTCTAAATGAAATCTCTCCAGGACCTTATCGATGTAAGTACTCTGGCACAGCCCGAGAAGCCTCTTAGATCTATCCCTGTAGATCTTCACACCTAACACATAGGCTGCTTCTCCTAAATCTTTCATCTGGAAACATTTCCTCAGCCATGCCTTAACAGCATGCATTTCAGGAATGTCATTTCCAATGATCAAGATGTCATCGACGTAGAGGACTAGGAAAGTAATCACGCTCCCACTAAACCACTTATAAACACACGGGTCATCCTCGTTCTTGATGAAACCAAAATCAGTGACTGATTCATCAAAACGAATATTCCAGCTCCTTGATGCTTGTTTAAGTCCATAAATGGACTTCTTTAACTTGCATATCTTATGACGATCCGCTGGATTAGTGAAACCCTCAGGTTGTGTCATATACACATCCTCATCCAGATTTCCATTAAGGAAAGCTGTTTTCACATCCATTTGCCAGATCTCATAATCGTAATATGCAGCTATCGCAAAAAGAATCCGAATAGACTTAAACATGGCAACAGGTGAGAAAGTTTCATCATAATCTATCCCGTAGATTTGTTTGAAACCTTTCGCAACTAGCCTGCCTTTATAGGTAACCACGTTACCATCCATGTCAATCTTCTTCTTGAAGATCCATTTACAGCCTATAGGGATTATTCCCGGAGGCGGATCAACCAAATCCCAGACTTGGTTATCTGACATGGAGTCCATCTCGGCGCGCATAGCCTCAAGCCATCTCGCTGACTCCGGTCCACTGACCGCATCCGCATAAGTAAGGGGTTCATCATTATCAATGATGTAGACTCCGTCATAGCGCTCAGGCTGTCGACGGATCCTACCCGATCTTCGCGGTTCCCGTGATATCTGAGCCTCAGGTTGTTCAATAACCTGTTCTACCGGCTCAGGCTCATCCAACTGTGCTTGGTCACTTTGTCCTTCTTCTGGACTCTCATCCAGCTTTATTTCTCTCCCACTGGCCTCTTGCAGAAGAAACTCCTTCTCAAGAAATATGGCCGTCCGAGCAACAAAAACCTTGTTCTCCTTGGGATCGAAGAAATAATAACCCTTAGTTTCCTTAGGGTAACCGACAAAGATACATTTGTCAGATCTGCTCTCTAGTTTCCCAGAGGCGAGCTTTTTGACATAAGCCTCGCAGCCCCAGATCCTGATAAATGTCAAGCTCGGCTGTTTCCCATACCATAACTCATATGGCGTCTTAGAAACTGCCTTGGATGGCACTCGGTTTAGTACCTTTGCAGCTGTTTCCAGTGCAAAACCCCAAAAGGAGTATGGAAGAGTAGCCTGACTCATCATAGAACGAACCATATCTAGTAATGTTCTATTTCTCCTTTCGGACACACCATTCCATTGCGGTGTTCCTGGTGGAGTGAGCTGTGAGATAATCCCACACTCTTTTAGATAGTCAGTAAACGCATGACTTAGGTATTCACCACCTCGATCTGAGCGAAGTGTTTTGATATTACGGCCTAGCTGATTTTGTACTTCATTCTTGAACTCTTTGAACTTGTCAAAAGATTCACTCTTATGTCTCATCAGATAGACATACCCATATCTACTGAAATCATCAGTAAAGGTAATGAAGTACTGATAGCCACCTCTGGCATGTTTACTAAATGGCCCACACACATCACTGTGTATAAGGTCAAGTAAACCTGAAGCCCTTTGACCTTTGTGAGGAAAAGGTGACTTCGTCATTTTACCCATTAAACAAGCCTTGCATGTATCAATTTCCTTGTAGGAGAATGATCCCAGCAGTCCATGATGATGCAACCGCTTAATGCGTTTCTCGTTAATATGGCCTAAACGACTATGCCATAGCAAGGTGCTGTCATCAGCATACTTGGCTTTCTTAATATCAATTTGCTGTATCGAACATTCCATGTCCAACATGTATAACCCATTGTTAATTGAACCAGTTGCATAAACAATATTATCTAAAGACAAAATACACTTTGAAATATTGCATTCAAAGGAAAATCCCTTCCTGACAAGAGCAGGAATGGAGATAATATTTTTAGTTATACTGGGAACAAAGTAACAACTGTTTAGTTCCAATACAATTCCAGATGGTAAAGAAATGAAGTAGTCTCCTACAGCAACAGCAGCAACCCGTGCCCCGTTTCCAACGCGTAGGTCCACCTCATGCTGTCCCACCTGCCTTCTTCTCTTGAGTTCCTGCACATTTGAACAAATGTGAACTCCACATGCAGTGTCCAACACCCATGATATAGAAGAAGAAAACATGACCTCAGTCACGAATATACCTGAGCCAGAAGCAAAGCTTCCCCTCTTGTCTCCTTGGAGCGCTTTACAGTCCTTTTTCCAGTGACCCAGCTGGCCACAGTGGAAACACCTGTATTCCTTGGACCGCTTCACCTTCTGCTTCAGAGCCTTGCTGTAATTCTTGACCGGGGCCTTGCCCTTCTTCCCCTTCGTCTTGTTCCTAGAAGGAACCATCAAGACAGAGGTTGAAGGCTTACCCTTCAGAGTTTCCTCAGTAGTCAAGAGCATATTCAACAGCTCTGCCGGCGTACAATCGATTTTGTTCATATTAAAGTTAATAATGAACGCGTCGAATGATGGCGGGAGAGACTGCAGAATAATGTCCACAGCAAGCTCCTGGTTGATGGTGTGCCCCAGTTTCTCCAGAGCCTCCTTGTGCCCAATCATCTTGAGCACGTGAGCTCCCACTGGGCTCCCTTCAGCCAGTTTGCTCTGAAAGAAGAGCTTAGTCAAATTATAGCGTTCAGTCCTCGCCTGTGCAGCATACAGCATCTTGAGGTTTGCTATAATCTGTATAGCTGACATATCCTCATGCTGACGCTGCAGCGGTGGCGTCATAGACGCTAGCATCAGGCAAGCGACATCAATGCTATCATTGACGTGCTTTTCATAGGCTTCCCGAACCGCCCTTGCGGCGTTCGGAGCGGGCTGCGGCGGTATCGCCGTCTCGAGGACATACAGTTTCCTCTCTGCCTTAAGAACGATCTTAAGGTGTCCAAACCAGTCAGAGAAGTTCGGCCCAGCAAACTTCTCCCTTTCCAGTAGGGATCGCACATTGAAGTTCATGGTGTTCGTTGCTGCAGGTATCTACAACAATGCAAGAACAGCAAGGTCAGTATCAATGTATAAGAATCGATCAGGACTTAAGAAAGATTCTTTTTCTCACTATTTTATCAGGCGTGAAAAATCCAGCAAAACAGCCCGAAAGAGTAGAACTCTTTTAGTGAGATGGGATCCAGATTTCATACTTGGTCTCCGCGTCCCGCTCAGGCGAGATAAGATGCACAGAGAGTACAAGCACTAGTTTCTGGTAGGCGTCCCAGCCAATCGCCAACCCGTGCGATTCCCCTTCATCTGGGCAATCCAGCAGACTGTGCCAACTGAGTTGGTACAACACAGTCTCTGATCCCACAGATGGCTGCCTCCATGTGCTACCATATGCGCCACATATGTAGCCTACACGGTCAAGCTGACCCGACCTACTCCCTGGACCACCATGTGCTATGCTGAGCAACGAGAAGGGATAAATCCCTACTCTGTAACACACAGGTGTAATCCCACACCCTCTGAAGATAGATGGACGTGCCCACTGAGTGGGTACAACACGGCTCCAACGATAATCAGAACAGTGAGGTTTCGCGTCAGAAGGCTTACGAGCTTGATATTTTAGCGTTGGATTTTAACGGTCTTTTATCTTCTTGCCTATCATGCAATTCCTATGGTGATAGCAGAAGATAATTTGATCATGCAATTCCAATATTTAAGCAATAAAAGAAAGCATGTATCTTATGTGGTAAAAGCCCATAGCCCTAGAAGACCTTAACCTAACTTAAGTCTTCATTTGCTCTTCATGGGTCTTTTGCTGCTCATCTGGCCCAAACCTGGGCCCAAGCGCCATCTGCAGCACAGGTGCGCCCACCAGGAATTTGCGCCTGGTCCCAGAGTCGAACCCTGGACCTCCCACCTGGTCCAGCCACTGCTGCATGCGCCTCTGCCAAGTGTGCTTTGTGCTCTTGTCTAATTAAATTACAAATTTAACTATCTAGACAAGAGTGACACGCAGGTCACTAACATTTATAAATTAAAACACAGTGATGCGCAGATCACAATAATTAATTTACAATTTAATACAGGCACGCAGGCCCCAGCACAGCACACAATTAATATGAGCAGCCCACATAAGACTAAATAGACAAACATATGCATCCAATCAGCATCATGTGATCCATCATAAAAATTAAAATTTTCGAAAACCCCTTGGGATCAATTTTAATTTTTTCCTTATTTCCCCTACAACCTTACAACGGTCCATTACTAGGGATCCACTCAACCAACCTAGTCAAATCCACTGCCCTTGCATGCACCAAGTCCTAACTGACTTGTGTTGACCATAAGGTCAACCATGCATGCGCCAGGGCTGAACGACCACACTGAGGTCTGGCAAGCGGGCGTGACCCCGGGCCTAACTCAGGTGCGTTCATTGGGTGTCTCAATCAGACATCGCTACACACCTGTCTGCAGTCGACCTATAGCCACCATAGGCTTGCGCCAAAGTGCTAACTGGTCGACCCATTCAGGCTGTCAGATGGTCTGATCAGACTGTTTGGATCTAACACAGGGGATGATTTCAACCCTAATAACCCGTCTAAGGGTTTAATGCAGGCGGCACTTAGATCTAATGGTGTGTGCGCAAGTCGTTTGAGTTTTTAAGAAAACATCAACAAGAACATATAGAAGCGCTACCTTACTACATGCGTCAACTACAATACACAACAAGTAAAGGTTCGCATGTAGCCTAGATCTAGCAATATGGCGCATACAAGGATCACAAATCACAGCAAACATATTATCATGCATTTTAACCTGCTCTGATACCAATTGCAGGAGTCCCCTTCGAGGGGGAGCGAGAAAACCCTAATGGCGCATGTGTTACATCGCAGCGGAAATAGGGGTTTTAGGGATCATTATGCATGATATATATTCAACTATGAAAAACGATTACGAGTGCCAATAAGATTCATACCATCGCCATCTATGGATGAAGTATTGGAAGCAAGGAGCGAAAGGGATCCTCTCCCTAGTCGACGCACACACGATGAAGAATGGCCTCTCCTTGTCGTCTTTGTGCTAGCAAAGCTTCAAGGGTCCTTTGCGCATGGAGGGGATAAGATCCTTGGGCTTGTCGAAGAAGAAGTTCCTCTACCCTCGTCGAGAGAGTTTTTTTTCACACGAGAAGGAAGGAGACTTCGTTCAAGAGTGATGATCGCCAATAGAGTAAACACGTTGTAATGAACGTGGGCGTTGCTATCCAAAAATAGTAACCCATTACTCACTTCGGTTATGCGTTCACATGAAGTGAACCGCAATTCCTTCTCTTCGATTATTTGAACCAAGCGCTCATTACATGAGCTGGTTCAAGTGACTTTGGTCTAAGACCAAATCGGCCCAAGCAATGGTCGATCTTATTGAACCACAAGGTTCAAGATCACCGTTGATCTCTTGATGCTCTAGATCTCACTGATCTAGCATCATAACTCTCGATCGAAGCTTACCGATCTAAAGCCCTAATCAATCAAACATGATCAGACCAGATCTCACTCGCAATCAGAGCTTAACACCCCTTTAAACTGAACTAAACAATTCAGTCCACACGATCTGACTTAAAGAAGCCATATCATCAAATTGTGCGACCCTAAGGGTTTCCTTTAAATGTCGGTAACGATAACTCACGTTATCACGACCAGTGAGGGGTATCTAGCAACACATCACTGTCTCCCGATATAAAGGAAAGAGTCTTCCAAGACTTCACCCAAACCACAGCACAAGTGTGAATCCAATTCACTAGGCATGCATACTTCCTTTGCCACTTGATGTTCTTATTGGACAAGCCTGTCAAGCTTGTAACTCCAATATGATGAGCATGATTAGATCAGATGAACACTGTCACCTGGGTATGGCCATACACTCTCTCAATCATCTCATCCAGGGGGCCCTTATAGAACATCACACTCCTTAAACAAGGAGACGGCAATCCTATGTCTATCACTAGTGTCCTAACCTGACTCAAGCTCACCATCCAAGATAGTCTATAATCATTATGTTTCAAATGATATTGAACTACCTCAAAACAATGACAATCATCATTTAGAAAACACAAGTGATCTCAAGTCAGAGGAAATGTGCCACTTGTCGCAATCAAGGAATATTCACATTGTGACAAACAATTGAACATCCTAGTAGGGTCTGTCCAGTACATCCCATGTACCCATGAGTCTACATCTTATTCCATGCTCGAAGCATCCTATAAGATTAGAACACATATTAGTCTTAACCATATCAAGGCTGTCTCATGTTCACCAAGATATATCGACTAAGGACATAATAGCATGTCAGCCCAGCTGAACAGCTTTGAGACATTATTCAGAGGAACATATATTGCAGCAGACAATGTAGCTAACTGAATAACAACCATGCCTTTATAAACTTAAGAGTTTATTACATGATACAGATACATTCCCACAGGCCTCAAACATTAGCCTTAAGGGCATACCCCAACAATATCCTCATCCCTGACCCTGAGCTGATAGTATCTTGACCTCAGATCGATCTTGGAGAACACAGTGGCACCCTGCAACTGATCGAACAGATCATCTATCCTCGGAACGGGATACTTATTCCTTACAATCACCTGATTCAGCTGGCGGTAATCTATGCACATCCTCAGTGTTCTGTCCTTCTTCTTTACAAACAAGACTGGCACTCCCCAGGGTGAAGCACTCGGTCTGATATACCCCTTTTCAAGCAGTTCCTCTAACTGCTTTTTCAACTCAGCTAACTCTGAGGTGGCCATACGATAAGGAGCCTTTGATATTGGAGCTGTACCAGGCACCAGCTCAATACCAAACTCCACGTCCCTGTGGGGAGGCAAACCTGAAAACTCATCTGAGAATACATCAGGAAACTCACAGACTACCTCCATCTGAGCTAAGTCTGGATCTGAGTCTTCTTGCACCTTAACATGTGCAAGGTATCCTTTGCACCCACTGGCTAGCAACCTGCTGGCATGCACAAACGATATCATATGTGGCCCTTGATCAGACACCAGGCCCCTTACCAGCAGATGACTCCCATCATGCAGATGCAGAGTAATAATCTTCTCAAAGCAATCCACTGTAGCGTGGTGAGAAGATAGCCAATCCATGCCTAGGATCAAATCATAATCCTGCATGCCTAGTAGTATCAGATCAACTATAAACTGATACTGCTCTACGTGAATAACACAGTCAGGGTAGACTATGTCAGTGGATAAACTATCCCCCAGGGGTGTACATACTGAAACTGTGTAACCTAGCACTCTAGGTGAGACAGGTAGTCTAGAAGCAAAGTTAGCAGACACAAAGGACAAATTGGACCCCGGATCAAACAAAATACGAGCTAACTGATCAAATACATGTAAAGTACCTTCCACGACGGATCGGGAAGCTCGAGTGTCCTTCTCTGATATAGCATAGACTCTGGCCTGGACAGCTGGTCTATCGGTACCCCGGATCTGTGGCTCAGGCGCCGTGCAATCTTTGATCCTGTGCCCCACTTTTCCGCACTTGAAGCACGCCTTGGACTTCTTGTGGCAGTCCACCTTCAGGTGACCCTTGGCCCCACAATGGTAGCAGACTCTGTCCTCTACCCGGCCATCAGTACCCCGCTGCTGTGGCTGAGATGCCTGCTGCGGTCTCTGAGTTCCTTTCCCCTGGTATGGTCTGTATCGGCCTTTCTTCTGGTCCTTCCCCTTATGGTATTTCCTATTGCCTCCACCAGTCTGCTGGGGAACCGGTGCCTCAGCTATAGGGGCTACAACTAGGGCCGTTTCGGCCTGCTCCTCCAGGATGTACTTCTCTGCGGTGCGGGCACGATCCAGCATCTCAGCATAAGTTTCTAAGTGCTGCAATCCTACCTTCTGTCTGATATCCCTTCTGAGACCCCTGAGAAATTTCTTAGCTCGTCTATCCTCAGTATTTATCAAGTGTGGAGCATACTTCCCAAGCTTTGAGAACATCAAGTCATATTGATCCACCGTCATGTCCCCTTGTTCCAAGTGGATAAACTCCACCTCCCTATCCTCAACCAGGCTGGTGGGAAAGAATTTCTTATTGAACCGGGACAAGAAGTATTGCCACGTCACCGGTTCGGATCTGTCCACCGCGAGTCTCTGCTCACTCTTCCACCACACATCTGCGTCACCATGCATCATATAAGTGGCCAAACATAATCTGTCCTCATCTGAACATCGCATCACTTGAAAGATTTTCTCCAAGCCCAAAAGCCAGTCCTCTGCCGTCCTGTACTCTGGACTCCCATAAAAAGAGCTAGGGCCCAACCGCTGGAATTCACCCACAAGCAAGGCATAGCGCTTATGGGTGTCCTCCGGCAAGCTAACCCCCGGGCCCGAGCCAGACCCAGACCCCCGCCCTTGCGTCGGTATCTGTGTCTGAGACAGAAGCTGCAACTGCTCTCTGAACTCGCGTTGCTGTTCGCGATTCTGCTGTAACAGCTGCTGCTGCACCTCCTAGTGCTGGGTCTGCTGCTGTTGCAGCATCTGAGCCTGTTGCTGGATTAGTACGTTCTGTTGCTGCACCATATCAGTCAAAGACTCCATAGCCCGCAGGAATTCAGCAGTCTGATCACTGCTGCCAGTACTAGCACTCAACCTGGGGCGCACCATACTGGCTCCTTAAATACACACAAATCAAATTTACAATCAAGTCAGTTCTTAAACAAGGTTCCTAGCTGTCTAGCAATACACAAGCAAGGTTTACCGCTATTATTCGCTAGCTCATTCCTCTGATACCATTCTGTAACGCCCCCTCAGAAAAAAAAACCCCAATCACAGACAGAAACCGCGGAAGATAGGGAACGTCACACACAAACAACAATACAGATGCTAGGGAATAATAGCTTACAGAAACCAATTCGGAAAAAATTTCGGCAGCATGTCCCCAGGAAAACTAAGGAAATTCCTGTACATGTTCCATAATATCACAATGTGGGTCGACATGCTGACCACAAACTGAAACACACCATTTCGAAATCAAAATTCTCAATCCTTATCACAACATCAAACTAATAAACCACGATTATCGAATAACACTGGACAATACAGAATTCACCGAAAACAGGCTTAAGCCCTCGGTTTTAACAGTCGTATCCAAAACCAAATGCCAACCCGGCAACAATATCACAGTAATCGAAAATCAGCAAACCAGCCACATCCGGCTAACATGTTCATGAACAAAATCATAAAAACCTTGGCCACATCCGGCCCTCAAATAGCACAGGCTCGCAGGCCCCAAAATCTCAAGTCAGAAAAACTAAACTTCCGCTCAAGCTGTAGGCTCCTGCCCTGCATCTGGAAGTATCGTGGAATGAGCTACACGGCTCAGTGAGTAGATAGTCTCGTTCGACCATCCACTAATATACAATCAAAAATAGATGCAGATATCTTTTCAAAACTTTTAACGAAAGATGTCAAAGTATGTTACATAATAAAACCGATAACCATAAATCACAATCATGATCAGAAAATAATACACCCACAACCCCGGGCAACAGGATCACAAAACAGTCTATCCAGCTAACAGACTAAGAATCACACAACTATTGTCCAGTGATTTCAGAATTGACCCCCGTGAGTCCAACCCGGCCCTCATCAAGGCACTGAGAGTAACCTGCAACGAACATTGGTGAGGCGTAGATTCAATAGGTGGCCCCCGCCAGGTCACGACGTGGCACTTTGCTCTACGACACTCAACCGCACCCCCTTACCGGGAACACAACACCCCCACAACCGGGAACGGAAATAGGAACAGAACAGAACGGAAGGTGAATGAATTCAAGAGGTGGCCCCCGTCTGACCAAGACGTGGCACTTTGTTTCAAACACCCAACTCTCAAAAGGTTTACCACTTGGACAAAATACCCTTAACACAAACCGGAAACCTGAACCTTTAACCTGGTCACTAGACTCTGGAACAGTCCCTCCATTACCGGAAACAAATCAGAATAGGATGGGTGGATTCTCCAACCCCAAATCAGAATGACTGTTCACTGAGTGCTCTAGTTAACCCTTAGGTTCAGTCCACTCAAGTCTAGGACCCTTATTGAGCGCATACAACGCGAACATTGTCTCGAACATCACATCAATCAAGTTCAGAAAGGTCCTTAGATTTCATGCAAACATGGTTTAACCTTTTCTAAGTTATCATCCAAGGTTATCAATCAATATTTCACATCACTACTTCCTACATACACCATTCAACTAAAATACATACTAATACAGAAAATTCACCAAATTTCATCCGCAGATAACATAAATACAGAATATCACAGATTCATAGTTTTTTCCTAGTTCTTATAACAAAAGACAGAAATGCCCCTAGTTCAATTTCAGTCAACAGAAACTTTTATTTCCAAAGATTCCCCAAAAACGGTAGAGTCCTCATATACCTAATTTCATGAAAAATCAGGTTTGCCCCAATTCTTACCCATACTTTGGGCGTAATCTCATGAAGAAGGGGCAAAATTCTCAATTAAGCCCTAATCTTCATGCAATTGAAAAAAAATATCTAAAGCCCTAATTTTCATGCAAACTAGGGTTTCGAAATTTGGGGAAAAACAAGGAAACGTGTACAAATTTGAAATCAAGAGTTCATGTCACATTTCTGAGCATTAATCTTCTCTAAATCAAGCAACAATCCCATTATACATGAAATAGGTGGAAGAGAAGATCCACTCACCTTAAATACGGTTTTTTTTTTCCAAGCCACACGCCCTCACGCCTCCCCTCACGCCACTCACGTCGCCGGAAGCACTCAAGAATCGCTGGAAGCCGCCTCCACCACCACTCGCCACCGGCCACAAGAAGAGGAGAAGGGAGAAGAAGGCAAGCCGCCACCTTCACCCCAGGGAAGAATCGTGAGCAATGAGGGAAAACGTGGGTGAACACGGATCCCTCTAAATTTTCGTTTTCTGCCCACTAAGCCTCCAAAGATCCAAACCCAAGAGCTTAAACATAAGTGGAAGATCCAATAACCCTTTAGTATAAGTTATTCTCCACCTCACCCTTATCAAGGGCTCTTACCCTTTTCTAATAGTTAGACACCACTAGCCTAGTGGCGCGCAGCACACATTCTACGCCTTAAGTCGCAGGTTCGAATCCTCTCCGCGACACATAATTTTTACATTGCAGGAAAAAAATACATAAATCGATACATTCTCTCATCGAAAACTTCCACAAAAATGCTAGATAAACAAAATTTTATTTTCTTACCTGCTAATAAATTTCCGGATCTTACAAAGGATAGCAGAGCAGTATACTAATTCAGTTATGAAAAGTAGCTATACCCAAGAATAAGATTTAATGATCCAAAAAGAAAATAGACAGAACCATGAACTAGAATAAAACTTGTTCTTTCCGGGTGTATGAAAATTAAAGGATGAAAATCTGTCAGGAATTTATGGGATCAGCAGAAACAAGGTTACTCAGATTTCTAAATGAAAAACTGCATAGAAATTAATCCGTTACCAAAAGTTGCCACGTGTTATAGAATGGTCAATGGACTTTAAAATTCAATAAAAATATCCAAATAATAGACAAAGATGAGTAGTTCATGTTTGTGCCAAAGATCAAAAGTTTTACTACTCCAATTTCTTAAAATCATTGCAAGAAAATACCTAATCAGATAAATAAAATGCAGATTAAAATTATGGGCGCAAAATTCCTTACGGTAGTGCCGTATTATGCATTACGACACCATAAAAAAGGTTACGGCACTGCCGTAAAACTCAAATAACCTTCGGGTCAAAAATTGGCAACAATTACGGTACCGTGAAAATGATTACGGTACCGCCGTATTTTTCACAAAACTTCAAAAAACTCTCGGGTAAGAAAACACTCAAAATTACGGCTAGTGAAAATTATTATTGTACTGCCGTAAATCTCAAAAAAACTTTCTATTCAAAATTACAACAAATTACAGCTCGTAAAATTTCTTACGGTAGTGCCGTAAAACGCTCAAAAGTTTCTGGTCAAAAATGGACCGAAATTATGGTACCGTGGAAATGATTATGGCAGTGCCATATTTTGCGCAAAGTTTTGATTTTCCCTGCAAAAAGAGAAGAAAAATTAACTCTAAACTAAAATAAAAGAAACTAAACTAAGGTAGGAGTGCTTGGGTTGCCTCCCAATAAGCACTATTTTTTAGGTCCATAGCTTGACCAAAACTCAAATATCATGGTGAAGCAGGTGGATCTGTACCATAGTAAATAACATACAATTTTTTGCATTTCCATTGTCCTAAAAGTTTAGCCACTAATCCAAACATGCAAAATTTCATATAAATCAAGATCGACATAGCTTTCTCAAGTATGCAGAAATCAAGATCAAAATTTTCAATTCCACTCCAAGGGTATTCAATGATCTTCCTATATTTATCAGTAAGCAAAATCATTAGTCCTTTCTTCAAATTTATATCTTCAATTGCAATAGGACTTCCATCAAAAGATTCAAGTATTGAATCATCAAAATAGTCTTTCTGTCTCACATTAGATTTTTTAACAAAGCATAATTTTTCAAATAAATCAGAAGGTTGAACAGTAGATATGGGCAAAACATCAGAGTGAGATTCATCAATGTTCATAATTTTCAAATCCTTTTCAAGTTTTTCATGCACTTCATCAATTTCAAAATTACTAACAAAATTAGAGTAAGATTTTTCTAAATCAATTTCTTCATGCCTTTCCACAAATAATTCATCATTAGAAGAATCAAAAGAATCAATCTCAGAATTAAAAGAATTAGATTTAACCATAGATAATATATCATCAAAAGAATCAATTTCATCACTATCACTAGAATCAAGAGGGCATTTTTCAAAATCAATTTCCTCAAACTTTTTCACAAATAAATTATCAAATGAATCAATTTACAATCATCAAAATCAAAGTGAGATTCATTAATGTTCACATAAGGCTCAATTTTAAAACAATCATAATTAGAGGGGGAATTTTCTAAATCAATTTCTTCAGTTTCCAAATCAAAATCAAATAAACAAGCTTGTTGTGCTATCTGGGTTTCCAAAATTTTCTTATGAGCTGTTAAAGATCGTACTTGAGAAGCAAGTTGACTAATTATCCCTTTAAGATCTTCAATTTCCTTACTTCGATTTGTCATCATTTGAATTTGATTTGACATGAATTTTTCAAGCATGGGCTTTAACCTAGATTTCTTAGTTTCCTCAAAGTATGGTTTAGAAACATGATTTGAAGGAATTAAAATTTGGCAATCAGAAGTATAATTATCAAAACATCCACAAATATCACATCTAATAAAATAATAAGAGATATCTTCAAATCTATCAAGAATATAAAGATTATCCAACACCAATCAATCAAAATTTTTTTTTTTCAGAATATAAAAAAAATAGAAAGTATAAAACACAAGCAAATTAAAAAACAAATTCAGAAATCACAGTTCTGTCACAAACTTGTGAAATCCAAAACCTGTAAAAACAAAAAACAAAGTTAAATCTAAAACAAATAAAACTTAGTCTAGCAATACTAACAACTATTTTGATATTAACAAAACTAAGGTCCCCGGCAACGGCGCCAAAAACTTGTTGTGTCTGCAAGTGCATGGATACTTCGAAGTAATAAAAAGATATCGAACCACAGAGACCTTATTGTTAAGTACCAAATTGTTATTTTATCACCAGCTAAGCAATCGACTATGAGGCAAGAAAATGACAGGAAGAGCGTACAGATAATCAGAGAAAAAACTAGGACTAGGGTTTCATCCACCTTAATTTCAATGACTAGATATGAATAGATGTTCGTCAATCAAATTTCATTATGATAAAGATATAATTTACTTCATAAAGAAATCATCTCGCTTTCGCACAGATAATTTACAACGAACCGATCCCTACTTTCATGCAGGATCTATTCAATGCTAAAGATAAGTAAACCATTGATAAAGAACTCAAGGATGACTTTCGTGCATCTGAATTCTAAATCAATCATCTCAAGTGGAAACTCAAGGATCACTTTCGTGCATCCGAATCTCAACACAGGTTCTACTTAAGGTTCTCCAACAATCCTATACTTGATTTCTCATAGTATTATCAATTTTATCACAATAACTCAATCCTAGATTCAGATTATTAACATGGCATTATACTTCTAAAATTGCCAAGTAAGAACATGTTGGTGTATATGCCCTAGGACCTAATATTGGTCCATATTTGTACTTCTTTACTCTGATATTTATATATCAGACTAGCATTGTCATTATCATTGTTTGTCTACATTTGCGATTATGTACTTACATGATAAAGTCCATGGAGATAGATTGGATCTGTGCTCAAATCAATGTCCCCAGTCAATGTAACTTAGTGGATATGGGACAGCTATGGTACTTGAGAGACTAGTATATGGGCAAGTTAGGCACGAGGTGCTAACGTATAAATATGGGAATATCAATGGTAGATATACTGGATAGACCTGCTGTGAGGCAATGACTTGGTGTCATGAGTTATCCTCACAAGTGATAGGAGATGCATTGATCCTTAGACTTGAGGTCATTGACTCTTCCATATGGTTAGGGATATGCTTTGATGCAACCTAACACCAGACCGTAGCTGGGGGGTTATAACGGTTGTCATTGAGTATGTCGTGACCCATGTGAGAAGATCAATGTACAGAGAAAGAATTTGCCCCTTCCTAAGGGAAGCTTGATATCCATGGAGCTCTTCTATGGTTCTATGACTGAAAGTGTCTGGCCATACCTAGGTAAGAACCTGATTTAGTCACAACCATGTGATTGGGTGAAAGCAAGTGATGACACACTTGTCCAATCAGATATCAGCTTGGTAAAGGGACTATAATGTATCTGTACCTAGTCGCGATGATGGGGATGTCGATGTCGATATCCATTCCGATGACTTTGGTAGTAGCGGTGCACTGCTAGGTGCCACTCACTGCTTGTGATGACCTTGGGGCATCACTGCCAATGTCAGAGGAACCTATAGGGTCGCACACCTTGATACTCGAGTTCTCGTATTGATCGGGTAGCCTTTAGATGAAGTTATTGAATAATTGAGATCTATTTGGGAGATTTCATCAGCATCAATGGGCCTGATGAAATGAAAGAAACTTATTGGGGCCAACTTTCATTTTGGCATATTGACCAAATTTACCATGGTTAGCCTCATTTGACCCTCATTTGACCTTGTGTTAATTTGGATTGGATCCAATGGCTTGGTCAACATGCATAATGGACTTTGGGCTAGGCCCATTGCTAAGTTGGGCTCACTAATAAGTTGTCATGAAGAGATTAGAGGCTAAAAGGGTATAATGGGGAGGAAACTTATCCCATTGGCGCCTAGGGGCTTAATGGGGATAAGTTGGTGCCTTTGCTTCATTATGGAAGTAAAGGGCACCTCCCCCTTCATCCTTGGATGGCAACCTTGCATCTATGGCAAGGGTTGGGGCGTTTTTGGCTTGAAGGACATCTTTCGTATGTCCTTGACGCATGGGGCTGATTATTTACTTAACGAGAATCCTATTTGGAATAGGATTTGCGCCCAAGCCAAAATATGAAGACATTCATGATGGCTTGACCTAGTCTTGGCGCATGCATGGGTGTTATGCCTCTTTAGGTAACCTTTGGGCGCATATGGCTCTATGCTTGCTTAGGCAAGGCTTGGGCACATATGGATGAAGGGATTTAGTCACTTAATTGATTGAATAAATCCCTAGAATCATGCCCTAATTACCTACACTTGCCATCTCTGCAAACCACCTCTAAGTTCTATAAAAGAGACCCCTTGCCGCCCCCCTCTTGGTGTACAAAATCTCTTGGAGGTGTGAAGGCATAGAGGGGCGACAACTTGAGAGCTTGGAGCTTTCCCTCTTCCATCAAAGTGCGTAAGCAAGCTTCTTCTCCTTCCTTCTTTCTTTCCTTGGTGCAAGGGAGCAAGAAGGCTTGTGGCTCCTTCCTCTTCCTCTTCCCTTGGCGCCACATCTTCTTGGTGGTTGGCACAAGCGATCAAGAGCCTCTCCTAAGGCTTGGATCTTCTTCCCGAGGCTAGCACCGGGTGAGGAAGAAGAGAGCTCGAGGCATCTGTGTGTGTGACATTGCAGAGGGCGAACGCTTGGGCGCCTACCTCGATATCAACTCCATGCTTGCTCTAGGTGTTGGTGTATATGCTCTATGACCTAGTTCTGGTCAACTTATGTACTACTTGACATTGATATTTATATATCATTTTGGCATTGTCGTTATCATCGTCTGTCTACACCTGCGATTGTGTACTTACATGATAATGTCCCAGGAGACAGATTGGATCTGTGCTCAAATAATTATCCCCAGTCAATGTACCTTAGAAGATATGGGACAGCTATGGTGCTTGTAAGACTGGTATGTGGGCTGGTTAGGCACGGGGTGCTAACGCAGACACATGGGTATATCATGGGAAGATATACTGGATAGACCCGCTATGAGGCTATGACTTGGTGTCATGAGTTATCCTCATAAGTGACAAGGAGATGCATTGATCCCTTGACTTGAGGTCATTGATCATTCTATATGGTTATTGACTTGCTTTGATGCAACCTAACACCTCGCCGTAGTTGGGAGGTCATAAAGGCTGTCATTGAGCATGTCATGACCCATATAAGAAGGTCAATGGACAGACATAGGATTTGCCCCTTCCTTAGGGAAGTATGATATCCATGGAGCTCCTTTATGGTTCTATGACTGAAAATGTATGGCCATACCCAGGTAAGAACCTGATTTAGTCATAGCCATGTGATTGGATGAAAACAAGTGGTGACACACTTGTCCAATCGGATATCAGTTCGGCAAAGAGACTGTAATGCATCTGTACCTAGTTGCGATGATGGGGATGTCGATGTCGATATCCATTCCGACGACCTGGGTAGCAGCGATGCACTGCTAGGTGCCACTCACTGCTTGTGATGACCTTTGGTCACCACTGCCAGCGTCAGAGGAACCTACAGGGTCGCACACCTTGATACTTGAGTTCTCGTATTGATCGGGAAGCCTTATGATCGAGTTATTGGATAACTCGGATCTAATTGGGAGATTTCATCAGCGCCAATGGGCCTGATGAGATGGAAGAATATTATTGGAGCCAAACTTCAATTTTGGCAGGTTGACCCGTATTTGGCCATGGTTGGTCACATTTGAATTAGGGTTGCATTGGATTGGATCCAAGTGCTTAATCAACCCATGTAATGGAGTTTGGGCTAGCTCATTATCCAATGAGGCCCAATAACAAGTTCTTATGAAGAGATGATAGGCTAAAAGGGTATAATGGGGAGAGACCCAACCCCATTGGCGCCTAAGGGGCATAATGGGGTTAGGGTGGCAAAATTGCTTCATTAAGGAAGCAATTGGCGCCTAGCCCTCTTCCATTGATGGTATGCATGCCTTTAAGGCATTGCTTGGGGTGCAAGGCTAGACCTTGGCGCACAAGGCAAGGCATGGTGACTTATGGAAAGGTTGAATGAGGTTTATGGTAAAGTCTTGGAGACTTTCCTTACCTCAAACCTTCTCATCCAAGCCATACACTTGTCATAATCTCAACCCTTGCCCTAACCTCCTCTAGCTCTTTATAAGTGACCCTAGTCGCCCTCTCTTATGATGTAACAAAACCTTGGAGGCGAAAACATAAGTAGAGGGGCGAAAGCTTGGAGCAAGGGTGCAACTTCCTCTTCCATAGCCGCAAGCCTTTCTCTCCTTTCCCTTGGCGCAAGGAGCTTTGGTGCTTGGCGTTTTGGCTTGTTCTCTTGGCGCATCATTTATCTTGGGGGCGCATGTGAAGTGAACATCTCCCTAAAGGCTTGGATCTTCTTCCCGAGGCTAGCACCGGGCGTGGAAGAAGAGAACTCAAGAGTGTAGGTCCCCTTCAAGGGGGAGCGCAAAACCCTAAGCATGCACAAATCTCAATTGCATGGGCGGAATTAGGGTTTCCATAGATCGCATGTTGTATATCTATAAGATTAACTTTGTTTGCTTATAAAGATCAAGAGAAGATCTCTTACCATAGCCATGATAAAGGGTGGCGACTTGGAAGCAAGAGGGCAAGTAAGCACTCCTCCAAAGATAACGCACACTAGATGAGAGATGGCTACCCTTTCGGATGTTCCTTGTGCTAGCAAGGGATCTCCAAAACTTCCTTGTCGTGTGTAGATGAAGCGAGGTGCTTGGCCGAGAGCTTCGTTGTACAAGAGTTCCCCTTTCTTTTTTTCTTGTCGAATGAAGATGACAAGAGAGTAATTGGGCAAATGGCGTTAAGGCTTTCATTCAAGTGATGGCGTTACACTTCCAAATATGGAAGGTTATGAAGCCATGCGACCACTTGAAGAAAAACCGCCCAAAATGCCTTCAATCCTTGAACCATACGTTCACCCATGTGAACCGGTTCAAGCCAATTAGGTTCAACTCAATTCGGTTCAAAAAACCAAATCAAACCAGCCCAAGCCATGGTCTAGATCTCTTTGAACCAAATGGTTCAAGATCCAACCGTTCATCTCTGGATGCTCTTGATCTCTCCGATCTAGCATCCACACTCTCGATCGAAGCTTACCGATCTCAAGCCCTAATCAATCAAACATGATCAGACCAGATCTCACTTACAATCAGAGTCTAAACTCCTTTAAATGTAAACCAAACAATTCAGTCCACACGATCTGACTTGAGTAAGCCATGTCATCAAATTGTGCGACCCTAAGGGTTTCCTTTAAATGTCGGTAACGACAACTTACGTTATCACGATCAGTGAGGGGTATCTAGCAATACATCACTGTCTCCCGATATAAAGGAAAGAGTCTTCCAAGACTACACCCAAATCACAGCACAAGTGTGAATCCATTTCACGAGGCATACATGTTTCCTTTGCCACTGGATGTTCTTATTGGACAAGCATGTCAAGCCTGTAACTCCAATACGATGAGCATGATTAGATCAGATGAACATAGTCATCTAGGTATGGCCATACACTTTCTCAATCATCTCATATAGGGGGGCCTTAGAACATCACACTCCTTAAACAAGGAGACGGCAATCCTTTATCTATCACTAGTGTCCTAACCTGACTCATGATCATTATCCAAGATAGTCTATAACCATTATATTTCAAATGATATTGAACTACCTCAAAACAATGACATTCATCATTTAGAAACACAAGTGATCTCAAGTCAAAGGACATGTGCCACTTGTAGCATACAAGGATTATTCACATTGTGACAAGCAATTGAATATCCTAGTAGGGTCTGTCCAGTACATCCAATGTACCCATGAGTCTACATCTTATTCCATGCTCGAAGCATCCTATAAGATTAGAACACATATTAGTCTTAACCATATCAAGGCTGTCTCATGTTCACCAAGATATATCGACTAAGGACATTACTGCATGTCAGGCTAGCTGAACAGCTTTGAGACATTATTCAGTAGTACACTTATTACAGCAGACAAGGTAACAACCTGAATAACAACCATTGCCTTTATAAACTTAAGAGTTTATACAATGATACTATTACAATCCCAAGGCCTCAAACATTAGCCTTAAGGGCATACCCCAACAATCTCCCACTTGCACTTAATCTAATGGTTGAGAAACCTCAAACCCATATTATTACAGTGCTTCTCATGCTTCTGCTGCGCCAGAGGCTTGGTAAGCGGGTCTGCCAGATTGTCATCTGTATGAACCTTGCATATTTTGATCTCGCCACGATCTATGATCTCCCGGATCAAGTGAAACCGTCTCTGTATGTGCTTGGACTTCTGGTGCGACCGTGGTTCCTTTGCTTGTGCGATGGCTCCAGTGTTATCACAGAAGATAACCAAAGGATCGACACTCGAAGGAACAACACCAAGTTCTCTCACGAACTTACGAATCCACACTGCCTCCTTGGATGCTTCCGAGGCTGCAACATACTCGGCTTCTGTTGTGGAATCAGCAACAGTTGACTGTTTGAAACTCTTCCACACCACTGCTCCACCATTCAAGCTAAAAACATAGCCTGATTGCGATCGGAAATCATCCTGGTCCGACTGGAACGAAGCGTCAGTATATCCTTCTATACTGAGTTCTTCCTGACCACCATATATCAAGAACATATCTTTGGTCCTCCGCAGATATTTTAAAATGTTCTTGACTGCAATCCAGTGTGCCTGACCTGGATTACTTTGGAAACGACTGGTCACGCTTAACCCGTAAGCAACGTCTGGGCGAGTACATAACATCGCATACATAATGGACCCAATAGCCGAAGCATAAGGCGTATTGTCCATTTCATCTTTCTCAGTCTGTGTTTGTGGACACTGACTCTTCGAAAGATTCAGACCATGTCTGACTGGAAGATATCCTCTTTTAGAATTCTCTAAATGGAATCTCTCTAGAACTTTATCGATGTAAGTACTCTGGCACAGCCCGAGAAGCCTCTTAGATCTATCCCTGTAGATCTTCACACATAATACATAGGCTGCTTCTCCTAGATCTTTCATCTGGAAACATTTCCTTAGCCATGCTTTAACAGCATGCATTTCAGGAATATCGTTTCCAATGATTAAGATATCATCGACGTAGAGGATTAGGAATGTAATCACGCTCCCACTAAACCTCTTATACACACACGGGTCATCTTCGTTCTTGATGAAACCAAACTCAGAGATTGATTCATCAAAACGAATATTCCAGCTTCTTGATGCTTGTTTCAGTCCATAAATGGACTTCTTTAACTTGCATATTTTATGACGATCTGATGGATTAGTGAAACCTTCAGGTTGTGTCATATACACATCCTCATTCAGATTTCCATTAAGGAAAGCTGTTTTCACATCCATCTGCCAGATCTCATAATCGTAATATGCAGCTATCGCGAAAAGAATCCGAATAGACTTGAACATAGCTACAGGAGAGAAAGTTTCATCATAATCTATCCCGTAGATTTGTTTGAAACCTTTCGCAACTAGCCTGCCTTTATAGGTAACCACGTTACCATCCATGTCAATCTTCTTCTTGAAGATCCATTTACAGCCTATAGGGATTACTCCCGGAGGCGGATCAACCAAATCCCAGACTTGGTTATCTGACATGGAGTCTATCTCGGCTCGCATAGCTTCAAGCCATCTAGCTGACTCCGGTCCACTGACCGCATCCGCATAAGCAAGGGGTTCATCATTATCAATGATGTAGACTCCGTCATAGCGCTCAGGCTGTCTACGGATCCTACCCGATCTTCGCGGTTCCCGTGATATCTGAGCCTCAGGTTGTTCAATAACCTGATCCACTGGCTCATGCACATCCAACTGTGCTTGACTACTTTGTCCTTCCTCTGGATTCTCATCCAGCTTTATTTCTCTCCCACTGGCCTCTTGCAGAAGAAACTCCTTCTCAAGAAATATGGCCGTCCGAGCAACAAATACTTTGTTCTCTTTGGGATCGTAGAAATAATAACCCTTAGTTTCCTTAGGGTAACCGACAAAGATACATTTCTCAGATCTGCTCTCCAGTTTCCCAGAGGCGAGCTTTTTGACATAAGCCTCACAACCCCAGATCCTGATAAATGTCAAGCTCGGCTGTTTCCCATACCATAGTTCATATGGCGTCTTTGAAACAGCCTTGGATGGCACTCGGTTTAGTACCTTTGCAGCTGTTTCCAGTGCAAATCCCCAAAAGGAATATGGAAGAGTAGCCTGACTCATCATAGAACGAACCATATCAAGTAACGTTCTATTTCTCCTCTCGGACACACCATTCCATTGTGGTGTTCCTGGCGGAGTGAGCTGTGAGATAATCCCACACTCTTTTAGATAGTCAGTAAACTCTCGACTTAGGTATTCTCCACCTCGATCAGAACGAAGTGCCTTGATATTTCGGCCTAGCTGATTCTGTACTTCATTTTTGAACTCTTTGAACTTGTCAAAAGATTCACTCTTATGTCTCATAAGATAGACATAACCATACCTACTGAAATCATCAGTAAAGGTAATGAAGTACGAATAGCCACCTCTGGCATGTTTACTAAATGGCCCACACACATCACTGTGTATAAGATCAAGTAAACCTGAAGCCCTTTGACCTTTGTGAGGAAAAGGTGACTTCGTCATTTTACCCATTAAACAAGCTTTGCATGTATCAATCTCCTCATAGGAGAATGATCCCAGCAGTCCATGATCATGCAACCGCTTAATGCGCTTCTTGTTAATATGGCCTAAACGACTATGCCATAACAAGGTGCTGTCTTCAGCATACTTGGCTTTCTTAATATCAACACTTTGTATAGAACTTTCCATGTCCAACATGTATAACCCATTGTTAATTGAACCAGTTGCATAAACAATATTATCTAAAGATAAAACACACTTTGAAATATTGCATTCAAAGGCAAATCCTTTCCTGACAAGAGCAGGAATAGAGATAATATTTTTAGTAATACTGGGAACAAAGTAACAACTGTTTAGTTCTAATACAATGCCAGGTGGTAATGAGATGAAATAGTCTCCTACAGCAACAGCAGCAACCCGTGCCCCGTTTCCAACGCGTAGGTCCACCTCATGCTGTCCCACCTGCCTTCTTCTCTTGAGTTCCTGTACATTTGAACAAATGTGAACTCCACATGCAGTGTCCAACACCCATGAAATAGAAGAAGATGATATCATGACCTCAGTCACAAATATACCTGAGCCAGAAGCGATGCTTCCCCTCTTATCTCCTTGGAGCGCTTTACAGTCCTTTTTCCAGTGACCCAGCTGGCCACAGTGGAAACACCTGTTGTCCTTCGCCCGCTTCACCTTCTGTTTCAGAGCCTTACTGTAGTTCTTGACAGGGGCCTTGCCCTTCTTCCCCTTCTTCTTGTTCCTCGAAGGAACCATCAAGACAGAGGTTGAAGGCTTTCCCTTCAGAGTTTCCTCAGTAGTCAAGAGCATATTGAGCAGCTCTGCCGGAGTACAATCGATCTTGTTCATATTAAAATTAATAATGAACGTATCGAAAGAGGGCGGGAGAGACTGCAGAATTATGTCTACAGCAAGCTCCTGGTTGATGGTATGCCCCAGTTTCTCTAGAGCCTCCTTGTGCCCAATCATCTTGAGCACGTGAGCTCCCACTGGGCTCCCTTCAGCCAGTTTGCTCTGAAAGAAAAGCTTGGTCAGATTATAGCGTTCTGTCCTCGCCTGTGCAGCATACAGCATCTTGAGGTTCGCTATAATCTCTATAGCCGACATATCCTCATGCTGACGCTGCAGCGGTGGTGTCATAGATGCTAGCATCAGGCAAGCGACATCAATGCTATCATTGACATGCTTTTCATAGGCTTCGCAAACCGCCCTTGCGGCGTTCGCAGCGGGTTGAGGCGGCACAGCCGTCTCGAGGACATACAGTTTCCTCTCAGCCTTAAGAATGATCTTAAGGTGTCCGAACCAGTCTGAGAAGTTTGGCCCAGCAAACTTCTCCCTTTCCAGTAGGGATCGCACATTGAAGCTCATGGTGTTCGTTGCTGCAGGAATCTACAACAATGCAAGAACAGCAAGGTTAGTATCAATGTTTAGAATCAATCCAGGACTTAAGAAAGATTCTTTTTCTCACTATTTTATCTGGCTGAAAAATCCAGCAAAACAGCCCGAAAGAGTAGAACTCTTTTAGTGAGATGGGATCCAGATTTCATACTTGGTCTCCGCGTCCCGCTCAGGCGAGATAAGATGCACAGAGAGTACAAGCACTAATCTCTAGTAGGCTGTCCCAGCCAATCGCCAACCCGTGCGATTCCCCTTCATCTGGGCAATCCAGCAGACTATGCCAACTGAGTTGGTACAACACAGTCTCTGACCCCACAGATGGCTGCCTCCATGTGCTACCATATGCGCCACATATGTAGCCTACATGGTCAAGCTGACCCGACCTACTCCCTGGACCACCACGTGCTATGCTGAGCAACGAGAAGGGATAAATCCCTACTCTGTAACACGCAGGTGTAATCCCGCACCGTCTGAAGATAGATGGATGTGCCCACTGAGTGGGTACAACACGGCTCCAACGATAGTCAGAACAGTGAGATTTCGCGTCAGAAGGCTTACGAGCTTGATATGTTAGCGTTTGGATTTTAACAGTCTTTTATCTTCATACCTATCATGTAAGTCCTATGGTGATAGCAGAAGATAAACTCATGCAATTCTAATTATAAAAGCAATAAATAGAAAGCATGCTGATCTTATGTGGTAAAAGCCCATAGCCTAAGTAAGACCTTAATTTTACTTAAGTCTTCACTTTCTTTTCATGGGTCTTTTATCTCATCAGGTCCATCCCAGGGCCCTTGCGCCAAGTTCAGCTCAGGTGCGCCCACCAGCTGAATGCGCCTCTTTAATGTGTGCTTTTGTGCTCTTGTCTAATCAAATACATTTTGATCTATCTAGACAAGGTTGACTCGCAGGTCAAATATACAATAAATTAATTAAAAAGTGATTCGCAGATCACAATAAAAATTAATTTACAAGTTTAAGTCCAGGCACGCAGGCCCCAGCACAGCACACATTTAACATGGGCAGCCCACATAAGAATAAATAAACAAGCATCATGGCATCATTCAATCAACATGTGATCCATTACAAAGAAAATAAAATTTTGAAAACCCCATTGGCATCAATTTTAATTTTCTTATGAGCCCTACTACCTTACAACGGTCCATTAATAGGGATCCACTCATCCAGCTAGTCAGATCCTCTGCCCTTGCATGCACCAAGTCCTAACTGACTCGAGTTGACCTAATGGTCAACCATGCATGCTACAAGGGCTGAACAACCCTCATGAGTTTTGGCAAGCGGGTGTGACCCCGGGCCTAACTCATGTGTGTTCATTAGTCGTCTCAACCAGACCTCGCTACACGCCCTTGATGCAGTCAACCTATAGCCACCTCGTGCTTGCGCACAGGTGCTATCAGGTCAACCCATCTAGGCTGTCAGATGGTCTGATCAGACTAGTTGGATCTTCGCTAGAGGATGCCTTCAACCCTACTAACCCGTCTAAGGGATTATAGCAGGCGCCACTTAGATCTATGGTGATAGGCGCGCAAGATGTAAGGTTTTTCTTTGAAAAACAACTACAACAAGCGCAAACAAGTAACATGCGCCACTTTGATAAACAAGATACATCAAATATCTAGCATGTCATTCTTTGCATGTTGATAAACCAAAGATCTAGGCATAAGCGCAAACTTCTCCAAGCAATGATACAAGCGCAAACAAACTTATGTGCACACAACATCATGTAAGCGCAAGAAAACAAAGCATGAAGTGAGCGCAATATGGCATCATGAATGGATCACAACCTCAGCAAAGCAATCATATAGATGATACTGAAAAACCCTATCCTCTGATACCAATTGTAGGTCCCCTTCAAGGGGGAGCGCAAAACCCTAAGCATGCACAAATCTCAATTGCATGGGCGGAATTAGGGTTTCCATAGATCGCATGTTGTATATCTATAAGATTAACTTTGTTTGCTTATAAAGATCAAGAGAAGATCTCTTACCATAGCCATGATAAAGGGTGGCGACTTGGAAGCAAGAGGGCAAGTAAGCACTCCTCCAAAGATAACGCACACTAGATGAGAGATGGCTACCCTTTTGGATGTTCCTTGTGCTAGCAAGGGATCTCCAAAACTTCCTTGTCGTGTGTAGATGAAGCGAGGTGCTTGGCCGAGAGCTTCGTTGTACAAGAGTTCCCCTTTCTTTTTTTCTTGTCGAATGAAGATGACAAGAGAGTAATTGGGCAAATGGCGTTAAGGCTTTCATTCAAGTGATGGCGTTACACTTCCAAATATGGAAGGTTATGAAGCCATGCGACCACTTGAAGAAAAACCGCCCAAAATGCCTTCAATCCTTGAACCATACGTTCACCCATGTGAACCGGTTCAAGCCAATTAGGTTCAACTCAATTCGGTTCAAAAAACCAAATCAAACTAGCCCAAGCCATGGTCTAGATCTCTTTGAACCAAATGGTTCAAGATCCAACCGTTCATCTCTGGATGCTCTTGATCTCTCCGATCTAGCATCTACACTCTCGATCGAAGCTTACCGATCTCAAGCCCTAATCAATCAAACATGATCAGACCAGATCTCACTTACAATCAGAGTCTAAACTCCTTTAAACTGAATCCAAATAATTCAGTCCACACGATCTGACTTGAGTAAGCCATGTCATCAAATTGTGCGACCCTAAGGGTTTCCTTTAAATGTCGGTAACGAAAACTTACGTTATCATGATCAGTGAGGGGTATCTAGCAACACATCACTGTCTCCCAATATAAAGGAAAGAGTCTTCCAAGACTACACCCAAATCACAGCACAAGTGTGAATCCATTTCACGAGGCATACATGTTTCCTTTGCCACTGGATGTTCTTATTGGACAAGCATGTCAAGCCTGTAACTCCAATACGATGAGCATGATTAGATCAGATGAACATAGTCATCTGGGTATGGCCATACACTTTCTCAATCATCTCATATAGGGGGGCCTTAGAACATCACACTCCTTAAACAAGGAGACGGCAATCCTTTATCTATCACTAGTGTCCTAACCTGACTCATGATCATTATCCAAGATAGTCTATAACCATTATATTTCAAATGATATTGAACTACCTCAAAACAATGACATTCATCATTTAGAAACACAAGTGATCTCAAGTCAAAGGACATGTGCCACTTGTAGCATACAAGGATTATTCACATTGTGACAAGCAATTGAATATCCTAGTAGGGTATGTCCAGTACATCCAATGTACCCATGAGTCTACATCTTATTCCATGCTCGAAGCATCCTATAAGATTAGAACACATATTAGTCTTAACCATATCAAGGCTGTCTCATGTTCACCAAGATATATCGACTAAGGACATTACTGCATGTCAGGCTAGCTGAACAGCTTTGAGACATTATTCAGTAGTACACTTATTACAGCAGACAAGGTAACAACCTGAATAACAACCATTGCCTTTATAAACTTAAGAGTTTATACAATGATACTATTACAATCCCAAGGCCTCAAACATTAGCCTTAAGGGCATACCCCAACAAAGAGATCCGTGTGTGTGAGACTGCAGAGGGCGCACACTTGGGCGCCTACATCGGCATCGCTCCAAATTGCTCTAAGGTATTTTCTAACTCATCGTGTCGACTCCCTTGCATGCGATCTTCACTGGGTTTTTGGGACGGGCCTGTTTCGGGGACATTCTTCCGCTGTGCAATAAATGTATGAATGTTTACAACTCTGAAAAATTGTAAAATGTCCCCGGGGTTTCCCAACAGTAGGTACTTACTATCACATCGTGTCGACCCCCTCGCTTGACGATCTTCACTGGGTTTTTGGGACTGGCCTATTTCGGGGATATTCTTCCGCTGTGCAATGTAATTTGTAAGGTCTATCTCTGAAAAATTATAAAATATCCCTGGGGTTTCCCAACAGTGGTATCAGAGCTACTTGCGAGCCTTGAACGATGTACTTTCATGCTTTTTCATGCTCACATGCCATGTTTCAATTTTCGCAAATTGCATGTTCACATGGCGCACGATTTTTCTAATTAAGAAAAATTATAGTTTTTTGTTCCTATCTTCTTGGTTAATTTCTTTTGGATTTTTGGGTTGTTTTTCTTGATTGATTTAAGATCGAAGGCGCACGTAGTTTTGTCAAGTAGGACGGGCATTGTGTCTTCGGACTGGCCGAGTCTCTTGATTTGACAAAATTGCCAGCCGATAGGATCTATAAAATCATCATGAAAAATTAATTGCAAATAACCAAAAGATTTGTGATAAGAAGATGAGGAAAAGAGACTTGTTTTATGAAAAAGTAAAATTCCAGATTTTATGTTTTTCATGAGCATGTAGAAATTGCATGAATAAGTGCCTTGATTGTGGATGATGTTGTGATCATAAGTCAAGCCCCTTTGCATGCCTGTGATGTATCCTTGTGAGGCCTGCGTGCCGCTTTTCTTTTTTGCTTTTGTAAACCAAGAAGAAGATTAGGGAGGCGCATATCACTTGGAGCATTGGCGCATTCATCTACCTTGATGGCGTATGCATGCTAAGTGGCGCAAGTTGGCATAGCCGAACCCTTTGGGTTTGAGAGCTGGCCATCTTGGCCCCTTGCATGGTGGCGCATCTCCCTTGGAAGAACCCCATGTCATTGGCCGAACCCATGATGTTTTACCCTAAGGGTACATCTAGGGTTTGAGAGCTAAACCATGGTGAGGAGGACCTTGAAGCCAACCTTGAAGATCAAGCTAGAGGTCGGCTAGGTTAGGTCTTGTTTTGGGGCTTGAGTCCTAGGTCAAGAGTTGAACCTCCTTTTTGCATGGGTTGGTTCAATGTCTTGAATGGGCTATGATCACATCATCCTTTACTGCTTTCCATATCTGCCAAGCATGCCTGTGATGTTTTATCGTTATGTTATCACTATAGGATTGCATGCCTGTAATGTTAGACATAAGATAAAACTAAGTTGATGAGACATCAAAAACCCTCAAATAAAATATCAAGTCTAGTAGCCTTCTGATGCGTAGCCCTCATCAAACTATTGATCAGTGGTGTTGTGAATTGTTTCCCACCCTTGTGGGACACACCCACTTATCTTTAGACGGTGTGCGGTGACAATGGTTTCCCCAGTCCATTTTAACCGGGCGCGACTTCGCAAGGAAACTCGTTGGCCCTGGGCATAACGATTAGGAATGGACTTGACTAGATTTTCAAATGTGCTGGGCACATGATGAAACTCTAGAGGCATCGTTGAGAGGTTAGGGTTTCATGCTGTATCCAGCCCTCGCTGGACATGAAATGTCTAGACTGTCTCAATAAGGGAAATTGCTTGGAGCAATCGGCCGGCGTGCCCACCTTAGGAAGCATGGGTCACTTTGTGCATCTCATCCCACTCTCATGGGGCGCGAAGCTATTGTATCCCAACAAGTAGGTTAACAAAACTTATTTCTGAAGTTGCAGCCAAACTTATTATATGACGCACAAGGACTTGTCACCCCATGATATGGCTCCAAAAACTTGTTAAGTTACCACACTTGTTGTTATCTCCGCAAGTGCACGGATACTCGAAGTAATAAAGAAAGATATCGAACCCACAGAGACCTATGTTGTCAAGTACCAAATAATTGATTTCTTCCTATCTAGGCAATCGAATAAAAGCAAAGTAAAGATCGAAAACACACGGGAAAATACTATTAGAGAGAAATTGGGACTAGGGTTTCATTCACTTTAATTTTCATAACTAGATATATAAGGATATTCATCAATCAAATTCTATTATGATAAAGGCATAATTTACTTTGTAAAGAGATTAACTCACTTTCGTGCAGATAACCATGCAGAGACCAATTCTCGCTTTCGCACAAGATTTATCCCACGCGAATGATAAGTAAATCATCAAACAAAGAACTCGAGGATCACTTTCGTGCATCCGAGTTCTAAGTTGATCGCCTCGAGTGGAAACTCAAGGATCACTTTCGTGCATCTGAGTCTCAACACAAGTTCTACCTATGGTTCTCCAACGTTCCGATCCTCACTTTCGTGCAAGATCTCCACATTTGACACAATAACTGAATCCTAGGTTCATAATTATCATCATGGCAATTTAAACTACTAAAATAAAGAAATAAGAACTTAACCTAATTTCTTACGGTGAGTTCCTATTAATCAATTTTAGGGTTCCAAGTTCTCAAGCAAATCACCTTTCGGTCCTTATTGTGAAAACTCTAAATCATGATGACAAAAAGTAAAGGAGAATCTTAGAGCAATAATCGCATAGGTAAAATTATCAAAGTAGAATAATCATGATGAAAGCAAAAAGTATCTAGTCATTAAGAAAATCAAAGGGAATTACTCCCCCATGTCCCAAAGTATCTAGTCATTAAGAATAATCATGATGACAAAAAGTAAACTAAGGAGAATCTTTCGTTCTGAAACTTCTGGTACGTTGTCTCCTCCTCCAGGCGAAGCTTTAATATGAATTTCACGGCCGGAGATGCTATGGATTTGTCGCAGCGGTGGAACCCTAGGCGACGGCGTGTAACTTGATTTCTCTCTATACAGTTGATAAAAATTGGGGCTTTTGGTGTCTTCGTGTTCCTCTCGTCAAAACCTCCCTTTCTTCTTCTTACGAGATCAAATTTAAAGGTCTGGATCATCTGCAATCTTCCCTGCAAAAATCGGGCTTCAAAATTAACTGTGGAGTCGCGTTCAAAAATGAAAATATGACAGTATAATATTTCACGGCAGTGTCGTAAAATCGCTCGCGTTCTCTGATCTGAATTGTCTGGCAAATAAGACACCGTATATGTTGGGGTATGCCCTTAAGGCTAATGTTTGAGGCCTTGGGATTGTATCAATATCATGTAATAAACTCTTGTGTTTATAAAGGCATGGTTATTATTCAGGTTGTTACCTTGTCTGCTGTAATAAGTGTACTACTGAATAATGTCTCAAAGCTGTTCAGCTAGGCTGACATGCTAAATGTCCTTAGTCGATATATCTTGGTGAACATGAGACAGCCTTGATATGATTGAGACTAATATGTATTCTAATCTTATAGGATGCTTCGAGCATGGAATAAGATGTAGACTCATGGGTACATTGGATGTACTGGACAGACCCTACTAGGACATTCAATTGCTTGTCACAATGTGAATGATCCTTGATTGCAACAAGTGGCACATGTCCTCTGACTTGAGATCACTTGTGTTTCTAAATGATGATTGTCATTGTTTTGAGGTAGTTCAATATCATTTGAAACATAATGGTTATAGACTATCTTGGATAATGATCATGAGTCATGTTAGGGCACTCGTGATAGATAGAGGATTGCTGTCTCCTTGTTGAAGGAGTGTGGTGTTCTATAGGGGCCCCCTAGATGAGATGATTGAGAAAGTGTATGGCCATACCCAGGTGACTATGTTCATCTGATCTAATCATGCTCAACGTATTGGAGTCACAAGCTTGACACGCTTGTCCAATAAGAACATCCAGTGGCAAAGGATACATGCATGCCTTGTGAAGTGGATTCACACTTGTGCTATGGTTTGGGTGTAGTCTTGGAAGACTCTTTCCTTTATATCGGGAGACAGTGATGTGTTGCTAGATACCCCTCACTGATCGTGATAATGTAAGTTATTGTTACCGACATTTAAAGGAAACCCTTAGGGTCGCACAATTTGATGATATGGCTTACTTGAGTCAGATCGTGTGGACTGAATTGTTTGGATTCAGTTTAAAGGAGTTTAAACTCTGATTGTAAGTGAGATCCAGTCTAATCATATTTGATTGATTAGGGCTTGCGATCGGTAAGCTTCGATCGAGAGGATTGATGCTAGATCGGTGAGATCAAGAGCATCATGAGATGAACGGTTAGATTGGAAACCTTAGGGTTTAGTTGATCTAGACCGATTGGCTTGGGCTGGCTTGGTTTGGCCTTTGGACCGAACACATTTACTTTGAACCGGTTCAAGAGCTTGAACGTATGGTTCATTGTTTTGGCGTTTTGATCGATTTAGTGATCATGAACGCATGGCTTAATGGATTTTCCAATTTTGGAAAGTCATTTAGCGCATGTTCCCTTGAACGCCAAATGACTTGAACGCTCCATTCAACTCTCGTCTCCTTGCTCTTGCTTGACGAGACTTTGGCGTGGAGAAGGCGAGGTCTTGGTGGAGGTTCGGCAAGCCTAGACATCATCTCTCATTTCCTTACCATACGAGAGGGACCCTTGAAGGACCTTGCTAGCACAAGGATCTCCAAGGAGCAAGCACATCATCTTGTGTGCGTCAACTAGGGAGAAGATCCCTTTCGATCTTTCTCTTCCAAGTCGCCATCTTCCTCATGGCTTTGGTATGGATCTAAACTTCATCAAGTTGATCATATTATCTTGCTAAGATCCATGAAAAACCCTTGCTTCCGCTTGCAATTTTTATGCGCCACCCTTAAGGGTTTTTCGCCCCCCTCTTGAAAGGGGTTTCATCTGCTTGTGCTCCCCCTTGAAGGGGACTCTTCAATTGGTATCAGAGCATGCGGTTCAAGCATGTAATATGATTGCTTGGTATATTTTGTGATCCTTGGTTGCACATTTACATGTATGCTTAGATCTTGTTGACATGCGAAACTTACATGTTATTTCTTCATGCGAAAGTAAGATGTTTACCTTATGTTGGCGCATGTTGTTTGTTCATCTTGTCGCATGTCTTATGTTGGCGCTTAGTTCATGTTATTTTATCAAAAACCTAACATGCGCGCCTATGACTAGATCTAAGTGGCGCCTACTATAAACCCTTAGATGGGTTGATGGGGTTGAAGTCACCTCTAGGTTAGATCCAATAGTCTGATCAGACCATCTGACAGCCGAGATGGATCGACCAGATGGCACCTGTGCGCAAGCACGAGGTGGCTATAGGTCGATTGCATCTTAGGCGTGTAGCGAGGTCTGGTTGAGACAACCATTGAACACACATGAGTTAGGCCCGGGGTCACACCCGCTTGCCAGACCTCATGAGGGTTGTTCAGCCCTTGGCGCATGCATGGTTGACCATTAGGTCAACTCGAGTCAGTTAGGACTTGGTGCATGCAAGGGGCAGAGGATCTGACTAGATGAATGAGTGGATCCCTATCAATGGACCATTGTAAGGTTGTAGGGCACATAAGAAAATTAAAATTGATGCCAATGGGGTTTTCAAAATTTATTTTCTTTTAATTGGATCACATGTTGTTTGATGCCTATGCTTGTTTATTTATTCTTATGTGGGCTGCCCATGTTAAATGTGTGCTGTGCTGGGGCCTGCGTGCCTGGAATTAAACCTGTAAATTAATATTATTGTGATCTGCGAATCACTTTTTAATTAATTTATTGTATAATTGACCTGCGAGTCAAACTTGTCTAGATAGATCAAAATGTATTTTGATTAGACAAGAGCACAAAGGCACACATCCCAGAGGGGCATTCAGCTGGTGGCGCACCTGAGGTGCTCTTGGCGCAAGGGCCCTAGGTTGGACCAGATGAGATGCTAAAGACCCAAGAAGAGCAAGTGAAGACTTAAGTATCTTAAGGTCTTACTTAGGCTATGGGCTTTTACCACATAAGATGCATGCTTTCTTTTATTGTTTAAATAAGTAGAACAGCATGATTTATTTATCTTCTGCTATAGCCATAGGATTTGCCTGATAGTAAGAAGATAAAAGACCGTTAAAATCCAAACGCTAAAATATCAAGCACGTAATGCCTTCTGACGCGAAACCTCACTTTCTGACTATCGTTGGAGCCGTGTTGTACCCACTCAGTGGGCACGTCCATCTATCTTCAGACGGTGCGGGATTTCACCTGCGTGTTACAGAGAAGGGATTTATCGCTTCTCGTTGCTCAGCATAGCACGTGGTGGTCCAGGGAGTAGGTCGGGTCAGCTTGACCATGTAGGCTACATATGTGGCGCATATGGTAGCGCATGGAGGCAGCCATCTGAGGGATCAGAGACTGTGTTGTACCAACTCAGTTGGCACAGTCTGCTGGATTGCCCAGGTGAAGGGGAATCGCATGGGTTGGCGATTGGCTGGGACAGCCTACCAGAAATTAGTGCTTGTCATCTCTGTGCATCTTATCTCGCCTGAGCGGGACGCGGAGACCAAGTATGAAATCTGGATCCCATCTCACTAAAAGAGTTCCACTCTTTCGGGCTGTTTTGCTGGATTTTTCAGCCAGATAAAATAGTGAGAAAAAGAATCTTTCTTAAGTCCTGGATTGATTCTATACATTGATACTGACCTTGCTGTTCTTGCATTGTTGTAGATTCCTGCAGCAACGAACACCATGAGCTTCAATGTGCGATCCCTACTGGAAAGGGAGAAGTTTGCTGGGCCAAACTTCTCAGACTGGTTCGGACACCTTAAGATCGTTCTTAAGGCAGAGAGGAAACTGTATGCCCTCGAGACGGCTGTGCCGCCTCAACCCGCTGGGAACGCCGCAAGGGCGGTTCGTGATGCTTATGAAAAGCACGTCAATGATAGCATTGATGTCGCTTGCCTGATGCTAGCGTCTATGACGCCACCGCTGCAGCGTCAGCATGAGGATATGTCGGCTATAGAAATTATAGCGAACCTCAAGATGTTGTATGCTGCACAGGCGAGGACAAAACGCTATAATCTGACAAAGCTTTTCTTTCAGAGCAAACTGGCTGAAGGGAGCCCAGTGGGAGCTCACGTGCTCAAGATGATTGGGCACAAGGAGGCTCTGGAGAAACTGGGGCATACCATCAACCAGGAGCTTGCTGTAGACATTATTCTGCAGTCTCTCCCGCCCTCTTTCGATGCGTTCATTATTAATTTTAATATGAACAAGATCGATTGTACTCCGGCAGAGCTGCTGAATATGCTCTTGACAACTGAGGAGACTCTGAAGGGAAAGCCTTCAACCTCTGTCTTAATGGTTCCTTCTAGGAACAAGAAGAAGGGGAAGAAGGGCAAAGCCCCTGTCAAGAACTACAGTAAGGCTCTGAAACAAAAGGTTAAGCGGTCGAAGGACAACAGGTGTTTCCACTGTGGCCAGCTGGGTCACTGGAAAAAGGACTGTAAAGCGCTCCAAGGAGATAAGAGGGGAAGCATCGCTTCTGGCTCAGGGATATATGTGACTTAGGTCATGTTATCTTCTTCTTCTATTTCATGGGTGTTGGACACTGCATGTGGAGTTCACATTTGTTCAAATGTGCAGGAACTCAAGAGAAGAAGGCAGGTGGGACAGCATGAGGTAGACCTACGCGTTGGAAACGGGGCACGGGTTGCTGCTGTTGCTGTAGGAGACTATTTCATTTCTTTACCATCTGGCATTGTATTGGAATTAAACAATTGTTATTTTGTACCCAGTATAACCAAGAATATTATCTCTATTCCTGCTCTTGTCAGGAAAGGATTTGCCTTTGAATGCAATATTTCAAAGTGTGTACTTTCTCTTGATAATATTGTTTATGCTACTGGTTCAATTAACAATGGGTTATTCATGTTGGACATGGAATATTCTATACAAAACATTGATAATAAGAAAGCCAAGTATGCTGAAGACAGCACCTTGTTATGGCATAGTCGTTTAGGCCATATTAACAAGAAGCGCATTAAGCGGTTGCATGATCATGGACTGCTGGGATCATTCTCCTATGAGGAGATTGATACATGCAAAGCTTGTTTGATGGGTAAAATGACGAAGTCACCTTTTCCTAACAAAGGTCAAAGGGCTTCAGGTTTACTTAACCTTATACACAGTGATGTGTGTGGGCCGTTTAGTAAACATGCCAGAGGTGGCTATCAGTACTTCATTACATTTACTGATGATTTCAGTAGATATGGGTATGTCTATCTAATGAGACATAAGAGTGAATCTTTTGACAAGTTCAAAGAGTTCAAGAATGAAGTACAGAATCAGCTAGGCCGAAATATCAAGGCACTTCGTTCTGATCGAGGTGGAGAATACCTGAGTCATGCGTTTACTGACTATCTGAAGGAGTGTGGGATTATCTCACAGCTCACTCCGCCAGGAACACCGCAATGGAATGGTGTGTCCGAGAGGAGAAATAGAACGTTACTTGATATGGTTCGTTCTATGATGAGTCAGGCTACTCTTCCATATTCCTTTTGGGGATTTGCACTGGAAACAGCTGCAAAGGTACTAAACCGAGTGCCATCCAAGGCCGTTTCAAAGACGCCATATGAATTATGGTATGGGAAACAGCCGAGATTGACATTTATCAGGATCTGGGGTTGTGAGGCTTATGTCAAAAAGCTCGCCTCTGGGAAACTGGAGAGCAGATCTGAGAAATGCATCTTTGTTGGTTACCCTAAGGAAACTAAGGGTTATTATTTCTACGATTCCAAAGAGAACAAAGTATTTGTTGCTCGGACGGCCATATTTCTTGAGAAGGAGTTTCTTCTGCAAGAAGCCAGTGGGAGAGAAATAAAGCTGGATGAGAATCCAGAGGAAGGACAAAGTAGTCAAGCACAGTTGGATGAGCCTGAGCCGGTGGATCAGGTTATTGAACAACCTGAGGCTCAGATATCACGGGAACCGCGAAGATCGGGAAGGATCCGTCGTCAGCCTGAGCGCTATGACGGAGTCTACATCATTGATAATGATGAACCCCTTACTTATGCGGATGCGGTCAGTGGACCGGAGTCAGCTAGATGGCTTGAAGCTATGCGAGCCGAGATGGACTCCATGTCAGATAACCAAGTCTGGGATTTGGTTGATCCGCCTCCGGGAGTAATCCCTATAGGCTGTAAATGGATCTTCAAGAAGAAGATTGACATGGATGGTAACGTGGTTACCTATAAAGGCAGGCTAGTTGCGAAAGGTTTCAAACAAATCTACGGGATAGATTATGATGAAACTTTCTCTCCTGTAGCCATGTTCAAGTCTATTCGGATTCTTTTCGCGATAGCAGCATATTACGATTATGAGATCTGGCAGATGGATGTGAAAACAGCTTTCCTTAATGGAAATCTGGATGAGGATGTGTATATGACACAACCTGAAGGTTTCACTAATCCATCAGATCGTCATAAAATATGCAAGTTAAAGAAGTCCATTTATGGACTTAAACAAGCATCTAGAAGCTGGAATATTCGTTTTGATGAATTAATCTCTGAGTTTGGTTTCATCAAGAACGAGGACGACCCGTGTGTATATAAGAGGTTTAGTGGGAGCGTGATTACATTCCTAGTCCTCTACGTCGATGACATCTTGATCATTGGAAATGATATTCCTGAAATGCATGCGGTTAAGGCATGGTTAAGGAAATGTTTCCAGATGAAAGATCTAGGAGAAGCAGCCTATGTGTTAGGTGTGAAGATCTACAGGGATAGATCTAAGAGGCTTCTCGGGCTGTGCCAAAGTACTTACATCGATAAAGTCCTGGAGAGATTTCATTTAGAGAATTCTAAACGAGGATATCTTCCAGTCAGACATGGTCTGAATCTTTCGAAGAGTCCGTGTCCACAAACACAGACTGAGAAAGATGAAATGGACAATACGCCTTATGCTTCGGCTATTGGGTCCATAATGTATGCGATGTTGTGTACTCGCCCCGACGTCGCTTACGGGTTAAGCGTGACCAGTCGGTTCCAAAGTAATCCAGGTATGGCGCACTGGATTGCAGTCAAGAACATTTTAAAATATCTGCGGAGGACCAAAGATATGTTCTTGATATATGGTGGTCAGGAAGAACTCAGTATAGAAGGATATACTGACGCTTCGTTCCAGTCGGACCAGGATGATTTCCGATCGCAATCAGGCTATGTTTTTAGCTTAAATGGTGGAGCAGTGGTGTGGAAGAGTTTCAAACAGTCAACTGTTGCTGATTCCACAACAGAAGCCGAGTATGTTGCAGCCTCTGAAGCATCCAAGGAGGCAGTGTGGATTCGTAAGTTCGTGAGAGAACTTGGTGTCGTTCCTTCGAGTGCAGATCCTTTGGTTATCTTTTGTGATAACACTGGAGCAATCGCACAAGCAAAGGAACCACGGTCGCACCAGAAGTCCAAGCACATACAGAGACGGTTTCACTTGATCCGGGAGATCATTGATCGGGGCGAGATCAAAATATGCAAGGTTCATACAGACGACAATCTGGCTGACCCGCTTACCAAGCCTCTGGCGCAGCAGAAGCATGAGAAGCACTGTAATAACATGGGTTTGAGATTTCTCAACCATTAGATTAAGTGCAAGTGGGAGATTGTTGGGGTATGCCCTTAAGGCTAATGTTTGAGGCCTTGGGATTGTATCAGTATCATGTAATAAACTCTTGTGTTTATAAAGGCATGGTTATTATTCAGGTTGTTACCTTGTCTGCTGTAATAAGTGTACTACTGAATAATGTCTCAAAGCTGTTCAGCTAGGCTGACATGCTAAATGTCCTTAGTCGATATATCTTGGTGAACATGAGACAGCCTTGATATGATTGAGACTAATATGTATTCTAATCTTATAGGATGCTTCGAGCATGGAATAAGATGTAGACTCATGGGTACATTGGATGTACTGGACAGACCCTACTAGGACATTCAATTGCTTGTCACAATGTGAATGATCCTTGATTGCAACAAGTGGCACATGTCCTCTGACTTGAGATCACTTGTGTTTCTAAATGATGATTGTCATTGTTTTGAGGTAGTTCAATATCATTTGAAACATAATGGTTATAGACTATCTTGGATAATGATCATGAGTCATGTTAGGGCACTCGTGATAGATAGAGGATTGCCGTCTCCTTGTTGAAGGAGTGTGGTGTTCTATAGGGGCCCCCTAGATGAGATGATTGAGAAAGTGTATGGCCATACCCAAGTGACTATGTTCATCTGATCTAATCATGCTCAATGTATTGGAGTCACAAGCTTGACACGCTTGTCCAATAAGAACATCCAGTGGCAAAGGATACATGCATGCCTTGTGAAGTGAATTCACACTTGTGCTATGGTTTGGGTGTAGTCTTGGAAGACTCTTTCCTTTATATCGGGAGACAGTGATGTGTTGCTAGATACCCCTCACTGATCGTGATAATGTAAGTTATTGTTACCGACATTTAAAGGAAACCCTTAGGGTCGCACAATTTGATGATATGGCTTACTTGAGTCAGATCGTGTGGACTGAATTGTTTGGATTCAGTTTAAAGGAGTTTAAACTCTAATTGTAAGTGAGATCCAGTCTAATCATGTTTGATTGATTAGGGCTTGCGATCGGTAAGCTTCGATCGAGAGGATTGATGCTAGATCGGTGAGATCAAGAGCATCATGAGATGAACGGTTAGATTGGAAACCTTAGGGTTTAGTTGATCTAGACCGATTGGCTTGGGCTGGCTTGGTTTGGCCTTTGGACCGAACACATTTACTTTGAACCGGTTCAAGAGCTTGAACGTATGGTTCATTGTTTTGGCGTTTTGATCGATTTAGTGATCATGAACGCATGGCTTAATGGATTTTCCAATTTTGGAAAGTCATTTAGCGCATGTTCCCTTGAACGCCAAATGACTTGAACGCTCCATTCAACTCTCGTCTCCTTGCTCTTGCTTGACGAGACTTTGGCGTGGAGAAGGCGAGGTCTTGGTGGAGGTTCGGCAAGCCTAGACATCATCTCTCATTTCCTTACCATATGAGAGGGACCCTTGAAGGACCTTGCTAGCACAAGGATCTCCAAGGAGCAAGCACATCATCTTGTGTGCGTCAACTAGGGAGAAGATCCCTTTCGATCTTTCTCTTCCAAGTCGCCATCTTCCTCATGGCTTTGGTATGGATCTAAACTTCATCAAGTTGATCATATTATCTTGCTAAGATCCATGAAAAACCCTTGCTTCCACTTGCAATTTTTATGCGCCACCCTTAAGGGTTTTTCGCCCCCCTCTTGAAAGGGGTTTCATCTGCTTGCGCTCCCCCTTGAAGGGGACTCTTCAGTATAATGGTTCACGGCACTGCCGTAAAATTGGCTGAATTCTCTGGTCGAAATCGTCTAGAAAATACGGCCCGTGTCAAAGTTCACGGTAGTGCCGTAAAATCAGGAATTATCTCTGTTTTGAATACGCTTCAAAATACGACAGTGTTAAGTTTTACGGCAGTGCCGTATTTTTCGTTAAACCTTCTGGTAAAAAATTCCACCAATTTACGGCAGTGCTCTGATATTACGGTACCGTACGGAAATACGGTATCGTAATATAGAATACGGCACTATCGTATTTTGGTTGGTTGCTCTGATTTGCGTGAAATTTGTCAAGTGATCTCCTCTTGATGATGGTAACTTTTTCATGTCTTTGATTTTTCTCGAGAACGCCTCAAAATAGTGCCTTTTTACCTGAAAATCATGAAAAACCAAAATAGAAGTAGATTTTGTAATATTTGATAAATTTAGCATAAAAATAAACAAAATATTTTCAATTTAGCATGAAAAGATATATAAAATGATACAAAATATACTATATATTTTGGTGTCATCAAAATATTTTAGGCTCAAACTTTGCTTGTCCTCAAGAAAAAAATCAAAAATTGATTAAAAGAATAACCTTTTCATGCTCAATAAATTTCTAAAATACAATCATCAATGAAAAATTCCATCAATTATTTTAAAAAACATCAAATAAATATATCATCCTTAGAACTCAACCCTCTAGATCCACAATTCAATCAAATAAAACTTTGCAACTCGTATAATAATTAGAATTCTCAATCTCAATCCAATATATCATGCTTTTGTTTACAGGAATTAGGTTTCCAAGATCTTTTTCCACACATAAATTTTTTTTCTTTTTTTTATGTATTTGATTATTTTTGCAAAGATGGCATGTACCCACTTAGATACATACTTTTTATTTTGACTTTAACCCTTGTCTTCGGTACCACTATCAATTTTACACAGTGCTAAGTAGAGAAGTCTTATTATTATTTTCTCTCATTATCTTTTAGTCATAGACTTCAACCCATGTCTTAGGTACCACTATCAATTTTACTCATTTTATTCAAAAGAATAGTTTCACTTTTAGATTTTATCCCTCAAATAATATATCTACCCAAAATTTCATGCATCAACCAATGTCAAATTTCAAAAATAGATATGCATTGAAGAAGTAGATCTAACATGATAGGGTTTGTCTCTAATCATGAATTTGAATTTATTCATCATCAATCAATCAAGTCATCAACAATGTAAATCAAGAGTATACTCATCGTCATCATCAAATATCATAATATCATATCATCAAAAAATATAAAAATATATCATCATGTATACTACAATCATATCGAAGATAAATCATCAGAATATCAAAATATCATAATACAACCCCATCGAAATAGTAGAAATCAGTATCATCATAATCATCATACAACTACATCGAAAAGAAAGATAAGCATGTGAAATAAAATAGCAGTGTCGGTGGTCGTAGAGGTGTAGAAGCATCATCCTTCCCTTCATCACATGAAACATCAATAAGATATAGAAAATAAAGTATAGCAATGAAGATACTCACAAAACATCTACTCATCATCATCAGGTCGTCTGGCCTCAGTGTCCCTCGCAGCTTGATCACTGTAGTAATCATAATACCTCTGGTCTTCATATCCGAATCGATCGTAGAGGAAGTTTCCCATGTCTTCCATGTGGCCGCACAGTCTCTCCACATCCTGGTGGAGGTGTCCAATAGACTCGGTCACCCTCCCCGAGGAGTCAATCACTCTGTCTATGCGGCGCTCTTGATTGTACATTTGTGCTGATAGTGCCTGAAATCCTGGATCATGCTAGCTAGCAAATCCTCCTCTAGATCTTTGTGAAGAGTCACCAGTAGGGTGTGAAGAATCATGCTGGGGTGACTCCATGCCAAAGGGGTCACCTCTTCCACCCCATGTGGGTGGCGGCGGAACAGTGTCAAGTGGTGGTGTAAAGGCTGCTTCGACTGCACTTGGAGATAACTTCCAATTTGCTCTATCTCTAACGGTGGTTTTCTCAATGTGGGGTAAAGGTAGAGTAGGGACATTTGGTCCAAGGACCAAACAAAAGATATCCCCCTCTCTCACAATCATTTTCATAGCTATGCAAGACTCAATATCAAGCCTTGCATTCCCCTTTGCCAATTCTACTCCATAGGGCTCAACTCCTAAATACTGGGCTATAGGAGTTATCAATCCTCCTATCATAATAGCTCCTCTCTTTGCCCTGGCAACCTTGTCCATGTGCTTTATCATAAAGTAATCAACATCCACAGTAAAACCATTAAGCATCCCCCAAAGAAAATAAAGCTCATGTTGACGGACCATACCGTTACTATCTCCTCTACCAAACACGGTGTGTGCTAGCACTCTATGTGCATACTTGATACATGGGTTCATGATCTTTGAAGCTCTAGCAGAAACAGAATAAAAGTGACTTTCATCAGTGATTTGATTCCAGAAAATTCTCTCCTTAAATCCTAGGGGCATCTAAGTGTATCCCCCTGTGCTCAACTCAAAAATATCTCTAATCTCCTGCAGTGTCAGTTTCCTTTCTTCGTTGGCCAGTCTAAATGTGATCTCCCCTTCGGCAGGGCCATTTGAGTATTCTTTCAGGTCAATGATCAAACTACTCAGAAATTCCAAAACCAATGGTAAATATGTGGGTGGATGCATCTGAAAAAATCTCTTGGCTTTTATTCTATTAAACATCCACAACACATCCTCATACAGTCCTAAGGATTCCAAAGTCGTTCTGTCAGCATATTTTGTGTTGATCACCTTCCTCTCCAAAATCTGATTATATCTAGTCTCCTGCACCTCATTTCTAAAAATTATCCCATGTGGATTTTCAGGTTGAAAAGGTTCAGCTGGGGCCTTCCCCTTCCTCCTTGGAAAGATGGCCTTTGTTCTCGGTGCCATTTCAAACTATCAATCTGCAAACTACATGTTTAATACAAATATAGCAATATAATGACATGATTTTTCATTCTAATCAAGGTTCACAGATAACATCAGTTTAATCATAGCTATCACTCCGGAAAATGCATTTTAAAATCAAAACAGAGGAAAAGTAGGTGGAAAACAAAGTGGAAAACATGCGTATAAGCTCAATCTCGCTCAATACACTCTCCAAATCGGTTTAAAAACTCTAGAGTTGAACTAGAAATTGTTACCTATCCTCTAAGAAGTATTTACGAACAAAACTCTCTTCAAACGGTTAAGAAATGAGGAAGAACAAGTGAAAGGGGCGAAACTAGCATGTAAACTCGCTAAAACGGTAAAATCGGGCAAAAGAGTACCCAATCGACGGCAATAACTGGACGGGAAGAGTCACCGGCATCTATTCATGGTCAGAGAAGGTCAGAGATGTGAGAACGGCACGAGAATGAGAGAGAATGAGTGGAAAAACCCTAAAAATGGCCTGTGAAAACCTTAAAAACGGCACAAGACTCACGTGCCAGAATTCAAAATACGGCAGTGTAATGTTTTACGGTAGTGCCGTAAAATCACGGAAGCTCTCGGGTCAAAACTGGTTCAAAAATACGGTACCGTGTAATAGTTTATGGTACCGCCATAAAATCTCGGCAATCCTCTATTCAAAAATGACTCAAAATTACGGTACCGTGAAATAGTTTACGGTACCACCATAAAAATCGTTCAGATATTTTTTTCTTTTTTTTTCTTTTTTTTTAAATTAAAAAAATACGCCCGTAAAATAAATTACGGTACTACCGTAAAACTAGGGTAAGTTCGAAAATCTCATCAGAATCATCTCACGAAAATATGGCCCGTGAAATAATTTATGGTGGTGCCATAAAAACGAGGAAACTCTCGGGTTGATTTTGGCCACAAAAAGGGTACCGTGTAATAGTTTACGGCTGTGTCGTAATTTCGTCACAACTCTCTAGTCGAAAGTGGACTGAAAATACGGTACCGTAATATACTTTACGGCAGTGCCGTATTTTGCACCAAATCTCGTTTTTCCAACAAAAATAAAAGAAAAAAAATAGTCCTAAGCAGAAATTAAAGCAAAAGAAAACAAATAGAGGTTAGAAAGCTTGGGTTGTCTCCCAAGAAGCGCTAATTTAAAGGTCATTAGCATGACCCTTTTGCACTCGGATTTGATCATGAATTCCTCAATTGCCCTTCTTGTTGGGGTATGCCCTTAAGGCTAATGTTTGAGGCCTTTGGGATGATTTCAGTATCATGTATAAACTATGTATAAGTTTATAAAGGCAATGGTTGTTATTCAGGTTGTTACATTATCTGCTGCTGTTATGTATACTTCTGAATAATGTCTCTGTAGAGTCCCCTTCAAGGGGGAGCGCAAGGGGGTGAAACCCTAAAGGTAAGCGCATATAGAGCTTTTGAGCGGAAGCAAGGGTTTCCATGATCGATTTATATGACATATGATCAACTTTCAATACCTTGTAATGTAGATAGATCTAGAAGAAATATCATACCATTGCCATCGCTTGGATGGTGTCTTGGATGAAGAGATCGAAAGGGGTCTCCTCCACAAGATGCGCACACAAGATGAGAAGTAGCTTTCTTCTTGTCGCTCCTTGTGCTAGCAAGGATCTTCAAGTGCCCCTTGTCGCGTGAAGGATATTGAGAGAGAAGACTTCTTGCTGGCCGAATGCTCACCTTCACGTGAAGAACACCCAAAACAAAAGGAGGAAGAGGCTAGAGAGGCGTTCAAAGCATGGGAGCGTTTTCCACTAGCAAAACGCCTTCCCAATTTGGCAAGTTTTAACTTCACTTAAAACCCCTCTTTAACCATCGAAAACTCCTCTTGCCTTTGAACCATACGTTCACATAAGTGAACCGGTTCAAAGCAATTCGGTTTAGATGCATTTGGTTCAAAGACCAAATCAAACCAGCCCAAGCCATTTGGTCTAGATCTCATTGAACCAATGGTTCAAGATCTAACCGTTGATCTCTTGATACTCTTGATCTCACTGATCTAGCATCAATACTCTCGATCGAAGCTTACCGATCTCAAGCCTTAATCAATCAAACATGATCAGACCAGATCTCACTTACAATCAGAGTTTAAACTCCTTCAAACTGAACCCAAACAATTCAGTCCACACGATCTGACTTAAGTAAGCCATATCATCAAATTGTGCGACCCTGAGGGTTCCTTTAAATGTCGGTAATGATAACTTGCGTTATCACGATCAGTGAGGGGTATCTAGCAACACATCACTGTCTCCCGATATAAAGGAAATAGTCTTCCAAGACTACACCCAAACCACAGCACAAGTGTGAATCCACTTCACTAGGCATACATGATTCCTTTGCCACTGGATGTTCTTATTGGACAAGCGTGTCAAGCCTGTAACTCCAATATGATGAGCATGATTAGATCAAATGAACATAGTCACCTGGGTATGGCCATACACTTTCTCAATCATCTCATTTAGGGGGGCCCCTTTAGAACATCACACTCCTTAAACAAGGAGACGGCAATCCTATATCTATCACTAGTGTCCTAACCTGACTCATGATCATTATCCAAGATAGTCTATAACCATTATGTTTCAAATGATATTGAACTACCTCAAAACAATGACAATCATCATTTAGAAACACAAGTGATTTCAAGTCAGAGGACATGTGCCACTTGATGCAAACAAGGATTATTCACATTGTGACAAGCAATTGAATATCCTAGTAGGGTCTGTCCAGTACATCCAATGTACCCATGAGTCTACATCTTATTCCATGCTCGAAGCATCCTATAAGATTAGAACACATATTAGTCTCAATCATATCAAGGCTGTCTCATGTTCACCAAGATATCTCGACTAAGGACATTCCAGCCTGTCAGCCTAGCTGAACAGCATTGAGACATTATTCAGAAGCACACTCATTGCAGCAGACAATGTAACATACTGAATAACAACCATTGCCTTTATAAACATAAGAGTTTATATACATGATACTGATAGAATCCCAAGGCCTCAAACATTAGCCTTAAGGGCATACCCCAACAATCTCCCACTTGCACTTAATCTAATGGTTGAGAAATCTCAAACCCATGTTATTACAGTGCTTCTCATGCTTCTGCTGCGCCAGAGGCTTGGTAAGCGGGTCAGCCAGATTGTCATCTGTATGTACCTTGTAGATTTTGATCTCGCCACGATCAATGATCTCCCGGATCAAGTGAAACCGTCTCTGTATGTGCTTGGACTTCTGGTGCGACCGTGGTTCCTTTGCTTGTGCAATTGCTCCAGTGTTATCACAGAAGATAACCAAAGGATCTGCACTCGAAGGAACAACACCAAGTTCCTGAATGAACTTACGAATCCACACTGCCTCCTTAGATGCTTCTGAGGCTGCAACATACTCGGCTTCTGTTGTGGAATCAGCAACAATAGATTGTTTGAAACTTTTTCACACCACTGCTCCTCCATTCAAGATAAAAACATAGCCTGATTACGATCGGAAATCATCCTGGTCCGACTGGAACGAAGCATCAGTATATCCTTCTATACTGAGTTCTTCCTGACCACCATATATCAAGAACATATCTTTGGTCCTCCGTAGATATTTTAAAATGTTCTTGACCGCAATCAAGTGTGCCTGACCTGGATTACTTTGGAATCGACTGGTCACGCTTAACCCATAAGCGACGTCTGGGCGAGTACACAACATCGCATACATAATGGACCCAATAGCCGAAGCATAAGGCGTATTGTCCATTTCATCTTTCTCAGTCTGTGTTTGTGGACACTGACTCTTTGAAAGATTCAGACCATGTCTGACTGGAAGATATCCACATTTAGAATTCTCTAAATGGAATCTCTCCAGGACTTTATCGATGTAAGTACTCTGGCACAGCCCGAGAAGCCTCTTAGATCTATCCCTGTAGATCTTCACACCTAATACATAGGCTGCTTCTCCTAGATCTTTCATCTGGAAACATTTTTTTAACCATGCCTTAACAGCATGCAGTTCAGGAATATCGTTTCCAATGATCAAGATATCATCGACGTAGAGGACTAGGAAAGTAATCACGCTCCCACTAAACCTCTTATATACACACGGGTCATCTTCGTTCTTGATGAAACCAAACTCACAGATTGATTCATCAAAACGAATATTCCAGCTTCTAGATGTTTGTTTAAGTCCATAAATGGACTTCTTTAACTTGCATATTTTATGACGATCTGATGGACTAGTGAAACCTTCAGGTTGTGTCATATACACATCCTCATCCAATTTTCCATTAAGGAAAGCGGTCTTCACATCCATCTGCCAGATCTCATAATCGTAATATGCTGCTATCGCGAAAAGAATCCGAATAGAATTAAACATGGCTACAGGAGAGAAAGTTTCATCATAATCTATCGCGTAGATTTGTTTGAAACCTTTCGCTACTAGCCTGCCTTTATAGGTAACCACGTTACCATCCATGTCAATCTTCTTCTTGAAGATCCATTTACAGCCTATAGGGATTACTCCCGGAGGCGGATCAACCAAATCCCAGACCTGGTTATCTGACATGGAGTCCATCTCGGCTCGTATAGCTTCAAGCCATCTAGCTGAATCCGGTCCACTGACCGCATCCGCATAAGTGAGGGGTTCATCATTTTCAATGATGTAGACTCCGTCATAGCGCTCAGGCTGTCGACGGATCCTTCCCGATCTACGCGGTTCCCGTGATATCTGAGCCTCAGGTTGTTCAATAACCTGTTCTACCGGCTCAGGCTCATCCAACTGTGCTTGACTACTTTGTCCTTCCTCTGGATTCTCATCCAGCTTTATTTCTCTCCCACTGGCTTCTTGCAGAAGAAATTCCTTCTCAAGAAAAACTGCCATCCGAGCAACAAATACTTTGTTCTCTTTGGGATCGTAGAAATAATAACCTTTAGTTTCCTTAGGGTATCCGACAAAGACACATTTCTCAGATCTGCTCTCTAGTTTCCCAGAGGCGAGCTTTTTGACATAAGCCTCGCAACCCCAGATCTTAATAAATGTCAAGCTCGGCTGTTTCCCATACCATAATTCATATGGAGTCTTTGAAACTGCCTTGGATGGCACTCGGTTTAGTACCTTTGCAGCTGTTTCCAGTGCAAATCCCCAAAAGGAGTAAGGTAGAGTAGCCTGACTCATCATAGAACGAACCATATCTAGTAAGGTTCTGTTCCTCCTCTCGGACACACCATTCCATTGCGGTGTTCCTGGCGGAGTGAGCTGTGAGATAATCCCACACTCCTTCAGATAGTCAGTAAACTCTCGACTTAGGTATTCTCCACCTCGATCAGAACGAAGTGCCTTGATATTTCGGCCTAGCTGATTTTGTACTTCATTTTTGAACTCTTTGAACTTGTCAAAAGATTCACTCTTATGTCTCATTAAATAGACATACCCATATCTACTGAAATCATCAGTAAAGGTAATGAAGTATGAATAGCCACCTCTGGCATGTTTACTAAATGGCCCACACACATCACTGTGTATAAGGTCAAGTAAACCCGAAGCCCTTTGACCTTTGTGAGGAAAAGGAGCCTTCGTCATTTTACCCATTAAACAAGCTTTGCATGTATCAATCTCCTCATTGGAGAATGATCCCAGCAGTCCATGATCATGCAACCGCTTAATGCGTTTCTTGTTAATATGGCCTAAACGACTATGCCATAGCAAGGTGCTGTCATCAGCATACTTGGCTTTCTTATTATCAATGTTTTGTATAGAACATTCCATGTCCAACATGAATAACCCATTGTTAATTGATCCAGAAGCATAAACAATATTATCATAAGACAGAACACACTTTGAAATATTGCATTCAAAGGCAAATCCTTTCCTGACAAGAGCAGGAATAGAGATAATATTTTTTGTAATACTTGGAACAAAATAACAATTGTCAAGTTCTAGTACAAGTCCAGATGGTAATGAGATGTAATAAACCCCTACAGCAACAGCAGCAACCCGTGCCCCGTTTCCAACTCGTAGGTCCACCTCATGCTGTCCCACCTGCCTTCTTCTCTTGAGTTCCTGTACATTTGAACAAATGTGAACTCCACATGCAGTGTCCAACACCCATGAAATAGAAGAAGAAGATATCATGACCTCAGTCACAAATATACCTGAGCCAGAAGCGATGCTTCCCTTCTTGTCTCCTTGGAGCGCTTTACAGTCCTTTTTCCAGTGACCCAGCTGGCCACAGTGGAAACATCTGTTGTCCTTCGACCGCTTCACCTTTTGTTTCAGAGCCTTGCTGTAGTTCTTGACAGGGGCTTTGCCCTTCTTCCCCTTCTTCTTGTTCCTGGAAGGGAACATCAAGACAGAGGTTGAAGGCTTTCCCTTCAGAGTTTCCTCTGTAGTCAAGAGCATATTCAGCAACTCTGCCGGAGTACAGTCGATCTTGTTCATATTAAAATTAATAATGAACGCATCGAAGGAGGCCGGGAGAGACTGCAGAATAATGTCTACAGCAAGCTCCTGATTGATGGTATGCCCTAGTTTTTCTAGAGCCTCCTTGTGCCCAATCATCTTGAGCACATGAGCTCCCACTGGACTTCCTTCAGTCAGTTTGCTCTGAAAGAAAAGCTTGGTCAGATTATAGCGTTCAGTCCTCGCCTGTGCAGCATACAGCATCTTGAGGTTTGCTATAATTTCTATAGCAGACATATCCTCATGCTGACGCTGCAGCGGTGGCGTCATAGACGCTAGCATCAGGCAAGCAACATCAATGCTATCATTGACATGCTTTTCATAGGCATCGCGAACCGCCCTTGCGGCGTTCGCAGCGGGTTGAGGCGGTATAGCCGTCTCGAGGACATACAGTTTCCTCTCAGCCTTAAGAACAATCTTAAGGTGTCCGTACCAGTCTGAGAAGTTTGGCCCAGCAAACTTCTCCCTTTCCAGTAGGGATCGCACATTGAAGCTCATGGTGTTCGTTGCTGCAGGAATCTACAACAATGCAAGAACAGCAAGGTCAGTATCAATGTTTAGAATCAATCCAGGACTTAAGAAAGATTCTTTTCTCACTATTTTATCTGACTGAAAAATCCATTAAAACAGTCCGAAAGAGTAACACTCTTTTAGTGAGATGGGATCCAGATTTCATACTTGGTCTCCGCGTCCCGCTCAGGCGAGATAAGATGCACAGAGAGTACAAGCATTAATTTCTGGTAGGCAGTCCCTGCCAATCGCCAACCCGTGCGATTCCCCTTCATCTGGGCAATCCAGCCGACTGTCCCAACTGAGTTGGTACAACACAGTCTCTGATCCCACAGATGGCTGCCTCCATGTGCTACCATATGCGCCACATATGTAGCCTACATGGTCAAGCTGACCTGACCTACTCCCTGGACCACCACGTGCTATGCTGAGCAACGAGAAGCGATAAATCCCTTCTCTGTAACACGCAGGTGAAATCGCACACCGTCTGAAGATAGATGGACGTGCCCACTGAGTGGGTACAACACGGCTCCAACGATAGTCAGAACAGTGAGGTTTCGCGTCAGAAGGCTATCGAGCTTGATATTTTAGCGTTGGATTTTAACGGTCTTTTATCTTCTTAACTATCATGCAAACCCTATGGTGATAGCAGAAGATAAATAAATCATGCAATTCTAATTATAAACGATAAGTAGAAAGCATGCTGATCTTATGTGGTAAAAGCCCATTAACCCTAAGTAAGACCTTAAGTTAACTTAAGTCTTCACTTTAGCTCTTCTTGGGTCTTTTGCCTCTCATCTGGCCTAGACCAGGGCCTAAGCGCCTTCTGCAGCTTAGGTGCACCCACCAGGTAGATGCGCCTGTCATAGGGTCGAACCCTAGACCTCCCACCTAGTCAAGCCTCTGCTGCATGCGCCTCTGCCAACTGTGCTATGTGCTCATGTCTGATTAAACTTACAATTTAATCTATCTAGACATGATTGACTCGCAGGTCAATTACACATTATAAATTAAATAAAAGTGATGCGCAGATCACAATATAAATTAATTTACAATTTTAATCCAGGCTCGCAGGCCCCAGCACAGCAGACATTAAAAGGGCAACCCACATAAGATGAAATAAACATATATCATGGCATCCAATCAACATGTGATCCTTTAACAAGAAAATAAAATTTTTGAAAAACCCATTGGGATCAATTTTAATTTTCTTATGTGCCCTACAACCTTACAACGGTCCATTGATGGGGATCCACTCATCCATCCAGTCAGATCCACTGCCCTTGCATGCACCAAGTCCTAACTGACTTGAGTTGACCTAATGATCAACCATGCATGCGCAAAGGGCTGTACAACCCTCATGAGTTTCGGCAAGTGGGTGTGACCCCGGGCCTAACTCATGTGTGTTCACTAGTCGTCTCAACCAGACCTCGCTACACGCCCTTGATGCAGTCGACCTATAGCCACCTCGTGCTTGCGCACAGGTGCTATCTGGTCAACCCATCTAGGCTGTCAGATGGTCTGATCAGACTATTTGGATCTAGACTCGACTGTGACTTCAACCCTATCAACCCGTCTAAGGGTTTATAGTAGGCGCTTATAGATCTAGATGGAGCGCGCAAGATGGTACAAGTTTTTAGGTAAAAAACAACTTACAACATGCGCAACAACAAAATAAGAAGCTTTCATCTTCATTAACATGCGCAACTAGATACATGGTAACATGCGCAAACAAGATGAAACTTCAATATAGATCTATAACATGTAATAGCATACTCGGATCACAAACAAGCAACATGAAGCAATCATATGAACATATATAGAACCGCTACGCTCTGATACCAATTGTAGAGTCCCCTTCAAGGGGGAGCGCAAGGGGGTGAAACCCTAAAGGTAAGCGCATATAGAGCTTTTGAGCGGAAGCAAGGGTTTCCATGATCGATTTATATGACATATGATCAACTTTCAATACCTTGTAATGTAGATAGATCTAGAAGAAATATCATACCATTGCCATCGCTTGGATGGTGTCTTGGATGAAGAGATCGAAAGGGGTCTCCTCCACAAGATGCGCACACAAGATGAGAAGTAGCTTTCTTCTTGTCGCTCCTTGTGCTAGCAAGGATCTTCAAGTGCCCCTTGTCGCGTGAAGGAGATTGAGAGAGAAGACTTCTTGCTGGCCAAATGCTCACCTTCACGTGAAGAACACCCGAAACAAAAGGAGGAAGAGGCTAGAGAGGCGTTCAAAGCATGGGAGCGTTTTCCACTAGCAAAACGCCTTCCCAATTTGGCAAGTTTTAACTTCACTTAAAACCCCTCTTTAACCATCGAAAACTCCTCTTGCCTTTGAACCATACGTTCACATAAGTGAACCGGTTCAAAGCAATTCGGTTTAGATGCATTTGGTTCAAAGACCAAATCAAACCAGCCCAAGCCATTTGGTCTAGATCTCATTGAACCAATGGTTCAAGATCTAACCGTTGATCTCTTGATACTCTTGATCTCACCGATCTAGCATCAATACTCTCGATCGAAGATTACCGATCTCAAGCCTTAATCAATCAAACATGATCAGACCAGATCTCACTTACAATCAGAGTTTAAACTCCTTTAAACTGAACCCAAACAATTCAGTCCACACGATCTGACTTAAGTAAGCCATATCATCAAATTGTGCGACCCTGAGGGTTCCTTTAAATGTCGGTAATGATAACTTGCGTTATCACGATCAGTGAGGGGTATCTAGCAACACATCACTGTCTCCTGATATAAAGGAAATAGTCTTCCAAGACTACACCCAAACCACAGCACAAGTGTGAATCCACCTCACTAGGCATACATGATTCCTTTGCCACTGGATGTTCTTATTGGACAAGCGTGTCAAGCCTGTAACTCCAATATGATGAGCATGATTAGATCAGATGAACATAGTCACCTGGGTATGGCCATACACTTTCTCAATCATCTCATTTAGGGGGGCCCCTTTAGAACATCACACTCCTTAAACAAGGAGACGGCAATCCTATATCTATCACTAGTGTCCTAACCTGACTCATGATCATTATCCAAGATAGTCTATAACCATTATGTTTCAAATGATATTGAACTACCTCAAAACAATGACAATCATCATTTAGAAACACAAGTGATTTCAAGTCAGAGGACATGTGCCACTTGATGCAAACAAGGATTATTCACATTGTGACAAGCAATTGAATATCCTAGTAGGGTCTGTCCAGTACATCCAATGTACCCATGAGTCTACATCTTATTCCATGCTCGAAGCATCCTATAAGATTAGAACACATATTAGTCTCAATCATATCAAGGCTGTCTCATGTTCACCAAGATATCTCGACTAAGGACATTCCAGCCTGTTAGCCTAGCTGAACAGCATTGAGACATTATTCAGAAGCACACTCATTGCAGCAGACAATGTAACATACTGAATAACAACCATTGCCTTTATAAACATAAGAGTTTATATACATGATACTGATAGAATCCCAAGGCCTCAAACATTAGCCTTAAGGGCATACCCCAACAGTCTCAATGGTGTTCAGCTTGGCTGACATTAGCATTGTCCTTAGTCGAGATATCTTGGTGAACATGAGACAGCCTTGATATGATTGAGACTAATATGTGTTCCAATCTTATAGGGTGCTTCGAGCATGGAATAAGATGTAGACACATAGGTGCATTGGATGTACTAGACAGACCCTACTTAGGATATTCAATTGTTTGTCACAATGTGAATAATCCTTATATGCAGGCAAGTGGCATATTTCCTCTGACTTGAGATCGCTTGTGTTTCTAAATGATGATTGGCATTGTCTTGAGGTAATTCAATATCATTTGAAATATAATGGTTATAGATTATCTTGGATAATGAGCATGAGTCATGTTAGGACACTAGTGATAGATATAGGATTGCCTCTCTTTGTTGGAGTGTGATGTTCTAAAGGGGCCCCCTGGATGAGATGATTGAGAAAGTGTATGGCCATACCCAGATGACTATGTTCATCTGATCTAATCATTTTCATCATATTGGAATTACAGGCTTGACACGCTTGTCCAATGAGAACATCCAGTGGCAAAGGAAACATGTATGTCAAGTGAATTGGATTCACACTTGTGCTATGGTTTGGGTGTAGTCTTGGAAGACTCTTTCCTTCATATCGGGAGACAGTGATGTGTTGCTAGATACCCCTCTCTGATCGTGATAACGTAAGTTATCGTTACCGACATTGAAGGAAACCCTTAGGGTCGCACAATTTGATGATATGGCTTACTTATATCAGATCGTGTGGACTGAATGGTTTTGGTTCAGTTTAAAGGAGTTTAAACTCTGATTGGAAGTGAGATCTGGTCTGATCATGTTTGATTGATTAGGGCTTGAGATCGGTAAGCTTCGATCGGGAGAATTGATGCTTGATCGATGAGATCAAGAGCATCAAGAGATGTGTGGTTAGATCTTGAGCCATCTGGTTCATATGAGATCTAGACCATGGCTTGGTTTGATTTGGTCTTTGAACCAAATGCAATAGAACCGGTTCACATAAGTGAACGCATGGTTCAAAGTGAGAAGACGTTTTGGTTGGTTCGAAAACATGGGCGCATGGCTTGATGACTTTCTATTTTTGGAAGCCATAAGCGTTCCCACGTTGGATAACGCCTCAACGCCTCCCTCTCTCTCGAATGAATGCTTCTCCTCTCGTGTGTGTGTCGAGGCTCCACGAAAGAGAAGAGGTAGAGAGTTTTCGCTTAGCCAAGAAGAAGAACATCTCATCTTCTCCTACACGTTGAAGGACACCTTGGAACTTTGCTAGCACAAAGAAGAAAAGGGAGTAGCCATCGTCACCTTGTGTGCGACTGCTTTGGAGGAGAGCCGCTCGCCCTCTATATTCTTCCAAGTCGCCATCCAAATAATGGCCATGGTAACATCCTATCTTCTTATTGCAAGAACTAATAGTTGATCATATGTTCATGCCATGCGATCTTCATGAAACCCTTGTTTTCGCCCATGAAAAATTTTATATGCGCCTGAATTAGGGTTTCCCCCCCTTTCACTTCTGATCTTTCTTTAGGTTGGGCATCACATTGAACCACATAAGGCTCAACCTTGAAACAATCTCCAATTTTGCTCCAAATCTTCTTTTCTTTGTCAAACAATCTAGATTTTCTTCTTCTTTTTCTCTTTCGTCTAGAAATTTTGTTTTTTTCTCCTGTAATACTTTATCAACATCCTCAGAAGAATTGTTAGTTTCAATATTTGAGGATTTATCAAATAAATTTTGAACATCATAAACAACATCATCAATTATATCAATACTACAACATGATCTAGAGTATGAAAGTTTATTCAAATAATCATTAAGGTCAAACTCAACAATGTTTTCACAAATTTTAAAAGTAATTTTTCCCTCTTTAACATCAATATGTGCTCCTGCAGTGGCTAAGAGTGGTCTACCAAGAATTATAGAATTTTTATGATTTTCTTCCATGTCTAAAACTACAAAATCTGTAGGTAAGAAAAATTCACCTATTTTTATTGGAACATTCTCTAATATACCGATAGGATACTTTACCGATGAATCCGTGAGCTATAAAGATATAGATGTAGGTTTAAGCTCTACAATGTTTAGTTTCCAGTAAATTGATAGAGGCATTAGACTCACACTTGCACCCAAATCACATAAGGCTCGGTCAAAAGTCATAGTGCCAATTGAACAAGGTATAGAAAAACTACCCGGATCCTTCAGTTTTGGTGGAAATTTGTTTTGTATGATGGCACTACAATCTCCAGTCAAAGTTACAGTGCAAGTACCATAATCATCTAATTTTCTCTTACTAGACAATATTTCTTTCAAAAACTTTGCATAAGAAGGCATTTGAGAAATAGCTTCAGTAAATGGAATATTAATATAAAGCTTCTTCAAAACTTCAAGAAATTTGCCAAATTGTTTGTCTAGTTTATTTTGAACTAACCTTTGTCGAAAAGGTATTGGTGGTCTATAGGGTGGAGGTAAATTAGACTTAGAATCATTTTCTTTACATGGCACATCCCCTTTTGGTTCATCACCCTTTTGAGGTGTTAAACTAGGTAAGGTTTGTTCATGGTTAGAAGACTCCTCTAATTCTAACTTATCATCATGATCATCATTAGACTCTTTCTCATTAAGTTCAACTTTCCCTTTAGGTTCTTCTAGTTGTTTCCCACTTCTAGTTATAATAGCATTACAGTGCTCCCTAGGGTTTAGTTCAGGTTTAGCAGGCAATTTCCCAGGGGGCCTGTAAGAACTACTAGCTTGTTGTGCAATTTGATTTTCAAGAATTTTGTTGTGGGCAGTCAAGGATCCTACTTGTGAAGCTAATTGACTAACGATTTCCTTAAGATCTTCAATTTCCTTACTTTTATTTTGCATGAATTGATTTTAATTAGCCATCATCTTCTCAAGCATAGATTCAATATTAGAATTCTAATTTTGATTTTGGTTTGGTCTATTTTGATAATTTTTATTCTCATTATTTCCCCCTACATTGTTATTATTTTTCCATGAAAGATTAGGGTGATTTCTCCATCCAGGGTTATAAGTGCTAGTGTAGGGATCATTATTTCTACCTTGATTATAGTTCCCTATAGCATTAACATGTTCACTACCCTGATCTACAATAACTCTACAATTTTCAGCATCTTGACCATTGTTACCACATACATCACAAGTGATAGAAGAAATAGAAGCAGTTTGCATTTTGAAAGAATCAAACCTACTGCATAAAAAATCTACCTTCTCTGCTAAGGTACGCCATCCATCATTTTCGTTCTTACCTTGAGAAGGTCTGTAGAGTACTCCTCTCTCAGAAGTCCACTGATTATGATTTAGAGCCATCTCCTCCAGCAATTTGAAAGCAGCGTCAATCGTTTTGCTCATAAGAGCTCCACCTACAGCAGCATCAATAGTTAGTTTGGTATTATATAACAATCCATTATAAAAGTATGCAATAAAACCCAATCTTCATGGCTATGGTGAGGACACTCCGTTGTAAATCATTAAATCGCTCCCATGCCTCACTGAATGACTCTCCATCTTTTTGTTGAAAGCTTGTAATTTGATTTCTCAGTTGAATTGTCTTGCTTGGTGGGAAGTATTTCATCAGAAATAAATTTGATAGTTGATCCCAAGTTGTGAAGGTCCCGGTTGGTTGTGATTGTAGCCATTATCTTGCTCGGTCCCTAAGAGAAAAAGGAAATAATCTCAATCTCAGTGCATCATTAGAAACTCCATTAATCTTAATAGTATCGCAAAGTTCTAAAAATAAAGCAAGATGTTGGTTCGGATCTTCCAGAGGAGATCCTCCAAACTGATTCTGTTGTATCATAGAAAGAAAAGCAGGCTTAATTTCAAAGTTGCTAGCCTCTATTGCTGGTCTAGCAATGCTTGAGTGAATTTCTTGTGGATTAGGTGCTGCATAGTCCCTAAGTGTTGTCTGATTATTTGCCATGACTAAAACTTCCTCTTGTTCTGTCTCTTGTAAATCCTCTTCAAGTCTCAACTTCCTATGCACTCTAAGTGTTTTGTTAATTTCAGGATCCAATGGAACAAGAGGTCCTGACCTAAGACTCCTGCGCATACAAAGTAAATAGATCAAGTGATTTTAAGAAAAGCAGAACATAAATAGAAAATAAAAATGTAATAATATATAGAAACAGTAAACAGAAATAAAAAAATAGTAAATAAAACCTAGTATAGTAGTACTCTAAATATCTTCAATATTGACAAAACTAAGGTCCCCGGCAACGGCGCCAAAAACTTGTTGTATCCCAATAAGTAGGTAAACAAAAATTATTTCTGAAGTCGCAGCCAAAACTTATTATATGGCGCACAGGGACTTGTCACCCCCTGATACGGCTCCAAAAACTTATTGAGTTACCACACTTGTTGTTATCTCCGCAAGTGCACGGATACTCATAGTAATAAAGAAAGATATCGAACCCACAAAGAACTATGTTGTCAAGTACCAAATAATTGATTTCTTCCTATCTAGGCAATCGAATAAAAGCAAAGTAAAGATCGAAAACACACAGGAAAATACTATCAGAGAGAAATTGGGACTAGGGTTTCATTCACTTTAATTTTCATGTCTAGATATATAAGGATATTCATCAATCAAATTCTATTATGATAAAGGCATAATTTACTTTGTAAAGAGATTAACTCACTTTCGTGCAGATAACCATGCAGAGACCAATCTTCGTTTTCGCGCAAGATTTATCCCAAGCGAATGATAAGTAAATCATCAAACAAAGAACTCGAGGATCACTTTTGTGCATCCGAGTTCTAAGTTGATCGCCTCGAGTGGGAACTCAAGGATCACTTTCGTGCATCCGAGTCTCAACACAAGTTCTACCTATGGTTCTCCAACGCTCCGATCCTCACTTTCGTGCAAGATCTCCATGTTTGACACAATAACTGAATCCTAGGTTCATAATTATCATCATGGCAATTTAAACTTCTAAAATAAAGAAATAAGAACTTAACCTAATTTCTTACGGTGAGTTCCTATTAATTAATTTTAGGGTTCCAAGTTCTCAAGAAAATCACCTTTCGGTCCTTATTGCGAAAACTCTAAATCATGATGACAAAAAGTAAACTAAGGAGAATCTTAGAGCAATAATCGCATAGGTAAAATTATCAAAGTAGAATAATCATGATGAAAGTAAAAAGTATCTAGTCATTAAGAAAATCAAAGGGAATTACTCCCCCATGTCCCAAGGAGTGTTTAAGCTAGCAAGGTGAAGAAAATACAATATTCCATTATTTCAGAAGATCAAAAATCAAAGGAAAAGAAGTTTTAGGAAAATACACCACGGTTGTGAAATTAAACACAACCGTAATTTGCAAAGGAGGGCGATGAACAGTAGTGACACCTCCTTCTTCTTTGATTTCTCCTCCAATTAATCTCCTTTCGTTCTGAAACTTCTGGCATGTTGTCTCCTCCTCCATGCGAAGCTTCAGTATAAATTTCACAGCCGGAGATGCTCTGGATTTGTCACGGTGGTGGAACCCAAGGCGGCGGCGTGTAACTCGATTTCTCTCTATACAGTTGATAAAAATTGGGGCTTTTGGTGTCTTCGTGTTCCTCTCATCGAAAGCTCCCTTTCTTCTTCTTACGGCATCAAATTTAAAGGTCTGGATCTTCCACAATCTTCCCCGCAAAAATCAGGCTTCAAAATTAACTATGGAGTCGCGTTCAAAAATGAAAATACGCTCACGTTCTCTAATCTGAATTGTCTGGCAAATACGACACCGTATAATGGTTCACGGCACTGTCGTAAAATCAGTTGAACTCTCTGGTCAAAATCATTTGGAAAATACGGCCCGTGTCAAAGTATACGGTAGTGCCGTAAAATCAGGAATTATCCCTGTTCTGAATGCGCTTCAAAATACGACAGTGTTAAGTTTTATGGCAGTGCCGTATTTTTCGTTAAACCTTCTGGTCAGAAATTCCACCAATTTACGGCAGTGCTCTGATATTACAGTATCGTACGGAAAGACGGTACCGTAATATAGAATACGACACTACCGTATTTTGGTTGGTTGCTTTGATTTGTGTGAAATTTGTCAAGTGATCTCCTCTTGATGATGGTAACTTTTTCATGTCTTTGATTTTTCTCAAAAATGCCTCAAAATAGTGCCTTTTTACTTGTTAAGCATGAAAAACTAAAATAGAAGTAGATTTTGCAATATTTGATAAATTTAGCATAAAAATAAGCAAAAGATCTTCAATTTAGCATGAAAAGATATATAAAATGATACAAAATATATTATATATTTTGGTGTCATCAGAAGCCGCATGTGGAATAAGGATCCCGTCTCACTAGGAAATATAAGATTTTACAATTGACTTTGTGGGTTGTCAATTCGATTAAAATAGTGGGAGCCATGGTCATTTCAAACTAGTCCAGTTTAAATGACTCGAAGTAGTACTAATCTACTGTTTTTTGCTTGTTGTAGAACCAATAGCTATGAACAATAGCAATTGGTCACTGCGATCTCCCCTGGAAAGGGATAAGTTGGTTGGATCCAACTTAATGGATTGGTATCTGAACTTGAGAATTGCGCTCAAGCTCGAGAGGATGCTATATGTCCTTAAGTAGCCTATTCCTGAGCCACTTCCATGCTCGGCCTCAGCGGCTGAGAAGGATGCTTATGATAAGCATCAGGCTGATACTTTGTAGGTTGCACAATTGATGCTAACCAACATGTCGCCCGAGCTTCGAGGGCAATATGAAGAGTGCTTCTGAGATTATCTCTAATCTAAGGTAGCTCTTTCATGAATTGGTTGAGCACAATCCTGCTAAAGTTCACATTCAATGTGTTGAGCTGAATGGCTTGACCAAGGAACTGAAATCAAAGATGGAAAGTATTAGGAATAATAGGTGCTTTTCATGTGGAGGGCCACCTCACATGTTGAAGGACATGATGCAACTTCAGAATGAGGAGAAGAAAGGTAAGGCCTTGTCTTCAAGCTCAGGTATTTATGTTACCGAAGTCAACCTTTCTACTCTTATGACATGGGTATTGGATACCGCATGTGGAGCTCATATTTGTACAAATATGCAAGGGCTCAAAAAGGGTAGATCGGTGCGGCCTGGAGATATTGACCTATGGGTTGGTAACGGGGCACAAGTTGCTGCTGTCACTGTAGGAGTTTTGATTCTCTCCCTGCCTTATGGATTTTAGTTAGAGCTAGACAATTGCTATTATGTACCTTCATTTACTAAGAACATTATATCCATTCCTTGCTTGGCAAAGAAAGGATTAAAATTTGAAATAAATAAGAACTGTTGTTCATTTTCATTTACAAATATGTTCTATGGGAAGGGTACTTTGAGCAACGGTTTATATGTCTTGGACATGGATAGCTCTATTTGTAACATAAATAGTAAAAGGACCAAACTGAGTGGTTCGATTGGTGCTTTCCTATGGCATTGTCAATTAGCCCATATAAACAAGAATCACATTCAACAACTCCATGCAAATGGGTTGTTAGATTCAAGTTCCTTGGAGGAATTTGATACTTGTGAGCCTTGTTTATTAGGAAAAATGACAAGGGCGCCCTTCACCAAGACTGGTGAGAGGGCTGGAGGTTTATTGGATCTCATACATACTAATGTGTGTGGGCCACTCAATAAACAAGCCAGAGGAGGACACAGCTACTTCATCACATTTACTGATGACTTCAGTAGATATGGTTATGTCTACTTGATGAGACATAAATATGAATCCTTTGAGAAATTCAAGGAGTTCAGGAATGAAGTAGAGAACCAGCTTGGTAGATCCATTAAAATTCTTCGATCAGATCGTGGTGGAGAGTACCTGAGCGGTGAGTTCTTCGACTATCTGAGGGAGTATGGGATTCTATCCCAACTCACTCCTCCTAGAACACCTCAATGGAATGGCGTGTCTGAGAGGAGAAATCAAACCTTGTTGGACATGGTTCGGTCTATGATGAGTCATGTAACTCTACCACCCTCGTTCTGGGGTCATGCACTTGAGACAGCTTCTTTTATACTGAATAACGTTCCATCTAAGAGTGTCTCTAAGATACCATACGAGGCATGGAGTGGGAGATGCCCTAACCTCTCTTTTATCAGGATCTAGGGATGTGAGGCTTATGTCAAACGTCAGGATTCTAGCAAGCTAGAACCTAGATCTGATAAATGTGTTTTTGTGGGGTATCCTAAGGAAATAAAGGGTTACTACTTCTATGTTCCCACCGAGAATAAAGTATTTGTTGCTCGGGGTGTTGTCTTTCTAGAGAAAGAATTTCTCGCGAAAGAAGTTAGTGGAAGGAAGTTTGACTTAGACGAGGTTCAAGTGCAACCACAAGACAAAGAGATGGAACCTGAGCTGTCTACACAGGTTGCTGGGCAACCTGAGGTTCAGACATAGGTCCCACGTAGGTCTGGGAGGATTCGTCGTGCACCTGAGAGGTATGGGTCGCTGCCGACGCAACACAATGGGATCTTCATCATTGAGGATGAGCCCAGGACCTATGATGAGGTAGTCAGTGGACCGGACTCCAAGAGATGGCTTGAGGCCATGTGGTCCGAAATGGATTCCATGTCAGCTAACCAAGTTTGGGATTTGGTTTAGCTGCCTAATGGGGTAAAACCCATAGGGTGCAAATGGGTCTTCAAGAGGAAGACTGACATGGATGGCAACATAGTTACCTATAAAGGTAGACTTGTGGCTAATGGATTCAAATAGATCCACGGGGTGGACTATGATGAAACCTTCTTGCTAGTTGCCATGATCAAATCCATTCGGATTCTGCTTGCTATAGCTGCATATCATGATTATGAGATATGGCAGATGGATGTTAAGACAGCGTTCCTTAACGGGAAGCTGATGGAGGATGTGTATATGACATAGCCTGATGGCTTCATCCATCATGCAGAAGCCGATAAGGTCTGCAGGCTAAAGAAATCCATTTATGGATTAAAGCAAGCATCTCGAAGTTGGAATCTTCGATTTGATGAAGCTGTGAGAGACTATGGCTTTATCAAAAGTGAAGATGACGCCCGTGTGTACAGAAAATTCAATGGGAGCTTGGTGACTTTTCTGGTCTTGTATGTCGATGACATACTACTCATCAGAAACGACATCCCTGGTCTTCCATCTGTAAAGACATGGTTGGGGAAGTGTTTCGAGATAAAAGACTTAGGGGAGGCCGGCTATGTCTTAGGCATGAGGACCTACCGGGATAGATCTAAGAGGCTCCTGGCCCTTAGTCAAAGTACATACATTGATAAAGTCCTGGAGAGGTTCAACTTGGAGCAATCCAAGAAAGGATACCTTCCAGTGAGACATGGCCTTACTCTCTCAAAGAGCGCCTTACTCTCTCAAAGAGCCAGTGTCCCACCACACTGGCTGAGAAGGATGAAATGAGTTGAGTGCCCTATGCTTCGGCAGTAGGTTCGATCATGTATGCAATGTTGTGTACTAGACCAGATGTGGCATATGCTGTGGGCATAACTAGCCGATACCAATCCAATCCAAGTCTGCAGCACTGGGTGGCTGTAAAGAACATCCTAAAGTATATGAGAAGAATTAAGGATTTGTTCTTAGTCTACGGGGGACAAGAAGAACTCAGTGTTTAGGGCTACACTCATGCATCGTTCTAGTCTGACCCTGACGACTTTAGATCACAGATAGGCTATGTATTCAAATTAAGTAGAGGTGTTGCGAGCTGGAGAGCTCTAAGTAGTCCAATGTAGCTAATCCTACAACCGAGGCTGAGCATGTGGCTGCTTCTGAGGCAGCCAAAGAAGCTGTCTAGATAAGGAAGTTCGTATCTGAACTTCACGTGGTTCCATGTGCAGTGGATCCCATTGAGCTCTACTGCGACAATAATGGGGCAATAGCACAAGCCAAGGAACCACGGTCTCATCAAAGATCCAAACACATACTCAAGAGATTTCACCTGATCAAATATCAGAGTGATGTCAAGATTAGCAGAATTGACACAGAGAACAATCTAGCAGAACCACTGACCAAGGCTTTGGCGCAGCAAAAGCATGATGTTCGTACTAGAGATATGGGGTTGAGGTTGCTCAACTTCTAAAAATGGTGTAGATTCCGCAATATTCGGCAAATAAGGCTTAAAAACAAGCAAAAGCTCATGAATATGACACAAAAAGATATATGAAATAACACAAAATTTACTATAAATTTTGGTGTCATCAATTACGGTGGTGCCGTAATTTGGTTTGAAGCTCCAATTTGCATGAAATTTGACATGTAATCTTCTCTTGATGGTGGGAATTCATCCATGAATCTGAATTTGCTTGAAAATGCCTAAAAATAGTGCCTTTTTACCTGAAAATCATCAAAAACTATAAAATGTGTAGATTCCACAATATTTAGTTTCCTGTAAATAGATAGAGGCATTAGACTCACACTTGCACCCAAATCACATAAGGCTCGATCAAAGCCATAGTGCCAATTGAACAAGGTATGGAAAAACTACCTGGATCCTTCAGTTTTGGTGGTAATTTGCTTTGTATGATGGCACTACAATCTTCAGTCAAAGTTACAGTGCAAGTACCATAATCATCTAATTTTCTCTTACTAGACAATATTTCTTTCAAAAATTTTGCATAAGATGGCATTTGAGAAATAGCTTCAGTAAATGGAATGTTAATGTAAAGCTTTTTGAAAACTTCAAGAAATTTGCCAAATTGTTTGCCTAGTTTGTTTTGGACTAACCTCTGTGGAAAAGGTATTGGTGGTCTATAAGGTGGAGGTAAATTAGACTTAGAATCATTTTCCTTACATGGCACATCCCCTTTTGGTTCATCACCCTTTTGAGGTGTTAAACTAGGTAGGGTTTGTTCATGTTTAGAAGATTCCTCTAATTCTAACTTATCATCATGATCATCATAGGACTCTTTCTCATTAAGTTCAACTTTCCCTTTAGGTTCTTCTAGTTGTTTCCCACTTCTAGTTATAATAGCATTACAGTGCTCCCTAGGGTTTAGTTCAGGTTTACCAGGCAATTTCCCAAGGGGTCTGTAAGAACTACTAGCTTGTTGTGCAATTTGATTTTCAAGAATTTTATTATGGGCAGTCAGAGATCCTACTTGTGAAGCCAATTGACTAACCATCTCCTTAAGATCATCAATTTCCTTAGTTTTGTTTTGCATGAACTGATTTTGATTAGCCATCATCTTCTCAAGCATAGACTCAATGTTAGAATTCTAGTTTTGATTTTGATTAAAATTCTGATTTGGTTTTTGGTATCCTTTATTCTCAGTGTTTCCCCGCACATTGTTTTTGTTTTTCCATGAAAGGTTGGGGTGATTTCTCCATCCAGGGTTATATGTACTAGAATAGGGATCATTGTTTCTACCTTGATTATAGTTCCCTATAGCATTAACATGTTCACTACCCTGATCTACAATAACTCCACAATTTTCATCATCATGACCATTGTTACCACATACATCACAAGTGATAGAAGAAATAGAAGCAGTTTGCATCTTAAAAGAATCGAACCTGTTACACAGTGAATCTACCTTCTCTGCCAAGGTGCGCCATCCATCATTTTTGTTCTTACCTTGAGAAGGTCTGTAGAATACTCCTCTCTCAGAAGTCCATTGATTATGGTTCAAGGCCATCTCTTCCAGCAGTTTGAAAGCAGCATCAATCATTTTGCTCATAAGAGCTCCACCTGCAGTAGCATCAACAGTTAGTCTGGTATTGTATAGTAATCCATTATAAAAAGTATGCAATAAAACCCAATCTTCAAGGCCATGGTGAGGACACTTACGTTGTAAATCATTAAAGCACTCCCATGCCTCACTGAATGACTCTCCATCCTTTGTTGAAAGCTTGTAATTTGATTTCTCAGTTGAATTGTCTTGCTTGGTGGGAAGTATTTCATCAGAAAAGAATTTGATAGCTGATCCCAAGTTGTGAAGGTCCTGGTTGGTTGTGCTTGAAGCTATGATCTTGCTCGGTCCCTAAGAGAAAAAGGAAATAATCTTAATTTTCAGTGCATCATTAGAAACTCCATTAATTTTTATAGTATCACAAAGTTCTAAAAATAATGCAAGATGTTGGTTCGAATCTTCCAGAGGAGATCCTCCAAACTGGTTCTGCTGCATCATAGAAAGAAAAGCAGGCTTAATTTCAAAGTTGTTAGCCTCTATTGCTAGTCTAGCAATGCTTGAGTGAATTTCTTGCGGATTAGGGGCTACATAGTCCCTAAGTGTTCCCTGATTATTCTCCAAGACTACAACTTCCTCCTGTTGTGTCTCTTGTAAATCCTCTTCAAGTCTCAACTTCCTGCGCACTTTAAGTGTTTTGTTAATTTCAGGATCCAAGGGTACAAGCGGTCCTGACCTAAGACTCCTCCGCATGCAAAGTAAATAGATCAAGTGATTTCAAGAAAACTAGGAAATAAACAGTAAATAAAAACCAAATAAAAAAAACAATAATAAAAAGCCTAGTCTAGCAATACTCTCAATATCTTCAATATTGACAAAACTAAGGTCTCCGGCAATGGCGCCAAAACCTTTTTGTATCCCAACAAGTAGGTGAACAAAACTTATTTCTAAAGTCGCAGCCAAACTTATTGGATGGCGCACAAGGACTTGTCACCCCCTAATACGGCTCCAAAAACTTGTTGAGTTACCACACTAGTTGTTATCTCCGCAAATGCATGGATACTCAAAGTAATAAAGAAAGATATCGAACCCACAGAGAGCTATGTTGTCAAGTACCAAATAATTGATTTCTTCCTATCTAGGCAATCGAATAAAAGCAAATTAGAGATCGAAAACACACGGAAAGATACTATTAGAGAGAAACTGGGACTAGGGTTTCATTCGCTTTAATTTTCATGACTATATTTAACAAGATATTCATCAATCAAATTCTATTATGATAAAGACATAATTTACTTTGTAAAGAGATTAACTCACTTTCGTGCAGATAACCATGCAGAGACCAATCCTCGCTTTCGCGCAAGATTTATCCCAAGCTAATGATAAGTAAATCATCAATCAAAGAACTCAAATATCACTTTCGTGCATCCGAGTTCTAAGTTGATCGCCTCGAGTGGAAACTCAAGGATCACTTTCGTGCATCCGAGTCTCAACACAAGATTTACCTATGGTTCTCCAACGTTCCGATCCTCACTTTCGTGCAGGATCTCCACGTTTGACACAATAACTCAATCCTAGGTTCCTAGTTATCAACATGGCAATTTAAACTACTAAAATAAAGAAATAAGAACTTAACCTAATCTCTTACGGCGAGTTCCTATTAATCAATTTTAGGGTTCCAAGTTCTCAAGTAAATCACCTTTCGGTCCTTATTGCGAAAACTCTAAATCATGATGACAAAAAGTAAACTAAGGAGAATCTTAGAGCAATAATTACATAGGTAAAATTATCAAAGTAGAATAATCATGATGAAAGCAAAAAGTATCTAGTCATTAGAATTAAAGGGAATTACTCCCCCATGTCCCAAAGAGTGTTTAAGCTAGCATGGTGAAGGAAATACAATATTTCATTATTTCAGGAGATCAAAAATCAAAGGAAAAGAGGTTTTACAAAAATACGCCACGGCTGTGAAATTAAACACAGCCGTATTTTGCAAGGAGCATAGTGAATAGTAGCGGCACCTCCTTTTTCTTCGATTTCTCCTCCAATTGATCTCCTTTCGTTCTGAAACTTCTGGTACGTTGTCTCGTCCTCCAGGCGAAGCTTCAGTATGAATTTTACGGCCGGAGATGCTCTGGATTTATCACGGTGGTGAAACCCTAGGCGGCAGCTTGTTACTCAATTCTCTCTCTGTAGTGGATGAAAATTGGGGCTTTTCCTCTTCGTCTCATCGAAAGCTCTGGTTCTTCTTCTTACAACATCAAATTTAAAGGTTTGGATCATCCGCAATCATCTCCACAAAAATCGGGCTTCAAAATTGACTGTGGAGTTGCATTCAAAACTTAAAATACGGTAGTGTAATATTTCACGGCAGTGCCGTAAAATCACTTTCGTTCTCTGATATGATGTTCTCTGGAAAATACGGCACCGTAAAATGGTTTACGGCACTGCCGTAAAATCGGCTGAACTCTCAGGTCGAAATCGTTTGGAAAATCTGGCCCATGTCAAAGTTTACGGTAGTGCTGTAAAATAAGGAATTATCTTTGTTCTGAATGTGCTTCAAAATACGGCAGTGTAATGTTTTACAGCAGTGCCGTATTTTACACAAAATCTTCTGTTCGAAAAATCCACCAAATAACGGCAGTGCTCTGATGTTACGGTAGCGTACGGAAATACGGTACCGTAATATAGAATACGACACTATCGTATTTTGGTTAGTTTCTCCAATTTGCGTGAAATTTGTCAGGTGATCTCTTCTTGATGATGGTATCTCTTCCATGTCTTTGATTTTGCTTGAAAATGCCTTAAAATTGTGCCTTTTTACCTAAAAATCATGAAAAACTAAAATAGAAGTAGATTTTGCAATATTTGATAAATTTAGCAAAAAAATAAGCAAAAGATCTTCAATTTAGCATGAAAAGATATATAAAATGATACAAAATATACTATATATTTTGGTGTCATCACTCTCAAACCCTAGAGGTAGTTCTAGGGAAACCCTAGAAGCACACCCTATGGTTCGGCCAATGCCATAGTCTTCCTCCAAGGAAGAAGTGCCAACATGCAAGCCACAAGAGGAATAGCACACAAGCATAAGGCTCAACCAAACCCATACTTGCGCCCCTTGCAAGGTGCGCAAGCTTCAAGCATGCATGCGCCAAGTACACCAAGGATGCATCCCCTAATCTTCATCTTGAGAAGTTACAAAACAAAAGAAAAAGATGGCACATAGGCCACACAAGGATACATCACAGGCATGCAAAAGGGGCTTGACTAATGATCACAACATCATGCACAATCAAGTACTCACTTATGCAATTCTACATGCTCATGAAAAACATAAAATCTGAATTTTTTACTTTTTCATAAAACAAGTTTCTCTATCTCATCTTCTTATCACAAATCTTTTGGTTATTTACGATTAATTTTTCATAACGATTTTATAGATCCTATCATCTGGCAATTTTATCAGATCAAGAGACTCGGCCAGTCAGAAGACACAATTGTTGTATCCGCAAGTAGGTGAACAAACTTATCTCTGGTGGATACTCAGGAAAATCAAAGACTTGTTGTGTTCCTAAACTTGTTAATGTGCCCGCAAGTGCACGGATACTCGAAGTAATAAAGAAAGTATCGAATCCACAGGGACCTATGTGTTAAGTACCAAATAGTTGTATTTTTTTACTAGCTAAGCGACCGATTTTAATGCAAGTAAGGAATATAAAGGGTGAAAAGTTAAATCAGAGAGAAACTGGGACTAGGGTTTTATCCACCTTAATTTCAATGACTAGACATAAATAAAAGGTCATCAGACTAATCTTATCATGATAAAGACATAATTTACTTCATAAAGGGATCATCTCACTTTCGTGCAGACAATCATGTAGGGATCAATCCTCGCTTTCACGCAAGATCTATCCCAACGCTAAAGATAAGTAAATCATCAATCAAAGAACTCAAATATCACTTTCGTGCATCTGAATTCTAAGTTGATTGTCTCGAGTGGAATCTCAAGGATCACTTTCGTGCATTCGAGACTCAACACAAGTTCTACTTATGGTTCTCCAACGTTCCGATCCTCACTTTCGTGCAAGATCTCCATGTTTGACACAATAACTCAATCCTAGATTCAAATTATCTATCATGGCAATAAGATCACTAAAATAAAATAATTAAGAACTAACCTAATTTCTTACGGAAAGTTCCTAACATGCAATTCTAGGGTTCCAAGTTCTCAAGTAAGTTACCTTTCGGTCCTTATTGCGAGAACTCTAAAACATGAATAATATCATCAATCTATGGAGAATAAAAGTGCAATTATTCACATAAGTAAAATTATCATAATAAAACTATTCTGACGAAGATAAAAAGTTATCTAATCATTAAGAAATCAAAGGGAATTACACCCCATGTCCTAAATATGTTTAAGCTTGCATGGAAGAAGAAATACAACATGACATAGTATCAAAATGTCAGAAATCAATGAAGAAGAGGGCTTAAGAAAATACACCACGGCTGTAATATAAATTACAGCCGTATTTTGCAAAGGAAACTCGCTGTAAATAGTGCCCGAGCCCTTCTTTCATTGATTTCTCCTTCAATCGAACTCCTTTTGCTCTAAAACTTCTGGAGTGTTGTCCTCTCCTCCAAGCAAAGCTTCTGTGTAAAACTCACGGCCTGAGGTGGCCTCCATGCCTCGCGGCATGAGGATGAACCCTGAACGCCTCTCTGTCGATTGCTCCATCGATTCTAGATAAACATTGGGGCTTTCACTTTGTGTGTCTTCTTCTCTTTAAGACGAGTGTGTATCATCCTTCGGATCTCAATTTGGACTTTTGGATCAAAAGATATGGTCTGTGCAAGAATCTGGCCCGAAAATGTCGCACGTCCAGGTAGAAAATACGGCCGTGTTTTATTTTACGGTAGTGCCATATTTTAGTTATGTGAACCCTGAGTCAAAATTATGGCCCGTGAAATATATTATGGCTGTGCCATAATTTCAGTCGAGTTCTCTGGTCCAAAATCTCTAGCAAATACGACCCGTAAAATGGTTTATGGCAGTGCCGTAATTTCAGCAATTAACTCTGTTCTGAATGCGCTCCAAAATACGGCAGTGTTAAGTTTTACGGTAGTGCCGTATTTTACACAAAATCTTTTTTTCGGAAAATCCACCAAATTATGGCAGTGCTATGATATTACGATAGTGTACGGAAATACGGTACCGTAATATAGAATACGGCCCTACCGTATTTTGGTCAGTTGCTCCGATTTGCATGAAATTTGTCTGGTGATCTCTTCTTGATGATGGTAACTCTTCCATGTATTCAATTTTGTTTGAAAATGCCTATCTTTTTACCTGAAATTCATCAGAAACCAAAATAGAAGTAGATTTTGCAATATTTGATAAATTTGGCACATAAATAAGCGAAAGAGCCTCAATTTAGCATGAAAAGATATATAAAATGACACGAAATATACTATATATTTTGATGTCATCAACAATGCCCGTCCTAGTTGACAAAATCACGTGCGCCTTTGATCTCAAAACAATTAGGAAAAATTACCCAAAAATCCAAAAGAAATTGACAAAGAGGATAGGAACAAAAAATTATAATTTTTTCTATTTAGAAAAATCATGTGCCATGTGAATATGTAATTTGTGAAAATTGAAAACATGGCATGTGAGAATGAAAAGCATGAAAGAACATCATTGGAGGCTTGTAAGTCGCTCTGATACTACTGTTGGGAATCCCCGGGGATATTTTACTATTTCTGACATTATAGATTGCATATGCAGCGAAGAATATCCCCGAAATAGGCTGCTCCCGAATACCTAGTGAGGATCGTCATGCGAGGGGGTCGACACGATGTGATAAAAAGTACCTAGAGCAAGTGGAGGCCGATGTCGAGGTAGACGCCCAAGTGTTTGCCCTCTGCAGCCTCACACACACGGATGCCTCGAGCCCTCTTCTTCCACACCCGGTGCTAGCCTCAGAAAGAAGATCCAAGCCTTAGGTCACCTTCTTCAAAGCTTGTGCCACCTCCAAGGATGATGCGCCAATGAGGAAGAAGGAGAGAAGAAGATTCCGCCAAGCACAAGTCCACCTTGCGCCATGAGGAAGGGAAGGAGACTTGCTTGTGGCTATGGAAGAGGAGCTTGCGCCAATGACCTTTGCTTTCGCCCTCTTGATATTGCACACACCAATTAATTGTCTCTAGCTCTCACATATACACACGTATATATAGAGAGGCAAGAGGGTGCGGCAATATTAGGGTGTGAGCGCAATTCATAAAGAAGGGGGTGGGTAGGGTAAAGGGGAGGGATTAATTAGGGTTTGGATTATAGTAAGTCTCCAAGACATTACCATAAACCCCTCCTAATTAACCATATGATCCAAGGACATACGAATGATGTCCTCCAAGCCATATCAGCCCCAACAGTTGCCATAGAAGCAAGCATGCCATTCAAGGATGAAGGGGAAGGTGCATAATGCTTCCTAAGGAAGCAAATTGTGCCACCCATACCCCATTATGCCCTTAGGCGCTAATGGGGTTGTGTTTGTCCCCATTATACCCTTTTAGCCCATTAGCTCTTCATGACAACTTGTTATTGGGCCTCATTGGGTAATGAGCTAGCCCAAACTTCATTACATGGGTTGATTAAGCCATTGGATCCAATCCAATCCAACCCAAAGTCAAATGTAACCAACCATGGTCAATTTCGGGTCAAACTACAAAAAATAAAGTTTGGCTCCAATAACTCTCTTCCATCTCATCAGGCCCATTGGCGTTGATGAACTCTCCCAAATAGATTTGAGCTATCCAATAACTCATTCATAAGGCTTCCCGATCAAGACGAGAACTCGACGTTGTAGGTTCCTCTGACGTTGACAGTGCTAATCTAAGGTGACCACAAGAAGTGAGTGGCACCTAGCTGTGCATTACTGCTACCCAAAGCCATCGGAATGGATATCGACATCGATATCCCTATCATCGCAACTAGGTACAAATGCATTATAGTATCTTTGCTGAACTAATATCCGATTGGACAAGTGTGTCACCACTTGTTTTCACCCACTCACATGGTCATGACTAAATCAGGTTCTCACCTGGGTATGGCCATACACTTTCAGTCATAGAACCATAGAGGAGCTCCATGGATATCACGATTCCCTTAGGAAGGGGCAAATCCTCTGTCTGAACATTGACCTTCTCATATGGGTCATGACATACTCAATGACAACCGTTATAACCTCCCAACTACGGCGAGGTGTTATGTTGCATCAAAGCATGTCCCTAACCATATAGAAGAATCAATGACCTAAAGTCAAGGGATCAATGCATCTCCTGTCACTTGTGAGGATAACTCATGACACTATGTCATTGCCTCACAGTGGGTTGGTCCAGTATATCCATCACTGATATACCCATATGTCTGCGCTAGCACCTCGTGCCTAACCAGCCCATTTACCAGTCTCTCACGTACCATAGCTGTCCCATATCCACTAAGATACATTGACTAGGGACAACCATTTGAGCATAGATCCAATCTATCCCCAGGGACATTATCATATAAGTACACAATCACAGATGTACACAAATAATGATAACGACAATGCCAGAATGATATATAAATATCAGAGTGAAGTAGCACAAAGATGGACCAATACTAGGTCTCAGGGTATATACACCAACACCTAGTGCATATTTGGTATCTTCAAGTGATTGATTCAGATTAGGATTCAATCTGATCACTTAGGATATTAATTAAGATATGATGGGCGTATATGGCTGAATGCCTGTTTAGGCAAGGCATTGGCGCATATGGTTGAAGGATTTAATCAAATTATTTGATTGAATAAATCCCTAGAATCATGCACTAATCGCCCACACTTGCCATACTCCCGAAACTGCTTCATCATCGTATATAAGTGACCCTAGCCAACCCCTCTTTATACACTGATTCTTGGAGGCATGTAGAACAAGAGGGGTGGCGGCTTGGAGACCTTGGAGCTCTTCATCTTCCATCAAGGCCGAATTCTTCTTCCCCTTCCTTTTCTTTGGCAAAAAGGAGATATAAGCTTGCGGCATCCTCCCTTCCTCTTCCTCCCTTGGTGCAATCTCCCTTGGTGGTTGGCGCAAGTGATCAAGAGGCTCTCCTAAGGCGTTGATCTTCTTCCCGATGCTAGCACCGGACGTGGAAGAAGACTCAAGGAATCCGTGTGTGTGAGACTACAGAGGGCGAACGCTTGAGCACCTACCTCGACATCGGCCTCCACTTGCTCTATGTACTTTCTCCTCTCATTGTGTTTACTCCCTCGCAAGAAGATCCTCACTGGGTTTTTCGGATTGGCCTATTTCGGGGATATTCTTCCACTGCGTATGCAATCTGTAATGTAAAAAATTGTAAAATATCCTTGGGGTTTCCTAATAGTTTGGCCACTCCCATATGCGTCTATGACTTTGTCAATTCCCCTGGGGTGGGGAGAATTCACCTCCAGAGAATAAGGCGCTATCTTGTAATTGGAAGGGGCACCGGTGGACAGGGGTGCATGGAATAGGATGAGGTCAGAGATGTTGAAGATCGGGCTGATGAGCTAGTCCTCCAGCAAGTCAAGGACGAAGACATTGGCACCGACCCTTCAAAGCACCATGTAGGGCACGTCGCAACACGTATGCAATTTCCAATTGGTTCTGGATCTTAGGCACTCGGGGTCAATACGCACCATCACACACTCACCCACCTCAAAATGGTGTGGCATAGGATGCTCGTTGGCCTCAGTGGCATATCGGGTATTGCTCAAGTAGATCCGGCGGCGAATCTAATCGTGTAATCCTGCGATATGGGATTCAAATACATGAGCGGACTCGTGGATAGAAGGGCGAGTAGGGACGATATGCATATCTATAGGCTTTCTAGGTTAGTGTCCAAGCAGAACTTGGAAGGGACTCAACCCAGTGGACCAGTTGAACGCATTGTTATACTCAAACTTGACAATAGGAAGATGATCAGCCCAATGGCGTGGGAAGTCACCAGCTAAGCAACGCAGAAGATTCCCCAAACTACAGTTAACCACCCCCGTTTGACCATCGATCTGCAGATGAGTACTTGAGTGTTGTGCCCAATAGGGACCAGAGGGACCTTCAAAAGTGACCAACGAACCGGGTGTCGCGGTTGGATACGCTGGTGAGTGGGAGGCCATGTAGGTGAATGATCTGTTTGACAAAGAGATGTGCAATGTGGGATGCATCTCGTGGCACGAGGCCGTGCGGGGTAAACCAAGGACAAAGTCCATGCTAATCTCGAGCCATGGACCATGGAGAACAGGCAACGGGGTGTAAAGACAGGCGTTAGGTGGTTGGGGTTTGGCATGTTGGCACGTGCCACAGTGGCGGACAGTCGTATCTACAACCTTACGAAGAGTGGGCCAAAAGAATTAGTCTTCAGCCAATTCGAGGGACTTATCCCAACCTTGATGCAAAAAAAAACTTTCTTATTATCGTCACCTACAAGACCCTCACGCCAGGAGCAGAGGGGAGGCGACAACAGGAGAGGAGAAAAGACTAGTGCAAAATCTCCCAAGAGAGCCTCTCTATTTATAATAGAAGCGCCAGCTCCTCTTTGGAGATTTTTCCCATGCGGGACTATGTCCAGGCGCCACTCCACACCCATGGGTCTTAGGTTCGAGACTCACCAAGTGAAATGTGCCTATACATATTAATTAACCAAGAGAAAAAATTTCTCTTGTCAATTAATGTTTTTATTTCATTCATGTGACTAAAGTGCCAAGCCCAACCTTGCACTAAGACCCTTGTTTGACATAATTTGACACCTCAGGTCAACAAAGGACAAACGTGGTCCACTAGAGTCAACTAGTGGTCAAACATGAACAAAATAAAGTCTCATCTCCTCATAAGAAATACCATAGCATCAGCTTCCCAAAATGATCCGAATCATACAATGTTTCGATCAGAGGCTAACCGAACAATACGGAGTCTCTAGCATCTAGGTGTGCGACCCTGTAGGTCCCTCTAAAGTTGGTAGCGATGACCCAGTCATCACAAGCGGTGAGTGGCACCTAGCAGTACATCGCTGCTACCCAAGTCATCGGAATAAATGTCGCCATCGACAACCTAAAAACTGTGATAAGGTATAAAAGTATTCATGTCCCTTTGCCAGGCTGATCGTTCAAGTTGGACAAGCGTGTCACACTTGTATATTCCAACTACGATGGTCATGACTAAATCAGGCTATACAAGAGTGTGGCCACACGCTTTCAGTCATGCACCATCTAGGGGCCCATGGACATCAAGCTTCCCCATAGGGAAGGGGCAAATCCTCTATCGGCAAGATGAACCTCTCGTATTGCTTAAGATATACCCAATGACAATGATTATAACCTCGCTGTTATGGCGTGGTGTTAGCTTGTATCAAAGTACATCTTTTGCAACACAAAGATACAATCTTCCTCAAGTCAAATGACAGATACAACTCTATCACTGTGAGATTCTTCTTGAGACACCAAGAAGAACTCTCACGGCAGGTCGGACCAGTATATCTCCCGTGATACACCCTTATGCCTGCGTTTAAGCAACCCGTGCTAACCAGCGCATAAACGAGTCTCACCCGCACCATAGTTGTCCCGTATCCACTATGGTACTCGACTCGGGACATAAGCAAGCTGACATAGAAATATCTCGAGGGACATCATCATGTAAACATACATATGCGCAGATGTATAATAAACCATGACAACGACAATGCCAGGATATCTATAAATTGTTGGGAAACCCCGGGGACATTTTACAATTTTTTAGAGTTATAGACATACATACATACATTGCACAGCGGAAGAATGTCCCTGAAACAGGCCGGTCCCAAAAACCCAGTGAAGATTGCAAGCAAGAGAGTCGACACGATGAGTTAGGAAATACCTTAAGAGCGGTTTGGATTGATGCCGATGCAGGCGCCCAAGTGTGCGCCCTCTGCAGTCTCACACACACGGATCTCTTGAGTCCTCTTCTTCCACACCCGGTGCTAGCCTTGGGAAGAAGATCCAAGCCTTAGGGAGATGCTCCAATCACCTTGCGCCACCACTAAGGAGGGATGCGCCAAAGAAGATGAAGAGGAGAGGAAACCATCAAAAGCTTTCTTCACTTGCGCCAAGAAGAAGAAAGGAAGAAGACTTGCGACCACTTGATGGAAGAGGAAGAGGTTGCACCACCTTTGTTCCTTGCTCTCGCCCCTCTTGATGTGTTCATGCCTCCAAGGATGAATAATCTCAAGAGGGGGCAGCTAGGGTCACATATATATGGCAAGAGGCGGTTAGGGCAAGGGCTAGGATCATGACAAGTGTAGGGCTAGGATGAGAAGGTTTGATGAAAGGAAAGTCTCCAAGACTTTACCATAAATCTCATTCAACCTATCCATAATTGCCTAAGCACCATATCAGCCCAAGACATGCCTTAAAGGCATACATACCATCAATGGGAGAGGGCTAGGCGCATATTACTTCTTAATGAAGCAATATTTGCCACCCAAACCCCATTATACCCCTTAGGCGCCAATGGGGTTGGGTCTCTCCCCATTATACCCTTTTAGCCTATTTCCTCTTCATGACAACTTGTTATTGGGCCTCATTGGATAATGAGCTAGCCCAAACTTCATCACATGGGTTGATTAAGCATTTGGATCCAATCCAATGCAACCCTAATCCAAATGTGACCAACCATGGTCAAATACGGGTCAACCTGCCAAAAATGAAGTTTAGCTCCAATAACATTCTTCCATCTCATCGGGCCCATTGGCGCTGATGAAATCTCCCAATTAGATCCGAGTTATCCAATAACTCGATCATAAGGCTTCCCGATCAATACGAGAACTCGAATATCAAGGTGTGCGACCCTATAGGTTCCTCTGACACTGGCAGTGCTGACCAAAGGTCACCACAAGCAGTGAGTGGCACCTAGCAGTGCATCGCTGCTACCCAGGTCATTGGAATGGATATCGACATCCACATCCCCATCATCGCAACTAGGTACAGATGCATTACAGTCTCTTTGCCGAACTGATATCCGATTGGACAAGTGTGTCACCACTTGTTTTCACCCAATCACATGGCTATGACTAAAACAGGTTCTCACCTGGGTATGGCCATACACTCTCAGTCATAGAACCATAGAGGAGCTCCATGGATATCATACTTCCCTAAGGAAGGGGCAAATCCTATGTCTGTCCATTGACCTTCTTATATGGGTCGTGGCATGCTCAATGACAACCGTTATGATCTTCCAACTACGGCGAGGTGTTAGGTTGTATCAAAGCAAATCCATAACCATATAGAATGGCCGATGACATCAAGTCAAGGGATCAATGCATCTCCTATTACTTGTGAGGATAACTCATGACACCAAGTCATAGCCTCACAGCGGGTCTATCCTGTTGAAAGTCCCTAAAGGGGGGGGGGGGCGAAAACCCTAATAGGCGCATATCAGAGTTTTCACAAGCGGAAGCTAGGGTTTCTAAGATCGGTTTGCATGTCATATAATCAACTTATTAATACTTGTATAGATCAAATTAAGATCATACCATAGCCATGATTGAATGGCGTCTTGGAAGCAGAGAACGAAGTAGCTCTCCTCCAAAGCGTGCGCACACAAGATGATTGATGGCTTTCTCCTTGTCGTTCCTTGTGCTAGCAAGGATCTCCAAGTCTCCTGATCGTGTGAAAGGAATGTGATGATGTCTTTTGCTTGTCACACAACCTCCTTGGCGTGAAGACTCTCCTCACACGAGAGAGGCATCGAAAGGAGAAGAGAGGCGAGCGTTCATCTCGAACGTGAGGCGTGAAGTCTATTTTGGAAAAAAACATGACTTCCAAAAATAGAAAGTCATCACTTCATGCGTTCATGCGTTCATGAACCAACCGCAAACTCCTTCTTTTGAACCATGCGCTCATGTGATGAGCCGGTTCAATTATATTTGGTTCAAAGACCAAATCAAACCAAGCCTTGGTCTAGATCATATAAAACCAAATGGCTCAAGATCTAACCACACATCTCTTGATGCTCTTGATCTCATCGATCTAGCATCAGTTCTCTCGATCGAAGCTTACCGATCTCAAGCCCTAATCAATCAAACATGATCAGACCAGATCTCACTTCCAATCAGAGTGTAAACTCCTTTAAACTGAACCAAAACAATTCAGTCCACACGATCTGACATAAGTAAGCCATATCATCAAATTGTGCGACCCTAAGGGTTTCCTTTAAATGTCGGTAACGATAACTTACGTTATCACGAACAGAGAGGAGTATCTAGCAACACATCACTGTCTCTCGATATAAAGGAAAGAGTCTTCCAAGACTACACCCAAATCACAGCATAAGTGTGAATTCAATTCACTAGGCATACTTGTTTCCTTTGCCACTGGATGTTCTTATTGGACAAGCGTGTCAAGCCTGTAACTCCAATATGATGAGAATGATTAGATCAGATGAACATAGTCATCTGGGTATGGCCATACACTTTCTCAACCATCTCATCCAGGGGGCCCCTTTAGAACATCACACTCCAATCAAGGAGAAGGCAATCCTATATCTATCACTAGCGCCCTAACATGACTCATGTTCATTATCCAAGATAGTCTATAACCATTATGTTTCAAATGATATTGAACTACCTCAAGACAATGCCAATCATCATTTAGAAACACAAGTGATCTCAAGTCAGAGGAAGTATGCCACTTGTTTGCATATAAGGATTATTCACATTGTGACAAGCAATTGAATATCCTAAGTAGGGTCTGTCCAGTACATCCAATGTACCCATGAGTCTACATCTTATTCCATGCTCGAAGCATCCTATAAGATTAGAACACATATTAGTCTCAATCATATCAAGGCTGTCTCTTGTTCACCAAGATATCTCGACTAAGGACTATACTGCATGTCAGCCAAGCTGAACAGCATTGAGACATTATTCAGAAGTATACATATGGCAGCAGATAATGCAACAACCTGAATAACAACTATTGCCTTTATAAACATTGAGTTTATACATGATACTGATATAATCCCAAGGCCTCAAACATTAGCCTTAAGGGCATACCCCAACACCTGTAATGTCAACAATCTTTCGGGTGGAAATTCGACCTGAAATACGGTACCGTTAAAAGGTTTATGGCAGTACCGCAAACTCCATCGATTCTCTGATCAAAAGCGCTCCAAAATACGACACCATAACTAGGTTTATGATAGTGCTGTAATCAAGTGAAATTCTATGCCCGGAAAAACTCCAAATTACAGTACCGTAAAGCGCATGTTGGGGGTGCCGTAATTCTCTCTAAAGCTCCAAATGTTCTGAAATTTGATGTGTGATCTCCTTTTGATGTTGTTAATTCAATTCTACATCTGGATTGCTTGAAATCGACTGAAAAATATGCCTTTTTGCCTGAAATTCATCAAAAATAGAGAAGAGTGTAGATTCCGCAAATATTGATAAAAAGGCATAAAAAAATAAGCAAAGTCTATGAATATGACACAAAAATATCAATAAAATGGCATAGAAATTATGATAAATTTCGGTGTCATCAAACACATAAGGCTCAAACCTTGCTTGTCCTCAAGCAAAAACCAAGAAAATTTAAAAATTGGTCATAGGCATAGACTTTCTCATGGAAAATAAATTTCTAACATACAATCACTAATGAAAAATTCTCATCAATTGAACCATAAAATTTTAAACAAATATGTCATCTTCTAAATTAAATTCTCAAGATCCACCACTTAGACAAATAAAACTTCGCAACTTGTATAAAAGATAGAATCTCAATCTCATGACTTCGTCTAATTTTTAGTTTAAATTTATTATACTTTTGTTTAGAGGAATAGGGTATCCAAAATCTTTTTCCACTCAAATTTCTTTTTCTTTAGAAGGCATGTACCCACATAGATACATACTTTTTTATTCTTTTTGCATTATTCACATTCTCTAATTCGATTACCACTTTTTTTTTCTGGTGACGAAGTTAGAGTACACGGACCACATAGTCAATGTAGTAGAACTCATGTCTTTTTAGTAGAAAGAATTTTACTAAAGACAACAGAGTTAATGTGAATAGATTCCTCTCATCATTTCTTTTTTTTCTTTTTCAGACTTCAACCCATGACCTTTGATACCACTGTCAATTTACACAGTGCCAAGTTGGAGAGTCACTCACTATTTTTGTGGATTTTGGACTTTTTCTTCCCAACAAATAGTAAAATAAACAAAACTTCAATTAGATCAATCAATTGATATCAATTCAAAAATTCATACTCATGTGCTAATTTTATTCAAAAAGTAGCTTTGCTCTTAAATCAAATTTTTCAAACAACATATCTCCCTAAAATCTCACTTATTAACCAATGAAAAAAATTTCTAAAGTAGATATGTATAAGAGAAATAAATTTGACATGATAGGTCTTGTTCTAATCTCAATTTTGAATTCACTCATCAACATCAAATATCAATCAAGTCATATACAATAATTTCAAAAGTAGATCAAGGCCATAAATCATTCATATCAAGAATATATTCATCATCATCATCAAAATATGATCAATTAAATACAACCACATTGAAAAAAAAAGTCATCAAAATATTATCAAATATCATACAACCACATCGAAGAGAATATTATCGAAATATTATTATACAACCATATCGAAACATAGAAAGATAAGCATGAAAAGTAGAGTAGCAGTGACGGCAGACACAGATATGCAGAAGAAGCATCCTTCCCTTCAACACATGAAATATTAATAAGATACAAAAAATGAAAGACAAAAGATAAAAGGGAAAAGAGATACTCACAAGACTCTACCAATCTTCACCGCCATCAGATCCTATCTCTTCAGTGCTCTGCGCTGCAGTGTCCATAGGATCAGTAGGTGGTGCTCTCTGGTGCCCTCCATACTCTCCACTCCTCCTGGGGTCCTGAAAATCGAAACGCTCGTATAGAAAGTTCCCCATCTCCTCCATGTAGGTGCTGAGATTTTCAATGTCCTGATGCATGTGATGCATCGAATCTTGCATCTGGCTCATGGAGCCTTGCATGTCACTCACTGTGCTCATCATTCTCTCCATCCTCTGCTCCTGACGGTACAGCTGAGTGGAGAGATATCTGAATCCTGGTTCATAAGTACTGGAGAATCCTCTGCCTGAGTCTGGGTGTGTGGAAGAACCTGAAGGTCCCTGAGGTGGCTGCTCTGTGCTTATCCCAAAAGGATCATCACTGCTACCCCAAGGTGGTGGTGGTACAGTGTTCAGCGGTGGTGGCATCGCATAGTCAGCATCTTCTGGACTCAAACTCCAATTTGCTTGATTCTTCACTGTTGTCTTTTCTGTGCATGGCAAAGGCAACTTCTGCTATCCTGATCCAAGGATTAATGAAAATCCATCTCCTTCCCTTACTATCATTCTCATTGCTATGCAAGACTCCATGTCAAGTCTTGGACTACCCTTTGCAATTGGCATTCCATATGGCTTAACTCTCAAGTTGAGTGCTATAGGTGTAATGAAACCACCTATCACAATAGCACCTTTCTTTGCTCTAGAGACCTTCTCAATATGCTTCTTGAAAAAGAAAGCGACATCCAAAGGGTATCCAAATAACATGCTCTAGAGGAAAAACAACTCTGTCTGTTTGACCATCCCATCACTGTCACCTCTGCCAAAGACAGTGTGGGCTAAAACTCTATGGACATATCTGATGCAGGGATTTGAAATCATTGATGCCTGGCAGTAAGTGCAGAAAAGTTGTTTTCTTCAGTGATCTGGTTTCAGAATACATCTTCAGCATACCCTGGTGAGACAAATGTGTGTCCTCCATTACCAAGCTGATAGATAGTCCTCAAATCTCTCATAGATAGCTTCCTCTCTACATTGGCCATACGAAAGGTGATCTCACCATCCGAATGCCTAGTAGGATAAGTTTGAAGCTCCATATCGAAACTACTCAAAAATTCCAGAACAAGTGGCAGATATGTCTATGGAGTTATCTGGAAGAATTGATGGGCTCTGATCTCATCAAACATCCACATGACATCCATCCTCATATAAACCCAATGCCTCCAATGTTCTCTTAACAGCATATTTAGTTGCTATCACTCTCCTTTCAACTAGTTGATTGTACCTTGCAGCTTGTATCTCATTTCTAAACACAATGCCATGAGGGTTGGGGTGGAAAGGAAGGTTCAGCTAGTGCCTTTCCTTTTCTTTTGGAAACCAATCCCTTGGTTCTTGGTGGCATGGTTGCAAACACAAGCTGCAACTAAGATCCAACTCAAATATAGCAGGTATATAGCAAATAAACAAGGATAACACTTCCAATCATCATCATCAAAACTGATCAAGCATATTTGAAGTAAAAAGTCAATTTAAACTCATGCTTGAACTCCAGAATCAGAGAAAAAATGAAGAGGGCGACAATGAACAGTAAACCCTTAGCATGTTCAGCGCGTTTTAGCTCAAATCAACCCCAGAAATCAGTTGAAATCTTTCAAAACTACAAAGAATCAACAGCCTACCCTCTCACGAGTAAATGAAAACAAGAATCCCCAAAATCGGTTGAGAAACGAAGACACACGAGCAAAAGGGGTGAAAACGAGGTCAAAACTCGCCAAAACAGTGAAATCGGACAAAAGATTACCAAATCGACGGTAATCATCGGACGGGAAGGTTCTCCTAAGTGTCAAGAAGGTCGAGGATGGTCGGAGCTCCAAGATCGGTGCACGAGCGAGCAAGAAAGAGTGAAAATAGTAGTGGAAAAATTAGGTTACGACACCTTTATCACGGGTTTCGAATAGAATTACACCCGTAACACTCTTTGCGGCAGTGCCGTAACAGCTAAAAAAACTTTTGGCTCAAAAATTGCACATATTATGGTACCGTTAACATGTTTACGACAGTACCGTAATGGGTTGAAACTCTCGGGTCGAAAACAAGTGCCCATTACGGTACCGGTACCGTAAAGACTTTTACGGTGGGGCCGTAATATCGATGACAGAATTTTTTTTTTAAATAAAATTCAAAAATTTAGAATTTCAAAAATTCAAAAATTACGGCACAGTAAAAATATTTACGGTAGTGCCGTAAAAATAAGAAAACTCACGGGAAGATTTTGCCGCAACATACGGTACCGTAAAAAATACTTACGGCAGTACCGTAATGGGAAAAAAAATCCTCTGGTCGAAAATAACCGTGATTACGGTACCGTAAAGGATATTACGGTAGTGCCATAATTTCGCGCCAAATCTTGTTTCCTACAGAAAAAAAATTGTAAAAATTTGCTCTAAAAGAAAATTAAAACAAAGTAAATAAATGAAAGCAAAACAAAAGTTAGAAAGCTTGGGTTGCCTCCCAAGAAGCGCTAATTTAAAGGTCATTACCTTGACCCTTTTGCACTCGGATTTGATCGTGAACTTCTCAATCGCACTTCTGATCTTTCCTTGTGTTGGGCATCTCTTTGAACCACATAAGGCTCAGCCTTGAAATAATCTCTAAATTTGCTCAGGATTTTCTTTCCTTTATCTATCAGCTTAGATCTTCTTCTCTTTCTTCTTGTCTTTTTATTTTGCAATTTCTTATCAATATCCTCAGAAAGATTGTTAGTTTCAGAATTTGAGGTTTCATCAAATAAACTAGAAACATCAATAACCACATCATCAAATATTTCAATACTACAGCATGAACCAGAGTAAGAAAGTTTATTCAGTGAATCATTAAGATTGAATTCAATTTTGTTGTCACAGATATCAAGAGTGATCTTTCTTTCTTTCACATATATGTTTGCTTTAGTAGTAGCCAACAGTGGTCTACCAAGAATTATAGGGTTTCTATGATTTTCCTCCATATCTAATACTACAAAATCTATAGGTATGAAAAACTCACCTATTTTTATTGGAACATTTTCTAATATACCTACAGGATACTTCACCGATGAATCCGCGAGCTGTAAGGATATGGATGTAGGCTTTATCTCTCCAATGTTTAGTTTCCTGTAAATAGAAAGAGGCATTAGACTCACGCTAGCACCTAGGTCACATAAGGCTCGGTCAAAAGCCATAGTGCCAATTGAACATGGTATAGAAAAGCTACCTAGATCCTTCAGTTTAGGAGGCAATTTATTCTGTATGATGGCACTACAATCTTCAGTTAAAGTTACAATGCAAGTGCCTTAATCATCAAATTTTCTCTTAATAGACAAAATCTCTTTTAAAAATTTAGCATAAGATGGCATTTAGGAAATAGCTTCAGTAAATGGAATGCTAATATAAACCTTTTTCAGGACATCAAAAAATTTGCCAAACTGTTTGTCTAATTTATTTTGCACTAACCTTTGAGGAAAGGGTATGGGTAGCTTGTAGGTAAGAGGCAAATTAGGTTTAGGATTATCTTTCTCACATGGTTCATCTCCTTTTGGTTCATCACCTTTTTGAGGTGGTAAACAAATTTGGGACTCCTCATGTGAAGAAGATTTTCCAAACTCTAGTTCCCTTTCATGATCATCATCAAGCTCTTTTTCAATATTCACAAATTTCCCACTAGGTTCTCCTAGTTGTTTCCAACTCCTAGTCATGTTGGCATTACAGTGCTCCCTAGGGTTTATCTTAGGTTTGGCAGGTAATCTTCCTGGGGGTCCGTATGAGGTACTAGCCTGCTATGCAATTTGTGTTTCTAGCATTTTATTGTGAGCAACAATACCATCTATCCTTGAATTGATTTGTTTTAGACTCTCATTCAAATTAGAATTGATCTGTTTCAAATTCTCATTCACATCATCATTCTGTTTTTTTTCTGGAACCCCATAAATTGACTAAACATCTCTTCTAAGCTGGGTTTCTGGGGTTGACTCTGTTCTTGTGTTCTTTGTTGAAACCCCCTATGTTCATTCCGCTCACTAGCATGATTATTGCTTTTCTAGGACAAATTAGGGTGGTTCCTCCATCCAGGGTTGTAGGTATTAGAGTAGGGGTCATTAGATCTGCTTTGATTGTAACCTCCTACTGCATTAACTTGTTCCTCACCCCTATCAACAATTATCTTGCACTCTTTAGCATTATGCCCCTTATTCCCACAAATCTCACAAGTAAAAGAAGAAGTAACAACAAGAGTTTGCATTTTAAATGTATCAAAATGATTGCACAAAGATTCAACTTTATCAGCTAGAGTGCGAAAATCATTACCATCATTCTTACCCTGAGGAGGTCGATATTGAAAGGGTCCCCTAATTCAAGGGGAGGGGCGAAACCCTAATATAAGGCGCATATAACAAATTTCGAGCGGAAGCAAGGGTTTCTTTTTCCATCTTTTGCATGCCATATGATCAACATATATAAATGCTTGTATAGATCGATAGAGATCAAAAAGGAGATCATACCAATGCCATCGATTGGATGGTGCCTTGGAAGCAAAGACGCAAACGCTCCTTCTCCAAAGGTGACGCACACAACAAACGAAGATGGCTTGCTCCTTTGAATCCTTTGTGCTAGCAAAGCGCTTCAAAGGGTCCTTGTCGCGTGAGGATGATGAGATCTCTCTTGCTTGGCCGAGTAACCTCCTTGGCGTGAAGACTCTATCTCTCTTCGAGAGAGGAGACGTCGAGAGGAGATCATAGGCGACGTGAGAAACGTTCCATTTGAACGTTAAGACATGGCTTCTAAAAATAGTAAGCCTTAATGTCTCAAGCGGTTATGCGTTCACTTCAAAGTGAACCAAGCGCTTCTCTCACTCCCTTTTGAACCATGCGCTCATACATGAGCCGGTTCAATTGAATTTTGGTCCAAGACCAAATTAAATCAGCCCAAGCGATTTGGTCTAGACCATAGTAAACCCTAAGGTTCCAGATCTAACCGTTCATCTCTGAATGCTCTTGATCTCACCGATCTAGCATCAAATCTCTCGATCGAAGCTTACCGATCTCAAGCCCTAATCAATCAAACATGATCAGACCAGATCTCACTTATAATCAGAGTCTAAATCCCTTTAAACTGAACCCAAACAATTCAGTCCACACGATCTGACTTAAGTAAGCCATATCATCAAATTGTGCGACCCTGAGGGTTTCCTTTAAATGTCGGTAATGATAACTTACGTTATCACGATCAGTGAGGGGTATCTAGCAACACATCACTGTCTCCCGATATAAAGGAAAGAGTCTTCCAAGACTACACCCAAACCACAGCACAAGTGTGAATCCACTTCACCAGGCATACATGTTTCCTTTGCCACTGGATGTTCTTATTAGACAAGCGTGTCAAGCCTGTAACTCCAATATGATGAGCATGATTAGATCAGATGAACATAGTCACCTGGGTATGGCCATACACTTTCTCAATCATCTCATCCAGGGGGGCCCCTTTAGAACATCACACTCCAATCAAGGAGACGGCAATCCTATATCTATCACTAATCCACACTGCCTCCTTGGATGCTTCCGAGGCTGCAACATACTCGGCTTCTGTTGTGGAATCAGCAACGATAGACTGTTTGAAACTTTTCCACACCACTGCTCCTCCATTCAAGCTAAAAACATAGCCTGATTGCGATCGAAAATCATCCTGGTCCGATTGGAACGAAGCGTCAGTATATCCTTCAATACTGAGTTCTTCCTGACCTCCATATATCAAGAACATATCTTTGGTCCTCCGAAGATATTTCAAAATGTTCTTGACTGCAATCCAGTGCGCCTGACCTGGATTACTTTGGAATCGACTGGTCACGCTTAACCCGTAAGCGACGTCTGGGCGAGTACACAACATCTCATACATAATGGATCCAATAGCCGAAGCATAAGGCGTATTGTCCATTTCATCTTTCTCAGTCTGTGTTTGTGGACACTGACTCTTTGAAAGATTCAGACCATGTCTGACTGGAAGATATCCTATTTTAGAATTCTCTAAATGGAATCTCTCCAGGACTTTATCGATGTAAGTACTCTGGCACAGCCCGAGAAGCCTCTTAGATCTATCCCTGTAGATCTTCACACCTAATACATAGGCTGCTTCTCCTAGATCTTTCATCTGGAAACATTTTCTTAACCATGCTTTAACAGCATGCAGTTCAGGAATATCGTTTCCAATGATTAAGATATCATCGACGTAGAGGACTAGGAAAGTAATCACGCTCCCACTAAACCTCTTATATACACACGGGTCATCTTCATTCTTGATGAAACCAAATTCACAGATTGATTCATCAAAACGAATATTCCAGCTTCTAGATGCTTGCTTAAGTCCATAAATGGACTTCTTTAACTTGCATATTTTATGACGATCTGATGGATTAGTGAAACCTTCAGGTTGTGTCATATACACATCCTCATCCAGTTTTCCATTAAGGAAAGCGGTCTTCACATCCATCTGCCAGATCTCATAATCGTAATATGCTGCTATCGCAAGAATAATCCGAATTGACTTGAACATGGCTACAGGAGAGAAAGTTTCATCATAATCTATCCCGTAGATTTGTTTGAAACCTTTCGCAACTAGCCTGCCTTTATAGGTAACCACGTTACCATCCATGTCAATCTTCTTCTTGAAGATCCATTTACAGCCTATAGGGATTACTCCCGGAGGCGGATCAACCAAATCCCAGACTTGGTTATCTGACATGGAGTCCATCTCGGCTCGCATAGCTTCAAGCCATCTAGCTGATTCCGGTCCACTGACCGCATCCGCATAAGTGAGGGGTTCATCATGATCAATGATGTAGACTCCGTCATAGCGCTCAGGCTGTCGACGGATCCTTCCCGATCTTCGCGGTTCCCGTGATATCTGAGCCTCAGGTTGTTCAATAACCTGTTCTACTGGCACAGGCTCATCCAACTGTGCTTGACTACTTTGTCCTTCCTCTGGATTCTCATCCAGTTTTATTTCTCTCCCACTGGCTTCTTGCAGAAGAAACTCCTTCTCAAGAAAAATGGCCGTCCGAGCAACAAATACCTTGTTCTCTTTGGGATCGTAGAAATAATAACCCTTAGTTTCCTTAGGGTAACCGACAAAGATGCATTTATCAGATCTGCTCTCCAGTTTCCCAGAGGCGAGCTTTTTGACATAAGCCTCGCAACCCCAGATCTTAATAAATGTCAAGCTAGGCTGTTTCCCATACCATAACTCATATGGAGTCTTTGAAACTGCCTTGGATGGCACTCGGTTTAGTACTTTTGCAGCTGTTTCCAGTGCAAATCCCCAAAAGGAGTAAGGTAGAGTAGCCTGACTCATCATCGAACGAACCATATCCAGTAAGGTTCTATTTCTCCTCTCGGACACACCATTCCATTGCGGTGTTCCTAGCGGAGTGAGCTGTGAGATAATCCCACACTCCTTCAGATAGTCAGTAAACTCTCGACTTAGGTATTCTCCACCTCGATCAGAACGAAGTGCCTTGATATTTTGGCCTAGCTGATTCTGTACTTCATTCTTGAACTCTTTGAACTTGTCAAAAGATTCACTCTTATGTCTCATTAGATAGACATACCCATATCTACTGAAATCATCAGTAAAGGTAATGAAGTATGAATAGCCACCTCTGGCATGTTTACTAAATGGCCCACACACATCACTGTGTATAAGGTCAAGTAAACCTAAAGCCCTTTTGTAAGATCCGAAAATTTATTAGCAGGTAAGAAAAATAAAGTTTTGATTATTTAGCATTTTTGTAGAAGTTTTTCAATGAGATAATGTATCGATTTGTGTATTTTCCTGCTATGTAAAAATATGTGTCGCGGAGAGGATTCGAACCTGCGACTTAAGGCGTAGAATATGTGCTGTGTACCACTAGGCTAGTGGTGTCTTTCTATTAGAAAAGGGTAAGAGCTCTTGATAAGGGTGAGGTGGAGATTAACTTATACTAAAGGGTTATTGGATCTTCCACTTATGCTTGCTATTGGGTTTGGATTCTTTGGAGGTAGAAAACGAAAGTGTGAGGGTTTACTCACGTTTTTCCCTCAATTCCCTCTTTGCTCACGATTTTCTCCCTTGGGCGAGTGGTGGTGAAGGTGGCGGCTTCTTCTTCTCCTTCTCCTCTTCTTGTGGCCGGCGGCGATTGGTGGTGGAGGCGAATTCCGGCGGTCCTTGGGTGCTCCGGCGACGTGAGTGGTGTGAGGGGAGGCGTGAGGGTGTTGGCTTGGAAGAAACGAAATTGAAGGTGAGTGGATTTTCTCTCCACCTAGTTCACGCATATTGAAGGTGTTGCATGATTTAGAGAGGATTAATTTCTAGAAATATGATATGAACTCATGCTTGCAAAATTGTACACGTTTTCTTGCTTTCCCCCAAAAATTTCGAAACCCTAGTTGCATGAAAATTAGGGCTTTTCATTTTTGAGACTTCTAATCATCAATTAGACCTTGATTGAACATGTATGTAACTTTGGATTTTTCAATTGCATGAAGATTAGGGCTTGAATGAGAATTTCGCCCCTTCATCATGAAATTACGCCTAAACGTATGGGTAAAAATTGGGGCAAACCTGATTTTCATGATATTGGGTATATGAGGATTCTATAGTTTTTTTTTGGATAACTTTTCCTGCATGACTTAAACTTTGAACTAGGGGCATTTCTATCTTTTGTTATAAGAACTAGGAGAAAACTATGAATCTGTAATATTCTGTATGTATGTTATCTGTGGATGAAATTTGGTGTATTTTCTGCATTAATATGTATTTTTAGTTGAATGGTGTATGTAGAAAGTAATGACATGAAATATTGATTGATAACCTTTGATGATAACTTAGAAAAGGTTAAACCATACTTGCATGAAATCTAAGGACCTTTCCTGAACTCGATTGATGTGATGTCTAAGATAATGTTCGTGTTGTATGATTGAGGATAAGAGTCCTAGACTTGTGTGGACTGAACCTAAGGGTTAACTAGAGCACTCAGTGAACAGTCATTCTGATTTGGGGTTGGAGAATCCACCCATCCTATTCTGATATGTTTCCGGTAATGGAGGGACTGTTCTAGAGTCTAGTGACCAGGTTAGAGGTTCAGGTTTCCGGTTTGTGTTAAGGGTATTTTGTCCAAGTGATAAACCTTTTGAGAGTTGGGTGTTTGAAGCAAAGTGCCACGTCTTGGTCAGACGGGGGCCACCTCTTGAATTCATTCACCTTCCGTTCTGTTCTGTTTGTGTTCCCGGTAAGGGGGTGGTTGAGTGTCGTAGAGCAAAGTGCCACGTCGTGACCTGGCGGGGGCCACCTCTTGAATCTACACCTCACCGATATTCGTTGCTGCAGGTTACTCTCAGTGTAACATCCCTCAGAATCACACCCCACACGCATACAAGTAAAATACGGGGTTTCAAAAATTTTTACTCTTCCATTAAAACACAAGAAGAAAGCGGCATCGAAGGACATTACTACGGAACTGAAAACCGCACAGAACTGAATAGGATCGATTTACTAGGAAATAGAAATCCGGAAATCCAGAAAATCCGACAGCAAGTATAATAATATACTGCTGCACAGACACGCATATCCTGGAATAAAACAGATGTCCACACTACACATATGTGGAAAACACAAATTCAGATATATTGCGGAATAAGAACAATAACTCTCAAATCAGACATTTCAGAATAAGAATAATTTCAAATCTCACGAATCCAAAACTCGTATCTAACAATTAAAACGAGACAACTATAATATAATATCCTGAAAACAGGCATAAGCCCTCAGGAGATAAAACATATCATATAATTAAGTTAGGCACGCAGGCCTGACAGATTTTTTTTGAAGACAACTCTTAGAAATTAAATAAAACATTAGCATCATAGTAAATTCGTGAATTAGCTGTAGCGATCACTGTCCCAATGTCTCACCTGAAAATATTTAAACAACGGGGGTGAGCTAAAAAGCTCAGTGAGTAAAAGACACTAAAAGCCATCCATAGTACACATCAAAAATATCATGCATAAGTTGAAATACATTTTTGTAACAGATAAGATAAATCAACTTAACATGCACACTCATATCAGAAACAAAACATAATCAAATACAGATACTTATAACATTAGGCATCAAGCATGAAGTAGGATATAAGTATACCAACCCCTCCCTACTAAACACACTGCCTAACACATCTATAATACAGATCGAAACAGAACTACAGAAATCAGAACTGACAGACAGAAAATCAGAATTTTCAGAATCCAAACGGATAGTCTACATCGGAAACAGAAAGGCCACAGAAGGCCTGATGACCACAGAAGGTCTGACCCCACCTCTACCGAGGACGAGACATGCATGCATATCAGAAACAGAATGGTAGAGGAGGTATCAGTGGGTGGCCCCCGTCTTGTCAGGACGTGGCACTCTGGCCTCCAAAACCCAGAACAGAATGGTAGAGGAGGTATCAGTGGGTGGCCCCCGTCTTGTCAGGACGTGGCACTCTAGTCTCCAATACCCAGAACAGAATGGTAGAGGAGGTATCAGTGGGTGGCCCCCGTCTTGACAGGACGTGGCACTCTGGTCTCCAATACCCAGAACAGAATGGTAGAGGAGGTATCAGTGGGTGGCCCCCGTCTTGTCAGGACGTGGCACTCTGGCCTCCAAAACCCAGAACAGAATGGTAGAGGAGGTATCAGTGGGTGGCCCCCGTCTTGTCAGGACGTGGCACTCTGGCCTCCAATACCAATAACGGAACAGAAATAGTGTCTCAAGGGTCGTAGTAGACTATCAGCACCATTACAGCGCCATAGAAGGAGGGTAAGAACACAGAAGAGTGCTACACTAGGGCATAATTTTACAGAACAGATTATACTGAAACGGAGGAGTAGGACCAACCACTACTTAATTCTTACATCATGCCCAAAGTCTGACAAACCAGAAAATGACACACCCCAATATCCAGTCCTTAACAAATTACAATTTGCAGAAAATCAAAGCTGAACACACTTCATAATTTTTACCATCAACTAGAAGTAATATATGAGTGAATTCCTTAGATTTCATGCAACTATCCTTAATTCATGTCAGACCAGTCTATGTTCTCACAAAGGTTATAACACATTCAAAGTTTTCAGAAAATTCACAACATGTAAACAGAACAGAAAATATTCACATAACAAACAATTAAACATAGAACAGAAACTATTCATGAAATAATTTCCTCAAAATTCCTAAAACCGTGAGCTATAAAATTACTGTAAGGGGTGCCAGTTTCAGAACCTTAACAGAACGTACAAATTTCATGTAAATAATTTCAGTCCACCACTACAGATAATTTTAATTACACGTTCGTGAAGAAAATTGACAAAAGCCCCAAAATTGGCTCGAACCATGATTTTCGAAAATTCCTAAGTTCTTAGTTAAATCCCCAATTTTGTTTTCTCTAAAATTTCTCATGAAGCAAATAAATTTTAGAAGAACTACAGACCACAATTTAAGAGATTAAACCATACAGGCTAAATTTTTCTCACAATGGAATATTCGTCTAACCAAAACATAGCAGATTTATATTGTCAGATTGCAACATATATTTTTGGTCCAATTTCGAACCAAAGCTAGTCAATATTATATTCAAAATGAAGCTCTCTGAATCTAGTTTCCAATAAAACTGGTTTCGCAAAATTTCGAATTGTAGGCAGGAAGATATAAGGGTTCGAACATAGGTGGGTCAGAATTTCAGATTTCAAGAAAACAGATTCATATATCAGAATTACGACATATATTTCAGATCCAATAACTAATCGAAAATAGGCGTTATGGGAGTCAAAATGAAGCTCTTCAAGCCTACGGTTTAATAAAACTGGTTTCACAGGATTTCGAGCTATACCTAGGGAGATACGAGAGTTCGAACACAAAAGGGTCAAAATTCTAGATTTTCAGAAAACAGATTTCGTAAGTTATATAACAATGCCGATTGCAACACGAATATAGTTCAGATGTGGTCGATATTACATAAGAATCAAAGCTGAGCGAATCTAGTTTCATACAAAATTTGTTTCGTGTGATTTGGATCTATAGATCATGAGATATTGAGGTTAAAGTACAGTAAGGTCAGATTGGCGACTACAATTTTCAGCAAGACAAAATTTCTGAATCATCATGCATATTCAGATCCGACCTATAGAATAGAAAAACACAGGATCTACTTGCAGATTTTTGGTTCATACAGATAATTATTGCAAATAGGATTAGACTCCTTAGGATCGAATTACTCACCGAAAATCGCCCACAGAAAAAAAAACGCCACAACAGAGGGTTAGGGATCTCCAGGAACTTCGTCCACCACCAGTCTGCCACCACCAGCGTCAGAAATTTGCAGGAGGCGCCAAACACAGTAAGGGGTGACAACCACAGGCGGCTAGGGCAAGAAAACAACAAAAATCGTGAGGGAGAGGAGCTCTCACGATATTTCTCTTTTTCTCCCACTCCAAACGGATCCAAGATCCAATAACCCAGTTAACTTAAGTGAAAATCGGTTTTAAGGGCTCACCTGGGCTTAACCACCATGCGCCACTCCAATAACACAGAAATATGCGCCACCATGGTGGAAGAATTCCAGGAGCAAAGAGTCAAGGTTGAGGGTTCGAAGCCCCAACCAAAATAATTATTTTTGCCCTGTAGGAAAAAAGTCCTACAATTAGGCAAAAATCCCAAAACTTTAACAGATAAAAATACAGAAACAGAATTTTTAACCTTAAATCGTAATTCAGAAACTCGAGGGCGTTACACTCAGTGCCTTGACGAGGGCCGAGTTGGACCCACGGGGTCAATTCTGTAATCACTGGACAATAGTTGTGTGAGTCGTAGTCTGTTTAGCCGGATAGGCCAATTTGTGATCTTGTTGCCCGGGATTGTGGGCGTATTGTTTTCTGATAATGATTGTGATTTATGATTTCGGTTTTATTGTGTATCATACTTGATATCTTCCGTGAAAGTTTTGAAAAGATATCTGCATCTATTTTTGATTGTATATGCGTGGATGGTCGAATGAGACTATCTACTCACTGAGCCGTGTAGCTCATCCCACCAATATTTTCAAATGCAGGGCAGGAGCCTACAGCCTGAGCGGATGTTAGTTTATTGACTTGATATTTTGGGGCCTGCGAGCCTGTGCTATTTTGAGGGCCGGATGTGGCCAAGGTTTGATGATTTTTGGTTCATGGACATGTTGGCCGGATGTGGCTGTTTCTTTCTCGATTACTATGATATTGTTGCCGGGTTGGCATTTGGTTTTGGTACGACTGTTAAACCGAGGGCTTAAGCCTGTTTTCGGTGAATTCTGTTTTATCTAGAATTATTGATTATCGTGGTTTATTAATTTGATTTTGTGATAAGGATTGAGCATGTTGATTTAGAAATGGTGTGTTTCTGTTTGTGGTCAGCATGTTGACCCAATTGGTAGTATTATGGAATATGTACAGGAATTTTCCTTAGTTTTTATGGGGACATGCTGCCGAAATTTTTCGTATCGGTTTTTTGTAAGCTATTATTCCCTAGCATCTATCTTGTTGATTGTGTGTGACGTTCCCTATCTTCCGCGGATTCTGTCTGTGTTTGGGGTTATTTCTGAGGGGGCGTTACAGAGTGGTATCAGAGGAATGAGCTAGCTAATAATAGCTGTTTTGGGGGTGGAAAACCTTGCTTGTGTATTGCTAGACAGCTAGGAACCTTGTTTGAGAACTGACTTGATTGTAAATTTGATTTGTGTGTCTTTTAGGAGCCAGTATAGTGCGCCCAAGGTCGAGTGCTAGTGCGGGCAGCAGTGAGCAGACTACTGAATTCCTGCGGGCTATGGAGTCTTTAACTGGTATGGTGCAGCAGCAGAACGCACTAATCCAGCAACAGGCTCAGATGCTGCAACAGCAGCAGACCCAGCACCAGGAGGTGCAGCAGCAACTGTTACAGCAGAATCGCGAACAGCAACGCGAGTTCAGAGAGCAGTTGCAGCTTCTGTCTCAGACACAGATACCGACGCAAGGGCGGGGGTCTGAGTCTGACTCGGGCCCGGGGTCTAGCTTGCCGGAGGACACCCATAGGCGCTATGCCTTGCTTGTGGGTGAATTCCAGCGGTTGGGCCCTAGCTCTTTTTATGGGAGTCCAGACTACAGGACGGCAGAGGACTGGCTTTCCGGCTTGGAGAAGATCTTCCAAGTGATGCGATGTTCAGATGAGGACAGACTATGTTTGGCAGCTTATATGATGCGTGGTGACGCGGATGTGTGGTGGAAGAGTGAGCTGAGACTCGCGGTGGACAGATCTGAACCGGTGACGTGGCAATACTTCTTGTCCCGGTTCAATGAGAAATTCTTTCCCACTAGCATGGTTGAAGATAGGGAGGTGGAGTTTATCCACTTGGAACAAGGAGACATGACAGTGGATCAATATGACCTGATGTTCTCAAAGCTTGGGAAGTATGCTCCACATTTGATAAATACTGAGGATAGGCGAGCTAAGAAATTTCTCAGGGGTCTCAGAAGAGATATCAGACAGAAGGTAGGACTGCAGCACTTGGAGACTTATGCTGAGATGCTGGATCGTGCCCGCACCACGGAGAAGTACATCCTGGAGGAGCAGGCCGAGACGGCCCTAGTTGTAGCCCCTATAGCTGTGGCATCGGTTCCCCAGCAGACTGGTGGAGGCAGTAGGAAATACCATAAGGGGAAGGACCAGAAGAGAGATCGATACAGACCGTACTAGGGGAAGGGAACTCAGAGACCGCAGCAGACATCTCAGCCACAGCAGCAGGGTACTGATGGCCAGGTAGAGGACAGAGTCTGCTACCATTGTGGGGCCAAGGGTCACCTGAGGGCGGACTGCCACAAGAAGTCCGGGGCGTGCTTCAAGTGCGGGAAAGTGGGGCACAGGATGAAAGATTGCACGGCGCCTGGGCCACAGATCCGGGGTACCGATAGACCAGCTGTCCAGGCCAGAGTCTACGCTATAGCAGAGAAGGACACTCGAGCTTCCCGATCCATCGTGGAAGGTACTTTACATGTTTTTGATCAGTTAGCTCGTATTTTGTTTGATCCGGGGTCCAATTTGTCCTTTGTGTCTGCTAATTTTGCTTCTAGACTACCTGTCTCACCTAGAGTACTAGATTACACAGTTTCAGTATGTACACCCCTGGGGGATAGTTTATCCACTGACATAGTCTACCCTGACTGTGTTATTCACGTAGAGCAGTACCAGTTTATAGTTGATTTGATACTGCTAGGCATGCAGGATTATGATTTGATCCTAGGCATGGATTGGTTATCTTCTCACCACGCTATAGTGGATTGCTTTGAGAAGATTATTACTCTGCATCTGCATGATGGGAGTCATCTGCTGGTAAGGGGCCTGGTGTCTGATCAAGGGCCACATATGATATCATTTGTGCATGCCAGCAAGTTGCTAGCCAGTGGGTGCAAAGGATACCTTGCACATGTTAAGGTGCAAGAAGACTCAGATCCAGACTTAGCTCAGATAGAGGTAGTCTGTGAGTTTCCTGATGTATTCTCAGATGAGTTTTCAGGTTTGCCTCCCCACAGGGATGTGGAGTTTGGTATTGAGCTGATGCCTGGTACAGCTCCAATATCAAAGGCTCCTTATCGTATGGCCACCTCAGAGTTAGCTGAGTTGAAGAAGCAGTTAGAGGAACTGCTTGAAAAGGGCTATATCAAACCGAGTGCTTCACCCTGGGGAGCGCCAGTCTTGTTTGTAAAGAAGAAGGACGGAATACTGAGAATGTGCATAGATTACCGTCAACTGAATCAAGTGACTGTAAAGAATAAGTATCCCCTTCCGAGGATAGATGATCTGTTCGATCAGTTGCAGGGTGCCACTGTGTTCTCCAAGATCGATCTGAGGTCAGGATACCATCAGCTCAGGGTCAAGGATGAAGATATCCTGAAGACTGCTTTCAGGACCAGGTATGGGCACTACGAGTTTGTAGTTATGCCTTTTGGACTGACCAATGCACCTGCTGTTTTTATGGATCTGATGAACAGGGTGTTTCATGAGCTGTTAGACACTTGTGTGGTGGTGTTCATAGATGATATACTGGTATACTCCCGTACTTCTCAGGATCACGCTAGGGACTTGCACAGGGTACTAGCAATTCTGAGGAAACACCAGTTGTATGCTAAGGCCAGCAAGTGCGAGTTTTGGTTGGATCAGATCAGCTTTTTGGGGCATGTGATATCTGGTAAGGGCGTGTCCTGATGCAGAAAGGGGCCGTAGTAGCTTATGCTTCACGGCAACTGAAGGAGTATGAGTTAAACTATCCCACACACGACTTGGAGTTGGCGGCAGTGGTTTTTGCACTGAAGATATGGCGCCACTATCTTTTGGGATAGGAGTTTGATTTATTTACTGATCATCAGAGTCTCAAGTACATTTTCACTCAGAAGGAGTTGAATATGAGGCAGAGAAGGTGGATGGAGCTGATAAAGGATTATGACTTCTCTATTCAGTATCAGGCCGGGAAAGCCAATGTGGTAGCTGATGCATTGAGCAGACACCCAGTTACTTCTGTAGCCGCACTGAGGGTCAGTGAGTGGCAGTTACTGCAGGAGTTCCGAGAGCTCATGGTTGAGGTGTCTCCCAGAGTTTAGTCTGGATATGTGGCTTTTCTCCGGGTTCAGTCTGCTTTACTACAGAGGATCAGGGATCAGTAGTTGGTAGACCCGAGTCTAGTTCAGATCAGAGAGAGGTTGGCTGCCGGGCCAGTGGAGGATTTCAGCTTGTCTGGTGATAGTATTCTGCGGTTCCGTGGAAGGGTGTGTGTCCCTGAGGAACCTAGTCTGAGGAGAGAGATCTTGGAGGAGGGTCATAACTCCAAGTATTCCTTGCATCCCGGAGTCACAAAAATGTATCAAGATTTGAAGAAGGATTTCTGGTGGCCGGGCATGAAGAAGGAGGTCGCGGTGTTCGTATCTCGGTGTTTGACCTGTCAGACTGTGAAGGCCGAACACCAGAGGCCTGGGGGATTATTGCGGCAGCTCCCTATCCCGCAGTGGAAATGGGAGTGCATTAGTATGGATTTTGTCTGTGGGCTGCCTCGGACGAGGAGAGGGCATGACGCGGTTTGGGTCATCGTGGACAGGCTCACGAAGGCTGCACACTTTTTGCCTATTCGGATGACTTATACACTCGATCGGCTGGCTAAGCTGTACATCGATGAGATAGTCAGATTACACGGAGTGCCTGTGGATATCGTATCAGATCGCGATTCCAGATTCCTTTCCAGATTCTGGAAGAGCTTGCATGAGGGTCTTGGCACTAAGTTGAGTTTTAGTACCGCCTACCATCCGTAGTCAGATGGTCAGTCAGAGCGTACTATACAGACTTTGGAGGATTTACTGAGGGCTTATGTAGTAGATTGGAGCTCTGAGTGGGACAGTGATTTATCTCTGATAGAGTTCACCTACAATAACAGCTTTCACTCCAGCATTCAGATGGCTCCGTACGAGGCTCTGTATGGCAGGAAGTGCAGGTCACCTCTGAGTTAGGAGGAATCAGGGGACCGGATGATTCTGAGATCAGAGGCTGTACAGGAGGCTACAGATAGAGTCAGAATTATTCAGGAAAAATTGAAGGTTGCTCGGGACAGGCAGAAGAGTTATGTAGATGATCGTCGTCGTCCCTTAGAGTTTATGGTGGGGGATCATGTGTTTCTGAAGGTTTCACCAACCAAGGGTGTCATGCGGTTTGGCAAGAAGGGAAAGCTGAGCCCGAGGTTTGTTGGACCTTACGATATTGTAGAGAGGGTTGGTCCTGTAGCTTACAGACTAGCTCTGCCACCATCTCTAGAGCATCTTCATAATGTATTTCATGTGTCAGTTCTGAGGAAATACTGTGCAGATCCATCACATGTGCTTGATTCTGCTCCCCTGCAGATCCAGAGTGATCTGACTTTTGTAGAGAGACCACTGAGGATTGTGGATAGGAAAGACAAAGTCCTAAGGAACAAGATAATACCGCTTGTAAAAGTTATCTGGGGAAACCAGTCAGTCGAAGAAGCTACTTGGGAGACAGAGTCAGATATGAGAAGAGAGTTCCCTCAGCTGTTCGATGATTTGGGTGATGAGCTTTAGAGGACTAAAGCTTTTTAAGGGGGGAGGAATGTAAGATCCGGAAATTTATTAGCAGGTAAGAAAAATAAAGTTTTGATTATTTAGCATTTTTGTAGAAGTTTTTCAATGAGATAATGTATCGATTTGTGTATTTTCCTGCTATGTAAAAATATGTGTCGCGGAGAGGATTCGAACCTGCGACTTAAGGCGTAGAATGTGTGCTGTGTACCACTAGGCTAGTGGTGTCTTTCTATTAGAAAAGGGTAAGAGCTCTTGATAAGGGTGAGGTGGAGATTAACTTATACTAAAGGGTTATTGGATCTTCCACTTATGCTTGCTATTGGGTTTGGATTCTTTGGAGGTAGAAAACGAAAGTGTGAGGGTTTACTCACGTTTTTCCCTCAATTCCCTCTTTGCTCACGATTTTCTCCCTTGGGCGAGTGGTGGTGAAGGTGGCGGCTTCTTCTTCTCCTTCTCCTCTTCTTGTGGCCGGCGGCGATTGGTGGTGGAGGCGAATTCCGGCGGTCCTTGGGTGCTCCGGCGACATGAGTGGTGTGAGGGGAGGCGTGAGGGTGTTGGCTTGGAAGAAACGAAATTGAAGGTGAGTGGATTTTCTCTCCACCTAGTTCACGCATATTGAAGGTGTTGCATGATTTAGAGAGGATTAATGTCTAGAAATATGATATGAACTCATGCTTGCAAAATTGTACACGTTTTCTTGCTTTCCCCCAAAAATTTCGAAACCCTAGTTGCATGAAAATTAGGGCTTTTCATTTTTGAGACTTCTAATCATCAATTAGACCTTGATTGAACATGTATGTAACTTTGGATTTTTCAATTGCATGAAGATTAGGGCTTGAATGAGAATTTCGCCCCTTCATCATGCAATTACGCCTAAACGTATGGGTAAAAATTGGGGCAAACCTGATTTTCATGATATTGGGTATATGAGGATTCTATAGTTTTTTTTTGGGAATTTTTGGAAATAAAAATTTCTGTTGACTGACATTGACCGAGGGGTAATTCGGTAAATTTTCTAGTTAAATTGGGGAAAAACTTGAAATTACGAATCTAGGGATCATGAGGGACGTAATGACTATTTTTACGAAATTTTTGGATAACTTTTCCTGCATGACTTAAACTTTGAACTAGGGGCATTTCTGTCTTTTGTTATAAGAACTAGGAGAAAACTATGAATCTGTAATATTCTGTATGTATGTTATCTGTGGATGAAATTTGGTGTATTTTCTGCATTAATATGTATTTTTAGTTGAATGGTGTATGTAGAAAGTAATGACATGAAATATTGATTGATAACCTTTGATGATAACTTAGAAAAGGTTAAACCATACTTGCATGAAATCTAAGGACCTTTCCTGAACTCGATTGATGTGATGTCTAAGATAATGTTCGTGTTGTATGATTGAGGATAAGAGTCCTAGACTTGTGTGGACTGAACCTAAGGGTTAACTAGAGCACTCAGTGAACAGTCATTCTGATTTGGGGTTGGAGAATCCACCCATCCTATTCTGATATGTTTCCGGTAATGGAGGGACTGTTCTAGAGTCTAGTGACCAGGTTAGAGGTTCAGGTTTCCGGTTTGTGTTAAGGGTATTTTGTCCAAGTGATAAACCTTTTGAGAGTTGGGTGTTTGAAGCAAAGTGCCACGTCTTGGTCAGACGGGGGCCACCTCTTGAATTCATTCACCTTCCGTTCTGTTCTGTTTGTGTTCCCGGTAAGGGGGTGGTTGAGTGTCGTAGAGCAAAGTGCCATGTCATGACCTGGCGGGGGCCACCTCTTGAATCTACACCTCACCGATATTCGTTGCTGCAGATTACTCTCAGTGCCTTGATGAGGGCCGGGTTGGACCCACGGGGTCAATTCTGTAATCACTGGACAATAGTTGTGTGAGTCGTAGTCTGTTTAGCCGGATAGGCCAATTTGTGCTCTTGTTGCTCGGGATTGTGGGCGTATTGTTTTCTGATAATGATTGTGATTTATGATTTCGGTTTTATTGTGTATCATACTTGATATCTTCCGTGAAAGTTTTGAAAAGATATCTGCATCTATTTTTGATTGTATATGCGTGGATGGTCGAATGAGACTATCTACTCACTGAGCCGTGTAGCTCATCCCACCAATATTTTCAAATGCAGGGCAGGAGCCTACAGCCTGAGCGGATGTTAGTTTACTGACTTGATATTTTGGGGCCTGCGAGCCTGTGCTATTTTGAGGGCCGGATGTGGCCAAGGTTTGATGATTTTTGGTTCATGGACATGTTGGCCGGATGTGGCTGTTTCTTTCTCGATTACTGTGATATTGTTGCCGGGTTGGCATTTGGTTTTGGTACTGTAACATCCCACATTCTTAACCCCAAACAAATGGCACAATTCACAAATGATACAGGATGTTTCATATAAGATCGATCATATGCTAGGTAAAACCGAGTTCAAGAAAACACGATCTGAAAAATTTCCATAAATTCATACATACAAATTCACAAAACTCAAATCTCATAAATCTCATAAGGGTACCTGCCACCACGCAATCCTTGCACTAGACATATGCAAGGCAACAGTTATATCAAATCCACAGCTATATTAAATCCGTATCAAAACCATAAAATCCAAAAAGGTACCTGCCACCAGGCAATACTTGCACTAGACATATGCAAGTTACAGATATATCAAAACCGATTACAAAGAATACACCATAAACCGAAATTCACAACAAAATCATAAAATCGATTTTATAAACTCATATCAAACACCGAAACCAGGCTGAAGCCCGCGGTGACACAAAAATCAAACTCATAAGACTGCCATAACCGGCAACATAATTCACATAGTTCACATAGTCTCATGATTCACATAGTTCATATAATTTATGTTAAGGCCACAACCGGCCCCAAGAATTAAGCATAAAAATAGTGAGGGGTGAGCTACACAGCCCAGTGAGTGGATAGTCTAAATCGACTATCCTTAACATACATTCAAAAATATAGGCAGATTATTTTTAAAATATTTAACAGAACATTATGTCAACATATAACAAAATAAAGAAACAGAAGTCATATAGACAGTTAAATGTACACACTAGCATATAACAAATTCAGGTTCTAGAGTTTTACTCTAACCCAATTAAACACATATATTCTAAACCAACTAAACACACCATACTTAATTAACCTAGTTGTCCAGCATATTCAGTAGTGACCAATATGGTCTAACCCGGCTTGGCCAAAGCACTGGGAGCTGCAAAATCTCGTGCAACACATAAACATGGATAGTGAGTAGAATCAAGAGGTGGCCCCCATCAGGTCACGACGTGGCACTTTGCTCTATCACCCCATAACACATTAGAGTGATGACATCAAGAGGTGGCCCCTGTCTGATCAAGACATGGCACTTTGCGTCTTATATCACCCCGTCACATAAAAGAGTAATGACATCAAGAGGTGGCCCCTGTCTGATCAAGACATGGCACTTTGCGTCTTATATTACCCCATCACATAAAAGAGTAATGACATCAAGAGGTGGCCCCTGTCTGACCAAGACATGGCACTTTGCGTCAAAACCCGTTCTCCCAAAAGGTTCCTACTGGACAACAGACATATCTTATTTCATATTTCACAAAGGTGGACTCCTAAGTGTCAACTAGACTCTAGGATAGTCATCACAAAAATCATATCGGGCAGGCTGAACATCAACCCCCATCACAAAAATCATAATAGGCAGGCTGAACATCAACCTCCTCACATATCACAATACAGGGCTGAAATTCAAACCCTTAACATAACACATAAGGACTATCCCCTTGAGTTCATAGTTACACCTAGCCTTAGTCCTAACCATCACGTAATCACATAATTTTCCAAATTCACATAATCTCACATATTGTTCAAAATTCACAAGATCACACATAATGTTCAAAATTCACATGATCACACATATTGTTCAAAATTATATAACATAACACATAATATTTTATATTCGAATATCACCGAATATAGTGTAGTCCTTAAATTTCATGCTGATTAGTTTAATCAAACCTTGCTATGTTGTCACTCAAGTTTCTCAAATACAGATACTTAGCCATAAATATAACACCATAATTATTTAACATATTACACACACCAAGAAACAGTCATATCAAGCATCCATAAAATAAACTTAAAATTTAAAACAAGTATTCATATAAATTACTTTACAAAATACCACATGTAACATATTAACTACAAACACCAAAATTCGGTTTTCATAGACAATTATCAAGGTCATCAAGGTTTCGGTTTTCATGTTAACTACAAACATCAATTTCGGTTTTCATAAACAATTATCAAGAACATCAAGATTTCGGTTTTCATGTTAACTACAAACATCATTGATTTAATGTTACCAAAATTGATTTCGGTCTAACTATAATTAACAAGAGTTTCATACTCAAAATTCAATGATTTAATGCTACCAAAATTCCTATAAAAATACCTTAAATTTCATACAAATTTTCGGTTAAATAATCATCATATAATCACCTTTGAAAAATTCGGTTTTCATGATATAATCAACTTTACAAAATTCGGTTTTCATGATATAATCAACTTTACAAAATTCGGTTTTCATCATGGTGAAGTCTTGAATTTCGGTTTTAGCATGGTAAGATTTCCAACAAGCAAATATATCATCTAACACATCAATTAACACAAACAAATAGATAGAAATCGATTAGACACCCCACTCACCTTGAAACTTAGGTTAAAAATCTCCCCAACAAAAATCGTCCAAAGCCTTTGAAGTCACCCAAAGGATCTCCAAGAAATCGCCAAGAAAGTTTCACCTCAAGGGAAATTCGCCAAGGGAAGAAGATGGAGAAAAATCGCCTCAAAACTCTTCAATAATCGCCACTTCTTCAAGCCGCCACCCTAATTTTTCTCAAGACTCCAAAAATCGCCAATAATCTCACCCTAGTCGATATTACCACTTAAACTTTGGGTTTTTAAATTTTAAACCCATTAACCAATTAATTCCAATAGGGTTTAACCCATATAATTCAAAATTTCGAATTTTCAAACCCAATAACCCATAGTTAACCAATTAATTTAATTAACTTACAAATAACCAATCACTTAACCGAAATCCAATAAGGATTTAATTAATATCCAATAAGGATTTAATTAACCAATAAGGTCTAATTAATTAACCAATAAGGTCTAATTAATTAACCAACAAACTGTAATTAATTAACTTACAATTTACAACCCATAAATCCTAATTAATTTATTATGAACAACCAATAATAATTCATCATAAATTAACAGCCAATAATCAAATAAATAATCTCTAATTAATTTACAATAAATTAACAACCAAATAAACTCAAATCAAATAATTACAAATTAACAATCAATAAGCCAGTTAATTAGCATCCAATAATTTTATTTAAATCATAATAAAATATCACAGCTAATGATTTTATTTAAATCCAAATAATGCTTACCAGGACTTAAGATCCTTGGATCTTACATCCCTCCCTCCTTATAAAGCTTTAGTCCTCTAAAGCTCAGCATCCATATCATCAAAGAGGTAAGCATAAAATTTCCTCATATCAGCTTCAGTCTCCCATGTCGCCTCCTCAACTGACTGATTTCCCCAGATAACCTTTACCAAAGGTATAGTCTTGTTCCTCAGGACTTTATCTTTTCTATCAACAATCCGGAGAGGTCTTTCCTCGAAAGTCAAATCACTCTGAATCTGAAGAGGTTCCAACTCCAACACATGAGATGGATCAGGATGATATTTCCTCAAAGCAGAGACATGGAATACATTATGCACATGATCCAAAGCAGGAGGTAAAGCTAACCGGTAAGCCACTGGACCAATTCTCTCAATAATGTCAAAAGGGCCTACAAACCTAGGGCTCAACTTGCCCTTTTTGCCAAACCTCATAACACCCTTAGTAGGTGACACCTTTAAGAAAACATGATCCCCTACCATAAACTCCAAGGAACGACGACGGTCGTCAGCATAACTCTTCTGTCTGTCCCGAGCAATTTTCAGTTTATCCTGGATCTCTCTGACCTTATCAGTAGTCTCCTGAACTGCATCAGATCTCAAAATCATTCTGTCACCAGTTTCCTCCCAACACAAGGGAGTCCTACACCTTCTTCCATACAAAGCCTCATATGGAGCCATCTGAATACTGGAGTGGAAGCTATTATTATAAGTGAACTCTATCAAAGATAGATCCCGATTCCACTCAGAACTCCAATCAACCACATAAGCTCTCAACAAGTCTTCTAGAGTCTGTATAGTACGCTCCGTCTGGCCATCAGACTGAGGATGGTATGCTGTACTAAAACTCAACTTAGTACCCAAACCCTCCTGTAAACTCTTCCAAAATCTGGACAAAAACCGAGAGTCCCTATCAGACACAATATCAACAGGCACTCCATGCAGTCTGACTATCTCATCAATGTACAATCTGGCCAGCCTCTCTAAAGGATAAGTCATCTTGATCGGGAGAAAATGGGCTGATTTAGTGAGTCTATCAACAATCACCCAAATAGCATCATGACCCAATCTGGTTCTGGGCAAACCACATACAAAATCCATACTGATGCATTCCCACTTCCACTCAGGAATAGGAAGGGGCTGCAACAAACCACCAGGCTTCTGGTGTTCAGCCTTTACAGTCTGACAGGTTAAACACCTAGAGACAAAATCATATACCTCTTTCTTCATGCTCGGCCACCAAAAACTCTTCTTGAGGTCCTGATACATCTTAGTCACGCCAGGATGTAGAGAATATTTGGAGTTATGGCTGTCCTCCAATATTTCTTTCCTCAAGCCCGGTTCCTCAGGGACACATACCCTTCCACGAAACCGAAGAATACCATCATCAGACAGGCTAAAATCCTGAACTGCGCCATCAACCAGACTATCCCTGATCTGAACTAATTTCGGATCCACAGACTGCTGATCTCTGATCTTCTGCAACAAAGCAGACTGTACTCTGAGAAAAGCCACATAACCAGACTGAACTTTAGGAGAAACACTGATCCTGAGATCGCTGAACTCCTGCAGTAACCGCCACTCACTGACTCGTAAAGCAGCTACTGAAGTAACTGGATGTCTGCTCAGTGCATCCGCCACTACATTGGCCTTTCCAGCCTGATACTGAATAGAGAAGTCATAATCTTTGATCAACTCCATCCATCTTCTCTGTCTCATGTTCAACTCCTTCTGAGTGAAGATATACTTGAGACTCTGGTGATCAGTGAACAGATCGAACTCCTGACCCAGTAAATAGTGACGCCATATCTTCAAAGCAAAGACTACGGCCGCCAACTCTAAATCATGAGTAGGGTAGTTCAATTCATACTCCTTCAGTTGTCTCGAAGCATAGGCTACTACAGAACCCTTCTGCATCAAGACACAACCCAACCCTTTGCCAGAAGCATCCGTATATACAGTAAACCTTTCCCCATCACTAGGAATAATGAGGATCGGTGTACTAGTCAACCTTCTCTTCAGCTCTTGAAAGCTCTCTTCACACTTATCATCCCAAATAAACTTGGCCTCCTTTCTGGTTAATTTAGTTAAAGGACCCGCCAACTTGGAGAATCCCTCAACAAATCTCCGGTAGTAACCTGCTAAACCCAGGAAACTTCTGATCTCAGTAGCACTAGTCGGTCTTCCCCAATTGAGAATGGCTTGCACTTTAACTGGATCCACAGACACCCCCTGACCAGAAATCACATGTCCCAAGAAGCTGATTTTCTCTAGCCAGAACTCACACTTACTAGCCTTGGCATATAATCGGTTCTTCCTCAGAACCTCCAGCACTCTGCGCAAGTCACTGACATGATCTGAGGTAGTCTGAGAGTACACCAATATATCGTCTATAAAGACCACCACACAAGAGTCAAGCAACTCATGGAATACCCTGTTCATCAAATCCATGAAGACAGCAGGTGCATTTGTCAGTCCAAAAGGCATAACTAAAAATTCGAAATGCCCATACCTGGTCCTGAAAGCAGTCTTAAATATATCCTCATCCTTGACTCTAAGCTGATAATATCCTGATCTCAGATCAATCTTAGAGAACACTGTCGCTCCCTGTAATTGATCAAATAGATCATCAATTCTGGGAAGAGGATACTTATTCTTGATAGTCACTTGGTTCAGTTGCCTGTAGTCTATACACATCCTCAGGGTTCCATCTTTCTTCTTCACAAATAACACTGGCGCTCCCCAGGGAGAAGCACTAGGCCGAATATACCCTTTCTCTAGCAATTCCTCCAGTTGTTTCTTAAGCTCGGCCAACTCTGAAGTAGCCATACGATAAGGAGCTCTGGAGATAGGTGCCGTACCTGGCGCCAACTCAATGCCAAATTCTACTTCTCTTATTGGTGGCAAGCCTGAAAATTCCTCAGAGAACACATCAGGAAATTCTTTCACCACCTCCATCTGAGTCAGATCAGAAGTAGAATCATCCTGCACCTTAACATGCGCAAGATAACCCTTGCACCCATTAGCAAGTAATTTCCTGGCCTGCAGGAAAGATATCACATGCGGTCCTTGGTCTGACACTAGACCTCTCACAAACAGTCGATTCCCATCTAGCAGATTTAAAGTGATTACTTTCTCAAAGCAATCCACAGAGGCATGATGGGAGGACAACCAATCCATTCCTAAGATGATATCATAATCTTGCATGTCTAAGAGGATTAGATCTACCAGAAACTCATAACCCTCTACATGTACTACACAGTCAGCACAAACAGTATCTGTAGATAACGATTTTCCTAAGGGAGTACTCACAGACACAACATAATTCATCACCTTAGGTAACACAAGTAAACATGCAGCAAACTTAACAGATACAAAAGACAAATTTGCACCAGGGTCAAATAATATGCGGGCTAACTGATCAAATACGAATAAAGTACCTTCCACAACGGATCGGGAAGCTCGTGTATCCTTCTCAGCCACAGCATACACTCTAGTCTGGACTGTAGGCTTATCTGCGCCTCTAGGTTGCATCTCAGGTTCTCTGCAGTCCTTAGCCATGTGCCTTGGTTTCTTACACCTGAAGCATATACCATTCTTCCTATGACAGTCTTTCACTAGATGTCCCTTGAGCCCACAATAACTACAAGTGATACCGTTTCTTACATCCCTGGCATCCCTGAACTACTGCGGTGCATCCCTGGTCTGCTGCGGTGCCTTGTAGGAGTAAGGCTTATACCTGCTCTTCTTGTAGTCTTTATGCTTAGGGTACTTCTTACCCTTGCCGCCACTACCATACTGAGGAACCGCCGCCTCAGCTGCAGGAACCACTGCCACGGCAACATGAGAACTCCTCTCAGATATATACCTCTCAATGGTGCGTGCTCGCCCAACAGTCTCAACATAGGTCTCCAAGTGCTGAGCACCAACTTGCTCCCGAATGTCCCATCTGAGACCTCTGAGAAACTTAGTAGCTCTCCTCTTTTCAGTGTTTATCAGATGAGGAGCATACTTTCCCAATTTCGTGAACTGTAATTCATACTGGTCCACAGTCATATCACCTTGCTCCAGGTGAATAAACGCCACTTCTCGGTCCTCCACCAAACTATCTGGGAAGTACTTCTCGTTAAATCGAGACAAGAAGTAAGGCCAATCTACAGTCTCATGTCTTTCTTCAGCAAGCCTCACCACGCCCTTCCACCACTCATCTGCGTCAGCACGCATCATATAGGTGGTCAGACATAACTTGTCTTCGTCCGAGCAACGCATAACTTGGAAAATCTTTTCCAAGCACAACTGCCAGTTCTCGGCAGTACTGGATTCTGAGCCTCCATAAAATGAGCTAGGACCCAGTTTCTGGAATTCACTCACAACCACAGTAAGGAAATCAAACATAAACCTATCAGGTGTCTAGCAATACACAAACATGTTTTCCCCCAAACTAAGTTTTAGCTAGCCAACTGCTCTGATACCATTCTGTAACATCCCACATTCTTAACCCCAAACAAATGGCACAATTCACAAATGATACAGGATGTTTCATATAAGATCGATCATATGCTAGGTAAAACCGAGTTCAAGAAAACACGATCTGAAAAATTTCCATAAATTCATACATACAAATTCACAAAACTCAAATCTCATAAATCTCATAAGGGTACCTGCCACCATGCAATCCTTGCACTAGACATATGCAAGGCAACAGTTATATCAAATCCACAGCTATATTAAATCCGTATCAAAACCATAAAATCCAAAAAGGTACCTGCCACCAGGCAATACTTGCACTAGACATATGCAAGTTACAGATATATCAAAACCGATTACAAAGAATACACCATAAACCGAAATTCACAACAAAATCACAAAATCGATTTTATAAACTCATATCAAACACCGAAACCAGGCTGAAGCCCGCGGTGACACAAAAATCAAACTCATAAGACTGCCATAACCGGCAACATAATTCACATAGTTCACATAGTCTCATGATTCACATAGTTCATATAATTTATGTTAAGGCCACAACCGGCCCCAAGAATTAAGCATAAAAATTCTTAAAACAGCAAACAGCATAATTATCCACGCCAAAGCACTCAAGACATGCGCCCCTGCTCTATGCCTGAAAATAGTGAGGGGTGAGCTACACAGCCCAGTGAGTGGATAGTCTAAATCGACTATCCTTAACATACATTCAAAAATATAGGCAGATTATTTTTAAAATATTTAACAGAACATTATGTCAACATATAACAAAATAAAGAAACAGAAGTCATATAGACAGTTAAATGTACACACTAGCATATAACAAATTCAGGTTCTAGAGTTTTACTCTAACCCAATTAAACACATATATTCTAAACCAACTAAACACACCATACTTAATTAACCTAGTTGTCCAGCATATTCAGTAGTGACCAATATGGTCTAACCCGGCTTGGCCAAAGCACTGGGAGCTGCAAAATCTCGTGCAACACATAAACATGGATAGTGAGTAGAATCAAGAGGTGGCCCCCGTCAGGTCACGACGTGGCACTTTGCTCTATCACCCCATAACACATCAGAGTGATGACATCAAGAGGTGGCCCCTGTCTGATCAAGACATGGCACTTTGCGTCTTATATCACCCCGTCACATAAAAGAGTAATGACATCAAGAGGTGGCCCCTGTCTGATCAAGACATGGCACTTTGCGTCTTATATTACCCCATCACATAAAAGAGTAATGACATCAAGAGGTGGCCCCTGTCTGACCAAGACATGGCACTTTGCGTCAAAACCCGTTCTCCCAAAAGGTTCCTACTGGACAACAGACATATCTTATTTCATATTTCAGAAAGGTGGACTCCTAAGTGTCAACTAGACTCTAGGATAGTCATCACAAAAATCATATCGGGCAGGCTGAACATCAACCCCCTTCACAAAAATCATAATAGGCAGGCTGAACATCAACCTCCTCACATATCACAATACAGGGCTGAAATTCAAACCCTTAACATAACACATAAGGACTATCCCCTTGAGTTCATAGTTACACCTAGCCTTAGTCCTAACCATCACATAATCACATAATTTTCCAAATTCACATAATCTCACATATTGTTCAAAATTCACAAGATCACACATAATGTTCAAAATTCACATGATCACACATATTGTTCAAAATTATATAACATAACACATAATATTTTATATTCGAATATCACCGAATATAGTGTAGTCCTTAAATTTCATGCTGATTAGTTTAATCAAACCTTGCTATGTTGTCACTCAAGTTTCTCAAATACAGATACTTAGCCATAAATATAACACCATAATTATTTAACATATTACACACACCAAGAAACAGTCATATCAAGCATCCATAAAATAAACTTAAAATTTAAAACAAGTATTCATATAAATTACTTTACAAAATACCACATGTAACATATTAACTACAAACACCAAAATTCGGTTTTCATAGACAATTATCAAGGTCATCAAGGTTTCGGTTTTCATGTTAACTACAAACATCAATTTCGGTTTTCATAAACAATTATCAAGAACATCAAGATTTCGGTTTTCATGTTAACTACAAACATCATTGATTTAATGTTACCAAAATTGATTTCGGTCTAACTATAATTAACAAGAGTTTCATACTCAAAATTCAATGATTTAATGCTACCAAAATTCCTATAAAAATACCTTAAATTTCATACAAATTTTCGGTTAAATAATCATCATATAATCACCTTTGAAAAATTCAGTTTTCATGATATAATCAACTTTACAAAATTCGGTTTTCATGATATAATCAACTTTACAAAATTCGGTTTTCATCATGGTGAAGTCTTGAATTTCGGTTTTAGCATGGTAAGATTTCCAACAAGCAAATATATCATCTAACACATCAATTAACACAAACAAATAGATAGAAATCGATTAGACACCCCACTCACCTTGAAACTTAGGTTAAAAATCTCCCCAACAAAAATCGTCCAAAGCCTTTGAAGTCACCCAAAGGATCTCCAAGAAATCGCCAAGAAAGTTTCACCTCAAGGGAAATTCGCCAAGGGAAGAAGATGGAGAAAAATCGCCTCAAAACTCTTCAATAATCGCCACTTCTTCAAGCCGCCACCCTAATTTTTCTCAAGACTCCAAAAATCGCCAATAATCTCACCCTAGTCGATATTACCACTTAAACTTTGGGTTTTTAAATTTTAAACCCATTAACCAATTAATTCCAATAGGGTTTAACCCATATAATTCAAAATTTCGAATTTTCAAACCCAATAACCCATAGTTAACCAATTAATTTAATTAACTTACAAATAACCAATCACTTAACCGAAATCCAATAAGGATTTAATTAATATCCAATAAGGATTTAATTAACCAATAAGGTCTAATTAATTAACCAATAAGGTCTAATTAATTAACCAACAAACTGTAATTAATTAACTTACAATTTACAACCCATAAATCCTAATTAATTTATTATGAACAACCAATAATAATTCATCATAAATTAACAGCCAATAATCAAATAAATAATCTCTAATTAATTTACAATAAATTAACAACCAAATAAACTCAAATCAAATAATTACAAATTAACAATCAATAAGCCAGTTAATTAGCATCCAATAATTTTATTTAAATCATAATAAAATATCACAGCTAATGATTTTATTTAAATCCAAATAATGCTTACCAGGACTTAAGATCCTTGGATCTTACAGGTACGACTGTTAAACCGAGGGCTTAAGCCTGTTTTCGGTGAATTCTGTTTTATCTAGAATTATTGATTATCGTGGTTTATTAATTTGATTTTGTGATAAGGATTGAGCATGTTGATTTAGAAATGGTGTGTTTCTGTTTGTGGTCAGCATGTTGACCCAATTGGTAGTATTATGGAATATGTACAGGGCGTTACACCTTTGACCTTTATGAGGAAAAGGAGCCTTCGTCATTTTACCCATTAAACAAGCTTTGCATGTATCAATCTCCTCACAGGAGAATGATTCCAGCAGTCCATGGTCATGCAACCGCTTAATGCGCTTCTTGTTAATATGGCCTAAAAGACTATGCCATAACAAGGTGCTGTCATCAACATACTTGGCTTTCTTATTATCAATCTTTTGTATAGAACATTCCATGTCCAACATGAATAACCCATTGTTAATTGACCCAGTAGCATAAACAATATTATCAAGAGAAAGATAACACTTTGAAGTCTTGCATTCAAAGGAAAACCCTTTCCTGACAAGAGCAGGAATAGAGATAATATTCTTGGTAATGCTAGGTACAAAATAACAATTGTTTAGTTCTAATACAAGTCCAGATGGTAATGAGATGTGATATTCCCCTACAGCAACAGCAGCAACCCGTGCCCCGTTTACAACTCGTAGGTCCACCTCATGCTGTCCCACCTGTCTTCTTCTCTTGAGTTCCTGTACATTTGAACAAATGTGAACTCCACATGCAGTGTCCAACACCCATGAAATAGAAGAAGAAGATATCATGACTTCAGTCACAAAAATACCTGAGCCAGAAGCGATGCTTCCCTTCTTGTCTCCTTGGAGCGCTTTACAGTCCTTTTTCCAGTGACCCAGCTGGCCACAATGGAAACATCTGTATTCCTTCGACCGCTTAACCTTTTGTTTCAGAGCCTTGTTGTAGTTCTTGACAGGGGCTTTGCCGTTCTTCCCCTTCTTCTTGTTCCTGGAAGGGAACATCAAGACAGAGGTTGAAGGCTTTCCCTTTAGAGTCTCCTCTGTAGTCAAGAGCATATTTAGCAACTCTGCCGGAGTACAGTCGATCTTGTTCATATTAAAATTAATAATGAACGGATCGAAGGAGGCCGGGAGGGACTGCAGAATAATGTCTACAGCAAGCTCCTGATTGATGGTATGCCCCAGTTTCTCTAGAGCCTCTTTGTGCCCAATCATCTTGAGCACGTGAGCTCCCACTGGACTCCCTTCAGTCAGTTTGCTCTGAAAGAAAAGCTTGGTCAAATTATAGCGTTCAGTCCTCGCCTGTGCAGCATATAGCATCTTGAGGTTTGCTATAATTTCTATAGCAGACATATCCTCATGCTGACGCTGCAGCTGTGGCGTCATAGACGCTAGCATCAGGCAAGCGACATCAATGCTATCATTGACATGCTTTTCATAGGCATCCCGAACCGCCCTTGCGGCGTTCGGAGCGGGTTGAGGCGGTATAGCCGTCTCAAGGACATACAGTTTCCTCTTAGCCTTAAGAACAATCTTAAGGTGTCCGTACGAGTCTGAGAAGTTTGGCCCAGCAAACTTCTCCCTTTCTAGTAGGGATCGCATATTGAAGCTCATGGTGTTCGTTGCTGCAGGAATCTACAACAATGCAAGAACAGCAAGGTCAGTATCAATGTTCAGAATCAATCCAGGACTTAAGAATGATTCTTTTCTCACTATTTTATCTGACTGAAAAATCCATAAGAACAGTCCGAAAGAGTAACACTCTTTTAGTGAGATGGGATCCAGATTTCATACTTGGTCTCCGCGTCCCGCTCAGGCGAGATAAGATGCACAAAGAGTACAAGCACTAATTTCTGGTAGGCAGTCCCTGCCAATCGCCAACCCGTGCGATTCCCCTTCATCTGGGCAATCCAGCCGACTGTGCCAACTGAGTTGGTACAACACAGTCTCTGATCCCACAGATGGCTGCCTCCATATAGCTAACATATGCTCAGTATGTAGCTTACATGGTCAAGCTGACCTGACCTACTCCCTGGACCACCACGTGCTATGCTGAGCAACGAGAAGCGATAAATCCCTTCTCTGTAACACGCAGGTGAAATCACACACCGTCTGAAGATAGATGGGCGTGCCCACTGAGTGGGTACAACACGGCCCGAACGATAGTCAGAACAGTGAGGTTTCGCGTCAGAAGGCTTACGCGCTTGATATTTAGCGTTGGATTTTAACGGTCTTTTATCTTCTTAACTATCATGGAAACCCTATGGTGATAGCAGAAGATTAAATCATGCAATTCTAATTATATAAACAATAAATAGAAAGCATGCTGATCTTATGTGGTAAAAGCCCATTAACCCTAAGTAAGACCTTAATTTAACTTAAGTCTTCACTTGAGCTCTCCATGGGTCTTTTGCATCTCATCTGGCCCAACCCAGGGCCCAAGCGACCACTGAGGCTCAGGTGCGCCCACCAGGTAAATGCGCCTGTCATAGGGTCGAACCCTAGACCTCCCACCTGGTCAAGCCTCTAGCTGCATGCGCCTCTGCCAAGTGTGCTCTGTGCTCTTGTCTGATTAAAAGTACATTTTAATCTATCTAGACAAGATTGACATGCAGGTCAATTACACAATAAATTAATTAAAATGTGATGCGCAGATCACAAATATAATAATTTACATTTTTAATCCAGGCACGCAGGCCCCAGCACAGCACACATTAACACGGGCAGCCCACATAAGATTAAATAAACAAGCATATGCTTACAATCAACATGTGATCCAATAAGAAAATAAAATTTTGAAAAACCCCATTGGCATCAATTTTATTTGTCTTATGTGCCCTACTACCTTACAACGGTCCATTAATAGGGATCCACTCATCATGTCTAGTCAGATCCATTGCCCTTGCATGCACCAAGTCCTAACTGACTTGAATCGACCAAATGGTCAACCATGCATGCGCCAAGGGCTGAACGTCCTCATGAGTTCTGGCAAGCGGGTGTGACCCCGGGCCTAACTCATGTGCATTCACTTGTTGTCTCAACCAGACATCGCTACACGCCTGTCTGCAGTCGACCTATAGCCACCTCGTGCTAGCGCACAGGTGCCATCTGGTCGACCCATCTAGGCTGTCAGATGGTCTGATCAGACTGGTTGGATCCTACCTAGAGGATGACTTCAACCCCATCAACCCGTCTAAGGGTTTACAGTAGGCGCATCTTAGATCTAAGTTAGGCGCGCAAGTTAAGTGTTTAACAAACCGAAAACAATAACAAGTCCCAACATCATTATACATGCGCAACTATAAGATAAACATACATGTCATCTTGTCGCATGATGAAACTATTAGATCTAAGTATTTGCGCAAGCATGGATCAAACATGAAGATCAAACATAGCAATCATATTAACATGCAAATAACCTGCTCTGATACCAATTGAAAGGGTCCCCTAATTCAAGGGGAGGGGCGAAACCCTAATATAAGGCGCATATAACAAATTTCGAGCGGAAGCAAGGGTTTCTTTTTCCATCTTTTGCATGCCATATGATCAACATATATAAATGCTTGTATAGATCGATAGAGATCAAAAAGGAGATCATACCAATGCCATCGATTGGATGGTGCCTTGGAAGCAAAGACGCAAACGCTCCTTCTCCAAAGGTGACGCACACAACAAACGAAGATGGCTTGCTCCTTTGAATCCTTTGTGCTAGCAAAGCGCTTCAAAGGGTCCTTGTCGCGTGAGGATGATGAGATCTCTCTTGCTTGGCTGAGTAACCTCCTTGGCGTGAAGACTCTATCTCTCTTCGAGAGAGGAGACGTCGAGAGGAGATCATAGGCGACGTGAGAAACGTTCCATTTGAACGTTAAGACATGGCTTCTAAAAATAGTAAGCCTTAATGTCTCAAGCGGTTATGCGTTCACTTCAAAGTGAACCAAGCGCTTCTCTCACTCCCTTTTGAACCATGCGCTCATACATGAGCCGGTTCAATTGAATTTTGGTCCAAGACCAAATTAAATCAGCCCAAGCGATTTGGTCTAGACCATAGTAAACGCTAAGGTTCCAGATCTAACCGTTCATCTCTGAATGCTCTTGATCTCACCGATCTAGCATCAAATCTCTTGATCGAAGCTTACCGATCTCAAGCCCTAATCAATCAAACATGATCAGACCAGATCTCACTTACAATCAGAGTCTAAATCCCTTTAAACTGAACCCAAACAATTCAGTCCACACGATCTGACTTAAGTAAGCCATATCATCAAATTGTGCGACCCTGAGGGTTTCCTTTAAATGTCGGTAACGATAACTTACGTTATCACGATCAGTGAGGGGTATCTAGCAACACATCACTGTCTCCCGATATAAAGGAAAGAGTCTTCCAAGACTACACCCAAACCACAGCACAAGTGTGAATCCACTTCACTAGGCATACATGTTTCCTTTGCCACTGGATGTTCTTATTGGACAAGCGTGTCAAGCCTGTAACTCCAATATGATGAGCATGATTAGATCAGATGAACATAGTCACCTGGGTATGGCCATACACTTTCTCAATCATCTCATCCAGGGGGGCCCCTTTAGAACATCACACTCCAATCAAGGAGACGGCAATCCTATATCTATCACTAGTGTCCTAACCTGACTCATGATCATTATCCAAGATAGTCTATAACCATTATGTTTCAAATGATATTGAACTACCTCAAAACAATGACAATCATCATTTAGAAACACAAGTGATCTCAAGTCAGAGGACATGTGCCACTTGTTGCAAACAAGGATTATTCACATTGTGACAAGCAATTGAATATCCTAGTAGGGTCTGTCCAGTACATCCAATGTACCCATGAGTCTACATCTTATTCCATGCTCGAAGCATCCTATAAGATTAGAACACATATTAGTCTCAATCATATCAAGGCTGTCTCATGTTCACCAAGATATCTCGACTAAGGACATATAGCATGTCAGCCTAGCTGAACAGCATTGAGACATTATTCAGAAGCACACTTATTGCAGCAGACAATGTAACAAACTGAATAACAACCATTGCCTTTATAAACTTAGAGTTTATACATGATACTGATAGAGTCCCAAGGCCTCAAACATTAGCCTTAAGGGCATACCCCAACAGATATATCACTCCTCTTTCTCTGGAATTCTGATCATTATTTAAAGCCATCTCCAAGCCATGGTGAGAACACTTCCTTTGCAATTCATTGTACCGCTCCCATGCTTCGCTAAGAGATTATCCTTCCTTCTGAGCAAATCCCGTGATCTGGTTTCTTAAATGAATCATCTTACTAGGAGGGAAGTATTTCATCAGAAAAGCATTAGACAGCTGCTCCCAAGTTGTGAACGTTCCAGAAGGTTGAGAGTGTAGCCAATCACGTGCTCGATCCCTGTGAGAAAAAGGAAATAATTGCAATTTTAGTGCAACATCAGAGACTCCATTAATTTTAATTGTATCACATAATTCATGAAAAAGAGAAAGATGAATATTTGGATCCTCAAGTGGAGATCCTCCAAACTGATGTTGTTGAAGCATAGATAGGAATGCTAGTTTAATCTCAAAATTGTTCGCATCAATGGCCGGTCTGGTGACACTAGAGTGAACTCCCTATGAATTAGGGGCAGCATAGTCGCACAAAGATCTTCTCTCGTTATTAGCCATATCCAAAATTTCTTCTTGTATCTCCTGTGATGTTTCTTGTAAATCCTCTTCTAGTCTCAACTTCCTGTGCACTCTAAGGGTTTTGTTAATTTCAGGATCCAATGGAACAAGCAGTCCTGACCTAAGACTCCTGCGCATGCAAAGTAAATAGATCAAGTGATTTCAAGGAAAGCAGAAAATAATAAAAAAAAATAGTAAATAAAAACCTAGTCTAGCAATAATCTCAATATCTCCGATATCAAAAAAACTAAGTCCCTGGCAACGGCGCCAAAAACTGAAAGGTCCCCTAAAGCCAAAGGGGGAGAAACCCTAATAGGTGGCGCATATAATATTTTTGCAACGGAAGCTAGGGTTTCAAGATCAACTTGCATGCTATATGATCAACTAGATAAAAAGCTTGCAAACATCAACAAAAACGATCATACCATTGCCATAGCTTAGATGGCGCCTTGGAAGCAAAGAGTCAATTGCTTCTTCTCCAAAGGGAATCGCACAAAAGAGGAAGATGGCCTACTCCTTTGTCACTCCTTGTGCTAGCAAGGCTCCAAAGTATCCTTGATCGCTTGAAGGGATGAAGAGACGATTACTAGGCTTTCCCCACTCTTCCTTGGCGTGAGTTCTATTTCCACACACGAGAGTCATCGTGAGGAAGAGGCGAGAGGATGTTACAAAACGAAGTGGAGTCGTTTTACTCAAAACGTGGAGATGTTTTCTCAAATTGAAAACCGACTTTCCAAATATAGAAAGTCCCTAACTCCAAGCGTTCATGCGTTCATGAACCTTTCGAAACTCATCCTCCAATTGAACCAAGCACTCACTTGATGAGCCGGTTCAAATTGGTTTGGTTCAAAGACCAATTAAGCCAAGCCTTTGGTCCAGATCAAATTAAACCCTAAGGTTCTAGATGTGACCGTTCATCTCTTGATGTTCATGATCTCACCGATCTAACATCCATTCTCTTGATCGAAGCTTACCGATCTCAAGCCCTAATCAATCAAACATGATCAGACTAGATCTCACTTACAATCAGAGATTAAATCCCTTTAAACTGAACCCAAACAATTCAGTCCACACGATCTGACTTAAGTAAGCCATATCATCAAATTGTGCGACCCTAAGGGTTTCCTTTAAATGTCGGTAACGATAACTTACGTTATCACGATCAGTGAGGGGTATCTAGCAACACATCACTGTCTCCCGATATAAAGAAAAGAGTCTTCCAAGACTACACCCAAACCACAGCACAAGTGTGAATCCACTTCACTAGGCATACATGCTTCCTTTGCCACTGGATGTTCTTATTGGACAAGCGTGTCAAGCCTGTAGCTCCAATATGATGAGCATGATTAGATCAGATGAACATAGTCACCTGGGTATGGCCATACACTTTCTCAATCATCTCATTCAGGGGGGGGGGGCCCTTTAGAACATCACACTCCAAACAAGGAGACGGCAATCCTATATCTATCACTAGTGCCCTAACATGACTCATGCTCATCATCCAAGATAGTCTATAACCATTATGTTTCAAATGATATTGAACTACCTCAAAACAATGACAATCATCATTTAGAAACACAAGTGATCTCAAGTCAGAGGAAATGTGCCACTTGTTGCAAACAAGGATTATTCACATTGTGACAAGCAATTGAATATCCTAGTAGGGTCTGTCCAGTACATCCAATGTACCCATGAGTCTACATCTTATTCCATGCTCGAAGCATCCTATAAGATTAGAACACATATTAGTCTCAATCATATCAAGGCTGTCTCATGTTCACCAAGATATCTCGACTAAGGACATTACAGCATGTCAGCCAAGCTGAACAGCATTGAGACATTATTCAGAAGCACACTTATTGCAGCAGACAATGTAACAAACTGAATAACAACCATTGCCTTTATAAACATAAGAGTTTATACATGATACTGAAAGAATCCCAAGGCCTCAAACATTAGCCTTAAGGGCATACCCCAATAATCTCCCACTTGCACTTAATCTAATGGTTGAGAAATCTCAAACCCATATTATTACAGTGCTTCTCATGCTTCTGCTGCGCCAGAGGCTTGGTAAGCGGGTCAGCCAGATTGTCATCTGTATGAACCTTGCAGATTTTGATCTCACCACGATCAATGATCTCCCGGATCAAGTGAAACCGTCTCTGTATGTGCTTGGACTTCTGGTGCGACCATGGTTCCTTTGCTTGTGCTATTGCTCCAGTGTTATCACAGAAGATAACCAAAGGATCTGCACTCGAAGGAACAACACCAAGTTCCTGAACGAACTTGCGAATCCACACTGCCTCCTTGGATGCTTCCGAGGCTGCAACATACTCGGCTTCTGTTGTGGAATCAGCAACGATAGACTGTTTGAAACTTTTCCATACCACAGCTCCTCCATTCAAGCTAAAAACATAGCCTGATTGCGATCAGAAATCATCCTGTTCAGATTGGAACGAAGCGTCAGTATATCCTTCAATACTGAGTTCTTCCTGACCACCATACACCAAGAACATATCTTTGGTCCTCCGCAGATATTTTAAAATGTTCTTGACCGCAATCCAGTGCGCCTGACCTGGATTACTTTGGAATCGACTGGTCACGCTTAACCCATAAGCGACGTCTGGGCGAGTACACAACATCGCATACATAATGGACCCAATAGCCGAAGCATAAGGCGTATTGTCCATTTCATCTTTCTCAGTCTGTGTTTGTGGACATTGACTCTTTGAAAGATTCAGACCATGTCTGACTGGAAGATATCCTCTTTTAGAATTCTCTAAATGAAATCTCTCCAGGACTTTATCGATGTAAGTACTCTGGCACAGCCCGAGAAGCCTCTTAGATCTATCTCTGTAGATCTTCATGTTGGGGTATGCCCTTAAGCCTAATGTTTGAGGCCTTGGGATTGTAACAGTATCATGTAATAAACTCTTGTGTTTATAAAGGCATGGTTATTATTCAGTTTGTTACCTTGTCTGTTGCAATAAGTATACTTCTGAATAATGTCTCAAAGCTGTTCAGCTGGGCTGACATGCTATTATGTCCTTAGTCGATGTATCTTGGTGAACATGAGACAGCCTTGATATGGTTAAGACTAATATGTGTTCTAATCTTATAGGATGCTTCGAGCATGGAATAAGATATAGACTCATGAGTACATTGGATGTACTGGACAGACCCTACTAGGATATTCAGTTGCCTGTCACAATGTGAATAATCCTTGAGTGCAACAAGTGGCACATTTCCTCTGACTTGAGATCACTTGTGTTTTCTAAATGATGATTGTCATTGTTTTGAGGTAGTTCAATATCATTTGAGAAATAATGATTATAGACTATCTTGGATAATGAGCTTGAGTCATGTTAGGGCACTAGTGATAGACATAGGATTGCCGTCTCCTTGTTTAAGGAGTGTGATGTTCTAAAGGGGCCCCCTGGATGAGATGATTGAGAAAGTGTATGGCCATACCCAGGTGACAGTGTTCATCTGATCTAATCATGCTCATCATATTGGAGCTACAAGCTTGACACGCTTGTCCAATAAGAACATCCAGTGGCAAAGGAAGTATGCATGCCTTGTGAATTGGATTCACACTTGTGCTGTGGTTTGGGTGTAGTCTTGGAAGACTCTTTTCTTTATACCGGGAGACAGTGATGTGTTGCTAGATACCCCTCACTGATCGTGATAACGTGGGTTATCGTTACCGACATTTAAAGGAAACCCTCAGGGTCGCACAATTTGATGATATGGCTTACTTAAGTCAGATCGTGTGGACTGAATTGTTCGAGATCAGTTTAAAGGGATTTAATCTCTGATTGTAAGTGAGATCTAGTCTGATCATGTATGATTGATTAGAGCTTGAGATCGGTAAGCTTCGATCGAGAGAATAGATGCTAGATCGGTGAGATCAGAAGCATCAAGAGATCGACGGTTAGATCTGGAGCCTTAGGGTTTAATTTGATCTAGACCATGTCGCTTGGCTTATTTGGTCTTTGAACCAGACCAAGATGAACCGGCTCATGGATGAGCGAGTGGTTCAAAATAAGAGAAGAGATTTGCGACTTGTGAACGTTGAGACGTGTTTGCTATTTTTAGATAGCATGTCTCTTACGTGACCACATCTCACGTTGGCTCTATGGTCGCTCATCACTCTCGCCTCTCTCCTCTTCTCGTGTGGCTTGCTCTCTCGTGAAGAAGAGTTTTGACGAAAAGAAGGAGGAAATCGCTAAGCAAGTTTTTCTCTTCCCTTCATACGATTGTGATACTTGGACGATCCTTGCTAGCACAAGGGACGACAAGAAGAAGCGCATTCTCATCTTGTGTGTGACGATTTGGAGAAGATCTCGTTTGATCTTTGCTTCCAAGGCGCCATCTAGAAATGGCCATGGTATGAATCGCATTCATTCTTGTTTACAAGTTATATCAAAGTTAATCATACTTCATGCACCGATTCTTTGAAACCCTAGTATCCGCTGCCCATGTTTCTGTTTGCGCCAGTTTAGGGTTTTTCCCCCTTAGTCAGGGGACTTTCAATTGGTATCAGAGCGAAGGTTAACACATGTTTTTATGATTGCTTAATGCTTGGTCTTCATGTTTGATCCATACTTGTGCATATGCTTAGATCTACATGACATGCGAAAGTGTTATGATAGTTTTTATCATCTTGCGAAAATACATCTATTATGTATGTTTCTATCTTTTGCGCATGTTTGATGTGTTGGCACATCTTAGGTTTTCAAAATCTAAATTACTTGCGCGACCTCACTAGATCTAAGGCCTTGCATTAAACCCTTAGATGGGTTATTAGGGTTGAAGTCACCCCCTAGGTTAGATCCAAAAGTCTGATCAGACCATCTGACAGCCTTGATGGGTTGACCAGGTAGCACCTGTGCGCAAGCACGTGGTGGCTACAGGTCGGCTGCAGACAGGCGTGTAGTGATGTCTGATTGAGACAACCGATGAACGCACATGAGTTGGGCCCGGGGTCACACCCGCTTGCCAGACCTCATTGTGGTTGTTCAGCCCTGGTGCATGCATGGTTGACCTTATGGTCGACTCAAGTCAGTTAGGACTTGGTGCATGCAAGGGCAGTGGATCTGACTAGGATGGATGAGTGGATCCCTAGTAATGGACCGTTGTAAGGTTGTAGGGCAAATAAGGAAATTAAAATTGATGCCTATGGGGTTTTCGAAATTTAATTTTCATGATTGGATCACATGTTGAATGATGCCATGTGCTTGTCTATTTATTCTTATGTGGGCTGCCCATGTTAAATGTCTGCTGTGCTGGGGCCTGCGTGCCTGGAAATTAAAGTTGTAAATTAATTATTGTGATCTGCGCATCACATTGCTTTAATTTATAAAATGTAATTGACCTGCGTGTCAATCTTGTCTAGATAGTTAAATTTGTAATTTAATTAGACAAGAGCACAGAGCACACATGGCAGAGGCGCATGCAGCAGAGGCTTGACCAGGAGGGAGGTCCAGGGTTCGACTCTGGGACCAGGCGCATTTTCCCTGGTAGGCGCACCTGAGCTGCAGATGGCGCTTGGGCCCTGGTTTGGGCCAGATGAGCACAAAAGCCCCATGAACAAGAGCAAGTGAAGACTTAAGTTATGATTAAGATCTTACTTAGGCTATGGGCTTTTACCACATAAGATCCATGCTTTCTTTTATTGTTTAAATAAGTAGAACAGCATGATTTATTTATCTTCTGCTATCACCATAGGAATTGCATGATAGTGAAGAAGATAAAAGACCGTTAAAATCCAACGCTTAAATATCAAGCTCGTAAGCCTTCTGACGCGAAACCTCACTGTTCTGACTATCGTTGGAGCCGTGTTGTACCCACTCAGTGGGCACGTCCATCTATCTTCAGACGGTGCAGGATTACACCTGCGTGTTACAGAGAAGGGATTTATCGCTTCTCGTTGCTCAGCATAGCACGTGGTGGTCCAGGGAGTAGGTCGGGTCAGCTTGACCATGTAGGCTACATATGTGGCGCATATGGTAACACATGGAGGCAGCCATCTGTGGGGTCAGAGACTATGTTGTACCAACTCTGTTGGCATAGTCTGCTGGATTGCCCAGATGAAGGGGAATCGCACGGGTTGGCGATCGGCAGGGACTGCCTACCAGAAATTAGTGCTTGTACTCTCTGTGCACCTTATCTCGCCTGAGCGGGACGCGGAGACCAAGTATGAAATCTGGATCCCATCTCACTAAAAGAGTGTTTACTCTTTCGGGCTGTTTTGCTGGATTTTTCAGCCAGATAAAATAGTGAGAAAAAGAATCTTTCTTAAGTCCTGATTGATTCTTAACATTGATACTGACCTTGCTGTTCTTGCATTGTTGTAGATACCTGCAGCAACGAACAACATGAACTTCAATGTGCGATCCCTACTGGAAAGGGAGAAGTTTGCTGGGCCGAACTTCTCTGACTGGTTTGGACACCTTAAGATCGTTCTTAAGGCTGAGAGGAAACTGTATGTCCTCGAGACGGCGATACCGCCTCAGCCCGCTCCGAACGCCGCAAGGGCGGTTCGGGAAGCTTATGAAAAGCACGTCAATGATAGCATTGATGTCGCTTGCCTGATGCTAGCGTCTATGACGCCACCGCTGCAGTGTCAGCATGAGGATATGTCTGCTATAGACATGATAGCAAACCTCAAGATGCTGTATGCTGCACAGGCGAGGACAGAACGCTATAATCTGACAAAGCTTTTCTTTCAGAGCAAACTGGCTGAAGGGAGCCCAGTGGGAGCTCACGTGCTCAAGATGATTGGGCACAAGGAGGCTCTAGAGAAACTGGGGCATACCATCAACCAGGAGCTTGCTGTAGATATTATTCTCTAGTCTCTCCCGCCCTCTTTCGATGCGTTCATTATTAACTTTAATATGAACAAAATCGATTGTACTCCGGCAGAGCTGCTGAATATGCTCTTGACTACTGAGGAAACTCTGAAGGGTAAGCCTTCGACCTCTGTCTTAATGGTTCCTTCCAGGAACAAGAAGAAAGGGAAGAAGGGCAAGGCCCCTGTCAAGAGCTACAGCAAGGTTCTGAAGCAGAAGGTTAAGCGGTCCAAGGAATACAGGTGTTTCCACTGTGGCCAGCTGGGTCACTGGAAAAAGGACTGTAAAGCGCTCCAAGGAGATAAGAGGGGAAGCTTCGCTTCTGGCTCAGGTATTTACGTGACGGAAGTCATGGTTTCATCTTCTTCTATATCATGGGTGTTGGACACTGCATGTGGAGTTCACATTTGTTCAAATGTACAGGAACTCAAGAGAAGAAGACAGGTGGGACAGCATGAGGTGGACCTACGCGTTGGAAACGGGGCACGGGTTGCTGCTGTTGCTGTAGGAGACTATTTCATTTCTTTACCATCTGGTCTTGTATTAGAACTAAACAGTTGTTACTTTGTTCCCAGTATTACTAAAAATATTATCTCTATTCCTACTCTTGTCAGGAAGGGATTTTCCTTTGAATGCAATATTTCAAAGTGTGTTTTATCTTTTGATAATATTGTTTATGCAACTGGTTCAATTAACAATGGGTTATTCATGTTGGACATGGAAAGTTCTATACAAAACATTGATATTAAGAAAGCCAAGTATGCTGATGACAGCACCTTGCTATGGCATAGTCGTTTAGGCCATATTAACAAGAAACGCATTAAGCGGTTGCATGATCATGGACTGCTGGGATCATTCTCCTATGAGGAGATTGATACATGCAAGGCTTGTTTAATGGGTAAAATGACGAAGTCACCTTTTCCTAACAAAGGTCAAAGGGCTTCAGGTTTACTTGACCTTATACACAGTGATGTGTGTGGGCCATTTAGTAAACATGCCAGAGGTGGCTATCAGTACTTCATTACCTTTACTGATGATTTCAGTAGGTATGGGTATGTCTATTTAATGAGACATAAAAGTGAATCTTTTGACAAGTTCAAAGAGTTCAAGAATGAAGTACAAAATCAGCTAGGCCGAAATATCAAGGCACTTCGTTCTGATCGAGGTGGAGAATACCTAAGTCATGCGTTTACTGACTATCTAAAGGAGTGTGGGATTATCTCACAACTCACTCCGCCAGGAACACCGCAATGGAATGGTGTGTCCGAAAGGAGAAATAGAACGTTACTTGATATGGTTCGTTCTATGATGAGTCAGGCTACTCTTCCATATTCCTTTTGGGGGTTTGCACTAGAAACAGCAGCAAAGGTACTAAACCGAGTGCCATCCAAGGCCGTTTCTAAGACTCCATATGAGTTATGGTATGGGAAACAGCCGAGCTTGTCATTTATCAGGATCTGGGGCTGCGAGGCTTATGTCAAAAAGCTCGCCTCTGGGAAACTAGAGAGCAGATCTGACAAATGCATCTTTGTCGGTTACCCTAAGGAAACTAAGGGTTATTATTTCTACGATCCCAAAGAGAACAAGGTTTTTGTTGCTCGGACGGCCATATTTCTTGAGAAGGAATTTCTTCTGCAAGAGGCCAGTGGGAGAGAAATAAAGCTGGATGAGAATCCAGAAGAAGGACAAAGTGCGCAAGCAGAGTTGGATGAGCCTGAGCCGGTAGAACGGGTTTCTGATCAACCTGAGGCTCAGATATCACGGGAACCGCGAAGATCGGGAAGGATCCGTCGACAGCCTGAGCGCTATGACGGAGTCTACATCATTGATAATGATGAGCCCCTCTCTTATGCGGATGCGGTCAGTGGACTGGAGTCAGCGAGATGGCTTGAAGCTATGCGCGCCGAGATGGACTCCATGTCAGATAACCAAGTCTGGGATTTGGTTGATCCGCCTCCGGGAGTTATCCCTATAGGCTGTAAATGGATCTTCAAGAAGAAGATTGACATGGATGGTAACGTGGTTACCTATAAAGGCAGGCTAGTTGCGAAAGGTTTCAAACAAATCTACGGGATAGATTATGATGAAACTTTCTCACCTGTAGCTATGTTTAAGTCTATTCGGATTCTTTTCGCGATAGCTGCATATTATGATTATGAGATCTGGCAGATGGATGTGAAAACAGCTTTTCTTAATGGAAATCTGGATGAGGATGTGTATATGACACAACCAGAAGGTTTCACTAATCCATCAGATCGTCATAAGATATGCAAGTTAAAGAAGTCCATTTATGGACTGAAACAAGCATCGAGAAGCTGGAATATTCGTTTTGATGAATCAGTCAGTAAATTTGGTTTCATCAAGAACGAGGATGACCCGTGTGTATATAAGAGGTTTAGTGGGAGCGTGATTACTTTCCTAGTCCTCTACGTCGATGATATCTTGATCATTGGAAATGACATTCCTGAAATGCATGCAGTTAAGGCATGGTTAAGGAAATGTTTCCAGATGAAAGATCTAGGAGAAGCAGCCTATGTATTAGGTGTAAATATCTACAGGGATAGATCTAAGAGGCTTCTCGGGCTGTGCCAGAGTACTTACATCGATAAAGTCCTGGAGAGATTTCATTTAGAGAATTCTAAACGAGGATATCTTCCAGTCAGACATGGTCTGAATCTTTCGAAGAGTCAGTGTCCACAAACACAGACTGAGAAAGATGAAATGGACAATACGCCTTATGCTTCGGCTATTGGATCCATTATGTATGCGATGTTGTGTACTCGCCCAGACGTCGATTACGGGTTAAGCGTGACCAGTCGGTTCCAAAGTAATCCAGGTCAGGCACACTGGATTGCAGTCAAGAACATTTTAAAATATCTGCGGAGGACCAAAGATATGTTCTTGATATATGGTGGTCAGGAAGAACTCAGTATTGAAGGATATACTGACGCTTCATTCCAGTCTGGCCAGGATGATTTCCGATCGCAATCAGGCTATGTTTTTAGCTTGAATGGAGGAGCAGTGGTGTGGAAGAGTTTCAAACAGTCAACTGTTGCTGATTCTACAACAGAGCCGAGTATGTTGCAGCCTCGGAAGCATCCAAGGAGGCAGTGTGGATTCGTAAGTTCGTGAGAGAACTTGGTGTTGTTCCTTCGAGTGCAGATCCTTTGGTTATCTTCTGTGATAACACTGGAGCAATCGCACAAGCAAAGGAACCACGGTCACACCAGAAGTCCAAGCACATACAGAGACGGTTTCATTTGATCAGGGAGATCATAGATCGTGGCGAGATCAAAGTCTGCAAGGTTCATACAGATGACAATCTAGCAGACCCGCTTACAAAGCCTCTGGCGCAGCAGAAGCATGAGAAGCACTGTAATAATATGGGTTTGAGATTTCTCAACCATTAGATTAAGTGCAAGTGGGAGATTGTTGGGGTATGCCCTTAAGCCTAATGTTTGAGGCCTTGGGATTGTAACAGTATCATGTAATAAACTCTTGTGTTTATAAAGGCATGGTTATTATTCAGTTTGTTACCTTGTCTGCTGCAATAAGTATACTTCTGAATAATGTCTCAAAGCTGTTCAGCTGGGCTGACATGCTATTATGTCCTTAGTCGATGTATCTTGGTGAACATGAGACAGCCTTGATATGGTTAAGACTAATATGTGTTCTAATCTTATAGGATGCTTCGAGCATGGAATAAGATATAGACTCATGAGTACATTGGATGTACTGGACAGACCCTACTAGGATATTCAGTTGCCTGTCACAATGTGAATAATCCTTGAGTGCAACAAGTGGCACATTTCCTCTGACTTGAGATCACTTGTGTTTTCTAAATGATGATTGTCATTGTTTTGAGGTAGTTCAATATCATTTGAGAAATAATGATTATAGACTATCTTGGATAATGAGCTTGAGTCATGTTAGGGCACTAGTGATAGACATAGGATTGCCGTCTCCTTGTTTAAGGAGTGTGATGTTCTAAAGGGGCCCCCTGGATGAGATGATTGAGAAAGTATATGGCCATACCCAGGTGACAGTGTTCATCTGATCTAATCATGCTCATCATATTGGAGCTACAAGCTTGACACGCTTGTCCAATAAGAACATCCAGTGGCAAAGGAAGTATGCATGCCTTGTGAATTGGATTCACACTTGTGCTGTGGTTTGGGTGTAGTCTTGGAAGACTCTTTTCTTTATACCGGGAGACAGTGATGTGTTACTAGATACCCCTCACTGATCGTGATAACGTGGGTTATCGTTACCGACATTTAAAGGAAACCCTCAGGGTCGCACAATTTGATGATATGGCTTACTTAAGTCAGATCGTGTGGACTGAATTGTTCGAGATCAGTTTAAAGGGATTTAATCTCTGATTGTAAGTGAGATCTAGTCTGATCATGTATGATTGATTAGAGCTTGAGATCGGTAAGCTTCGATCGAGAGAATAGATGCTAGATCGGTGAGATCAGAAGCATCAAGAGATCGACGGTTAGATCTGGAGCCTTAGGGTTTAATTTGATCTAGACCATGTCGCTTGGCTTATTTGGTCTTTGAACCAGACCAAGATGAACCGGCTCATGGATGAGCGAGTGGTTCAAAATAAGAGAAGAGATTTGCGACTTGTGAACGTTGAGACGTGTTTGCTATTTTTAGATAGCATGTCTCTTACGTGACCACATCTCACGTTGGCTCTATGGTCGCTCATCACTCTCGCCTCTCTCCTCTTCTCGTGTGGCTTGCTCTCTCGTGAAGAAGAGTTTTGACGAAAAGAAGGAGGAAATCGCTAAGCAAGTTTTTCTCTTCCCTTCATACGATTGTGATACTTGGACGATCCTTGCTAGCACAAGGGACGACAAGAAGAAGCGCATTCTCATCTTGTGTGTGACGATTTGGAGAAGATCTCGTTTGATCTTTGCTTCCAAGGCGCCATCTAGAAATGGCCATGGTATGAATCGCATTCATTCTTGTTTACAAGTTATATCAAAGTTAATCATACTTCATGCACCGATTCTTTGAAACCCTAGTATCCGCTGCCCATGTTTCTGTTTGCGCCAGTTTAGGGTTTTTCCCCCTTAGTCAGGGGACTTTCACTTCACACCTAATACATAGGCTGCTTCTCGTAGATCTTTCATCTGGAAACATTTTCTTAACCATGCTTTAACAGCATGCAGTTCAGGAATATCGTTTCCAATGATTAAGATATCATCGACGTAGAGGACTAGGAAAGTAATCACGCTCCCACTAAACCTCTTATATACACACGGGTCATCTTCATTCTTGATGAAACCAAATTCACAGATTGATTCATCAAAACGAATATTCCAGCTTCTAGATGCTTGCTTAAGTCCATAAATGGACTTTTTTAACTTGCATATTTTATGACGATCTGATGGATTAGTGAAACCTTCAGGTTGTGTCATATACACATCCTCATCCAGTTTTCCATTAAGGAAAGCAGTCTTCACATCCATTTGCCAGATCTCATAATCGTAATATGCTGCTATCGCAAGAATAATCCGAATAGACTTGAACATGGCTACAGGAGAGAAAGTTTCATCATAATCTATCCCGTAGATTTGTTTGAAACCTTTCGCAACTAGCCTGCCTTTATAGGTAACTACGTTACCATCCATGTCAATCTTCTTCTTGAAGATCCATTTACAACCTATAGGGATTACTCCCGGAGGCGGATCAACCAAATCCCAGACTTGATTATCTGACATGGAGTCCATCTCGGCGCGCATAGCTTCAAGCCATCTCGCTGAGTCCGGTCCACTGACCGCATCCGCATAAGTGAGGGGTTCATCATGATCAATGATGTAGACTCCGTCATAGCGCTCAGGCTGTCGACGGATCCTTCCCGATCTTCGCGGTTCCCGTGATATCGGAGCCTCAGGTTGTTCAATAACCTGCTCAACTGGCTCATGCTCATCCAACTGTGCTTGACTACTTTGTCCTTCTCCTGGATTCTCATACAGCTTTATTTCTCTCCCACTGGCCTCTTGCAGAAGAAATTCCTTCTCAAGAAAAATTGCCGTCCGAGCAACAAATACTTTGTTCTCTTTGGGATCGTAGAAATAATAACCCTTAGTTTCCTTAGGGTAACCGACAAAGATGTATTTCTCAGATCTGCTCTCTAGTTTCCCAGAGGCGAGCTTTTTGACATAAGCCTCGCAACCCCAGATCTTAATAAATGTCAAGCTCGGCTGTTTCCCATACCATAACTCATATGGCGTCTTTGAAACTGCCTTGGATGGCACTCGGTTTAGTACCTTTGCAGCTGTTTCCAGTGCAAATCCCCAAAAGGAGTAAGGTAGAGTAGCCTGACTCATCATAGAACGAACCATATCCAGTAAGGTTCTGTTCCTCCTCTCGGACACACCATTCCATTGCGGTGTTCCTGGTGGAGTGAGCTGTGAGATAATCCCACACTCCTTCAGATAGTCAGTAAACTCTCGACTTAGGTATTCTCCACCTCGATCTGAGCGAAGTGCCTTGATATTTCGGCCTAGCTGATTCTGTACTTCATTTTTGAACTCTTTGAACTTGTCAAAAGATTCACTCTTATGTCTCATTAGATAGACATACCCATATCTACTGAAATCATCAGTAAAGGTAATGAAGTATGAATAGCCACCTCTGGCATGTTTACTAAATGGCCCACACACATCACTGTGTATAAGGTCAAGTAAACCTGAAGCCCTTTGACCTTTGTTAAGAAAAGGAGACTTCGTCATTTTGCCCATTAAATAAGCTTTGCATGTATCAATCTCCTCATAGGAGAATGATCCCAGCAGTCCATGGTCATGCAACCGCTTAATGTGTTTCTTGTTAATATGGCCTAAACGACTATGCCATAGCAAGGTGCTGTCATCAACATACTTGGCTTTCTTATTATCAATATTTTGTATAGAACATTCCATGTCCAACATGAATAACCCATTGTTAATTGACCCAGTAGCATAAACAATATTATCTAAAGAAAGAACACACTTTGAAGTCTTGCATTCAAAGGAAAAACCCTTTCCTGACAAGAGCAGGAATGGAGATAATATTTTTGGTAATGCTTGGTACAAAATAACAATTGTTCAGTTCTAATACAAGTCCAGATGGTAATGAGATGTGATATTCTCCTACAGCAACAGCAGCAACCCGTGCCCCGTTTCCAACTCATAGGTCCACCTCATGCTGTCCCACCTGTCTTCTTCTCTTGAGTTCCTGTACATTTGAACAAATGTGAACTCCACATGCAGTGTCCAACACCCATGAAATAGAAGAAGAGGATATCATGACTTCAGTCACAAAAATACCTGAGCCAGAAGCGATGCTTCCCTTCTTGTCTCCTTGGAGCGCTTTACAGTCCTTTTTCCAGTGACCTAGCTGGCCACAATGGAAACATCTGTATTCCTTCGACCGCTTAACCTTTTGTTTCAGAGCCTTGTTGTAGTTCTTGACATGGGCTTTGCCCTTCTTCCCCTTCTTCTTGTTCCTGGAAGGAAACATCAAGACAGAGGTTGAAGGCTTTCCCTTTAGAGTCTCCTCTGTAGTCAAGAGCATATTCAGCAACTCTGCCGGAGTACAGTCGATCTTGTTCATATTAAAATTAATAATGAATGGATCGAAAGAGGCCGGGAGAGACTGCAGAATAATGTCTACAGCAAGCTCCTGATTGATGGTATGCCCCAGTTTCTCTAGAGCCTCTTTGTGCCCAATCATCTTGAGCACGTGAGCTCCCACTGGACTCCCTTCAGCCAGTTTGCTCTGAAAGAAAAGCTTGGTCAAATTATAGCGTTCAGTCCTCGCCTGTGTAGCATACAGCATCTTGAGGTTTGCTATAATTTCTATAGCAGACATATCCTCATGCTGACGCTGCAGCTGTGGCGTCATAGACGCTAGCATCAGGCAAGCGACATCAATGCTATCATTGACATGTTTTTCATAGGCTTCCCGAACCGCCCTTGCGGCGTTCGGAGCGGGTTGAGGCGGTATAGCCGTCTCGAGGACATACAGTTTCCTCTCTGCCTTAAGAACAATCTTAAGGTGTCCGTACCAGTCTGAGAAGTTTGGCCCAGCAAACTTCTCCCTTTCCAGTAGGGATCGCACATTGAAGCTCATGGTGTTCGTTGCTGCAGGAATCTACAACAATGCAAGAACAGCAAGGTTAGTATCAATGTTTAGAATCAATCCAGGACTTAACAAAGATTCTTATCTCACTATTTTTATCTGACTGAAAAATCCATTAAAACAGTCCGAAAGAGTAACACTCTTTTAGTGAGATGGGATCCAGATTTCATACTTGGTCTCCGCGTCCCGCTCAGGCGAGATAAGATGCACAGAGAGTACAAGCACTAATTTCTGGTAGGCAGTCCCTGCCAATCGCCAACCCGTGCGATTCCCCTTCATCTGGGCAATCCAGCAGACTGTGCCAACTGAGTTGGTACAACACAGTCTCTAACCCCACAGATGGCTGCCTCCATATAGCTAACATATGCCCCATATGTAGCCTACATGGTCAAGCTGACCTGACCTACTCCCTGGACCACTATCATGCAAACCCTATGGCGATAGCAGAAGATAAATAAATCATGCAATTCTACTTATTTAAACAATAAAAGAAAGCATGATGATCTTATGTGGTAAACGCCCATTAAGCCTAGGTAAGACCTTAAGATAACTTAAGTCTTCACTTGAGCTCTTCATGAGTCATTTGCATCTCAACTGGCCCAGACCAGGGCCCAAGCGCCCATTGCAACTCAGGTGCACCCACCAGGTAAATGCGCCTGTCATAGGGTCGAACCCTAGACCTCCCACCTGGTCAAGCCTCTGCTGCATGCGCCTCTGCCAAGTGTGCTCTGTGCTCTTGTCTGATTAAAATTACAATTTAATCTATCTAGACAAGATTGACACGCAGGTCAATTACACAATAAATTAATTAAAATGTGATGCGCAGATCACAAATATAATAATTTACATTTTTAATCCAGGCACGCAGGCCCCAGCATAGCACACATTAATTGGGCAACCCACATAAGATGAAATAAACAAGCATCATGGCATCCAATCAATATGTGATCCATCAACAAAATAAAATTTTTCAAAATCCCATCGGAATCAATTTTATTTGTCTTATGTGCCCTACTACCTTACAACGGTCCATTAATAGGGATCCACTCATCATGTCTAGTCAGATCCACTGCCCTTGCATGCACCAAGTCCTTACTGACTTGAGTCGACCTAATGGTCAACCATGCATGCGCCAAGGGCTGAACAACCTTCATGAGTTCTGGCAAGCGGGTGTGACCCCGGGCCTAACTCATGTGCGTTCACTGGTTGTCTCAACCAGACCTCGCTACACGCCTGTCTGCAGTCGACCTATAGCCAACTCGTGCTTGCGCACAGGTGCCAACTGGTCGACCCATCTAGGCTGTCAGATGGTCTGATCAGACTGGTTGGATCTTACCTAGAGGATGACTTCAACCCCATCAACCCGTCTAAGGGTTTATAGTAGGTGCATTAGATCTAAAGTAGAAGCGCGCAAGTGATTTTGATTTAACAAAAATAACAAGCGCCAACATACATGCGCCATATGAAAAATATACATCAAGTTTCATCATGTAAATTCGCATGTTCTCTAGATCTAAGCTTACAAGCGCAAACATGGATCACGAAATGCATCAAGCAATCATAATAACATACATTAACCGCATCCTCTGATACCAATTGAAAGGTCCCCTAAAGCCAAAGGGGGCGAAACCCTAATAGGTGGCGCATATAATATTTTTGCAACGGAAGCTAGGGTTTCAAGATCAACTTGCATGTTATATGATCAACTAGATAAAAAGCTTGCAAAGATCAACAAAAACGATCATACCATTGCCATAGCTTAGATGGCGCCTTGGAAGCAAAGAGTCGATTGCTTCTTCTCCAAAGGGAATCGCACACAAGAGGAAGATGGCCTACTCCTTTGTCACTCCTTGTGCTAGCAAGGCTCCAAAGTATCCTTGATCGCTTGAAGGGATGAAGAGACGATTACTAGGCTTTCCCCACTCTTCCTTGGCATGAGTTCTATTTCCACACACGAGAGTCGTCGTGAGGAAGAGGCGAGAGGATGTTACAAAACGAAGTGGAGTCGTTTTACTCAAAACGTGGAGACGTTTTCTCAAATTGAAAACCGACTTTCCAAATATAGAAAGTCCCTAACTCCAAGCGTTCATGCGTTCATGAACCTTTCGAAACTCATCCTCCAATTGAACCAAGCGCTCACTTGATGAGCCGGTTCAAATTGGTTTGATTCAAAGACCAATTAAGCCAAGCCTTTGGTCCAGATCAAATTAAACCCTAAGGTTCTAGATCTGACCGTTCATCTCTTGATGTTCATGATCTCACCGATCTAACATCCATTCTCTCGATCGAAGCTTACCGATCTCAAGCCCTAATCAATCAAACATGATCAGACTAGATCTCACTTACAATCAGACATTAAATCCCTTTAAACTGAACCCAAACAATTCAGTCCACACGATCTGACTTAAGTAAGCCATATCATCAAATTGTGCGACCCTAAGGGTTTCCTTTAAATGTCGGTAACGATAACTTACGTTATCACGATCAGTGAGGGGTATCTAGCAACACATCACTGTCTCCCGATATAAAGAAAAGAGTCTTCCAAGACTACACCCAAACCACAGTACAAGTGTGAATCCACTTCACTAGGCATACATGCTTCCTTTGCCACTGGATGTTCTTATTGGACAAGCGTGTCAAGCCTGTAGCTCCAATATGATGAGCATGATTAGATCAGATGAACATAGTCACCTGGGTATGGCCATACACTTTCTCAATCATCTCATTCAGGGGGGCCCCTTTAGAACATCACACTCCAAACAAGGAGACGACAATCCTATATCTATCACTAGTGCCCTAACATGACTCATGCTCATCATCCAAGATAGTCTATAACCATTATGTTTCAAATGATATTGAACTACCTCAAAACAATGACAATCATCATTTAGAAACACAAGTGATCTGAAGTCAGAGGAAATGTGCCACTTGTTGCAAACAAGGATTATTCACATTGTGACAAGCAATTGAATATCCTAGTAGGGTCTGTCCAGTACATCCAATGTACCCATGAGTCTACATCTTATTCCATGCTCGAAGCATCCTATAAGATTAGAACACATATTAGTCTCAATCATATCAAGGCTGTCTCATGTTCACCAAGATATCTCGACTAAGGACATTACAGCATGTTAGCCAAGCTGAACAGCATTGAGACATTATTCAGAAGCATACTTATTGCAGCAGACAATGTAACAAATTGAATAACAACCATTGCCTTTATAAACATAAGAGTTTATACATGATACTGAAAGAATCCCAAGGCCTCAAACATTAGCCTTAAGGGCATACCCCAACAAAAACTTGTTGTGATCCGAAAGGACACTTTTAAATACAAGTAGGTCGACTTGCTTCAAGTGTCGTGGCCAAAACATAAGTATTGGCGCATAGGGCTATTGTCACTCCCTGACACGGCTCTAGAAACTTGTTGTCCCTAAACTTGTAGTGTCCGCAAGTGCACGGATACTCGAAGTATTAAAGAAAATATCGATCCCACAGAGACCTATATTGTTGAGTACCGAATAATTGATTTTTCACTATCTAGGCAATCGAAAGAGTGTAAACTAGCAATTGAAGACTAAAGTGCTAAAACGGAATTATCAGAGAGAGAAGTTGGGACTAGAGTTTCGTTCACTTTAATTTTTATGACTAGACATGAATAAAGATTTCATCAGTTTAATTTCAACATGATAAAGATGTAATTTACTTTAATAAAAGGATTGTCTCACTTTCGTGCAGATAACCATGCAGGGATCAATCCTCGCTTTCGCGCAAGATTGATCCCAACGCTGAAGATAAGTAAATCATCATACATAGAACTCAAGGAACACTTTCGTGCATCCGAATTTTAGGTCGATAATCTATAGTGGAATCTCAAGGATCACTTTCGTGCATCCGAGTCTCGGCACTAGTTTTACTCATGGTTCTCTAACATTCAGATCTTTGCTTTCGCACAAGATCTCCACGTTTGAAAACTTAGATTCAATCCTAGATTTATATTATTATCATGGCAATTAGTTTACTAGAGTCAAACAAATAAGAACTAACCAAAAAGGGTTCCTAACATGCAATTCTAGGGTTCTAAATTCTCAAGAAATTACTGTTCAGTCAATGGCGAAAATTCTAAAAACATGAATAATAGTGTAGATCTATGGAGAGTCTAAGAACAATTACCACATGAGTAAAATCATCATGCTAAGATTAAATGTGACAAAAGAATAGAAAAATAGTCATCTAGTATTGAAGATTAAGTGAATTACTCCCCCCATGTCCCAAAATAAGTTTAAGCTATCATAGAGCGAAGATTACAATAATCAATATTGAAGAAAATCAAAGGGAAGAGAAAACAGAAATGATGGTATGACCGTAAAGAAGTTTACGGCCGTAATCTGGAGCGAACAGCGGCGGCGCTCGGTTTTCTGGTGATTTCTCCTCCGTCTGATCTCCGATCATGTTGAAACTTCAGGTGCTCCTTCTCCTCCTCTATGCGTAGCTTCCACTGAAATTTCACGGCTGGAGATACGCTGTACCCTTCCCGGTGGTGAAACCTAATGCGACGGCGTGTGAGGTGATTTTTCTCTCTGTGGTGGATGCAAATTAGGGCTTTTGGTCTCTTTGTCTTCGTCTCGGCGAAAGCTCCCTGATTGCTTCTTTCAGCAACATATTTAATGGCCTGGATCGATCACAATCATCTACGCAAAAATCGGGCTTCAGAGTTGACCGGGAAAGTCGCGAACTAGGTTGTAATTACGGCCGTAATAGAGTTTACGACGGTGCCGTAATCTGGACAGCGAACTCTCGGGTTGAAGACTTCCAGAATTACGGTACCGTGAAGTATCTTACGGCAATGCCGTAATGTCAACAATCTTTCGGGTGGAAAATCAACCAGAATTACGGTACCGTTAAAAGGTTTACAGTAGTACCATAAACTCCATCGATTCTCTGATAAAAAATGCTCCAAAATACGGCACCGTAACTAAGTTTACGGTAGTGCCGTAATCAAGTGAAATTCTCTCCCCAGAAAAACTCCAAATGACGGTACCGTAAAGCGCATGTTGGGGGTGCCGTAATTCGCTCTGAAGCTCTAAATCTTCCGAAATTTGACGTGTGATCTCCTTTGGATGTCGTGAATTCAATTCTGCATCTGGATTTCTTGAAATCGACTGAAAAACATGCCTTTTTGCCTGAAATTCATCAAAAATAGAGAAGAGTGTAGATTTCGCAAATATTGAAAAAAAGGCATAAACAAAATAAGCAAAGTCTATTAATATGATACAAAAATATCAATAAAATGGCATAGAAATTACGATAAATTTTGGTGTCATCAAACCATCTTATGAAGAATACAAAGGATGTGATAGGGGTATACCTCACTTCACAGTTTGAAGCGATCAATGTCGACGATTGGAGACGCGAAATCGGCCCGTCCTCTACACTAGTGCACACATGGACTGCCTCGAGACTCCTCCGCTCCACGCACGTGCTAGCTTCGGGAGAAGAGATCCATGCCTCAAACTTCTTCTCTACTTGCGCCAATCACGAAGACCACGCGCCAAGGAGAAGGGGAAGCGTTGGCAACAAGGAGTCGGCAGCACTACAACTTGTCCCAACCTTGACGCAAAAAAAAACTTTCTTATTGTCGTCACCTACAAGACCCTCATGCTAGGAGCAGAGAAGAGGCGACAACAGGAGAGGAGAAATGAGACTGGTGCAAAATCTCCCAAGAGAGCCTCTCTATTTATAATTGATGTGCCAGCTCCTCTTTGGAGATTTTTCCCATGCGGGACTATGTCCAGGCGCCACTCCACCCCCCTGGGTCTCAGGTTCGAGACTCACCTAGTGAAATGCGCCTATACATATTAATTAACCAAGAGAAAAAATTTCTCTTGTCAATTAATGTTTTTATTTTATTCATGTGACTAAAGTGTCAAGCCCAACCTTGCACTCAGACCCTTGTTTGACACATTTTGACACCTTAGGTCAACAGAGGTCAAACGTGTCCACTAGAGTCAACTAGTGGTTACACATGAACAAAATAAAGTCTCATCTCCTCATAAGAAATACCATAGCATCAGCTTCCCAAAATGATCCGAATCATACAATGATTCGATCAGAGGCTAACCGATCAATATGGAGTCTCTAGCGTCTAGGTGTGCGACCCTGTAGGTCCCTCTGACGTTGGCAGCGATGACTCAGTCATCACAAGCAGTGAGTGGCACCTAGCAGTACATCACCGCTACCCAAGTCATCAGAATAAATGTCGCCATCGACAACCTCAAAACTGTGATAAGGTATAAGAGTAACCATGTCTCTTTGCCAAGCTGATCGTTCAAGTTTGGCAAGCATGTCGCACTTGTATATTCCAACTACGATGGTCATGACTAAATCAGGCTAAACCTGGGTGTGGCCACACGCTTCTAGTCATGCACCATCTAGGGGCCCATGGACATCAAGCTTCCCCGTAGGGAAGGGGCAAATCTTCTATCGGCAAGATGAACCTCTCGTATTGCTTAAGATATACCCAATGACAACCGTTATAACCTCCCTATTATGGCGAGGTGTTAGCTTGTATCAAAGTACATCTTATACAACACAAAGATACAATCTTCCTCAAGTCAAAGGACAGATACAACTCTATCTCTGTGAGATTCTTCTTGAGACACCAAGAAGAACTCTCATAGCGGGTCGGTCCAGTATATCTCCCATGATAGACCCTTATGCCTGCGTTTAAGCAACCCGTGCTAACCAACGCATAAACAAGTTTCACCCGCACCATAGTTGTCCCCTATCCACTATGTTACTCGACTCGGGACATAAGCAAGTTGAGATAGTAATATCTCGAGAGGCATCATCATGTAAACATACATATGCGCAGATGTATAATAAACCATGACAATGACAATGCCAGGATATCTATAAATATCAATATATGTAGTACATATGTCTAGACCAAAACATAGGTCTTAGGGCATAACACTAACAGGCACAACCAATGTCGGACTCCAACAGGAGGTGCTCATGCAACGACGAGCGAGGTGTGCACAATCGGTTACTGTACACTAGGTAACCATCATGAATACAGTAAGGTAGGTCCGATGAGTCAATGGCAAGAGGCCGAGCGAGTACGTGGACTAACACGAGACCGAAGTCGGGGTAGTCCACGTACTCATTGCAGATGTGGTCCAAGGTGGGAATGGACGTGCACAATACACACAACAGGGAGCGGAAGCGGCCACGGGCATCGGCCACGACGTTGTCCTTACCAGCCTTGGGGTATCTCAAAGGTGTATTGCTAAAGAATCTCAATCCACTTTGCATGTCGAGGGGCGAGTTTCTTCTACGTGTTCAGGAAGGAGAGGGCCTGGTGATCACTATAAAGGATGGACTCCGTGTGTAGGAGGTAATGACTGTTGGTGTATATGCCCTAGGACATAGTATTGGTCCATTATTGTACTACTTGACTTTGATACATATATATCTTTCTGGCATTGTCGTTATCGTTGTTTGTCTACATCTACGATTATGTAGTTACATGATAATGTCCCTGGAGACAGATTGAATCTGTGCTCAAATGATTGTCCCCAGTCAATATACCTGAGTGGATATGGGATAGCTCTAGTACTTGTGAGACTAGTATATGGGCTGGTTATGCACGAGGTGCTAACGCAAACATGTGGGTATATCAGTGGTGGATATACTGGACAGACCCGCTATGAGGTAATGACTTGGTGTCATGAGTTATCCTCATAAGTGATGGGAGATGCATTGATCCTTAGACTTGAGGTCATTGACTCTTCTACATGGTTAGGGACAAGCTTTGATGCAACCTAATACCTCGCCATAGTTGGGAGGTTATAAAGGCTATCATTGAGTATGTCACAACCCATATATGAAGATCAATGTACAGACAAAGGATTTGCCCCTTCTTAAGGGAAGTATGATATCCATGGAGCTCCTCTATGGTTCTATGACTGAAAGTGTATGGCCATACCCAGGTGAAAACCTGATTTAGTCTTGACCATGTGATTGGGTGAAAATAAGTGATGACACACTTGTCCAATCGGATATTTGTTCAGCAAAGGGACTGTAATGTATTTGTACCTAGTTGCGATAATGAGGATGTCGATGTCAATATCCATTCCGATGACTTGGGTAGCAGTGATGCACTACTAGGTGCCACTCACTACTTGTGGTGACCTTAGGTCAGCACTGCCAACGTCAAAGGAACCTACAGGGTCGCACACCAAGATACTCTAGTTCTCGTATTGATCGGGAAGCCTTATGATTGAGTTATTGGATAACTCGGATCTATTTTGGAGATTTCATCAGCAGCAATTGGCCTGATGAGATGGAAAAAACTAATTAGAGCCAACTTCCATTTTTCGCATATTGACTAAATTAACCATGGTTTGACTCATTTGACCTTGGGTTACATTGGATTGGATACAATGGCTTGGTTAATATGCATAATGGACTTTGGGCTAGGCCCATTTGTTAATTGGGCTCACTAATAAGTTGTCATGAAGAGACAAGAGACTAAAAGTGTATAATGGGGAGAAATCTCACCCATTGGCACCAAAGGGCATAATGGGGTGAAGGAGGCGCCTTTTGCTTCATTAGGAACCATTATGCTCCTAGCCCTTCATCCTTTGATGGTATGAATGCCTCTAAGGCATGTCTTGGGGCTGATATGGCACTTGGGCAAATATGGATAGGTTGAATGTGGTTTATGGTAAAGTCTTGGGACTTTCCTTACCACAAACCCTAATTGTCAACCCCTTATCCTAGCCGCACACTTGTCATGATCTAAGCCCATTCCAAACTGCCTCTTGCTCTTATAAAAGTGACCCCTTGTCGCCCCCTCTTGACACATTAACTCTCTTAAAGGCATGAGCAAGTGAGGGGGTGAGAGCAACAAGGGTGGCGCATCCTTCTTCCATCAAGCCGCAAGCCTTCATCCTCCTTCCCTCTTGGTGCAAGGACTTCAAGGCATTAGTGGCATCTTCTTCTTCTCCTCTCCTTCTTCTCTTGGCGCATCTTCCCTTTGAAGGTGGAGCAAGCTTTCAAGAAGGTGACCTAAGGCTTGGATCTTCTTCTCGAGGCTAGCACCGGGCGAGATAGAAGAGAGCTCGAGGCATCCGTGTGTGTGAGACTGCGGAGGGCGAACACTTGGGCGCCTACCTCGACATCGGCTTCTCACTTTGCTCCTGAGGTATTTTCTATCACATCGTGTCGACCCCCTCGCTTGATGATCTTCACTGGCTTTTTGGGACTCGCTTATTTCTGGGATATTATTCCGCTGCGTATGTAATCTCTGTAATGCCAAAATTTGTAAAATATCCCCGGGGTTTCCCAACTGTGGTATCAGAGTGACTTGCGAGCCTCGAATGATGTTCAAAATTGTATATTAGTATGGCACATATTTTTCTTAAAGTAGAAAAATTTAAGTTTCTTGTTCGTATCCTCTTTGTCAATCTCTTTTGGATTTTGGGTTATTTTTCTTGATTGATTTAAGATCAAAGGCGCACGTACTTTTGTCAAGTAGGACGGGCATTGTGTCTATGGACTGGCCGAGTCTCTTGATATGACAAAATTGCCAGCCGAAAGGATCTATGAAATTGTCATGAAAAATTAATTGGAAAAATCAAAAGGTTTGTGACATGAAGATGAGGAATAGAGACTTGTTTTATGAAAAAGTAAAATTTTAGATTTTATGTTTTTCTTAAGCATGAAGAATTGCATGAGTAAGTGCCTTGTTTGTGCATGGTGTTGTGATCATGAGTCAAGCCCTTTGCATGCCTGTGATGTATCCTTGTGAGGCCTGTGTGCCGCTTTTCTTTTCCTTTTAATTAAGGAGAAGATTAGGGTGGCGCATCTACTTGGAGCATGGCGCATGGTGGTGCAACAAGTATCAAAGGTGGTCGCGCAAGTTTGCTTGGTGGCGCAAGAATAGCATGGCCGAGCCTTAGGGCTTGTGAGCTAGCTTTCTTGACACTTGTAAGGTGGCGGTTCACCCTTGAAGGACCTTGGAGCCAACCTTGAAGATGAACTCTAGAGGTCGGCTAGGTTAGGTCTAGTCTTGGGGCTTGAGTCCTAGGTCAAGAGTTGAACCTCCTTTTGGCATGGGTTGGTTCAATGTCTTGAATGGGCTTGATCACATCATCCCTTTACTGCTTTCATTATCTGCTAAAGCATGCCTGTGATGTTTTATCATTATGTTATCACTATAGGATTGTATGCCTGTAATGTTAGACATAAGATAAAACAGAGTTGATGAGACTTCAAAAACCCTCAAATAAAATATCAAGTCTAGTAGCCTTCTAATGTGTAGCCCTCATCAAACTATCAATCAGTGGTGTTTTGAACTGTTTCCCACCCTCGTGGGACACACCCACTTATCTTTAGAAGGTGTGTGGTGGCAATGGTTTCCCCAGTCCATTTTAACCGAGCGTGCCTTCGCAAGGAAACTCGTTGGCCATGGGCATAATGATTAGGAATAGAGTTGACTAGATTTTCATATGTGCTGGGCACATGATAAAACTCTAGAGGCATCGTTGAGAAGTTAGGGTTTCATGTTGTATCCAGCCCTCGCTGGACATGAAATGCCTAGACTGTCTCAATAAGGGGAATTGCTTGGAGCAATCGGTCGATGTGCCCACCTTAGGAAACATGGGTTACTTTGTGCATCTCATCCCACCCTCATTGTATGCGAAGCCTCATGTGGAATAAGGATCCTATCTCACTAGGAAATCTTAAATTTCTCGATTGACTTTGTGGGTTGTCAATTCAATTAAAATAGTGGGAGCCATGGTCATTTAAGACAAGTCCAGTTTAAATGACTTCAAGTAGTACTAATCTGCTATTTCTTGGTTGTTGTAGAACAATCGCTACGAACACTGGCGGATTGACACTGCGATCCCTTTTAGATAAGGATAAGTTGGTTGGATCCAACTTTATGGACTGGCATCGGAACTTGAGGATAGCCCTCATGCTCTAAAAGAAGCTGTATGTCCTTGAGCAGCCTCTTCCTATGACTCCAGAGCCTAATGCCCGAGCGGCAGACAGGGATGCTTTTAGAAAGTATCAAGATGACTCTTTGGAGGTAGCATGTCTCATGCTGGCCACTATGGCACCTGAACTTCAGGTGCAATGTGAGGAGTAGAATGCGTTTCAGATGATTACTCATTTGAAATTGATGTTCGACGCTCAGGCTAGAACGGAGAGATATGACACTGCCAATGCAGTCTTTCGGTGCAAGTTGTCTGAAAGTGCACTAGTGAGACCCCATGTTGTCAAGTTGATTGGGAATGTGGATCAACTCAGGAGACTGGGACACACCATAAACAAACGAGCTGGTTGTGGATCTTATTCTGCAATCCCTGCCCCTTAGCTTTGGTCCGTTTATTATAAGCTTCAACATGAATCGGATTGAATGCACAAGGGAGGAACTACTGAATATGCTCCAAACAGCCGAGCATGAGATGGGTAAGACCAAACCCAATTCTGTTCTTTTGGACCCTGCGACCAAGAAGATAAAGAAGAAGGGAAAGGCATGTGCTAAGGGCAGTGCCAAAGGTCCTACCAAAGCACAGAAGAAAAGGGCAAAGAAGTCAAAGGACCAGAGGTGCTTCCACTGAGGCGAGCAGGGCCACTCGAGAAGGGACTCCAAGCAACTTCAGAATGAGGGGAAGAAAGGCTTGGCCATAACTTCTAGCTCAGGTATTTATGTTACTGAAGTCAACCTTTCTACTTCTTTATCATGGGTATTAGATACCGCATGCGGAGCTCATATTTGTACAAATATGCAGGGGCTTAAGAAGAGTAGATCAGTACAGGCTGGAGAGATTGACCTACGAGTAGGAAATGGAGCACAAGTTACTGCTATTGCCGTAGGAGTTTTGACACTCTCCCTCCCTTCAGGACTTCAATTAGAACTAGAGAAATGTTATTATGTACCTTCATTAACCAAAAACATTATATCTATTCCTTGCTTAGCATGGAATGGTTTTATATTTGAAATAAAGGAGAACTCCTATTCTTTTTCATTTGCAAAAATGTTTTATGAGAAGGGTACGTTGTGCAATGGTTTATATGTCTTGGACATGAACAGTTCTATTTGTAACATAAATAACAAAAGGACCAAACTGAGTGGTTCAGTTGGTGCTTTCCTATGGCATTGTCGATTAGCCCATATAAACAAGAATCGTATTCAACAACTCCATGCAAATTAGTTGTTAGATTCAAGTTCCTTGGAGGAATTTGATACATGTGAACCTTGTTTATTAGGGAAAATGACAAAGGCACCCTTCACCAAGACTGGTGAGAGGGCAAGAGGTTTGTCGGATCTCATTCACACTAATGTGTGTGGGCCATTCAATAAACAAGCTAGAGGAGGACACAGCTACTTCATTACCTTCACTGATGACTTCAGTAGATATGGTTATGTCTAACTAATGAGACATAAATCTGAATGCTTTGAGAAATTCAAGGAGTTCAAAAATGAAGTAGAGAACCAACTTGGAAGATCCATCAAAGCTCTTCGATCCGATCGAGATGGAGAGTACCTGAGCGGTGAGTTCTTTGACTATCTTAGGGAGTGTGGGATAATATCCCAACTCACTCCTCTTGGAACACCTCAATGGAATGGTGTGTCTGAGAGGAGAAATCAAACTTTGTTGGACATGGTTCGGTCTATGATGAGTCATGCAACTCTACCTCCCTCATTCTGGGGGCATGCACTTGAGACAACTTCTTTGATACTGAATAATGTTCCATCTAAGAGTGTCTCCAAGATACCATACAAGGTATGGAGTGGGAGACACCCTAATCTCTCCTTTATCTAGATCTGGGGATGTGAGGCTTATGTCAAACGTTAGGATTCTTGTAAACTAGAAACTAGATCTGATAAATGTGTGTTTGTGGGGTACCCTAAGGAAACTAAGGGTTACTACTTCTATGTTCCCACCAAGAACAAAGTTTTTATTGCTCGGGGTGCAGTCTTTCTAGAGAAAGAATTACTCATGAAAGAAGTCAATGGGAGGAAGTTTGACTTGGACAAGGTCCAAGTGCGACCATAAGACACAGAGATGGAACCTGAGCCACCTGCACCAGCTGCTAGGCAGCCTGAGGCTCAGACACAGGTCCCACGTAGGTATAGGAGGATTCGTTGTGCCCCTGAGAGGTATGGGTCGCTGTTGACCCAACACGACAGAATCTTCATCATCGAAGATGAGCCATGCACCTATGATGAGGCGGTCTCTAGACCAGACTCCGAGAGATGTCTTAAAGCCATGCAATCCGAGATGGATTCCATGTTGGCTAACCAAGTCTGGGATTTGGTTAAGCTACCTGATGGGATAAAACCCATAGGGTGTAAATGGGTCTTCAAAAGGAAGACTGACATGGATTGCAACATAGTTACCTACAAAGGTAGACTAGTGGCTAAAGGATTTAGATAAATCCACGGGGTGGACTATGATGAAACCTTTTTTCCAATTGCCATGATTAAATCCATTCGGATTCTGCTTACTATAGCTACATATCATGATTATGAGATATGGCAGATGGATGTTAAGACAGCATTCCTTAACAGAAAGCTGACAGAGGATGTGTATATGACACAACCTGATGGATTCATCCAACCTGCAGATACAAGTAAGGTCTGCAAGTTAAAGAAATCCATTTATGGATTAAAGCAAGCATCTCAAAGTTGGAATCTTCGATTTGATGAAGTTGTGAGAGATTATGGCTTTGTCAAAAGTGAAGATGACACCTATGTATACAGAAAATTCAGTGGGAGCTTGGTGACTTTTCTGGTCTTGTTTGTCGATGACATACTACTCATTGGAAATGACATCCCTAGTCTTCAGTCTGTGAAGACATGGTTGGGGAAGTGTTTCGAAATGAAAGACTTAGGGGAGGCCGCCTATATACTAGGCGTGAAGATCTACAGGGATAGATCCAAGAGGCTCCTCGCCCTTAATCAAAGTACCTACATTGATAAGGTATTGGAAAGGTTCTATATGGAGCAATCCAAAAGAGGATACCTACCAATAAGACATGGCCTTACTCTCTCAAAGAGCCAGTGTCCCACCACATAGGCTGAGAGGGATGAAATGAGTTGAGTTCCCTATGCTTCGGTAGTCGGATCGATCATGTATGCAATGTTGTGTACTAGACCAGATGTGGCTTATGCTATTAGTATAACCAGCTGATACCAATCCAATCCAGGTCTATAGCCCTAGGTGGGTGTAAAGAACATCCTTAAGTATCTAAGAAGAACTAAGGATCTATTCTTAGTATATGGGGGATAGGAAGAGCTCAGTGTTCAGGGGTACACTAATGCGTCATTCCAGTCTGACCCTGATGATTTTAGATCGTAGGCCGGCTATGTGTTCAAATTAAATGGAGGTGCTGTTTGCTGGAAAAGCTTCAAACAGTCCACCATAGCTGATTCTACAACAGAGGCCGAGTATGTTGGTGCTTCTGAGGCAGCCAAAGAAGCTATTTCAATAAGGAAGTTCATATCTGATCTTCAAGTAGTTCCAACTACTGTGGATCCCATTGAGCTCTATTGTGACAACAGTGGAGCCATTGCACAAGCAAAGGAACCACGGTCTCATCAAAGGTCCAAACACATACTTAGGAGATTTCACCTGATCAGAGAGATCATTGACAGAGGTGATGTCAAGATTAGTAGAGTTCACATAGAGAACAATCTGGCAGACCCATTGACCAAGGCTTTGGCGCACAGAGAACAATATGGGGTTAAGATTCCTCAACCTCTAGGTCTTAGTGCAAGTGGGAGATTGTTGGTGTATATGCCCTAGGACCTAGTATTGGTTCATTATTGTACTACTTGACTTTGATACTTATATATCATTCTAGCATTGTCGTTATCGTTGTTTGTCTACATATGCGATTATGTAGTTACATGATAATGCCCCTAGAGACAGATTGGATTTGTGCTCAAATGATTATCCCCAGTCAATGTACCTGAGTGGATATGGGACAGCTCTGGTACTTGTGAGACTGGTATATGGGCTGGTTATGCATGAGGTGCTAACACAGAAATGTGGGTATATCAGTGATGGATATACTGGACAGTGTGAGGTAATGACTTGGTGTCATGAGTTATCCTCACAAGTGATAGGAGATACATTGATCCTTAGACTTGAGGTCATTGACTCTTCTACATTGTTAGGGACATGCTTTGATGCAACCTAACACCTCACCGTAGTTCGGAGGTTTATAAAGGCTGTCATTGAGTATGTCATAACCCATATATGAAGATCAATGTACAGACAAAGGATTTGCCCCTTCCTAAGGGAAGCATGATATCCATGGAGCTCCTCTATGGTTCTATGACTGAAAGTGTATGGCCATACCTAGGTGAAAACCTGATTTAGTCATGACCATGTGATTGGGTGAAAGCAAGTGATGACACACTTGTCCAATCGGATATCAGCTTGGTAAAGGGACTATAATGTATCTGTACCTAGTCGCGATGATGGGGATGTCGATGTCGATATCCATTCCGATGACTTGGGTAGCAGCGATGCACTGCTAGGTGGCACTCACTACTTGTGGATAAGTCGGATCTATTTTGGATATTTTATCAGCGCCAATGGGCCTGATGAGATGGAAGAAACTTATTGGAGCCAATTCCATTTTTGGCATATTGACCAAATTAACCATGGTTAGACTCATTTGACCTTGGGTTACATTGGATTGGATCCAATGGCTTGGTTAACATTCATAATGGACTTTGGGCTAGGCCCATTTGTTAATTGGGCTCACTAATAAGTTGTCATAAAGAGACAAGAGACTAAAAGGGTATAATGGGGAGAAATCTCACCCCATTGGCGCCTAAGGGCATAATGGGGTGAGGGAGGTGCCTTTTGCTTCATTAGGAAGCATTATGCGCCTAGCCCTTCATCCGTTGATGGTATGAATGCCTCTAAGGCATGTCTTGGGGCTGATATGGCACTTGGGCAAATATAGATAGGTTGAATGAGGTTTATGGTAAAGTCTTGGAGACTTTCCTTATCACAAACCCTAATTGTCAACCCCTTATCCTAGCCACACACTTGTCATGATCTAAGCCCATGCGAAACCGCCTCTTGCTCTTATAAAAGTGACCCCTTGTCGCCCCCCCTCTTGAAGGCATGAGCAAGTAAGGTGGTGAGAGCTGTTGGTGTATATGCCCTAGGACCTAGTTTTGGTCCATTATTGTACTACATAATACTGAGATTTATCTATCATATGACATTGTCATTATCATTATTTGCTTACATATGCGAACATGTACTAATATGATAATGTCCGTGGAGACAAATTGTATCTGTGCTCGAATGATTATCCCCAGTCGATGTACCCGAGTGGATATGGGACAACTCTGGTACTTGTGAGACTAGCATATGGGCTAGTTAGGCACGAGGTGCTAACACAGACATATAGGTATATCAGTGGTGGATATACTGGACTGACCCGCCGTGAGGCAATGACTTGGTGTCACGATTTATCCTCACAAGTGGTAGGAGATGCATTGATCCATTGACTTGAGGTCATTGGCCATTCTATATGGTTAGGGATATGCTTTGATGCAACCTAACACCTCACCGTAGTTGGGGGGTAATAACGGTTGTCATTGAGCATGTCACAACCCATAGGAGAAGGTCAATAGACAGACATAGGATTTGCCCCTTCCTAAGGGAAGCATGATATCCATGGAGCTCCTCTATGGTTCAATGACTGAAAGTGTTTGGCCATACCCAGGTGAGACCTGATTTAGTCATAACCATGAGATTGGATAAAAACAAGTGGTGACACACTTGTACAATCGGATATCAGTTCGGCAACGAGACTGTAATGCATCTGTACCTAGTTGCGATGATGGGGATATCGATGTCGATATCCATTCCAATGACCTGGGTAGTAGCGATGCACTGCTAGGTGCCACTCATTGCTTGTGGTGACCTTTGGTCAGCACTGCCAGTGTCAGAGGAACCTACAGGGTCACACACCTTGATACTTGAGTTCTCGTATTAATCGGGAAGCCTTATGATCTAGTTATTGGATAACTCGAATCTATTCCTTGGAGATTTCATCAGTGCCAATGGGCCTGATGAGTTGGAAGAAACTTATTGGAGCCAACTTTCAATTTTGGCAAACTGGAAGAATTAACCATGGTTAGCCTCATTTGACCATGGGTCACATTAGATTGGATCCAATAGCTTGGTTAACATGGGTAATGATCTTTGGGCTAGGCCCATTGCTTAGTTGGACACACTAATAAGTTGTCATAAAGAGGAAATAGCCTAAAAGGGTATAATTGGGAGAAATTATCCCCATAGGAGCCTAAGGGGCATAATGGGGTGTAGTAGGCTAATTTGCTTCATTATGGAAGCAAATTGCGCCTAGCCCTAACCCTAAGCGCCTCTTGCCCTATATATGAGGCCCTGGGCGCCCCTCTCTTGATGTTCTCTTCCTTGGAGGCGTGAACACATCAAGAGGCGTGGGCAAAGAGGCATAGGCGCATCTCTTCCTCTCCAAGCCGCATGCATCCCTTCTCTTCTCCTCTTGGTGCATGTGAGGGAAATCCTTGGTGTCTTCATCATCTTCCTCCTTCCTTGGTGCAAGAGAAGCAAGAAGGTTGATGGCTTCTGATGACACCAAAATATATAGTATATTTTGTATCATTCTATGTATCTTTTCATGCTAAATTGAGGATCTTTGTGTTTATTTTTATGATGAATTCATCAAATATTGCAAAATCTACTTCTATTTTGGGTTATCATGGTTTTTAGGTAAAAAGACATATTTTGAGGAGTTTTCAAGCAAAATCAAAGACATAAAAGAGTTACCATCATCAACAGGAGATCACCCAAGAAATTTCACGCAAAACAGAGCAACTCAGCAAAATACGACAGTGCCATAATCCATTTTACGGTACCGTAATTTCAGACAGTACCGTAAAATAAGAACATTGCCATAATTTGGAGGATTTTCTGAATAGAAAGTTTTTGTGATTTTACAGCACTGCCATATTTTTTAGCACTTTCAGAACAGAAACCTTTGCTGATTTTATGGCATGGCTGTAAATGATTCTACGGTACCGTATTTCCTAGGCGATCCAGACCAGAGAACTCATTAGATTTTATGGCACCATCGAGAAATATTTTATGGGCCATAATTTTGACTTTCGGTGCACAGAATGAAAAAACGGCACTACCGTAAATTATTACACGGCCGTAATTTCGAGTCAAAATCGTGAGTTTTCCGCGACAGCAACTTGTTCGGGCCATAACTTTTGATCCAAAGCTCCAAATTGGAATCTGAAAGTTACTGACGCTTCGTCATTAAGAGAAGAAGACACACGCACTGAAAAAGGAGGACTTTTATCCAGATTTGAGGGAGCAATCAACAGAGAGGCGGTTAGGGTTTGTTCTCGCTTTGAGAGGCGTAGAGGGCACCTGAAGCCATGATTTTCATGCAAAAGCTTCGCCTGGAGGAGAGGAAGACACCAAAAAAGTTTTAGAGGAAAAGGAGTTCAATCGGAGGAGGAATCGATGAAATTGGTGGTGACAGCACTGTTTATCGAGTTCTGCTTGCAAAATATGGCTGCGAAATATTTCTCAGCCGTGCTGTATTTTCTAAAACCTTTTTTCTAGTTGATTTCTGATCTTCTGAAATTATGGATTATTGTATTTTCTTCTCCATGCAAGCTTAGACATATTTTGGGACATGGGGTGTAATCCCCTTGATTTTTAATGATTAGATAATTCTTCTTTTTCGTCATGATAATCTTCATTGTGATAATTCTACTTTTGTGATGAATTGTCTTTAACTTTCCATAGATCTATGTTATTATCCATGTTTTAGAGTTTTCGCATTGAGACTGAAAGGTGATTTGCTTGAGAACTTGGAACCCTAGAATTGCATGTTAGGATCCCTTCCTTAGGTTAGATCTAATTTGATCTGTTCTAGTAGATTAATTGCCATGTTTAATAATATTGTTCTAGGAGTGAGTTATTGTGTCAAACGTGGAGATCTTGCACGAAAGTGAGGATCGAAACGTTGGAAAACCCTAGGTAGAACCTGTGTTGAGACTCGGATGCACGAAAGTGATCCTTGAGGCTCCACTTGTGATGATCAACTTAGAATTCGGATGCACGAAAGTGATCCTTGAGTTCTTTGTTGATGGTTTACTTATCTGCAGCGTTGGGATAGATCTTGTGTGAAAGCGAGGATTGGTCTCTGCATGATTGTCTGCACGAAAGTGAGATAATCCTTTTATGAAGTAAATTAGGTCTTTATCGTAGCAAGATTTGATTGACGAACCTTTTATTTATATCTTATCATTGAAATCAAGGTGGATGAAACCTTAGTCCCATGTTTATCTCTTTGATTATCCTTCGTGTTAGCTATACTGCTTACTTTCATTATATTTGGTTTACTTAGCTAGCGAGAAAACAATTATTTGGTAATTTACAATAAGGTCTCTGTGGATCGATATTTTTATTACTTCGATAATTCCGTGCACTTGCGGAAACCTATCAAGTTTTTGGCGCCGTTGCCGGGGATTAGTCCAAAGTATACGTGTGCCAAACTTGTAGTGTTACTTTACGGTATATCAAGTTTTTAGCGCCGTTGCTGGGGACCTTAGTTTTGTTAATATCAAAATAGTTGTTAGTATTGCTAGACTAAATTTTATTTGTTTTAGATTTAACTTTGTTTTTTTGTTTTTGCAGGTTCTGGATTTTCACAAGTTGTGATAGAGCTTGTATTTTTTGAAATTTGTGAATTTGCTTGTGTCTTAGATTTTCTATTTTTTTCCTATATTCTGAAAAAAAATAAAAAAATAAAAAACAATTTCATTGATTGGTATTGGATTATCTTTCTGACCTTGATAGATAAATATGTCTTTTCATCACAATTCATGGGCATCTAAAAGATGTAAGGTATACATGCCTCAAGGTGTTCATAAAGATTATTCACAGATGACTCTTGGAGAAATATGGAAATTACACAATATTCCTCTTATTTATTGCAATATTTGTAAATCTTCTGATCATTATACTTGTGATTGCAAATTTAACATGCCTCAAAATTCTAATTCGTCATGTTATCAAGATGATTCATGGTGCACTGCTGAAGATGAGATAGATTATTTGGTTCATAAATTAAACACTTCTAATAAGCACCCTGTTATGAAATCTTGTTCTTCTGATAGCTGTGTTATTTGTTGATATCCTAATCATTGTTCATCTGATTGCCCATTTTTAAATCCCAATTTATCATGGCAAGAAAGAGATCAATTGTATTCTAGATGGGAAAACTGAACTTCTTTATATGATGATTGCTGTGATCATGCTTCTGAACCACAATTTGAATTTGATACTGAGGAACTTGAATTAGAAAAATCCCCCTGTGATCATGATTGTTTTGAGATTGAGCCTTATGTGAACTTTGATGAATCTCACTCTGTTGTTGATAATTTTGATATTGATTTATCTGATAGTCTATTTGAGGAAAAGATTGAGAAAATTGAAATTGAAAAACCTTCTTTTGATGATAATTCTAATTTTGATAATATCTTGTTTATGGTTAAATCTGATGAGCATGATGAAGGTTCAAAAATTATAGACATTGATGAGCCCCACTATGATTTTGGTGATATTGATGAAATTTATGATAAAACTCCTAAGGTTAACTCTGATTCTATTGTAAACATTGATAAATCTTATTTCTCATATGATTCTGATTTTGACTCTTCTGATGATGAATTTTTTGTGGGGAGGAATGAGGAAATTGATTTTGTAGAGTCTCATCTTGATTTTGATGATAATTTTGAAATTGACAAATTATTTGATAATGTGCATGAGGAACTTGATAAGGATTTGAATGTTGCAAAAATTGATGAATCTCACCACGATGATACTTTGCCCATACCTATTATTGACTCTTGTGATTTATTTAAAAATTTGTGCTTTATTGAGGAATCTGATGTAGAATGGAAAGACTATTATTATGATGATCCAATGCTTGAATAATTTGATCAAAGTCCTTTTCTCATTGCCATTGAAAACATAAATTTGAAGAAAGGACTTATGATTTTACTTTTTGACAAACATAGGAAAATCATAAAGATTACCATGAGAGGATTTGAAAATTTTAATTTCTGCATACTTGAGAAAGCCACATTGATCATGATTTGTATTGAATTTTGGACATTTGGATTAGTGGCTAAACTTTTAGGAAGAAAAAAATGCAGAAAATTGTTGCTCTTTATTTTGGTACTGATTCACCTGCTTCACCATGACATTGAGTTTTGGTCAAGCTATGGACCTAAAATTAGCGCTTCTTGGGAGGCAACCCGAGCACTCTATCTTAGTTTAGTTCCTTTTATTTTAGTTAATTTTTAGGATTAATTTTTCTTTTTGTTTTGCAGAGAGAATAAATCTTTTTGCAAAATACGGTACTACCGTAATTTGCCATACAGTACCGTATTATTGGTCTGATTTCCACCCGATAGTTTTTGGTATTTTACGGCACTACCGTATGATTTTTTACGGTACCGTATTTGGAAGCTGCAGTTTTCTTATTGACTGGGTGTTTTCTCGCTGTGATTTTAAGAAACTAGGTTGCAAAAATTTTTGATCTTTGAAATAGCATGGACGTACTCATCTTTGTCTATCTTTTGGATATTTTTGCTGAATTTTAAAGTCCATGGATCATTTTAAAACTCATAGCAACTTTTCGATTCTGATTAATTTCTGCAGCAGTTTTTCTGACTGTTCTGATTAGCGCTTTTGCTGCCACTTTTTAAGATGTTTCGGTGACGTGGAACCCAGATTTTTCACTTGGAATTGGAAGATCGTGTGTCATTCTACCTTGTGGATTAATTATTTTCATGAAAATATTTTCTGATCATTCTAGGACACATAGCAACTTTTTGAATTTGATTAACTTTTGTGCAGTTTGTGCAGTTTTTAATCTGAATAGCGTTCTTTATGCTGATGCCCTAAATTTCTGATAGATTTTGATCCTTTGATTTTTATACATCTGAAAAGAACATATCTCATTCTATTACATGGTTCTGTCCATTTTCTATTTGGATCATTAAAATTTATTCTAGGGTATCGCTACTTTTCATAAAAAATTCAAAAACTGCATAGTTTGCTTTCTACCCGTTATTGCTTATTTTGCATCTAGATTCAGAAATCTTCAAGTGCAACTGTCTTCCATCTCTAGCCACCATTGCATCTGCCTCTGACATCACTGTATCCAGCCGTCGACAATGGATTATACCATCTGCAGATTCTTACTTCTTTTGCTGCCTCTTATTCCATTTATTTTAGAATATTCATTAGTGACTGATTTTCTATTTTTGCAGAGCTATCTCTCACACCCACCAGCCGACAATCTCACCTCTAGGACTGTGATCTCTAGTAGGCCACTAGAGATTACTCATTCTACTGTCGGCATCAACATCATTGACAGCAGCTTTTCAGCTACCTGCTTCTTGCCTACTCGACTCTTTCTACCGGCATCCTCTTCAGACCTCCGGCGACATCTCTGACTCTTCCTTGAGAAATTTATTTTTATCATTATTATTTTAAAACTGTTTTTGATCTGAGCCTTATGTGAGCCTTATGTACCTTAAAATTTTGTAGAAAATTTTCAAAAGACATATCTTTGGACCCAGCTGCATTGGCCTGACAATGATTGAGCATGATCTATTTAGTTTTGTGAGTATCACTTGCACTCTCTTATTAATGACTATTTCATATAGTGCATCTTTTACTTTATCACATTTATATTACTTATTGGTTTTCTCTTAAAAAATGATTTTATGGATATATGGAACTCATTGTTTTGATGATGATATTATTCAAATGTGTTGTTAAAATTGATGAAAGCATATGATCCACTTTCTACTGTATGATGGCATGATTTATTGATAAAATTTCTATTGATAAAATATCTTCCTTGATGATGTGAGTATTTATACTTGTGATTAGAGAAAAAACCCTCTCATGTTAGATTTATTTCTTCAGCGCATATCTACCTTTGAAATTTGACATTGGTTGATGCATGAAATTTTAGGTAGATGTGTTATTTGAAGAATAAGACCTAAAAGTGAAATTATTCTTTTGAATAAAATGAGTATATGAGTATAATTTGTGAATTGATGTTAATTGATCAACCTAGTAGATGTTTAATCTATTTTTCTATTTGTTGGGAAATAAGAATCCAAGATCCATAAAAATAGTGAGAGACTCCCCTACTTGGCACTATGTAAAATTGATAGTGGTATCTAAGACATGGGTTGAAGTCTATGCATAAAAAACAATGGGAGATAAAAAGAATAAGACTCCTTTAGTTGGCACTGTGTAAAATTAACAGTGGTACCGAAGAAAAGAGTTGAAGTCAAAAATAAAAAGTATGTATCTATGTGGCTACATGCCATCTTTACAAAAATGCATTAAAAAAAAATTGTGTGTGGAAAAAGATCTTGGAAACCTAATTCCTGTAAACAAAAGCATGATAGATTTGAACTGAAACTGGATGCAATCATGAGATTGAAAATTCTATTTATTATACGAGTTGCAAAGTTTTATTTGATTGAGTTGTGGATCTAGAGGGTTGAGTTCTAAGGATGATATGTTTACTTGAAGTTTTATAAAGCAATTGATGGAAATTTTCATTAATAGGTTGTATTTTAGAAATTTATTGAGCATGAAAAGGTTATTCTTTTAATCAAATTTTGATTTCAAATTTTGATTTTTGCTTGAGGACAAGCAAAGTTTGAGCCTTATGTATTTTGATGACACCAAAATATATAGTATATTTTGGTGTCATCAAAATACATAAGGCTCAAACTTTTCTTGTCCTCAAGCAAAAATCAAAACTTGATTAAAAGAATAACCTTTTCATGCTCAATAAATTTCAAAAATTCAATCATCAATGAAAAACTTGATATACCGTAAAGTAACACTACAAGTTTGGCACACGTATACTTTGGACTAATCCCCGGCAACGGCGCCAAAAACTTAATATACCGTAAGGTAACACTACAAGTTTGGCACGCATATACTTTGGACTAATCCCCGGCAACGGCGCCAAAAACTTGATAGGTTTCCGCAAGTGCACGGAATTATCGAAGTAATAAAAATATCGATCCACAGAGACCTTATTGTTAATTACCAAATAATTGTTTTCTCGCTAGCTAAGTAAATCGAATATGATGAAAGTAAGCAGTATAGCTAACACGAAGGATAATCAGAGAGATAAACATGGGACTAGGGTTTCATCCACCTTGATTTCAATGATAAGATATAAATAAAAGGTTCGTCAATCAAATCTTGCTATGATAAAGACCTAATTTACTTCATAAAAGGATTATCTCACTTTTGTTCAGACAATCACGCAGGGACCAATCCTCACTTTCACGCAAGATCTATCCCAACGTTGCAGATAAGTAAACCATCAACAAAGAAATCAAGGATCACTTTCGTGCATCCGAATTCTAAGTTGATCATCACAAGTGGAGCCTGAAGGATCACTTTCGTGCATCCGAGTCTCAACACAGGTTCTACCTAGGGTTTTCCAACGTTTCGATCCTCACTTTCGTGCAAGATCTCCACGTTTGACACAATAACTCACTCCTAATTCAATATTATTAAACATGGCAATTAATCTACTAGAACAGATCAAATTAGATCTAACCTAAGGAAGGGATCCTAACATGCAATTCTAGGGTTCCAAGTTCTCAAGCAAATCACCTTTCAGTCTCATTGCGAAAACTCTAAAACATAGATAATAACATAGATCTATGGAAAGTTAAAGACAATTCATCACAAAAGTAGAATTATCACAATGAAGATTATCATAACGAAAAAGAAGAATTATCTAATCATTAAAAATCAAGGGGATTACACCCCATGTCCCAAAATATGTCTAAGCTTGCATGGAGAAAAAAAATGAAAGTTCCCTAAAGGGGGCGAAACCCTAATAGGCGCATATCAGAGGTTTTTTGCATTGAGCGGAAGCTAGGGTTTCTAAAATCGCTTGCATGAATATATGATCAACTTAATAACATGTATAGATCGAGAAGGGATCATACCATAGCCATTGCTTGGATGGCGACTTGGAAGCAGAGAACGAAGTAGCTCTCCTCCAAAGGTGACGCACACAAGATGGGTGATCACCTACTCCTTGTCGATCCTTGTGCAAGCAAGGCTCTCCAAGTCTCCTGATTGCTTGAAGGGAAGATGAGATGATCTCTTGGTTTTTCTTCTCTTCTCCTTTGCGTGAAGACTCACCACACGAGAGGAAGAGGCTACAAGAGGAAGAGGCGAGCCAAAATAGAGCAATGCTCTCGAACGTGAGGCGTGCTCTCTATTTTGGAAAGCATGACTTCCAAAAATAGTAAACCCTCACACGTTCAAGTGTTCACGCCAAGTGAACAAATCGCAACCTTCTCCTCTTTGAACCATTCGCTCACTTGATGAGCCGGTTCAATTGGATTTGGTTCAAAGACCAAATTAAACCAAGCATTGGTCTAGATCAAATTAAACCATAAGGCTCAAGATCTAACCATTCATCTCTTGATGCTCTAGATCTCACCGATCTAGCATCAATTCTCTCGATCGAAGCTTACCGATCTCAAGCCCTAATCAATCAAACATGATCAGACCAGATCTCACTTACAATCAGAGTTTAAATCCCATTAAACTGAACCAAAACAATTCAGTCCACACGATCTGACTCAAGTAAGCTATATCATCAAATTGTGCGACCCTAAGGGTTTCCTTTAAATGTCGGTAACGATAACTCACGTTATCACGATCAGTGAGGGGTATCTAGCAACACATCACTGTCTCCCGATATAAAGGAAAGAGTCTTCCAAGACTACACCCAAACCACAGCACAAGTGTGAACCGAAGTCACTTGACATATGTGTTTCCTTTGCCACTGGATGTTCTTATTGGACAAGCGTGTCAAGCCTGTAATTCCAATATGATGAGAATGATTAGATCAGATGAACATAGTCATCTGGGTATGGCCATACACTTTCTCAATCATCTCATCCAGGGGGCCCCTATAGAACATCACACTCCAATCAAGGAGACGGCAATCCTATATCTATCACTAGTGCCCTAACATGACTCATGCTCACTATCCAAGATAGTCTATAACCATTATGTTTCAAATGATATTGAACTACCTCAAAACAATGCCAATCATCATTTAGAAACACAAGTGATATCAAGTCAGAGGAAATATGCCACTTGTTTGCATATAAGGTTTATTCACATTGTGACAAGCAATTGAATATCCTAAGTAGGGTCTGTCCAGTACATCCAATGTACCCATGAGTCTACATCTTATTCCATGCTCGAAGCATCCTATAAGATTAGAACACATATTAGTCTCAATCATATCAAGGCTGTCTCATGTTCACCAAGATATCTCGACTAAGGACAAAACTGCATGTCAGCCAAGCTGGACAGCATTGAGACATTATTCAGAAGTATACATATTGCAGCAGATGATGTAACAACCTGAATAACAACCATTGCCTTTATAAACATAGAGTTTATACATGATACTGAAATAATCCCAAGGCCTCAAACATTAGCCTTAAGGGCATACCCCAACAATCTCCCACTTGCACTTAATCTAATGGTTGAGAAATCACAAACCCATATTATTACAGTGCTTCTCATGCTTCTGCTGCGCCAGAGGCTTTGTAAGCGGGTCAGCTAGATTGTCATCTGTATGAACCTTGCAGACTTTGATCTCGCCACGATCAATGATCTCCCGGATCAAGTGAAACCTTCTCTGTATGTGCTTGGACTTCTGGTGCGACCGTGGTTCCTTTGCTTGTGCTATTGCTCCAGTGTTATCACAGAAGATAACCAAAAGATCTGCACTCGAAGGAACAACACCAAGTTCCTGAACGAACTTACGAATCCACACTGCCTCCTTGGATGCTTCTGAGGCTGCAACATACTCGGCTTCTGTTGTGGAATCAGCAACAATTGACTGTTTGAAACTTTTCCACACCACTGCACCTCCATTCAAGCTAAAAACATAGCCTGATTGCGATCAGAAATCATCCTGGTCAGATTGGAATGAAGCGTCAGTATATCCTTCAATACTGAGTTCTTCCTGACCTCCATATATCAAGAACATATCTTTGGTCCTCCGAAGATATTTCAAAATGTTCTTGACCGCAATCCAGTGTGCCTTACCTGGATTACTTTGGAATCGACTGGTCACGCTTAACCCGTAAGCAACGTCTGGGCGAGTACACAACATCGCATACATAATGGACCCAATAGCCGAAGCATAAGGTGTATTGTCCATTTCATCTTTCTCAGTCTGTGTTTGTGGACACTGACTCTTTGAAAGATTCAGACCATGTATGACTGGAAGATATCCTCTTTTAGAATTTTCTAAATGGAATCTCTCCAGGACTTTATCGATGTAAGTACTCTGGCACAGCCCGAGAAGCCTCTTTGATCTATCTCTGTAGATCTTCACACCTAATACATAGGCTGCTTCTCCTAAATCTTTCATCTGGAAACATTTTCTTAACCATGCCTTGACTGCATGTAGTTCAGGAATATCGTTTCCAATGATTAAGATATCATCGACGTAGAGTACTAGAAAAGTAATCACGCTCCCACTAAACCTCTTATATACACACGGGTCATCTTCATTCTTGATGAAACCAAATTCACAGATTGATTCATCAAAACGAATATTCCAGGTTCTTGATGCTTGTTTAAGTCCATAAATGGACTTCTTTAATTTGCATATTTTATGACGATCCGATGGATTAGTGAAACCTTCAGGTTGTGTCATATACACATCCTCTTCTAGTTTTCCATTAAGGAAAGCGGTCTTCACATCCATTTGCCAGATCTCATAATCATAATATGCCGCTATCGCGAGAATAATCCGAATAGACTTGAACATGGCTACAGGAGAGAAAGTTTCATCATAATCTATCCCGTAGATTTGTTTGAAACCTTTCGCAACTAGCCTGCCTTTATAGGTAACTACGTTACCATCCATGTCCATCTTCTTCTTGAAGATCCATTTACAGCCTATAGGGATTACTCCCGGAGGCGGATCAACCAAATCCCAAACTTGGTTATCTAACATGGAGTCCATCTCGGCTCGCATAGCTTCAAGCCATCTCGCTGATTCCGGTCCACTGACAGCATCCGCATAAGTGAGGGGTTCATCATCAATGATGTAGACTCCGTCATAGCGCTCAGGCTGTCGACGGATCCTTCCCGATCTTCGCGGTTCCCGTGATATCTGAGCCTCAGGTTGTTCAGTAACCTGATCTACTGGCTCAGGCTCATCCAACTGTGCTTGACTACTTTGTCCTTCTTCTGGATTCTCATCCAGCTTTATTTCTCTCCCACTGGCTTCTTGCAGAAGAAATTCTTTCTCAAGAAAAATAGCCGTCCGAGCAACAAATACTTTGTTCTCTTTGGGATCGTAGAAATAATAACCCTTAGTTTCTTTAGGGTAACCGACAAAGATACATTTCTCAGATCTGCTCTCTAGTTTCCCAGAGGCGAGCTTTTTGACATAAGCCTCGCAACCCCAGATCTTAATAAATGTCAAGCTCGGCTGTTTCCCATACCATAACTCATATGGCGTCTTTGAAACGGCCTTGGATGGCACTCGGTTTAGTACCTTTGCAGCTGTTTCCAGTGCAAATCCCCAAAAGGAGTAAGGTAGAGTAGCCTGACTCATCATAGAACGAACCATATCCAGTAAGGTTCTATTTCTCCTCTCGGACACACCATTCCATTGCGGTGTTCCTGGCGGAGTGAGCTGTGAGATAATCCCACACTCCTTCAGATAGTCAGTAAACTCATGACTCAAGTATTCTCCACCTCGATCTGAACGAAGTGCCTTGATATTTCGGCCTAGCTGATTTTGTACTTCATTTTTGAACTCTTTGAACTTGTCAAAAGATTCACTCTTATGTCTCATTAGATAGACATAACCATACCTACTGAAATCATCAGTAAAGGTAATGAAGTATGAATAGCCACCTCTGGCATGTTTACTAAATGGCCCACACACATCACTGTGAATGAGGTCAAGTAAACCTGAAGCCCTTTGACCTTTGTTGGAAAAAGGAGACTTCGTCATTTTACCCATTAAACAAGCTTTGCATGTATCAAGCTCCTCATAGGAGAATGATCCCAGCAGTCCATGGTCATGCAACCGCTTAATGCGCTTCTTGTTAATATGGCCTAAACGACTATGCCATAGCAAGGTGCTGTCATCAGCATACTTGGCTTTCTTAATATCAATCTGCTGTATAGAACATTCCATGTCCAACATGAATAACCCATTGTTAATTGACCCAGTAGCATAAACAATATTATCAAAAGAAATATAACACTTTGAAATCTTGCATTCAAAGGAAAACCCTTTCCTGACAAGAGCAGGAATAGAGATAATATTCTTAGTTATGCTCGGCACAAAATAACAATTGTCCAGTTCTAATACAAGACCAGATGGTAAAGAGATGTGATAAACTCCTACAGCAACAGCAGCAACCCGTGCCCCGTTTCCTACTCGTAGGTCCACCTCATGCTGTCCCACCTGTCTTCTTCTCTTGAGTTCCTGTACATTTGAACAAATGTGAACTCCACATGCAGTGTCCAACACCCATGAAATAGAAGAAGAAACCATGACTTCAGTCACGAAAATACCTGAGCCAAAAGCGAAAGAGTTGCTTCCCTTCTTATCTCCTTGGAGCACTTTACAGTCCTTTTTCCAGTGACCCAGCTAGCCACAATGGAAACATCTGTATTCCTTTGACCGCTTTACCTTTTGTTTCAGAGCCTTGTTGTAGCTCTTGACAGGGGCTTTGCCCTTCTTCCCCTTCTTCTTGTTCCTAGAAGGAACCATTAGGACATAGGATGAAGGCGTTCCCTTCTCACGAGACTGAGTCTGCTCAGTAGTCAAGAGCATGTTCAGTAACTCTGCCGGGGTACAGTCGATCTTGTTCATATTAAAATTAATGATGAACGGATCGAAAGAGGCCGGGAGAGACTGCAAGATGATATCTACAACAAGCTCCTGATTGATGGTGTGTCCCAGTTTCTCTAAAGCCTCCTTGTACCCAATCATCTTGAGTACGTGAGCTCCCACTGGACTCCCTTCAGTCAGTTTGCTCTGAAAGAAAAGTTTAGTCAAGTTATAGCGTTCAGTCCTTGCCTGTGCTGCATACAGCATCTTGAGGTTTGCTATAATTTCTAGAGCAGATAAATCCTCATGCTGACGCTGCAGCTGTGGCGTCATAGACGCTAGCATAAGGCAAGCGACATCAATGCTATCATTGACATGCTTCTCATAAGCTTCCCGAACCGCCCTTGCGGCGTTCGCAGCGGGTTGAGGCGGTATAGCCGTCTCGAGGACATACAGTTTCCTCTCAGCCTTAAGAACAATCTTAAGGTGTCCGTACCAGTCTGAGAGGTTTGGCCCAGCAAACTTCTCCCTTTCCAGTAGGAATCGCACATTGAACGCTGTGGTGTTCGTTGCTGCAGTAATCTACAACAATGCAAGAACAGCAAGGTCAGTATCAATGTTAGAATCAATTCAGGACTTAAGAATGATTCTTTTCTCACTATTTTATCTGACTGAAAAATCCAGTAAAATAGTCCGAAAGAGTGAAACTCTTTTAGTGAGATGGGATCCAGATTTCATACTTGGTCTCCGCGTCCCGCTCAGGCGAGATAAGATGCACAGAGAGTACAAGCACTAATTTCTAGTAGGCAATCCCTGCCAATCGCTAACCCGTGCGATTCCCCTTCATCTGGGCAATCCAGCAGACTGTGCCAACTGAGTTGGTACAACACAGTCTCTGATCCCACAGATGGCTGCCTCCATATAGCTACCATATGCTCAATATGTAGCCTACATGGTCAAGCTGACCCGACCTACTCCCTGGACCACCACGTGCTATGCTGAGCAACAAGAAGCGATAAATCCCTTCTCTGTAACACGCAGGTGTAATCACACACCGTCTGAAGATAGATGGGCGTGCCCACTGAGTGGGTACAACACGGCCCCAACGATAGTCAGAACAGTGAGGTTTCGCGTCAGAAGGCTATCGTGCTTGATATTTAACGTTGGATTTTAACGGTCTTTTATCTTCTTACTATCATTCAAATCCTATGGTGATAGCAGAAGAATAGATCATGCAGTTACTAAATTACTTAAACAGTAAATTAAAAGCATGATGATCTTATGTGGTAAAGGCCCATTAAGCCTAAGCAAGACCTTAATAAACTTAAGTCTTCACTTGAGCTCTTCATGGGTCTTTAGCATTTTCTCTGGCCCAACCCGGGCCCAAGCGCCCACTGCAGCTCAGGTGCGCCCACCAGGTAAAATGCGCCTGTCCTAGAGTCAAACCCTAGACCTCCCACTGGTGAAGCCACTTGCTGCATGCGCCTCTGCCATGTGTGCTCTGTGCTCATGTCTGATTAAATTACAATTTAATCTATCTAGACATGATTGACTCGCAGGTCAATTACATTTTATAAATTAATTAAAATGTGATGTGCAGATCACAATAATAATTTACAATAATTCATCCAGGCACGCAGGCCCCAGCACAGCACACATTAAATTTAGGCAGCCCACATAAGATTAAATAGACAATCATTCATGTTATACAAACATCATGTGATCCAATCAAGAAAATAAAATTTTTTGAAAAACCCATTGGCTTCATTTTATTTCCTTTGTGCCCTACTACCTTACAACGGTCCATTAATAGGGATCCACTCATCAGACCTAGCCAGACCCACTGCCCTTGCATGCACCAAGTCATAACCGACTTGAGTCGACCTTATGGTCAACAATGCATGCCTTAAGGGCTGAACGTCCCTCATGAGTTCTGGCAAGCGGGTGTGACCCCGGGCCTTAATCATGAACATTCAATGGTTGTCTCAAGCAGACATCGCTACACGCCTTTCTGCAGTCGACCAATAGCCACCACATGCTTGCGCATAGGTGCCATCTGGTCGACCCATCTAGGCTGTCAGATGGTCTGATCAGACAGTTGGGTCTAAACTGGATGATGACTTCAACCCTAATAACCCGTCTAAGTTTTTACAGCAGGCGCTTATAGATCTAGTGGATGCGCGCAAGTAATATAAGTTTTAAGAAAAACAACAACATGCGCCAACTTACGTGTCATGCAAAAACATGAACAAACATACATGCGCCATGTAATCTCGCATGTAAACTCTAGATCATAAGCAAACGCAAACAAGGATCATACATTAAGCAATCATATAACATACAGAAACATGCGCTCTGATACCAATTGAAAGTTCCCTAAAGGGGGCGAAACCCTAATAGGCGCATATCAGAGGTTTTTTTGCATTGAGCGGAAGCTAGGGTTTCTAAAATCGCTTGCATGAATATATGATCAACTTAATAACATGTATAGATCGAGAAGGGATCATACCATAGCCATTGCTTGGATGGCGACTTGGAAGCAGAGAACGAAGTAGCTCTCCTCCAAAGGTGACGCACACAAGATGGGTGATCGCCTACTCCTTGTCGATCCTTGTGCTAGCAAGGCTCTCCAAGTCTCCTGATCGCTTGAAGGGAAGATGAGATGATCTCTTGGTTTTTCTTCTCTTCTCCTTTGCGTGAAGACTCACCACACGAGAGGAAGAGGCTACAAGAGGAAGAGGCGAGCCAAAATAGAGCAATGCTCTCGAACGTGAGGCATGCTCTCTATTTTGGAAAGCATGACTTCCAAAAATAGTAAACCCTCACACGTTCAAGTGTTCACGCCAAGTGAACAAATCGCAACCTTCTCCTCTTTGAACCATGCGCTCACTTGATGAGCCGGTTCAATTGGATTTGGTTCAAAGACCAAATTAAACCAAGCATTGGTCTAGATCAAATTAAACCATAAGGCTCAAGATCTAACCATTCATCTCTTGATGCTCTAGATCTCACCGATCTAGCATCAATTCTCTCGATCGAAGCTTACCGATCTCAAGCCCTAATCAATCAAACATGATCAGACCAGATCTCACTTACAATCAGAGTTTAAATCCCATTAAACTGAACCAAAACAATTCAGTCCACACGATCTGACTCAAGTAAGCTATATCATCAAATTGTGCGACCCTAAGGGTTTCCTTTAAATGTCGGTAATGATAACTCACGTTATCACGATCAGTGAGGGGTATCTAGCAACACATCACTGTCTCCCGATATAAAGGAAAGAGTCTTCCAAGACTACACCCAAACCACAGCACAAGTGTGAACCGAAGTCACTTGACATATGTGTTTCCTTTGCCACTGGATGTTCTTATTGGACAAGCGTGTCAAGCCTGTAATTCCAATATGATGAGAATGATTAGATCAGATGAACATAGTCATCTGGGTATGGCCATACACTTTCTCAATCATCTCATCCAGGGGGCCCCTATAGAACATCACACTCCAATCAAGGAGACGGCAATCCTATATCTATCACTAGTGCCCTAACATGACTCATGCTCACTATCCAAGATAGTCTATAACCATTATGTTTCAAATGATATTGAACTACCTCAAAACAATGCCAATCATCATTTAGAAACACAAGTGATATCAAGTCAGAGGAAATATGCCACTTGTTTGCATATAAGGATTATTCACATTGTGATAAGCAATTGAATATCCTAAGTAGGGTCTGTCCAGTACATCCAATGTACCCATGAGTCTACATCTTATTCCATGCTCGAAGCATCCTATAAGATTAGAACACATATTAGTCTCAATCATATCAAGGGTGTCTCATGTTCACCAAGATATCTCGACTAAGGACAAAACTGCATGTCAGCCAGGCTGAACAGCATTGAGACATTATTCAGAAGTATACATATTATAGCAAATGATGTAACAACCTGAATAACAACCATTGCCTTTATAAACATAGAGTTTATACATGATACTGAAATAATCCCAAGGCATCAAACATTAGCCTTAAGGGCATACCCCAACAAAAAATACAATAATCCATAAATTCAGAAGATCAAAAATCAACTAGAAAAGAGGTTTTAGAAAATACAGCACGGCTATGAAATATTTCACAGCCGTATTTTGCAAGCAGAACTCGATGAACAGTGCTGTCACCAATGATTTCATCGATTCCTCCTCCGATTGAACTCCTTTTCCTCTAAAACTTCTAGGATGTTGTCTTATCCTCTAGGCGAAGCTTCTACATGAAAATCATGGCCGGATATGGTCTCCACGCCTCTCGGCATGAGGCCAAACCTTAGCTGCCTCTCTGGTGATTTCTCCCTCGATACTAGATAAAAGTTTTTCTTTTTGGTGCGTGTGTCTTCTCCTCTTAAAGACAAGTCTGCCACAATTTTTGGATTTTGATTTGCAGCTCTGGATCAAAAGTTATGGCCCGCGCAAGATTCGGACTCGTAAAAATCACGTTTTTGACTGGGAATTACGGCAGTGTAATATGTTACGGCACTGCCGTAAAATAGCTTGAGTGTTCAGTTCTGGAGACGCTGGGAAATATGGTACCGTAATATCATTTACGACAGTGTTGTAATTTCAGTTGAGTTCTCTGGTCTAATGTCTTCACAAAATAAGGCTCCGTAAAATTCTTCATGGTGGTGCCGTAAAATCGGTTGAACACTCTGGTCTGAAACGCGAGAAAATACGGCCCGTGTAATTCTTTACGACAGTGCTATAAAATCACAAAAATTTTTGTTTGGAAAATCACCAAAATACGGCCATGTTCTTGATAATACGGTAGCCGTGAAAATACGGTACCGTAAAATAGTTTACGGCACTGCCGTATTTTGGTTCTTAGCTTCGATTTTTGTGAAATTTGTTATGTGACTTCTTCTTGATGATGGGAACTATTCCATGTATTTGATTTTGCTTAAAAATGCCCAAAATAGTGCCTTTTTTCCTGAAAATCATGAAAAACCAAAATAGAAGTAGACTTTGCAACATTTGGTGGATTTAGCATAAAAACAAGTAAAAGATCCTCAATTTAGCATGAAAAGGTATTTAAAATGATACAAAATATACTACATATTTTGGTGTCATCAGCTTCATCTCCTACCACTTCTTCCATTGGCGCATATACCTTGGAGGTGGCTCAAGGTTTGAAGAAGGTGGACAAAAGGCTTGGATCTTCTTCCCAAGGCTAGCACCGGGCGTGGAAGAAGAAGACTCAAGAGATCCGTGTGTGTGAGACTGCAGAGGGTGCATGCTTGGGCGCCTATCACGACATCGGCATCGTCTTGCTTTGAGGTATCTTCTATCTCATTGTGTCGACTCCCTCGCTTGCGATCTTCACTGAGTTTTTGGGACTAGCCTGTTTCGGGGATATTAATTCCGCTGCGCAATGTATTTGTGTAATTTCTATTTCTAAAAATTGTAAAATATCCCTGGGGTTTCCCAACAGTGGTATCAAAGTGACTTGCGAGACTCGAACGATGTATTTTCATGCTTTTCCATGCTCACATGCCATATCTCAATTTTCGCAAATTGCATGATCACATGGCAAACGATTTTTCTAAGTAGGAAAATTTAGGGTTTCTTGTTTCTATCATCTTTTCAATCTCTTTTGGATTTTTGGGTTATTTTTCTTGCATCATTTAAGGATCAAAGGCGCACGTAGTTTTGTCAAGTAGGACGGGCATTGTGTCTTCGGACTGGCCAGGTCTCTTGATCTGACAAAATTACCAGCCGAGAGGATCTTTGAAATCATCATGAAAATTAATCGCGAATAACTAAAAGATTTGTGATAAGAAGATGAGGAAAAGAGATTGGTTTTATGAAAAAGTAAAATTTTAGATTTTATGTTTTTCATGAGCATGTAGAATTGCATGTGTAGATACCTTACTTGTGCATAATGTTGTGATCATGAGTCAAGCCTCTTTTGCATGCCTGTGATGTATCCTTGTGAGGCCTGCGTGCTGCTTTTCCATTTACTTTTAACTAAGAAGAAGATTAGGGTGGCGCATGTACTTGGAGCTAGGCGCATGCATGAAGCTTGCGCATCTTGCATGGTGGCGCAACAAGCTTCAAAGATGGCGCATCCTTGCATGGGGGCGCAAGATAGGGTTTGGCCAAGCCTTGTGCTTGTGTCCTATCCCTCTTGTGACTTGCTAGATGGCGCACCTTCCTTAGAGGAAGACCATGGCATTGGCCGAACCTTGGGGTGTACCCCTAGCGTTTGAGAGCTAAACCGTGAGAGAAAGACCTTGGTGCCAACCTTGAAGATAGAGCTAGAGGTCAGCTAGGCTAGGTCTGGTATTGGGGCTTGAATCCAAGGTAAAGAGTTGAACCTCCTTTTGGCATGGGTTGGTTCAATGTCTTGAATAGGCTATGATCACATCATTCATTTATTGCTTTCGATATCTGCTAAAGCATGCCTATTTTATCGTTATGTTATCACTATAGGATTGCATGCCTGTAATGTTAGACATAAGATAAAACTGATGAGACCTCAAAAACCCTCATAAATAAATATCAAGTCTAGTAGCCTTCTAATGCGTAGCCCTCACTAAGCTATCGATCAGTGGTGTTGTGAACTGTTTCCCACCCTCGTGGGACACACCCACTTATCTTTAGAAAGTGCGTGGTGGCAATGGTTTCCCCAGTCCGTTTTAATCAGGCGTGCCTTCGCAAGGAAACTCGTTGGCCTTGGGCATAATGGTTAGGAATGGACTTGACTGGATTTCCACATATGCTGGGCATATGGTGGAACTCTAGAGGCATCGTTGAGAGGTTAGGGTTTCATGCTGTATCCATCCCTCGCTAGACATGAAATGCCTAGACTGTCTCAATAAGGGGAATTGCTTGGGGCAATCGGCCAACGTGCCCACCTTAGGAAGAATGGGTTACTTTGTGCATCTCATCCCACCCTCGTGGGAGGCAAAGCCTCATGTGGAAAAGGGATCTCATCTCACTAGGAAGTCTTAAACTTCCCGATTGACTTTGTGGGTTGTCAATTCGAATAAAATAGTAGGAGCCATAATCATTTAAAACAAGTCCAGTTTAAATGATTTGAAGTAGTACTAATCTGCTGTTTATTGGTTGTTGTAAAACAATGGCAACGAACAATAGCGGTTGGTAACTGTGATCTATCCTTGAGAAGGACAAGTTGGTTGGATCCAACTTGATGTATTGGTATATGAACTTGAGAATTGTGGTCAAGCTTGAGAGAAAGCTCTATGTCCTTGAGCAGCCCATTCCTGAACCACTTCCATGCTCGGCCTCAGCGGCTCAGAGGGATGCTTATGATAAGCATCAGGCTGACACTTTGGAGGTTGCACAATTGATGCTAACCAACATGTCGCCCGAGCTTCAAGGGCAATATGAATTGAAGAGTGCCTCTAAGATTATTACTAATCTAAGACAACTCTTTAATGGAATTGGTTAGGCTCAATCCTCCTAAAGTTGATATTCAGTGCGTTGAGCCGAAAGGCTTGACCAAGGAACTGAAATTAAAGATGGAATGGATCAGGAACAATAAGTGCTATTCATGTGGAGGGCCACCTCACATGTTGAAGGACATAGTGCAACTTCAGAATGAGAATAAGAGAGGCAAGGCTTCGTCTTCATACTTAGGTATTTATGTTACAGAAGTCAACCTTTCTACTTCTATGACATGGGTATTGGATACCGCATGTGAAGCTCATATTTGTACAAATATGCAGGGGCTCAAGAAAAGTAGATTGGTGCGGCCTGGAGAGATTGACCTACGGGTTGGAAACGGGGCACAGGTTGCTGCTGTCGCTGTAGGAGTTTTGACTCTTTCCCTGCCATCTGGACTTCAGTTAGAGTTAGATAATTGCTATTATGTACCTTTGCTTAACTAAGAACATTGTATCCATTCCTTGCTTGGCAAAGAAAGGATTTAAGTTTGAAATAAATAAGAACACTTGTTCTTTTTCATTTGCAAATATGTTCTATGGGAAGGGTACTTTGTGCAATGGTCTATATGTGTTAGACATGGATAACTCTATTTGTAACATAAATAATAAAATGACCAAACTGAGTGGTTTAGTTGGTGCTTTCTTATGGCATTGTCGATTAGCCCATGTAAACAAGAATCTCATTCAACAACTCCATGCAAATGGGTTGATAGATTCAAGTTCCTTGGAGGAATTTGATACATGCGAGCCTTGTTTATTAGGGAAAATGACAAAGGCACCCTTCACCAAAATTGGTGAGAGGGCAAGAGGTTTGTTGGATCTCATACATAGTGATGTGTGTGGGCCATTCAATAAACAAGCCAGAGGAGGGCACAACTACTTCATCACTTTTACTAATGACTTTAGTAGATATGGTTATGTCTACTTGATGAGACATAAGTCTGAATCCTTTGAGAAATTTAACGAATTCAGATATGAAGTAGAGAACCAGCTTGGTAGATCCATTAAGGCTCTTCGATCAGATCGTGGTGGAGAGTATCTGAGCAGTGAGTTCCTTGACTATCTAAAATAGTGTGGGATTCTATCCCAACTCACTCCTCCTGGAACACCTCAATGGAATGGTGTGTCTGAAAGGAGAAATCGAACCTTGTTGGACATGGTTCGGTCAATGATGAGTCATGCAACTCTACCTCCCTCATTCTGGGGGCATGCACTTGAAACAGCTTCTCTAATACTAAATAATGTTCCATCTAAGAGTTTCTCAAAGATTCCATACGAGGTATGGAGTGGGAGACGCCCTAATCTCACTTTTATCAGGATCTGGGGATGTGAGGCTTATGTCAAACGTTAAGATTCTAGCAAGCTAGAACCTAGATCTGATAAATGCGTGTTTGTGGGGTACCCTAAGGAAACTAAGGGTTACTACTTCTATGTTCCCACTGAGAACAAAGTTTTTGTTGCTCGGGGTGCTGTCTTTCTAGAGAAAGAATTTCTCATGAAAGAAGTTAGTGGGAGGAAGTTTGACTTGGACGAGGTCCAAGTGCAACCACAAGACACAGAGATAGAACCTGAGCCACCTACACTGGTTGCTGGGCAACCTGAGGCTCAGACACAGGCCCCACGTAGGTCTGGGAGGATTCGTAGTGCAATTGAGAGGTATGGGTCGCTGCCGACCCAACACGACGGTATCTTCATCATTGAGGATGAACCCAGGACCTATGATGAGTCGGTCAGTGGATCAGACTCTGAGAGATGGCTTGAGGCCATGCGATCCGAGATGGATTCCATGTCAGCTAACCAAGTTTGGGATTTGGTTGAGCTACCTGATGGGGTAAAACCCATAGGGTGTAAATGGGTCTTCAAGAGGAAGACAGACATGGATGACAACGTAGTAACCTATAACGGTAGACTAGTGGCTAAGGGATTCAAACAAATCCACGGGGTGGACTATGAAGAAACCTTCTCGCCAGTTGCCATGATCAAATCCATTCAGATTCTGCTTGCTATAGCTGCATATCATGACTATGAGAAATGGCAGATGGATGTAAAGATAGCGTTCCTTAACGGGAAGCTGACTGAGGATGTGTATATGACACAACCTGATGGCTTCATCCATCCTGTAGAAGCCAGTAAAGTTTGTGGGCTGAAGAGATCCATTTATGGATTAAAGCAAGCATCTCGAAGTTGGAATCTTCGATTCAATGAAGCTGTGAGAGACTATGGCTTTATCAAAAGCGAAGATGACGCCTGTGTATACAGAAAATTCAGTGGGAGCTTGGTGACTTTTCTGGTCTTGTATGTCGATGACATACTGCTCATTGGGAACAACATCCCTACTCTTCAAGCTGTGAAGACATTGTTAGGGAAGTGTTTCGAGATGAAGGACTTAGGGGAGGCTGCCTATATCCTAGGCATGAGGATCTACCGGGATAGAGCCAAGAGGCTCCTAGCGCTTAGTCAGAATACATACATTGATAAGGTCCTGGAAAGGTTCAACTTGGACCAATCCAAGAAAGGGTACCTTCCAGTGAGACATGGCCTTACTCTCTCAAAGAGCCAGTGTCCCACCACACAGGGTGAGAGGGATGACATGAGTCGAGTGCCCTATGCTTCGGCAGTAGAATCGATCATGTATGCAATGTTGTGTACTAAACTAGATGTGGCTTATGCTGTGAGCATAACCAGCCAATACCAATCCAATCCTGGAATACAGCACTGGGTGGCTGTAAAGAACATCCTTAAGTATCTGAGAAGAACTAAGAATCTGTTCTTGGTCTATGGGGGACAGGAAGACCTCAGTATGCAGGGCTACACTGATGCGTCATTCCAGTCTGACCCTAACAACTTTAGATCACAGGCCGGCTATGTGTTCAAGATGAATGGAGGCGCTGTATGCTGGAAGAGCTTCAAGCAATCCACCATCGCTGATTCTACAACCGAGGCTGAGTATGTGGCCGCTTCTGAGGTAGCCAAAGAAGCCGTTTGGATCAGGAAGTTCCTTTTAGAACTTCATGTGGTTCCTAGTGCAATGGATCCCATTGAGCTCTACTATGACAACAATGGAGCGATTGCACAAGCCAAGGAACCATAGTCTCATCAAAGATACAAACACATACTCAGGAGATTTCACCTGATTAGAGAGATCATAGACAGAGGTGATGTCAAGATTAGTAGAGTTGACACAGAGAACAATCTAGCAGACCCATTGACCAAGGTTTTCGTGCAGCAGAAGCATGATGGTCACGCCAGAGATATGGGGTTGAGGTTCCTCAACCTCTAGGTCTTAGTGTAAGTGAGAGATTGTTGGTGTATATGCCCTAGGACCTAGTTTTGGCCCATTATTGTACTACTTGATACTGAGATTTATATATCATACTGGCATTGTCGTTATCATTATTTGCTTACATCTACGAATATGTACTTATATGATAATGTCCCTAGAGACAGATTGGATCTGTGCTCGAATGATTGTCCCCAGTCGATGTACCTGAGTGGATATGAGACAACTCTGGTACTTGTGAGACTGGCATATGGGCTGGTTAGGCACGACGTGCTAATGCAGACATATAGGTATATCAGTGGTGGATATACCAGACTATTCCGCTGTGAGGCAATGACTTGGTGTCACGAGTTATCCTCACAAGTGATAGGAGATTCATTGATCCTTTGACTTGAGGTCATTGGCCATTCTATATGGTTAGGGATATGCTTTGATGCAACCTAACACCTCGCCGTAGTTAGGGGGTAATAACGGTTGTCATTGATCATGTCACAACCCATAGGAGAAGGTCAATAGACAAACATAGGATTTGCCCCTTCCTAAGGGAAGCATGATATCCATGGAGCTCCTCTATGGTTCGATGACTGAAAGTGTATGGCCATACCCAGATGAGACCTGATTTAGTCATAACCATGAGATTGGATAAAAACAAGTGGTGACACACTTGTCCAATCGGATATCAGTTCGGCAAAGAGACTGTAATGCATCTGTACCTAGTTATGATGATGGGGATGTCGATGTTGATATCCATTCCAATAACCTGGGTAGCAGCGATACACTGCTAGGTGCCACTCACTGCTTGTGGTGACCTTTGGTCAGCACTGCCAGCGTCAGAGGAACCTATAGGGTCACACACCTTGATACTTGAGTTCTCGTATTGATCGGGAAGCCTTATGATCGAGTTATTGGATAACTCGAATCTATTCCTTGGAGATTTCATCAGCGCCAATGGGCCTGATGAGTTGGAAGAAACTTATTGGAGCCAACTTCCAATTTTGGCAAACTGGACGAATTAACCATGGTTAGCCTCATTTGACCTTGGGTCACATTGGATTGGATCCAATAGCTTGATTAACATGGGTAATGATCTTTGGGCTAGGCCCATTGCTTAGTTGGGCTCACTAATAAGTTGTCATGATGAGGACATATCCTATAAGGATATAATGGGGTGAAATTATCCCCATAGGCGCCTAAGGGGCATAATGGGGTGTAGTAGGCTAATTTGCTTCATTATGGAAGCAAATTGCGCCTAGCCCTAACCCTAAGCGCCTCTTGCCCTATATATGAGGCCCTAGCCGCCCCTCTCTTGATGTTCTCTTCCTTGGAGGCATGAACACATCAAGAGGCATGGGCAAAGAGGCATAGGCGCATCTCTTCCTCTCCAAGCCGCAAGCATCCCTTCTCTTCTCCTCTTGGCGCATGTGAGGGAAATCCTTGGTGTCTTCATCATCTTCCTCCTTCCTTGGTGCAAGAGAAGCAAGAAGGTTGGTGGCATCATCTCCTACCACTTCTTCCATTGGCACATATACCTTGGAGGTGGCGGAAGGTTTGAAGAAGGTGGACAAAAGGCTTGGATCTTCTTCCCGAGGCTAGCACCGGGCGTGGAAGAAGAGGACTCAAGAGATCCGTGTATGTGAGACTGCAGAGGGCGCATGCTTGGGTGCCTATCACGACATCGGCATTGTCTTGCTTTGAGGTATCTTCTATCTCATCGTGTCGACTCCCTTGCTTGCGATCTTCACTGGGTTTTTGGGACTAGCTTGTTTCAGGGATATTATTTCCGCTGTGTAATGTATTTGTGTAATTTCTATTTCTGAAAATTGTAAAATATCCCCGGGGTTTCCCAACAAGAGCAAGCCTTCATCCTCCTTCCCTCTTGGCGCAAGGACTTCAAGGCATTGGTGGCATCTTCTTCATCTCCTCCCCTTCTTCTCTTGGTGCATCTTCCCTTTGAAGGTGGCACAAGCTTTGAAGAAGGTGACCTAAGGCTTGGATCTTCTTCCCAAGGCTTGCACCGGGCGAGGAAGAAGAGAGCTCGAGGCATCCGTGTGTGTGAGACTATAGAGGGCGAACACTTGGGTGCCTTGCTCGACATCGGCTTCTCACTTTGCTCCTGAGGTATTTTCTATCACATCGTGTCGACCCCCTTGCTTGACGATCTTCACTGGGTTTTTGGGACTAGCCTGTTTTGGGGACATTATTCCGCTGTGTATGTAATCTCTGTAATGCCAAAATTTGTAAAATATCCCCGGGGTTTCCCAACAATGATGCCATTGCCTAAGGGACTGAACAATGGCGTAAAACTCTTTGTCGTACATGGAGTAACGTTAGCACACATTGTTTAGCTTCTCGCTTTGGAAGGCAACGGGGTGGCCCTCCTAACTAAGGGTGCCACCGATGTCGGTGCCAGAGGCATCATAGGCAACCTCGAAGATGTTCGAGAAGTCGGGGAGGCGAAGGATAGGGGCAGTAGTTATGATGTCTTTGAAGGCTAGGAATGCAAGTCTAGCCGTGGTGGTCCAACAGATGTCTTCATGCTTGGTGCACGCCGTCATATGTGAGGCACTGGTGCTGAACCCCTTGATGAAGTGGCAGTAGAAGGCTACGAGGTTGAGAAAGCTGTGGACCTCGATGACGGACTGTAAAACCCCTAAAGCAAAGGGGGCCGAAACCCTAATAGGAGGCGCATATAAACTTTGATAGCGGAAGCAAGGATTTCTAGGGTTTCATAAGATCGCATGTGGTATAACCATATGATCAACTTAATTTAACTTAAGATCAAGATGTGATCTTACCATTGCCATGGATGGATGGCGACTTGGAAGAAGAGGGCGATGTGGCTCTCCTCCAAAGGTGACGCACACAAGGTGAAGATGGCTACTCCCTTATCACCTTTGTGCTAGCAAAGCTTCAAGGGGTCTTGTCGTATGGAGGAGATGATAGAGACTTCTTTGCTTGGCCGAATCCCTTCTCTTTCGTCAACCCACCTTCCACACGAGAGTGCAAGCGGTCACACGAGAATAGAGGAGCGTTGAGGCGTTTTTGCGTCTTAGCGAAGTGGCATTGATGACATTCCAAAAATAGAATGACATGAAGCCATGATCTCAAAACCGACCAAAAACGCTTACAAGCATTGAACCATGCGTTCACTCATGTGAACCGGTTCAAGCTAAATCGATCCAATTGTATTTGGTTCAAAAACCAAATCAAATCAGCCCAAGCCATGGTCTAGATCTCATTAAACCCTAAGGCTCCAGATCTAACCGTTCATCTCCTGATGCTCTTGATCTCACCGATCTAGCATCAATTCTCTCGATCGAAGCTTACCGATCTCAAGCCCTAATCAATCAAACATGATCAGACCAGATCTCACTTACAATCAGAGTTTAAACTCCTTTAAACTGAACCAAAACAATTCAGTCCACACGATCTGACTTAAGTAAGCCATATCATCAAATTGTGCGACCCTGAGGGTTTCCTTTAAATGTCGGTAACGATAACTTACGTTATCACGATCTGTGAGGGGTATCTAGCAACACATCACTGTCTCCCGATATAAAGGAAAGAGTCTTCCAAGACTACACCCAAACCACAGCACAAGTGTGAATCCACTTCACAAGGCATACATGTTTCCTTTGCCACTGGATGTTCTTATTGGACAAGCGTGTCAAGCCTGTAACTCCAATATGATGAGCATGATTAGATCAGATGATCATAGTCATCTGGGTATGGCCATACACTTTCTCAATCATCTCATCCAGGGGGGCCCTTTAGAACATCACACTCCAAACTAGGAGACGGCAATCCTTTATCTATCACTAGTGTCCTAACCTGACTCATGATCATTATCCAAGATAGTCTATAACCATTATGTTTCAAATGATATTGAACTACCTCAAAACAATGACAATCATCATTTAGAAACACAAGTGATCTCAAGTCAGAGGACATGTGCCACTTGTTGCAAACAAGGATTATTCACATTGTGACAAGCAATTGAATATCCTAGTAGGGTCTGTCCAGTACATCCAATGTACCCATGAGTCTACATCTTATTCCATGCTCGAAGCATCCTATAAGATTAGAACACATATTAGTCTCAATCATATCAAGGCTGTCTCATGTTCACCAAGATATTTCGACTAAGGACATATAGCATGTCAGCCAAGCTGAACAGCATTGAGACATTATTCAGAAGTACACTTATTGCAGCAGAGAATGTAACAAACTGAATAACAACCATTGCCTTTATAAACATAAGAGTTTATACATGATACTGAAAGAATCCCAAGGCCTCAAACATTAGCCTTAAGGGCATACCCCCAACAATCTCCCACTTGCACTTAATCTAATGGTTGAGAAATCTCAAACCCATATTATTACAGTGCTTCTCATGCTTCTGCTGCGCCAGAGGCTTGGTAAGCGGGTCAGCCAGATTGTCATCTGTATGAACCTTGCAGATTTTGATCTCACCACGATCAATGATCTCCCGGATCAAGTGAAACCGTCTCTGTATGTGCTTGGACTTCTGATGCGACCGTGGTTCCTTTGCTTGTGCGATTGCTCCAGTGTTATCACAGAAGATAACCAAAGGATCTGCACTCGAAGGAACAACACCAAGTTCTTGAATGAACTTACGAATCCACACTGCCTCCTTGGATGCTTCCGAGGCTGCAACATACTCGGCTTCTGTTGTGGAATCAGCAACAATAGACTGTTTGAAACTTTTCCACACCACTGCTCCTCCATTCAAGCTAAAAACATAGCCTGATTGCGATCGGAAATCATCCTGGTCAGATTGGAACGAAGCGTCAGTATATCCTTCAATACTGAGTTCTTCCTGACCTCCATAAATCAAGAACATATCTTTGTCCTCCGCAGATATTTTAAAATGTTCTTGACCGCAATCCAGTGCGCCTGACCTAGATTACTTTGGAATCGACTGGTCACGCTTAACCCGTAAGCGACGTCTGGGCGAGTACATAACATCGCATACATAATGGACCCAATAGCCGAAGCATAAGGCGTATTGTCCATTTCATCTTTCTCAGTCTGTGTTTGTGGACACTGACTCTTTGAAAGATTCAGACAATGTCTGATTGGAAGATATCCTCTTTTAGAATTTTCTAAATGAAATCTCTCCAGGACTTTATCGATGTAAGTACTTTGACACAGCCCGAGAAGCCTCTTAGATCTATCCCTGTAGATCTTCACACCTAATACATAGGCTGCTTCTCCTAAATCTTTCATCTGGAAACATTTTCTTAACCATGCTTTAACAGCATGCAGTTCAGGAATATCGTTTCCAATGATTAAGATATCATCGACGTAGAGGACTAGGAAAGTAATCACGCTCCCACTAAACCTCTTATATACACACGGGTCGTCTTCATTCTTGATGAAACCAAATTCACATATTGATTCATCAAAACGAATATTCCAGCTTCTAGATGCTTGCTTAAGTCTATAAATGGACTTCTTTAACTTGCATATTTTATGAGGATCTGATGGATTAGTGAAACCTTCAGGTTGTGTCATATACACATCCTCATCCAGTTTTCCATTCAGGAAAGCGGTCTTCACATCCATTTGCCAGATTTCATAATCGTAATATGCTGCTATCGCGAGAATAATCCGAATAGACTTGAACATGGCTACAGGAGAGAAAGTTTCATCATAATCTATCCCGTAGATTTGTTTGAAACCTTTCGCAACTAGCCTGCCTTTATAGGTAACCACGTTACCATCCATGTCAATCTTCTTCTTGAAGATCCATTTACAGCCTATAGGGATTACTCCCGGAGGCGGATCAACCAAATCCCAGACTTGGTTATCTGACATGGAGTCCATCTCGGCTCGCATAGCTTCAAGCCATCTAGCTGACTCCGGTCCACTGACCGCATCCGCATAAGTGAGGGGTTCATCATGATCAATGATGTAGACTCCGTCATAGCGCTCAGGCTGTCGACGGATCCTTCCCGATCTATGCGGTTCCCGTGATATCTGAGCCTCAGGTTGTTCAATAACTGTTCTACCGGCTCAGGCTCATCCAACTGTGCTTGACTACTTTGTCCTTCTCCTGGATTCTCATCCAGCTTTATTTCTCTCCCACTGGCTTCTTGCAGAAGAAACTCCTTCTCAAGAAAAATAGCCGTCCGAGCAACAAATACTTTGTTCTCTTTGGGATCGTAGAAATAATAACCCTTAGTTTCCTTAGGGTAACCGACAAAGATGCATTTATCAGATCTGCTCTCCAGTTTCCCAGAGGCGAGCTTTTTGACATAAGCTTCGCAACCCCAGATCTTAATAAATGACAAGCTCGGCTGTTTCCCATACCATAACTCATATGGAGTCTTTGAAACTGCCTTGGATGGCACTCGGTTTAGTACCTTTGCAGCTGTTTCCAGTGCAAATCCCCAAAAGGAGTAAGGTAGAGTAGCCTGACTCATCATAGAACGAACCATATCCAGTAAGGTTCTGTTCCTCCTCTCGGACACACCATTCCATTGCGGTGTTCCTGGTGGAGTGAGCTGTGAGATAATCCCACACTCCTTCAGATAGTCAGTAAACTCTCGACTTAGGTATTCACCACCTCGATCAGAACGAAGTGCCTTAATATTTCGGCCTAGCTGATTCTGTACTTCATTCTTGAACTCTTTGAACTTGTCAAAAGATTCACTTTTATGTCTCATTAGATAGACATACCCATATCTACTGAAATCATCAGTAAAGGTAATGAAGTATGAATAGCCACCTCTGGCATGTTTACTAAATGGCCCACACACATCACTGTGTATAAGGTCAAGTAAACCTGAAGCCCTTTGACCTTTGTGAGGAAAAGGAGACTTCGTCATTTTGCCCAATAAACAAGCTTTGCATGCATCAATCTCCTCATAGGAGAATGATCCCAGCAGTCCATGATCATGCAACCGCTTAATGCGTTTCTTGTTAATATGGCCTAAACGACTATGCCATAGCAAGGTGCTGTTATCAGCATACTTGGCTTTCTTATTATCAATATTTTGTATAGAACATTCCATGTCCAACATGAATAACCCATTGTTAATTGACCCAGTAGCATAAATAATATTATCAAGAGAAAGATAACACTTTGAAGTCTTGCATTCAAAGGAAAACCTTTTCCTGACAAGAGCAGGAATAGAGATAATATTTTTCGTAATGCTTGGTACAAAATAACAATTGTTCAGTTCTAATACAAGTCCAGATGGTAATGAGATGTAATATTCTCCTACAGTAACAGCAGCAACCCGTGCCCCGTTTCCTACTCGTAGGTCCACCTCATCCTGTCCCACCTGTCTTCTTCTCTTGAGTTCCTGTACATTTGAACAAATGTGAACTCCACATGCAGTGTCCAACACCCATGATATAGAAGAAGAGGATATCATGACTTCAGTCACAAAAATACCTGAGTCAGAAGCGATGCTTCCCTTCTTGTCTCCTTGGAGCGCTTTACAGTCCTTTTTCCAGTGACCCAGCTGGCCACAATGGAAACATCTGTATTCCTTCGACCGCTTAACCTTTTGTTTCAGAGCCTTGTTGTAGTTCTTGACAGGGGCTTTGCCCTTCTTCCCCTTCTTCTTGTTCCTCGAAGGAAACATCAAGACAGAGGTTGAAGGCTTTCCCTTTAGAGTCTCCTCTGTAGTCAAGAGCATATTCAGCAACTCTGCCGGAGTACAATCGATCTTGTTCATATTAAAATTAATAATGAACGGATCGAAAGAGGCCGGGAGGGACTGCAGAATAATGTCTACAGCAAGCTCCTGATTGATGGTATGCCCCAGTTTCTCTAGAGACTCTTTGTGCCCTATCATCTTGAGCACATGAGCTCCCACTGGACTCCCTTCAGTCAGTTTGCTCTGAAAGAAAAGCTTGGTCAAATTATAGCGCTCAGTCCTCGCCTGTGCAGCATATAGCATCTTGAGGTTTGCTATAATTTCTATAGCAGACATATCCTCATGATGACGCTGCAGCTGTGGCGTCATAGACGCTAGCATCAGGCAAGCGACATCAATGCTATCATTGACATGCTTTTCATAGGCATCCCGAACCGCCCTTGCGGCGTTCGGAGCGGGTTGAGGCGGTATAGCCGTCTCGAGGACATACAGTTTCCTCTCTGCCTTAAGAACAATCTTAAGGTGTCCGTACCAGTCTGAGAAGTTTGGCCCAGCAAACTTCTCCCTTTCCAGTAGGGATCGCACATTGAAGCTCATGGTGTTCGTTGCTGCAGGAATCTACAACAATGCAAGAACAGCAAGGTCAGTATCAATGTTTAGAATCAATCCAGGACTTAAGAAAGATTCTTTTCTCACTATTTTATCTGACTGAAAAATCCAGTAAAACAGTCCGAAAGAGTGAAACTCTTTTAGTGAGATGGGATCCAGATTTCATACTTGGTCTCCACGTCCCGCTCAGGCGAGATAAGATGCACAGAGAGTACAAGCACTAATTTCTGGTAGGCAGTCCCTGCCAATCGCCAACCCGTGCGATTTCCCTTCATCTGGGCAATCCAGCAGATTGTGCCAACTGAGTTGGTACAACACAGTCTCTGATCCCACAGATGGCTGCCTCCATATAGCTAACATATGCCCCATATGTAGCCTACATGGTCAAGCTGACCTGACCTACTCCCTGGACCACCACGTGCTATGCTGAGCAACGAGAAGCGATAAATCCCTTCTCTGTAACACGCAGGTGTAATCACACACCGTCTGAAGATAGATGGGCGTGCCCACTGAGTGGGTACAACACGGCCCCAACGATAGTCAGAACAGTGAGGTTTCGCGTCAGAAGGCTTACGCGCTTGATATTTAGCGTTGGATTTTAACGGCCTTTTATCTTCTTAACTATCATGCAAACCCTATGGTGATAGCAGAAGTTAAATCATGCAGTTCTAATTATATAAACAATAAATAGAAAGCATGCTGATCTTATGTGGTAAAAGCCCATTAACTCTAAGTAATACCTTAATTTAACTTAAGTCTTCACTTGAGCTCTCCATGGGTCTTTTGCATCTCATCTGGCCCAACCCAGGGCCCAAGCGCCTACTGCAGCTCAGGTGCGCCCACCAGGTAAATGCGCCTGTCCCAGAGTCGAACCCTGGACCTCCCACCTGGTCAAGCCACTGCTGCATGCGCCAATGCCATGTCTGCTCTGTGCTCTTGTCTGATTAAAATTACAATTTAATCTATCTAGACAAGATTGACACGCAGGTCAATTACACAATAAATTAATTAAAAATGTGATACGCAGATCACAATAATATTAATTTACAATTTAATCCAGGCTCGCAGGCCCCAGCACAGCACACATTAATTTAGGCAGCCCACATAAGATTAAATAGACATAAATCATGGTATTCATTCATCATGTGATCCAATAACAAAAATAAAATTTTTGAAAACCCCTTGGCATCAATTTTATTTTTCTTATGTGCCCTACTACCTTACAACGGTCCATTAATAGGGATCCACTCATCATGTCTAGTCAGATCCACTGCCCTTGCATGCACCAAGTCCTAACTGACTTGAGTCGACCCAATGGTCAACCATGCATGCGCCAAGGGCTGAACAACCCTCATGAGTTCTGGCAAGCGGGTGTGACCCCGGGCCTAACTCATGTGTGTTCACTGATTGTCTCAACCAGACCTCGCTACACGCCTGTCTGCAGTCGACCTATAGCCACCTCGTGCTTGCGCACAGGTGCCATCTGAAGAAACCCCTTTCGAGAGGGGGGCGAAAACCCTAAGCATGGCGCAAATAAAATTTTGCAAGCGGAAGCAAGGGTTTGATGATCTTTTGCATGCCATATGATCAACTATCATAGATTGAATAGATCAAGAGTAGATCATACCAATGCCATCGGTTTGGTTGGTGCCTTGGAAGCAAAGACGCAAGTGCTCCTTCTCCAAAGGTGACGCACACAACAAGTGAAGATGGCTTGCTCCTTTGAATCCTTTGTGCTAGCAAAGTGCTTCAATGGGACCTTGTCGCGTGAAGGAGAGGATAGAGATCGCTTTTCTCGGCCGAATTCCTCCTCTTGTCGTCAACAGACTTTTCTCTCCACGAGATTGCAAGCGGTCATCATCCAAGAGAAGCGTTGAGGCATTTTTACAAAGTCGCCTTGATGACTTTCCAAAAATGGAATGACATGAAGTAATGCTTTGAAAACCGACCAAAACGCTTAAGCATTGAACCAAGCGTTCACACACATTTGAACCGGTTCATGCTCAATCGATCCAATTGACTTTGGTCCAAAAAACCAAATCAAATCAGCCCAAGCCATGGTCTAGACCTCATTGAACTAATAGGTTCCAGATCTAACCGTTCATCTCCTGATGCTCCTGATCTTACCGATCTAGCATCATCTCTCTCGATCGAAGCTTACCGATCTCAAGCCCTAATCAATCAAACATGATCAGACCAGATCTCACTTACAATCAGAGATTAAATCCCTTTAAACTGAACCCAAACAATTCAGTCCACACGATCTGACTCAAGTAAGCCATATCATCAAATTGTGCGACCCTGAGGGTTTCCTTTAAATGTCGGTAACGATAACTTACATTATCACGATCAGTGAGGGGTATCTAGCAACACATCACTGTCTCCCGATATAAAGGAAAGAGTCTTCCAAGACTACACCCAAACCACAGCACAAGTGTGAATCCACTTCACAAGGCATGCATGTTTCCTTTGCCACTGGATGTTCTTATTGGACAAGCGTGTCAAGCCTGTAGTTCCAATATGATGAGCATGATTAGATCAGATGCACATAGTCACCTGGGTATGGCCATACACTTTCTCAATCATCTCATCTAGGGGGCCCCTATAGAACACCACACTCCTTCAACAAGGAGACGGCAATCCTCTATCTATCACTAGTGCCCTAACCTGACTCATGATCATTATCCAAGATAGTCTATAACCATTATGTTTCAAATGATATTGAACTACCTCAAAACAATGACAATCATCATTTAGAAACACAAGTGATCTCAAGTCAGAGGACATGTGCCACTTGTTGCAATCAAGGATCATTCACATTGTGACAAGCAATTGAATGTCCTAGTAGGGTCTGTCCAGTACATCCAATGTACCCATGAGTCTACATCTTATTCCATGCTCGAAGCATCCTATAAGATTAGAATACATATTAGTCTTAACCATATCAAGGCTGTCTCATGTTCACCAAGATATCTCGACTAAGGACTTTATAGCATGTCAGCCCAGCTGAACAGCTTTGAGACATTATTCAGAAGTACACTAATTGCAGCAGAGAAGGTAACAACCTAAATAATAACCAGGCCTTTATAAACACAAGAGTTTATTACATGATACAGATACAATCCCAAGGCCTCAAACATTAGCCTTAAGGGCATACCCCAACAATCTCCCACTTGCACTTAATATAATGGTTGAGAAATCTCAAACCCATATTATTATAGTGCTTCTCATGCTTCTGCTGCGCCAGAGGCTTGGTAAGCGGGTCAGCTAGATTGTCATCTGTATGAACCTTGCAGACTTTGATCTCGCCACGATCAATGATCTCCCGGATCAAGTGAAACCGTCTCTGTATGTGCTTGGACTTCTGGTGCGACCGTGGTTCCTTTGCTTGTGCGATTGCTCCAGTGTTATCACAGAAGATAACCAAAGGATCTGCACTCGAAGGAACGACACCAAGTTCTCTCACGAACTTACGAATCCACACTGCCTCCTTGGATGCTTCCGAGGCTGCAACATACTCGGCTTCTGTTGTGGAATCAGCAACAGTTGACTGTTTGAAACTCTTCCACACCACTGCTCCACCATTCAAGCTAAAAACATAGCCTGATTGCGATCGGAAATCATCCTGGTCCGACTGGAACGAAGCGTCAGTATATCCCTCTATACTGAGTTCTTCCTGACCACCATATATCAAGAACATATCTTTGGTCCTCCGCAGATATTTTAAAATGTTCTTGACTGCAATCCAGTGCGCCATACCTGGATTACTTTGGAACCGACTGGTCACGCTTAACCCGTAAGCGACGTCTGGGCGAGTACACAACATCGCATACATTATGGACCCAATAGCCGAAGCATAAGGCGTATTGTCCATTTCATCTTTCTCAGTCTGTGTTTGTGGACACTGACTCTTCGAAAGATTCAGACCATGTCTGACTGGAAGATATCCTCTTTTAGAATTCTCTAAATGGAATCTCTCCAGGACTTTCTCGATGTAAGTACTCTGGCACAGCCCGAGAAGCCTCTTAGATCTATCCCTGTAGATCTTCACACCTAAAACATAGGCTGCTTCTCCTAGATCTTTCATCTGAAAACATTTTCCTAACCATGCTTTAACAGCATGCAGTTCAGGAATATCGTTTCCAATGATTAAGATATCATCGACGTAGAAGACTAGAAAAGTAATCACGCTCCCACTAAACCTCTTATATACACACGGGTCATCTTCGTTCTTGATGAAGCCAAACTCAGAGATTGATTCATCAAAACGAATATTCCAGCTTCTAGATGCTTGTTTAAGTCCATAAATGGACCTTTTTAACTTGCATATTTTATGATGATCTGCTGGATTAGTGAAACCTTCAGGTTGTGTCATATACACATCCTCATCCAATTTTCCATTAAGGAAAGCCGTCTTCACATCGATATGCCAGATCTCATAATCGTAATATGCTGCTATCGCGAAAAGAATCCGAATAGACTTAAACATGGCTACAGGTGAGAAAGTTTCATCATAATCTATCCCGTAGATTTGTTTGAAACCTTTCGCAACTAGCCTGCTTTTATAGGTAACTACGTTACCATCCATGTCAATCTTCTTCTTGAAGATCCATTTACAGCCTATAGGGATTACTCCCGGAGGCGGATGAACCAAATCCCAGACTTGGTTATCTGACATGGAGTCCATCTCGGCTCGCATAGCTTCAAGCCATCTAGCTGACTCCGGTCCACTGACCGCATCCGCATAAGTAAGGGGTTCATCATTATCAATGATGTAGACTCCGTCATAGCGCTCAGGCTGTCGACGGATCCTTCCCGATCTACGCGGTTCCCGTGATATTTGAGCCTCAGGTTGTTCAGTAACCTGTTCTACCGGCTCAGGCACATCCAACTGTGCTTGACTACTTTGTCCATCCTCTGGATTCTCATCCAGCATTATTTCTCTCCCACTGGCTTCTTGCAGAAGAAACTCCTTCTCAAGAAATATTGCCGTCCGAGCAACAAATACTTTGTTCTCTTTGGGATCGTAGAAATAATAACCCTTAGTTTCCTTAGGGTAACCGACAAAGATGCATTTGTCAGATCTGCTCTCCAGTTTCCCAGAGGCGAGCTTTTTGACATAAGCCTCGCAACCCCAGATCCTGATAAAAGTCAAGCTCGGCTGTTTCCCATACCATAACTCGTATGGAGTCTTAGAAACTACCTTGGATGGCACTCGGTTTAGTACCTTTGCAGCTGTTTCCAGTGCAAATCCCCAAAAGGAGTATGGAAGAGTAGCCTGACTCATCATAGAACGAACCATATCAAGTAACGTTCTATTTCTCCTCTCGGACACACCATTCCATTGCGGTGTTCCTGGCGGAGTGAGCTGTGAGATAATCCCACACTCCTTCAGATAGTCAGTAAACTTATGACTCAAGTATTCTCCACCTCGATCAGAACGAAGTGCCTTGATATTTCGGCCTAGCTGATTCTGTACTTCATTCTTGAACTCTTTGAACTTGTCAAAAGATTCACTTTTATGTCTCATTAAATAGACATACCCATACCTACTGAAATCATCAGTAAAGGTAATGAAGTACTGATAGCCACCTCTGGCATGTTTACTAAACGGCCCACACACATCACTGTGTATAAGGTCAAGTAAACCTGAAGCCCTTTGACCTTTGTTAGGAAATGGTGACTTCGTCATTTTACCCATTAAACAAGCTTTGCATGTATCAATCTCCTCATAGGAGAATGATCCCAGCAGTCCATGATCATGCAACCGCTTAATGCGCTTCTTGTTAATATGGCCTAAACGACTATGCCATAGCAAGGTGCTGTCATCAGCATACTTGGCTTTCTTATTATCAATGTTTTGTATAGAATATTCCATGTCCAACATGAATAACCCATTGTTGATTGAACCAGTTGCATAAACAATATTATCATAAGATAAAACACACTTTGAAATATTACATTCAAAGGAAAATCCCTTCCTGACAAGAGCAGGAATGGAGATAATATTTTTAGTGATACTGGGAACAAAGTAACAATTGTTTAATTCCAATACAATGCCAGATGGTAAAGAAATGAAATAGTCTCCTACAGCAATAGCAGCAACCCGTGCCCCGTTTCCAACGCGTAGGTCTACCTCATGCTGTCCCACCTGCCTTCTTCTCTTGAGTTCCTGTACATTTGAACAAATGTGAACTCCACATGCAGTGTCCAACACCCATGAAACAGAAGAAGATGATATCATGACCTCAGTCACAAATATACCTGAGCCAGAAGCAATGCTTCCCCTCTTGTCTCCTTGGAGCGCTTTACAGTCCTTTTTCTAGTGACCCAGCTGGCCACAGTGGAAACACCTGTTGTCCTTTGACCGCTTTACCTTCTGTTTCAGAGCCTTACTGTAGTTCTTGACAGGGGCTTTGCCCTTCTTCCCCTTCTTCTTGTTCCTGGAAGGAACCATTAAGACAGAGGTTGAAGGCTTTCCCTTCAGAGTTTCCTCAGTAGTCAAGAGCATATTCAGCAGCTCTGCCGGAGTACAATCGATTTTGTTCATATTAAAGTTAATGATGAACGCATCGAAAGAAGGCGGAAGAGACTGCAGAATAATATCTACAGCAAGCTCCTGGTTGATGGTATGCCCCAGTTTCTCCAGAGCCTCCTTGTGCCCAATCATCTTGAGCACGTGAGCTCCCACTGGGCTCCCTTCAGCCAGTTTGCTCTGAAAGAAAAGCTTTGTCAGATTATAGCGTTCTGTCCTCGCCTGTGCAGCATACAGCATCTTGAGGTTCGCTATAATCTCTATAGCCGACATATCCTCATGCTGACGCTGCAGCGGTCGCGTCATAGACGCTAGCATCAGGCAAGCGACATCAATGCTATCATTGACGTGCTTTTCATAGGCATCACGAACCGCCCTTGCGGCGTTCGCAGCGGGTTGAGGCGGCACAGCCGTCTCGAGGACATACAGTTTCCTCTCTGCCTTAAGAACGATCTTAAGGTGTCCGAACCAGTCTGAGAAGTTTGGCCCAGCAAACTTCTCCCTTTCCAGTAGGGATCGCACATTGAAGCTCATGGTGTTCGTTGCTGCAGGAATCTACAACAATGCAAGAACAGCAAGGTCAGTATCAATGTTCAGAATCAATCCAGGACTTAAGAAAGATTCTTTTTCTCACTATTTTATCTGGCTGAAAAATCCAGCAAAACAGCCCGAAAGAGTAGAACTCTTTTAGTGAGATGGGATCCAGATTTCATACTTGGTCTCCGCGTCCCGCTCGGGCGAGATAAGATGCACAGAGATGACAAGTACTAATTTCTGGTAGGCTGTCCCAGCCAATCGCCAACCCGTGCGATTCCCCTTCATCTGGGCAATCCAGCAGACTGTGCCAACTGAGTTGGTACAACACAGTCTCTGATCCCACAGATGGCTGCCTCCATGTGCTACCATATGCTCCACACATGTAGCCTACATGGTCAAGCTGACCCGACCTACTCCCTGGACCACCACGTGCTATGCTGAGCAACGAGAAGCGATAAATCCCTTCTCTGTAACACGCAGGTGAAATCACACACCGTCTGAAGATAGATGGACGTGCCCACTGAGTGGGTTCAACACGGCTCCAACGATAGTCAGAACAGTGAGGTTTCGCGTCAGAAGGCATTACGTGCTTGATATTTTAGCGTTGGATTTTAACGGTCTTTTATCTTCTTACTATCAGGCAAATCCTATGGCTATAGCAGAAGATAAATAACTCATGCAATTCTATTATTAAACAATAAAAAGAAAGCATGGATCTTATGTGGTAAAAGCCCATAGAGCCTAAGTAAGACCTTAAATCAACTTAAGTCTTCACTTGCTCTTCTTGGGTCTTTTGCATCTCATCTGGTCCAACCCAGGGCCCTTGCGCCAAGAGCACCTCAGGTGCGCCACCAGCTGAAAGCCCCTCTGGGATGTGTGCCTTTGTGCTCTTGTCTAATCAAAATACATTTTGATCTATCTAGACAAGTTTGACTCGCAGGTCAATTATACAATAAATTAATTAAAAAGTGATTCGCAGATCACAATAATATTAATTTACAGGTTTAATTCCAGGCACGCAGGCCCCAGCACAGCACACATTAAATTGGGCACCCACATAAGAATAAATAAACAAACATCATGTCATCATTCAATCAACATGTGATCCATTACAAGAAAATAAAATTTTGAAAACCCATTGGCATCAATTTTAATTTTCTTATGTGCCTTACAACCTTACAATGGTCCATTGATAGGGATCCACTCATCATTCTAGTTAGATCCATGCCCTTACATGCACCAAGTCCTAACTGACTCGAGTTGACCTAATGGTCAACCATGCATGCGCCAAGGGCTGAACAGCCAACATGAGTTCTGGCAAGCGGGTGTGACCCCGGGCCTAACTTATGTGTGTTCACTGGTTGTCTCAACCAGACCTCGCTACACGCCTTTGATGCAGTTAACCTATAGCCACCTCGTGCTTGCGCACAGGTGCTATCTGGTCAACCCATCTAGGCTGTCAGATGGTCTGATCAGACTTAGTTGATCTATACTAGATGATGCTTTCAACCCCATCAACCCATCTAAGGGTTTAAAGTAGGGCCTTAGATCTAGATGAGACGCGCAAGATCTTTTGTTTTGTTAAAAACAACATGTAAGAAGCGCCAACAAACATGCGCCATCCATAACAATTGTAGAGTCCCCTTCAAGGGGGAGCGCAACTTTGACAAAAACAACAACAAGCATCAATACATGCGGCTAAGAGCAATGAACATCATGCATGTTGTTTTCGCATCATAAATTTTCATGAGCTTGCGCATGTAACCAACCATAGATCTAAGCATAAGTGTAAACATGGATCACACGAGCAAACATAATAGCATGCGTAAAGCCAAGCTCTGATACCAATTGAAGAAACCCCTTTCGAGAGGGGGGCGAAAACCCTAAGCATGGCGCAAATAAAATTTTGCAAGCGGAAGCAAGGTTTTGATGATCTTTTGCATGCCATATGATCAACTATCATAGATTGAATAGATCAAGAGTAGATCATACCAATGCCATTGGTTTGGTTGGTGCCTTGGAAGCAAAGACGCAAGTGCTCCTTCTCCAAAGGTGACGCACACAACAAGTGAAGATGGCTTGCTCCTTTGAATCCTTTGTGCTAGCAAAGTGCTTCAATGGGACCTTGTCGCGTGAAGGAGAGGATAGAGATCGCTTTTCTCGGCCGAATTCCTCCTCTTGTCGTCAACACACTTTTCTCTCCACGAGATTGCAAGCGGTCATCATCCAAGAGAAGCGTTGAGGCGTTTTTACAAAGTCGCCTTGATGACTTTCCAAAAATGGAATGACATGAAGTAATGCTTTGAAAACCGACCAAAACGCTTAAGCATTGAACCAAGCGTTCACACACATGTGAACCGGTTCATGCTCAATCGATCCAATTGACTTTGGTCCAAAAAACCAAATCAAATCAGCCCAAGCCATGGTCTAGACCTCATTGAACCAATAGGTTCCAGATCTAACCGTTCATCTCCTGATGCTCCTGATCTTACCGATCTAGCATCATCTCTCTCGATCGAAGCTTACCGATCTCAAGCCCTAATCAATCAAACATGATCAGACCAGATCTCACTTACAATCAGAGATTAAATCCCTTTAAACTGAACCCAAACAATTCAGTCCACACGATCTGACTCAAGTAAGCCATATCATCAAATTGTGCGACCCTGAGGGTTTCCTTTAAATGTCGGTAACGATAACTTACGTTATCACGATCAGTGAGGGGTATCTAGCAACACATCACTGTCTCCCGATATAAAGGAAAGAGTCTTCCAAGACTACACCCAAACCACAGCACAAGTGTGAATCCACTTCACAAGGCATACATGTTTCCTTTGCCACTGGATGTTCTTATTGGACAAGCGTGTCAAGCCTGTAACTCCAATATGATGAGCATGATTAGATCAGATGATCATAGTCATCTGGGTATGGCCATATACTTTCTCAATCATCTCATCCAGGGGGCCCCTTTAGAACATCACACTCCAAACTAGGAGACGGCAATCCTTTATCTATCACTAGTGTCCTAACCTGACTCATGATCATTATCCAAGATAGTCTATAACCATTATGTTTCAAATGATATTGAACTACCTCAAAACAATGACAATCATCATTTAGAAACACAAGTGATCTCAAGTCAGAGGACATGTGCCACTTGTTGCAAACAAGGATTATTCACATTGTGACGAGCAATTGAATATCCTAGTAGGGTCTGTCCAGTACATCCAATGTACCCATGAGTCTACATCTTATTCCATGCTCGAAGCATCCTATAAGATTAGAACACATATTAGTCTCAATCATATCAAGGCTGTCTCATGTTCACCAAGATATTTCGACTAAGGACATATAGCATGTCAGCCAAGCTGAACAGCATTGAGACATTATTCAGAAGTACACTTATTGCAGCAGAGAATGTAACAAACTGAATAACAACCATTGCCTTTATAAACATAAGAGTTTATACATGATACTGAAAGAATCCCAAGGCCTCAAACATTAGCCTTAAGGGCATACCCCCAACAATCTCCCACTTGCACTTAATCTAATGGTTGAGAAATCTCAAACCCATATTATTACAGTGCTTCTCATGCTTCTGCTGCGCCAGAGGCTTGGTAAGCAGGTCAGCCAGATTGTCATCTGTATGAACCTTGTAGATTTTGATCTCACCACGATCAATGATCTCCCGGATCAAGTGAAACCGTCTCTGTATGTGCTTGGACTTCTGGTGCGACCGTGGTTCCTTTGCTTGTGCGATTGCTCCAGTGTTATCACAGAAGATAACCAAAGGATCTGCACTCGAAGGAACAACACCAAGTTCCTGAATGAACTTACGAATCCACACTGCCTCCTTGGATGCTTCCGAGGCTGCAACATACTCGGCTTCTGTTGTGGAATCAGCAACAATAGACTGTTTGAAACTTTTCCACACCACTGCTCCTCCATTCGTAGAGACCGTCATTTGTCTTAAAGGCCGTCTTCCACTCATCCCCTTCGCGGATGCGGACTTGGTGGTATCCGCTCCGAAGGTCAAGCTTGCTGAAACCTATACTTGACGGTGATGCAATTGATTGCCCGGCAATCAATGCACATATGCCAAGAGCCATCTTTCTTAGGCGTGAGAAAGGCCGGGACAGCACAGGGGCTGAAGCTTTCACAGATAAAGCCTTTGGACAATAAGTCATTGACTTGCCGCTTGAGCTCGGTGTGTTCGATAGGGTTAAGGCGATGGTGGGGCAAGTTGGGCAAAGATGCCCCATGAACAAGGTCAATCACGTGCTGAATTTCGCAGGCCGGGAGAAGGCCGGATGGAAGATCGACCGGGGAGATGTCCAAAAATTTGGTCAAGAGGGCTGCGACTTCCTCGGGCACCATGGTTGCCGAAAGGGGTGGGTCGCAGGAAACCTTGTGCACCATGAGAGCGTAGACCACCTTGGTCTCATGGGCTTCATGGACAAGCGAGCTAGAGCGCACCAGGGCAGACCGGCTTAGGTGCAGGTTGGGCCAGCTGGGTGGGCGTGATGAGGCCCATGGATGTGGTGGCCCGCAACTCCTTGGGCAGAGCCGGGGTCAAGCAGATTTTACGTCCACCTTGCTGGAAGACGTAGGTGTTGGAATGACCATAGTGGATGATGTCCCGATCGTAGAGCCAAGGGTGGCCAAGGAGGACATGGGCGACATCCATGGAGGTGACGTCGCACCACTCCTTGTCGGTATAATCCCCGAAGTAAATGGGGACTTGGTAGTGGTGGGTGATGGGGAGGCCAGCGGTGTCAACCCAAGCAATCGAGTACGGCTTGGGTGTGGCTCCAAGGTGAGGCCGAAACGGGTGATCGCGGACCTCGACACAACAATAAGATTGCTACCACCGTCTATCACAATCTTACAAGAGTGGCCATTACACTTAATGTAAGTGTAAAAGATGCTTGTACGCTTCCAATCCTCAGACGGAGGAGGGGTGTGGATGAGAGTGTAGCGTACGGTGGCCATGGTGAGTAGAGGGCTTAGCTCCTTATCCGAGTAGCATTGTGGGCCATCCTCTTGGGCCAAAGGTGGGCCAGGAGGTGTAGGGGGTTGAGGGTCACACTGCTTGGGTGCAATGTGCAAGGAGCGACAGGGACAATCCCGGTTGAAGTGACCAGTTTTGTTGCAGTGACGACATGGACCGGGAGGGGCGGCAGAGATGGGTGCCTTGTCCCAAGTAAAACGAGCGGGGGTGCATCATGCGGTGCATCCTGTGGAGGTCAGTGAGGGCCAACGTGAGTTAGATGCGGCAAGGCCTATAAGCGAGGAGGCGGTGCCGGCGCCAGAGGCGCATAGATGGGGCGACGCAAAGGGGCCGACTCAACATGACGGTGTTCAAAGCATAGGTCTTGCTCAATCTCACGAGCATGGTGGAGTACTAAGATGACCGAGTCTAGCCCATAGGTTGGTAAGGCGCTCCAGATCTCCTCGCGGAGACCAATCTAGAATCGGGACAAGGTGAACATGGGATCCTCCTTAAGGTTGTAGCGAATGCCAAGCTCATCGAAGCGAGTGTGGTACTCGTCGACCGAGTCGGACCCTTGGGAGATGGCACAATAGGAGTCGAGGAGGCGCTGCCTATACGTGGGTGGGACATACTTTTCCTTACGGCGGTAGCACATTTCCTCCCATCGAGTGATGGGGGAAGGTGCTGATATAGTAATTAATGCACAACATTCATCCAATACTATTGGGAAACCCCGAGGATATTTTATAATTTTACACAGAGATTACATTTGCACAGTGGAAGAATATCCCCGAAATTAGCCGGTCCCAAAAACCCAGTGAAGATCGTCTTGCGAGGGGGTCGACATGATGAGACAGTATATACCTAAGGAGCAAGATGAGTCCGACGTCGAGATAGGAGCCCAAGCGTGCGCCCTCTACAGTCTCACACACACGGATGCCTCGAGCTCTCTTCTTCCTCACCCGGTGCTAGCCTCGGGAAGAAGATCCAAGCCTTTGTGTCACCTTCTTCTAACCTTGTGCCACCTCCAAGGATGATGCGCCAAGAGGAGAGGAGAAGGAGGAGATGCCGCCAAGACTTTCAACTCCTTGCGCCAAGAAGAGATGAAGAGGATGACTTGCGGCTCGAAGATGATGATGCCGCCAAGCCTCTTCAAACAATGCGCCAAGGAAGAAGGAATAGGGTGCTTGCAGCTAGAAGGAAGAGGAGTTGCACGAATTATTGTTCTCACCCCCTTAGAAGATTGCTCATGCCAATTCATTAGCCTCATGAGCCTCTCACATATCCTTGATATATAGAGGCTTGAGGGGCGACAAGAATAAGGTGGGCGCAACTCATGAAGAAGGTGGCGGCTAGGGTATATGTGGGGTTGCAATTAAGGTTTTAGGGTTTAGGAAATTCTCCAAGAGTTTTCCATAAACCCATTCCACTTAGCCATATGCACCCAAGACCTTCCTAAGAAGTCCTCCAAGCCATATCAGCCACAAGACTTGCCATAGAGGCAAGCATACCATCCAAGGAGAGAGGGCAAGGTGCCAATTGCTTCCTCATGAAGCAAATTGCGCCATCTTATCCCCATTGAGCCCCTTGGCACAAATGGGATAAGATTTCTCCCCATTATACCCTTTTAGCCTATACTCTCTTCATGATAACTTGTTATTGGGCCTCATTGGATAATGAGCTAGCCCAAACTTCATTACATGGGTTGATTATGCAATTGGATCCAATCCAATGCAACCCTAATCCAAATGTGCCCAACCATGGTCAATTTCAGGTGAACCAGCCAAAAATGATGTTTGGCTCCAATAACTCTCTTCCATCTCATCAGGCCCAATGGTGCTGATGAAATTTCCCAAATAGATCGGAGTTATCCAATAACTCCATCATAAGGCATCCCGATCAATACGAGAACTTGAGTATCAAGGTGTGCGACCCTGTAGGTTCCTCTGACATTGGCAGTGCTGACCTAAGGTCATCACTAGCAGTGAGTGGCACCTAGTATGGCCAAATCCTAAGGTTCCAGATCTGACCGTTCATCTCTTAATGTTCCTGATCTCACCGATCTAGAATCATCTCTCTCGATCGAAGCTTACCGATCTCAAGTCCTAATCAATCAAACATGATCAGACCAGATCTCACTTACAATCAGAGTTTAAATCCCTTTAAACTGAACCAAAACAATTCAGTCCACACGATCTGACATGAGTAAGCCATATCATCAAATTGTGCGACCCTAAGGGTTTCCTTTAAATGTCGGTAACGATAACTTACGTTATCACGATCAGTGAGGGGTATCTAGCAACACATCACTGTCTCCCGATATAAAGGAAAGAGTCTTCCAAGACTACACCCAAACCACAGCACAAGTGTGAATCCACTTCACGAGGCATACATGTTTCCTTTGCCACTGGATGTTCTTATTGGACAAGCGTGTCAAGCCTGTAGCTCCAATATGATGAGCATGATTAGATCAGATGATCATAGTCACCTGGGTATGGCCATACACTTTCTCAATCATCTCATTCGAGGGGGCCCCTTTAGAACATCACACTCCAATCAAGGAGACGGTAATCCTATATCTATCACTAGTGCCCTAACCTGACTCATGATCATTATCCAAGATAGTCTATAACCATTATGTTTCAAATGATATTGAACTACCTCAAAACAATGACAATCATCATTTAGAAACACAAGTGATCTCAAGTCAGAGGACATGTGCCACTTGTTGCAAACAAGGATTATTCACATTGTGACAAGCAATTGAATATCCTAGTAGGGTCTGTCCAGTACATCCAATGTACCCATGAGTGTACATCTTATTCCATGCTCGAAGCATCCTATAAGATTAGAACACATATTAGTCTCAATCATATCAAGGCTGTCTCATGTTCACCAAGATATCTCGACTAAGGACATAGAGCATGTCAGCCTAGCTGAACAGCATTGAGACATTATTCAGAAGCACACTTATTGCAGCAGACAATGTAACAAACTGAATAACAACCATCGCCTTTATAAACATAAGAGTTTATACATGATACTGAAAGAATCCCAAGGCCTCAAACATTAGCCATAAGGGCATACCCCAACAATATTCATGTCCCCGAGTGAATCAGGAATTATGATGAGAAGTTTCGCTTCAAATGGAGCTAATTTCCATAATTACGGCCGAGACTATAATCTACATTATGGCCGTAATTTACAGTTTGAATTATCAAGAAATCTGTCTTAATTCAAGCATAATCATATTCTGAAGGCGTGCTCTCAATTTTCTCGAAAGAAGCCTTTTGGAAGACAAAAAGTTCGACAGAAGACATTACGGGTATAGCCGTAATTTCACCCTGCCCATAATCTTCACACCGGCGACCTTTGATGTCATACTTTAGCTGGAATTCAAGTTAAGTCAAAGGTCAACTCACACGCAAAATTTCAAATGAAACGGAGCTCGTTACATAAATTACAGGCATGCCCATAATCTCATTATAACCGTAATGGTGTTAAGAGCATTAAGTACATCGGAGGGGTGCATTAATTCGGTCATAATTTTTCTTTTAAAACTCCGATTTGGGCTTTTTTGGTGTCATTACGATGAGCTTTTAATGGCCCATAAGTGTATAAATGTTTCAAGAGCCGAAGAGAATCGATGCCAATATTACAGCCATGCCCATAATCTTCATTACACCCATAATCTCACTTGCGTAGCCTAAACTTAAAAGTGCCATAACTCTCTCATTATAGCTCCGTTTTGAACGTTCTTGATGTCTAGACACAGTGAAGTTCTATAAAATGGGTGAAAATCCCCTTGCATTGGCGACGAGTCTTGGCTTGGTGTGAAGTTCTTGGTGAAAGTTTGGGAGAAGAAGTTCTCTTGTGCATCCATTCTAGAAGGCTCGCAGGAAGAAGATTTCAAACCTTTTTGAAGAGTTTGTGGTCTTCTATCTTCAATTCTTTGATATATTTTCTTCTTCTTGTAGAGATTTGTACTTAAATGACGCGATGATAGCGTAATGCTTTTGTCGGAACTAAGGGTGTAGTCTCGTTGTTTGTATCTCATTCTCAAACATGTTATTTCAAAGCAAATGCAAATTTTACTTGTGTTTATTCGTTCTATGCATTTTATCGCTAGAATTACCTTGATCACGTAATTTCTTTTCTCGGGCGTCACAAGAAGGACTGAAAGGTGAATTGCGACGCTGGATATGCTAGTTCGAACATACTCTGACCTGTTAGGAAATGGGGCAGGATTTGTATGAGGAATTTTATAATATATCTGAACCCATTGGATCAATCTAGGTACGGTGGGGCACAAAAGTAGGACGCCGATCTAGATTGATACCGGATTACACCTTCGAAAGAGGGTAATCTGTACCTTTGGATATTTCTTTGAGCACTCTTAAAATTGCTTTGCTATAACTTTAACTCGTTTGAATTTGACATCCATCAATGAGACAAACCTGATGTTCTAATATCTCTAACCCTTGTTTTCTCCTCGAAGTTTTCTCTCGCTAGATTCGGTCTACTTTAAGTTATATTTGTTGGGAAACCCCGGGGACATTTTACAATTTTTCAGAGTCATAGACATACATACATACATTGCACAGCGGAAGAATGTCCCCGAAACAGGCCGGTCCCAAAAACCCAGTGAAGATCGCAAGCAAGAGAGTCGACACGATGACTTAGGAAATACCTTAAGAGCATTTTGGAGTGATACCGATGTAGGCGCCCAAGTGTGCGCCCTCTGCAGTCTCACACACATGGATCTCTTGAGTTCTCTTCTTCCACGCCGGTGCTAGCCTCGGGAATAAGATCCAAGGCTTAAGGAGATGCTCCACTTCACTTGCGCCACCAAGAGAAAAAGGATGCGCCAAGAGAAGAAGCAACCAAGTTCAAGCCACCAAGCACCGAAGCTCCTTGCGCCAGGAGGAAAGGAGGGAGAAGCTTGCGGCTATGGAAGAAGGAAGAGGAAGTTGCGCCCTTGCTCCTAGCTCTCGCCCCTCTTCTTGTGTTCACGCCTCCAAGGATCGATCATCATAAGAGGGGGCGGCTAGGGTCACATTTATAGGGCAAGAGGCGGTTAAGGGAAGGGCCAAGATCATGACAAGTGTAGGGCTAGAATGAGGAGGTTTGAGACAAGGAAAGTCTCCAAGACTTTACCATAAACTCCATTCAACCTATCCATAATAGCCCAAGTACCATATCAGCCCAAGACATGCCTTAGAGGCATTCATACCATCAAGGGAGAAGGGCTAGGCACCAATTGCTTCCTTAATGAAGCAACTTTGCCACCCAAACCCCATTATACCTCTTAGGCGCCAATGAGGTTGGGCTTCTCCCCATTATACCCTTTTAGCCTCTTATCTCTTCATGAGAACTTGTTATTGGGCCTCATTGGATAATGAGCTAGCCCAAACTCCATTACATGAGTTGATTAAGCACTTGGATCCAATCCAATACAACCCTAATCCTCATGTGACCAATCATGGTCAAATACGGGTCAACCTGCCAAAAATGAAGTTTGGCTTCAATAACATTCTTCCATATCATCAAGCCCATTGGCGCTGATGAAATCTCCCAATTAGATCCGAGTTATCCAATAACTCGATCATAAGGCTTCCCGATCAATACGATAACTCAAGTATCAAGGTGTGCGACCCTGTAGGTTCCTCTGACGCTGGCAGTGCTAACCAAAGGTCACCACAAGCAGTGAGTGGCACCTAGTAGTGCATCGCTGCTACCCAGGTCATTGGAATGGATATCGACATCGACATCCCCATCATCGCAACTAGGTACAGATGCATTACAGTCTCTTTGCTGAACTGATATCCGATTGGACAAGTGTGTCACCACTTATTTTCACCCAATCACATGGCTATGACTAAATCAGGTTCTCACCTGGGTATGGCCATACACTCTCAGTCATAGAACCATAGAGGAGCTCCATGGATATCATACTTCCCTAAGGAAGGGGCAAATCCTTTGTCTGTCCATTGACCTTCTTATATGGATCGTGACATGCTCAATGACAACCGTTATGACCTCCCAACTACGGCGAGGTGTTAGGTTGTATCAAAGCAAGTCCCTAACCATATAGAATGATCAATGACCTCAAGTCAAGGGATCAATGCATCTCCTATCACATGTGAGGACAACTCATGACACCAAGTCATAGCCTCACAGCGGGTCTATCCAGTATATCCTCCAATGATATACCCATGTGTCTGCGTTAGCACCACGTGCCTACCCAGCCCACATACCAGTCTCACAAGTACCATCGTTGTCCCATATCCACTAAGGTACATCGACTGGGGACTATAGTTCGAGCACAGATCCAATCTGTCTCCAGGGACATTATCATGTTAGTACATATGCGCAGATGTAAACAAACATAGATAACGACAATGCCAGAATGATATATAAATATCAAAGTCAAGTAGTACATAAATGGACCAAAACTAGGTCTTAGGGCATATACACCAACAATCTCCCACTTGGACTAAGACCTAGAAGTTGAGGAATCTCAACCCCATATCTCTAGCGTGACCATCATGCTTCTGCTGCGCCAAAGCCTTGGTCAATGGGTCTGCCAGATTGTTCTCTGTGTCAACTCTGCTAATCTTGACATCACCTCTGTCAATGATCTCTCTGATTAGGTGAAATCTTCTGAGTATGTGTTTGGATCTTTGATGAGACCGTGGTTCCTTTGCTTGTGCAATTGCTCTATTGTTGTCACAGTAGAGTTCAATGGGATCCATTGCACTAGGGACCACCTGAAGATCACATAAGAACTTCCTTATCCAAACGGCTTCCTTGGCAGCCTCAGAAGCGGTCACATACTCTGCCTCGGTTGTAGAATATGCAATGGTGGATTGCTTGAAGCTCTTCCAGCATACAGCGCCTCAATTTATATTGAACACATAGGCGGCCTGCGATCTAAAGTCGTCAGGGTCAGACTGGAACGATGCATCAGTATAGCCCTGCATACTGAGCTCTTCCTGTCCCCCATAGACCAAGAACAAATCCTTAGTTCTTCTCAGATACTTTAGGATGTTTTTTACAGCCACCTAGTGCTGCAGAGCTATATTGGATTGGTATGTTGGGAAACCCCGAGGACATTTTACAATTTTCAGAGTGATAGACATACATTTTTCGCAGCGGAAGAATGTCCCCGAAACAGGCCAGTCCCAAAAACCCAGTGAAGATCGCAAGCAAGGGAGTCGACACGATGAGTTAGGAAATACCTTAAGAGCAATATGGAACGATGCCGATGTAGGCGTCCAAGTGTGCGCCCTATGCAGTCTCGCACACACGGATCTCTTGAGTTCTCTTCTTCCACGCCCGGGTACTAGCCTCGGGAAGAAGATCCAAGCCTTAGGGAGATGTTTTACTTCTCTTGCGCCACTCAGAGAAAAGATGCGCCAAGTGAAGAGGGAAAACCGCCCAAGCCGCCAAGCCCTAGATCTCCTTGCGCCAAGAGGAAAGGAGGAAGAGGGTTGCGGTTATGGAAGATGCGCCCTTGCTCCAAGCACTCGCCCCTCTCCTTGTGTTCACGCCTTCAAGGATTAATTACACACAAGAGGGGGCGACTAGGGTCATATTTATAGGGCAAGAGGCGGTTAGGGTAATGGCTAGGATCATGACAAGTGTAGGGCTAGGATGAGGAGGTTTGAGATAAGGAAAGTCTCCAAGACATTTCCATAATTCTCATTCAACCTTACCTTTTGTTCCCACGCCTTTCCTTATGCGCCAAGGCCTTGCCTTGTGCCTCAAGCAATGCCACAGAAGCATGCATTCCATCCTAGGAAGAGAGGGGGAGGCGCCCTTTACTTCCATAATGAAGCAAATGCGCCAACATGACCCCATTGTGCCCCTAGGCGCCTAATGGTTCATGTTTCTCCCCATTATACCCTTTTAGCCTCTCATCTCTTCATGAGAACTTGTTATTGGGCCTCATTGGATAATGAGCTAGCCCAGACATCATTGCATAGGCTGATTAAGCACTTGGATCCAATCCAATGCAACCCTAATCCAAATGTGACCAACCATGGTCAAATACGGGTCAACCTGCCAAAAATGAAGTTTGGCTCCAATAACATTCTTCCATCTCATCAGGCCCATTGGCGCTGATGAAATCTCCCAATTAGATCCGAGTTATCCAATAACTCGATCATAAGGCTTCCCGATCAATACGAGAACTCAAGTATCAAGGTGTGCGACCCTGTAGGTTCCTCTGACGCTGGTAGTGCTGACCAAAGGTCATCATAAGCAGTGAGTGGCACCTAGCAGTGCATCGCTGCTACCCAGATCGTTGGAATGGATATCGACATCGACATCCCCATCATCGCAACTAGGTACAGATGCATTACAGTCTCTTTGCCGTATTGATATCCGATTGGACAAGTGTGTCACCACTTGTTTTCATCCAATCTCATGGCTATGACTAAAACAGGTTCTCACCTGGGTATGGCCATACACTCTCAGTCATAGAACCATAAAGGAGCTCCATGGATATCATACTTCCTTAGGGAAGGGGCAAATCCTATGTCTGTCCATTGATCTTCTCATATGGGTCGTGACATGCTCAATAACAACCGTTATGTCCTCCCAGCTACGGCAAGGTGTTAGGTTGTATCAAAGCAAGTCCCTAACCATATAGAATGATCAATGACCTCAAGTCAAGGGATCAATGTATCTCCTGTCACTTATGAGGATAATCATGACACCAAGTCATAGCCTCATAGCGGGTCTATCCAGTATATCCCTAATGATATACCCATGTGTCTGCGTTAGCACCACGTGCCTAACCAGCCCACATACCAGTCTCACAAGTACCATAGCTGTCCCATATCCACTAAGGTACATCGACTGGGGATTATAATTTGAGCACAGATCCAATCTGTCTCCAGGGACATTATCATGTAAGTACACAATCGCAGGTGTAGTCAAACAATGATAACGACAATGCCAGAATGATATATAAATATCAGTGTTAAGTAGTACATAAGTTGACCAAAACTAGGTCCTAGGGCATATACACCAACAATCTCCCACTTGCACTAAGACCTAGAAGTTGAGGAATCTCAACCCCATATCTCTAGCGTGACCATCATGCTTCTGCTGCGCCAAAGCCTTGGTCAATGGGTCTGCCAGATTGTTCTCTCTGTCTACTCTGCTAATCTTGACATCACCTCTGTCAATGATCTCTCTAATCAGGTGAAATCTTCTGAGTATGTGTTTAGATCTTTGATGAGACCGTGGTTCCTTGGCTTGTGCAATTGCTCCATTGTTGTCACAGTAGAGTTCAATGGGATCCATTGCACTAGGTACCACTTGAAGATCACATAAGAACTTCCTTATCCAAACAGCTTCCTTGGCTGCCTCAGAAACAGCCACATACTCAGCTTCGGTTGTAGAATCTGCTATGGTGGATTGCTTGAAGCTTTTCCAACATACAGCGCCTCCATTTATCTTGAACAAATAGCCGGCCTGCGATCTAAAGTCGTCAGGGTCAGACTGGAACGATGCGTCAGTATAGCCCTGCATACTGAGCTCTTCCTGTCCCGCATAGACCAAGAACAAATCCTTAGTTCTTCTCAGATACTTTAGGATGTTCTTTACAGCCACCCAGTGCTGTAGACCTGGATTGGATTGGTATCGGCTGGTAATGCTCACAGCATATGCCACATCTGGTCTAGTACATAACATTACATACATGATCGATCCTACTGCCGAAGCATAAGGAATTCGACTCATGTCATCCCTCTCAGCCTGTGTTGCAGGACACTGGCTCTTTGAGAGAGTAAGGCCATGTCTCACTGGAAGGTATCCTTTCTTGGATTGCTCCATGTAGAACCTCTCCAGTACCTTATCAATGTAAGTACTTTGACTAAGGGCCAAGAGCCTCTTGGATCTATCCCGGTAGATCCTCACGCCTAGAATATAGGCGGCCTCCCCTAAGTCTTTCATCTCGAAACACTTCCCCAACCATGTCTTCACAGCTTGAAGACTAGGGATGTCGTTTCCGATGAGCAGTATGTCATCAACATACAAGACCAGAAAAATTACCAAGCTCCCACTGAATTTTCTGTATACACAGGCGTCATCTTCGCTTTTGATAAAGCCATAATCTCTCACGGCCTCATCAAATCGAAGATTCCAACTTCGAGATGCTTACTTTAATCCATAAATGGACCTCTTTAGCCTGCAGACCTTATTAACCTCTGCAGGATGGATGAAGCCATCAGGTTGTGTCATATACACATCATCAATCAGCTTCCCGTTAAGGAACGCTGTTTTCACATCCATCTGCCATATCTCATAGTCATGATATGCAGCTATAGCAAGCAGAATCCGAATGGATTTAATCATGGCAACTGGCGAGAAGGTTTCATCATAGTCCACCCCGTGGACTTGTTTAAATCCTTTAGCCACTAGTCTACCCTTATAGGTAACTATTTTGCCATCCATGTCTGTCTTCTTCTTGAAGACCCATTTACACCCTATGGGTTTTACCCCATCAGGCAGCTCAACCAAATCCCAGACTTGGTTAGCCGACATGGAATCCATCTCAGATATCATGGCGTCAAGCTATTTCTCGGAGTCCGGTCCACTGACCGCCTCATCATAGGTTCTAGGTTCATCCTCAATGATGAAGATCCCATCGTGTTGGGTTGGTAGCGACCCATACCTTTCAGGTGCACGATGAATTCTCCCAGACCTACGCGGGACCTGTGTCTGAGCCTCAGGTTGCCTAGCAACCGGTGCAGGTGGCTCAGATTCCATCTCTTTGTCTTGTGCTTGCACTTGGACCTCATCCAAGTCAAACTTCCTCCCACTAACTTCTTTCATAAGAAATTCTTTCTCTAGAAAGACAGCACCCCGAGCAACAAAAACTTTGTTCTCAGTTGGGACATAGAAGTAGTATCCTTTACTTTCCTTAGGATACCCCACAAACACACACTTATCAGATCTAGGTTCTAGCTTGCTAGAATCTTGACGTTTGACATAAGCCTCACATCCCCAGATCCTGATAAACGTGAGATTAGGGCGTCTCCCACTCCACACCACGTATGGTATTTTGGAGACACTCTTAGATGGAACATTATTCAGTATCAGAGAAGCTGTTTCTAGTGCATGCCCCCAGAATGATGAAGGTAGAGTTGCATGACTCATCATGGATCGAACCATATCCAATAAAGTTCGATTTCTCCTTTCAGACACACCATTCCATTGAGGTGTTCCAGGAGGAGTGAGTTGGGATATGATCCCACACTCTCTCAGATAGTCAAAGAACTCACCACTCAGGTATTCTCCACCTCGATCTGATCGAAGAGCTTTAATGGATCTTCCAAGCTGGTTCTCTACTTCATTCTTGAACTCCTTGAATTTCTCAAAGGATTCAGATTTATGTCTCATTAAGTAGACATAACCATACCTACTGAAGTCATCAGTAAAGGTAATGAAGTAGCTGTACCCTCCTCTGGCTTGTTTATTGAAGGGCCCACACACATCAGTATGTATGAGATCCAATAAACCTTCTGCCCTCTCACCAATCTTGGTGAAGGGCGCCTTTGTCATCTTCCCTAATAAACAAGGTTCACCAGTATCAAATTCCTCCAAGGAACTTGAATCTAACAATCCATTTGCATGGAGTTGTTGGATGCGATTCTTGTTTATATGGGCTAATCGACAGTGCCATAGGAAAGCACCAACTGAACCACTCAGTTTGGTCCTCTTATTGCTTATGTTACAAACAGAACTTTCCATATCCAAGATATACAGACCATTGCATAAAGTACCCCTCCCATAGAACATATTTGCAAATGAAAAAGAATAGGAGTTCTTATTTATTTCAAATTTAAATCCTTTCCTCGCCAAGCAAGGAATGGATACAATGTTCTTTGTTAGCAAAGGTACACAAAAGCAATTGTCTAGTTCTAATTGAAGTCCAGAAGGCAAGGAGAGAGTCAAAACGCCTACAGCAACAGCAGCAACCTATGCCCCGTTTCCAATGCGTAGGTCAATCTCTCCAAGCCGCACCGATCTACTTTTCTTGAGCCCCTGCATATTTGTACAAATATGAGCTCCACATGCGGTATCCAATACCCATGACATAGAAGTAGAAAGGTTGACTTCTGTAACATAAATACCTGAGCTAGAAGTTAAGGCCAAGCCTTTCTTCTCCTCATTCTGAAGCTGCCTGCAGTCCCTTCTCCAGTGGCCCTGCTCGCCAAAGTGGAAACACCTTTGTTCCTTTGACTTCTTCGCCCTTTTCTTCAGTGCTTTGGTAGGACCTCTGGCACTGCTCTTAGCACGTGCCTTACCCTTCTTCTTTATCTTCTTGGTCGCAGGGACCAAAAGAACAGAATTGGGTTTGGTCTTACCCATCTCTCGCTCGGCTGTTTGGAGCATATTCATCAATTCCTCCCGTGTGCACTCAATCTGGTTCATGTTGAAGTTAATGATAAACGGACTGAAGCTAGGGGGCAGGGAATGAAGAATAAGATCCACAACCAGCTCGTTGTCTATGGTGTGTCCCAGTCTCCTGAGATGATCCACATTCCCAATGAGTTTGAGAACATGGGGTCTCACTGGTGTACCTTCAGACAACTTGCACCGAAAGACTGCTTTGGCGGTGTCAAATCTCTCAGTTCTAGCCTGAGCCTCAAAAATCTGTTTCAGACGAGTAATCATCTGAAAAGCGTTCTGCTCCTCATATTGCACCTGCAGTTCAGGTGCCATACTGGCTAGCATAAGAGATGCAACCTCCAAAGAGTCATCCTGATGCTTTCTATAAGCATCTCTGTCTACCGTTCGGGAATTAGGCGGAGGAGCCGTAGGAAGAGGCTGTTCAAGGACATACAGCTTCTTCTCGAGCTTGAGGACTATCCTCAACAAATTCCGATGCCAGTCCATAAAGTTAGTTCCAACTAACTTATCCTTATCAAGGAGTGATCGCATTGATAATCCGCCAGTGTTCGTAGCCATTGTTCTACAACACCCAAGAAGAACAGATTAGTACTACTTCGAATCATTTAAACTGGACTTGTTTTAAATGACCATGGCTCCCACTATTTTATATTTGAATTGACAACCCACAAAGTCAATCGAGAAGTTTAAAAACTTCCTAGTGAGATGGGATCCTTATTTCACATTAGGCTTTGCGTCCCACGAGGGTGGGATGAGATGCACAAAGTAACCCATGCTTCCTAAGGTGGGCGCGCCGGCCGGTTGCTCCAAGCAACTCCCCTTGTCGAGACAGTCTGGGCATTTCATGTCCAGCGAGGGCTGGATACAACATGAAACCTTTACCTCTCGACGATGCCTCTAGACTTTCACCATGTGCCCAGCACATGTGAACTTCCAGTCAAGTCCATTCCTAACCGTTATGCCCAGGGCCAACAAATTTCCTTGCGAAGGCACGCCTAGGTTAAAACTGGACTGGGGAAACCATTGCCACCACGCACTTTATAAAGATAAGTGGGTGTGTCCCACGAGGGTGGGAAACAATTCACAACTCCACTAATCGATAGCTTAGTGTGGGCTACGCGTTAGAAGGCTACCAGACTTGATATTTTAATTGAGGGTTTTTGTTTAAGGTCTCATCATCTCAGTTTTATCATATGTCTATCATTACAGGCATGCAATCCTATAGTGATAACATAACGGTAAAACATTTCAGGCATGCTTCTGCAGATAATAATAAAAGCAGCAAAGGATGATGTGATCATATCCTATTCAAGACATTGAACCAATCCATGCCATGAAATAGGTTCAACACTTGTCCTAGAACTCAAGCCCCAAAAACTAGACCTAACCTAGCCGACCTCTAGCTTGAACTTCAAGGTTGGCTCCAAGGTCCTTCTCTCATGGTTTAGCTCTCAAACCCTAGAGGTACACTTTAAAAGTTCCCCATAGGTTCGGCCAATGCCATGGTCTTCCTCCAAGGAAGGTGCGCCACCATGCAAGGGGCCAAGATTTCTTGCGCCACCAAGCAACCAAGCACCAGCTTGCATGCATCACCTTGCATGCTTGCGCCATCAAGCAAGATGCGAGCATCAAGGTCCAAGAAGGATGCGCCTAGCTCTTAATCTTCCTCTTAATAATAAAAAGATGGCACGCAGGCCGCACAAGGATACATCACAGGCATGCAAGAGGGGCTTGACTCATGATCACAACATTATGCACAATCAAGGTATTTACTCATGCAATTCTACATGCTCATGAAAAACATAAAATCTAAAATTTTACTTTTTCATAAAACCAGTTTCTTTTTCTCATCTTCTTCTCACAAGTCTTTTGGTTTATTGCGATTTATTTTTCATGATGATTTCAGAGATCCTTTCGGCTGGCAATTTTGTCAGATCAAGAGACTTGGCCAGTTCGAAGACACAATGCCCGTCCTACTTGACAAAATTAGGTGCGCCTTTGATCTTTAAATCAAACAAGAAAAATAGTCCAAAAATTCCAAAAGAGATTGAGAGGATGATAGAAACAAGAAACCCTAATTTTTCTACTTTTAGAAAAATCGATTGCCATGCATCATGCTATTTACGAAAATAGAGATATGGCATGTGAGCATGGAAGAAAAGCATAAAACATCGTTCGAGTCTTGCAAGTCCCTCTGATACCACTGTTGGGAAACCCCGGGGACATTTTACAATTTTCAGAGTGATAGACATACATTTTTCGCAGCGGAAGAATGTCCCCGAAAAAGGCCAGTCCCAAAAACCCAGTGAAGATAGCAAGCAAGGGAGTCGACACGATGAGTTAGGAAATACCTTAAGAGCAATATGAAGCGATGCCGATGTAGGCGTCCAAGTGTGCGCCCTCTGCAGTCTCGCACACACGGATCTCTTGAGTTCTCTTCTTCCACGCCCGGTGCTAGCCTCGGGAAGAAGATCCAAGCCTTAGGGAGATGTTTTACTTCACTTGCGCCACTCAGAGAAAAGATGCGCCAAGTGAAGAGGGAAAACCGCCCAAGCCGCCAAGCCCTAGATCTCCTTGCGCCAAGAGGAAAGGAGGAAGAGGGTTGCGGTTATGGAAGATGCGCCCTTGCTCCAAGCACTCGCCCCTCTCCTTGTGTTCACGCCTTCAAGGATTAATTACACACAAGAGGGGGCAACTAGGGTCATATTTATAGGGCAAGAGGCGGTTAGGGTAATGGCTAGGATCATGACAAGTGTAGGGCTAGGATGAGGAGGTTTGAGATAAGGAAAGTCTCCAAGACATTTCCATAATTCTCATTCAACCTTACCTTTTGTTCCCACGCCTTTCCTTATGCGCCAAGGCCTTGCCTTGCGCCTCAAGCAATGCCATAGAAGCATGCATTCCATCCTAGGAAGAGAGGGGGAGGCGCCCTTTACTTCCATAATGAAGCAAAGGCGCCAACATGACCCCATTATGCCCCTAGGCGCCTAATGGTTCATGTTTCTCCCCATTATACCCTTTTAGCCTCTCATCTCTTCATGAGAACTTGTTATTGGGCCTCATTGGATAATGAGCTAGCCCAGACATCATTGCATAGGTTGATTAAGCACATAGATCCAATCCAATGCAACCCTAATCCAAATGTGACCAACCATGGTCAAATACGGGTCAACCTGCCAAAAATGAAGTTTGGCTCCAATAACATTCTTCCATCTCATCAGGCCCATTGGCGCTGATGAAATCTCTCAATTAGATCCGAGTTATCCAATAACTCGATCATAAGGCTTCCCGATCAATACGAGAACTCAAGTATCAAGGTGTGCGACCCTGTAGGTTCCTCTGACGCTGGCAGTGCTGACCAAAGGTCATCACAAGCAGTGAGTGGCACCTAGCAGTGCATCGCTACTACCCAGGTCGTTGGAATGGATATCGACATCGACATCCCCATCATCGCAACTAGGTACAGATGCATTACAGTCTCTTTGCCGTACTGATATCCGATTGGACAAGTGTGTCACCACTTGTTTTCATCCAATCTCATGGCTATGACTAAAACAGGTTCTCACCTGGGTATGGCCATACACTCTCAGTCATAGAACCATAAAGGAGCTCCATGGATATCATACTTCCTTAGGGAAGGGGCAAATCCTATGTCTGTCCATTGATCTTCTCATATGGGTCGTGACATGCTCAATAACAACCGTTATGTCCTCCCAGCTACGGCAAGGTGTTAGGTTGTATCAAAGCAAGTCCCTAACAATATAGAATGATCAATGACCTCAAGTCAAGGGATCAATTCATCTCCTGTCACTCATGAGGATAACTCATGACACCAAGTCATAGCCTCATAGCGGGTCTATCCAGTATATCCCCAATGATATACCCATGTGTCTGCGTTAGCACCACGTGCCTAACCAGCCCACATACCAGTCTCACAAGTACCATAGCTGTCCCATATCCACTAAGGTACATCGACTGGGGATTATAATTTGAGCACAGATCCAATCTGTCTCCAGGGACATTATCATGTAAGTACACAATCGCAGGTGTAGTCAAACAATGATAACGACAATGCCAGAATGATATATAAATATCAGTGTCAAGTAGTACATAAGTTGACCAAAACTAGGTCCTAGGGCATATACACCAACATGGTATCGGCTGGTTATGCTTACAGCATATGCCACATCTGGTCTGGTACACAACATTGCATACATGATCGATCCTACTGCTGAAGCATAAGGAATTCGACTCATGTCATCCCTCTCTGCCTGTGTTGTAGGACACTGGCTCTTTGAGAGCGTAAGGCCATGTCTTACTGGAAGGTATCCTTTCTTGGATTGCTCCAAGTTGAACCTCTCCAGTACCTTATCAATGTAGGTACTCTGACTAAGGGCCAGGAGCCTCTTGGATCTATCCCGGTAGATCCTTATGCCTAAAATATAGGCGGCCTCCCCTAAGTCTTTCATCTCGAAACACTTCCCCAACCATGTCTTCACAGCTTGAAGACTAGGGATGTCGTTTCCGATGAGCAGTATGTCATCAACATACAAGACCAGAAAAATCACCAAGCTCCCACTGAATTTTCTGTATACACAGGCGTCATCTTCGCTTTTGATAAAGCCATAATCTCTCACGGCTTCATCAAATCGAAGATTCCAACTTCGAGATGCTTGCTTTAATCCATAAATGGATCTCTTCAGCCTGCAGACCTTATTAGCCTCTGCAGGATGGATGAAGCCATCAGGTTGTGACATATACACATCCTCAGTCAGCTTCCCATTAAGGAACGCTGTCTTCACATCCATCTGCCATATCTCATAATCATGATATGCAGCTATAGCAAGCAAAATCCGAATGGATTTGATTATGGCAACTGGCGAGAAGGTTTCATCATAGCTCACCCCGTGGACTTGTTTAAATCCTTTAGCCACTAGTCTACCCTTATAGGTAACTATATTACCATCTGTTGGGGTATGCCCTTAAGGCTAATGTTTGAGGCCTAGGGATTCTTTCAGTATCATGTATAAACTCTTATGTTTATAAAGGCAATGGTTGTTATTCAGGTTGTTACATCATCTGCTGTCATATGTATACTTCTGAATAATGTCTCAATGCTGTTCAGCTTGGCTAACATGCAGTTAAGTCCTTAGTCGAGATATCTTGGTGAACATGAGACAGCCTAGATATGATTGAGACTAATATGTGTTCTAATCTTATAGGATGCTTCGAGCATGGAATAAGATGTAGACTCATAGGTACATTGGATGTACTGGACAGACCCTACTAGGATGTTCAATTGCTTGTCACAATGTGAATAATCCTTGTATGCGAACAAGTGACATACTTCCTCTGACTTGAGATCACTTGTGTTTCTAAATGATGATTGTCATTGTTTTGAGGTAGTTCAATATCATTTGAAACATAATGGTTATAGACTATCTTGAATAATGATCATGAGTCAGGTTAGGACACTAGTGATAGATAAAGGATTGCCGTCTCCTTGTTTAGGAGAGTGATGTTCTAAAGGGGCCCCCTGGATGAGATGATTGAGAAAGTGTATGGCCATACCCAGATAACTATGTTCATCTGATCTAATCATGCTCATCATATTGGAGTTACAAGCTTGACACGCTTGTCCAATAAGAACATCCAGTGGCAAAGGAAACATGTATGTCTAGTGAAGTAGATTCACACTTGTGCTGTGGTTTGGGTGTAGTCTTGGAAGACTCTTTCCTTTATATCGGGAGACAGTGATGTGTTGCTAGATACCCCTCACTGATCGTGATAACGTGAGTTATCGTTACCGACATTTAAAGGAAACCCTCAGGGTCGCACAATTTGATGATATGGCTTACTCATGTCAGATCATGTGGACTGAATTGTTTTGGTTCAGTTTAAAGGAATTTAAACTCTAATTGTAAGTGAGATCTGGTCTGATCATGTTTGATTGATTAGGGCTTTAGATCAGTAAGCTTCGATCGAGAGAATTGATGCTAGATCGGTGAGATCAAGAGCATCAGGAGATGAACGGTTAGATCTTGAACCATTTGGTTTAATGAGATCTAGGCCATGGCTTGGGCTGATTTGTTTTTGGTCTTTGAACCAAATTGAACCGGCTCAAGAATGAGCGCATGGTTCAAAGAGAGAAGGATGAGCGTTCGGTTCACTTGAAGTGAACACATAACGCATAACTGCATGAGACGTTAAGGCTTGCTATTTTTAGAAGCCATGTCTCAACTTTCACAAGGAACGTTTCTCTTGTCGCCCCTCTTCACTACTCGAAGCCTCTCGTGTGTGGTGATAGAGTTTACGCCAGGAGAGTTTGACAAGCGAAAGGAACTTCATCTCATCTTCCTTCACGCGACAAGAAAACTTGGTGAACCTTGCTAGCACAAGGAACACAAGGAGTAGTCATCATCCTCTTGTGTGCGCTACCTTTGGAGAAGACCCCTTTCGATCTTTGCTTCCAAGGCACCATCCAAGCGATGGCAATGGTATGATCTTTCTTCTAGATCTATCTACATTGCAAGGTATTGAAAGTTGATCATATGACATATAAATCGATCTAGGAAACCCTTGCTTCCGCTCAAAAATTTTATATGCGCCTTCTATTAGGGTTTTGCCCCTTGTTTTAGGGGACTTTCACCATCCATGTCTGTCTTCCTCTTGAAGACCCATTTACACCCTATGGGTTTTACCCTATCAGGCAGCTCAACCAAATCCCAGACTTGGTTAGCCGACATGGAATCCATCTCGGATCGCATGGCATCAAGCCATCTCTCGGAGTTCGGTCCACTGACCGCCTCATCATAGGTTCTGGGTTCATCCTCAATGATGAAGATCCCATCGTGTTGGGTCGGCAGCGACCCGTACCTTTCAGGTGCACGACGAATTCTCCCAGACCTATGCGGGACCTGTGTCTGAGCCTTAGGTTGGCTAGCAACCGGTGCAGGTGGCTCAGATTCCATCTCTTTGTCTTGTGCTTGCACTTGGACCTCATCCAAGTCAAACTTCCTCCCACTAACTTCTTTCATGATAAATTCTTTCTCTAGAAAGACAGCACCCCGAGCAACAAAAACTTTATTCTCAGTTGGGACATAGAAGTAGTATCCTTTAGTTTCCTTAGGATACCCCAGAAACACACATTTATCAGATCTAGGTTCTAGCTTGCTAGAATCCTGACGTTTGACATTAGCCTCACATCCCCAGATCTTGATAAAAGTGAGATTAGGGCGTCTCCCACTCCACATCTCGTATGGTATTTTGGAGACACTCTTAGATGGAACATTGTTCAGTATTAGAGAAGTTGTCTCTAGTGCATGCCCCCAGAATGATGGAGGTAGAGTTGCATGACTCATCATGGATCGAACCATATCCAATAAAGTTCGATTTCTCCTTTCAGACACACCATTCCAGTAAGGTGTTCCAATAGGAGTGAGTTGGGATATGATCCCACACTCTCTCAGATAGTCAAAGAACTCACCGCTCAGGTACTCTCCACCTCGATCTAATCGAAGAGCTTTAATGGATCTTCCAAGTTGGTTCTCTACTTCATTCTTGAACTCCTTGAATTTCTCAAAGGATTCAGATTTATGTCTCATTAAGTAGACATAACCATACCTACTGAAGTCATCAGTGAAGGTAATGAAGTAGTTGTACCCTCCCCTAGCTTGTTTATTGAAAGGCCTACACACATCAGTATGTATGAGATCCAATAAACCTCCTATCCTCTCACCAAACTTGGTGAAGGGCGCCTTTGTCATTTTCCCTAATAAATAAGGTTCACAAGTATCAAATTCCTCCAAGGAACTTGAATCTAACAATCCATTTGCATGGAGTTGTTGGATGCGATTCTTGTTTATATGGACTAATCGACAGTGCCATAGGAAAGCACCAACTGAACCACTCAGTTTGGTCCTTTTATTACTTATGTTACAAATAGAACTTTCCATATCCAATATATATAGACCATTGCACAAAGTACCCTTCCCATAGAACATATTTGCAAATGAAAAAGAACAAGAGTTCTTATTTATTTCAAACTTAAATCCCTTCTTTGCTAACCAAGGAATGGATACAATGTTCTTAGTAAGTGAAGGTACACAAAAGCAATTATCTAGTTCTAATTGAAGTCCAGAAGGCAAGGAGAGAGTCAAAATGCCTACAGCAACAGCAGCAACCTGTGCCCCGTTTCCAACGCGTAGGTCAATCTCTCCTGGCCGCACCGATCTACTTTTCTTGAGCCCCTGCATATTTGTACAAATATGAGCTCCACATGCGGTATCCAATACCCATGACATAGAAGTAGAAAGATTGACTTCTGTAACATAGATACCTGAGCATGAAGACGAAGTTTTGCCTCTCTTCTTCTCATTCTGAAGTCGTACTATGTCCTTTATCTTGTGAGGTGGTCCTCTACATGAGTAGCATTTGTTATTTCTGACTCTTTCCATCTTTATCTTCAATGTCTTAGTTAAGCCTTTGGGCTCAACACACTGAATGTCTACTTTAGGAGGGTTGAGCTCAACCAATGCATCGAAGAGCTGCCTTAGATTAGAAATAATTTCAGATGCACTCTTAGATTCATATTGCCCTCTCAGCTCGGGCGACATGTTGGTTAGCATCAATTGTGCAACCTCCAAAGTGTCAGCTTGATGCTTATCATAAGCATCCTTCTCAGACGTTGATGCCAAGCATGGAAGTGGCTCAGGAATTGGCTTCTCAAGGACATATAGCTTCCTCTCGAGCTTGAGCACAATTCTCAAGTTCATATACCAATCTTTTAAGTTGGATCCAACCAACTTATCCCTTTCCAGGGTAGATCGCAGTGACCATCTGCCATTGTTCACAGCCATTGTTCTACAATAACCAAGAAACAACAGATTAGTACTACTTCGAATCATTTAAACTGGACTTATTTTAAATGATTACTGCTCCCACTATTTTAAATTTGAATTGACAACCCACAAAGTCAATTGGGAAGTTTAAGACTTCCTAGTGAGATGGGACCCTTATTTCACATGAGGCTTCGCGTCCCAAGAGGGTGGGATGAGATGCACAAAGTAACCCATGTTTCCTAAGGTGGGCGCGCCGGCCGGTTGCTCCAAGCAACTCCCCTTGTTGAGACAGTCTGGGCATTTCATGTCCAGCGAGGGCTGGATACAACATGAAACCCTAACCTCTCAACGATGCCTCTAGACTTTCACCATGTGCCCAGTACATGTGAACTTCTAGTCAAGTCCATTCCTAACCGTTATGCCCAGGGCCAATGAGTTTCCTTGCGAAGGCACGCCCAGGTTAAAAACTGGACTGGGGAAACCATTGTCACCACACACTTTCTAAAGATAAGTGGGTGTGTCCCACGAGGGTGGGAACCAGTTCACAACTCCACTGATCGATAGCTTAGTGAGGGCTACGCATTAGAAGGCTACTAGACTTGATATTTTATTATGAGGGTTTTTAAGGTCTCATCAGTTTTATCTTATGTCTAACAATACAGGCATGCAATCCTATAGTGATAACATAATGATAAAACATCACAGGCATGCTTTTAGCAGATAAGAAAAGCAGTAAAAGATGATGTGATCAAAGCCCTTTCAAGACATTGAACCATCCCATGCCAAAAGGAGGTTCAACTCTTGACATAGGACTCAAGCCCCTAAGATAGACCTATCCTAGCCGCCCTCTATCTTGGTCTTCAAGGTTGGCTCCAAGGTCCTTTTTCACATGGTTTAGCTCTCAAACCCTAAGGGTAGACCCCAAGGGTTCGGCCAATGCCATGGTCTTCCTCCAATGAGAATGCGCCACAATGCAAGAAGCCAAGTTAGCTAGCTCTCAAACCCAAGGGTTCGGCCATGCCTAACTTACGCCATCAAGCAAGCTTGCACCTCTTCCTTTGATGCTTATTGCGCCACCATCCAAGGTATGCATGCGCCAAGTTCCAAGTACATGCGCCACCCTAATCTTCTTCTTAGTTAAAAGCAAAAAGAAAAGCGGCACGCAGGCCTCACGAGGATACATCACAGGCATGCAAAGGGGGGCTTGACTAATGATCACAACATCATGCACAATCAAGGTATTTACTCATGCAATTCTACATGCTCATGAAAAACATAAAATCTGAAATTTTACTTTTTCATAAAACTAGTCTCTTTTTCTCATCTTCTTCTCACAAATCTTTTGGTTAATTGCGATTTATTTTTCATGATGATTTCAGAGATCCTTTCGGCTGGTAATTTTGTCAGATCAAGAGACTTGGCCAGTCCGAAGACACAATGCCCGTCCTACTTGACAAAATTACGTGCACATTTAATCTTTAAATCAAACAAGAAAAATAGTCCAAAAATCCAAAAGAGATTGAGAGGATGATAGAAACAAGAAACCCTAATTTTTCCTACTTAGAAAAATTCGTTCGCCATGCATCATGTTATTTACGAAAATAGAGATATGGCATGTGAGCATGAAAGAAAAGCATAAAACATCGTTCGAGTCTTGCAAGTCGCTCTGATACCACTGTTGGGAAACCCCGGGGACATTTTACAATTTTTCAGAGTCATAGACATACATACATACATTGCACAGTGGAAGAATGTCCCCGAAACAGGCCGGTCCCAAAAACCCAGTGAAGATCGCAAGCAAGAGAGTCGACACGATGAGTTAGGAAATACCTTAAGAGCGGTTTGGAGTGATGACGATGTAGGCGCCCAAGTGTGCGCCCTCTGCAATCTCACACACACGGATCTCTTGAGTTATCTTCTTCCACGCCCGATGCTAGCCTCGGGAAGAAGATCCAAGCCTTAAGGAGATGCTCCACTTCACATGGGCCACTAGGAGAAAAAGGATGCGCCAAGAGAAGAAGCAACCAAGTTCAAGCCACCAAGCACCAAAGCTCCTTGCGCCAAGAGGAAAGGAGGGAGAAGCTTGCGGCTATGGAAGAAGGAAGAGGAAGTTGCGCCCTTGCTCCTAGCTCTCGCCCCTCTTCTTGTGTTCACGCCTCCAAGGATCGATCATCATAAGAGGGGGCGGCTAGGGTCACATTTATAGGGCAAGAGGTAGTTAAGGGAAGGGCCAAGATCATGACAAGTGTAGGTCTAGGATGAGGAGGTTTGAGACAAGGAAAGTCTCCAAGACTTTACCATAAGCTCCATTATGCCCAAGTACCATATCAGCCCAAGACATGCCTTAGAGGCATTCATACCATCAAGGGAGAAGGGCTAGGCGCCAATTGCTTCCTTAATGAAGAAATTTTGCCACCCAAACCCCATTATACCCCTTAGGCGCCAATGAGGTTAGGCTTCTCCCCATTATACCCTTTTAGCCTCTTATCTCCTCATGAGAACTTGTTATTGGGCCTCATTGGATAATGAGCTAGCTCAAACTCCATTACATGAGTTGATTAAGCACTTGGATCCAATCCAATGCAACCCTAATCCTCATGTGACCAATCATGGTCAAATACGGGTCAACCTGCCAAAAATGAAGTTTGGCTTCAATAACATTCTTCCATATCATCAGGGCCATTGGCGCTGATGAAATCTCCCAATTAGATCCGAGTTATCCAATAACTCGATCATAAGGCTTCCCGATCAATACGAGAACTCATGTATCAAGGTGTGCGACCCTGTAGGTTCCTCTGACGCTGGCAGTGCTGACCAAAGGTCACCACAAGCAGTGAGTGGCACCTAGCAGTGCATCGCTGCTACCCAGGTCATTGGAATGGATATCGACATCGACATCTCCATCATCGCAACTAGGTACAGATGCATTACAGTCTCTTTGCCGAACTGATATCCGATTGGACAAGTGTGTCACCACTTGTTTTCACCCAATCACATGGCTATGACTAAATCAGGTTCTCACCTGGGTATGGCCATACACTCTCAGTCATAGAACCATAGAGGAGCTCCATGGATATCATACTTCCCTAAGGAAGGGGCAAATCCTTTGTATGTCCATTGACCTTCTCATATGGATCGTGACATGCTCAATGACAACCGTTATGACCTCCCAACTACGGCGAGGTGTTAGGTTGTATCAAAGCAAGTCCCTAACCATATAGAATGATCAATGACCTCAAGTCAAGGGATCAATGCATCTCCTATCACTTGTGAGGATAACTCATGACACCAAGTCATAGCCTCACAGCGGGTCTATCTAGTATATCCTCCAATGATATACCCATGTGTCTGCGTTAGCACCACGTGCCTACCCAGCCCATATACCAGTCTCACAAGTACCATCGTTGTCCCATATCCACTAAGGTACATCGACTGGGGACTATAGTTCGAGCACAGATCCAATCTGTCTCCAGGGACATTATCATGTTAGTACATATGCGCAGATGTAAACAAACATAGATAACGACAATGCCAGAATGATATATAAATATCAAAGTCAAGTAGTACATAAATGGACCAAAACTAGGTCTTAGGGCATATACACCAACAATATTTGCTTTACTTTTCGTAATCCTAAACCACGTTATCTGATTGTCTAGCTATTGATTCATAATCTCTTGGTAATTGATCACTGTCCCTGTGGGATCGACATCTGAAGTACTACTATGACAAAGCCTTCACGCTTGCGGTAAGTTGTGCGTTAATACGACACACATCAAGTTTTTGCGCCGTTGTCGGGGACAGGCAACCAATATCAAAGTGATTTAACAATTGGTAGACTAGACGTTTTGTTTCTATTGCTATTGCTTTTATTTCTGTGTTTTTGTTTGTTTGTTTGTGTTTTTTTGTTTTGTTTGCTTCTTTGTTATTGTAATTTAGTTTTTCTTTCAATCTTTGCTATTGGAGCTTAACTGTTATATGCGTAGAGGTTTACGATCAGGTGGACTTGAAGATTTGTACGAGCATGATCAAGAAGTTGAAAGGACGTTCCATCGTAGAAGACGATTAAAGGAATTGAGTGCTAGAGAAGCATCAAGGATTATTGAACCTATTCCTATTGATCTACTGATGGTGAACAACAATAGAACTTCGAAGGATTTCGCTGCTCCAAATGCGCAAGGTCTTCACTCAAGTATTTCTAGACCTCTAGTGGAGGCTAATTACTTTGAGATAAAGCCCTCCATCTTATCGATGGTTCAGCAAAACCAATTCGGAGGCCTACCTTCTGAAGATCCAAACATGCATCTGTCTATATTCTTGGAGTTATGCGACACGACAAAGATGAATGGAGTTTCTAGCGACGCGCTATGACTATGACTCTTCTCATTCTCTCTCCGGGAAAGAGCTCGAAACTGGCTATATTCTCTCCAGCTTGAATCGCTAACCACTTGGGAACAACTTTCCCAGGCATTTCTTTCGAAGTACTTTCCCCCAAGCAAAATTGTCCAACTACGAAACCAGATCATAGGTTTCACCCAAAAAGATGGGGAATCCTTGTATCAAGCTTGGGAGCGATTCAAGGAACTTCAATGCCTATGCCCACACAACGGCTTGGAGAAATGGGTAATTGTTCATACATTTTACCATGGTCTTAACTATAATACGCGTCTTACTATAGATGCAGCTGCCGGTGGAGCAATCATGAACAAAAACATCGACGATGCGATGAATCTTCTAGAAGACATGGCACTAAATCACAACCAATGGGCTGGAGACCAACGAGGTACATCATCTAGGGCCATCGCGCCAGGTCAGTATGAATTAGCTGCCTTAAGTTATTTAGATGCTACGGTTAATTCACTGTCTCGAAAATTGGATTCATTGAATGTCAATTCTGTTGATTCAAGTTCTAATCCTTCTGTATGTGAGATATGTGGAATTATGGGGCATAGCCATGCTAATTGCCAGTTAGTTGTTTCTCAACCCTCTGAATCACAACAAGAATATGTCAATGCTGTAGGGAACCAAAATCCAAGACCACAAAATGATCCCTACTCCACTACATACAATCCTAGTTGGAGAAACCATCCTAACTTTTCTTATAGGAACAACCCCAATCCTGCTCCACAATCGAACTTCATGTTGGGAAACCCCGGGGACATTTTACAATTTTTCAGAGCCATGGACATACATTTTACGCAGCGGAAGAATGTCCCCGAAACAGGCTAGTCCCAAAAACCCAGTGAAGATCTCTTGCGAGGGGGTCGACACAATGTGATAGTAAGTACCTTTAAGCAATTGGAAGCCGATGTCGATGAAGGCGCCCAAGTGTTCGCCCTCTGCAGTCTCGCACACACGGATTCCTCAAGTTTTCTTCTTCCTCGCCCGGTGCTAGCCTCGGGAAGAAGATCCATGCCTTAGGAGAGCCCTCCATGAAATTTGCGCCATCACCAAGATGTGATGCACCAAGGAGATGGAAGGAGAAGGGAACGCCGCAAGCCTTCTTGTTCCTTTGCGCCAAGGAAAGGAAGAGGAGAAGCATGCTTGCGCCCTTGATGGAAGAAGAAGAGCTTCAAGCTCTCCAAGTCGTCGCCCTCTAATGCTTCACGCCTCCAAGGAATTAGCATCATAAAGCGAGGGGGCGGCAAGGGCTTATTTATAGGAGCAAGAGGCGGTTAGGGGAGAATGGCAAGTGTTGACAATTAGGGCATGATTCTAGGAGATTATCCAATCAAATATATTGATTAAATCTCCACTCCCATATGCGCCTAAGACTTGCCAAAGCAAGCATCAGCCATATGCGCCCATATCATGCCATATGAGGCATTAATCCCATCCATGCGCCTAGACCTAGTCAAGGCAATATGATGGATTGCCTAATGTGGCTTGGGCGCAAGTCCTAATCCAATTAGGACTCTAATTATGTTAATAATCAGCCCACAATTGTCAAACACAATCCAATCAATTATCTTGTGTGATTTAATCAAATCCAATTTGATTTAATCACCTAGGAGATACCAAACAAGGCATAGGCGCAAATTCTAGTCCAACTAGAATCCCATATGCGCCTATCCAATTAATTCATCCCCATTATACCCTTCAAGCCTCATAGCCCTTCAATAGAACTTATTAGCAAGCCCAACTAAGCAATGGGCCAAGCCCAAAGTCCATTATGCATGTTAACCAAGCTATTGGATCCAATCCAATTTAACCCATGGTTAAATGAGGCTAACCATGGTTAATTTGATCGATATGCCAAAAACTGAAGTTGGCCCTAATAAGTTTCTTCCATCTCATCAGGCCCATTGGCACTGATGAAATCTCCCAAATAGATCCGAGTTATCCAATAACTCGATCTAAAGGCTACCCGATCAATATGAAAACTCGAGTATCAAGGTGTGCGACCCTGTAGGTTCCTCTAACGCTGGCAGTGCTGACCAAAGGTCATCACAAGCAGTGAGTGGCACCTAGCAGTGCATCGCTGCTACCCAGGTTATTGGAATGGATATCGACATCGACATCCCCATCATCGCAACTAGGTACAGATGCATTACAGTCTCTTTGCCGAACTGATATCCGATTGGACAAGTGTGTCACCACTTGTTTTCATCCAATCACATGGCTATGACTAGAACAGGTTCTCACCTAGGTATGACCATACACTCTCAGTCATAGAACCATAAGGGAGCTCCATGGATATCATACTTCCCTAAGGAAGGGGCAAATCCTATGTCTGTCCATTGACCTTCTCATATGGGTCGTGACATGCTCAATGACAACCGTTATGACCTCCCAACTATGGCAAGGTGTTAGGTTGCATCAAAGCAAGTCCCTAACCATATAGAATGGTCAATGACCTCAAGTCAAGGGATCAATGCATCTCCTGTCACTTGTGAGGATAACTCATGACACCAAGTCATAGCCTCACAGCGGGTCTGTCCAGTATATCCTCCAATGATATACCCATGTGTCTGCGTTAGCACCACGTGCCTAACCAGCCCACATACCAGTCTCTCAAGTACCAGAGTTGTCCCATATCCACTCAGGTACATCGACTGGGGACTATAGTTCGAGCACAGATCCAATCTGTCTCCAGGGACATTATCATGTAAGTAGACAATCGCAGGTGTAGACAAACAATGATAACGACAATGCCAGAAAGATATATATTAATATCAGAGTCAAGCAGTACAAAGATGGACCAAAACTAGGTCCTAGGGCATATACACCAACAATCTCCCACTTGCACTAAGACCTAGAGGTTGAGCAACCTCAACCCCATATCTCTAGTACGACCATCATGCTTCTGCTGCGCCAAAGCCTTGGTCAGTGGGTCTGCTAGATTGCTCTCTGTGTCAATTCTGCTAATCTTGACATCACCTCGATCAATGATCTCTTTGATCAAGCAAAATCTCTTGAGTATGCGTTTGGACCTTTGATGAGACCGTGGTTCCTTAGTATGTGCAGTTCCCATTGTTGTCATAGTAGAGCTCAATGGGATGCATTGCACTTGGAACCACCTGAAGTTCAGAAAAGAACTTCCTGATCCAAACGGCTTCATTGGCTGCCTCAGAAGCAACCACATACTCAGCTTCGGTTGTAGAATTAGCTATGGTGGATTGCTTGAAGCTCTTCCAGCATACAGCACCTCCAACCATCTTAAACTAATAGCTGGTCTGCGATCTGAAGTCGTCAGGATCAGACTGGAACGACTCATCAGTGAAGCCCTGCACACTGAGTTCTTCCTGTCCCCGTAGACTTTATAGAATAAATCCTTAGCCCCTTTCAAGATACTCAAGGATATTCTTTACAGCCACCCAGTGCTGCAAACTAGGATTGGATTGGTATCGGCTGATTATGCTCACAGCATAAGCCACAACTGGTCTAGTACTCAACATTGCATACATGATCGATCCCACCGCCGAAGCATAGGGCACTCGACTCATGTCATCTCTCTCAGGCTCTGTGTTGGTACACAGGTTCTTTGAGAGAGTAAGGCCATGTCTCACTGGAAGTTATCCCTTCTTGGATTGCTCCAAGTTGAACCTCTCCAGGACCTTATCAATGTGGGTACTCTGACTAAGGGCCAAGAGCCTCTTGGATCTATCCCGGTAGATCCTCACGCCTAGAATATAGGCGGCCTCCCCTAAGTCCTTCATCTCGAAACACTTCCCTAACCATGTCTTCACAGCTTGAAGACTAGGGATGTCGTTTCCGATGAGCAGTATGTCATCGACTTACATGACCAGAAAAGTCACCAAGCTCCCACTGAATTTTATGTATCATGTATAAACTCTTATGTTTATAAAGGCAATGGTTGTTATTCAGGTTGTTATATTATCTGCTGCAATACATATACTTCTGAATAATGTCTCAATGCTGTTCAGCTTGGCTGACATGCATTTTTGTCCTTAGTCGAGATATCTTGGTGAACATGAGACAGCCTTGATATGATTGAGACTAATATGTATTCTAATCTTATAGGATGCTTCGAGCATGGAATAAGATGTAGACTCATGGGTACATTGGATGTACTGGACATACCCTACTAGGATATTCAATTGCTTGTCACAATGTGAATAATCCTTGAATGCAACAAGTGGCACATGTCCTCTGACTTGAGATCACTTGTGTTTCTAAATGATGATTGTCATTGTTTTGAGGTAGTTCAATATCATTTGAAACATAATGGTTATAGATTATCTTGGATAATGATCATGAGTCATGTTAGGGCACTAGTGATAGATATAGGATTGCCGTCTCCTTAATTGGAGTGTGATGTTCTAAAGGGGCCCCCTGGATGAGATGATTGAGAAAGTGTATGGCCATACCCAGGTGACTATGTTCATCTGATCTAATCATGCTCATCATATTGGAGCTACAGACTTGACACGCTTGTCCAATAAGAACATCCAGTGGCAAAGGAAACATGTTTGCCTTGTGAGTTGGATTCACACTTGTGCTGTGGTTTGGGTGTAGTCTTGGAAGACTCTTTTCTTTATATCGGGAGACAGTGATGTGTTGCTAGATACCCCTCACTGATCGTGATAACGTAAGTTATCGTTATCGACATTTAAAGGAAACCCTTAGGGTCGCACAATTTGATGATATGGCTTACTTAAGTCAGATCGTATGGATTGAATTGTTTTGGTTCAGTTTAAAGGGATTTAATCTCTGATTGTAAGTGAGGTCTGGTCTGATCATGTTTGATTGATTAGGGCTTGAGATCGGTAAGCTTCGATCGAGAGAATGGATGCTAGATCGGTGAGATCAGCAGCATCAAGAGATCAACGGTCAGATCAAGAACCTTAGGGTTTAATGTGATCTGGGCTAATGGCTTGGGTTAATTGGTCTTTGAACCAGACCAAAGTGAACCGGCTCATCAAGTGAGCGCATGGTTCAAAGGGAAAAAGAGATTTGCGACTTGTTCAATTGGTGTGAACAAGTGAACGTTGAGGCTTTGCTATTTTTAGCTAGCATGTTCTCTAACGTGACCACGCCTCACGTTCACGCCAAGCAACTCTATTCTCGCCCTTTGTTCTTCTCTCTCGACGCCAAGACTTTCGTGAGGTGAGAAGAGGTAGACAAAAAAAAGAGAAGGTCTCGCCAAGCAAAGGATTCTCTTCCCTTCCATTCGACAAGGACTCCTTAGAACCTTGTTAGCACAAGGAGCACTAAGGGAGTAGGCGATCACATCTTGTGTGCGAGCCATTTGGAGGAGAAGCACTTGAGTCTCTTCTTCCTAGACACCATCCATACAATGGCATCGGTATGGTTCTTTTCATTGTATAAGATTTATGTTGATCATACTATCTGCAAAGATCCTAGAAACCCCCTTCCGCTATGTCAAAACCTCCATATGCGCCTATTAGGGTTTCGCCCCCCCTTGTTAAGGTGACACTTCAATTGGTATCAGAGCGAGGTTTAATGCATGTTTTATGATTGCTTAAGGCGTTGTGATCCTTGTTTGCAAATGTATGCTTAGATCTATAACATGCGAATATTACATGTTAAGTTATTGCATATGCGAAACTTGATTTATGTTTCCTTGGCGCATGTTTGTTGGCGCATAGTTGTTTTTTCTCAAAAACTTTATGACTTGCGTGACCTTCATTAGATCTAAGAGGCCCTGCGTTAAACACTTAAACGGGTTATTAGGGTTGAAGTCACAGTCTAGTCTAGATCCAACCAGTCTGATCAGACTATCTGACAGCCTAGATGGGTCGACCAGATGGCACCTGTGCGCAAGCACGAGGTGGCTATAGGTCGACTGCGGACAGGCGTGTAGCGATGTCTGGTTGAGACAACCAATGAACGCACATGAGTTAGGCCCGGGGTCACACCCGTTTGCCAGAACTCATGAGGTCGTTCAGCCCTTGTCGCATGCATGGTTGACCATTTGGTCGACTCAAGTCAGTTAGGACTTGGTGCATGCAAGGGCAGTGGATCTGACTAGGTCTGATGAGTGGATCCCTAGTAATGGACCGTTGTAAGGTAGTAGAGCACATAAGGAAAATAAAATTGATGCCAATGGGTTTTTGAAAATTTTATTTTCTTAAATGGATCACATGTTGATTGAATGCCATATGCCTGTTTATTTCATCTTATGTGGGACGCCTTATTAATGTGTTCTGTGCTGGGGCCTGCGTGCCTGTATTAAAGTTGTAAATTAATTTTTATTGTGATCTGCGCATCACATTTTATTTAATTTATAAAGTGTAATTGACCTGCGTGTCAATCTTGTCTAGATAGATTAAATTGTAATTTAATCAGACAAGAGCACAGAGCACACTTGGCAGAGGCGCATGCAGCAGAGGCTTGACCAGGTGGGAGGTCTAGGGTTCGACCCTATGACAGGCGCAATTACCTGGTGGGCGCACCTCAGCTGCAGTGGGCGCTTGGGCCCTGGTTAGGGCCAGATGAGGAGCAAAAGCCCCATGAAGAAAAGCAAGTGAAGACTTAAGTTAAATTAAGGTCTTTCTTAGGCTTAATGGGCTTTTACCACATAAGATCAGCATGCTTTCATTTATTGTTTAAATAATAGGAAATGCATGAATTAATCTTCTGCTATCACCATAGGAATTGCATGATAGTTAAGAAGATAAAAGACCGTTAAAATCCAACGCTAAATATCAAGCTCGTAAGCCTTCTGACGCGAAACCTCACTGTTCTGACTATCGTTGGGGCCATGTTGTACCCACTTAGTGGGCACGCCCATCTATCTTCAGACGGTGTGTGATTACACCTGCGTGTTACAGGGAAGGGATTTATCGCTTCTCGTTGCTCAGCATAGCACGTGGTGGTCCAGGGAGTAGGTCGGGTCAGCTTGACCATATAGGCTACATACTGAGCATATGTGAGCTATATGGAGGCAGCCATCTGAGGGATCAGAGACTGTGTTGTACCAACTCAGTTGGCACAGTCGGCTGGATTGCCCAGATGAAGGGGAATCGCATGGGTTGGCGATTGGCAGGGACTGCCTACCAGAAATTAGTGCTTGTACTCTCTGTGCATCTTATCTCGCCTGAGCGGGACGCGGAGACCAAGTGTGAAATCTGGATCCCATCTCACTAAAAGAGTTCAACTCTTTCGGGCTGTTTTTGCTGGATTTTTCAGTCAGATAAAATAGTGAGAAAAGAATCATTCTTAAGTCCTGAATTGATTCTTAACATTGATACTGACCTTGCTGTTCTTGCATTGTTGTAGATTTCTGCAGCAACGAACACCATGAGCTTCAATGTGCGATCCCTACTGGAAAGGGAGAAGTTTGCTGGGCCAAACTTCTCAGACTGGTACGGACACCTTAAGATTGTTCTTAAGGCAGAGAGGAAACTGTATGTCCTCGAGATGGCTGTACCGCCTCAACCCGCTCCGAACGCCGCAAGGGCGGTTCGGGATGCCTATGAAAAGCATGTCAATGATAGCATTGATGTCGCTTGCCTGATGCTAGCGTCTATGACGCCACAGCTGCAGCGTCAGCATGAGGATATGTCTGCTATAGAAATGATAGCAAACCTCAAGATGCTATATGCTGCACAGGCGAGGACTGAGCGCTATAATTTGACCAAGCTTTTCTTTCAGAGCAAACTGGCTGAAGGGAGTCCAGTGGGAGCTCATGTGCTCAAGATGATTGGGCACAAAGAGGCTCTAGAGAAACTGGGGCATACCATCAATCAGGAGCTTGCTGTAGACATTATTCTGCAGTCCCTCCCGGCCTCTTTCGATCCGTTCATTATTAATTTTAATATGAACAAGATCGACTGTACTCCGGCAGAGTTGCTGAATATGCTCTTGACTACAGAGGAAACTCTAAAGGGCAAGCCTTCAACCTCTGTCTTGATGTTCCCTTCCAGGAACAAGAAGAAGGGGAAGAAGGGCAAACCCCCTGCCAAGAATTACAACAAGGCTCTGAAACAGAAGGTTAAGCGGTCGAAGGAATACAGATGTTTCCACTGTGGCCAGCTGGGTCACTGGAAAAAGGACTGTAAAGCGCTCCAAGGAGACAAGAAGGGAGGCATCGCTTCCGGCTCAGGTATTTTCGTGACTGAAGTCATGATATCCTCTTCTTCTATTTCATGGGTGTTGGACACTGCATGTGGAGTTCACATTTGTTCAAATGTACAGGAACTCAAGAGAAGAAGACAGGTGGGACAGCATGAGGTGGACCTACGAGTTGGAAACGGGGCACGGGTTGCTGCTATTGCTGTAGGAGAATATTACATCTCATTACCATCTGGACTTGTATTAGAACTAAACAATTGTTATTTTGTACCAAGCATTACTAAAAATATTATCTCCATTCCTGCTCTTGTCAGGAAGGGGTTTTCCTTTGAATGCAATATTTCAAAGTGTATTCTTTCTTATGATAATATTGTTTATGCTACTGGATCAATTAACAATGGGTTATTCATGTTGGACATGGAATGTTCTATACAAAATATTGATAATAAGAAAGCCAAGTATGCTGATGACAGCACCTTGCTATGGCATAGTCGTTTAGGCCATATTAACAAGAAGCGCATTAAGCGGTTGCATGACCATGGACTGCTGGGATCATTCTCCTGTGAGGAGATTGATACATGCAAAGCTTGTTTATTGGGCAAAATGACGAAGTCTCCTTTTCCTAACAAAGGTCAAAGGGCTTCAGGTTTACTTGACCTTATACACAGTGATGTGTGTGGGCCATTTAGTAAACATGCCAGAGGTGGCTATTCATACTTCATTACCTTTACTGATGATTTCAGTAGATATGGGTATGTCTATCTTATGAGACATAAAAGTGAATCTTTTGACAAGTTCAAAGAGTTCAAAAATGAAGTACAGAATCAGCTAGGCCGAAATATCAAGGCACTTCGTTTTGATCGAGGTGGAGAATACCTAAGTCAAGAGTTTACTGACTATCTGAAGGAGTGTGGGATTATCTCACAGCTCACTCCGCCAGGAACACCGCAATGGAATGGTGTGTCCGAGAGGAGGAACAGAACCTTATTGGATATGGTTCGTTCTATGATGAGTCAGGCTACTCTATCTTACTCTTTTTGGGGATTTGCACTGGAAACAGCTGCAAAGGTACTAAATCGAGTCCCATCCAAGGCAGTTTCAAAGACTCCATATGAGTTATGGTATGGGAAACAGCCAAGCTTGACATTTATTAAGATCTGGGGTTGCGAGGCTTATGTCAAAAAGCTCGCCTCTGGGAAACTAGAGAGCAGATCTGAGAAATGTATCTTTGTCGGTTACCCTAAGGAAACTAAGGGTTATTATTTCTACAATCCCAAAGAGAACAAAGTATTTGTTGCTCGGACGGCCATTTTTCTTGAGAAAGAGTTTCTTCTGCAAGAGGCCAGTGGGAGAGAAATAAAGCTGGATGTGAATCCAGAAGAAGGACAAAGTAGTCAAGCACAGTTGGATGAGCCTGAGCCAGTAGAACAGGTTATTGAACAACCTGAGGCTCAGATATCACGGGAATCGCGTAGATCGAGAAGGATCCGTCGACAGCCTGAGCGCTATGACGGAGTCTACATCATTGATCATGATGAACCCCTCACTTATGCGGATGCGGTCAGTGGACCGGATTCAGCTAGATGGCTTGAAGCTATGCGAGCCGAGATGGACTCCATGTCAGATAACCAAGTCTGGGATTTGGTTGATCCGCCTCCGGGAGTAATCCCTATAGGCTGTAAATGGATCTTCAAGAAGAAGATTGACATGGATGGTAACGTGGTTACCTATAAGGGCAGGCTAGTTGCGAAAGGTTTCAAACAAATCTACGGGATAGATTATGATGAAACTTTCTCTCCTGTAGCCATGTTCAAGTCTATTTGGATTATACTTGCGATAGCGGCATATTATGATTATGAGATCTGGCAAATGGATGTGAAGATCGCTTTCCTTAATGGAAAACTGGATGAGGATGTGTATATGACACAACCTGAAGGTTTCACCAATCCATCATATCGTCATAAAATATGCAAGTTAAAGAAGTCCATTTATGGACTTAAACAAGCATCAAGAAGCTGGAATATTCGTTTTGATGAATCAATATGTAAATTTGGTTTCATCAAGAATGAAGATGACCCGTGTGTATATAAGAGGTTTAGTGGGAGCGTGATTACTTTCCTAGTCCTCTACGTCGATGATATCTTAATCATTGGAAACGATATTCCTGAACTGCATGCTGTTAAAGCATGGTTAAGGAAATGTTTCCAGATGAAAGATTTAGGAGAAGCAGCCTATGTGTTAGGTGTGAAGATCTACAGGGATAGATCTGAGAGGCTTCTCGGGCTGTGCCAGAGTACTTACATCGATAAGGTCCTGGAGAGATTCCATTTAGAGAATTCTAAAAGAGGATATCTTCCAGTCAGACATGGTCTGAATCTTTCGAAGAGTCAGTGTCCACAAACACAGACTGAGAAAGATGAAATGGACAATACGCCTTATGCTTCGGCTATTGGGTCCATTATGTATGCGATGTTGTGTACTCGCCCAGACGTCGCTTACGGGTTAAGCGTGACCAGTCGGTTCCAAAGTAATCCAGGTCAGGCGCACTGGATTGCAGTCAAGAACATTTTAAAATATCTGCGGAGGACCAAAGATATGTTCTTGGTATATGGAGGTCAGGAAGAACTCAGTATTGAAGGATATACTGACGCTTCGTTCCAATCTGACCAGGATGATTTCCGATCGCAATCAGGCTATGTTTTTAGCTTGAATGGTGGAGCAGTGGTGTGGAAAAGTTTCAAACAGTCTATCGTTGCTGATTCCACAACAGAAGCCGAGTATGTTGCAGCCTCAGAAGCATCAAAGGAGGCAGTGTGGATTCGCAAGTTCGTTCAGGAACTTGGTGTTGTTCCTTCGAGTGCAGATCCTTTGGTTATCTTCTGTGATAACACTGGAGCAATCGCACAAGCAAAGGAACCACGGTCGCACCAGAAGTCCAAGCACATACAGAGACGGTTTCATTTGATCCGGGAGATCATTGATTGAGGCGAGATCAAAGTCTGCAAGGTTCATACAGATGACAATCTGGCTGACCCGCTTACCAAGCCTCTGGCGCAGCAGAAGCATGAGAAGCACTGTAATAATATGGGTTTGAGATTTCTCAACCATTAGATTAAGTGCAAGTGGGAGATTGTTGGGGTATGCCCTTAAGGCTAATGTTTGAGGCCTTGGGATTGTATCAGTATCATGTAATAAACTCTTGTTGGGGTATGCCCTTAAGGCTAACCATGTCTTCACAGCTTGAAGACTAGGGATGTCGTTTCCGATGAGCAGTATGTCATCGACTTACATGACCAGAAAAGTCACCAAGCTCCCACTGAATTTTATGTATCATGTATAAACTCTTATGTTTATAAAGGCAATGGTTGTTATTCAGGTTGTTATATTATCTGCTGCAATACATATACTTCTGAATAATGTCTCAATGCTGTTCAGCTTGGCTGACATGCATTTTTGTCCTTAGTCGAGATATCTTGGTGAACATGAGACAGCCTTGATATGATTGAGACTAATATGTATTCTAATCTTATAGGATGCTTCGAGCATGGAATAAGATGTAGACTCATGGGTACATTGGATGTACTGGACAGACCCTACTAGGATATTCAATTGCTTGTCACAATGTGAATAATCCTTGAATGCAACAAGTGGCACATGTCCTCTGACTTGAGATCACTTGTGTTTCTAAATGATGATTGTCATTGTTTTGAGGTAGTTCAATATCATTTGAAACATAATGGTTATAGATTATCTTGGATATTGATCATGAGTCATGTTAGGGCACTAGTGATAGATATAGGATTGCCGTCTCCTTAATTGGAGTGTGATGTTCTAAAGGGGCCCCCTGGATGAGATGATTGAGAAAGTGTATGGCCATACCCAGGTGACTATGTTCATCTGATCTAATCATGCTCATCATATTGGAGCTACAGGCTTGACACGCTTGTCCAATAAGAACATCCAGTGGCAAAGGAAACATGTTTGCCTTGTGAGTTGGATTCACACTTGTGCTGTGGTTTGGGTGTAGTCTTGGAAGACTCTTTTCTTTATATCGGGAGACAGTGATGTGTTGCTAGATACCCCTCACTGATCGTGATAACGTAAGTTATCGTTACCGACATTTAAAGGAAACCCTTAGGGTCGCACAATTTGATGATATGGCTTACTTAAGTCAGATCGTATGGACTGAATTGTTTTGGTTCAGTTTAAAGGGATTTAATCTCTGATTGTAAGTGAGGTCTGGTCTGATCATGTTTGATTGATTAGGGCTTGAGATCGGTAAGCTTCGATCGAGAGAATGGATGCTAGATCGGTGAGATCAGCAGCATCAAGAGATCAACGGTCAGATCAAGAACCTTAGGGTTTAATGTGATATGGGCTAATGGCTTGGGTTAATTGGTCTTTGAACCAGACCAAAGTGAATCGGCTCATCAAGTGAGCGCATGGTTCAAAGGGAAAAAAGAGATTTGCAACTTGTTCAATTGGTGTGAACAAGTGAACGTTGAGGCTTTGCTATTTTTAGCTAGCATGTTCTCTAACGTGACCACGCCTCACGTTCACGCCAAGCAACTCTATTCTCGCCCTTTGTTCTTCTCTCTCGACGCCAAGACTTTCGTGAGGTGAGAAGAGGTAGACAAAAAAAAGAGAAGGTCTCGCCAAGCAAAGGATTCTCTTCCCTTCCATTCGACAAGGACTCCTTAAAACCTTGCTAGCACAAGGAGCACTAAGGGAGTAGGCGATCACATCTTGTGTGCGAGCCATTTGGAGGAGAAGCACTTGAGTCTCTTCTTCCTAGACACCATCCATACAATGGCATCGGTATGGTTCTTTTCATTGTATAAGATTTATGTTGATCATACTATCTGCAAAGATCCTAGAAACCCCCTTCCGCTATGTCAAAACCTCCATATGCGCCTATTAGGGTTTCGCCCCCCCTTGTTAAGGTGACACTTCAGTCATTAGGTTGTGTCATATACACATCCTTAGTTAGCTTCCCGTTAAGGAACGCTGTCTTCACATCTATCTGCCATATCTCATAGTCATGATATGCAGCTATAGCAAGCAGAATCCGAATGGATTTGATCATGGCAACTGGCGAGAAGGTTTCATCATAGTCCACCCTGTGGGCTTGTTTAAATCCTTTAGCCACTAGTCTACCCTTATAGGTAACTATTTTTCCATCCATGTCTGTCTTCCTCTTGAAGACCCATTTACACCCTATGGGTTTTACCCCATCAGGCAGCTCAACCAAATCCCAGACTTGGTTAGCCGACATGGAATCCATCTCGGATCGCATGGCCTCAAGCCATCTCTCGGAGTCCGGTCCACTGACTGCCTCATCATAAGTCCTGGGTTCATCCTCCATGATGAAGATCTCGTCGTGTTGGGTCGGCAGCGACCCATACCTCTCAGGTGCACGACGAAACCTCCCAGACCTACGTGGGGCCTGTGTCTGAGCCTCAGGTTGCCTAGCAACTGGTGTAGGTGGCTCAGGTTCCCATCTCTATGTCTTGTGGTTGCACTTGGACCTCGTCCAAGTCAAACTTCCTCCCACTAACTTCTTTCATGAGAAATTCTTTCTCTAGAAAGACCGCACCCCGAGCAACAAAAACTTTGTTCTCGGTGGGAATATAGAAGTAGTAACCCTTAGTCTCCTTAGGGTACCCCACAAACATACACTTATCAGATCTAGGTTCTAGCTTGCTAGAATCCTGACGTTTGACATAAGCCTCACATCCCTAGATCCTGATAAAAGTGAGATTAGGGAGTCTCCCATTCCATACCTCATGTGGAATCTTTGAGACACTCTTAGATGGAACATTATTCAGTATTAGAGAAGCTTTTTCAAGTGCATGTCCCCAGAATGAGGGAGGTAGAGTTGCATGACTCATCATAGACCGAACTATATCCAACAAGGTTCGATTTCTCCTTTCAGATACACCATTCTACCGAGGTGCTCTAGGAGGAGTGAGTTGGGATAGGATCCCACACTTACTCAGATAGTCAAAGAATTTACTGCTCAGGTGCTCTCCATCACGATCTGATCGAAGATCCTTAAAGGATCTACCAAGCTGGTTCTCTACTTCATGTCTGAACTCCTTAAATTTCTCAAAGGATTCAGACTCATGTCTCATCATGTAGACATAACCATATCTACTGAAGTCATCAGTAAATGTGATGAAGTAGTTATACCCTCCTTTGGCTTGTTTATTGAATAGCCCACACACATCACTATGTATGAGATCCAACAAACCTCCTGCCCTCTCACCAGTCTTGGTGAAGGGCGTCTTTGTCATTTTCCCTAATAAACAAGTCTCACATGTATCAAGTTCCTCCAAGGAACTCGAATCTAGCAACCCATTTGCATGGAGTTGTCGAATGCGATTCTTGTTTATATGGGCTAATCAACAATGCCGTAGGAAAGCACTAACTGAACCACTCAGTTTGGTCCTTTTATTATTTATGTTACAAATAGAGCTAACCATGTCCAAGACATGCGGACCATTGCACAAAGTACCCTTCCCATAAAACATGTTTGCAAAAGAAAAAGAACATAAGTTCTCTTTTATTTCAAACCTAAATCCTTTCTTTGCCAAGCAAGGAGTGGATACAATGTTTTGGTAAGGGAAGGTACATAATAGCAATTGTCTAGCTTTAACTGAAGTCCAGAAGGCAGGGAGAAAAACTCCTACAGCAACAGCAGCAACTTGTGCCCTGTTACCTATCCGTAGGTCAATCTTGTTGGGGTATGCCCTTAAGGCTAATGTTTGAGGCCTTGGTTTGTTATCAGTATCATGTATAAACTCTATGTTTATAAAGGCAATGGTTGTTATTCAGGTTGTTGCATTATCTGCTGCCATATGTATACTTCTGAATAATGTCTCAATGCTGTTCAGCTTGGCTGACATGCAGTATTGTCCTTAGTCGAGATATCTTGGTGAACATGAGACAGCCTTGATATGATTGAGACTAATATGTGTTCTAATCTTATAGGATGCTTCGAGCATGGAATAAGATGTAGACTCATGGGTACATTGGATGTACTGGACAGACCCTACTTAGGATATTCAATTGCTTGTCACAATGTGAATAATCCTTATATGCTAACAAGTGGCATATTTCCTCTGACTTGAGATCACTTGTGTTTCTAAATGATGATTGGCATTGTCTTGAGGTAGTTCAATATCATTTGAAACATAATGGTTATAGACTATCTTGGATAATGAACATGAGTCATGTTAGGGCGCTGGTGATAGATATAGGATTGCCTTCTCCTTGATTGGAGTGTGATGTTCTAAAGGGGCCCCCTGGATGAGATCGTTGAGAAAGTGTATGGCCATACCCAGATGACTATGTTCATCTGATCTAACCACTCTCATCATATTGGAGTTACAGGCTTGACACGCTTGTCCAATAAGAACATCCAGTGGCAAAGGAAACAAGTATGCCTAGTGAATTGAATTCACACTTATGCTGTGATTTGGGTGTAGTCTTGGAAGACTCTTTCCTTTATATTGAGAGACAGTGATGTTGCTAGATACCCCTCACTGATCGTGATAAAGTAAGTTATCGTTACCGACATTTAAAGGAAACCCTTAGGGTCGCACAATTTGATGATATGGCTTACTTAAGTCAGATCGTGTGGACTGAATTGTTTTGGTTCAGTTTAAAGGAGTTTACACTCTGATTGTAAGTGAGATCTGGTCTGATCATGTTTGATTGATTAGGGCTTGAGATCGGTAAGCATCGATTGAGAGAATTGATGCTTGATCGATAAGATCAGGAGCATCAAGAGATGAATGGTTAGATCTTGAGCCATTTGGTTTGTCAAGATCTGAACCAATGCTGGTTTGATTTGGTCTTTGAACCAAATGTAATTGAACTGAATTAAATTGAACCGGTTCACTTATGTGAACGTATGGTTCGATTGAGAGATGAAGTTCGATGGTAACGTGGGATTGAATGTGGAGTTAGTGCTTTCTATTTTTAGAAAGACGTTTTCCTTGTTGGAAACTCCCAACGTTTTCGAACGTGAGAAGTCTCCTCTCTCTCTCGCCGACTTGCATCTTCTTGCTCTCGTTTTGGGTGATCTTCACGCCAAGAAGAGCTTTCGGCCAGAAAAAGAAAAAGCAATTCATCTCTTCTCCTCCACACAAAAGGACACCTTGGAGCCTTGCTAGCACAAGGATCGACAAGGAGTAGGCGATCAATCATCTTGTGTGCGCACGCTTTGGAGGAGAGCTACTTCGTTCTCTGCTTCCAAGACGCCATTCAATCATGGCTATGGTATGATCTTAATTTGATCTATACAAGTATTAATAAGTTGATTATATGACATGCAAACCGATCTTAGAAACCCTAGCTTCCGCTTGTGAAAACTCTGATATGCGCCTATTAGGGTTTTCGCCCCCCTTTAGGGACTTACAATTGGTATCAGAGCTAGGTGTCTGTTTGATCATATGATTGCTTGTTTTTGTGATCCTTGTTTGTGCTTATGAATAGATCTAAATTACATGCGAAACCACATGATAGTTGATCATGCGAAAATAGATGTATGCTTTACATTGGCGCATGTATATTGTTGGCGCATGTTGTAGTTTTTGATCAAAACTCTTTTACTTGTGCGCATCCATTTAGATCTAAGCGCCTACTTGAAAAACTTAGACGGGTTATTAGGGTTGAAGTCATCGTCCAGTATAGACCCAACTGTCTGATCAGACCATCTGACAGCCTAGATGGGTCGACTAGATGGCACCTATGCGCAAGCATGAGGTGGCTATAGGTCGACTGCAGAAAGGCGTGTAGCGATGTCTGATTGAGACAACCAATGAACGCTCATGATTAAGGCCCGGGGTCACACCCACTTGCCAGAACTCATGAGGGACGTTCAGCCCTTATGGCATGCATTGTTGACCATGAGGTCGACACAAGTCGGTTATGACTTGGTGCATGCAAGGGCAGTGGGTCTGACTAGGTCTGATGAGTGGATCCCTATTAATGGACCATTGTAAGATAGTAGGGCACATAAGGAAATAAAATTCATGCCAATGGGATTTTCAAAAATTTTATTTTCTTGATTGGAGCACATTATGTTTGTATAACATGATTGAATGTCTATTTCATCTTATGTGGGCTGCCCAAATTTAATGTGTGCTGTGCTGGGGCCTGCGTGCCTGAATCAATATTGTAAATTATTTATTGTGATCTGCGCATCACATTTTAATTGATAATGTGTAATTGACCTGCGAGTCAAATCATCTCTAGATAGATTAAATTGTAATTTAATCAGACATGAGCTCAGAGCACACATGGCAGAGGCGCATGCAGCAAGTGGCTTCACCAGTGGGAGGTCTAGGGTTCGACTCTAGGACAGGTGCATTTTACCTGGTGGGCGCATCTCAGCTGCACAGGGCGCTTGGGCCCGGGTTGGGCCAGATGAAATGCTAAAGACCCATGAAGAGCTCAAGTGAAGACTTAAGTTAATTTAAGGTCTAACTTAGGCTTAATGGGCTTTTACCACATAAGATCATCATGCTTTCTATTTACTGTTTAAGTAAATTTATATCTGCATGATTTATTCTTCTGCTATCACCATAGGATTTGCATGATAGTTAAGAAGATAAAAGGACCGTTAAAATCCAACGATGAATATCAAGCACGTAAGCCTTCTAACGCGAAACCTCACTGTTCTGACTATCGTTGGGGCCGTGTTGTACCCACTCAGTGGGCACGCCCATCTATCTTCAGACGGTGTGTGATTACACCTGCGTGTTACAGAGAAGGGATTTATCGCTTCTCGTTGCTCAGCATAGCACGTGGTGGTCCAGGGAGTAGGTCAGGTCAGCTTGACCATGTAGGCTACATATTGAGCATATGGTAGCCATATGGAGGCAGCCATCTGTGGGATCAGAGACTGTGTTGTACCAACTCAGTTGGCACAGTCTGCTGGATTGCCCAGATGAAGGGGAATCGCACGGGTTGGCGATTGGCAGGGATTGCCTACCAGAGATTAGTGCTTGTACTCTCTGTGCATCTTATCTCGCCTGAGCGGGGCGCTGTAAGATCCAAGGATCTTAAGTTCTGGTAAGCATTATTTGGATTTAAATAAAATCAGTAACTGTGATATTTTGTTCATGATTTAAATAAAATTATTGATTGTGATATTTTTATGTATTGGTTGATAGTTAATTAACTAGAGATTTTTGGTTATTGATTTTTTTGTAAATTAATTAGAGATTATTTGTTTGATCATTGACTGTTAATTTATGATAAATTATCATTGGTTGTTTGTGATAAATTAATTAGGATTTTGGGTTGCAAATTTTAAGTTAATTAATTAGACCTTATTGGTTAATTAATTATACTCTATTGGATAATTAAATCCTTATTGGATGTTAGTTAAATCCTTAATGGATTCTCGTTAAGTGATTGGTTAATGGTTAAGTTAATTAAATAATTAGTTAATTATGAGATATTGGGTTATTGGGTTTAAAATTCGAAATTATTAGATAAATGGGTTAAACCCTATTGGAATAAATTGGTTAATGGGTTTAAAATTTAAAACCCAAAGTTTAAGTGATAATATCGATTAGGGTGAGATTAGTGGCGATTTGGGAGTCTTGAGAAAATTGAGGTGGCGGCTTGAAAGAACTTGGCGACTCTTGGAAAGCTTGGAGGCGATTTTTTGGTGTTTCTTCTTCATCTTCTTCCTCTTGGCGATCTTCTTGAAGTGAAGAAATTTCCTTGGTGAGTCTTGGAGATCCTTTGGGCGACCCCAAGGCTTTGGACGAAATTTTGGAAGGGTTTTCATCCTTGTGCTCACGGTTTAAGAGGTGAGTGGAGTGTTTTTTTGATTTCTAGTAATTTGGTTGTATTAATTGATGCATGAGATTGATTAGAAATTTGATCATGCTAAATCGAAATTCAAGATTTCACCATGTTAAATACCGAATTTAAGATCTTCTTATTTTGATGAAAAACCGAATTCTTTTACAATGGTAGAACTTCTTATTTTGATGAAAAACCGAATTTATGCAAAGGTATATATATATAACATGAAAAACCGAAAGTTTAATGGATGTATATCTCATGTGAAGAATCGAAAATAGCAAGGAGATATTTATAATGAAAACCTAATTTATTCATGATGATTCTTGTTAACTAAGGGTTTGATTTAAGTTGGGAATTTTATCATGCTAACAATGGAATTAAGATGTATTTTTGTGAAAACCGAAATTTGGCAAATGTGTGTATATTTTGAAAACCGAAATTTTGATGATTTTATTTATGAAATCCGAAAGTTAGCAACATGAAAGTTAAGGTATTCTTTTATGGAATTTAGGAGGTTTTAAATCAATGATTTTGAGCATGAGATTGATGTTAACTAAGGTTTAAAATTTAGTAAATAATATGTTATGTTAACCGTGGATCACATGTAGTAATTAATATGAATACATGATTTTTATGTCAATTTTTGGATGCTCGTTAAATGCAAATCATGAATATTCCTTTATGTGTATTTATAGATTGTTTGATAAATTGTGGTAATTTGTATGTATTACATTTTATGTTGATTTTATGATGAATGCTTGTTGTAATTTTATGTTTCTTTATGAGTGTAGCATGTACCCTTGTTTGAGGAGAATTGGGTGACAACATAGCAAGATTACACTGAACTAATCAGCATGAAATATAAGGACTACACTATGTGATCTTCATTATGTGATTCTTTGATAATTATGTGGGGTTGTGTTTTTGGAAAAAAATTATGTGGTCATGTGATGGTTAGGACTAAGGCTAGGTGTGACTATGAACTCAAGGGGATAGTTCTTATGTGATATGTGAAGGGTTTGAATTTCAGCCCTGTACTGTGATATGTGAGGGGGTTGATGTTCAACCTGCCTATTATGATTATTGTGATGGGGGTTGAAGTTCAGCCTGTCCGATGTGATTTTTTTTGTGATGGCTATCCTAGAGTCAAGTTGACACTTAGGAGTCCACCTTTGTGAAATATGTCCACCTATGTGAAATTATGAAATAAGATATGTGTGTTGTCCAGTAGGAACCTTTTGGGAGAACGGGTTTTGACCCAAAGTGCCATGTCTTGGTCGGACAGGGGCCACCTCTTGATGTCATTACTCTTTTATGTGTTGGGAATGATATAAGACCCAAAGTGCCATGTCTTGGTCAGACAGGGGCCACCTCTTGATGTCATCATTCTCGTTTTATGTTATGGCGTGATAGACCAGCGTGCCACGTCGTGACCTGACGGGGGCCACCTCCTGATTCTATTCTCATTTTATGTTATGGCGTGATAGACCAGCGTGCCACGTCGTGACCTGACGGGGGCCACCTCCTGATTCTATTCTCGTTTTATGTTATGGCGTGATAGACCAGCGTGCCACGTCGTGACCTGACGGGGGCCACCTCCTGATTCTATTCACTGTCCATGTTTATGTGTTGCACGAGATTTTGCAGCTCCCAGTGCTTTGGCCAAGCCGGGTTAGACCATATTGGTCACTTTGTGAATATGCTGGACAACTAGGTTATAAGTGTGTTGGTATGTTTAGTTGGTTTAGAATATATGTGTTCGGTTGGTTTATAGTATAACTCTAGAACCTAAGTTGTTATATGTTGGTGTGTACATCTGGATATCTATATGACTTCTGTTTCTTTATGTTGTTATATCTTGACATAATATCCTGTTAAAGATTTTTAAAACAATTTGCCTATGATTTTGAGTGTATGTTATGGATGGTCAATTAGACTATCCACTCACTGGGCTGTGTAGCTCACCCCTCACTATTTTCAGGTGTAGAGCAGGGGCGCAGTTAGCATTACATGGATGCTGTGATTTATGCTTAATGAACTTATGATGCCGGTTGTGGCTAAACCCTGTGAATTATATGCATTATGTGAACCATGTGATATGAATGATGTGAACTACGTGAACTTGTGATGCCAGATTGTGGCGTTTTACGAGTCTGATTTTTGTGTCACCGCGGGCTTTGGCCTGGTTTCGGTGTTTGGTATTGGTTTATAAAATCGATTTTGTGGATTTGTTTTGAAATTGAAGTTGATGTGTATTTTTGCAATCGGTTTTGAGATAACTGTAACGTGCATATGTCTAGTGCACGTATTGCGTGGTGGCAGGTACCTTTATGTGATTTATGAGATTTGTGATTCGAAGATTTTATGTGTTTGGAGTTTTGAAAATTTTCAGATCGTGTTTTTCTTGAACTCGGTTTTACCTAGCATTTGATCGATCTTATATGAAACATCCTATTACTTTTGCGATTGTGTTATTTGCTTGGGGTTAAGTATGTGGGATGTTACAGACGCGGAGACCAAGTATGAAATCTGGATCCCATCTCACTAAAAGAGTTTTACTCTTTCGGACTGTTTTACTGGATTTTTCAGTCAGATAAAATAGTGAGAAAAGAATCATTCTTAAGTCCTGGATTGATTCTAACATTGATACTGACCTTGCTGTTCTTGCAATGTTGTAGATTACTGCAGCAACGAACACCACAGCGTTCAATGTGCGATCCTTACTGGAAAGGGAGAAGTTTGCTGGGCCAAACTTCTCAGACTGGTACGGACACCTTAAGATTGTTCTTAAGGCTGAGAGGAAGCTGTATGTCCTCGAGACGGCAATACCGCCTCAACCCGCTGCGAACGCCGCAAGGGCGGTTCGGGAAGCTTATGAGAAGCATGTCAATGATAGCATTGATGTTGCTTGCCTTATGCTTGCGTCTATGACGCCAGAGCTTCAGCGTCAGCATGAAGATTTATCTGCTATTGAAATTATAGCAAATCTCAAGATGCTGTATGCTGCACAGGCAAGGACTGAACGCTATAACTTGACTAAACTTTTCTTTCAGAGCAAACTGACTGAAGGGAGTCCAGTGGGAGCTCACGTACTCAAGATGATTGGGTACAAGGAGGCTCTAGAGAAACTGGGACACACCATCAATCAGGAGCTTGTTGTAGACATCATCCTGCAGTCTCTCCCGGCCTCTTTTGATCCGTTCATCATTAATTTTAATATGAACAAGATCGACTGTACCCCGGTGGAGTTACTGAACATGCTCTATACTACAGAGCAGACTCTTGAGAAGGGAAAGCCTTCATCCTCTGTCCTAATGGTTCCTTCCAGGAACAAGAAGAAGGGGAAGAAGGGCAAAGCCCCTATCAAGAGCTACAACAAGGCTCTAAAGCAAAAGATAAAGCGGTCGAAGGAATACAGATGTTTCCATTATGGCCAGCTGGGTCACTGGAAGAAGGACTGTAAAGCGCTCCAAGGAGACAAGAAGGGAAGCAAGCCTTTCACTTCTGGCTCAGGTATTTTCATGACTGAAGTCATGGTATCTTCTTCTATTTCATGGGTGTTGGACACTGCATGTGGAGTTCACATTTGTTCAAATGTACAGGAACTCAAGAGAAGAAGACAGGTGGGACAGCATGAGGTGGACCTACGAGTAGGAAACGGGGCACGGGTTGCTGCTGTTGCTGTAGGAGAATATCACATCTCTTTACCATCTGGTCTTGCATTAGAACTGGACAATTGTTATTTTGTACCGAGCATAACTAAGAATATTATCTCTATTCCTGCTCTTGTTAGGAAAGGGTTTTCCTTTGAATGCAAAACTTCAAAGTGTTATATTTCTTTTGATAATATTGTTTATGCTACTAGGTCGATTAACAATGGGTTATTCATGTTGGACATGGAATGTTCTATACAACAGATTGATAATAAGAAAGCCAAGTATGCTGATGACAGCAGCTTGCGATGGCATAGTCGTTTAGGCCACATTAACAAGAAGCGCATTAAGCGGTTGCATGACCATGGACTGCTGGGATCATTCTCCTATGAGGAGCTTGATACATGCAAAGCTTGTTTAATGGGCAAAATGACAAAGACTCCTTTTTCTAACAAAGGTCAAAGGGCTTCAGGTTTACTTGACCTCATTCACAGTGATGTGTGTGGGCCATTTAGTAAACATGCCAGAGGTGGCTATTCATACTTCATTACCTTTACTGATGATTTCAGTAGGTATGGTTATGTCTATCTGATGAGACATAAGAGTGAATCTTTTGACAAGTTCAAAGAGTTCAAAAATGAAGTACAAAATCAGCTAGGCTGAAATATCAAGGCACTTCGTTCAGATCGAGGAGGAGAATACTTGAGTCGAGAGTTTACTGACTATCTGAAGGAGTGTGGGATTATCTCACAGCTCACTCCGCCAGGAACACCGCAATGGAATGGTGTGTCCGAGAGGAGAAATAGAACCTTACTGGATATGGTTCGTTCAATGATGAGTCAGGCTACTCTACCTTACTCCTTTTGGGGATTTGCACTGGAAACAGCTGCAAAGGTACTAAACCGAGTGCCATCCAAAGCCGTTTCTAAGACTCCATATGAGTTATGGTATGGGAAACAGCTGAGCTTGACATTTATTAAGATCTGGGGTTGGGAGGCTTATGTCAAAAATCTCGCCTCTGGGAAACTGGAGAGCAGATCAAATAAATGTATCTTTGTCGGTTACCCTAAAGAAACTAAGGGTTATTCTTTCTACGATTCCAAAGAGAACAAAGTATTTGTTACTCGAACGGCTATTTTTCTTGAGAAGGAATTTCTTCTGCAAGAGGCCAGTGGGAGAGAAATAAAGCTGGATGAAAATCCAGAAGAAGGACAAAGTAGTCAAGCACAGTTGGATGAGCCTGAGCCAATAGAACAGGTTACTGAGCAACCTGAGGCTCAGATATCACGGGAACCGCGTAGATCAGGAAGGATCCGTCGACAGCCTGAGCGCTATGACGGAGTCTACATCATTGATGATGAACCCCTCACTTATGCGGATGCGGTCAGTGGACCGGAATCAGCGAGATGGCTTGAAGCTATGCGAGCCGAGATGGACTCCATGTCAGATAACCAAGTCTGGGATTTGGTTGATCCGCCTCCGGGAGTAATCCCTATAGGCTGTAAGTGGATCTTCAAGAAGAAGATTGACATGGATGGTAACGTGGTTACCTATAAAGGCAGGCTAGTTGCGAAAGGTTTCAAACAAATCTACGGGATAGATTATGATGAAACTTTCTCTCCTGTAGCCATGTTCAAGTCTATTCGGATTATTCTCGCGATAGCGGCATATTATGATTATGAGATCTGGCAAATGGATGTGAAGACCGCTTTCCTTAATGGAAAACTAGAAGAGGATGTGTATATGACACAACCTGAAGGTTTCATCAATTCATCAGATCGTCATAAAATATGCAAATTAAAGAAGTCTATTTATGGACTTAAACAAGCATCGAGAAGCTGGAATATTCGTTTTGATGAATCAATCTGTGAATTTGGTTTCATCAAAAATGAAGATGACCCGTGTGTATATAAGAGGTTTAGTGGGAGCGTGATTACTTTCCTAATCCTCTACGTTGATGATATCTTAATCATTGGAAACGATATTCCTGAACTGCATGCCTCAAGGCAGGGTTAAGAAAATGTTTCCAGATGAAAGATTTAGGAGAAGCAGCCTATGTATTAGGTGTGAAGATCTACAGAGATAGATCTAAGAGGCTTCTCGGGTTGTGCCAGAGTACTTACATCGATAAAGTCCTGGAGAGATTCCATTTAGAAAATTATAAAAGAGGATATCTTCCAGTCAGACATGGTCTAAATCTTTCAAAGAGTCAGTATCCACAAACACAGACTGAGAAAGATGAAATGGACAATACGCCTTATGCTTCGGCTATTGGGTCCATTATGTATGCGATGTTGTGTACTCGCCCAGACGTCGCTTACGGGTTAAGCGTGACCAGTCGATTCCAAAGTAATCCAGGAAAGGCACACTGGATTGCAGTCAAGAACATTTTAAAATATCTTCGGAGGACCAAAGATATGTTCTTGATTTATGGAGGTCAGGAAGAACTCAGTATTGAAGGATATACTGACGCTTCGTTCCAATCTGACCAGGATGATTTCCGATCACAATCAGGCTATGTTTTTAGCTTGAATGGAGGAGCAGTGGTGTGGAAAAGTTTTAAACAATCTATTGTTGCTGATTCCACAACAGAAGCCGAGTATGTTGCAGCCTCGGAAGCATCCAAGGAGGCAGTGTGGATTCGTAAGTTCGTTCAGGAACTTGGTGTTATTCCTTCGAGTGCAGATCCTTTGGTTATCTTCTGTGATAACACTGGAGCAATAGCACAAGCAAAGGAACCACGGTCGCACCAGAAGTCCAAGCACATACAGAGAAGGTTTCACTTGATCCGGGAGATCATTGATCGAGGAGAGATCAAGATCTGTAAGGTTCATACTGAAGGTTCCCACATAGGGGGCGAAACCCTAAAGTGGCGCAAACAAAAATGCGCAGCGGATTCAAGGGTTTCATAGGATCGATGAGCATGCATTATATGATCAACTTTTGAAGCATGAATAGAGAAGATGCGATTCATACCATGGCCATTTCTAGATGGCGCCTTGGAAGCAAGAGAACAACGAAGGTCTCCTCCAAATCGTCACACACAAGATGAGCGACGGCTTGCTTCTTGTCGTCCCTTGTGCTAGCAAGGATCGTCCAAGGTGTCTTTGATCGAAAGGAAAGGGAGAGAGCAACTCCTTGCTTGGCAAAAACTTTCCTCTTGTCGTCTCGACTTCTCTACACGAGATGTCTCTACTCGTCCAAAACAAGAGAGGGCGACAAAGGCGTGAAGAGGCGACGTGAGAGAGAGGTGGTCACGTTGTGACATGCTTTCTAAAAATAGAAAGCCAACAATTCATGCGACCATGAATTTTTCCCTCAACGCAAATTCCTCTTCAATTGAACCATGCGCTCATGTAATGAGCTGGTTCATTTCGGTTTGGCCCAAGACCAAATAAACCAAGCAATATGGTCTAGATCTCAATTAAACCCAAAGGCTCTTGATCTGACCGTCAATCTCTTGATGCTCCTAATCTGACCGATCCAGCATCCATTCTCTCAATCGAAGCTTACCGATCTTAAGCCCTAATCAATCAGACATGATCAGACCAGATCTCACTTACAATCAGAGATTAAATCCCTTTAAACTGAACCTGAACAATTCAGTCCACACGATCTGACTTAAGTAAGCCATTTCATCAAATTGTGCGACCCTGAGGGTTTCCTTTAAATGTCGGTAACGATAACTCACGTCATCACGATCAGTGAGGGGTATCTAGCAACACATCACTGTCTCCCGATATAAAGGAAAGAGTCTTCCAAGACTACACCCAAAAACAGCACTAGTGTGAATCAACTTCACTAAGCATACATATTTCCTTTGCCACTGGATGTTCTTATTGGACAAGCGTGTCAAGCTTGTAGCTCCAATATGATGAGCATGATTAAATCAGATGAACACAGTCATCTGGGTATGGCCATACACTTTCTCATCATCTCATCCAGGGGGCCCCTTTAGAACATCACACTCCTTAAACAAGGAGACGGCAATCCTATGTCTATCACTAGTGCCCTAACCTGACTCAAGCTCACCATCCAAGATAGTCTATAATCATTATATTTCAAATGATATTGAACTATCTCAAAACAATGACAATCATCATTTAGAAACACAAGTGATCTCAAGTCAGAGGAAATGTGCCACTTGATACAATCAAGGAATATTCACATTGTGACAAGCAATTGAATATCCTAGTAGGGTCTGTCCAGTACATCCAATGTACCCATGAGTCTACATCTTATTCCATGCTCAAAGCATCCTATAAGATTAGAACACATACTAGTCTTAACCATATCAAGGCTGTCTCATGTTCACCAAGATACATCGACTAAGGACATATAGCATGTCAGCCTAGCTGAACAGCATTGAGACATTATTCAGAAGTATATCTATTGCAGCAGATAATATAACAAACTGAATAATAACCATGCCTTTATAAACATAAGAGTTTATTACATGATACTGATACAATCCTTAGGCTTCAAACATTAGCCTTAAGGGCATACCCCAACAATCTCCCACTTGCACTTAATCTAATGGTTGAGAAATCTCAAACCCATATTATTACAGTGCTTCTCATGCTTCTGCTGCGCCAGAGGCTTAGTAAGCGGGTCTGCCAGATTGTCATCTGTATGTACCTTGCAGACTTTGATCTCGCCACGATCAATGATCTCCCTGATCAAATGAAACCGTCTCTGTATGTGCTTGGACTTCTGGTGCGACCGTGGTTCCTTTGCCTGTGCGATTGCTCCAGTGTTATCACAGAAGATAACCAAAGGATCTGCACTCGAAGGAACAACACCAAGTTCTCTCACGAACTTACGAATCCACACTGCCTCCTTGGATGCTTCCGAGGCTGCAACATACTCGGCTTCTGTTGTGGAATCAGCAACAGTTGACTGTTTGAAACTCTTCCACACCACTGCTCCTCCATTCAAGCTAAAAACATAGCCTGATTGCGATCGGAAATCATCCTGGTCAGACTGGAATGAAGCGTCAGTATATCCTTCAATACTGAGTTCTTCCTGACCACCATATATCAAGAACATATCTTTGGTTCTCCGCAGATATTTTAAGATGTTCTTGACCGCAATCCAGTGTGCCTGACCTGGATTACTTTGGAACCGACTGGTCACGCTTAACCCGTAAGTGACGTCTGGGCGAGTACACAACATCGCATACATTATGGACCCAATAGCCGAAGCATAAGGCATATTGTCCATTTCATCTTTCTCAGTCTGTGTTTGTGGACACTGACTCTTTGAAAGATTCAGACCATGTCTGACTGGAAGATATCCTCTTTTAGAATTCTCTAAATGAAATCTCTCCAGGACTTTATCGATGTAAGTACTCTGGCACAGCCCGAGAAGCCTCTTAGATCTATCCCTGTAGATCTTCACACCTAACACATAGGCTGCTTCTCCTAGATCTTTCATCTGGAAACATTTCCTTAACCATGCCTTAACCGCATGCATTTCAGGAATGTCATTTCCAATGATCAAGATATCATCGACGTAGAGGACTAGGAAAGTAATCACGCTCCCACTAAACCTCTTATATACACACGGGTCATCCTCGTTCTTGATGAAACCAAACTCAGTGACTGATTCATCAAAACGAATATTCCAGCTTCTTGATGCTTGTTTAAGTCCATAAATAGACTTCTTTAACTTGCATATCTTATGACGATCTGATGGATTAGTGAAACCTTCTGGTTGTGTCATATACACATCCTCATCCAAATTTCCATTCAGGAAAGCTGTTTTCACATCCATTTGCCTGATCTCATAATCATAATATGCTGCTATCGCGAAAAGAATCCAAATAGACTTAAACATAGCTACTGGTGAGAAAGTTTCATCATAATCTATCCCGTAGATTTGTTTGAAACCTTTCGCAACTAGCCTGCCTTTATAGGTAACCACGTTACCATCCATGTCAATCTTCTTCTTGAAGATCCATTTACAGCCTATAGGGATAACTCCCGGAGGCGGATCAACCAAATCCCAGAGTTGGTTATCTGACATGGAGTCCATCTCGGCTCGCATAGCTTCAAGCCATCTCGCTGACTCCGGTCCACTGACCGCATCCGCATAAGTGAGGGGTTCATCATGATCAATGATGTAGACTCCGTCATAGCGCTCAGGCTGTCGACGGATCCTTCCCGATCTTCGCGGTTCCCGTGATATCTGAGCCTCAGGTTGTTCAATAACCTGTTCTACCGGCTCAGGCTCATCCAACTGTGCTTGAGCACTTTGTCCTTCTTCTGGATTCTCATCCAACTTTATTTCTCTCCCACTGGCCTCTTGTAGAAGAAACTCCTTCTCAAGAAATATGGCCGTCCGAGCAACAAACACCTTGTTCTCTTTGGGATCGAAGAAATAATCACCCTTAGTTCCCTTAGGGTAACCGACAAAGATACATTTGTCAGATCTGCTCTCTAGTTTCCCAGAGGCGAGCTTTTTGACATAAGCCTCGCAGCCCCAGATCCTGATAAATGTCAAGCTTGGCTGTTTCCCATACCATAACTCATATGGCGTCTTTGAAACGGCCTTGGATGGCACTCGATTTAGTACCTTTGCAGCTGTTTCCAGTGCAAATCCCCAAAAGGAGTATGGAAGAGTAGCCTGACTCATCATAGAACGAACCATATCAAGTAACGTTCTATTTCTCCTCTCGGACACACCATTCCATTGGGGTGTTCCTGGCAGAGTGAGCTGTGAGATAATCCCACACTCCTTCAGATAGTCAGTAAACGCATGACTTAGGTATTCTCCACCTCGATCAGAACGAAGTGCCTTGATATTTCGGCCTAGCTGATTCTGTACTTCATTCTTGAACTCTTTGAACTTGTCAAAAGATTTACTTTTATGTCTCATTAAATAGACATACCCGTATCTACTGAAATCATCAGTAAAGGTAATGAAGTACTGATAGCCACCTCTGGCATGTTTACTAAATGGCCCACACACATCACTGTGTATAAGGTCAAGTAAACCTGAAGCCCTTTGACCTTTGTGAGGAAAAGGTGACTTCGTCATTTTACCCATTAAACAAGCCTTGCATGTATCAATCTCCTCATAGGAGAATGATCCCAGCAGTCCATGATCATGCAACCGCTTAATGCGTTTCTTGTTAATATGGCCTAAACGACTATGCCATAGCAAGGTGCTGTCATCAGCATACTTGGCTTTCTTAATATCAATATTTTGTATAGAACATTCCATGTCCAACATGAATAACCCATTGTTAATTGAACCAGTTGCATAAACAATATTATCTAAAGATAAAACACACTTTGAAATATTGCATTCAAAGGAAAATCCCTTCCTGACAAGAGCAGGAATAGAGATAATATTTTTAGTAATACTGGGAACAAAGTAACAATTGTCTAGTTCCAATACAAGTCCAGATGGTAAAGAAATGAAATAGTCTCCTACAGCAACAGCAGCAACCCGTGCCCCGTTTCCAACGCGTAGGTCCACCTCATGCTGTCCCACCTGCCTTCTTCTCTTGAGTTCCTGTACATTTGAACAAATGTGAACTCCACATGCAGTGTCCAACACCCATGATATAGAAGAAGAAAACATGACCTCAGTCACAAAAATACCTGAGCCAGAAGCGAAGCTTCCCCTCTTATCTCCTTGGAGCGCTTTACAGTCCTTTTTCCAGTGACCCAGCTGGCCACAGTGGAAACATCTGTATTCCTTGGACCGCTTCACCTTTTGCTTCAGAGCCTTGCTGTAATTCTTGACAGGGGTCTTGCCCTTCTTCCCCTTCTTCTTGTTCCTAGAAGGAACCATTAAGACAGAGGTGGAAGGCTTTCCCTTCAGAGTTTCCTCAGTAGTCAAGAGCATATTCAGCAGCTCTGCCGGAGTACAATCGATTTTGTTTCATATTAAAGTTAATGATGAACGCGTCGAATGAAGGCGGGAGAGACTGCAGAATAATGTCTACAGCAAGCTCCTGATTGATGGTATGCCCCAGTTTCTCTAGAGCTTCCTTGTGCCCAATCATCTTGAGCACATGAGCTCCCACTGGGCTCCCTTCAGCCAGTTTGCTCTGAAAGAAAAGCTTTGTCAGATTATAGCGTTCTGTCCTCGCCTGTGCAGCATACAGCATCTTGAGGTTTGCTATCATGTCTATAGCAGACATATCCTCATGCTGACGCTGCAGCGGTGGCGTCATAGACGCTAGCATCAGGCAAGCGACATCAATGCTATCATTGACGTGCTTTTCATAGGCTTCCCGAACTGCCCTTGCGGCGTTCGGGGCGGGCTGAGGCGGTATCGCCGTCTCGAGGACATACAGTTTCCTCTCTGCCTTAAGAACGATCTTAAGGTGTCCGTACCAGTCTGAGAAGTTCGGCCCAGCAAACTTCTCCCTTTCCAGTAGGGATCGCACATTGAAGCTCATGGTGTTCGTTGCTGCAGGTATCTACAACAATGCAAGAACAACAAGGTCAGTATCAATGTTAAGAATCAATCAGGACTTAAGAAAGATTCTTTTTCTCACTATTTTATCTGGCTGAAAAATCCAGCAAAACAGCCCGAAAGAGTAGAACTCTTTTAGTGAGATGGGATCCAGATTTCATACTTGGTCTCCGCGTCCCGCTCAGGCGAGATAAGATGCACAGAGAGTACAAGCACTAATCTCTGGTAGGCTGCCCTAGCCAATCGCCAACCCGTGCGATTCCCCTTCATCTGGGCAATCCAGCAGACTGTGCCAACTGAGTTGGTACAACACAATCTCTGACCCCACAGATGGCTGCCTCCATGTGCTACCATATGCGCCACATATGTAGGCTACATGGTCAAGCTGACCCGACCTACTCCCTGGACCACCACGTGCTATGCTGAGCAACGAGAAGCGATAAATCCCTTCTCTGTAACACGCAGGTGTAATCCCGCACCGTCTGAAGATAGATGGACGTGCCCACTGAGTGGGTACAACACGGCTCCAACGATAATCAGAACAGTGAGGTTTCGCGTCAGAAGGCTAACGAGCTTGATATTTTAGCGTTGGATTTTAACGGTCTTTTATCTTCTTCACTATCATGCAATTCCTATGGTGATAGCAGAAGATAAATAAATCATGCTGTTCTACTTATTTAAACAATAAAAGAAAGCATGGATCTTATGTGGTAAAAGCCCATAGCCTAAGTAAGACCTTAAGATACTTAAGTCTTCATTTGCTTTTCTTCATGGGACTTTAGCTGCTCATCTGGCCCAAACTAGGGCCCAAGCGCCATTTGCAGCTGAGGTGCGCCCACCAGGGAAAATGCGCCTGGTCCCAGAGTCGAACCCTGGACCTCCCACCTGGTCAAGCCACTGCTGCATGCGCCTCTGCCAAGTGTGCTCTGTGCTCTTGTCTGATTAACTTACAAATTAATCTATCTAGACAAGATTGACTCGCAGGTCAATTACATTTTATAAATTAATTAAACTGTGATTCGCAGATCATAGAAATAAGAATTAATTTACAATAAAATTCCAGGCACGCAGGCCCCAGCACAGCACACATTAAACGGGCAGCCCACATAAGATTAAATAAACATACATATGGCATCCAATCAGCATGTGATCCAATCATGAAAAATAAAACATCACAGGCATGCTTTAGCTTATGTCTATCATTACAGGCATGCAATCCTATGGTGATAACATAACGATAAAACATCACAGGCATGCTTTAGCTTTTGTAAAGAAAGCAATAAAAGGATGATGTGATCATAGCCCATTCAAGACATTGAACCAATCCATGCCAAAAAGGGGTTCAACTCTTGACCTAGGATTCAAGCCCCAAGATTAGACCTAGCCTAGCCGACCTCTAGCTCTATCTTCAAGGTTGGCTCCAAGGTAATTCTCCCATGGTTTAACTCTCAAACCCTAGGGGTACACCCACAAGGTTTGGCCAATGCCATGGTCTTCCTCCAAGGAAGGTGCGCCATTTAGCAAGCCACAAGAGGGATAGCACACAAGCACAAGGCTCGGCCAAACCCTAACTTGCGCCCCCATGCAAGGATGTGCCACCTTTGAAGCTTGTTGCGCCATCATGCAAGGATGCGCAACCAAGCAAGCATGCACCTTGCTCCAAGTAGATGCGCCATCCTAATCTTCTTCTTAGTTAAAAGCAAAAAGAAAAGCGGCACGCAGGCCTCACAAGGATACATCACAGGCATGTTAAGGGGCTTGATATATGACCACAACATCATGCATAATCAAGTACTTACTCATGCAATTCTATATGCTCATGAAAAACATAAAATCTGAAATTTTACTTTTTCATAAAACATGTCTCTCTTCCTTCCCTTCATATCAAAAATCTTTGATTCTAAGTTTCTCTCAGGAGTCTACAAGAGGCATACCGGTTGCCCTCCTTGCAATCCTTAACTTGCTAGGATAAGGGCAATCACCCAGTCCATGCCCTATTCCAACAAGTCTCTCAAGATAGGATCCTATTATGAGAGGAGAAATTTTCTCTTCCACATATGGGTCTATCCCATCACATGAAGAGAGCAAAGAACCACAAGAAGTTAATTAGAAGTAAGAAACAAGAGACCTACAATTTTTCTACTTAAAGAAAAATCATGCGCCAACATCTATGCAATATGCGAAAATGTAGATATGGCGTGTGAGCATGAAAAGCATGAAAGAACATCGTTCGAGGCTCGCAAGTAGCTCTGATACCACTGTTGGGAAACCCTGGGGACATTTTACAATTTTTCAGAGCCATGGACATACATTTTACGCAGCGGAAGAATGTCCCCGAAACAGGCTAGTCCCAAAAACCCAGTGAAGATCTCTTGCGAGGGGGTCGACACTGTTGGGTCCCCTTCAAGGGGGAGCGCAAACCCTAAGCATGCATAATCTAAGAACTAGCATGAGCGGAATTAGGGTTTCAATAGATCGCATGAAGTATATCTATATGATCAACTTAGTTTGCTTATCAAGATCAAGAGAAGATCTAGAAGATCTCACCATGGCCATGATTTGGACGGCGCCTTGGAAGCAAGAGGGCGAAAAGGCTCTCCTCCAAAGAAGACACACACAAGGGATGAAGACTTACTCCTTGCGCAACTCTTGTGCTAGCAACAATTGCCAAGATGTCCTTTGTGTTGAGGAGATGAGATGATCGCTCCTTCTTGGCCGAAAGCTCTTCTTTCTCGTCAACCACCCTCTACTCCAAAGAGCAAAACCGCGACAAGACAAGAGAGACAAGCGTTTTGGGCGTTATGGCGTTACAAGACTTCCCAATTTGGAAAGTCATCAAGACATGCGCTTATGTCTTGAGAACCAAATCAAAACGCCAATTCAATTCGAACCATGCGTTCACATATGTGAACCGGTTCAATTGAATTCGGTCCAATCTCATTTGGTTTAAGAACCAAATTGAACCAAGCCAAGCCATGGTCTAAATCTCATATGAACCATGAAGGTTCAAGATCTAACCACACATCTCATGATGCTCTTGATCTCACCGATCTAGCATCAACACTCTCGATCGAAGCTTACCGATCTCAAGCCCTAATCAATCAAACATGATTAGACCAGATCTCACTTACAATCAGAGTTTAAACTCCCTTAAACTGAATCAAAACAATCCAGTCCACACGATCTGACTCAAGTAAGCCATATCACCAAATTGTGCGACCCTGAGGGTTTCCTTTAAATGTCGGTAACGATAACTCACGTTATCACAATCAGTGAGGGGTATCTAGCAACACATCACTGTCTCCCGATATAAAGGAAAGAGTCTTCCAAGACTACACCCAAATCATAGCACAAGTGTGAATCCATTTCACGTGGCATACATGTTTCCTTTGCCACTGGATGTTCTTATTGGACAAGCATGTCAAGCCTGTAACTCCAATACGATGAGCATGATTAGATCAGATGAACATAGTCATCTGGGTATGGCCATACACTTTCTCAATCATCTCATATAGGGGGGGCCTTAGAACATCACACTCCTTAAACAAGGAGATGGCAATCCTTTATCTATCACTAGTGTCCTAACCTGACTCATGATCATTATCCAAGATAGTCTATAACCATTATATTTCAAATGATATTGAACTACCTCAAAACAATGACATTCATCATTTAGAAACACAAGTGATCTCAAGTCAAAGGACATGTGCCACTTGTAGCATACAAGGATTATTCACATTGTGACAAGCAATTGAATATCCTAGTAGGGTCTGTCCAGTACATCCAATGTACCCATGAGTCTACATCTTATTCCATGCTCGAAGCATCCTATAAGATTAGAATACATATTAGTCTCCATCATATCAAGGCTGTCTCATGTTCACCAAGATATCTCGACTAAGGACATTACTGCATGTCAGCCCAGCTGAACAGCTTTGAGACATTATTCAGTAGTACTCTTATTACAGCAGACAAGGTAACAACCTGAATAATAACCATGCCTTTATAAACACAAGAGTTTATTACATGATACTGATACAATCCCAAGGCCTCAAACATTAGCCTTAAGGGCATACCCCAACAATCTCCCACTTACACTTAATCTAATGGTTGAGTAACCTCAAACCCATGTTATTACAGTGCTTCTCATGCTTCTGCTGCGCCAGAGGCTTGGTAAGCGGGTCAGCCAGATTATCGTCTGTATGAACCTTGCATATTTTGATCTCGCCACGATCAATGATCTCCCGGATCAAGTGAAACCGTCTCTGTATGTGCTTGGACTTCTGGTGCGACCGTGGTTCCTTTGCTTGTGCGATGGCTCCAGTGTTATCACAGAAGATAACCAAAGGATCGACACTTGAAGGAACAACACCAAGTTCTCTCACGAACTTACGAATCCACACTGCCTCCTTGGATGCTTCCGAGGCTGCAACATACTCGGCTTCTGTTGTGGAATCAGCAACAGTTGACTGTTTGAAACTCTTCCACACCACTGCTCCACCATTCAAGCTAAAAACATAGCCTGATTGCGATCGGAAATCATCCTGGTCCGACTGGAACGAAGCGTCAGTATATCCTTCTATACTGAGTTCTTCCTGACCACCATATATCAAGAACATATCTTTGGTCCTCCGCAGATATTTTAAGATGTTCTTGACTGCAATCCAGTGTGCCTGACCTGGATTACTTTGGAATCGACTGGTCACGCTTAACCCGTAAGCGACATCTGGGCGAGTACACAACATCGCATACATAATGGATACAATAGCCGAAGCATAAGGCGTATTGTCCATTTCCTCTTTCTCAGTCTGTGTTTATGGACACTGACTCTTCGAAAGATTCAGACCATGTCTGACTGGAAGATATCCTCTTTTAGAATTCTCTAAATGGAATCTCTCCAGGACTTTATCGATGTAAGTACTCTGGCACAGCCCGAGAAGCCTCTTAGATCTATCCCTGTAGATCTTCACACCTAACACATAGGCTGCTTCTCCTAGATCTTTCATCTGAAAACATTTTCCTAACCATGCTTTAACAGCATGCAGTTCAGGAATATCGTTTCCAATGATTAAGATATCATCGACGTAGAGGACTAGGAAAGTAATCACGCTCCCACTAAACCTCTTATATACACACGGGTCATCTTCGTTCTTGATAAAACCAAACTCAGAGATTGATTCATCAAAACGAATATTCCAGCTCCTTGATGCTTGTTTAAGTCCATAAATGGACCTTTTTAACTTGCATATTTTATGACGATCTGCTGGATTAGTGAAACCTTCAGGTTGTGTCATATACACATCCTCATCCAGTTTTCCATTAAGGAAAGCCGTCTTCACATCCATCTGCCAGATCTCATAATCGTAATATGCTGCTATCGCGAAAAGAATCCGAATAGACTTGAACATGGCTACAGGAGAGAAAGTTTCATCATAATCTATCCCGTAGATTTGTTTGAAACCTTTCGCTACTAGCCTGCCTTTATAGGTAACCACGTTACCATCCATGTCAATCTTCTTCTTGAAGATCCATTTACAGCCTATAGGGATTACTCCCGGAGGCGGATCAACCAAATCCCAGACCTGGTTATCTGACATGGAGTCCATCTCTGCTCGCATAGCTTCAAGCCATCTAGCTGACTCCGGTCCACTGACCGCATCCTCATAAGTAAGGGGTTCATCATTATCAATGATGTAGACTCCGTCATAGCGCTCAGGCTGACGACGGATCCTTCCCGATATACGCGGTTCCCGTGATATCTGAGCCTCAGGTTGTTCAATAACCTGATCTACCGGCTCAGGCACATCCATCTGTGCTTGACTACTTTGTCCATCCTCTGGATTCTCATCCAGCTTTATTTCTCTCCCGCTGGCTTCTTGCAGAAGAAACTCCTTCTCAAGAAATATGGCCGTCCGAGCAACAAATACTTTGTTCTCTTTGGGATCGTAGAAATAATAACCCTTAGTTTCCTTAGGGTAACCGACAAAGATGCATTTCTCAGATCTGCTCTCCAGTTTCCCAGAGGCGAGCTTTTTGACATAAGCCTCGCAACCCCAGATCTTAATAAATGTCAAGCTTGGCTGTTTCCCATACCATAACTCATATGGCGTCTTAGAAACTGCCTTGGATGGCACTCGGTTTAGTACCTTTGCAGCTGTTTCCAGTGCAAAACACCAAAAGGAATAAGGAAGAGTAGCCTGACTCATCATAGAACGAACCATATTAAGTAACGTTCTATTTCTCCTCTCGGACACACCATTCCATTGCGGTGTTCCTGGCGGAGTGAGCTGCGAGATAATCCCACATTCCTTCAGATAGTCAGTAAACGTATGACTCAAGTATTCTCCACCTCGATCAGAACGAAGTGCCTTGATATTTCGCCCTAGCTGATTCTGTACTTCATTTTTGAACTCTTTGAACTTGTCAAAAGATTCACTCTTATGTCTCATAAGATAGACATAACCATACCTACTGAAATCATCAGTAAAGGTAATGAAGTACTGATAGCCACCTCTGGCATGTTTGCTAAATGGCCCACACACATCACTGTGTATAAGGTCAAGTAAACCTGAAGCCCTTTGACCTTTGTGAGGAAAAGGTGACTTCATCATTTTACCCATCAAACAAGCTTTGCATGTATCAATCTCCTCACAGGAGAAAGATCCCAGCAGTCCATGATCATGCAACCGCTTAATGCGCTTCTTGTTAATATGGCCTAAACGACTATGCCATAACAAGGTGCTGTCTTCAGCATACTTGGCTTTCTTAATATCAATGTTTTGTATAGAATTTTCCATGTCCAACATGAATAACCCATTGTTAATTGAACCAGTTCCATAAACAATATTATCATAAGATAAAACACACTTTGAAATATTGCATTCAAAGGCAAATCCTTTCCTGACAAGAGCAGGAATAGAGATAATATTTTTGGTGATACTCGGTACAAAATAACAATTGTTTAATTCCAATACAATGCCAGATGGTAAAGAAATGAAATAGTCTCCTACAGCAACAGCAGCAACCCGTGCCCCGTTTCCAACGCGTAGGTCCACCTCATGCAGTCCCACCTGTCTTCTTCTCTTGAGTTCCTGTACATTTGAACAAATGTGAACTCCACATGCAGTGTCCAACACCCATGAAATAGAAGAAGATGAAACCATGACTTCCGTCACGTATATACCTGAGCCAGAAGCGATGCTTCCCCTCTTATCTCCTTGGAGCGCTTTACAGTCCTTTTTCCAGTGACCCAGCTGGCCACAGTGGAAACACCTGTTGTCCTTCGACCTCTTTACCTTCTGTTTCAGAGCCTTGCTATAGTTCTTGACAGGGGCTTTGCCCTTCTTCCCCTTCTTCTTGTTCCAAAAAGGAACCATTAAGACAGAGGTTGAAGGCTTTCCCTTAAGAGTCTCCTCAGTAGTCAAGAGCATATTCAGCAGCTCTGCCGGAGTACAATCGATTTTGTTCATATTAAAGTTAATAATGAACGCATCGAAAGAGGGCGGGAGAGACTGCAGAATAATGTCTACAGCAAGCTCCTGGTTGATGGTATGCCCCAGTTTCTCCAGAGCCTCCTTGTGCCCAATCATCTTGAGCACGTGAGCTCCCACTGGGCTCCCTTCAGCCAGTTTGCTCTGAAAGAAAAGCTTTGTCAGATTATAGCGTTCTGTCCTCGCCTGTGCAGCATACAGCATCTTGAGGTTCGCTATAATCTCTATAGCCGACATATCCTCATGCTGACGCTGCAGCGGTGGCGTCATAGACGCTAGCATCAGGCAAGCGACATCAATGCTATCATTGACGTGCTTTTCATAGGCATCACGAACCGCCCTTGCGGCGTTCGCAGCGGGTTGAGGCGGCACAGCCGTCTCGAGGACATACAGTTTCCTCTCAGCCTTAAGAATGATCTTAAGGTGTCCGAACCAGTCAGAGAAGTTTGGCCCAGCAAACTTCTCCCTTTCCAGTAGGGATCGCACATTGAAGCTCATGGTGTTCGTTGCTGCAGGTATCTACAACAATGCAAGAACAGCAAGGTCAGTATCATTGTCTAGAATCAATCCAGGACTTAAGAAAGATTCTTTTTCTCACTATTTTATCTGGCTGAAAAATCTAGCAAAACAGCCCGAAAGAGTAGAACTCTTTTAGTGAGATGGGATCCAGATTTCATACTTGGTCTCCGCGTCCCGCTCAGGCGAGATAAGATGCACAGAGAGTACAAGCACTAATCTCTGGTAGGCTATCCCAGCCAATCGCCAACCCGTGCGATTCCCCTTCATCTGGGCAATCCAGCAGACTCTGCCAACTGAGTTGGTACAACACAGTCTCTGACCCCACAGATGGCTGCCTCCATGTGCTGCCATATGCGCCACATATGCAGCCTACATGGTCAAGCTGACCCGACCTACTCCCTGGACCACCACGTGCTATGCTGAGCAACAAGAAGCGATAAATCCCTTCTCTGTAACACGCAGGTGTAATCCAGCACCGTCTGAAGATAGATGGACGTGCCCACTGAGTGGGTACAACACGGCTCCAACGATAGTCAGAACAGTGAGGTTTCGCGTCAGAAGGCTTACGAGCTTGATATGTTAGCGTTTGGATTTTAACGGTCTTTTATCTTCATACCTATCATGTAAGTTCTATGGTGATAGCAGAAGATAAACTCATGCAATTCTAATTATAAAAGCAATAAATAGAAAGCATGCTGATCTTATGTGGTAAAAGCCCATAGCCTAAGTGAGACCTTAATTTTACTTAAGTCTTCACTTTCTTTTCATGGGTCTTTTATCTCATCAGGTCCATCCCAGGGCCCTTGCGCCAAATTCAGCTCAGATGCACCCACCAGCTGAATGCGCCTCTGCGATGTGTGCTCTTGTCTAATCAAAATACATTTTGATCTATCTAGACTATCTTGACTCGCAGGTCAAATATACAATAAATAAATTAAAATTGTGATTCGCAGATCACAAAATAATTATTTACAATTTACCAGGCTCGCAGGCCCCAGCACAGCACACATTAAAAGGGCATCCCACATAAGATGAAATAAACATGCATCATGGCATCAAAAACAACATGTGATCCATTACAAAGAAAATAAAATTTTGAAAACCCCATTGGCATCAATTTTAATTTTCTTATGAGCCCTACTACCTTACAACGGTCCATTAACAGGGATCCACTCATCCAGCTAGTCAGATCCACTGCCCTTGCATGCACCAAGTCCTAACTGACTCGAGTTGACCTAATGGTCAACCATGCATGCTATAAGGGCTGAACAACCCTCATGAGTTTTGGCAAGCGGGTGTGACCCCGGGCCTAACTCATGTGTGTTCATTAGTCGTCTCAACCAGACCTCGCTACACGCCCTTGATGCAGTCAACCTATAGCCACCTCGTGCTTGCGCACAGGTGCTATCAGGTCAACCCATCTAGGCTGTCAGATGGTCTGATCAGACTAGTCGGATCTTCCCTAGAGGATGCCTTCAACCCTACTAACCCGTCTAAGGGATTATAGCAGGCGCCACTTAGATCTATGGTGATAGGCGCGCAAGATGTAAGGTTTTTCTATGAAAAACAACTACAACAAGCGCAAACAAGTAACATGCGCCACTTTGATAAACAAGATACATCAATTATCTAGCATGTCATTCTTTGCATGTTGATAAACCAAAGATCTAGGCATAAGTGCAAACTTCTCCAAGCAATGATACAAGCGCAAACAAACTTATGTGCACACAACATCATGTAAGCGCAAGAAAACAAAGCATGAAGTGAGCGCAATATGGCATCATGAATGGATCACAACCTCAGCAAAGCAATCATATAGATGATACTGAAAAACCCTATGCTCTGATACCAATTGTTGGGTCCCCTTCAAGGGGGAGCGCAAACCCTAAGCATGCATAATCTAAGAACTAGCATGAGCGGAATTAGGGTTTCAATAGATCGCATGAAGTATATCTATATGATCAACTTAGTTTGCTTATCAAGATCAAGAGAAGATCTAGAAGATCTCACCATGGCCATGATTTGGACGGCGCCTTGGAAGCAAGAGGGCGAAAAGGCTCTCCTCCAAAGAAGACACACACAAGGGATGAAGACTTACTCCTTGCGCAACTCTTGTGCTAGCAACAATTGCCAAGATGTCCTTTGTGTTGAGGAGATGAGATGATCGCTCCTTCTTGGCCGAAAGCTCTTCTTTCTCGTCAACCACCCTCTACTCCAAAGAGCAAAACCGCGACAAGACAAGAGAGACAAGCGTTTTGGGCGTTATGGCGTTACAAGACTTCCCAATTTGGAAAGTCATCAAGACATGCGCTTATGTCTTGAGAACCAAATCAAAACGCCAATTCAATTCGAACCATGCGTTCACATATGTGAACCGGTTCAATTGAATTCGGTCCAATCTCATTTGGTTTAAGAACCAAATTGATCCAAGCCAAGCCATGGTCTAAATCTCATATGAACCATGAAGGTTCAAGATCTAACCACACATCTCATGATGCTCTTGATCTCACCGATCTAGCATCAACACTCTCGATCGAAGCTTACCGATCTCAAGCCCTAATCAATCAAACATGATTAGACCAGATCTCACTTACAATCAGAGTTTAAACTCCCTTAAACTGAATCAAAACAATCCAGTCCACACGATCTGACTCAAGTAAGCCATATCACCAAATTGTGCGACCCTGAGGGTTTCCTTTAAATGTCGGTAACGATAACTCACGTTATCACAATCAGTGAGGGGTATCTAGCAACACATCACTGTCTCCCGATATAAAGGAAAGAGTCTTCCAAGACTACACCCAAATCATAGCACAAGTGTGAATCCATTTCACGAGGCATACATGTTTCCTTTGCCACTGGATGTTCTTATTGGACAAGCATGTCAAGCCTGTAACTCCAATACGATGAGCATGATTAGATCAGATGAACATAGTCATCTGGGTATGGCCATACACTTTCTCAATCATCTCATATAGGGGGGGCCTTAGAACATCACACTCCTTAAACAAGGAGATGGCAATCCTTTATCTATCACTAGTGTCCTAACCTGACTCATGATCATTATCCAAGATAGTCTATAACCATTATATTTCAAATGATATTGAACTACCTCAAAACAATGACATTCATCATTTAGAAACACAAGTGATCTCAAGTCAAAGGACATGTGCCACTTGTAGCATACAAGGATTATTCACATTGTGACAAGCAATTGAATATCCTAGTAGGGTCTGTCCAGTACATCCAATGTACCCATGAGTCTACATCTTATTCCATGCTCGAAGCATCCTATAAGATTAGAATACATATTAGTCTCCATCATATCAAGGCTGTCTCATGTTCACCAAGATATCTCGACTAAGGACATTACTGCATGTCAGCCCAGCTGAACAGCTTTGAGACATTATTCAGTAGTACTCTTATTACAGCAGACAAGGTAACAACCTGAATAATAACCATGCCTTTATAAACACAAGAGTTTATTACATGATACTGATACAATCCCAAGGCCTCAAACATTAGCCTTAAGGGCATACCCCAACAGACACGATGTGATAGTAAGTACCTTTAAGCAATTGGAAGCCGATGTCGATGAAGGCGCCCAAGTGTTCGCCCTCTGCAGTCTCGCACACACGGATTCCTCAAGTTTTCTTCTTCCTCGCCCGGTGCTAGCCTCGGGAAGAAGATCCATGCCTTAGGAGAGCCCTCCATGCAATTTGCGCCATCACCAAGATGTGATGCGCCAAGGAGATGGAAGGAGAAGGGAACGCCGCAAGCCTTCTTGTTCCTTTGCGCCAAGGAAAGGAAGAGGAGAAGCATGCTTGCGCCCTTGATGGAAGAAGAAGAGCTTCAAGCTCTCCAAGTCGTCGCCCTCTAATGCTTCACGCCTCCAAGGAATTAGCATCATAAAGAGAGGGGGCGGCAAGGGCTTATTTATAGGTGCAAGAGGCGGTTAGGGGAGAATGGCAAGTGTTGACAATTAGGGCATGATTCTAGGAGATTATCCAATCAAATATATTGATTAAATCTCCACTCCCATATGCGCCTAAGACTTGCCAAAGCAAGCATCAGCCATATGCGCCCATATCATGCCATATGAGGCATTAATCCCATCCATGCGCCTAGACCTAGTCAAGGCAATATGATGGATTGCCTAATGTGGCTTGGGCGCAAGTCCTAATCCAATTAGGACTCTAATTATGTTAATAATCAGCCCACAATTGTCAAACACAATCCAATCAATTATCTTGTGTGATTTAATCAAATCCAATTTGATTTAATCACCTAGGAGATACCAAACAAGGCATAGGCGCAAATTCTAGTCCAACTAGAATCCCATATGCGCCTATCCTATTAATTCATCCCCATTATACCCTTCAAGCCTCATAGCCCTTCAATACAACTTAGTAGCAAGCCCAACTAAGCAATGGGCCAAGCCCAAAGTCCATTATGCATGTTAACCAAGCTATTGGATCCAATCCAATTTAACCCATGGTTAAATGAGGCTAACCATGGTTAATTTGATCGATATGCCAAAAACTGAAGTTGGCCCTAATAAGTTTCTTCCATCTCATTAGGCCCATTGGCGCTGATGAAATCTCCCAAATAGATCCGAGTTATCCAATAACTCGATCTAAAGGCTACCCGATCAATATGAAAACTCGAGTATCAAGGTGTGCGACCCTGTAGGTTCCTCTAACGCTGGCAGTGCTGACCAAAGGTCATCACAAGCAGTGAGTGGCACCTAGCAGTGCATCGCTGCTACCCAGGTTATTGGAATGGATATCGACATCGACATCCCCATCATCGCAACTAGGTACAGATGCATTACAGTCTCTTTGCCGAACTGTTATCCGATTGGACAAGTGTGTCACCACTTGTTTTCATCCAATCACATGGCTATGACTAGAACAGGTTCTCACCTGGGTATGGCCATACACTCTCAGTCATAGAACCATAAGGGAGCTCCATGGATATCATACTTCCCTAAGGAAGGGGCAAATCCTATGTCTGTCCATTGACCTTCTCATATGGGTCGTGACATGCTCAATGACAACCGTTATGACCTCCCAACTACGGCAAGGTGTTAGGTTGCATCAAAGCAAGTCCCTAACCATATAGAATGGTCAATGACCTCAAGTCAAGGGATCAATGCATCTCCTGTCACTTGTGAGGATAACTCATGACACCAAGTCATAGCCTCACAGCGGGTCTGTCCAGTATATCCTCCAATGATATACCCATGTGTCTGCGTTAGCACCATGTGCATAACCAGCCCACATACCAGTCTCTCAAGTACCAGAGTTGTCCCATATCCACTCAGGTACATCGACTGGGGACTATAGTTCGAGCATAGATCCAATCTGTCTCCAGGGACATTATCATGTAAGTACACAATCGCAGGTGTAGACAAACAATGATAACGACAATGCCAGAAAGATATATATTAATATCAAAGTCAAGCAGTACAAAGATGGACCAAAACTAGGTCCTAGGGCATATACACCAACACTTCAGACCACCACCAAGATTCCAGCCTCGACTATATGCACCACAACCTTAAAGGACCTCGCTTGAAACAATCATGGAAAATTTCATCTCCTCTCATACCAAAACCAACGAGAGTGTCAATGATATAATGGGTCACATGTCCTCTAGACTGGACTCTATTGAAGCTCATAACAAACAGGTAGATATCCAATTGGCAAACTTAGCCACCAGCCTAGCTAGACCCACATGTAGGTTACCTTCCTAATCTGAACAGAACCCACGAGAGAATTGTAGTGCAATTACTACTCATAGTGGCAAGCAATTGGAAGAACCTAGAGTACCTGATTCCAACCTGAGTCTTCACGCATCTACCAGTCATGTGCCTGAACGAGAGACCAAGTGAGGAGAAAGATGATCATGAGAGTAAACCAGCTTATGTTCCACCATTGCCTTACAAGCCACCAATTCCATTCCCTCAAAGACTGGTAAAGGCAAAGCTGGATAAACAATTTGAAAAATGTTTTGAAATTTTGAAAAAGTTGTATATTAACATCCCTTTTACTAAAGCTTTAACGCAGATGCCCACGTATGCAAAATTTTTGAAGGACATTCTTTCAAACCGGCGGAAGCTAGAGGAACTAGGCACAGTGGCGCTAACTGAAGAGTGCAGTGCCATAATTCAAAATAAGCTTCCAGAGAAATTGAAAGATCTGGGTAGCTTTTCAATACCATGCAAAATTGGGGATTTTACTTTTGAACATGCGTTATGTGATTTGGGCGTCAATGTCAGTTTAATGCCATTTTTCTATATGCAGGAAATTGGACATTGGCGATGTAAAGGCAACACCAATTTCTTTGCAACTTGCTGACCGCTCAGTGCGCAAGCCGGCAGGAATCCTAGAAGGTGTTCCGATCAAGGTCGGAGAGTTCTTCATTCCAGTCGATTTCGTCATGCTCGAGATGGAGGACACAAAACTACTGATAATTCCAGGAAGACCATTCCTTGCGACTGCCGGAGTAGTCATTGACGTCAAAAATGGAAAATTAGCCTTAAACATTGGTGAGGAGGCTATCGAATTTGATTTAGCACGAAGTCTGAAACACCCTTCTATCGCAGGTTCATGCTGTAGCTTGGATGTCATTGATGAAGTTGTTAAAGATGAGAATCCCATAACCGATGGGATGCTAGATGACCCGCTGGAAGTCGGTGTTTTGGAGAGTCCAAATGTAGAGAAAAATGATGAAGCTCAAGCTTACGCAAAAATAATGGACTCAGCTGAAAAAATGAGCCCCCATAAGACGAAGGCTGAACATCTTGACCAGATAACATCACAGGTAAGCGAGGTAAGAAAGCTTGAGTTGAAATCTCTTCCTCATAATTTGAAGTATAATTTTTGGATGATGATTCTACCTTGCTTGTGATAGTGAATGCAAACTTGACTAAAATTCAGACAGAGCAATTACTTGCCGAAATTAAACTTCATAAAAAGGTCATAAGCTATTCCTTTGATGATATCAAAGGAATTGACATATCTGTCTGTATGCATAGGATTCTCTTGGAACAGTAAAGTAAACCCTCTGTGTAGTTTCAACGATGACTAAATCTAAGCATGAAGGAGGTCATAAAGAAAGAGATCCTGAAACTGCTAGACGCAGGAGTCATCTACCCGATATTGGACAGCCGATGGGTGAGCCCTATCCACGTTATACCCAAAAAGGGCGGGGTAACAGTTGTCAAGAATGAACAGAATGAGCTAGTTCCGGTCCATACTGTAAGCGGAAGGCGAATGTGTATAGACTACCAGAAGCTCAACAAAGCGACGCAAAAGGACCACTTTCCTCTACCCTTTATCGATCCAATGCTTGAGCGTCTTGCCCATAATGCTTATTTTTGCTTTCTTGAAGGATTTTTTGGTTTTTTACAAATCCCAATTCATCCAGAGGATAAAGAAAAGATGATCTTTACTTGTCCATACGGAATATTCGCATACAGGAGGATGCCATTCGAACTTTGCAACGCTCCAGCCACGTTTCAGAGATGCATGATGATGTAGGGTGGACACACGTGATGGGCACAGCTGAAATAAGGATAGATGTATTTCTTTGATTTTCAAAATAAAGATCAAAGTTCATAAAACAGCCAAAAAATAGCGATCAGAATTTCAGGGCGACTTTAATCATTTACAAAAAGTAGCTATATGTTGCAGGAGAATCCAGTGATCCAAAATTCAAACCAATTAAACCTGCATGTAGAATAAAGTGTGTTCTTCGTATTCTTATCAAGGATCTGGACTTTTGCTCCACCGATTGCTTAAAATACCTGCACAAAAATACTAATCAGATTAGTTTTAAAATAGGTGCAGGAATGTATCAGATATCAAAAGTTGCTAGGGGGTTTAGGATGATCTGCTGATTATGGGCTCTCCCCAAATAATCGAAATGGTAGAAGAAGATTTGATCTTTCTATTAGCATCAAACATCAGGGATGGATGCTTGTCCAAGCATGCTAAAATTCTGCGTCAATAAGGTTAATCAAGTTAAACAGCAGACAAGCAAGAGGGAAGATCTGAAACAGGGGACGTGTGCGAGCGGAGCAGGGGCGTCGGCGTTCGTCGTTGCCGTTTGTCACCTGGTGCACAAAATCCAAACCTGCTATGATTGGAGGTTGCTATGGTAGAGGAGAGGTTGTGGCCGGAGTTTGGGGATGAATGATGGCCGGCCGGAGGAGAACGATGCTGGAAGGCAGGTCTGAGGCGGGAGCATGGCGGAAACAAGGAAACACAATTGGAGAGTAGAGTTGGGCGGCGTTCGTCCGGTGGTCCATGATCACCGGACCTGTTACGATTGGAGGTTCGTCTATCGATGGCGAAGTGGTGGACAAAGTTTGAGGGCGATTGGTGGCCGGTCGGAGGAGAACGGTGCTAGAAGACAGAACTAGGGCGGAAGGCTGGTGAGAACAGGGGATTCGAATGGACGTTCGATTCCGGTCATCGGAAGGGAGGATTAGCGGATGCTAGCGGCTGAAGACTCGTCTTGGAGAGGAAGAGTGAGGATCAGACCGGCGGATCGTCGGCGGCGTGCTCACAAAGATTCAGAAAATCTGGAGATGGCTGAAGCGTGCAGATGATTGCAATCGGAGCAAGAGGATTAGGGGTTGAAGAAGAGATCAGGGAAGAGGGAAGAAGGGAAAGCTAGGTGACACAAGCACCTCAGAGTGGAAGAGGATAGGAGGCATCCGATTTCATTGGAAGAAAAAAACTATTTCATTCATCAAATTCGATTACAAAGATGCATGCGTGAAGAGATACATATAGGCTGAACTTTGATGGTGAATGTTGGAGCTTGGAGACATTGATGTTTCCTTCTTTGAGCGGCTGCAGAGATGGCGTTGAAGCTTCCTCCGACTGCTGTAGAGAGACATTGCTCTTTCCTTGTTGGTGCAAAGGAGAGGCGTTGAAGGTGGTTGCACGTTGAGCTTTCCTTGTTGGCTGCTATGTGACATTGCAAGTTTCTATTATTTGCAGCGTGCGCTTGATACAATCTTTGATGGTTTGATTTGAAGCTGGCACATCTTCATATGGCTGGATTGGCTGGCTGATTAATGGCGCATCTTGGATTTGGCTGGCGCATCTTTATTAAGCTTGAATCTATTGAGTTTATTGAGAGATTGAAGTAGTTCTACCATTATTTTGAGCTAGCTTCACGATTTAGGTTGCTGGCTTATTTGTGAACCTCCGAGTCTTCGTCTATGGCACTTGTAGACTCCATTTGTATTTTCGTGGCTTGTTGTTTCTATTCCCATCACATGATGGCGATCTTCTCCGACTATAACGAAGTTTTTATGGACATGTTTATGGACGACTTCTCGGTATATGGTCGATATTTTGAATCTTGTTTATCTAATTTGTCCAAGGTTTTACAGCGATGCGAGGAAGTGAACCTTGTATTGAACTAGGAGAAGTGCCATTTTATGGCACAAGAAGGGATTGTATTAGGACATCTTATTTCTAATTGTGGGATTGAAGTCGATCAAGCTAAAGTGCATGTAATTGAAAGGATGAATCCACCAACTTCAATCAAAGGAATCCGCAGTTTCCTCGGACACGCCGGATGCTACAGAATATTCATTCAAGATTTCTCAAAGATAGCCCGACCACTGACCAATCTCCTATGTAAGGATTCTGAATTCTGTTTTGATGATGACTGTTTGCAGGCGTTTGAGAAGCTCATGAAAGCTCTAATCTCCGCACCCATTATTTAGCCCCCTAATTGGACCTTACCCTTTGAGCTAATGTGTGACGCGAGTGACTTTTCCGTCGAAGCTGTTCTGGGGCAAAGAAGGGACAAAAAGCTTCACGCAATATATTATGCCAGCCGCACTTTAGATGAAGCACAAATCAACTACGCTACAACAGAACAGGAGCTCTTATCCATCGTCTTTGCGTTTGACAAATTTTGTTCTTACTTGATTAATTCTAAAGTCATTGTTTATACAGATCACACAGCAATCAAGTATTTGATGAGTAAGAAAGACGCAAAGCCACGACTGATACGATGGATACTTCTCCTTCAAGAATTTGATTTGGAAATAAGAGATAAGAAGGGAGCTGGAAATATGGTGGCTGACCATTTGTCACATTTGCTTCTGAACAATGAAGATGTTTCTGATGATATGGAAATCGATGATAAATTTCCTAAGGTGAAGTTATTCAGAATTGCTGTACAAGATGCACCCTGGTACGCTGATTTTGTTAACTATTTAGCATATGATATTTTTCCACCTGATCTGACTTTTCAACGAAAAAAGAAGTTCTTATCCGACATACAACATTTTTACTAGGATGATCCAAACTTTTTTGGCGACGTGCCGACGGACTCTTTCAATGATGTGTACCTAAGGATGATGTCCCAGATATTCTTAAGCACTGCCATTCTTCACCTTATGGAGGTCATGCTAGTGCAACAAAAACTGCATTTAAGGTGCTACAATCCAGATTATACTGGCCCAGTATTTTTAAAGATGCTCGAAATTTCATTCTGACTTGTGATATTTGCCAAAGAAGTGGCAACATTTCGAAACGCGATGAACTCCCCATACATAATATTCTAGAAGTCAAATTATTCGATCTGTGGGGAATAGATTTTATGGGACCATTCCCATCCTCCTGCGGAAACAAGTACATCTTGGTGGCCATCGACTACATATCAAAGTGGGTGGAAGCTTCGACCGCACCGACCAATGACTCTAGAGTTGTGATACGGATGCTGAAGAAGACTATCTTTCCAAGATTTGGTGTGTCGTGGGTGCTGATAAGCGATGGAGGGTCACATTTCATTGAACAACGATTTGCCGCTCTATTGAAAAAGTATGGGGTGCATCACAAGATTGCAACACCTTATCACCCGCAGACTAGCGGACAAGTCGAGGTAACAAATCATGAACTGAAAAGGATTTTAGAACGCACTATTTCGACTGCAAGAACTGATTGGGCCCTTAAATTGGATGATGCTCTATGGGCCTGTCAAACTGCTTTCAAGACTCCTATAAGAATGTCTCCATTTCAGATGATATGTGGGAAGTCTTGTCACCTTCTAGTCGAACTCGAACATAAGGCATTCTGGGCGATAAGAGCTTTAAACTATGATTTGAAGACGGCAGGTGAGAAGAGGAAATTGGATCTGAACGAATTGGATGAGATACGACTTGCGGCGTACTAGAATGCAAAAATTTATAAGGAACGGACTAAAAGATTTCACGACAAATGTATAGTGCACAAGGAATTTGAAGTTGGAGATCTGGTCATACTTTTTAATTCGAGGCTCAGATTATTTCCTGGAAAGTTGCGATCTAGATGGACTAGTCCGCATGTTGTAAAGAAAGTCTATCCATACGTTGTGATTGACATCTATAGTGATCAGTCCGAAACCTTCGAGGTCAACGGGCAACGTCTGAAGCCTTACCTTTTCTCGACGTCTACTGAAAAGGGAGTTTCCATACTCCTCTCGGATTCTTTTACTTGACCATAGATTTTTCCGTCGAGCTACCGACGTGAAACAAGTGCTTCTTGGGAGGCAACCCAAGTACTTTATTTTTCTGATTTTTATTAGTTATTTATGACGAGTGTTATCTCATGTATGTTTCAGGTTAAATGGGTTTAATTAAAAAAAACAGGGGTGGCCACAATATTCGTTATGGCCATAAAGAGGCTGCTTAACTGGACCATCCATGCTTGGAAAGACAACCGTGGCAATCAAATCCCACGATCAATAAGGGTTACGGGAGTGTTTTTACGGGTGCCCCTTTTTCTCCTCCGCAACATCAATCTCGCCATTGCCCTCTACACGGCGCTCTTCATCTTTAGCAATGCCAATTTGCTCGGCGCCGCCCTCTTCAATCATTCTCAAAGTCATCGCCATTATCTTCAATTTCCAAGGAAAATCTGCCGCTTTGAGCCACTTCAACTGCCGCTTCGAACCTAAAACCGCCGCCTCCTCCAGTATTCAATGAGACTGCAGCATCAACAGCCAGCGACCTCATCAATAGCCGCAGCTCTTCATCTTCGCCAACGGAAAACGGCGAGACTCACCCGGATTCGCTGACATTGCCTACTAGCCAGAAAACGGCATTGCCCTATTCAATCATCTGCCCTCACCATCAATCGTCAGCCGCCGCCAATGTCAAATTCAGAATCGGCACCGTTCCCTATGCGGAGTTAATCTGCAGCTGGCCTTCAGCGACATTAAGCCGCTGCCCCCCTCCTTCAATCCGAGAAATCTGCCACCGCCATCTTCAAGCATCAGCCGACTTCAATCGCATCCGCACGCCTTCAATCTAGTCTATAGCCGCCAATTGAAACTGCCGCAGCCTTCACAAAGCCGTCACGCCCATTCGCCGTTCGCTTGCTTTCTTGCATTAATTGTGCTGAGGCTCCTCCTTCGACAGCCGCGCCTTCAGCAAAATTAAATTGCAGCAGCGAGGGATTAATGCCGCCGCCTCTTCCGTTCAGTAATTAGGCCGACATCTATTTAAAAGGAGTATCAAGAACAATTTCTTCTCCGTTGCTCGACCTTCTCTGTTCCTGAGATTTCTGACCCTGCTGCTACCTCCACAGGCGCCAATCACCCAATTCCCATCTCTGATTTCATCCGTGGCGCTAGAAGAAGGGCTGCTATCGTCAGTTTGGCTGATATCCATTTTTCATCCTTCAATTTCATCTGCCGAGACTGATTTCGAGTCATGCTTCCCTGTTTCTTCATGTCACCCGCTCTCTTGCCTCCGGCAGCTATTGGATCTCTGCTATCTTCACGCGCGCCGACCACCTAATTTTGTTGCTGCCCTTTTATTAGTGCCGAGGAGTTCACCTCTTCTAGCTTGATTTCCATCTCTAGTTCTACGTGCTTCCCAAGATCTGCCGAGAAGCTCCCCACTTTCCTGATTTTCAGCATCTAGATCTCTCGGCACTCTTCCTAGTTCTATTTTCTTCTTGCCGCTTCTTTCTCTTGATTTCAATCTGCTTCATCCACAATGGCCCCCAAGTGTAAGATCGGAGCCCAGAAGTCTACTATGCATGTACCTGCTACTCCCTTCTGCCAGCCTACTTCTTCAGCTGTTCCGCCCTCTTCCTCAGACGCTGCACCAAGGCCACATGCTATTTTTGGATTTCCCATGCGAAATACTTTTCAAGCTCACAAGTGCAGTCAAATTCTCCAGCGCAAGATAATACATACACGTTATCTAGACAGATTCGCTATGGGCACTCTAGGCTTTTTTGATGACATTGAGTGGATGTTTGACTAGATCGGATGGCACCAGTTCATCCACATGACTCATCCCACATATATTTCACTATGCTTGGAGTTCTTTAGTTCTTTTGAGGTATAGCTAAACTCCAATGACGATGATGACATTGGGCGGATCTCATTTAGATTAGGCGGAGCGGAGCATAGCCTTGATCTTATCTAGCTTAACCGCATCTTCGGCTTTCCTCTGCATGCACCACACATTCCACCATCTGAGTACAAGGAGCATGAGTTTTGGGCATCCATTAGCAGTGACACCTCTTATTCCGCTGGTTCTGCTCGTGCCAGTAGTATCAGTAACCTAGTTTTATGCTATGTCCATCGTTTCTTGGCTCAAACTATTTTTGGACGTGGTGAGAGTGACGACATGGTGCGTCAGGGAGAGGTACTTTATTTATGGGCCATGCTCCATTCCTTTCAATTAAATATAGGCTACTTTTTGGTTAAACAATTGTTGAAAGTATCCTGAGCCAGTAAGGGGCAGATAGTTATGGGAGGACTGGTCACTTCCATTGCTCTTGCTGTTGGCTTCGACCCGAGTGGCATGGAGATAGCCACTGGCAGCACTCACCTGGACCTCGATTCATGTCTCTCTATGCGCATGATTATCAAGAGAGGAGACTCCTACTTCCTCTTCTTCAGAGATGGGACATAGCTGATGCCTCTTCCATGCTAGGACCGCACCACTATCAGAAATAGGAGCAATTGGAAGATACGCCCTATTACTGCTTCCACCACTGTAGCTACTGTGAGTGTACTGCCATTGAGTTTCATACCACCTTCCTCCTCGGCCGGATTCTATGCCTTTACAGGTCAGTATTCAGTATTCCTCTTTCTCTTCCAATGTTGAAAAACTTTCGAAACAACTATTAGAAGAACAACAAAGGCAAGGGGAGTATTTGGAACAAATGTTTTCACACTTAGAGGAAGGACAACACGAGATCCGCCGAGAACTATCCCACCAGAGCTCTAGACTTGACAGGATGGCTACTGAGCAGAACCAACAGGGGAAGTTGTTGTGCCTGCAAGTGCACGGATACTCGAAGTAATATTTAAGATATCGAACCACAGAGACCTCATTGTTAAGTACCACGAATTGAATTATCACTAGCTAAACAAATCGAGAAAGATGAAAATAAACGATCGAACGGTATACGGAAAATCATAGAGAAAGAACTGGGACTAGGGGTTCATCCACCTTAATATTTATGACTAGATATAATTAAATGTTCATCAATCTATTTTTATTATGGTAAAGATATAGCTTACTTAATAAAGAAATTAACTCGCGCTTGCGCAGTCAATTTACAAAGAACGATCCACACTCTTGTGCAAGATCTATCCAATGTTTAATATAAGTAAACTTTAATAGAGAGATTATGAATCACTCTCATGCATTCCATCTCAATTTCAAGATCTCAAGCAAAACTAAGTATTCTCATACCTTAGTTTCATAGGTTTTACTTAAGGTTTTCAAACAATCCAATATCTATCTCTAGCATATTTTCATGTATAAAACAATAATAATTTCTAGATCAGAACATCAACAAGAATTAAACTTCTACAATCTAAAGTTAAGAACACACTAATCTCTTATGATGAGCTCCTACCATAAATTCTAGGGTTCTAAGTTTTGCGTATCATCTTCTCATACCATAACACAAAACTCTAATACATGTTAATGATTGAAACCAGAAAAGATTAAAGACATTAATCTCTTAAGTAAAATTACCATACCAAAAATATTTTGATGGAATAAAGATCATCTAGTCATTGAAAGATCAAGGAGATTATACCTTTTGTCCCAAAAGAAAGTTTAAGCTAGCATGATTGAAGGATTAAAATAAAACATGGTTTTAGATTGATCAGAAATCAAAAGGGAAGAGTAAAAGTTACAAAACAGGGCTGTAATGAAAATTACAGCCCGTAATTTGCAGCAGAGTCACGATGAACAGTGCAGGCGACCATGTTTTTGTTGATTTCTCCCTTGATCGATCTCCTTTCACTCTGAAACTTCTGTGGTGTGTTCTCCTTCCTCGTGCAAAGCTTCCTTTCAAATTTCATGGCCGGAGATGGTTTGTACAATGAATGGCCATGAACCCTAGCGCGGCGGCGATTCCTGAAACTCTCCCTCGAACATGTATGAAAATTGTTCCTTTTTCTTTGAAAATCTCCCCTTGCTAATGCTGAGTGTTCCCCATTTTTCGGATCTTCAATTGGTGCCCTAAATCTCGAGAAATCATTTGTTTAAGTTTTCGACGGAAGAATCGGGCAACTGGGCGCAAAATTACGGTACCGTGACGATCATTACGGTACTGCCGTAATTACTTATGAAGTTTCTGTATGTATATGGCCTGTAATTACAGCACCATAAAAATCCTTATGGCATGCGGTAATTCTTACGCAATCCTTTGAAGTCTCTGCCCGAATCTGGACCGAAATCATGGCACCGTAAAATTCATTATGGTAGTGCCGTAATTTCCAAAAAAATCTTCTGCGGGTTGCGGCCGTGAAATTCATTACGGTAGTGCCATATTCCCAGATTACGACCATAAAATTAATTACTGCACTACCGTAATATCGCAGGAAAATCTGGTTTGACTTGAAATTTTGTGTGCAAACTCCTCTTATGATTAGAATTCGTCCACGCATCGAAATTGATTGAAAACTCATGATAATGATGTCTTTTTACCTGAAATTGATAAAAAACCAAGAAAGGTATAGTTTCCAAAATATTTGAAAAATAAGGCATGAAAATAAGCAACAGAGCATGATTATGACCTAGAAATGCAGTGGATTTACTAAGAAATATGCTATGAAATTTAGAGTCATCAAAATACATAAGGCTCAAATGTTGCTTGTCCTGAAGCAAATAAAGAAAACAATACTGATTATGAAAGTAAACCTTCAGATGATGAATAAATTTCTAAGATACAGTTACCTATGAAAAATTCACATCAAATAAATACTCAAAATTTCAAATAAATATATCGTCCTCTGAATTCAATCCTTGAGATCCATGACTCAATCAAATAAAATTTCACAATGTGCATAAATAGAATTTCAATCTCATGAGTTCACCTAGTTATAGCCTTGAGTCCATGATGTCTTTGTTTACAGGACTAGGTATCACAAAATCTTTTTCCACTCAAATTTTTCTCTCTCTTTTTTATGTATCTTTGACATTTTCTAAAATGAATACCACCTTTCTTCTGTGACATATTTATAATTTATTGGTCACATAACCAACATAATTGAACTCATATCTCTTTAAGTAGAAAGAATTCTTCTTGAGATAGCGGAGTTAATGTAAAAGAATCTCTCTCATGGCATGCATCCACATAGATACATACTTTTTATTGAACTTCAACTCTTATCTTAGGTACCATTGCAAATACAATGCCAAGAAGAGGAGTTATTCTTTTCAGACTTCAACCCATAACTTTAGGTACCACTGCCAATTTTTCGCAGTGCCAAATAGCGGGATCACTTTTGTTTGTGGATTTTGGGTTCTTTCTTCCCAACAAATAACAAGATGGACTTTAATGATCTACTAGGTTTAATCAATTGATATCAATATGAAAATCACACAACATATGCTCATTTTATCCAAAAGAATTACTTCACTTTCAAATCTCATTAATTAAACAATATATTCACCCAAAACTTCATGTATCAATCATGGAAAATTTCAACAGATTAAATCAAAGAAATAAACACATCATTTTAGATCTATTTCCAATTCTTCAAGCATTGTCATGAACAATATTTCATCATCAAGAAAAATTTCAGCAGGATAACGACAGTATTTTCATGATCAAACAAACCATACAGGCATATATATCATTATTACCAAATCATACTAAAATCATGAATACCAAATCACATATCATACAAAACACAGAGTGTATCAATCCCAAATATCAAAATATCAAATACAACCATATCAAACTATTATCAAATCAAGTATCAATAGAATCTCAATACAACCATATCAAAAGAAAGTATAGCGGTCATCAAATCCTCTTAATACAACCAAATTGAAATCATGTAGCAATTAAATCTCAGAAACGAGGATCAATAGTAGTAGGACACAAGAAGTTTGATAGAGTCATCCTTCCCAACACAAGTATAAAATCAATATCATACAGTAAAATATAAGTAGAGCAATAAGAATAGGAGAAAGATACTCACAACGCTCTACTCATCTGAATCCGTCTCCTCATCATCTCCCTTAGCCGGGGTGGTGTCCATGGGATCCTGAGAACCTCCTTCTCCTGCATCACCATAAATACCACCCCGTCCTGGTATCCTCGAAGCCAAAGCGATTGTAGAGAAAGTTACCCATCTCTTCCATATAGTTCCCCAACGCCTTGACATCTTGGTGAATGTGGCTCATGGCGTCGGACATCCTCCCATGGAACCTATGATCTTCTCCATGCGCTGCTCCTGTCAGTACCGGAGAGGGATATATCTTGCGCGAAAGTGATCCTTTAGTTCTTTGTTTGATGATTTACTTATTCTCAGCGTTGGGATAGATCTTGCGCGAAAGCGAGGATTGGTCCCTGCATGATTATCTACACGAAAGTGAGATGATCCTTTTATGAAGTAAATTATGTCTGTAACATCCCACATTCTTAACCCCAAACAAATGGCACAATTCACAAATGATACAGGATGTTTCATATAAGATCGATCATATGCTAGGTAAAACCGAGTTCAAGAAAACACGATCTGAAAAATTCCATAAATTCATACATACAAATTCACAAAACTCAAATCTCATAAGGGTACCTGCCACCACGCAATCCTTGCACTAGACATATGCAAGGCAACAGTTATATCAAAACCGATTCAAATTCATAAAATCCAAAAAGGTACCTGCCACCAGGCAATACTTGCACTAGACATATGCAAGTTACAGATATATCAAAACCGATTACAAAGAATACACCATAAACCGAAATTCACAATAAAATCACAAAATCGATTTATAAACTCATATCAAACACCGAAACCAGGCTGAAGCCCGCGGTGACACAAAAATCAAACTCATAAGACTGCCATAACTGACAACATAATTCACATAGTTCACATAGTCTCATGATTCACATAGTTCATATAGTTTATGTTAAGGCCACAACCGGCCCCAAGAATTAAGCATAAAAATTCTTAACACAGCAAACAGCATAATTATCCACGCCAATGCACTCAAGACATGCGCCCCTGCTCTATGCCTGAAAATAGTGAGGGGTGAGCTACACAGCCCAGTGAGTGGATAGTCTAAATCGACCATCCATAACATACACTCAAAAATATAGGCAGATTATTTTAAAAATCTTTAACAAGAACATTATGTCAACATATAACAAAATAAAGAAACAGAAATCATATAGACAGTCAGATGTACACACTAGCATATAACAAACCCATGTTCACAAACTCAGGTTTTAGAGTTTTACTCTAACCCAATTAAACACATATATTTTAAACCAACTAAACACATAACAACTTAGGTTCACAAACTCAGGTTCTAGAGTTATACTCTAAACCACTAAACACACCAACACATAAGCAACCTAGTTGTCCAGCATATTCAGTAGTGACCAATATGGTCTAACCCGGCTTGGCCAAAGCACTGGGAGCCGCATGCAACACATAAACATGGATAGTGAGTAGAATCAAGAGGTGGCCCCCGCCAGGTCACGACGTGGCACTTTGCTCTATCACTCCATAACACATCAGAGTGATGACATCAAGAGGTGGCCCCTGTCTGATCAAGACATGGCACTTTGCGTCTTATATCACCCCATCACATAAAGAGTAATGACATCAAGAGGTGGCCCCTGTCTGATCAAGACATGGCACTTTGCGTCTTATATTACCCCATCACATAAAAGAGTTATGACATCAAGAGGTGGCCCCTGTCCGACCAAGACATGGCACTTTGCGTCAAAAACCCGTTCTCCCAAAAGGTTCCTACTGGACAACAGACACATCTTATTTCATATTTCACATAGGTGAACATATTTCACAAAGGTGGACTCCTAAGTGTCAACTAGACTCTAGGATAGTCATCACAAAAATCATATCGGGCAGGCTGAACATCAACCCCCATCACAATAATCATAATAGGCAGGCTGAACATCAACCTCCTCACATATCACAATACAGGGCTGAAATTCAAACCCTTAACATAACACATAAGGACTATCCCCTTGAGTTCATAGTTACACCTAGCCTTAGTCCTAACCAACACATAACACATAATATTCAAAATTCTCATAGTCACATAATTTTCAAAAATCTCATAACCACATAATGTTCACAATTTACATAACAACATAATATTCCAAAAATCACATGAACTCCTAATATTTAAAAAAATCACACAATTACATAATATTAACATAAAATGTAAAACATGTATTCTTACTAACGGGATAAAATCACTGATTTAATACTCAAAATTCATACTAAAAATATATCTAGATAACAAGGATTTCATACTCAAAATTCAATGATTTAATGCTACCAAAATTCCCTATATAAACACCTTAAATTTCATACAAATTTTCGGTTAAATAATCATCAAGATTTTGGTTTTCATAATTAAATCAAAATTCGGTTTTCATACCAATTATCAAGATCAATTCGGTTTTCATAATTAATATCTAAATTCGGTTTTCATACCAATTATCAAGATCAATTCGATTTACATGGAAAATTAGGTTTTCATGGAGAAATACAATTCGGTTCTCATGAATAACAATGCCCTAAATTCGGTTTTCATACCTTACATACACTTCTTAATTACGGTTTTAACATGGTAAAATTTCCAAAATTTCTAATCCATTCAATATATCAATTAACACAACTAAGTTCATAGGTCAAACAAGACATTCCACTCACCTTGAACCGTGAATACTAATAAGAAAACCCTTCCAAAAATTCGTCTAGAGTCTTGCCACCACCAAGGGAAAAGAACGCCACCCAAATCAAAGATGCCGGCCAAGGAAAAGGAAGAGGAAGAGGAAAATCGTCCAAGCCTTCAAAGAAATCGCCAAGTCTTCAAAGAAATCGCCCACTCCTTCCTAGCCGTCGCCCAAGTTTTTCTTCAAGCCCAAAAGTCGCCAACTCTCTACCCTAACCGAAATTACCTACTTAAATTTCGGTTTTTTTAAGGTTTTAACCCTCTAACCAATTAATTCAAAAAGGGTTTAACCCATTAACCCATTAATTCAAATTTTAAAAACCCAATAATCCCATAGTTTAAGTGAAAGTCCAATAAGAGTTAATCTAACATCCAATAAGCTAGTTAACTAATTAATTTAATTAACTTACAAATAACCAATCACTTAACCGAAATCCAATAAGGATTTAATTAATATCCAATAAGGATTTAATTAATTTATCCTAAATTAACAACCAATAATCAACCATTAATCTCTAATTAATTTACCATAATTTAACAACCAATCACAAATCAAATAATTAACAATCAATAAGCTAGTTAATTAGCATTCAATAAATTTTACTTGAATCATAATAAAATATCACAGTCAATAATTTTATTTAATTCAAAGATAATGCTTACCATGACTCAAGATCCTTGGATCTTACATCCCTCCCTCCTTATAAAGCTTTAGTCCTCTAAAGCTCAGCATCCATATCATCAAAGAGGTAAGCATAAAATTTCCTCATATCAGCTTCAGTCTCCCATGTCGCCTCCTCAACTGACTGATTTCCCCAGATAACCTTTACCAAAGGTATAGTCTTGTTCCTCAGAACTTTATCCTTTCTATCAACAATCCGGAGAGGTCTTTCCTCGAAAGTCAAATCACTCTGAATCTGAAGAGGTTCCAACTCCAACACATGAGATGGATCGGGATGATATTTCCTCAAAGCAGAGACATGGAATACATTATGCACATGATCCATAGCAGGAGGTAAAGCCAATCGGTAAGCCACTGGACCAACTCTCTCCATAATATCAAAAGGGCCTACAAACCTAGGGCTCAACTTGCCCTTTTTGCCAAATCTCATAACACCCTTTGTAGGTGACACCTTCAAGAACACATGATCCCCTACCATAAACTCCAAGGAACGACGACGGTCGTCAGCATAACTCTTCTGTCTGTCCCGAGCAATTTTCAGTTTATCCTGGATCTCTCTGACCTTATCAGTAGTCTCCTGAACTGCATCAGATCTCAAAATCATTCTGTCACCAGTTTCCTCCCAACACAAGGGAGTCCTACACCTTCTCCCATACAAAGCCTCATAAGGAGCCATCTGAATACTGGAGTGAAAGCTATTATTATAAGTAAACTCTATCAAAGATAGATCCCAGTTCCACTCAGAACTCCAATCAACCACATAGGCTCTCAACAAATCTTCTAGAGTCTGTATAGTACGCTCCGTCTAGCCATCAGACTGAGGATGATATGCTGTACTAAAACTCAACTTAGTACCCGAACCTTCCTGTAAGCTCTTCCAAAATCTGGACAGAAATCGAGAGTCCCTATCAGACACGATATCAACAGGCACTCCATGCAGTCTGACTATCTCATCAATATATAATCTAGCCAGTCTCTCTAGAGAATAAGTCATCTTAATCGGAAGAAAATGGGCTGATTTAGTGAGTCTATCAACAATCACCCAAATAGCATCATGACCCAATCTGGTTCTGGGCAAACCACATACAAAATCCATACTGATGCATTCCCACTTCCACTCAGGAATAGGAAGAGACTGCAACAAACCACCAGGCTTCTGATGTTCAGCCTTCACAGTCTGACAGGTTAAACACCTAGAGACAAAATCAAACACTTCTTTCTTCATACCCGGCCACCAAAAACTTTTCTTGAGGTCCTGATACATCTTAGTCACACCAGGATGTAGAGAATATTTGGAGTTATGGCTGTCCTCCAATATTTCTTTCCTCAAGCTTGGTTCCTCAGGGACACATACCCTTCCACGAAACCGAAGAATACCATCATCAGACAGGCTAAAATCCTGAACTGCGCCATCAACCAGACTATCCCTGATCTGAACTAATTTCGGATCCACAGACTGCTGATATCTGATCTTCTGCAACAAAGCAGACTGTACTCTGAGAAAAGCCACGTAACCAGTCTGAACTTTAGGAGAAACACTGATCTTGAGATCTCTGAACTCCTGCAGTAACTGCCACTCACTAACCCGTAAAGCAGCTACTGAAGTAACTGGATGTCTGCTCAGCGCATCCGCCACTACATTGGCCTTTCCAGCCTGATACTGAATAGAGAAGTCATAGTCCTTGATCAACTCCATCCATCTTCTCTGTCTCATGTTCAACTCCTTCTGAGTGAAGATATACTTGAGACTCTGGTGATCAGTGAACAGATCAAACTCCTGACCCAACAAATAGTGACGCCATATCTTCAAAGCAAAGACTACGGCCGCCAACTCTAAATCATGAGTAGGGTAGTTCAATTCATACTCCTTCAGTTGTCTCGAAGCATAGGCTACTACTGAACCCTTCTGCATCAAGACACAACCCAACCCTTTGCCAGAAGCATCTGTATAAACAGTAAACCTTTCCCCATCACTAGGTATAATGAGGATCGGTGTACTAGTCAACCTTCTCTTCAGCTCTTGGAAGCTCTCTTCACACTTGTCATCCCAAATAAACTTAGCTTCCTTTCTGGTCAACTTAGTTAAAGGACCCGCCAGCTTGGAGAATCCCTCAACAAATCGCCGATAGTAACCTGCTAAACCCAGAAAACTCCTGATCTCAGTAGCACTAGTCGGTCTTCCCCAATTGAGAATGGCTTGCACTTTAACTGGATCTACAGACACCCCCTGACCAGAAATCACAGAATGCTTACAGAATGCTTACCATGACTCAAGATCCTTGGATCTTACAATGTCTTTATCATGATGAAATTAGTCTGACGACCTTTTATTTATATTTAGTCATTGAAATTAAAGCGGATGAAACCCTAGTCCCAGCTTCTCTCTCTGTTTATCTTTACGCTCTTCCTATCATTACTTGCCTTAAAATCGGTTGCTTAGCGAGTAAGAATACAACTATTTGGTACTTAACACATAGGTCTCTGTGGGTTCGATATCTTAATTATTACTTCGAGTATTCGTGCACTTGCGGACACAACAAGCTTGGTGACATAACAAGTTTTTGGAGCCATGTTAGGGAGTGACTAAGTCCCTGTACGCCAAATAATGAGTTTGGCCGCGACACCAGAAATAAGTTTTTGTCCACCTACTTGTTGGGATACAACAAGTTTTTGGCGCCGTTGCCGGGGACTTTAGTTTTGTTAATATCAAAATAGTTGTTAGTATTGCTACACAACAAGTTTTATTTGTTTTCACAAGTTGTGACAGAACTCTGATTTATGAAATTTGTGAATTTGCTTGTGTTTTCTATTTTCTATTTTTTATATATTCTAAAAAAAATAATAATTTGATTGATTAGTGTTTGATAATCTTTCTATTCTTGATAGATTTGAAGATATGTCTTTTAATTACAACTCCTGGGCAACTGAAAGAGGTGAGGTATACATGCTGTTGGAAAACCCTGGGATTTTTAAAATTTTACAGACATGCACAGTGGAAGCAATCCCCGAAACAGGCCAGTCCCAAAAACCCAGAAGATCGAGTCATGCGAGGGAATCAACACGGTGAGTAGGAGATGATACCTTGCAGCGTAGATTAAGGATGCGATGCAGGCGCCCAAATGTTCGCCCTCTGCAGTCTCGCACACAGCCGACGCTCGAGTTCTCTTCTTCCACGCCCGGTGCTAGCCTCGGGAAGAAGATCCACGCCTCAGGGAGTCCTCAAGTACTTGCGCCACCCTCTAAGAGAAGACGCCAAGGAGAGGTGATGGAAATTTCGCCAAGGTCCAACCTTGCGAATGCCAAGAGGAGAGAGGAGAAGGGAGAAGGCGCCAAGGAGAAAAATCTCTTCCAAAAGACCAAGTCCACGCCAACTCCTCTCCCCCTCTTCTTTTATAGAAAACATGGTGAACCTTGGAATTCCGTTGAGACCTTTGGAATTCCGCAATAAATTCTCTGAATTAATTCATCATTAATAATAGAATTAAATTCAGAATTAATTATAGAATTAAACTCTGAATTAAAGTCTCATAATGACTCATTAAAACTTTGAATTAAAGTCTCATAATGATCATTAATGATGTGACTCTTCAAATTCAGAATTAAATTCATCATTAAACTTAGAATTAATTACATAATTAATTCCTAGAATTAAATGCAGTATTTAATTCACCATGATGTCTATTGGGCCAAGCAACTTATTGTCATGGCCCATCAGGCCTGATGGCCCATTGGGCCTCAAGGCCCATTAGGCCTCACGCCCCAACTAGGCTTCACGCCCATTGGGCTTGGAGGCCCATTGGTCCATGCTACAAGCTTAGACTTCATTTAGCCCATTTGGTACAAATGACCTATTGGGCCCAATTGGCCCATCTGGCCCAAAAATGAAGTTAGCTCCAATGAGTCCCTTCCATCTCATCAGGCACAATGGTGCTGATGGATTCTCCCAAATAGATCCGAGTTATCCAATAACTCGATCAATAGGCTACCCGATCAATACGAGAACCCGAGTTTCAAGTTGTGCGAGCCTGTAGGTTCCTCTAACGTTGGTAGTGATGAACTCAGGTCATCACAAGCAGTGAGTGGCACCTAGCAGTGCATCGCTGCTACCCAAGTCTTCGGAATGGATATCAGCATCGACATCCCTATCATCGCAATAAGATACCGATGCATTACAGTCCCTTTGCCATACTAATATCCGATTGGACAAAGTGTGTCACCACTTTATTTTCACCCAATCTCTGTTAGGGAATACCGGGTGTAATTTAAAATTTTGCAGTCCCAGGATCCAGCGGAAGAATCATTACACCCGAAACATATTCCAGTCCCAAGGATCCATGCGAGAGAGAAGACACAAGGATGTGTTAGAGATGTACCTCTTTTGCTTGTCTAGTTGCCGAAGCCATGTTGAAGACGATCAAGTGCTCGCCCTCTACAAGTATCCACGCGTCGACTCCTTGATCGTCGCTCCCTTCCACGCTTGGTGCTAGCCTCGGGAAGAGAATCAAGCCTTCACCTCACTTGCGCCACCTTCAAGAGAACTTGCGCCAAGGAGGGGATAGGGAAGATGCCACTAAGGACTTCCCTCTTCTTCTTTGCTTGTGCCACCTTCAAGCAAGATGCGCCAATGGCAATGAGAGGGAGAGAGCTTGCGGAAATAGAAGGAGAAGCCACCAAGCCCAATTTCTCTTTGCGCCAAGAAGAGGAGGTCTTTCGGCCAATTGGAAGAAGGTTGCGCCAAGCCTTTGTTGTCACCTTTTGCCCTTGCTCACGCCTCTCTATGTGTCCTCACACCTTCAAGGAGTCGAACATTAGAAGGGGCGGTAAGGGGTCCTATAAATGGGACAAGAGGCGGCTAGGGCAAGGGCTAGGATCATGCCAAGTGTATGGCTAGGATGAAAAAGGTTTGCGACAAGGAAAGTCTCCAAGACATTTCCTTAAACCCATTCAACCCTTCCTTATGCTCCGAGGCCTTGTCTTGCGCCCCAAGCAATATATCAGCCCATGACATGCCTTAGAGGCATGCATTCCATCCAAGGAAGAAGGGCTAGGCGCAACAAGCAAGAGGTATTCGGCTAGGGTAAGGGTTTGGGTGCCTGTAGGGTTTATGAGGTAAGGAAAGTCTCCAAGACTTTACCATAAATCTCACCCTACTTGTCATATGCGCCCAAGCTCCTTCCAAAAGAGTTTTCAAGCCATATCAGCCCCAACCCTTACCATAGAGGCAAGGTTTCCTTCCAAGGAACAAAGGGGGAGGCGCTTAATGCTTCCTTATGAAGCAACATGCGCCCACTTCACCCCATTATGCCCTTGGCGCCAATGGGGTGAAACTCTTCCCCATTATACCCTTATTTGCTTATACCTCTTCTTGACAACTAGTTATTGGGCCTCATTGGATAATGAGCTAGCCCAAACTTCATGGCATGGGTTGATTAAGCCTTTGGATCCAACCCAATGTAACCCTAATCCAAATGTGACCAATCTAGGTCAATTTCGGGTCAACCTGCCAAAAATGAAGTTTGGCTCAAATAACTTTCTTCCAACTCATCAGGCCCATTGGCGCTGATGAAATCTTCCAAATTGATCCACGTTATCCAATAACTTGATCATAAGGCTTCTGATTAAAGCAACGTCAAGAGTCTATTGCGTGTGACCCCGTAGGATCCATATGACGATGGCAATGATGTAAACATCATAAGTAGTGAGGGGTATCTAGCAACACATCACTACAACCCATGTCATAGGATTTAAGTCATTATGGCAACAACTCCTAACAAGCAACGAGGATTCCCATTGCATTATAGATCCCTTTGCCTAAACTGATATCCTGCCATTGGATTAATCTCAAGTTTATCAATCCAATGCATTGGTCATGACTCAACAAGTGTGGCCACACATTCCTGTCATGCACCAATTAAGGTTGGGCGCCCCAAAGTGGATATCATGCTTCCTCTGAAGGAAGGGGCAAATCCTACTATTGGTCATCCATGTCTCTACGTGACTTATGACATGCCCAATGACAGTCGGTTTGGTCCCCCAATTACGGAGAGACGTAAGACTGTATCAAAGCATATCCATCATCAAATCTAGACACGAATATCTCAAGTCTAAGGATCAATGCAAACCTCTTGCATGTGAGATTGACTTGTTGACTAGACAAGTCAATCCTCACGGTGGATCACTCCAGTGCATCCAATGCACCTGTATGTCTACGTTACTGTGCCCCGCACCTAACCAGCCCATACACCCGTCTCACATGTACCAAAGCTGTCCCATATCTGCTATGGTACCTTGTCTGGGGATAGCTTATGAGAATGGATCCAATCCAAACTCCTGGGACATTATATATGCAACTCAATACATCAACACAGGTAGAGAAGTCTGTATAATAACGACCATGCCTCTATATAGAATAATAATTCTATCAAAGTACATTCAAACAATGCCTGACCATGTTCATACATTGGTCTGCAGGGCATATACACCAACAATCTCATGGTCATAACTAGATCAGGCTTTCACCTAGGTATGACCATACACTCTCAGTCATGCAACTATAGGGGGGCCCCGTGGATATCAAGCTTCCCGTAGAAAGGGGCAAATCCTATGTCTGTACATTGATCTTCTCATATGGGTCGTGGCATACCCAATGACAACCGTTATGACCTCCCAACTACGGTGAGACGTTAGGTTGTATTAAAGCATGTCCCTAACCATATAGAAGAGTCAATGACCTCAAGTCATAGATCAATGCATCTCCTGTCACTTGTGAGCTTAAATCATGACACCAAGTTAGAGCCTCACAGCGGGTCTGTCTAGTATATCCACCACTGATATACCCATATGCCTGCGTTAGCACCCCGTGCGTAACCAGCCCATATGCTAGTCTCACATGTACCAGAGCTGTCCCTTATCCACTCAGGTACTCGACCAGGGACACACCGTTTGAGCACAGATACAATCTGTCTCCAGTGACATTATTATTCATGTACATAATCGCAGATGTAAACATAGCATAATAACGGCATTGCCATAATGATATATTAAATATCAATGTCAAGTAGTACAAGATGGATGAACAACGGGTCCAAGGGCATATACACCAACAATCTCCCACTTGCACTTAGACTTAGTTGTTGAGAAATCTCAACCCCATGTCCCTCGTATGACCATCATGCTTCTGCTGCGCCAAAGCTTTGGTCAGTGGGTCTGCCAGATTGTTATCTATGTCAACTCTGCTTATCTTGACATCACCTCGGTCAATGATGTCTCTGATCAGGTGAAATCTTCTAAGTTTGTGTTTGGATTTCTAATGAGACCTTGGTTCCTTTGCCTGTGCAATCGCTCCATTGTTGTCACAATAGAGCTCGATCAGATCCACAGCAGATGGAACCACCTGAAGTTCATATATGAATTTCCGAATCCAAACGGCTTCTTTGGCTGCCTCAGAAGCGGCGACATACTCAGCCTCGGTCGTAGAATTAGCTACAATGGACTACTTGAAGGATTTCCAGCATACAGCGCCACCATTCAACTTGAACACATAGTCGGCCTGCGATCTGAAGTCATCAGGGTCAAACTGGAACCATGCGTCAGTGTAGCCCTGAACACTGAGCTCTTCCTATCCCCCATAGACCAAGAACAAGTCTTTAGTTCTTCTCAAATACTTTAGAATGTTCATTGTAGCCACCCAGTGCTGCAGACCGGGATTTGATTCGTATCGGCTAGTTATGCTCCAAGCATAAGCCACGTCTGGTCTAGCACACAACATCGCATACATAATCGAACCTACTGCCGAAGCATAGGGTACTCGACTCATGTCATCCCTCTCAGCCTGTGTGACGGGACACGGGCTCTTGGAGAGAATAAGTCCATGTCTCACTGGAAGGTATCCTTTCTTAGATTGCTCTAAGCTGAACCTCTCCATGACCTTATCAATGTAAGTACTCTGACTAAGGGCCAGGAGCTTCTTGGATCTATCCCGGTAGATCCTCACGCCTAGGATATAGGCGGCCTCCCCCAAGTCTTTCATCTCGAAACACTTCCCCAACCATGTCTTCACAGCTTGAAGACTAGAGATGTCGTTTCCGATGAGAAGTATGTCGTTGACATACAGGACCAAAAATGTCACTAAGCTCCCACTGAATTTTCTGTATACACAGGCGTCATCTTCGCTCTTGATAAAGCCATAATCTCTTACTGCCTCATCAAATCATAGATTCTAACTTCGAGAAGCTTGCTTTAATCCATAAATGGATCTCTTTAGCTTGCATACCTTATTGGCCTCTGTAGGATGGATGAAGCCATCAGGCTGTGTCATATACACATCCTCCGTCAGCTTTCCGTTAAGGAATGCTGTCTTTACATCCATCTGTCATATCTCATAATCATGATATGCAGCTATAGCAAGCAATATTCGAATGGATTTGAACATGACAACTGGCGAAAAGGTTTCATCATAGATCCCGTCGTGTTGGGTCGGCAATGACCCATACCTCTCAGGTGCACGACGAATCCTCCCAGACCTACCCGGGGCCTGTGTCTGAGCCTCTGGTTGCCCAGCAACCGGTGCAGGTGGCTCAGGTTCCACCTTAGTGTCTTGTGGTTGCACTTGGACCTCGTCCAAATCAAACTTTCTCCCACTGACTTCTTTCATGAGAAATTCTTTCTCCAGAAAGACAGCACCTCGAGCAACAAAAACTTTGTTCTCACCGGGAATATAGAAGTAATATCCTTTACTTTCCTTACGATACCCCACAAACACAGATTTATCAAATCTGGGTTCTAGTTTGCAAGAATCCTGACGTTTGACATAAGCCTCACATCCCCAGACTCTAATAAAAGAGAGATTCGTTCGTCTCCCACTCCATACCTCGTACGGAATCTTGGAGACACTTTTAGATAGAACATTATTCAGTATGAGAGAAGCTGTCTCAAGTGCATGACCCCAAAACGAGGCTGGTAGAGTTGCATGACTCATCGTAGATCGAACCATGTCCAACAAGGTTCGGTTTCTCCTTTCAGACACACCATTCCATTGAGGTGTTCCAGGAGGAGTGAGTTGGGATAGAATCCCACACTCTTTAAGATGGTCAAAGAACTCACTGCTCAGGTACTGTCCACCACGATCTGATCGAATAGCCTTAATAGATCTACTTATCTGGTTCTCTACTTCATGTCTGAACTCCTTAAATTTCTCAATGAATTTGGACTTATGTCTCATCAAATAGACATAACCATATCTACTGAAGTCATCAGTAAATGTGATGAAGTAGTTGTGCCCACCTCTGGCTTGTTTACTGAATAGCCCACATATGTCTCATACATCAGTATGTATGAGATCCAACAAACCACCTGCCCTCTCACCAATCTTGGTGAAGGGTGCTTTTATCATTTTCCCTAATAAACAAGGCTCACAAGTATCAAACTCCTCCAAGGAGGTTGAATCTAACAATCCATTTGTATGGAGTTGTTGAATGCGATTCTTGTTTATATGGGCTAATTGACAGTGTCAAAGGTACGCACCAACTGAACCACTCAGCTTGATCCTTTTGTGATTTATGTTACATATAGAGTTATCCATGTCCAAGACATATAATCCATTGCACAAGGTACCCTTCCCATAAAACACATTTGCAAATGAAAAAGAACAAGAGTCCTCTTTTCTTTCAAATTTAAATTCTTTCCTTGCCAAGCAAGGAATAGATATAATGTTTTTGGTAAGAGAAGGTACATAATAGCAATTATTTAACTCTAATTGAAGTCCAGAAGGCAGGGAGAGTGTCAAAAGTCCTACAATAACAGCAGCAACCTGTGCTCCATTTCCAACACGTAGGTCAATCTCTCCAGGTGCACTAATCTACTTTTCTTGAGCCCCTGCATATGTGTACAAATATGAGCTCTGCATGTGGTATCCAATACCCATGACATAGAAGTAGAAAGGTTGACTTCAGTAACATAAATACCTAAGCCAGAAGATGAAGCCCAGCTTCTCTTCTCCTCGTTCTGAAGTTGCATTATGTCCTTCAACATGTGAGGTGGCCCTCCACATGAATAGCACCTGTTATTCCTAATCCTTTCCATCTTTAGTTTTAGCTCCTTGGTCAAACCTTTCGGCTCACCACACTGAATGACTACTTTAGGAGGGTTGAGCTCAACTAATTCATTAAAGAGCTGCCTTAGATTCGAAATAATCTCAGAGGCATTCTTAGATTCATATTGCCCTCTAAATTCAGGCGACATGTTGGTTAGCATCAAATTAGCAACCTCCAAAGTATCAGCCTGATGCTTATCAAAAGCATCCTTCTCGGCCACTGAGGCCGAGCTTGGAAGTGGCTCTGGAATAGGCTGCTCAAGGACATAGAGCTTCCTCTCGAGCTTAAGGACAATCCTCAAGTTCCGATACCAGTCCATCAAGTTGGATCCAACCAACTTGTCCTTTTCTAGGATAGATCGCAGTGACCATCTACTATTGTTCGTAGCCATTGTTCTACAACAACCAAGATAGCAAATTAGTACTACTTCAAATCATTTAATCTGGACTTACATTAAATGATCATTGCTCCCACTATTTTAATCGAATTGACAACCCACAAAGTCAATCGGGAAATCCGAGATTTCCTAGTGAGATGGGATCCTTATTCCACATGAGGCTTCGCGTCCCACGAGGGTGGGATGAGATGCACAAAGTGACTCATGCTTCTTAAGGTGTGCACACCGACCGATTGCACCCAGACAATTCCCCTTCCCAAGACAGTTCAAGCATTTTGTGTCCAGCTAGGGCTGGAACAACACAAGACCTTAACCTCATGAGGCTGCCTCTAGAGTTCCATTATGTGGCCACCACATATGAAAAACCAGTCAAGTCTATCCTGACCATTATGCCTAGGGCCAACGAGTTTCCTTGCGAAGGCGCGCCCAGTTAAAATGGACTGGGGAAACCATTGCCACCACACGCCTTCTAAAGATAAGTAGGTGTGTCCCACGAGGGTGGGAAACAGTTCACAACACCACTGATCGATTGCTTGACGAGGGCTACGCGTCAGAAGACTACAGACTTGATATTGATTTGTGGGTTTTTGAGGTCTCATCCTCTCAGTTTTATCTTTTGTCTAACATTACAGGCATGCAATCCTATAGTGATAACAAAATGATAAAACACATCCAGGCATGCTTTAACAGATTTCGAAAGCAGTAAACAAGCGATATGGTCATAGCCTAATCAACACATTGAACCATCACATGCCAAAGGATGTCCAATGCTTGACCTAGGTGACAAGCCCCAACAAGACCTAACCGAGCCACCACTAAGCTCTATCTTCAAGTGCGGCTCAAAGGTCCACTACACCATGGCATAGCACACAAACTCAAAGGTTTGGCCAAGACCTTGATGGCTCCTCCATGCGTGATGCGCCATCATGCTTGTGCCAAGAGAGATAGCTCACCAACCCTACGGTTCGGCCAAGCCCTTACTTGCGCCACCAAGCAAGATGCGCCATCATGGTTGATGTGCCAAGATGCAAGCTCCATGAGGGATGCGCCCATTAATATTCTTTGTGTGTTTACAAAACAAAAAGAAAAAGTGGCACGCAGGCCTCACACATAATACATCATAGGCATATAAGGGGCTTGGCTATGACCACAACATGATGCACAATCATCTCATGCTTTTCTATATGCTCAAGAAAACATAAAACTCCAGTTTTAGTTTCTTCGAAAACATGTCTTTCAACCTCAACGTCCATTCACAAATCTAGGATTTTTCGTTTCTCTCGAGAGTCTACAAGTGGCGTATGCATGCTCCAAGCACGCTTGCCGCCTACCCTTGCAATCCTTAACCTGCCAAGATTAGAACAATCATAATGTCGAACCCACAGAGACCTATGTGTTAAGTACCAAATAGTTGTATTCTTACTAGCTAAGCAACCGATTTTAATGCAAGTAATGATAGGAAGAGCGTAAAGATAAACAGAGAGAGAAGCTGAGACTAGGGTTTCATCCATTTTAATTTCAATGACTAGATATAAATAAAAGGTCGTCAGACTAATTTCATCATGATAAAGATATAATTTATTCAAAAAAGGATCATTTCACTTTTGTGCAGACAAGCATAGAGGGACCAATCCTCGCTTTCGCGCAAGATCTATCCCAACGCTGAAAATAAGTAAATAATCAAACAAAGAACTCAAGGAACACTTTCGTGCATCCGAATTCTAAGTTGATTATCTCAAGTGGAATCTCAAGGATCACTTTCGTGCATCCGAGTCTCAACACAGGTTCTACTTATGGTTCTCCAACGTTCCGATCCTCACTTTCGTGCAAGATCTCCACGTTTGACACAATAACTCAATCCTAGATTCGAATTATCTAACATGGCAATTAAACTACTAAAATCAATAAATAAGAACTTAACCTAATTTCTTACGGTGAGTTCCTATTGTTCAATTTTAGGGTTCTAAGTTCTCAAGCAAATCACTTTTCAGTCCATATTGTGAAAACTCTATAATCATGCATGATACTAAGAAAACTAAGGAGAATTAAAGACAAGTCATAACACAAGTAGAATTATCATAGTAAAATTATCTTGACGAAATAAAAGTTATCTATCATATAAAATCAAAGGGATTACACCCCTTGTCCCAAAATAAGATTAAGTTAGCATGGAAGAATTACAATAATCATGGCTTCAAAAGATTAAAAATCAAAGAGAAAAGAGAGTTTAAGAAAACACACCACGGCTGTAATATAAATTACAGGCGTAATTTGCAAAAGGGGGTGCTGTGAATAGTGTCAGTGCCTCCTCTTTCTTCTATTTCTCCTCCGATTGATCTCTTTTCGCTCTAAAACTTCTGGTGTATCGTCTCCTCCTCCAGGCGAAGCTTCTGGGTAAAAATCTCGGCCTGAGGTGGTCTCTCCGCCTCTCGGCGTGAGGCCGTGCCCTAAGGACCTCTCTGTCAATTGCTCCCTCTATCCTTTCCTAAAATTGGGGCTTTTGGTACCTTTATCTTCTCCTTGTTGAGACAAATCAATAGCTTCTTTCGGATCTCAATTTGGATATCTGGATCTCCCGCAATCATCTCCACAAAAATCAGGCTTCGAAGTTCAATTGATGAACCTAGTAGATGTTTAGTCTATTTTGCTAATTGTTGGGAAGGAAGAATCCAACATCCATAAAAATAGTGAGAGACTCCCCTACTTGGCACTATGTAAAATTGATAGTGATACCTAAGACATGGGTTGAAGTCTATGTCCAAAAGATAATGAGAGAGAAAAATAATAAGACTCCTCTACTTAGCACTATGCAAAATTGATAGTGGTACCAAAGATAAGAGTTGATGTCAAAATAAAAAATGTGTATCTAAGTGGGTACATGCCATTTATGCAAAAACAACAAAATACATAAAAAAAAATGAATACAAAAATATGTGTGGAAAAATATCTTGGAAACCTAATTCCTGTAAACAAAAGTATGATAGATTTGAACTGAAAATTGGGTGAAATCATAAGATTGAAAATTCTATTTATTATACAAGTTGAAAAGTTTTATTTGATTGAGATGTAGATCTAGATGATTGAGTTATAAGAATGATATGTTTATTTGAAGTTTTGTGACACAATTGATGGAATTTTTCATTGATGATTGTATTTTAGAAATTTATTGAGCATGAAAAAGTTTATCTTTTAATCAAATTTTGATTTTTGCTTGGGGACAAGCAAAGTTTAAGCCTTATGTATTTTGATGACAACAAAATATATAGTATATTTTGTATCATTTTATATATCTCTTCATGCTAAATTGAAGCTCTTTTGCTTATTTCTGTGCCAAATTTATCAAGTATTGCAAAATCTACTTCTATTTTTGTTTTTGATGATTTTCAAGTAAAAAGGCACTATTTTTAGGCATTTTCAAGCAAAATCAAATACTTGGAAGAGTTGCCATCATCAAGAAGAGACATGACAAATTTCAAGCAAAATGGAGCCACGAACCAAAATACAGCAGGGCCGTAATATATATTACAGTATCGTATTTTCGTACGCTGTCATAATGTCATAGCACTATCGTATTTTGGCTAATTTTTCATCCGAAGATTTTATGAAAATTACGGCATCGCTTTAAGAATTTACATGGGTCGTAATTTCTAGACATTTTCGACCAGAGAGTTCAGCCAATTTTATGGCGCTACCATAACTTATATCACGGTGCCGTATTTACCAGAGATTTCAGACCAGAGAATTCGACCGATTTTACGGCAGCACCGTAACATATTACACTGCTGTAATTCTAATTTTAAATGCGACTTCCACGGTGAACTTCGAAGCCTGATTTTTTTGGAGATGATTGTGGGAGATTCAGACATCCAAATTTAGATCTGAAAGAAGCTACGTATTCGTCTCAACAAGGAGAAGATAAAGGGACCAAAAGCCCCAATTTTAGGAAAGGATAGAGGGAGCAATTGACAAAGAGGTCCTTAGGGCACGGCCTCACGCCGAGAGGTGGATCATCTCACTTTCGTGCAGACAATCATATAGGGACCAATCCTCGCTTTCGCACAAGATCTATCCCAACACTGAAAATAAGTAAATCATCAAACAAAGAACTCAAGGATCACTTTCGTGCATCCGAGTCTCAACACAGTTTCTACTTATGGTTCTCTAACGTTCCGATCCTCACTTTCGTGCAAGATCTCCATGTTTGACACAATAATTCAATCCTATATTAGAATTATCTAACATGGCAATTAAAGTACTAAAATCAAGAAATAAGAACTTAACCTAATTTATTACGGTGAGTTCCTATTGTTCAATTTTAGGGTTCCAAGTTCTCAAGCAAATCACTTTTTAGTCCATATTGCGAAAACTCTATAATCATGCATCATACTAAGAAAACTAAGGATAATTAAAGACAAGTCATCATACAAGTAGAATTATCATGGAAAAATTATCTTGACGAAATAAAAGTTATCTGTCATATAAAATCAAAGGGATTACACCCCATGTCCCAAAATAAGATTAAGCTAACATGGAAGAATTGCAATAATCCATGGTTTCAAAAGATTGAAAATCAAGGAGAAAAGAGAGTTTAAGAAAACACACCACGGCTGTAATATAAATTACAGCCGTAATTTGCAAAAGGGGGTGCTGTGAATAGTTTCGGCGCCTCCTTTTTCTTCGATTTCTCCTGCGATTGATCTCCTTTCTCTCTGAAACTTCTGGTGTATCATATTCTCCTCCATGGTTTCAAAAGATTTCTCCCTCTATCCTTTCCTAAAAATTGGGGCTTTTGCTCCCTTTATCTTCTCCTTGTTGAGACGAGTCCACAGCTTCTTTCGGATCTCAATTTGGATGTCTGGATCTCCCACAATCATATCCACAAAAATCGGGCTTCAAAGTTGACCGTGGAAGTCACGTTTAAAATTAGAATTACGGCAATGTAATATGTTACAGCGCTGCCGTAAAATCGGTCGAGTTCTCTAGTAAATATGGCACCGTGATATAAGTTACGGTAGTGCCGTAAAATTGGCTGAACTCTCTAGTCGAAAACGTCTGGAAATTATGACCCGTGTAAATTCTTTCGCAGTGCTGTAATTTTCGTAAAATATTTTGATGAAAAAATAGCCAAAATATGGCAGTGCTCTGATATTACGGTAGCGTATGAAAATACTGTACTGTAATATATATTACGGCCCTGCCATATTTTGGTTCGTGGCCCCATTTTGCTTGAAATTTGTGATGTATCCTCTTCTTGATGATAGCAACTCTTCCATGTATTTGATTTTGCTTGAAAATGCCTGAAAATAGTTCATTTTTACCTAAAAATCATTAAAAACCAAAATAGAAGTAGATTTTGCAAGACTTGATAAATTTGGCACAAAAATAAGCAAAAGAGCTTCAATTTAGCATGAAAAGATATATAAAATAATATAAAATATACTTTATATTTTGGTGTCATCACCCAGGTTGAAGAATTAAGCAATATGTATCTCCATCTCGGCCAATCATCTTGATGGCAATGCAGGATTCAATGTCGATCCTTGCATTGCCCCTAGCGACCTCAATTCCATAGGGCTCGATCCCCAAGTATAGTGCTATAGGAGTAAGAAATCCTCCTATCACTATCGTGCCCTTTTTAGCTCTAGCCACTTTATCCAAATGTTTCATTAAGAAGAAAGCCACATCTACAAGATATCCATGAAGCATGCACCAAAGGAAAAACAACTCAGTGTGACGGACCATACCATCGTTATCTCCTCACCGAAAGACGGTATGAGCAAGAACACGGTGGGTGTATTTGATGCACGGGTTTGAGATGCTTGTGGCTCTGGCTGAAGATGGTGAAAATCTATTTCCTGAGGTGATCTGATTCCAGAAGACATTCTTAATAAATCCAATAGGTGGCTCAGTGCGCCCTCTCTCTAGAAGATGGAACATGCGTCGAATATCCTTAAATGTGAGCCTCCTATCTTCGTTAGCCATCCTGAATCTGATCTCTCCTACAGCTGAACGATCTTCATACTCATCCCAATCCACCTCTAAACTACTGAGAAATTCTAGCACTATGGGTAGATAAGTCTGAGGAGTCATGTCAAAAATTTTTTTTGTAGCAATCCGGTCAAACATCCACAATACATCCTCTTTCAATCCCAAGAGCTCCAATGCACGAGTATCGGCGTACTTAGTTTTTACAATGCGTCTGGTGAGTAACAGATTGTACCTCTGTTCTTGAGCTTCGTCTTCGAAAATGATACCGAAAGGATTTGATGGAGGAGCTAGGGCTTCAGCTGGGGCTTTTCCCCTTCCTGTTAGAAACCATTCTCTTCATGGGTGACATGATGAATGTGCAAAGAAATCAAAGAACTTCTGAAGAAAACTGAAGTGAACAGTTACCAAAGGGGCGAACAGGGCTTCACACAAGAGCTGAATCAAGCTCCAAATCTGATTTTCTGAGTTGCACTCGAGCTTCCAAACACTTCGAGAGGATCTACTACTCCTTCCAAGACTCTTTGAAGCCGGAACAAGTCGATTTGAAGCTCTGATGAGGGAAAATGAGGAGGGGCGAAAATCATGCAAGAACAGCGGCTGAGCGACGGCTGAGCTTGAAATCTCTCAAAATCTCTAGCAAAATCAGTGGGAAATCATTAGGAAGGGTCGCCAGAGGGATTAGGAAGCAAAGAATCGAAGAAACCTAGAGTTAAGCACGATTTCAAGTGGAAAAACCCTAAAACACGGTTGAGAAACCCTAAATACGGTACCAGAATCATGTGGGGTTGTCAACATTACGATACCGTAATTACTTTACGGTAGTGCCGTAAAATCAAACAAGCTCTCGGCGACAAAAAGTCAACAAATTATGGCATCGTGAAGGTCATTATGGCACTACCATATTTCGTTCAAAAATCCCAAAAGTTTCTGTAAGAAAATGATCCAATTTTATGGTACCGTGGAAAATATTACGGTGGTACCATAATTTCCTTAAAAACTCAGAAGCTTTCTAGTCAAAAATCATCCGAAAATACGGTACTGTGAAAATCACCACAGCACTGCCATAAAATTCTCAAAAATTTCAAAAGTTTCTGGATGAAAACGGACCAAAATTATGGTAATGAAATTTATTACGGTAGCACGTAAAGGAATTATGGTACCAAAAAAATCATTACGGCCTTGCCGTAGTTTGGCTAAAAATTCAGAGATTGCTTAAAAAATGTACCTGAACGAAAAAAAGAAAAATTAATCCTAAACAAAACAAATTTAGAGAAAAGCAAACACAAAAACAAAAGATAGAGTGCTTGGGTTGCCTCCCATGAAGTGCTAATTTAAAGGTCAATAGCTGGACCGTTCTGCACTTGGATTTGCTCGTGGTTCATCAAGTAGAAAATTTTCTCCTTCTTCAATCTGCTCCTCATGGTAGTAATGTTTCAATCTTTGGCCATTAACCTTAAACACTCCCTTCTTGTCACTCCAAATGTCAACTGCTCCATATGGATAGGTCTTCTTAACCTGAAAAGGTCCAGACCATCGAGATTTAAGCTTACCGGGAAAAAGTTTCAATCTAGAATTAAACAAATGAACGAAGTCACCTGGTAGGAATTCCTTTCTGAGTATGTGTCGATCATGCCACCTTTTAGTCCTCTCTTTATAGATCTTTATGTTTTCATAATCAGAGAGTCTAATCTCATCAAGCTCGTACAGTTGTAACTTTCATTTTTCACCCGCGCCCTTCAAGTCAAAATTCAGTGCTTTGATCACCCAAAACGCCTTATGCTCGAGCTCTACCGGAAGGTGACATGATTTTCCATAAATCAATTGAAGAGGAGACATACCCATCGGTGTTTTAAAAGCAATCCGGTATGCCCAAAGTGCATCATCAAGCTTGAAAGCCCAATCCTTCCTTGTTCTTGACACTATTTTCTCCAATATCCCTTTAATCTCTCCATTTGATATCTCCACTTGTCCACTTGTTTCGGGATGGTAAGGTGTTGCAACTCTATGATTTACCCCATACTTTCGAAGCAAAACTGAAAATCTATGTTCAATAAAGCGAGAGCCTCCATCACTAATTACTACTCTTGGTATCCCAAAGCATGGAAAGATAATCTTTTTAAACAATTTAACCACAACCCTAGAATCATTAGTAGGAGAAGCAATGGCTTCCACCCAGTTGGAAACATAGTCTACCGCCACGAGTATATACTTGTTACCTCCAGACGATGGAAACGGTCCCATAAAATCACTCCCCCAAACATCAAATATTTCAACTTTAAGTATTGTGGACAAAGGCATCTCATTCCTTTTGTTGATGTTCCCCATCCTCAAACAACTATCACAAGACAGTATAAAATTTCTTGCATCTTTAAATAAAGAGGGCCAATAAAATCTAGATTGTAACACCTTAAAAACAATCTTCTCAGCACTAGCATGCCCTCCATATGATGATCCATGACACTGTAATATTATATCCTTGATTTCTTCTTCGGGGATACATGTCCTAAATATGCTATCTGCACATCTTCTAAAAACATAAGGCTCATCCCAAAAATAATGCTTGACCTCAGCAAAAAATCTTTTCTTGCCCTGATAGCTCAAATCAACAGGAAAAACATTAGCAACATGATAGTTTACTATGTCTGCATACCAAGGAGCCTTAATCTGATCAATCCTCAAAAGCTATTCCTCAAGAAAGGAATCATTGATTATATCACCTTTATTATCTTCTACAATTATCCTTGAAAGATGATCTGCAACAAAATTTTTTGTTCCTTTCTTGTCTTTGATTTCCAAGTCAAACTCTTGTAGAAGCAAAATCCATCTAAGTAGACGTGGTTTAACGTCTTTCTTCTGCATCAAATACTTAACCGCTGCATGATCAGTGTACACCAGAACTTTTGAATTTATCAAATAAGATCTAAATTTATCAAAGGCAAAAATAATAGCTAAAAGTTCCTTCTCAGTTGTGGTGTAATTCCTCTATGTCTCATCTAATGTTTTACTAGCATAGTAGATAACATAAGGCTTCTTTTCCTTTCTTTGCCCTAGAACTGCTCCTACAGTAAAATTGAACAGGTCCCCTAAAGCCAAAGGGGGCGAAACCCTAATAGGTGGCGCATATAATACTTTTGCAACAGAAGCTAGGGTTTCAAGATCAACTTGCATGTTATATGATCAACTAGATAAAAAGCTTGCAAAGATCAACAAAAACGATCATACCATTGCCATAGCTTAGATGGCGCCTTGGAAGCAAAGAGTCGATTGCTTCTTCTCTAAAGGGAATCGCACACAAGAGGAAGATGGCCTACTCCTTTGTCACTCCTTGTGCTAGCAAGGCTCCAAAGTATCCTTGATCGCTTGAAGGGATGAAGAGACGATTACTAGGCTTGCCCACTCTTCCTTGGCGTGAGTTCTATTTCCACACACGAGAGTCGTCGTGAGGAAGAGGCGAGAGGATGTTACAAAACGAAGTGGAGTCATTTCACTCAAAACGTGGAGACGTTTTCTCAAATTGAAAACCGACTTTCCAAATATAGAAAGTCCCTAACTCCAAGCGTTCATGCGTTCATGAACCTTTCGAAACTCATCCTCCAATTGAACCAAGCGCTCACTTGATGAGCCGGTTCAAATTGGTTTGGTTCAAAGACCAATTAAGCCAAGCCTTTTGTCCAGATCAAATTAAACCCTAAGGTTCTAGATCTGACCGTTCATCTCTTGATGTTCATGATCTCACCGATCTAACATCCATTCTCTCGATCGAAGCTTACCGATCTCAAGCCCTAATCAATCAAACATGATCAGACTAGATCTCACTTACAATCAGAGATTAAATCCCTTTAAACTGAACCCAAACAATTCAGTCCACACGATCTGACTTAAGTAAGCCATATCATCAAATTGTGCGACCCTAAGGGTTTCCTTTAAATGTCGGTAACGATAACTTACGTTATCACGATCAGTGAGGGGTATCTAGCAACACATCACTGTCTCCCGATATAAAGAAAAGAGTCTTCCAAGACTACACCCAAACCACAGCACAAGTGTGAATCCACTTCACGAGGCATACATGCTTCCTTTGCCACTGGATGTTCTTTATTGGACAAGCGTGTCAAGCCTGTAGCTCCAATATGATGAGCATGATTAGATCAGATGAACATAGTCACCTGGGTATGGCCATACACTTTCTCAATCATCTCATTCAGGGGGGCCCCTTTAGAACATCACACTCCAAACAAGGAGACGGCAATCCTATATCTATCACTAGTGCCCTAACATGACTCATGCTCATTATCCAAGATAGTCTATAACCATTATATTTCAAATGATATTGAACTACCTCAAAACAATGACAATCATCATTTAGAAACACAAGTGATCTCAAGTCAGAGGAAATGTGCCACTTGTTGCAAACAAGGATTATTCACATTATGACAAGCAATTGAATATCCTAGTAGGGTCTGTCCAGCACATCCAATGTACCCATGAGTCTACATCTTATTCCATGCTCGAAGCATCCTATAAGATTAGAACACATATTAGTCTCAATCATATCAAGGCTGTCTCATGTTCACCAAGATATCTCGACTAAGGACGTTACAGCATGTCAGCCAAGCTGAACAGCATTGAGACATTATTCAGAAGTATACATATTGCAGCAGACAATGTAACAAACTGAATAACAACCATTGCCTTTATAAACATAAGAGTTTATACATGATACTGAAAGAATCCCAAGGCCTCAAACATTAGCCTTAAGGGCATACCCCAACAATCTCCCACTTGCACTTAATCTAATGGTTGAGAAATCTCAAACCCATATTATTATAGTGCTTCTCATGCTTCTGCTGCGCCAGAGGCTTGGTAAGCGGGTCAGCCAGATTGTCATCTGTATGAACCTTGCAGATTTTGATCTCACCACGATCAATGATCTCCCAGATCAAGTGAAACCGTCTCTATATGTGCTTGGACTTCTGGTGCGACCGTGGTTCCTTTGCTTGTGCTATTGCTCTAGTGTTATCACAGATGATAACCAAAGTATCTGCACTCGAAGGAACAACACCAAGTTCCTGAACGAACTTGCGAATCCACATTGCCTCCTTGGATGCTTCCGAGGCTGCGACATACTCGGCTTCTGTTGTGGAATCAGCAACGATAGACTGTTTGAAACTTTTCCACACCACAGCTCCTCCATTCAAGCTAAAAACATAGCCTGATTGTGATCGGAAATCATCCTGGTCAGATTGGAACGAAGCGTCAGTATATCCTTCAATACTGAGTTCTTCCTAACCACCATACACCAAGAACATATCTTTGGTCCTCCGCAGATATTTTAAAATGTTCTTGACCGCAATCCAGTGCGCCTGACCTGGATTACTTTGGAATCGACTGGTCACGCTTAACCCGTAAGCGACGTCTAGGCGAGTACACAACATCGCATACATAATGGACCCAATAGCCGAAGCATAAGGCGTATTGTCCATTTCATCTTTCTTAGTCTGTGTTTGTGGACACTGACTCTTTGAAAGATTCAGACCATGTCTGACTGGAAGATATCCTCTTTTAGAATTATCTAAATGAAATCTCTCCAGGACTTTATCGATGTAAGTACTCTGGCACAGCCCGAGAAGCCTCTTAGATCTATCTCTGTAGATCTTCACACCTAATACATAGGCTGCTTCTCCTAGATCTTTCATCTGGAAACATTTTCTTAACCATGCTTTAACAGCATGCAGTTCAGGAATATCGTTTCCAATGATTAAGATATCATCGACGTAGAGGACTAGGAAAGTAATCACGCTCCCACTAAACCTCTTATATACACACGGGTCATCTTCATTCTTGATGAAACCAAATTCACAGATTGATTCATCAAAACGAATATTCCAGCTTCTAGATGCTTGCTTAAGTCCATAAATGGACTTCTTTAACTTGCATATTTTATGACGATCTGATGGATTAGTGAAACCTTCAGGTTGTGTCATATACACATCCTCATCCAGTTTTCCATTAAGGAAAGCAGTCTTCACATCCATTTGCCAGATCTCATAATCGTAATATGCTACTATCGCAAGAATAATCCGAATAGACTTGAACATGGCTACAGGAGAGAAAGTTTCATCGTAATCTATCCCGTAGATTTGTTTGAAACCTTTCGCAACTAGCCTGCCTTTATAGGTAACCACGTTACCATCCATGTCAATCTTCTTCTTGAAGATCCATTTACAGCCTATAGGGATTACTCCCGGAGGTGGATCAACCAAATCCCAGACTTGGTTATCTGACATGGAGTCCATCTCGGCTCGCATAGCTTCAAGCCATCTCGCTGATTCCGGTCCACTGACCGCATCCGCATAAGTGAGGGGTTCATCATGATCAATGATGTAGACTCCGTCATAGCGCTCAGGCTGTCGACGGATCCTTCCCGATCTTCGCGGTTCCCGTGATATCTGAGCCTCAGGTTGTTCAATAACCTGTTCTACTGGCTCAGGCTCATCCAACTGTGCTTGACTACTTTGTCCTTCTTCTGGATTCTCATCCAGCTTTATTTCTCTCCCACTGGCCTCTTGCAGAAGAAATTCCTTCTCAAGAAAAATGGCCGTCCGAGCAACAAATACTTTGTTCTCTTTGGGATCGTAGAAATAATAACCCTTAGTTTCCTTAGGGTAACCGACAAAGATACATTTCTCAGATCTGCTCTCTAGTTTCCCAGAGGCGAGCTTTTTGACATAAGCCTCGCAACCCCAGATCTTAATAAATGTCAAGCTCGGCTGTTTCCCATACCATAACTCATATGGAGTCTTTGAAACTGCCTTGGATGGCACTCGGTTTAGTACCTTTGCAGCTGTTTCTAGTGCAAATCCCCAAAAGGAGTAAGGTAGAGTAGCCTGACTCATCATAGAACGAACCATATCCAGTAAGGTTCTGTTCCTCCTCTCGGACACACCATTCCATTGCGGTGTTCCTGGTGGAGTGAGCTGTGAGATAATCCCACACTCCTTCAGATAGTCAGTAAACTCTCGACTTAGGTATTCTCCACCTCGATCTGAGCGAAGTGCCTTGATATTTCGGCCTAGCTGATTCTGTACTTCATTTTTGAACTCTTTGAACTTGTCAAAAGATTCACTCTTATGTCTCATTAGATAGACATACCCATATCTACTGAAATCATCAGTAAAGGTAATGAAGTATGAATAGCCACCTCTGGCATGTTTACTAAATGGCCCACACACATCACTGTGTATAAGGTCAAGTAAACCTGAAGCCCTTTGACCTTTGTTAAGAAAAGGAGACTTCGTCATTTTGCCCATTAAACAAGCTTTGCATGTATCAATCTCCTCATAGGAGAATGATCCCAGCAGTCCATGGTCATGCAACCGCTTAATGCGTTTCTTGTTAATATGGCCTAAACGACTATGCCATAGCAAGGTGCTGTCATCAGCATACTTGGCTTTCTTATTATCAATATTTTGTATAGAACATTCCATGTCCAACATGAATAACCCATTGTTAATTGACCCAGTAGCATAAACAATATTATCTAAAGAAAGAACACACTTTGAAGTCTTGCATTCAAAGGAAAACCCTTTCCTGACAAGAGCAGGAATGGAGATAATATTTTTGGTAATGCTTGGTACAAAATAACAATTGTTCAGTTCTAATACAAGTCCAGATGGTAATGAGATGTGATATTCTCCTACAGCAACAGCAGCAACCCGTGCCCCGTTTCCAACTCGTAGGTCCACCTCATGCTGTCCCACCTGTCTTCTTCTCTTGAGTTCCTGTACATTTGAACAAATGTGAACTCCACATGCAGTGTCCAACACCCATGAAATAGAAGAAGAGGATATCATGACTTCAGTCACAAAAATACCTGAGCCAGAAGCGATGCTTCCCTTCTTGTCTCCTTGGAGCGCTTTACAGTCCTTTTTTCCAGTGACCTAGCTGGCCACAATGGAAACATCTATATTCCTTCGACCGCTTAACCTTTTGTTTCAGAGCCTTGTTGTAGTTCTTGACAGGGGCTTTGCCCTTCTTCCCCTTCTTCTTGTTCCTGGAAGGAAACATCAAGACAGAGGTTGAAGGCTTTCCCTTTAGAGTCTCCTCTGTAGTCAAGAGCATATTCAGCAACTATGCCGGAGTACAGTCGATCTTGTTCATATTAAAATTAATAATGAACGGATCGAAAGAGGCCGGGAGAGACTGTAGAATAATGTCTACAGCAAGCTCCTGATTGATGGTATGCCCCAGTTTCTCTAGAGCCTCTTTGTGCCCAATCATCTTGAGCACGTGAGCTCCCACTGGACTCCCTTCAGCCAGTTTGCTCTGAAAGAAAAGCTTGGTCAAATTATAGCGTTCAGTCCTCGCCTGTGCAGCATACAGCATCTTGAGGTTTGCTATAATTTCTATAGCAGACATATCCTCATGCTGACGCTACAGCTGTGGCGTCATAGACGCTAGCATCAGGCAAGCGACATCAATGCTATCATTGACATGCTTTTCATAGGCTTCCCGAACCGCCCTTGCGGCGTTCGGAGCGGGTTGAGGCGGTATAGCCGTCTCGAGGACATACAGTTTCCTCTCTGCCTTAAGAACAATCTTAAGGTGTCCGTACCAGTCCGAGAAGTTTGGCCCAGCAAACTTCTCCCTTTCCAGTAGGGATCGCACATTGAAGCTCATGGTGTTCGTTGCTGCATGAATCTACAACAATGCAAGAACAGCAAGGTCAGTATCAATGTTTAGAATCAATCCAGGACTTAAGAAAGATTCTTATCTCACTATTTTTATCTGACTGAAAAATCCATTAAAACAGTCCGAAAGAGTAACACTCTTTTAGTGAGATGGGATCCAGATTTCATACTTGGTCTCCGCGTCCCGCTCAGGCGAGATAAGATGCACAGAGAGTACAAGCACTAATTTCTGGTAGGCAGTCCCTGCCAATCGCCAACCCGTGCGATTCCCCTTCATCTGGGCAATCCAGCAGACTGTGCCAACTGAGTTGGTACAACACAGTCTCTGACCCCACAGATGGCTGCCTCCATATAGCTAACATATGCCCCATATGTAGCCTACATGGTCAAGCTGACCTGACCTACTCCCTGGACCACCACGTGCTATGCTGAGCAATGAGAAGCGATAAATCCCTTCTCTGTAACACGCAGGTGAAATCACACACCGTCTGAAGATAGATGGGCATGCCCACTGAGTGGGTACAACACGGCCCCAACGATAGTCAGAACAGTGAGGTTTCGCGTCAGAAGGCTTACGTGCTTGATATTTAACGTTGGATTTTAACGGTCTTTTATCTTCTTAACTATCATGCAAACCCTATGGCGATAGCAGAAGATAAATAAATCATGCAATTCTACTTATTTAAACAATAAAAGAAAGCATGATGATCTTATGTGGTAAACGCCCATTAAGCCTAGGTAAGACCTTAAGATAACTTAAGTCTTCACTTGAGCTCTTCATGAGTCATTTGCATCTCAACTGGCCCAGACCAGGGCCCAAGCGCCCATTGCAGCTCAGGTGCGCCCACTAGGTAAATGCGCCTGTCATAGGGTCGAACCCTAGTGTTGGGGTATGCCCTTAAGGCTAATGTTTGAGGCCTTGGGATTGTATCAGTATCATGTAATAAACTCTTATGTTTATAAAGGCATGGTTGTTATTCAGGTTGTTATATTGTCTGCTGCAATAATTGTACTTCTGAATAATGTCTCAAAGTTGTTTAGCTGGGCTAACATGCTATAAAGTCCTTAGTCGAGATATCTTGGTGAACATGAGACAGCCTTGATATGGTTAAGACTAATATGTGTTCTAATCTTATAGGATGCTTCGAGCATGGAATAAGATGTAGACTCATGGGTACATTGGATGTACTGGACAGACCCTACTAGGATATTCAATTGTTTGTCACAATGTGAATAATCCTTGATTGCGACAAGTGGCACATTTCCTCTGACTTGAGATCGCTTGTGTTTTCTAAATGATGATTGTCATTGTTTTGAGTTAGTTCAATATCATTTGAAACATAATGATTATAGACTATCTTGGATGGTGAGCTTGAGTCAGGTTAGGGCACTAGTGATACACAAAGGATTGCCGTCTCCTTGTTTAAGGAGTGTGATGTTCTAAAGGGGCCCCCTGGATGAGATGATTGAGAAAGTGTATGGCCATACCCAGGTGACTGTGTTCATCTGTTCTAATCATACTTATCATATTGGAGCTACAAGCTTGACACGCTTGTCCAATAAGAACATCCAGTGGCAAAGGAAAGATGCATGCCTTGTGAGTTTGATTCACACTTGTGCTGTGGTTTGGGTGTAGTCTTGGAAGACTCTTTTCTTTATATCGGGAGACAGTGATGTGTTGCTAGATACCCCTCACTGATCGTGATAACGTGAGTTATCGTTACCGACATTTAAAGGAAACCCTCAGGGTCGCACAATTTGATGATATGGCTTACTTAAGTCAGATCGTGTGGACTGAATTGTTCAGGTTCAGTTTAAAGGGATTTAATCTCTGATTGTAAGTGAGATCTGGTCTGATCATGTTTGATTGATTAGGGCTTGAGATCGGTAAGCTTCGATCGAGAGATTGGATGCTAGATCGGTGAGATCAGGAGCATCAAGAGATCGACGGTCAGATCAAGAGCCTTAGGGTTTAATGTGATCTGGACTGATTGCTTGGTTTATTTGGTTATTAAACCAAACCAAATTGAACCAGCTCATTGGTTGAGCGTGTGGTTCAAATTGAGAGGAGTTTGCGATTGGGGTAAACCCATGATCGCATGTGAGTGAGTGGCTTTCTATTTTTAGAAAGCATGATCACATACGTGACCATGACTCACGTTCACGCCTAAGGCGCTCTACTCTCTCGCCTCTCCTCCTCTCTTGTCGCCAACTTGAGTTATTCGGTTTGGCACTCTCGTGTGGTGAAGAGATTGACGAAAGGAGAAGGAAGCAATCGCCAAGCAAAGGAGATCTCTCCCCTTCCATTCGACAATGACTTCTTGGAACCTTGCTAGCACAAGGAGCACCAAGGAAGAGTAGGTGACACCAATTGTGTGCGTCACCTTTGGAGAAGGAGCACTTGTGCCTTTCCTTCCAAGACACCATCTAAGCGATGGCAATGGTGAGAATCGTTTTGGAATTTAAAGTTGAACATATTATATGCATAGATCTTTGAAACTCCTTCCGCTGCATCAAAATTATCATATGCGCCTCCTATAGGGTTTCGCCCCCTTGTCTTTAGGGGACCTTACAATTGGTATCAGAGGCAGTTACATGCATATTTATATGTTTGCTTTCTTTGTGTGATCCTATGCATTGATCTATATGTTACATGCGCATGTTGTGATAGGCGACATTTACATGCTGGTTAGAGCTATTTTTATTTCTCCTAGGCGCATGTTTTCATGTTGGCGCATATGTTTGTTTTCTCAAACTTCTTATGACATGCGCGACTCATTATAGATCTAAGGCCCTGCATTAAACCCTTAGACGGGTTATTAGGGTTGAAGTCATCCCCTAGGTTAGATCCAGACAGTCTGATCAGACCATCTGACAGCCTTGATGGGTCGACCAGATAGCATCTGTGCGCAAGCACGAGATGGCTATAGGTCGACTGCAGACAGGCGTGTAGCGATGTCTGATTGAGACAAACTATGAACGCACATGAGTTAGGCCCGGGGTCACACCCGCTTGCCAGACCTCATTGTGGTCGTTCAGCCCTTGGCGCATGCATGGTTGACCTTTGGTCGACTCAAGTCAGTTAGGACTTGGTGCATGCAAGGGCAGTGGATCTGACTAAGTTGGATGAGTGGATCCCTAGTAATGGACCGTTGTAAGGTTGTAAGGCAAATAAGAAAATTAAAATTGATACCTATGGGGTTTTTTTTCAAAAATTTAATTTTCTTGATTGGATCACATGTTGGTTGATGCCTATGCTTGTTTATTTATTCTTATGTGGGCTGCCCATGTTAAATGTGTGCTGTGCTGGGGCCTGCGTGCCTGGACTTTAAAGTTGTAAATTAATTATTGTGATCTGTGTATCACATTGTATTTAATTTATAAAATGTAATTGACCTGCGTGTCAATCTTATCTAGATAGATTAATTTGTAAATTAATCAGACAAGAGCACAGAGCACACTTGGCAGAGGCGCATGCAGCAGTGGCTTGACCAGACGGGAGGTCCAGGGTTCGACTCTGGGACCAGGCGCATTTTCCCTGGTAGGCGCACAAGAGCTGCAGATGGCGCTTGGGCCCTGGTTTGGGCCAGATGAGCAGCTAAAGTCCCATGAAGAAAAGCAAGTGAAGACTTAAGTATCTTAAGGTCTTACTTAGGCTATGGGCTTTTACCACATAAGATCCATGCTTTCTTTTATTGTTTAAATAAGTAGAACAGCATGATTTATTTATCTTCTGCTATCACCATAGGAATTGAATGATAGTGAAGAAGATAAAAGACCGTTAAAATCCAACGCTAAAATATCAAGCTCGTAAGCCTTCTGACGCGAAACCTCACTGTTCTGATTATCGTTGGAGCCGTGTTGTACCCACTCAGTGGGCACGTCCATCTATCTTCAGACGGTGTGGGATTACACCTGCGTGTTACAGAGAAGGGATTTATCGCTTCTCGTTGCTCAGCATAGCACGTGGTGGTCCAGGGAGTAGGTCGGGTCAGCTTGACCGTGTAGGCTACATATGTGGCGCATATGGTAGCACATGGAGGCAGCCATCTGTGGGATCAGAGATTGTGTTGTACCAACTCAGTTGGCACAGTCTGCTGGATTGCCCAGATGAAGGGGAATCGCACGGGTTGGCGATTGGCAGGCAGCCTACCAGAAATTAGTGCTTGTACTCTCTGTGCATCTTATCTCGCCTGAGCGGGACGCGGAGACCAAGTATGAAATCTGGATCCCATCTCACTAAAAGAGTTTTACTCTTTCGGGCTGTTTTGCTGGATTTTTCAGCCAGATAAAATAGTGAGAAAAAGAATCTTTCTTAAGTCCTGATTGATTCTTAACATTGATACTGACCTTGTTGTTCTTGCATTGTTGTAGATACCTGCAGCAACGAACACCATGAGCTTCAATGTGCGATCCCTACTGGAAAGGGAGAAGTTTGCTGGGCCGAACTTCTCAGACTGGTTAGGACACCTTAAGATTGTTCTTAAGGTAGAGAGGAAACTGTATGTCCTCGAGACGGCGATACCGCTTCAGCCCGCTCCGAACGCCGCAAGGGCGGTTCGGGAAGCTTATGAAAAGCACGTCAATGATAGCATTGATGTCGCTTGCCTGATGCTAGCGTCTATGACGCCACCGCTGCAGCGTCAGCATGAGGATATGTCTGCTATAGACATGATAGCAAACCTCAAGATGCTGTATGCTGCACAGGCGAGGACAGAACGCTATAATCTGACAAAGCTGTTCTTTCAGAGCAAACTGGCTGAAGGGAGCCCAGTGGGAGCTCACGTGCTCAAGATGATTGGGCACAAGGAGGCTCTAGAGAAACTGGGGCATACCATCAACCAGGAGCTTGCTGTAGACATTATTCTGCACTCTCTTCCGCCTTCTTTCGATGCGTTCATCATTAACTTTAATATGAACAAAATCGATTGTACTCCGGCAGAGTTGCTGAATATGCTCTTGACTACTGAGGAAACTCTGAAGGGAAAGCCTTCGACCTCTGTCTTAATGGTTCCTTCGAGGAACAAGAAGAAGGGGAAGAAGGGCAAGGCCCCTGTCAAGAATTACAGCAAGGCTCTGAAGCAGAAGGTTAAGCGGTCAAAGGAATACAGATGTTTCCACTGTGGCCAGTTGGGTCACTGGAAAAAGGACTGTAAAGCGCTCCAAGGAGACAAGAGTGGAAGCATCGCTTCTGGCTCAGGTATATACGTGACGGAAGTCATGGTTTCATCTTCTTCTATATCATGGGTGTTGGACACTGCATGTGGAGTTCACATTTGTTCAAATGTACAGGAACTCAAGAGAAGAAGGCAGGTGGGACAGCATGAGGTGGACCTACGAGTTGGAAACGGGGCACGGGTTGCTACTGTTGTTGTAGGAGACTATTTCATCTCTTTGCCATCTGGGCTTGTATTAGAACTAAACAGTTGTTATTTTGTTCCCAGCATTACTAAGAATATTATCTCCATTCCTGCTCTTGTCAGGAAGGGATTTTCCTTTGAATGCAATATTTCAAAGTGTGTTTTATCTCTTGATAATATAGTTTATGCTACTGGTTCAATTAATAATGGGTTATTCATGTTGGACATGGAATGTTCTATACACGCAATTGATATTAAGAAAGCCAAGTATGCTGATGACAGCACCTTGCTATGGCATAGTCGTTTAGGCCATATTAACAAGAAACGCATTAAGCGTTTGCATGATCATGGACTGCTGGGATCATTCTCCTATGAGGAGATTGATACATGCAAAGCTTGTTTAATGGGTAAAATGACGAAGTCACCTTTTTCTAACAAAGGTCAAAGGGCTTCAGGTTTACTTGACCTTATACACAGTGATGTGTGTGGGCCATTTAGTAAACATGCCAGAGGTGGCTATCAGTACTTCATTACCTTTACTGATGATTTCAGTAGGTATGGGTATGTCTATTTGATGAGACATAAAAGTGAATCTTTTGACAAGTTCAAAGAGTTCAAGAATGAAGTACAGAATCAGCTAGGCTGAAGTATCAAGGCACTTCGTTCTGATCGAGGTGGAGAATACCTAAGTCGAGAGTTTACTGACTATCTGAAGGAGTGTGGGATTATCTCACAGCTCACTCCGCCAGGAACACCGCAATGGAATGGTGTGTCCGAAAGGAGAAATAGAACCCTACTTGATAAGGTTCGTTCTATGATGAGTCAGGCTACTCTTCCATATTCCTTTTGGGGTTTTGCACTGGAAACAGCTGCAAAGGTACTAAACCGAGTGCCATCCAAGGCAGTTTCAAAGACGCCATATGAGTTATGGTATGGGAAACAGCCGAGCTTGACATTTATCAGGATCTGGGGCTGCGAGGCTTATGTCAAAAAGCTCGCCTCTGGGAAACTAGAGAGCAGATCTGAAAAATGTATCTTTGTCGGTTACCCTAAAGAAACTAAGGGTTATTATTTCTACGATCCCAAAGAGAACAAGGTATTTGTTGCTCGGACGGCCATATTTCTTGAGAAGGAGTTTCTTCTGCAAGAGGCCAGTGGGAGAGAAATAAAGCTGGATGAGAATCCAGAAGAAGGACAAAGTGCTCAAGCACAGTTGGATGAGCCTGAGCCGGTAGAACAGGTTATTGAACAACCTGAGGCTCAGATATCACGGGAACCGTGAAGATCGGGAAGGATCCGTCGACAGCCTGAGCGCTATGACGGAGTCTACATCATTGATAATGATGAACCCCTCACTTATGCGGATGCGGTCAGTGGACCGGAGTCAGCGAGATGGCTTGAAGCTATGCGCGCCGAGATGGACTCCATGTCAGATAACCAAGTTTGGGATTTGGTTGATCCGCCTCCGGGAGTTATCCCTATAGGCTGTAAATGGATCTTCAAGAAGAAGATTGACATGGATGGTAACGTGGTTACCTATAAAGGCAGGCTAGTTGCGAAAGGTTTCAAACAAATCTACGGGATAGATTATGATGAAACTTTCTCACCTGTAGCTATGTTTAAGTCTATTCGGATTCTTTTCGCGATAGCAGCATATTATGATTATGAGATTTGGCAAATGGATGTGAAGACCGCTTTCCTGAATGGAAATCTGGATGAGGATGTGTATATGACACAACCAGAAGGCTTCACTAATCCATCAGATCGTCATAAGATATGCAAATTAAAGAAGTCTATTTATGGACTTAAACAAGCATCGAGAAGCTGGAATATTCGTTTTGATGAATCAATCAGTGAATTTGGTTTCATCAAGAACGAGGATGACCCGTGTGTATATAAGAGGTTTAGTGGGAGCGTGATTACTTTCCTAGTCCTCTACATCGATGATATCTTGATCATTGGAAATGACATTCCTGAAATGCATGCGGTTAAGGCATGGTTAAGGAAATGTTTCCAGATGAAAGATCTAGGAGAAGCAGCCTATGTGTTAGGTGTGAAGATCTACAGGGATAGATCTAAGAGGCTTCTCGGGCTGTGCCAGAGTACTTACATCGATAAAGTCCTGGAGAGATTTCATTTAGAAAATTCTAAAAGAGGATATCTTCCAGTCAGACATGGTCTGAATCTTTCGAAGAGTCAGTGTCCACAAACACAGACTGAGAAAGATGAAATGGACAATACGCCTTATGCTTCGGCTATTGGGTCCATTATGTATGTGATGTTGTGTACTCGCCCAGACGTCGCTTACGGGTTAAGCGTGACCAGTCGGTTCCAAAGTAATCCAGGTATGGCGCACTGGATTGCAGTCAAGAACATTTTAAAATATCTGCGGAGGACCAAAGATATGTTCTTGATATATGGTGGTCAGGAAGAACTCAGTATTGAAGGATATACTGACGCTTCGTTCCAGTCTGACCAGGATGATTTCCGATCGCAATCAGGCTATGTTTTTAGCATGAATGGTGGAGCAATGGTGTGGAAGAGTTTCAAATAGTCAACTGTTGCTGATTCCACAACAGAAGCCGAGTATGTTGCAGCCTCGGAAGCATCCAAGGAGGCAGTATGGATTCGTAAGTTCATGAGAGAACTTGGTGTTGTTCCTTCGAGTGCAGATCCTTTGGTTATCTTCTATGATAACACTGGAGCAATCGCACAAGCAAAGGAACCACGGTCGCACCAGAAGTCCAAGCACATACAGAGACGGTTTCATTTGATCCGGGAGATCATTGATCGTGGCGAGATCAAAGTCTGCAAGGTTCATACAGATGACAATCTGGCAGACCCACTTACTAAGCCTCTGGCGCAGCAGAAGCATGAGAAGCACTGTAATAATATGGGTTTGAGATTTCTCAACCATTAGATTAAGTGCAAGTGGGAGATTGTTGGGGTATGCCCTTAAGGCTAATGTTTGAGGCCTTGGGATTGTATCAGTATCATGTAATAAACTCTTATGTTTATAAAGGCATGGTTGTTATTCAGGTTGTTATATTGTCTGCTGCAATAATTGTACTTCTGAATAATGTCTCAAAGCTGTTTAGCTGGGCTAACATGCTATAAAGTCCTTAGTCGAGATATCTTGGTGAACATGAGACAGCCTTGATATGGTTAAGACTAATATGTGTTCTAATCTTATAGGATGCTTCGAGCATGGAATAAGATGTAGACTCATGGGTACATTGGATGTACTGGACAGACCCTACTAGGATATTCAATTGTTTATCACAATGTGAATAATCCTTGATTGCAACAAGTGGCACATTTCCTCTGACTTGAGATCGCTTGTGTTTTCTAAATGATGATTGTCATTGTTTTGAGTTAGTTCAATATCATTTGAAACATAATGATTATAGACTATCTTGGATGGTGAGCTTGAGTCAGGTTAGGGCACTAGTGATAGACAAAGGATTGCCGTCTCCTTGTTTAAGGAGTGTGATGTTCTAAAGGGGCCCCCTGGATGAGATGATTGAGAAAGTGTATGGCCATACCCAGGTGACTGTGTTCATCTGTTCTAATCATACTTATCATATTGGAGCTACAAGCTTGACACGCTTGTCCAATAAGAACATCCAGTGGCAAAGGAAAGATGCATGCCTTGTGAGTTTGATTCACACTTGTGCTGTGGTTTGGGTGTAGTCTTGGAAGACTCTTTTCTTTATATCGGGAGACAGTGATGTGTTGCTAGATACCCCTCACTGATCGTGATAACGTGAGTTATCGTTACTGACATTTAAAGGAAACCCTCAGGGTCGCACAATTTGATGATATGGCTTACTTAAGTCAGATCGTGTGGACTGAATTGTTCAGGTTCAGTTTAAATGGATTTAATCTCTGATTGTAAGTGAGATCTGGTCTGATCATGTTTGATTGATTAGGGCTTGAGATCGGTAAGCTTCGATCGAGAGATTGGATGCTAGATCGGTGAGATCAGGAGCATCAAGAGATCGACGGTCAGATCAAGAGCCTTAGGGTTTAATGTGCTCTGGACTGATTGCTTGGTTTATTTGGTTATTAAACCAAACCAAATTGAACCAGCTCATTGGTTGAGCGTGTGGTTCAAATTGAGAGGAGTTTGCGATTGGGGTAAACCCATGATCGCATGTGAGTGAGTGGCTTTCTATTTTTAGAAAGCATGATCACATACGTGACCATGACTCACGTTCACGCCTAAGGCGCTCTACTCTCTCGCCTCTCCTCCTCTCTTGTCGCCAACTTGAGTTATTCGGTTTGGCACTCTCGTGTGGTGAAGAGATTGACGAAAGGAGAAGGAAGCAATCGCCAAGCAAAGGAGATCTCTCCCCTTCCATTCGACAACGACTTCTTGGAACCTTGCTAGCACAAGGAGCACCAAGGAAGAGTAGGCGACACCAATTGTGTGCGTCACCTTTGGAGAAGGAGCACTTGCGCCTTTCCTTCCAAGACACCTTCTAAGCGATGGCAATGGTGAGAATCGTTTTGGAATTTAAAGTTGAACATATTATATGCATAGATCTTTGAAACCCCTTCCGCTGCATCAAAATTATCATATGCGCCTCCTATAGGGTTTCGCCCCCTTGTCTTTAGGGGACCTTACACCTAGACCTCCCACCTGGTCAAGCCTCTACTGCATGCGCCTCTGCCAAGTGTGCTCTGTGCTCTTGTCTGATTAAAATTACAATTTAATCTATCTAGACAAGATTGACACGCAGGTCAATTACACAATAAATTAATTAAAATGTGATGCGCAGATCACAAATATAATAATTTACATTTTTAATCTAGGCACGCAGGCCCCAGCACAGCACACATTAATTGGGCAACCCACATAAGATGAAATAAACAAGCATCATGGCATCCAATCAATATGTGATCCATCAACAAAATAAAATTTTTCAAAATCCCATCGGAATCAATTTTATTTGTCTTATGTGCCCTACTACCTTACAACGGTCCATTAATAGGGATCCACTCATCATGTCTAGTGATGTAGGGGGGGAGCATGCAATTTGGGCTAGCATGAAAACATGAATCTAAGGAAAATAAGCTAGCATGCAAGGTTATCTAACGGGGCTTTCAAAAATATGTTTTTGGTATTTTAAATAAAAACTGAAGATTAATATGCTACTAAATTATATGCTAGATAATTTTAGACCTAAACATGCAATTATAAACTACAAAATAAATTGCAACTAGCATGCCCTTATAAACAAACTATAACTAAACATGTGGTTAACTACTCTATGGCTAAACATGCATTTCTAAAACATTAAAAGACAATATTATAAAGAAGCGCTCACTGTGCGATCCTTGAGAATAGAAGGATCATCCTTCCCGATCTTCAACGGTCCTACTCTGATGGAAGGAGTTGCTTCATTACAAACACACCAACACAACAAACTCACACATGTGTGAGTATAAAATTAGGGTTTAATGTGCAAAGTCCTTTTACAACAAAGAGATCAAGAGGGGAAGCTAATCTTCCAAATTCCTCTTGCTAACATGAGTAACTAAGTTATTCTACTAAACCTAATGATTAACAACTAAAGGGTCTATTGCTTGAAGGGGCGCCAAGTCTTGGATGGAAGAAGACTCTTCAAGTTTCGGACATGGTTGAGTCATTGAAGATGTCTCATCTTGTGGATCCCCCTTTGATGTCGAGAGCTTCTAGGAACAAATGAAGTCTATTAGTGATGAGATAAATCAAATAAGCATTAAATGCAAACTAGGATTGAAGGGAAGAGTTTCGGTTGAAGATTATCCAAGCAAGAGTGGTTGAGGTCTTGAGGGTTGAAGATGCGCCACTTGAGGTTGATTATCCCTTGAGGTGAGAAGATGATCTCCCTTGCGCCACCTACAAGATTTAACAAGTTAAGCAAAGGTAAACCAAGCAAATAAACAATAGAGTCAAGTTAGAGAGGCTTGGCCGATTATATGTCTTGAAGGAGTTGATCCATGGAGGTTCCCTTGGAGTTGTGGATCCTTGGAGAGGGGTTGAAGGTCTTTGTGCTAAGTGTTGATGAAGGAGATGGACTAGATGCGCCAAGGGTTGGTGAAGAGGATGTGGATGCGCCAAGAAGGTGAAAAGATCCTTTGAAGAGAAGATGCGTCACTTGTTGAGATGTTGATGGAGATGCGCCACAAGAGGTTGAAGAAGATGGAGGTGCGCCCCTTGTTGGTTAAAGAAGATGATCCAAGCGCCAAGTTGATGGAGATGTCTTTGAAGAAACGGTTAGCGAAGGGAACCTTGGCCCTTGGGGAAGAAGGGGAGATAGGTGACACAAGCACCTCAGATGAGAAGGGGAAAGGGGAGGGCGACACAAGCACCCAAGGTTGCTAGGCAACTAATCGACAATTCCATTATCAAATCTTGCTAATCAACTTACATGCGATTACAAGTTTTGTAGAGCTTCTCCTTAACGTTACAAAAGATCAAAATAAGAAAGAAATTATTGTCTTCAATGCTTTGTCGAGGCAATGGCTCCATTGATTGTGATTTGACTTGAAAACTTCCCTTATTTGTTTGTAGAGATGGTGTGTTCGAATTTTCTTGTAGACTTGCTTGCATGTTCGGCTAGGTGATAGCTTTCCTTCCTTCTTTGGTTTGGGCGAATTCCTTTGGGGCTGAAGCTTTCAAATTCGAAATCCTTTCCTTGAGTGTCTTCCCTTGTTTGTAATGGGCGATGCATGGCTTTGAAACTTGCCATTTTTGTTGTGGCTGAATTCCTTCTTTGTTTGGTGAATTCTCCTTGCTTGGGCGACAAGAGAAGGTGGCAATCCTTCCTTCCTTGGCCATGGACGAATTGCTTTGGTGATCTTCCCTTAATTGGAGGTGGTATTGCTTCTTGAATTGGCGTGGCTCTTTCCTTCCAAGGTGTGAACACATCTTGATTCCTTGATTTAAGGGATTTGATGGAAAGCTTTTGAATGAGCGCATATCCTTTGATGAGTTGAGATTGGAACCGAATTCTTGGGTGCCAAGGTGGCTTTATACTTCAATGGAAAGGTGAGTTGAAGTGCTTCAACTCAAGACTTCACTTTGAACTTTGGCTTTGAAGTGGCTTGCCATATTTGGAGCTAGCTTGTTGTAGTGAGCTTTGAGCTAACTTTGAGCTTATCCACATGACTTGTAAATGCTTATTACACTACTCCTACTTGGATGCAACATTATGACATGCACTAATTCTAGTATGATGCAACATAATTTCCATAAAAGAAAATACAAAACAAAGTATAAAACTTACCAAATGTAGCTACATGATGCATGCAATGCAATGGTGCCTTAGGGTACCCATAAACTAGGGTAGCCTTAAGCTCCATTTATATTTTCTTGGGTCATGGCCTCTACCCCCATCATCTAGTCAGATCCACTGCCCTTGCATGCACCAAGTCCTAACTGACTTGAGTCGACCTAATGGTCAACCATGCATGCGCCAAGGGCTGAACAACCTTCATGAGTTCTGGCAAGCTGGTGTGACCCCGGGCCTAACTCATGTGCGTTCACTGGTTGTCTCAACCAGACCTCGCTACACGCCTGTCTGCAGTCGACCTATATCCACCTCGTGCTTGCGCACAGGTGCCATCTGGTCGACCCATCTAGGCTGTCAGATGGTCTGATCAGACTGGTTGGATCTTACCTAGAGGATGACTTCAACCCCATCAACCCGTCTAAGGGTTTATAGTAGGTGCATTAGATCTAAAGTAGAGGCGCGCAAGTGATTTCGATTTAATAAAAATAAAAGGCGCCAACATACATGCGCCATATGAAAAATATACATCAAGTTTCATCATGTAAATTCGCATGTTCTCTAGATCTAAGCTTACAAGCGCAAACATGGATCACGAAATGCATCAAGCAATCATAATAACATACATTAACCGCATGCTCTGATACCAATTGAACAGGTCCCCTAAAGCCAAAGGGGGCGAAACCCTAATAGGTGGCGCATATAATACTTTTGCAACGGAAGCTAGGGTTTCAAGATCAACTTGCATGTTATATGATCAACTAGATAAAAAGCTTGCAAAGATCAACAAAAATGATCATACCATTGCCATAGCTTAGATGGCGCCTTGGAAGCAAAGAGTCGATTGCTTCTTCTCCAAAGGGAATCGCACACAAGAGGAAGATGGCCTACTCCTTTGTCACTCCTTGTGCTAGCAAGGCTCCAAAGTATCCTTGATCGCTTGAAGGGATGAAGAGACGATTACTAGGCTTGCCCACTCTTCCTTGGCGTGAGTTCTATTTCCACACACGAGAGTCGTCGTGAGGAAGAGGCGAGAGGATGTTACAAAACGAAGTGGAGTCGTTTCACTCAAAACGTGGAGACGTTTTCTCAAATTGAAAACCGACTTTCCAAATATAGAAAGTCCCTAACTCCAAGCGTTCATGCGTTCATGAACCTTTCGAAACTCATCCTCCAATTGAACCAAGCGCTCACTTGATGAGCCGGTTCAAATTGGTTTGGTTCAAAGACCAATTAAGCCAAGCCTTTTGTCCAGATCAAATTAAACCCTAAGGTTCTAGATCTGACCGTTCATCTCTTGATGTTCATGATCTCACCGATCTAACATCCATTCTCTCGATCGAAGCTTACCGATCTCAAGCCCTAATCAATCAAACATGATCAGACTAGATCTCACTTACAATCAGAGATTAAATCCCTTTAAACTGAACCCAAACAATTCAGTCCACACGATCTGACTTAAGTAAGCCATATCATCAAATTGTGCGACCCTAAGGGTTTCCTTTAAATGTCGGTAACGATAACTTACGTTATCACGATCAGTGAGGGGTATCTAGCAACACATCACTGTCTCCCGATATAAAGAAAAGAGTCTTCCAAGACTACACCCAAACCACAGCACAAGTGTGAATCCACTTCACGAGGCATACATGCTTCCTTTGCCACTGGATGTTCTTTATTGGACAAGCGTGTCAAGCCTGTAGCTCCAATATGATGAGCATGATTAGATCAGATGAACATAGTCACCTGGGTATGGCCATACACTTTCTCAATCATCTCATTCAGGGGGGCCCCTTTAGAACATCACACTCCAAACAAGGAGACGGCAATCCTATATCTATCACTAGTGCCCTAACATGACTCATGCTCATTATCCAAGATAGTCTATAACCATTATGTTTCAAATGATATTGAACTACCTCAAAACAATGACAATCATCATTTAGAAACACAAGTGATCTCAAGTCAGAGGAAATGTGCCACTTGTTGCTGTGAGAACCCCTTTCAAGAGGGGGGCGCAAACCTTAATAGGCGCATGTAAAACCTTTTCTTGCGGAATCTAGGTTCTCTATGATCGCATGTATGTTTCAATGACCAACTTGCAAAGATTGGATAAGATCCATACCATGGCCATCGCTTGGATGGTGCGTTGGAAGAAGAGAGCAACTTTGATCTCCTCCAAGAGTTCACACACAAGATGAAGATCGCTTACTTCCTTGGCGTCCCGTGTGCTAGCAAGGCACCCAAGCTTCCTTGTCGAATGGAAGGGGATGATGAAGTCTCTCTTGGCCGATCCTTCTTCTCGTCAACTTACACCACGCAAGAGTGTGTGTATCGTCAAGAGCAAAGGAGAGACGAGCGTTAGAGAAGTCTTGTGATCGAACGTTGAGACGTTCATCACTTTGGAAAAACCGAAATGCCAAAATTAGCAAGACTTCAATACATGCGTTATGCGTTCACATGAAGTGAACCAAACGCATATCTCTCCTCTCATATGAACCAAGCGCTCACATATGAGCCGGTTCAATGTAGTTGGTCCAACGACCAAACCAAATCAGCCCAAGAATTGGTCCAGATCAAATTAAACCCTAAGGTTCAAGATCTGACCGTTCATCTTTTGATGCTACTGATCTCACCGATCTAGCATCAACTCTCTCGATCGAAGCTTACCGATCTTGAGCCCTAACCAATCAAACATGATCAGACCAGATCTCACTTACAATCAGAGATTAAATCCCTTTAAACTGAACCGAAACAATTCAGTCCACACGATCTGACTTAAGTAAGCCATATCATCAAATTGTGCGACCCTGAGGGTTTCCTTTAAATGTCGGTAACGATAACTCACGTTATCACGATCAGTGAGGGGCATCTAGCAACACATCACTGTCTCCCGATATAAAGGAAAGAGTCTTCCAAGACCACACCCAAACCACGGCACAAGTGTGAATCCACTTCACTAGGCATACATGTTTCCTTTGCCACTAGATGTTTTTATTGGATAAGCGTGTCAAGCCTGTGACTCCAATATGATGAGCATGATTAGATTAGATGAACATATTCACCTGGGTATGGCCATACACTTTCTCAATCATCTCATTTAAGGGGGGCCCCTTCAGAACATCTCACTCCAATTAAGGAGACGGCAATCCTATATCTATCACTAGTGTCCTAACCTGACTCATGATCATTATCCAAGATAGTCTATAACCATTATATTTCAAATGATATTGAACTACCTCAAAACAATGACAATCATCATTTAGAAACACAAGTGATCTCAAGTCAGAGGACATGTGCCACTTGTTGCATACAAGGATTATTCACATTGTGACAAGCAATTGAATATCCTAGTAGGGTCTGTCCAGTACATCCAATGTACCCATGAGTCTACATCTTATTCCATGCTCGAAGCATCCTATAAGATTAGAACACACATTAGTCTTAACCATATCAAGGCTGTCTCATGTTCACCAAGATATCTCGACTAAGGACATATAGCATGTCAGCCTAGCTGAACAGCATTGAGACATTATTCAGAAGAACACACATTGCAGCAGATGATGTAACAACCTGAATAATAACCATTGCCTTTATAAACACAAGAGTTTATTACATGATACTTTTACAATCCCAAGGCCTCAAACATTAGCCTTAAGAGCATACCCCAACAGTTGCAAACAAGGATTATTTACATTGTGACAAGCAATTGAATATCCTAGTAGGCTCTGTCCAGTACATCCAATGTACCCATGAGTCTACATCTTATTACATGCTCGAAGCATCCTATAAGATTAGAACACATATTAGTCTCAATCATATCAAGGCTGTCTCATGTTCACCAAGATATCTCGACTAAGGACATTACAGCATGTCAGCCAAGCTGAACAGCATTGAGACATTATTCAGAAGTATACATATTGCAGTAGACAATGTAACAAACTGAATAACAACCATTGCCTTTATAAACATAAGAGTTTATACATGATACTGAAAGAATCCCAAGGCCTCAAACATTAGCCTTAAGGGCATACCCCAACAAAAATCACTAGCATCACACATAAGCTCAAAAGGCAATTCCCAATTACGTGGCTACATGATAGGTGATGATATTAAGGCTTTCTTCAGTTCCTGAAAAGCAAACAAACAATTCTCATCAAAGCAGAATTTAGCATATTTACAAAGTAAATCAGTGAGTGGTTTAGCAAGTTTAGAAAAAACTCTAATAACACACCGGTAAAATCCTGCATGTCCCAAGAAGCTTCTAATCTCTTTAACCGTGGTGGGTGGTGCTAGCTTCTCAATCACTTCAACTTTTGCTTTGTCGACTTCTATCCCTCTCTTTGAAATAAGGTGACCCAAAACTATTGCTTGTCAAACCATAAAATGACACTTCTCCCAGTTAAGGACAAGATTAGTTTCTTCGCACCTCTACAAAACTCGAGATAAATTAGCCAAAGGAAAAACCATAAACAGAAAAATCATCCATAAAAACATCCATAAAATATTCAATAAATTCAGAAAATATTGCCATCATACACCTCTGAAAAGTAGTAGGTGCATTACATAATCCAAAAGGCATCCTCCTATATGCAAATGTACCATATGGGCAAGTAAAGGTGGTCTTGTCTTGATCATCAGGATGAATGGGAATTTGAAAAAATCCAGAATATCCATCAAGGAAACAGAAATAAGAATGCTTAGCAAGTCTCTCAACCATCTGATCAATAAAAGTGAAGGGGAAGTGGTCTTTCCTAGTGGCTGCATTTAATTTCCTATAGTCTATGCACATGCACCAACTAGTAACTGTTCTAATAGGAATCAACTTATTATCTTTGTTTTTCATAACTGTGACACCCCACTTTTTAGGAACACAATGTACAGGACTTACCCATTTACTATCAGAGATAGGATAGATAATACCTGCATCAAGCAATTTCAAAACTTCCTTCTTTACAACTTCCTTCATAGATGGGTTGAGTCTCCTTTGGAAATCCACATGTGGCTTGTGCTCATCCTCCATATGAATCCTGTGCATACAAAAAGAAGGATTAATTCCTTTTAAGTCATCAATGGTATACCTAATTACCTTTATATGAACCCTCAACTCATTCGAGAGCAAATCAGTCTCCCTTTCATCTAATTGAGCATCAACAATAACAGGGTAAGTAGAGTTAGGACCAAGAAATTCATAGCGAAGATTATCAGGTAAAGCTTTGAGTTCAACTTTTGGAATTTTTTTTTCATCATCAAATATAGTGCAGTCCAAAACATCATGAGTATCTTCACAAGAATCAGAACCATCAATTTTAGCACATGAATCATCAGAAGAATCAGAATCAAAATCAGAAGGATCATCAAATAAAAAACCAAGATCATAAACCACATCATCAACAGCATGAACACTACAACATGAACTAGTATATGAAGGTTTTTTCAATGAATCATTCAAATCAAACTCAATTTTATTATCAGCAATATTCAGAGTGAGTTTACTGTTCTTTACAACAATAATAGCTCCTGCACTGGCTAAGAATGGTCTACCATGAATAATAGGAATTTTCGCATCTTCTTCCATCTCAAGAACCACAAAATCAGTAGGTACAAAATACTTACCAACTTAGATTTGAACATCCTCAAGAATACCTATAGGATACTTCACTGAGTGATCGGCGAGCTGCAAAGATATTGAAGTTGGTTTAGGAGCTCTCATATCTAGTTTCCTGCAAACAGATAAAGGCATTAGACTCACACTAGCTCCCAAATCACATAAGGCTCGGTCAAAAGCCACACTTCCAATTAAACAGGGGATAGAGAAACTATCTGGATCTTTTAATTTCGGTGGCAACTAGTTTTGAATAATAGCACTATATTCCTCTGTTAGTGCCACAGTACCATAGTCCTCTATTTTTCTTTTATTGGATAAAATCTCTTTCAAAAATTTTGCATATGAAAGCATTTGAGATAAGGCATCAGTAAATGGAATGTTAATATACAACTTTTTCAAAACATTTAAAAATTCCCCAGACTGCCTATCTAATTTGGCTTCCACAATCCTTTGGGGGAAAGGTATAGGTGGCCTATATGGTGATGGTGAACTAGGTCTAGGTCTAGGAATATCAACTTCACAAAGCAAATCACCATTCTGTGAAGGCTCATCCTCCTTAGATGGTGGTGAGCTAGGATGGGACTGCACATGTGTAGGTTGTGATTCCAAAACTGGTTCACTACTAGGTCCTATGTTAGGCTCTCCTTCATCAGCATCTAGTGATCCCCTGGGTCCTCTTACTGTTTTCCACTCCTAGTTGTGATGACATTACGATGTTCCCTAGGGTTAGGTTCAGGTTTGATAGGTAATTTCCCTGGGGGTCTATAAGCTGTGCTAGCCTATTGTGCTATTTGTGTTTCTAAAATCTTATTGTGAGCAACAACACCATCTAACCTAGAGTTAATTTACTTAAGACTCTCTATAACCTCTTCATTTTATCTCATCTGAGCACCCATGAATTTTTCAAACATATCCTCTAGACTAGATTTTTGGGGTTGACTCTGATTTGGTTGTCTCTGCTAATACCCTCTATTTTCATTCTATCCACTAACATGATTTTTACTCTTCCAAGACAAGTTAGGATGGTTCCTCCAACCAGGGTTATAGGTATTAGAGTAAGGGTCATTATGTCTACCATGATTGTAACCCCCTACTGCATTAACTTGCTCACTACCCTAATCAACAATAACCTTACACTCTTCAGCATAGTGTCCATGGTTCCCACATACATCACAAGTAACAGAAGAAGCTGCAGCAGTTTGCATCTGAAAAGAATCAAAACGGTTACACAAAGAATCTTCCTTTTCTGCCAGAGACCGCCAACCATCACCATCATTCTTAGTATGAGGAGGACGATACAACACTCCTCTCTCAACAGTCCATTGGTTGTGATTTAGCGCCATCTCTTCAATCAACGCGTAGGCATCTTCAACTGTCTTCTTCATCAGTGCTCCTCCTATAGCAGCATCAACAGTTAAGCGAGTGTTGTAAAGCAAACCATTATAGAAAGTTTGAATTAAAACCCAATGTTCTAATCCATGGTGAGGGCACTTTCGTTGTAACTCATTGAAGCGCTCCCATGCTTCACTATGTGATTCGCCATCACTCTGTGCAAAGCCCGTGATCTGATTGTTGGGGTATGCCCTTAAGGCTAATGTTTGAGGCCTTGGGAATGTATCAGTATCTTGTAATAAACTCTTATGTTTATAAAGGCATGGTTGTTATTCAGTTTGTTACATTGTCTGCTGCAATAAGTGTACTTCTGAATAATGTCTCACAGCTGTTCAGCTGGGCTGACATGCTATAAAGTCCTTAGTCGAGATATCTTGGTGAACATGAGACAGCCTTGATATGGTTAAGACTAATATGCGTTCTAATCTTATAGGATGCTTCGAGCATGGAATAAGATGTAGACTCATGGGTACATTGGATGTACTGGACAGACCCTACTAGGTTATTCAATTGCTTGTCACAATGTGAATAATCCTTGATTGCAACAAGTGGCACATGTCCTCTGACTTGAGATCACTTGTGTTTCTAAATGATGATTGTCATTGTTTTGAGGTAGTTCAATATCATTTGAAACATAATGATTATAGACTATCTTGGATGGTGAGCTTGAGTCAGGTTAGGGCACTAGTGATAGACATAGGATTGCCGTCTCCTTAATTGGAGTGTGATGTTCTAAAGGGCCCCCTGGATGAGATGATTGAGAAAAGAGTATGGCCATACCCAGGTGACTATGTTCATCTGATCTAATCATGCTCATCATATTGGAGTTACAAGCTTGACACGCTTGTCCAATAAGAACATCCAGTGGCAAAGGAAACATGTATGCCTTGTGAGTTGATTCACACTTGTGCTGTGGTTTGGGTGTAGTCTTGGAAGACTCTTTCCTTTATATCGGGAGACAGTGATGTGTTGCTAGATACCCCTCACTGATCGTGATAACGTGAGTTATCGTTACCGACATTTAAAGGAAACCCTCAGGGTCGCACAATTTGATGATATGGCTTACTTAAGTCAGATCGTGTGGACTGAATTATTCAGGTTCAATTTAAAGGAATTTAATCTCTGATTGTAAGTGAGATCTGGTCTGATCATGTTTGATTGATTAGGGCTTGAGATCGGTAAGCTTCGATCGAGAGAATGGATGCTAGATCAGTGAGATCAGTAGCATCAAGAGATCGACGGTCAGATCAAGAGCCTTAGGGTTTAATAGGATCTGGACTAATGGCTTGGGTTGATTGGTCTTTGAACCAAACCAAATTGAACCGGCTCATTGAGTGAGCGCATGGTTCAAGAGAAGATGAGTTTGCGCATGGGGTGAACCCATGATCGCATGAACGTTTGGGGTTTACTAAATTTAGAAGCCATGACATCTAAACGTGGGAACGCCTCACGTTCACGCCTAAGACGCTTTCATCTCTCGTCTCTCCTCATCTCTCGTCGCCAACAAGCTCTCTTGAGAGTGGTGAAGAGGTTGACGAAAAAGGAGAAGGAAGAAATCGCCAAGCAAAGGATTCTCTTCCCTTCCATACGACAAGGACCTCTTGGAGCCTTGCTAGCACAAGGAGCACCAAGAGAAGAGTAGGCGACATCAATTGTGTGCGTCACCTTAGGAGAAGGAGTATTTGCGCCTTTCCTTCCAAGACACCATCTAAGCGATGGCAATGGTAAGAATCGCTTTTCATTGAAAGTTGAATATATTACATGCTATGCGATCCTGTTAGAAACCCTAGATTCCGCTAGAGTTTTGTTGCGCCTCCTATTAGGGTTTCGCCCCCCCTTGTTCTAGGGGACTTTCAATTGGTATCAGAGCCGGTTATTGCATGATAATATGTTTGCTTTCTTTGTGATCCTATGCAATGATCTATATGTTACATGCGCTAGTTTTGATAAGCGAAGTTTACATGCTTGTTAGAGATGTTTTTCTCCTAGGCGCATGTTTTCTTGTTAGCGCATATGTATGTTTTCTCAAAAACTTATGATACATGCGTGACTCATTATAGATCTAAGGCCCTGCTTTAAACCCTTAGACGGGTTATTAGGGTTGAAGTCATCCCCTAGGTGAGATCCAGACAGTCTGATCAGATCATCTGACAGCCTTGATGGGTTGACCAGATAGCACCTGTGCGATAGCACCTGGTGGCTATAGGTCGACTGCAGACAGGCGTGTAGCGATGTCTGATTGAGACGACTAGTGAACACACATGAGTTAGGCCCGGGGTCACACCCGCTTGCCAGATCTCATGAGGGTTGTTCGGCCCTGGCGCATGCATGGTTGACCTTTTGGTCGACTCAAGTCAGTTAGGACTTGGTGCATGCAAGGGCAGTGGATCTGACTAGGTTGGATGAGTGGATCCCTAGTAATGGACCGTTGTAAGGTTGTAGGGCAAAAAAGGAAATTAAAATTGATGCCTATGGGGTTTTTCAAAATTTAATTTTCATGATTGGATCACATGTTGATTGATGCCTATGTTTGTTTATTTATTCTTATGTGGGCTGCCCATGTTTAATGTGTGCTGTGCTGGGGCCTGCGTGCCTGGAATTTAAAGTTATAAATTAATTATTGTGATCTGCGTATCACATTGTATTTAATTTATAAAGTGTAATTGACCTGCGTGTCAATCTTGTCTAGATAGATTAATTTGTAAGTTAATCAGACAAGAGCACAGAGCACACTTGGAAGAGGCGCATGCAGCAGTGGCTTGACCAGACGGGAGGTCTAGGGTTCGACCCTAGGACAGGCGCATTTTCCCTGGTAGGCGCACCTGAGCTGCAAATGGCGCTTGGGCCCTGGTTTGGGCCATATGAGCAGCTACAAGACCCATGAAGAAAAGCAAGTGAAGACTTAAGTTAATTAAGGTCTTACTTAGGCTATGGGCTTTTACCACATAAGATCCATGCTTTCATTTATTGTTTAAATAAGTAGAATAGCATGATTTATTTATCTTCTGCTATCACCATAGGAATTGCATGATAGTGAAGAAGATAAAAGACCGTTAAAATCCAACGCTAAAATATCAAGCTCGTATGCCTTCTGACGCGAAACCTCACTGTTCTGATTATCGTTGGAGCCGTGTTGTACCCACTCAGTGGGCACGTCCATCTATCTTCAGACGGTGCGGGATTACACCTGCGTGTTACAGAGAAAGGATTTATCGCTTCTCGTTGCTCAGCATAGCACGTGGTGGTCCAGGGAGTAGGTCGGGTCAGCTTGACCATGTAGGCTACATATGTGGCGCATATGGTAGCACATGGAGGCAGCCATCTGTGGGGTCAGAGATTGTGTTGTACCAACTCAGTTGGCACAGTCTGCTGGATTGCCCAGATGAAGGGGAATCGCACGGGTTGGCGATTGGCAGGGACTGCCTACCAGAAATTAGTGCTTGTACTCTCTGTGCATCTTATCTCGCCTGAGCGGGACGCGGAGACCAAGTATGAAATCTGGATCCCATCTCACTAAAAGAGTTCTACTCTTTCGGACTGTTTTGCTGGATTTTTCAGCCAGATAAAATAGTGAGAAAAAGAATCATTCTTAAGTCCTGAATTGATTCTTTACATTGATACTGACCTTGCTGTTCTTGCATTGTTGTAGATTCCTGCAGCAACGAACACCATGAGCTTCAATGTGCGATCCCTACTGGAAAGAGAGAAGTTTGCTGGGCCGAACTTCTCAGACTGGTTCGGACACCTTAAGATTGTTCTTAAGGCAGAGAGGAAACTGTATGTCCTCGAGACGGCGATACCGCCTCAGCCCACTCCGAACGCCGCAAGGGCGGTTCGGGAAGCTTATGAAAAGCACGTCAATGATAGCATTGATGTCGCTTGCCTGATGCTAGCGTCTATGACGCCACCGCTGCAGCGTCAGCATGAGGATATGTCTGCAATAGACATGATAGCAAACCTCAAGATGCTGTATGCTGCACAGGTGAGGACAGAACGCTATAATCTGACAAAGCTGTTCTTTCAGAGCAAACTGGCTGAAGGGAGCCCAGTGGGAGCTCACGTGCTCAAGATGATTGGGCACAAGGAGGCTCTAGAGAAACTGGGGCATACCATCAACCAGGAGCTTGCTGTAGACATTATTCTGCAGTCTCTCCCGCCCTCTTTCGATGCGTTCATTATTAACTTTAATATGAACAAAATCGATTGTACTCCGGCAGAGCTGCTGAATATGCTCTTGACTACTGAGGAGACTCTGAAGGGAAAGCCTTCGACCTCTGTCTTAATGGTTCCTTCTAGGAACAAGAAGAAGGGGAAGAAGGGCAAGGCCCCTGTCAAGAGTTACAGCAAGGCTCTGAAGCAAAAAGTTAAGCGGTCAAAGGAATACAGATGTTTCCACTGTGGCCAGCTGGGTCACTGGAAAAAGGACTGTAAACCGCTCCAAGGAGATAAGAGGGGAAGCATCGCTTCTGGCTCAGGTATATACGTGATGGAAGTCATGGTTTCATCTTCTTCTATATCATGGGTGTTGGACACTGCATGTGGAGTTCACATTTGTTCAAATGTACAGGAACTCAAGAGAAGAAGACAGGTGGGACAGCATGAGGTGGACCTACGAGTTGGAAACGGGGCACGGGTTGTTGCTGTTGCTGTAGGAGACTATTTCATCTCTTTGCCATCTGGGCTTGTATTAGAACTAAACAGTTGTTACTTTGTTCCCAGCATTACTAAGAATATTATCTCCATTCCTGCTCTTGTCAGGAAGGGATTTTCCTTTGAATGCAATATTTCAAAGTGTGTTTTATCTTTTGATAATATTGTTTATGCTACTGGTTCAATTAACAATGGGTTATTCATGTTGGACATGGAATGTTCTATACACAATATTGATATTAAGAAAGCCAAGTATGCTGATGACAGCACCTTGCTATGGCATAGTCGTTTAGGCCATATTAACAAGAAGCGCATTAAGCGGTTGCATGATCATGGACTGCTGGGATCATTCTCCTATGAGGAGATTGATACATGCAAGGCTTGTTTAATGGGTAAAATGACGAAGCCACCTTTTTCTAACAAAGGTCAAAGGGCTTCAGGTTTACTTGACCTTATACACAGTGATGTGTGTGGGCCATTTAGTAAACATGCCAGAGGTGGCTATCAGTACTTCATTACCTTTACTGATGATTTCAGTAGGTATGGTTATGTCTATCTGATGAGACATAAAAGTGAATCTTTTGACAAGTTCAAAGAGTTCAAGAATGAAGTACAGAATCAGCTAGGCCAAAATATCAAGGCACTTCGTTCTGATCGAGGTGGAGAATACTTGAGTCATGCGTTTACTGACTATCTGAAGGAGTGTGGGATTATCTCACAGCTCACTCCGCCAGGAACACCGCAATGGAATGGTGTGTCCAAGAGGAGAAATAGAACGTTACTTGATATGGTTCGTTCTATGATGAGTCAGGCTACTCTTCCATATTCCTTTTGGGGATTTGCACTGGAGACAGCTGCAAAGGTACTAAACCGAGTGCCATCCAAGGCAGTTTCTAAGACTCCATATGAGTTATGGTATGGGAAACAGCCGAGCTTGACATTTATCAGGATCTGGGGCTGCGAAGCTTATGTCAAAAAGCTCGCCTCTGGGAAACTAGAGAGCAGATCTGACAAATGTATCTTTGTCGGTTACCCTAAGGAAACTAAGGGTTATTATTTCTTCGATCCCAAAGAGAACAAGGTATTTGTTGCTCGGACGGCCATATTTCTTGAGTAGGAGTTTCTTCTGCAAGAGGCTAGTGGGAGAGAAATAAAGCTGGATGAGAATCCAGAGGAAGGACAAAGTAGTCAAGCACAGTTGGATGAGCCTGAGCCGGTGGATCAGGTTATTGAACAACCTGAGGCTCAGATATCACGGGAACCGCGAAGATCGGGAAGGATCCGTCGACAGCCTGAGCGCTATGACGGAGTCTACATCATTGATAATGATGAACCCCTCACTTATGCGGATGCAGTCAGTGGACCGGAGTCAGCGAGATGGCTTGAAGCTATGCGCGCCGAGATGGACTCCATGTCAGATAACCAAGTCTGGGATTTGGTTGATCCGCCTCCGGGAGTTATCCCTATAGGCTGTAAATGGATCTTCAAGAAGAAGATTGACATGGATGGTAACGTGGTTACCTATAAAGGCAGGCTAGTTGCGAAAGGTTTCAAACAAATCTACGGGATAGATTATGATGAAACTTTCTCACCTGTAGCCATGTTTAAGTCTATTCAGATTCTTTTCGCGATAGCTGCATATTATGATTATGAGATCTGGCAGATGGATGTGAAGACAGCTTTCCTTAATGGAAATCTGGATGAGGATGTGTATATGACACAACCAGAAGGTTTCACTAATCCATTAGATCGTCATAAGATATGCAAGTTAAAGAAGTCTATTTATGGACTTAAACAAGCATCAAGAAGTTGGAATATTCGTTTTGATGAATCAATCTCTGAGTTTGGTTTCATCAAGAACGAGGATGACCCGTGTGTATATAAGAGGTTTAGTGGGAGCGTGATTACTTTCCTAGTCCTCTACGTCGATGATATCTTGATCATTGGAAATGACATTCCTGAAATGCATGCGGTTAAGGCATGGTTAAGAAAGTGTTTCCAGATGAAAGATCTAGGAGAAGCAGCCTATGTATTAGGTGTGAAGATCTACAGGGATAGATCTAAGAGGCTTCTCGGGCTGTGCCAGAGTACTTACATCGATAAAGTCCTGGAGAGATTTCATTTAGAGAATTCTAAAAGAGGATATCTTCCAGTCAGACATGGTCTGAATCTTTCGAAGAGTCAGTGTCCACAAACACAGACTGAGAAAGATGAAATGGACAATACGCCTTATGCTTCGGCTATTGGGTCCATTATGTATGCGATGTTGTGTACTCGCCCAGACGTCGCTTACGGGTTAAGCGTGACCAGTCGGTTCCAAAGTAATCCAGGTCAGGCACACTGGATTGCAGTCAAGAACATTTTAAAATATCTGCGGAGGACCAAAGATATGTTCTTGATATATGGTGGTCAGGAAGAACTCAGTATTGAAGGATATACTGACGCTTCGTTCCAGTCTGACCAGGATGATTTCCGATCGCAATCAGGCTATGTTTTTAGCTTGAATGGAGGAGCAGTGGTGTGGAAGAGTTTCAAACAGTCAACTGTTGCTGATTCCACAACAGAAGCCGAGTATGTTGCAGCCTCGGAAGCATCCAAGGAGGCAGTGTGGATTCGTAAGTTCGTGAGAGAACTTGGTGTTGTTCCTTCGAGTGCAGATCCTTTGGTTATCTTCTGTGATAACACTGGAGCAATCGCACAAGCAAAGGAACCACGGTCGCACTAGAAGTCCAAGCACATACAGAGACGGTTTCACTTGATCCGGGAGATCATAGATCGTGGCGAGATCAAAGTCTGCAAGGTTCATACAGATGACAATCTGGCAGACCCGCTTACCAAGCCTCTGGCGCAGTAGAAGCATGAGAAGCACTGTAATAATATGGGTTTGAGATTTCTCAACCATTAGATTAGGTGCAAGTGGGAGATTGTTGGGGTATGCCCTTAAGGCTAATGTTTGAGGCCTTGGGAATGTATCAGTATCATGTAATAAACTCTTATGTTTATAAAGGCATGGTTGTTATTCAGTTTGTTACATTGTCTGCTGCAATAAGTGTACTTCTGAATAATGTCTCACAGCTGTTCAGCTGGGCTGACATGCTATAAAGTCCTTAGTCGAGATATTTTGGTGAACATGAGACAGCCTTGATATGGTTAAGACTAATATGCGTTCTAATCTTATAGGATGCTTCGAGCATGGAATAAGATGTAGACTCATGGGTACATTGGATGTACTGGACAGACCCTACTAGGTTATTCAATTACTTGTCACAATGTGAATAATCCTTGATTGCAACAAGTGGCACATGTCCTCTGACTTGAGATCACTTGTGTTTCTAAATGATGATTGTCATTGTTTTGAGGTAGTTCAATATCATTTGAAACATAATGATTATAGACTGTCTTGGATGGTGAGCTTGAGTCAGGTTAGGGCACTAGTGATAGACATAGGATTGCCGTCTCCTTAATTGGAGTGTGATGTTCTAAAGGGCCCCCTGGATGAGATGATTGAGAAAAGAGTATGGCCATACCCAGGTGACTATGTTCATCTGATCTAATCATGCTCATCATATTGGAGTTACAAGCTTGACACGCTTGTCCAATAAGAACATCCAGTGGCAAAGGAAACATGTATGCCTTGTGAGTTGATTCACACTTGTGCTGTGGTTTGGGTGTAGTCTTGGAAGACTCTTTCCTTTATATCGGGAGACAGTGATGTGTTGCTAGATACCCCTCACTGATCGTGATAACGTGAGTTATCGTTACCGACATTTAAAGGAAACCCTCAAGGTCGCACAATTTGATGATATGGCTTACCGACATTTAAAGGAAACCCTCAAGGTCGCACAATCTCAGTCTAAGAGTATCATCAGATACACCATTAATTTTTATAGTATCATAAAATTCAAGAAAAAAGAGATAAGTGTTGATTAGGATCTTCTAGAGGAGATTCTCCAAATTGATACTGTTGGATCATTGACAGGAAAGCTAGTTTAATCTAAAAATTGTTTGCATCAATTGCAGGCCTAGTTATAATGGAACGAATTCCCCGTGTATTCGGGGCTGCATAATCTCTAAGTGTCCTTCTTTCAGCCATGATTGATTCTTCTTCTCTTTCTCCTGCAAATCTCAGTTTCCTGCACAATCTAAGAGTTTTATTAATTTCAGGATCAAAAGGAACTAATGGTCCTGATCTAAGAGTCCTACGCATAAACAAGTAGAAGATAAAATAAGCTCAATATTTGCAGAAAAAAAAGAGAAAATTAGAATCTATCACAAAAAATAATAAAAACAAAAAGCTTAGTTTAGTAATACTATCAATTATATCAATATTAACAAAACCAAGGTCCTGGACAACGGCCCCAAAAACTTGTTGTGTCCACAAATGCACAGATACTCGAAGTAATATTTAAGATATCGAACAATAGAGACCTCGTTGTTAAGTACCGACGAATTGAATTCTCACTAGCAAAACAAATCGAGAATGATGAAAATAAATGATCGAACGGTATACAAAAAATCAGAGAGAAAGAACTAGGACTAGGGGTTCATCCACCTTAATATTTATGACTAGATATAATTAAATGTTCATCAATGTATTTTTGTTATGGTAAAGATATACCTTACTTAATAAAGAAATTAACTCGCACTCGCGTAGTCAATTTACAAAGAACGATCCTCACTCTCGTGCAAGATCTATTCAATGTTTAATATAAGTAAACTTTAACAGAGAAATTAAGAATCATTCTCGTGTATTCCATCACAATGTCAAGATCTCAAGCAAAACTAAGTATTCTCATACCTTAGTTTCACAGGTTTTACTTAAGGTTTTCAAACAATCCAATATCTATCTCTAGCATATTTTCATGTCTAAAACAATAATAATTTCTAGATCAGAACATCAACAATAATTAAACTTCTAAAATTTAAAGATAAGAACACAACTAATCTCTTATGATGAACTCCTACCATAAATTATAGGGTTCCAAGTTTTGTGTATCATCTTCTCAGTCCATAACACAAAACTCTAATACATGTTAATGATCGAAATCGGAAAAGATTATAGACATTAATCTCCTAAGTAAAATTACCATACCAAAAATATTTTGATGGAATAAAGATCATCTAGTCATCGAAATATCAAGGGGATTATACCCTTTGTCTGAAAAGAAAGTTTAAGCTTGCATGATTGAAGGATTACAATAAAACATGGTTTTAGATTGATCAGAAATCGAAAGAGAAGAGTAAAAGTTACAAAACAGGGCTGTAATGAAAATTACAGCCCATAATTTGCAGCAGAGTCACGATCAATAGTGCAGACAACCACATTTTTGTTGATTTCTCCCTTGATCGATCTCCTTTCACTTTGAAACTTCTATTGTGTGTTCTCCTTCCTAAGGCGAAGCTTCCTTTCAAATTTCATGGCTGGAGGTGGTCTGTACGATTAACGACGATGAACCCTAGCGCAGTGGCGATTGCCTGAAATTCTCCCTCGAACGTGTATGAAAATTATTCCTTTTGATTTGAAAATCTCCCCTTGGTAATGCTGAGTATTCCCCTTTTTTGGATCTTCAATTGGTGCACTAAATCTTGAGAAATCATCTTTTTAAGGTTTTGGCTGAAGAATCGGGCAACTGGGCGCAAAATTACGGTGCCGTGACGATCATTACGGTACTGCTGTAATTACTTCTGAAGTTTCTGTACGTATATGGCCCATAATTATGGCACCATAAAAATCCTTACGGAAGTGCTGTAATTCTTACGCAATCCTTTGAAGTCTCTGCCCGAATCTGGACCAAAATCACGGCACCGTAAAATTCATTACGGTCATGTCGTAATTTCTAAAAAAATCTTCTGCGGGTTGCGGCCATGAAATTCATTACGGTAGTGCCATATTCCCTGATTATGGCCGTAAAATTAATTATGGCACTACCATAATTTCGCAGAAAAATCTGGTTTGACTTTAAATTTTGTGTACAAACTCCTCTTCATGATTAGAATTCGTCCACGCATCAAAATTCCTTGAAAACTCATGATAATGATGCCTTTTTACTTGAAATTGATCAAAAACAAAGAAAGGTGTAGTTTCCAAAATATTTGATAAATATGACATGAAAATAAGCAACAAAGCATGATTATGACCCAAAAATGCAGTGCATTTAGCAAGAAATATGCTATGAAATTTTGAGTCATCAGTAGTTTCTGACTTCTCTTTGGACCTCGTTTAGTGAGGTGCGGGCCACACTATTACCAGATGAGGAGGATTAGCCAGAGATACGTGGTGATGGAGACGACGACGACGAGGAGGACCCAGAGGAGGCTGATGTCAGTTCTGACACAGATGGAGAGGACTGATTCAGTGAGTTTCTGCACCCCTATCTCCAAATTTTGAGATCGTTCATTGCTATGCATAGGGACTATGCATAATTCAAGTTTGGGAGATAGAGGGTTTTGATATATGTTTTACTCTGTTTTGTTATGCACTCAAAACATGTAGTAACTATTAACTTATTGTGATGGATGATTACAGCACTTTTGCTTTGTTATATAGTACTTGTCTTGTGTTATATGGTGTTTGTGTTATGCTTGTTTTGTTATTTTCTGAGTGCACCCTTGATTTTTGACAATTGGATTACACTCTGCAACTATTTTCTCATGCTGAAACTGTTCTGATTTTCAACAAGATTCACGATAGCTTCATATTTATATTGATTCCATGGACATCATTATGTTTTGAATCTTGGTTCTAGGTCATGATTTCATTTGATTATTCTATTTGATGGATAAGGTTAGTGAAGCGATAGATCCACTTTATGATTGAGATATTTCCTCTTACGGTATGCTTATGATCTTTTTGTAGATGTATATTGCTCTATCAATTTGATTCTCCTTGCTAGATGTTGGAATTACTCAATGCACTAATCCATGTCTCTCAAAACTTGTTATTTTTTTTTTAAAAAAATAGACTCCTCTACTTGGCACTGCATAAAATTGGCAGTGGTACCTAGGAAAAGGGTTGAAGTCAAAAATAAAAATTGAGAGGACAATAAAACAAATAAGAGTGCATTGATGTTTTCCCAACTCGTGTTTTTGGTTGAATCAGGTTCGAACTGAGTACATATACCACACAGGATATTATTGCATTTCACGGAGGTAAGTCTTATCTGACTTTGGTTTCTGGATCTTCACGCCTTTATTCCTAATGATAGATGATTATTTTCGATACCTTGACCTGCTGAGGTTTGTGCATATGATATCTCCGTTGGATATTTTACAAGCTTGACTTGATCTTTTTCTGATTACCACTCTTATTTACTTTAAATGCTTGAGGACAATCAATGATCTAAGTCTGGGAGATTTTGATGTCTCGTATTTTTATAGTCTTTTAGACTAATATTTACTTGTGAATCGAGACCTATTTTCATGCTTTATACATCTCTTTTTGGCTTATTTTATTAATTTTCTTCAAAAGCTTCACTTTTTGTCATATTGATGAATACAAGACAATTCACTCACTTTTGGAACTATTTGGAGGTATATTCATGTCCCCGAGTGAATCAGGAACCTTGACGAAAAGTTTCGCTTCAAACGGAGGTATTTTCCAGAATTACGGCCGAGACCATAATCTGCATTATGGCCGTAATTTCCAGTTTGAATTATCAAGAAATCTATCTTAATCCAAGCATAATCATATTCCGAAGGCATCCTCCCATAACAGCAAAAGCACACATCAAGTTTTGGGGTTTAGCATCGGGGCAGGTGCTGCTAAACCGTCCTCAAAGATGCGCCTTTTGAAAATTTTACCTGCACAATTTTTAAATACATAAGGCTCAGAGCAAAAAATAGTATCTTACTTAAGCAAAAAAAAAATATTTTTCTCAAAGGGTAATCAGAGATATCGTTGGAGGTCCGAAGAGGGTGCCGGCGGAGAGAGCTAATGTGGAATAGATGCCGGCGGAGGAGCTGCTAGCAATAAAGATGATGGTGCCAATAGTAGAGTGATGATGAGTAGTCTCCAGTGGCCTACTGGAAACTACAGTCCTCGAGGCGAAGTTGTTAGCTGGTGGGCAGCGAGAGATGATGCTGCACAGATAAAAAAAAAACAAAGTCACTAATTGAAGATTCTGTTGGAAAAAATAAAATCAAAGGAAAGAGAGGCAGCAGAAGAAGTAAGAGGGTGCTGGTGGTGCTCGGCAAATTTTTTATTTTTTTTAGTGGACGGTGATGTAGTAGATTGCTGGCTGGAAACAAGTACTCGGCTGTAGTCTGGAGGTGAAACTGAGAAGCTGCTGAGTGGAGAGGAGAGAGACTGCAGTGATGCTGGTCACGGACGTCAATCGACGAAGTGAAGATGTCCAACTTTGAAGAAGAAATCCTAGTCTGTTAGAGAGGAAATTTCCAGCTAGAGATGTCTGTTGGTTGGCTGGAAGCGAATAGGGTGCTGCTACTAGTGATGGCCGTATAGCTGCACAACAATTGAAGAGGAAGCTATTGAGTGGAGAAAATGCAGGCGGTTGCAGATTGCTATCACCTGGATGAAAAAATGAAACAAAGGTGGCTGGCTTGGCCGGTCACAGAAGCTTCCAAATCGAGTGCTGGAAGGTGACGGCAGCGGAGGATGAGTCGCTGGTGAGCGTTGAAGAGGCGACAGCTATCAGATCTAGAAATCTAAGGGCACAACGGCTGTAGAGGTGATGGGATATGGAGGTTTAAGCAAAGTTGCTGAAGGGCAGAGGTGAAGACTGAGTTGGCTGTGAAAGAGACATAGCTATCGGAGGAAGATGCCGCCGGCTGAATGCAAGCTGCTAGGTTGGAAGGTTGGTGATTGATGACACCAAAATTCATAGTATATTTTGTGTCATTTCATTGGTCTTTTTGTGTCATATTTATGCCCTTTTGCTTGTTTTTAAGCAATATTTATCAAATATTACGGAATCTACACCATTTCTTTTTTTTGATAATTATTAGGTAAAAAGTACCATATTTTGATGGATTTTAGAAGATTTGAGCACACTAATGGATTCCAGACGTCGAGACAAAGCCGCCAATCAATTTTCATGCAAATCGGAGCAAGTTTGAAAAATACACCCCTGCCGTAATGGAAATTATGGGAGTAATTTTCTACCCAGAATTACGGTAGTGCCGTAATATTTTTTATAGTACCGTATTTTTTACCCAGAATTCACATAAAACTTAGCTAAAATTACGGCAGTGCCGTAATGAAAAATGTTGGGGTATGCCCTTAAGGCTAATGTTTGAGGCCATGGGAATGTATCAGTATCATGTAATAAACTGTTATGTTTATAAAGGCATGGTTATTATTCAGTTGTTTACATTGTCTGCTGCAATATATGTCCTTCTGAATAATGTCTCAAAGCTGTTCAGCTAGGCTAACATGCTATAAGTCCTTAGTCGAGATATCTTGGTGAACATGAGACAGCCTTAATATGGTTGAGACTAATATGTGTTCTAATCTTATAGGATGCTTCGAGCATGGAATAAGATGTAGACTCATGGGTACATTGGATGTACTGGACAGACCCTACTAGGATGTTCAATTGTTTGTCACAATGTGAATATTCCTTGAATATGACAAGTGGCACATTTCCTCTGACTTGAGATCGCTTGTGTTTTCTGAATGATGATTGTCATCATTTTGAGGTAGTTCAATATCATTTGAAACATAATGGTTATAGACTATCTTGGATGGTGAGCTTGAATCAGGTTAGGGCACTAGTGATAGACATAGGATTGCCGTCTCCTTGTTTAAGGAGTGTGATGTTCTAAAGGGGCCCCCTGGATGAGATGATTGAGAGAGTGTATGGCCATACCCAGGTGACAGTGTTCATCTGTTCTAATCATGCTCATCATATTAGAGTTACAAGCTTGACAGGCTTGTCCAATAAGAACATCCAGTGGCAAAGGAAATATGTATGCTTTGTGAGTTGATTCACACTTGTGCTGTATTTTGGGTGTAGTCTTGGAAGACTCTTTTCTTTATATCGGGAGACAGTGATGTGTTGCTAGATACCCCTCACTGATCGTGATAATGAGAATTATCGTTACCGACATTTAAAGAAAACCCTCAGGGTCGCACAATTTGATGATATGGCTTACTTAAGTTAGATCGTGTGGACTGAATTGTTTGGGTTCAGTTTAAAGGGATTTAATCTCTGATCGTAAGTGAGATCTGGTCTGATCATGTTTGATTGATTAGGGCATTAGATCAGTAAGCTTTGATCGAGAGATTGGATGCTAGATTGGTCAGATCAGGAGCATCAAAGAGATCGACGGTTAGATCTGGAGCCTTAGGGTTTAATTTGATCTAAGCCTTGTCGCTTGGCTTATTTGGTTTTTGGACCGAACCAACATGAACCGGCTCATGGATGAGCGCATGGTTCAAGGGTGAAGTGAGTTGCGATTGGGGTAAACCCATGACCGCAAGTGGTGAAGTGGCATGCTATTTTTAGATAGCACTTCCCTACGTGACCACGACTCACGATTCACGCCTTTCTCTCTTGTCGTTTGACGCTCATCTCTCGCTCTAGAGCATCCATCTCTCGGGGTTTTTTGCATTCGAGAAAGAGAGAGGTTGACGAAAAGAAGGAGGAAGAAAATCGCCAAGCAAAGAAGATCTCCTTCCCTTCCATTCGAGAAGAACACCTTGACGCCTTGCTAGCACAAGGAGCATCAAGGAGTAGGCACATCTTTCATCTTGTGTGCGCATCTTCAGGAGGAGAGCGGCATCACTCTCTGCTTCCAAGGCGCCATCTAGAAATGGCTATGGTATGGTTCTATCTCATCTATGCAATCGGTTTTGTTAATCATATAACATGAAAGATCCTAAGAAACCCTCTCCGCTGCGTTCTCCCTTAATATGCGCCTCACTTGGGTTTCGCCCCCCCCTTATCTGGGGACCTTTCAATTGGTATCAGAGCCATAGGTTAACACATGTTTTATGATTGCATGAGCCATTTTTGTGATTCATGTTGCAGATCTTTATTACATGCGCATATACATGTTTAGTTGTCATGAACGATACTTGTATTTTTCATCTTGGCGCATGTAAGATGGCGCATTATTTTTGTTGTTGTTTTTACAAAACGATGATAACATGCGCGACTCACTATAGATCTGAGGCCCTGCTATAAACCCTTAGACGGGTTATTAGGGTTGAAGTCACCCCCTAGGTTAGATCCAAACAGTCTGATCAGACTATCTGACAGCCTGAATGGGTCGACCAGATAGCACCTTGGCGCAAGCCTATGGTGGCTATAGGTCGACTGCAGACAGGTGTGTAGCGATGTCTGATTGAGACAACAGATGAACACACATGAGTTAGGCCCGGGGTCACACCCGCTTGCCAGACCTCATTGTGGTTGTTCAGCCCCTGGCGCATGCATGGTTGACCTTATGGTCGACTCAAGTCAGTTAGGACTTGGTGCATGCTAGGGCAGTGGATCTGACTAGGTTGGATGAGTGGATCCCTGGTAATGGACCGTTGTAAGGTTGAAGGGCAAATAAGGAAATTAAAATTGATCCCATGGGGTTTTTCGAAAATTTTAATTTTTATGGATCACATGATTGCTGATTGGATGCATATGTTTGTTTATTTAGTCTTATGTGGGCTGCCCATATTAATTGTGTGCGGTGCTGGGGCCTGCGTGCCTGGGATTTAAAAGTGTAAATTAATTATTGTGATCTGCGCATCACATTGCTTTAATTTATAAAATGTTATTGACCTGCGTGTCAATCTTGTCTAGATAGTTAAATTTGTAATTTAATTAGACAAGAGCACAGAGCACACTTGGCAGAGGCGCATGCAGCTGTGGCTGGACCAGGTGGGAGGTCTAGGGTTCGACCCTAGGACCTGGCGCATTTCCCTGGTGGGCGCACCAAAGCTGCAATTGGCGCTTGGGCCCTGGCTTGGGCCAGATGAGCAGCAAAAGACCCATGAAGAGCAAGTGAAGACTTAAGTTAGGTTAAGGTCTCACTAGGGCTATGGGCTTTTACCACATAAGATTCATGCTTTCTTTTATTTATTGTTTAAATATTAGAATTGCATGATTAAGTTTATCTTCTGCTATCACCATAGGAATTGTATGATAGTGAAGAAGATAAAAGACCGTGAAAATCCAACGCTTAATATCAAGCTCATAAAGCCTTCTGACGCGAAACCTCACTGTTCTGATTATCGTTGGAGCCGTGTTGTACCCACTCAGTGGGCACGTCCATCTATCTTCAGAGGGTGTGGGATTACACCTGTGTGTTACAGAGTAGGGATTTATCCCTTCTCGTTGCTCAGCATAGCACATGGTGGTCCAGGGAGTAGGTTGGGTCAGCTTGACCATGTAGGCTACATATGTGGCGCATAGGGTAGCACATGGAGGCAGCCATCTGTGGGGTCAGAGACTGTGTTGTACCAACTCAGTTGGCACAGTCTGCTGGATTGCCCAGATGAAGGGGAATCGCATGGGTTGGCGATCGGCAGGGAATGCCTACCGGAGATTAGTGCTTGTACTCTCTGTGCATCTTATCTCGCCTGAGCGGGACGCGGAGACCAAGTATGAAATCCGGATCCCATCTCACTAAAAGAGTACTACTCTTTCGGGCTGTTTTGCTGGATTTTTTCAGCCAGATAAAATAGTGAGAAAAAGAATCTTTCTTAAGTCCTGATTGATTCTTAAACATTGATACTGACCTTGCTGTTCTTGCATTGTTGTAGATAACTGCAGCAACGAACACCATGAACTTCAATGTGCGATCCCTACTGGAAAGGGAGAAGTTTGCTGGGCCGAACTTCTCTGACTGGTTTGGACACCTTAAGATCGTTCTTAAGGCAGAGAGGAAACTGTATGTCCTCGAGACGGCGATACCGCCGCAGCCCGCTCCGAACACCGCAAGGGCGGTTCGGGAAGCCTATGAAAAGCACGTCAATGATAGCATTGATGTCGCTTGCCTGATGCTAGCGTCTATGACGCCACCGCTGCAGCGTCAGCATGAGGATATGTCGGCTATAGAGATTATAGCGAACCTCAAGATGCTGTATGCTACACAGGCGAGGACAGAGCGCTACAATTTGACGAAGCTCTTCTTTCAGAGCAAACTAGCTGAAGGGAGCCCAGTGGGAGCTCACGTGCTCAAGATGATTGGGCACAAGGAAGCTCTGGAGAAACTGGGGCACACCATCAACCAGGAGCTTGCTGTGGATATTATTCTGCAGTCTCTCCCGCCTTCATTCGACGCGTTCATTATTAATTTTAATATGAACAAAATCGATTGTACTCCGGCAGAGCTGCTGAATATGCTCCTCACTACTGAGGAGACTCTGAAGGGAAAGCCTTCGACCTCTGTATTAATGGTTCCTTCAAGGAACAAGAAGAAGGGGAAGAAGGGCAAGACCCCTGTCAAGAGCTACAGCAAGGCTTTGAAGCAAAAGGTCAAGCGGTCCAAGGAATACAGGTGTTTCCACTGTGGCCAGCTGGGTCACTGGAAAAAGGACTGTAAAGCGCTCCAAGGAGATAAGAGGGGAAGCTTCGCTTCTGGCTCAGGTATATTCGTGACTGAGGTCATGTTTTCTTCTTCTATATCATGGGTGTTGGACACTGCATGTGGAGTTCACATTTGTTCAAATGTACAGGAACTCAAGAGAAGAAGGCAGGTGGGACAGCATGAAGTGGACCTACGAGTTGGAAACGGGGCACGGGTTGCTGCTGTTGCTGTAGGAGACTATTTCATTTCCTTACCATCTGGACTTGTATTGGAACTAAACAGTTGTTATTTTGTTCCCAGTATTACTAAAAATATTATCTCCATTCCTGCTCTTGTCAGGAAGGGATTTTCCTTTGAATGCAATATTTCAAAGTGTATTTTGTCTTTAGATAATATTGTTTATGCAACTGGTTCAATTAGCAATGGGTTATTCATGTTGGACATGGAATGTTCGATACAGCAAATCGATATTAAGAAAGCCAAGTATGCTGATGACAGCACCTTGCTATGGCATAGTCGTTTAGGCCATATAAACGAGAAACGCATTAAGCGGTTGCATGATAATGGACTGCTGGGATCATTCTCCTATAAGGAGATTGATACATGCAAGGCTTGTTTAATGGGTAAAATGACGAAGTCACCTTTTCTTCATAAAGGTCAAAGGGCTTCAGGTTTACTTGACCTAATACACAGTGATGTGTGTGGGCCATTTAGTAAACATGCCAGAGGTGGCTATCAGTACTTCATTACCTTTACTGATGATTTCAGTAGGTATGGCTATGTCTTTTTAATGAGACATAAGAGTGAATCTTTTGACAAGTTCAAAGAGTTCAAGAATGAAGTACAAAATCAGTTAGGCCGAAATATCAAGGCACTTCGCTCAGATCGAGGTGGAGAATACCTAAGTCATGCGTTTACTGACTATCTGAAGGAGTGTGGGATCATCTCACAGCTCACTCCGCCAGGAACACCGCAATGGAATGGTGTGTCCGAGAGGAGAAATAGAACGTTACTTGATATGGTTCGTTCTATGATGAGTCAGGCTAATCTACCTTACTCCATTTGGGGTTTTGCGCTGGAAACAGCTGCAAAGGTACTAAACCGAGTGCCATCCAAGGCAGTTTCTAAGACTCCATATGAGTTATGGTATGGAAAACAGCCGAGCTTGACATTTATCAGGATCTGGGGCTGCGAGGCTTATGTCAAAAAGCTCGCCTCTGGGAAACTAGAGAGCAGATCTGACAAATGTATCTTTGTCGGTTACCCTAAGGAAACTAAGGGTTATTATTTCTACGATCCCAATGAGAACAAGGTTTTTGTTGCTCGGACGGCCATATTTCTTGAGAAGGAGTTTCTTCTGCAAGAGGCTAGTGGGAGAGAAATAAAGCTGGATGAGAATCCAGAGGAAGGACAAAGTGACCAAGCACAGTTGGATGAGCCTGAGCCGGTAGAACAGGTTATTGAACAACCTGAGGCTCAAATATCACGGGAACCGCGAAGATCGGGAAGGATCCGTCGACAGCCTGAGCGCTATGACGGAGTCTACATCATTGATAATGATGAACCCCTCACTTATGCGGATGCGGTCAGTGGACCGGAGTCAGCGAGATGGCTTGAAGCTATGCGCGCCGAGATGGACTCCATGTCAGATAACCGAGTTTGGGATTTGGTTGATCCGCCTTCGGGAGTTATCCCTATAGGCTGTAAATGGATCTTCAAGAAGAAGATTGACATGGATGGTAACGTAGTTACCTATAAAGGCAGGCTTGTTGCGAAAGGTTTCAAACAAATCTACGGGATAGATTATGATGAAACTTTCTCACCTGTAGCCATGTTTAAGTCTATTCGGATTCTTTTCGCGATAGCTGCATATTATGATTATGAGATCTGGCAGATGGATGTGAAAACAGCTTTCCTGAATGGAAATCTGGATGAGGATGTGTACATGACACAACCAAAAGGTTTCACTAATCCAGCAGATCGTCATAAGATATGCAAGTTAAAGAAGTCCATTTATGGACTTAAGCAAGCATCAAGAAGCTGGAATATTCGTTTTGATGAATCAGTCACCGAATTTGGTTTCATCAAGAACGAGGATGACCCGTGTGTATATAAGAGGTTTAGTGGGAGCGTGATTACTTTCCTAGTCCTCTACGTCGATGACATCTTGATCATTGGAAATGACATTCCTGAAATGCATGCTGTGAAGGCATGGCTAAGGAAATGTTTCCAGATGAAAGATCTAGGAGAAGCTGCCTATGTGTTAGGTGTGAAGATCTACAGGGATAGATCTAAGAGGCTTCTCGGGCTGTGCCAGAGTACTTACATCGATAAAGTCCTGGAGAGATTTCATTTAGAGAATTCTAAACGAGGATATCTTCCAGTCAGACATGGTCTGAATCTTTCAAAGAGTCAGTGTCCACAAACACAGACTGAGAAAGATGAAATGGACAATACGCCTTATGCTTCGGCTATTGGTTCCATTATGTATGCGATGTTGTGTACTCGCCCAGACGTCGCTTACGGGTTAAGCGTGACCAGTCGTTTTCAAAGTAATCCAGGTTTGGCGCACTGGATTGCAGTCAAGAACATCCTAAAATATCTGCGGAGGACCAAAGATATGTTCTTGATATATGGTGGTCAGGAAGAACTCAGTATAGAGGGATATACTGACGCTTCGTTCCAGTCTGACCAGGATGATTTCCGATCGCAATCAGGCTATGTTTTTAGCTTGAATGGAGGAGCAGTGGTGTGGAAGAGTTTCAAACAGTCAACTGTTGCTGATTCCACAACAGAAGCCGAGTATGTTGCAGCCTCGGAAGCATCCAAGGAGGCAGTGTGGATTCGTAAGTTCGTGAGAGAACTTGGTGTTGTTCCTTCGAGTGCAGATCCTTTGGTTATCTTCTGTGATAACACTGGAGCAATCGCACAAGCAAAGGAACCACGGTCGCACCAGAAGTCCAAGCACATACAGAGACGGTTTCATTTGATCAGGGAGATCATAGATCGTGGCGAGATCAAAATCTGCAAGGTTCATACAGATGACAATCTGGCAGACCCGCTTACCAAGCCTCTGGCGCAGCAGAAGCATGAGAAGCACTGTAATAACATGGGTTTGAGATTTCTCAACCATTAGATTAAGTGCAAGTGGGAGATTGTTGGGGTATGCCCTTAAGGCTAATGTTTGAGGCCATGGGAATGTATCAGTATCATGTAATAAACTGTTATGTTTATAAAGGCATGGTTATTATTCAGTTGTTTACATTGTCTGCTGCAATATATGTCCTTCTGAATAATGTCTCAAAGCTGTTCAGCTAGGCTAACATGCTATAAGTCCTTAGTCGAGATATCTTGGTGAACATGAGACAGCCTTGATATGGTTGAGACTAATATGTGTTCTAATCTTATAGGATGCTTCGAGCATGGAATAAGATGTAGACTCATGGGTACATTGGATGTACTGGACAGACCCTACTAGGATATTCAATTGTTTGTCACAATGTGAATATTCCTTGAATATGACAAGTGGCACATTTCCTCTGACTTGAGATCGCTTGTGTTTTCTGAATGATGATTGTCATCATTTTGAGGTAGTTCAATATCATTTGAAACATAATGGTTATAGACTATCTTGGATGGTGAGCTTGAATTAGGTTAGGGCACTAGTGATAGACATAGGATTGCCGTCTCCTTGTTTAAGGAGTGTGATGTTCTAAAGGGGCCCCCTGGATGAGATGATTGAGAGAGTGTATGGCCATACCCAGGTGACAGTGTTCATCTGTTCTAATCATGCTCATCATATTGGAGTTACAAGCTTGACAGGCTTGTCCAATAAGAACATCCAGTGGCAAAGGAAATATGTATGCTTTGTGAGTTGATTCACACTTGTGCTGTATTTTGGGTATAGTCTTGGAAGACTCTTTTCTTTATATCGGGAGACAGTGATGTGTTGCTAGATACCCCTCACTGATCGTGATAATGAGAATTATCGTTACCGACATTTAAAGAAAACCCTCAGGGTCGCACAATTTGATGATATGGCTTACTTAAGTTAGATCGTGTGGACTGAATTGTTTGGGTTCAGTTTAAAGGGATTTAATCTCTGATCGTAAGTGAGATCTGGTCTGATCATGTTTGATTGATTAGGGCATTAGATCGGTAAGCTTTGATCGAGAGATTGGATGCTAGATTTGTCAGATCAGGAGCATCAAAGAGATCGACGGTTAGATCTGGAGCCTTAGGGTTTAATTTGATCTAAGCCTTGTCGCTTGGCTTATTTGGTTTTTGGACCGAACCAACATGAACCGGCTCATGGATGAACGCATGGTTCAAGGGTGAAGTGAGTTGCGATTGGGGTAAACCCATGACCGCAAGTGGTGAAGTGGCATGCTATTTTTAGATAGCACTTCCCTACGTGACCACGACTCACGATTCACGCCTTTCTCTCTTGTCGTTTGACGCTCATCTCTCGCTCTAGAGCATCCATCTCTCGGGGTTTTTTGCATTCGAGAAAGAGAGAGGTTGACGAAAAGAAGGAGGAAGAAAATCGCCAAGCAAAGAAGATCTCCTTCCCTTCCATTCGAGAAGAACACCTTGACGCCTTGCTAGCACAAGGAGCATCAAGGAGTAGGCACATCTTTCATCTTGTGTGCGCATCTTCAGGAGGAGAGCGGCATCACTCTCTGCTTCCAAGGCGCCATCTAGAAATGGCTATGGTATGGTTCTATCTCATCTATGCAATCGGTTTTGTTAATCATATAACATGAAAGATCCTAAGAAACCCTCTCCGCTGCGTTCTCCCTTAATATGCGCCTCACTTGGGTTTCGCCCCCCCTTATCTGGGGACCTTTCAAAAAACACGGCCGTAATTATAACCTGGACAACCGACTTTCACGGTCAATTTTGAAGCCCGATTCTTGCGTGGATGATTTCTCGAGATCCAGACCACCTAATTGAAATATGAAAGAAGCTATGAATTGGTATCAACGAGGAGAAGATAAAGGGAGTGAAAGCCCTAATTTTTATCCACTATCCAGAGAGAAATCAAAGGAGGCATCCTTAGGGTTCGGCCTCACGCCAAGAGGCGTGGAGGCCATCTTAGGCCACAATTTTTCACAAGGCATCTTCGCCTGGAGGAGGAAAGGATACCCCAGAAGTTTCAGAGCGAAAGGCGATCGATCGAAGGAGAAATCAATGAAAGAAGAGGCACCTGCACTGTTCACGACCAAAATTATGGCTGCAATTTTCATTACAGTCATGCTGTAAAGTTGATTTTCCCTTCTTTTCAATTTTTGATTATTCTAAACTGTGATTTATTGTAATTCTTCCTCCATGCTAGCTTAAAAATTATTGTTAAGTACCAAATAGTTTTATTCTTACTAGCTAAGCAATCGGTTATAATGCAAGTAAATGATGGAAAGAATACGAAATCAGAGAGAAACTGGGACTAGGGTTTCATCCTCTTTAATTTCAATGACTAAATATGAATAGTAATTCCTCTTTAATCAACTTAGAATTCGGATGCATGAAAGTGATCCTTGAGTTCTTTGATTGAAGATTTACTTATTTTTAGCTTGGGATAGATCTTGCACGAAAGCGAGGATCCTGCATGATTGTCTGCAAAAAAGTGAGATAATCCTTTTATGAAGTAAATTATATCTTTATCATGATAAAATCAAACTGATGAATTACTATTCATATTTAGTCATTGAAATTAAAGAGGATGAAACCCTAGTCCCAGTTTCTCTCTGATTTCGTATTCTTTCCATCATTTACTTGCATTATAACCGATTGCTTAGCTAGTAAGAATAAAACTATTTGGTACTTAACAATAAGGTCTCTGTGGTTCGATATATTTCACAGGTTTGGAACTTAACACTAAGGTACTTAACACTAAGGTACTTAACAATAAAACTAATTGGTACTTAACACTAAGGTACTTAACAATAAGGTCTCTGTGGTACCAAATAAAACTATTTGGTACTTAACAATTTGGTACTTTGAGTATCCGTGCACTTGCGGAATACAACAAGTTTATGGCGCCGTTGCTAGGGACCTTAGTTTTGTTAATATCAAAATAGTTATTTGTATTGCTAGACTAAGTTTTATTTGTTTTAGATTTAACTTTGTTTTATGTTTTTATAGGTTTTGGATATTCACAAGTTGTGACAGAACTGTGATTTCTATATTTTTTTAAAATTTGCTTGTGTTTTTTTTTATATATTCTGAAAAAAACAAAATTGATTGATTGTTGTTGGATAATCTTTCTATTCTTGATAGATTTGAAGATATGTCTTTTAATTACAACTTGTGGGCAACTAAAAGAGGTGAGGTATACATGCCATAAAGTAAGTATGCAGATGATTCATTGTGCACTCTTGAAGATAAATTGAAATTACACTCTTATATGCACCCTGTTAGGACATCTTATTCTTCTATTAGATGTGATATTTGTGGATGTTTTGATCATTATACTTCTGATTGCCAAATTTTAACTCCTCCAAATCATGTTTCTGAACCATACTTTGAGAACGCTGAAGAATCTAGGTTAAATTCCATGCTTGAAAAATTCATGACAAATAAAAGTAAGAATATTGAAGATCTTAAAGGAATAGTTAGTCATCTTGCTTCTCAAGTAGACTTTATATTTTCTAGTACTAAAATGTTAGAAGCCCAGATAACACAACAAGCATGTTTATTTGATTTTGATTTGGAAACTGAAGAAATTGATTTAGAAAAATCCCCCACTGATTATGACTGTTTTGAGATTGAGCCTTACGTAAACATTAATGAATCTCATTCTGATTTTGATAGTTGTAAAATTGATTCATGTGATAATTTATTTGTGGATAAGTTTGAGAAAATTGATTTTGTTAAATCTCCTCTTGATTCTAATGATAAAATTGATTCTTTTGATGATGTATTTTTAGTGGTTGAATCTGATGAAGGATATGAGAAGACTGATTTAGAAAAATCTTACTTTGATTTTGTTAATAATTTTGAAATTGATGAAATTGATGAAGAACTTGAAAAGGATTTCAAAATTATGAATATTGATGAATCACAATATGATGCTTTGCCCATGTCTACTCATTTATTTGAAAAATTATGATTTGTTGAAGAATCTAATATGAGACAGGAAGACTATTTTCATGATCTAGTACTTGAATCTTTTGATCTAAGTCCTACTCTTATTGCAATTGAAAATATAAATATGAAGAAAGGACTAATGATTTTGCTTTCTGACAAATATAGGAAGATCATTGAAAATTTTGATTTTGATTTCTGCATATTTGAGAAAGCCATGTCAATCTTGATTTATATGAAAATTTTGAATGTTTGGATTAGTGGCTAAACTTTTTGGACAAAGGAAATGCAGAAAATTGTATGCTTTTTACTATGGTACTGATCCGCCTGCTTCACCATGATACTTGAGTTTTGGTCAAGCTATGGACCTAAAAATTATCGTTTCTTGGGAGGCAACCCAAGCACTCGTACCTTAGTTTTGTTTCTTTTATTTTAGTTTATTTTTAGAATTAATTTTTCTTCTCTTTTTGAAGGGAAAATCAAATTTTGGGCAAAATACGACACTGCCGTAATTTTTTTCATGGGCTGTAATTTGGGTTGATTTCTTTCCCAAGAGTTAATTGATTTTTACGGCACTACTGTAATCCATTTTACGGTACCGTAATTACTAACCATTTTCGACTTCACGTGCCGTAATTTTGAGTCTTTTCTTATCCAAAAGTTTTATGGCTTTTACGACGGTACCATTATCATTTTCACGGTACCATATTTTTGGTTCGTTTTCACCAGAAGGTTTGGTAATTTTTACGACAGTACCGTAACCGTTTTTACGGTACCGTATTTCTTGCATATTTTTGACTCGAGAATCTTGTGTGTATTATGGCACCGCCGTAAAGGATTTCATGCCCGTAATTTTGAATCTGTTTTCTGTTTATCTGATTAGGTGTTTTCTCACTGTGATTTTAAGAAACTATGTTAGGAAAATTTTTGATCTTTGACACAAGCATGACCTACTCATCTTTTTCTATTATTTGGATATTTTTGCAGAATTTTAAAGTCCTTGGATCATCTTATAACGCATGGCAACTTTTCGAATCTGATTAACTTTTGTGCAGTTTTTGATTTAGTAATCTGAGTAGCCTTCTTTCTGTTGATTGTTGGGAAACCCCGGGGATTTTAAAATTTTTTACAGACAAGCACAGCGGAAGCAATCCCTGAAACAGGCCAGTCCCAAAAACCCAGAAGATCGAGTCTTGCGAGGAGATCGACACGGTGAGTAGGAGATGATACCTTGATGCAAATTAAGTGATGCGATGCAGGCGCCCAAATGTGCGCCCTCTACAGTCTCGCACACAGCCGAACCTCGAATCCTCTTCTTCCACGCCCGGTGCTAGCCTCAGGAAGAAGATCCACGCCTTTGGGAGACTTCCTCAATCACTTGCGCCAACTCCAAAGGAGATGCCAAGTAGAGGAGGTGGAGCTTCGTCAGAGTCCAACTCTCGAAGCACTCCAACGCGATCCGAACAGGAATCAACCCAAGCCAAAGTCCAACTTTGGGGAGGAGGGCGACAAGGACCTTGCAGGAACTGAACCAAGGAAGGAGGAGAGTCCAACTCTCTCAATGGCCAAATATCTCAAGAGTGGCGACAAGGGGAAGAGGAGGGGAAGAAGAGCGACAAGGTAAGAGTGGGGAGTTTTATACACTTGAATAGGTGCACCTCTTCACAAGTGAAGGGGCGCACCTCTTCATGAAGAGACGCACACCTTCAAGAGATCAAAACCAATTTTCCACTCTAAGCCAAAGCCAATTCGCCCACTCCAAGTAAAATCCCATTCGCCTTCTCCAAGCAAGAAGCTCCATGCTTCTCACTTTAAGTGAGATGTCCAACTTGGATTTGTCCACCTCAAGGAAATGCACCAAGCTCACTCCAAGTAGCTTGCGCCATTCCATTTGGCCCATTAGCCCAAATGGCTTATTGAGCCCATTTGGCCTATTAGCCCAACTTGGTGTATTGGGCCCATTTGGCCCATTTGGCCCACTAGGCCCAAAAACAAGTTAGCTCCAAATGATTCCTTTCATTTCATCTTGCACATTGGTGCTGATGGAATATCCCAAACATATCTGAGTTATCCAATAACTCAATCAATAGGCTACCCGATCAATACAAGAACCCGAGTTTCAAGTTGTGCGACCCTATAGGTTCCTCAGACGTTGGCAGTGATGAACCCAGTCATCACAAGCAGTGATTGGCACCTAGCAGTGCATCGCTGCTACCCAAGTCATTGGAATGGATATCAGTATCGACATCCCCATCATCGTAACAAGATACCGATGCATTATAGTCTCTTTGCCAAACTGATATCCGATTGGACAAAGTGTGTCACCACTTTGTTTTCACCCAATCTCATGGTCATGACTAAATCAGGCTTTCACCTGGGTATGGCCATACACTTTCAATCATGCAACCATAGGGGGGGGCCCCGTGGATATCAAGCTTCCCGCAGGAAGGGGCAAATCCTATATCTGTCTATTGATCTTCTCATATGGGTCGTGACATACGCAATGACAACCGTTATGACCTCCCTGCTACGGTGAGGCGTTAGGTTATATCAAAGCATGTCCCTAACCATATAGAAGAGTCAATGACCTCAAGTCAAGGGATCAATGCATCTCCTATCACATGTGAGCTTAACTCATGACACCAAGTTAAAGCCTCACAGCGGGTCGGTCCAGTATATCCACCACTCATATACCCATATGTCTGCGTTAGCACCCCGTGCGTAACCATCCCATATACCAGTCTCACATGTATCAGAGCTGTCCCTTATCCACTCAGGAACTCGACTGGGGACACACCGTTTGAGCACAGATACAATCTGTTTCCAGGGACATTATTATCCATGTACATAATCGCAGATGTAAACATAGCATAATAACGACAATGCCAATACGATATATATTAAATATCAAAGTCAAGCAGTACAAGATGAGCTAACAATGGGTCCAAGGGCATATACACCAACAATCTGCCACTTGCACTTAGACTCAGTTGTTGAGAAATCTCAACCCCATGTCCCTCTCATGACCATCATGCTTCTACTGCGCCAAAGCTTTGGTCAATGGGTCTGCAAGCTTGTTATCTGTGTCAACTCTGCTTATCTTGACATCACCTCGGTCAACAATCTCTCTGATAAGTTGAAATCTTCTAAGTATGTGTTTGGATTTCTGATGAGACCTTGGTTCCTTTGCCTGTGCAATCGCTCCATTATTGTCACAATAGAGCTCGATCGGATCCACATCAGATGGAACCACCTGAAGCTCAGAAATGAACTTCCGAATCCAAATGGCTTCTTTGGCTGCCTCAGAAGCGGCGACATACTCAGCTTCGGTCGTAGAATCAGCTATAGTGGAGTGCTTGAAGGATTTCCAGCATACAGCGCCACCATTCAATCTGAACACATAGCCGGCCTGCGATCTAAAGTCATCAGGGTCAGACTGGAATGATGCATCAGTGTAGCCCTGAACACTGAGCTCTTCCTGTCCCCCATAGACCAAGAACAAGCCTTTAGTTCTTCTCAGATACTTCAGAATGTTCTTTATAGTCACCCAGTGCTGTAAACCTGGACTGGATTGGTATCGGCTGGTTATGCTCACAGCATAAGCTACGTCTGGTCTAGTGCATAACATTGCATACATGATCGAACCTACTGCCGAAGCATAGGGCACTCGACTCATGTCGCCCTCTCAGCCTGTGTGATGGGACACTAGCTCTTGGAGAGAATAAGGCCATGTCTCACTGGAAGGTATCCTTTCTTAGATTGTTCTAAGCTGAACCTCTCCAGGACCTTATCAATGTAAGTACTATGACTAAGGTCCAGGAGCTTCTTGGATCTATCCCAGTAGATCCTCACGCCTAGGATATAGGCGGCCTCCCCTAAGTCTTTCATCTCGAAACACTTCCCCAACCATGTCTTCACAGCTTGAAGACTAGGGATGTCGTTTCCGATGAGTAGTATGTCGTCGACATACAGGACCAGAAATGTCACCAAGCTCCCACTGAATTTTCTGTATACACAGGCGTCATCTTCGCTCTTGATAAAGCCATAATCTCTTACTACCTCATCAAATCATAGATTCTAACTTCGAGAAGCTTGCTTTAATCCATAAATGGATCTCTTTAGCCTGCATACCTTATTGGCCTCTGTAGGATGGATGAAGCCATCAGGCTATGTCATATACACATCCTCCGTCAGCTTTCCGTTAAGGAATGCTATCTTTACATCCATCTGTCATATCTCTTAATCATGATATGCAGCTATAGCAAGCAATATTCGAATGGATTTGAACATGACAACTGGCGAAAAGGTTTCATCATAGATCCCATCGTGTTGGGTCGGCAATGACCCATACCTCTCAGGTGCACGACGAATCCTCCCAGACCTACCCGGGGCCTGTGTCTGAGCCTCTGGTTGCCCAGCAACCGGTGCAGGTGGCTCAGGTTCCACCTTAGTGTCTTGTGGTTCCAACTTCGAGAGGCTTGCTTTAATCCATAAATAGATCTTTTTAGCCTACAGACCTTATTGGCCTCTGCAGGATGGATGAAACCATCAGGTTGTGTCATAAACACATCCTCTGTCAGCTTCACGTTAAGGAACGCTGTCTTTACATCCATCTGCCATATCTCATAATCGTGATATGCAGCTATAGCAAGCAGGATTCGAATGGATTTGAACATGGCAACTGGCGAGAAGGTTTCGTCGTAGTCCACCCGGTGAACTTGTCTGAATCCTTTAGCCACAAGTCTACCCTTATAGGTAACTATGTTGCCATCCATGTCAGTCTTCCTATTGAAGACCCATTTACACCCTATAGGTTTTACCCCATCAGGTAGCTCAACCAAATCCCAGACTTGGTTAGCCGACATGGAATCCATCTCGAATCTCATGGCCTCAAGCCATTTCTCAGAGTCCGGTGCAGCGACCGCCTCATCATAGGTCCTGGGTTCATCCTCAATGATGAAGATCCCATCGTGTTAGGTCGGCAGCGACCCATACCTCTCAGGCGCACGACAAATCCTCCCAGACCTACGTAGGGCCTGTGTCTGAGCCTCTGGTTGCCCAGCAACCGGTGCAAGTGGCTCAGGTTCCACCTCAGTGTCTTGTGGTTGCACTTGGACCTCGTCCAAGTCAAACTTACTCCCACTGACTTCTTTCATGAGAAATTCTTTCTCTAGAAAGACAGCACCTTGAGCAACAAAAACTTTGTTCTCGCTGGGAACATAGAAGTGATATCCTTTAGTTTCCTTAGGATATCCTACAAACACGTATTTATCAGATCTGGGTTCTAGGTTACTAGAATTCTGACGTTTGACATAAGCCTCACATCCCTAGACTCTGATAAAAGAGAGATTTGGGCGTCTCCCACTCCATACCTCGTACGGAATCTCGGAGACACTCTTAGATGGAACATTATTCAGTATGAGAGAAGCTGTCTCAAGTGCATAGCCCCAAAACGACGGAGGTAGAGTTGCATGACTCATCATAGATCGAACCATCTCCAACAAGGCACGATTTCTCCTTTCAGACACACCATTCCATTGAGGTGTTCCAGGAGGAGTGAGTTGGGATAGAATCCCACACTCTCTAAGATAGTCAAAGAACTCACCGCTCAAGTACTCTCCACCACGATCTGATCGAAGAGCCTTAATAGATCTACCAAGCTGGTTCTCTACTTCATGTTTGAACTCCTTAAATTTCTCAAAGGATTCGGACTTATGTCTCATCAAATAGACATGACCGTATCTACTGAAGTCATCAGTAAATGTGATGAAGTAGTTGTACCCTCCACTGGCATGTTTACTAAATGGCCCACACACATCACTATGTATGAGATCCAACAAACCTCCTGCCCTGTCACCAATCTTGGTGAAGGGTGATTTTGTCATCTTTCCTAATAAACAAGGTTCGCAAGTATCAAATTCCTCCAAGGAGCTTGAACCTAACAATCCATTTGCATGGAGTTGTTGAATGCGATTCTTATTTATATGGGCTAATCGACAATGCCAAAGGTACGTACCAACTGAACCACTTAGTTTGATCCTTTTATTATTTATGTTGTAAATAGAGTTATCCATGTCCAGGACATATAATCCATTGCACAAGGTACCCTTCCCATAAAAACATTTGCAAATGAAAAAGAACAAGAGTCCTTTTTTTATTTCAAATTTAAATCCTTTCCTTGCCAAGCAAGGGATAGATACAATGTTTTTGGTAAGAGAATGTACATAATAGCAATTAATTAACTCTAGTTGAAGTCCAGAAGGCAGGGAGAGTGTCAAAAGTCCTACGGCAACAGCAGCAACCTGTGCTCCGTTTCCAACACATAGGTCAATCTCTCCAGGCCGCACTGCTCTACTTTTCTTGAGCCCCTGCATATTTGTACAAATATGAGCTCCGCATGCGGTATCCAATACCCATGACATAGAAGTAGAAAGGTTGACTTCGGTAACATAAATACCTGAGCCAGAAGACGAAGCCCTGCTTCTCTTCTCCTCGTTCTGAAGTTGCATCATGTCCTTCAACATGTGAAGTGGCCCTCCACATGAATAGCACCTGTTATTCCTGATCCTTTCCATCTTTAGTTTCAGTTCCTTGGTTAAACCTTTCGGTTCACCACACTAAATGACTACTTTGGGAGGGTTGAGCTCAACCAATTCATTGAAGAGCTGCTTTAGATTATAAATAATCTCAAAATCACTCTTAGATTCATATTGCCCTCTAAATTCAGGTGACATGTTGGTTAGCATCAAATTAGCAACCTCCAAAGTATCAGCCTGATGCTTATCAAAAGCATCCTTCTCAGCCACTGAGGCCGAGCATGGAAGTGGCTCTGGAATAGGCTGCTCAAGGACATAGAGCTTCCTCTCGAGCTTAAGGACAATCCTCAAGTTCCGATACCAGTCCATCAAGTTGGATCCAACCAACTTATTCTTTTCTAAGATAGATCGCAGTGACCATATGCTATTGTTCATAGCCCTTGATCTACAACAACCAAGAAAGCAGATTAGTACTACTTCGAATCATTTAATCTGGACTTACATTAAATGATCATGGCTCCCACTATTTTAACCGAATTGACAACCCACAAAGTTAATTGGGAAATCTGAGATTTTCTAGTGAGATGGGATCCTTATTCCACATGAGGCTTCGCGTCCCACGAGGGTGGGATGAGATGCACAAAGTGACCCATGCTTCTTAAGGTGGGCACGCCGGCCGATTGCACCCTAGCAATTCCCCTTCTCAAGACAGTTCAAGCATTTTGTGCCCAGCTAGGGCTGGAACAACACAAAACCTTAACCTCTCGAGGCTACCACTAGAGTTCCATCATGTGGCCGCCACATATGAAAAACCAGTCAAGTCTATCCTGACCGTTATGCCTAGGGCCAACGAGTTTCCTTGTGAAGGCACGCCCGGTTAAAACGGAATGGGGAGGGATTGGTTTCCAAAAGAAAAGGAAAAGCACCAGCTGAACCTTCCTTTCCACCCAACCCACATGGTATAGTGTTTAGGAATGAGATTCAAGCTGCGAGGTATAACCAATTGGATGGAAGGAGAGTGGTAGCAACAAAATATGCTGATAAGAGAACCTTGGAAGCATTGGGGTTATATGAGGATGTTATGTGGATATTTGATGAGATTAGAGCCCAACGATTTTTCCAGATGACACCACAGACATATCTACCGATTGTTCTAGAATTTTTGAGCAGCTTTGATATGGAGCTTAGCCCACTAGACATGCGGATGGTGAGATCACCTTCTGTATGGCCAATGAAGAATGGAAGCTGTCTTTAAGTGATTTCAGGACTATCTTTCAGCTTGGTAATGGAGGACACATACTTGTTTCACTGGGGTATGCTGAAGATGTATTTTGGAACCAGATCACTCAAGAGACCAACTTTTCTGCACTTACTGCCAGGGCATCAAATATTTCAAATCCATGTATCAAGTATGTCCACAGAGTTTTAGCCCACACTATCTTTGGGAGAGGTGACAGCGATGGAATGGTAAGGCAAACTAAGTTGTTCTTCTTATGGAGCATGCTATTTGGATACCCTTTGGATGTTGCCTTCTTTTTTATGAAACACATAGAGAAAGTCTCTAGGGCAAAGAAAGGTGCTATTGTGATAGGTGGTTTCATTACACCTATAGCACTTTACTTGAGGGTTGAGCCCTATGGGGTGGAAGTTGCATGAGGAAGCCCAAGACTAGACATGGAGTCCTGTATAGCCATGAAAATGATAGTGAGAGATGGGGAATGTTTTTCGTTGATTCTTGGAGGAGGACAGAAGTTGCCACTACCATGCACAGAAAAGACCACAGTGAGGAACCAAGCAAATTGGATGTTGGTTCCTGAAGATGCAGATGTTGCTATGCCGCCCCCTCTTAGTACCATACCACCACCACCCACCTGGGGTGGTAGTGATGATCCTTTTGGGATGGGCATGGAACAACCATCTGGAGCTGCAGATTCTTCCACCCACCAGACTTCTAGTAGAGTATTCTCCAGTGCCTTCGATCCAGGATTTAGATATCTCTCCACTTAGTTGTACCGCCAGGAGCAGAGGATGGAGAGAATGATGAGCACAGTGAGTGACATGCGAGGCTCCATGAGCCAGATACAAGACTCGATGCACCACATGCATCAGGACATAGAGAGCTTGAGTACCTACATGGAGGAGATGGGTAACTTTCTATATGAGCGTTTCGATTTTCAGGACCCCAGGAGGAGTGGAGAGCATGGAGGTCACCAGAGAGCACCACCTACTAATCCTATGGACACCGCAGCTCAGAGCACTGAAGAGCTAGGATCAGATGGCGGTGAAGATTGGTAGAGTCTTGTGAGTATCTCTTCTCCCTTTTATCTTTTGTCTTTCATTTTCTGTATATTATTGATATTTCATGTGTTGAAGGGAAAGATGCTTCTTCTACGCCATTGTGTCCGCTGTCACTACTACTCTGTTTTTCATGCTTATCTTTCTATTTTCGATGGGGTTGTATAATGATGATTGATAATATTCTCTTCGATGTGGTTGTATAATACTTGATGATACTTTTATGATTTTTTCTTCAATATGGTTGTATTTACATGATAATATTTTGATGATGATGAATATATTCTTGATATGAATGATTTATGGCTTTGATCAACTTTTGAGATTATTGAATATGACTTGATTGATATTTGATGTTGATGGGTAAATTCAAAATTTAGATTAGAACAATATCTATCATGTCAGATTTATTTCTCTTATACATATCTACTTTTGAAATTTTTCATTGGTTGATAAGTGAGATTTTGGGGAGATATGTTGTTTGAATAATTTGATTTAAAAGTAAAACTACTTTTTAATGGAGAGGCCAACCCTGCCCCTAGAAGGTCTGGCAGGACCAGGAGGAAGCCCATCAGATATGGCTTTTCCTCCTAGGTCACCCTTCTTTCCTTATTTGCACTTTCCTTATTTTCAATTTTCTTTGGTAAGAATAAGCTCTAGAACACCTTGTAGTTTCCTTATTAGATTAGGCATTGCCTTCTATAATAGTCTATTGGTTTTTGTGTCAATAATTGGGCAGGTTAAAGCCCAGCTCAAGGGGAAGCTAAAGAAGCTCAAGCTAAGCTACTCAAGTGGAGCTCCAATTATGGAAAGAAGCACTTCAACACCTTAACTAGAGACTTCAAGTTGAAGGAGCTTACATTGAATGAAGCTCCACCTTCCAAATCAGCCCAAGGCGCCACCTTTGGAGAAGAATTCGAATGCAAGGAAGAACCAGCCCACCTCTTGCCATTTGTGCCAAGCCTTCAATGCGCCTCTATCAAGATCCACAAATCAGGGAGAGAATTAAAGCCAACAAATGTGTTCACACCTTGTTTGGAAGGAGGCCACCGAATACTCATCTACAAAGGAATCCCCTCAACGTTTGAATCAAGCCAACAAAAGGAAAGAGCCCAAGAGGATTCGGCCAGAAGAAAGCTCCATCAAAGAAAGAAATTCAAAATTCAAATTGCTAAAGGAAATGTTTTAATTGAGCATTAATTGCTTCCATATCTTTGCAATTGCGCCTAGGGTGGAATGTCACCTTTACCCATGGCTTGATTGAGCCTATAAGTTGTAACCCCTCTTCTTATTGTCAAATTAGTTGCCTAGATGAAAAGGCTTGAGTTTGCAATGGTGCTTGTGTCGCCAAAGAAATTCTATCTCCCCCTCTTCTAAAGGGCCGAGCCCTTTCCCTTCCCCTCTTCTCCTCCTTCTCTATTCCACCTACAACCGAACCCTTGAAGGTCTCTTCAACACCTCTTGCGCACATCTGAAGAAAGTTCAACCTCTTGCCCACGTCAAAGAACAAGAAGTGACCTCTTGGATTCATCCAACTCTCGGTTACATGAAGAACTTCTCCTTTGAAGGCAACCAACGGCTAAGTTCTTTCACCCTTCCTCTCGTTTGTGCTTTGAACTCTTTCCTACACTAATTTGAGTTGTGTTCTTTGAAGGTTGGTGCAAGGTTTGGAAGAACCTCTTGGTGCAAGTGTTTCCCCTCTTCTTTTCCCCCTCTCCTCCTTAGTTAAGTGTTATGGGAATTTGTGAGGCTTAACCTCCCCCTTAGTTTCTGATCTGTAATATGAATCCGTGGAATGTGAGGATCTCGCATGTCTGTGTTTGTTTGTAATGATGCAACTCCTTCCATTAGAGTAGGACCGTTGAAGACCGGGATGTCACGATCCTTCTATTCTCAAGGATCGCACTGTGAGTATTCCTTCTAGTAATTTCAATTCATAGATTAAGTGTCATTTCAATTTGTAGTTTCAAAGTAACTTAGTTCCGGGTATTCTCTACTTATAAAATACAAAAAAAATTGTTTTCAATTTTGTTAGAAGTAATCCGGTTTTTTTTTATCTTACAAAATACAAAAACTATCTTCTCAAAGCGTTGTTTGCATGCACCGTGTTTGTGGATGATCCCCGCCTCCATCAGTTTGGTATCAGAGCCTATCTTAGAATAGATTTTTAGCCTCAAAACTAATTTTCAACTTCTAAGATTTTTCTTGGACCTAGGTGTTTTAAAGAAAGTGGTTTTTCATAATTGGCTACTATCTCTTATCATACTATTCTTAGGAGCCTTATTTTCAAAAACTACTTTCTTTTAAAACTACTACCACAATGACTACTAGATCTGGAACAAACTACAATAATCACCCTGAAACTGAACCTAATGAGACTGGTAGGATGTTTCAAATGATAATGAATAGGTTTGACCAAATGGACACTAGGATTCAAAATTCTAGAAATCCGTAGAGGCTCTAGATCCTCTAGTCGCCCCTCAAGTGAACCCATCCTAGAGCAACCCACTCAAGACAATAGGAATTTTCCTAGGGAAGACCAAGAACCTGAATGGGATGAACCACCTGCTCAAACTCGCCACAGACCTAGGGAGGATGATGTGCAACGCAACATCAAACTCACCCCCCCCCCAACCTTTAGTGGTTCCCTTGACCCTAGAGAGTTCTTAGATTGGGTTGACAAACTCGAACGATATTTTGATTGGAGCATGATGCCTAGTCGATCTAAGGTTAGGTTCACCCGTTATCTCTTAGAGGGCACAGCTAGATTATACTGGACGAGTGTAGAGAGAAACCAAGAAATGTTTAGGCACACTCCTATTGAGAGATGGGAAGATATGTGAGAAAAGCTTAGGGAAAAGTATGTCCCTCCTTACTTCCAACTCAAGATAATTGATGAAGCCATGAGCCTAGTCCAAGGTAGCCAATCTGTCACTGATTACACCACTAGGTTTGATGAGCTCCTTTTAAGGAGTGGCATCCATGAAGAATCCCATGTCTCCCTTAGCAGATATAAGAATGGACTTAGACCCGAGATCAAAAGAGGAATGACATATTTCCAAATAGAGTCTAGAGAAATCACCTACCAAAGAGCCTTAGAGGTAGAGGAAAACCAAAAGAGAGCTTTTAGGAGGGAGTTTAGTTCCCCTAGAACTTATCCTAAGACACCTACATCAAACCCCTCAAGCTCCCAACCCTAAGCCCCAACATCAACACCCTCTAGACCTAGAACTGTCCAAGAACCTAGAGTCACTAGCCATGCTTGTCACTGTTGGGGTATGCCCTTAAGGCTAATGTTTGTGGCCTTGGGATTGTAACAGTATCATGTATAAACTCTTATGTTTATAAAGGCATGGTTATTATTCAAGGTTGTTACATTGTCTGCTGCAATAATTGTACTTCTGAATAATGTCTCAAAGCTGTTCAGCTGGGCTGACATGCTATAAAGTCCTTAGTCGAGATATCTTGGTGAACATGAGACAGCCTTGATATGATTGAGACTAATATGTGCTCTAATCTTATAGGATGCTTCGAGCATGGAATAAGATGTAGACTCATGGGTACATTGGATGTACTGGACAGACCCTACTAGGATATTCAATTGCTTGTCACAATGTGAATGATCCTTGTATGTGTACAAGTGGCACATTTCCTTTGACTTGAGATCACTTGTGTTTCTAAATGATGATTGTCATTGTTTTGAGGTAGTTCAATATCATTTGAAACATAATGATTATAGACTATCTTGGATGGTGAGCTTGAATCAGGTTAGGGCACCAGTGATAGACATAGGATTGCCGTCTCCTTGTTTAAGGAGTGTGATGTTCTAAAGGGGCCCCCTGGATGAGATGATTGAGAAAGTGTATGGCCATACCCAGATGACTGTGTTCATCTGATCTAATCATGCTCATCATATTGGAGTTACGAGCTTGACAGGCTTGTCCAATAAAGAACATCCAGTGGCAGAGGAAGCATGTATGCCTTGTGAGTTGGATTCACACTTGTGCTGTGTTTTGGGTGTAGTCTTGGAAGACTCTTTCCTTTATATTGGGAGACAGTGATGTGTTGCTAGATACCCCTCACTGATCGTGATAACGTGAGTTATCGTTACCGACATTTAAAGGAAACCCTCAGGGTCGCACAATTTGATGATATGGCTTACTTAAGTCAGATCGTGTGGACTGAATTATTTAGGTTCAGTTTTAAAGGGATTTAATCTCTGATTGAAAGTGAGATCTGGTCTGATCATGTTTGATTGATTAGGTCTTGAGATCGGTAAGCTTCGATTGAGAGAATTGATGCTAGATTGGTGAGATCAAGAGCATCAAGAGATCAACGGTCAGATCTTAAGCCTTAGGGGTTTAATTTGATCTGGACTAAAGGCTTGGGCTAGTTTGATTTGGTCTTTGAACCAAATGCAATTGAACCATGGCTCGGTTCAAAGAGGAGCGATTGGTTCACTTGATGTGAACGCAAGATCGCATGAGAGTATGAGGCGAGTTTTTGGCTTGCTATTTTTAGAAGCCACGCTCCCACGTTCAACGAGAACGTTGCACTCGTCGCCTCTTTATTCTCTCGCTCTTGTGTGGTAAAAGGGTTACACAAAAGAGGGGAGCGAGAGCTTGATGGTCCTAGCCGCAAGAGATCTTATCTCCTCCATACGAAGGACTCCTTGAAGATTTGCTAGCACAAAGTCTCCGAGGAAGTAGTCGCCTTCTCATTGTGTGCGTCATCTTTGGAGAAAAGGCATTTGCGTTTTTGCTTCCAAGGCGCCATCTAGAAATGGCTATGGTATGAATTCTTATCATGAATACTTGTTATTAAAAGTTAATCATGTGACATGTTTTCGATCCTATGAAACCCTAGCATCCGCTGCCCATATTATGTTTGCGCCACCTTAGGGTTTCGCCCCCCTTAGATACAAGGGACTTTCAATTGGTATCAGAGGCATGTTTGATGCATGATTCATATGATTACTTTATGTTATGTATTGTGATCCATGTTTGCGCAAGCTGAATAGACCTAGGGTTATCTTCATGCGAAATTTTTACATGCTTGTCTTGACGCATGTTTAGTTATTTGTGGCGCATGAATGATGTTTCTTTGGTTGCGCTTATGGGTTAGATCTATAGTGTATGCGAAAGTTTACATGATGCTTTCAGCATGTCGAAACTCAAGATATGTTTCCTTTAGTTGGCGCATGCTTTGGTTTTTCTAAAAACAAAAACAAAACTCTTGTGCGACTCACATTAGATCTAACTAGCGCCTGCTTTAAACCCTTAGACGGGTTATTAGGGTTGAAGTCATCTTCTAGATAGATCCAAACTGTCTTATCAGACTATCTGACAGCCTAGATGGGTCGACCAGATAGCACCTTGGCGCAAGCCTGAGGTGGCTATAGGTCGACTGCAGACGGCGTGTAGCGATGTCTGGTTGAGACAACCTTGAACGCACATGAGTTAGGCCCGGGGTCACACCCGCCTGCCAGACCTCATTGTGGTCGTTCAGCCCTAGGCGCATGCATGGTTGACCATTTGGTCGACTCAAGTCAGTTAGGACTTGGTGCATGCAAGGGCAATGGATCTGACTAGATTGATGAGTGGATCCCTATTAATGGACCGTTGTAAGGCAGCAGGGCAAATAAGGAAATTAAAATTGATGCCAATGGGGTTTTTCAAAATTTTATTTTCCTGATTGGATCACATGAAATCAGATGCCATTTGCTTGTTTATTTCATCTTATGTGGGCTGCCCGTTTTATTGTGTGCTGTGCTGGGGCCTGCGTGCCTGGAAATTAAAGTTGTAAATTATTTATTGTGATCTGCGTATCACATTGTATTTAATTTATAAAATGTAATTGACCTGCGTGTCAATCTTGTCTAGATAGATTAATTTGTAAGTTAATCAGACAAGAGCATAGAGCACACTTGGCAGAGGCGCATGCAGCAGTGGCTTGACCAGGTGGGAGGTCCAGGGTTCGACTCTGGGACCAGGCGCATTTTCCCTGGTAGGAGCACCTAAGCTGCAGATGGCGCTTGGGCCCTGGTTTGGGCCAGATGAGCAGCAAAAGACCCATGAAGAAAAGCAAGTGAAGACTTAAGTTAATTAAGGTCTTACTTAGGCTATGGGCTTTTACCACATAAGATCCATGCTTTCTTTTATTGCTTAAATAAGTAGAACAGCATGATTTATTTATCTTCTGCTATCACCATTGGAAATGAATGATAGTGAAGAAGATAAAAGACCGTTAAAATCCAACGCTAAAATATCAAGCTCGTATGCCTTCTGACGCGAAACCTCACTGTTCTGATTATCGTTGGAGCCGTGTTGTACCCACTCAGTGGGCACGTCCATCTATCTTCAGACGGTGCGGGATTACACCTGCGTGTTACAGAGAAGGGATTTATCGCTTCTCGTTGCTCAGCATAGCACGTGGTGGTCCAGGGAGTAGGTCGGGTCAGCTTGACCATGTAGACTACATATGTGGCGCATATGGTAGCGCATGGAGGCAGCCATCTGTGGGGTCAGAGATTGTGTTGTACCAACTCAGTTGGCACAGTCTGCTGGATTGCCCAGATGAAGGGGAATCGCACGGGTTGGCGATTGGCTGGGAAAGCCTACCAGAGATTAGTGCTTGTACTCTCTGTGCATCTTATCTCGCCTGAGCGGGACGCGGAGACCAAGTGTGAAATCTGGATCCCATCTCACTAAAAGAGTTCTACTCTTTCGGGCTGTTTTGCTAGATTTTTCAGCCAGATAAAATAGTGAGAAAAAGAATCATTCTTAAGTCCTGAATAGATTCTTTACATTGATACTGACCTTGCTGTTCTTGCATTGTTGTAGATTCCTGCAGCAACGAACACCATGAGCTTCAATGTGCGATCCCTACTGGAAAGGGAGAAGTTTGCTGGGCCGAACTTCTCAGACTGGTTCGGACACCTTAAGATTGTTCTTAAGGCAGAGAGGAAACTGTATGTCCTCGAGACGGCGATACCGCCTCAGCCCGCTCCGAACGCCGCAAGGGCGGTTCGGGAAGCTTATGAAAAGCACGTCAATGATAGCATTGATGTCGCTTGCCTGATGCTAGCGTCTATGACGCCACCGCTGCAGCGTCAGCATGAGGATATGTCTGCTATAGACATGATAGCAAACCTCAAGATGCTGTATGCTGCACAGGCGAGGACAGAACGCTATAATCTGACAAAGCTTTTCTTTCAGAGCAAACTGGCTGAAGGGAGCCCAGTGGGAGCTAACGTGCTCAAGATGATTGGGCACAAGGAGGCTCTAGAGAAACTGGGGCATACCATCAACCAGGAGCTTGCTGTAGACATTATTCTGCAGTCTCTCCCGCCCTCTTTCGATGCGTTCATCATTAACTTTAATATGAACAAAATCGATTGTACTCCGGCAGAGCTGCTGAATATGCTCTTGACTACTGAGGAGACTCTGAAGGGAAAGCCTTCGACCTCTGTCTTAATGGTTCCTTCTAGGAACAAGAAGAAGGGGAAGAAGGGCAAGGCCCCTGTCAAGAGTTACAGCAAGGCTCTGAAGCAAAAAGTTAAGCGGTCAAAGGAATACAGATGTTTCCATTGTGGCCAACTGGGTCACTGGAAAAAGGACTGTAAAGCGCTCCAAGGAGATAAGAGGGGAAGCGTCGCTTCTGGCTTAGGTATATACGTGACGGAAGTCATGTTTTCATCTTCTTCTATTTCATGGGTGTTAGACACTACATGTGGAGTTCACATTTGTTCAAATGTACAGGAACTCAAGAGAAGAAGACAGGTGGGACAACATGAGGTGGACCTACGAGTTGGAAACGGGGCACGGGTTGCTGCTGTTGCTGTAGGAGACTATTTCATCTCTGTGCCATCTGGGCTTGTATTAGAACTGAACAATTGTTACTTTGTTCCCAGCATTACTAAAAATATTATCTCCATTCCTGCTCTTGTCAGGAAGGGGTTTTCCTTTGAATGCAATATTTCAAAGTGTGTTCTTTCTCTTGATAATATTGTTTATGCTACTGGTTCAATTAACAATGGGTTATTCATGTTGGACATGGAATGTTCTATACAAAACATTGATAATAAGAAAGCCAAGTATGCTGATGACAACACCTTGCTATGGCATAGTCGTTTAGGCCATATTAACAAGAAGCGCATTAAGCGGTTGCATGATCATGGACTGCTGGGATCATTCTCCTATGAGGAGATTGATACATGCAAGGCTTGTTTAATGGGTAAAATGACGAAGTCACCTTTTCCTAACAAAGGTCAAAGGGCTTCAGGTTTACTTGACCTTATACACAGTGATGTGTGTGGGCCATTTAGTAAACATGCCAGAGGTGGCTATCAGTACTTCATTACCTTTACTGATGATTTCAGTAGGTATGGGTATGTCTATCTGATGAGACATAAAAGTGAATCTTTAGACAAGTTCAAAGAGTTCAAGAATGAAGTACAGAATCAGCTAGGCCGAAATATCAAGGCACTTCGTTCTGATCGAGGTGGAGAATACTTGAGTCATGCGTTTACTGACTATCTGAAGGAGTGTGGGATTATCTCACAGCTCACTCCGCCAGGAACACCGCAATGGAATGGTGTGTCCGAGAGGAGAAATAGAACGTTACTTGATATGGTTCGTTCTATGATGAGTCAGGCTACTCTTCCATATTCCTTTTGGGGTTTTGCACTGGAGACAGCTGCAAAGGTACTAAACCGAGTGCCATCCAAGGCAGTTTCTAAGACTCCATATGAGTTATGGTATGGGAAACAGCCGAGCTTGACATTTATCAGGATCTGGGGCTGCGAGGCTTATGTCAAAAAGCTCGCCTCTGGGAAACTAGAGAGCAGATCTGACAAATGTATCTTTGTCGGTTACCCTAAGGAAACTAAGGGTTATTATTTCTTCGATCCCAAAGAGAACAAGGTATTTGTTGCTCGGACGGCCATATTTCTTGAGAAGGAGTTTCTTCTGCAAGAGGCCAGTGGGAGAGAAATAAAGCTGGAAGAGAATCCAGAGGAAGGACAAAGTAGTCAAGCACAGTTGGATGAGCCTGAGCCAGTTGATCAGGTTACGAAACAACCTGAGGCTCAGATATCACGGGAACCGCGAAGATAGGGAAGGATCCGTCGACAGCCTGAGCGCTATGACGGAGTCTACATCATTGATAATGATGAACCCCTTACTTATGCGGATGCGGTCAGTGGACCGGAGTCAGCGAGATGGCTTGAAGCTATGCGCGCCGAGATGGACTCCATGTCAGATAACCAAGTCTGGGATTTGGTTGATCCGCCTCCGGGAGTTATCCCTATAGGCTGTAAATGGATCTTCAAGAAGAAGATTGACATGGATGGTAACGTGGTTACCTATAAAGGCAGGCTAGTTGCGAAAGGTTTCAAACAAATCTACGGGATTGATTATGATGAAACTTTCTCACCTGTAGCTATGTTTAAGTCTATTCGGATTCTTTTCGCGATAGCAGCATATTACGATTATGAGATCTGGCAAATGGATGTGAAGACGGCTTTCCTGAATGGAAATCTGGATGAGGATGTGTATATGACACAACCTGAAGGTTTCAATATTCCATCAGATCGTCATAAAATATGCAAGTTAAAGAAGTCCATTTATGGACTTAAACAAGCATCAAGAAGCTGGAATATTCGTTTTGATGAATCAATCAGTGAATTTGGTTTTATCAAGAACAAGGATGACCCGTGTGTATATAAGAGGTTTAGTGGGAGCGTGATTACTTTCCTAGTCCTCTACGTCGATGATATCTTGATCATTGGAAATGACATTCCCGAAATGCATGCGGTTAAGGCATGGCTAAGGAAATGTTTCCAAATGAAAGATCTTGGAGAAGCAGCCTATGTATTAGGTGTGAAGATCTACAGGGATAGATCTAAGAGGCTTCTCGGGCTGTGCCAGAGTACTTACATCGATAAAGTCCTGGAGAGATTTCATTTAGAGAATTCTAAAAGAGGATATCTTCCAGTCAGACATGGTCTGAATCTTTCGAAGAGTTAGTGTCCACAAACACAGACTGAGAAAGATGAAATGGACAATACGCCTTATGCTTCGGCTATTGGGTCCATTATGTATGCGATGTTGTGTACTCGCCCAGACGTCGCTTACGGGTTAAGCGTGACCAGTCGGTTCCAAAGTAATCCAGGTATGGCGCACTGGATTGCGGTCAAGAACATTTTAAAATATCTGCGGAGGACCAAAGATATGTTCTTGATATATGGTGGTCAGGAAGAACTCAGTATAGAAGGATATACTGACGCTTCGTTCTAGTCTGACCAGGATGATTTCCGATCGCAATCAGGCTATGTTTTTAGCTTGAATGGAGGAGCAGTGGTGTGGAAGAGTTTCAAACAGTCAACTGTTGCTGATTCCACAACAGAAGCCGAGTATGTTGCAGCCTCGGAAGCATCCAAGGAGGCAGTGTGGATTCGTAAGTTCGTGAGAGAACTTGGTGTTGTTCCTTCGAGTGCAGATCCTTTGGTTATCTTCTGTGATAACACTGGAGCAATCGCACAAGCAAAGGAACCACGGTCGCACCAGAAGTCCAAGCACATACAGAGACGGTTTCACTTGATCAGGGAGATCATAGATCGTGGCGAGATCAAAGTCTGCAAGGTACATACAGATGACAATCTGGCAGACCCGCTTACCAAGCCTCTGGCGCAGCAGAAGCATGAGAAGCACTGTAATAACATGGGTTTGAGATTTCTCAACCATTAGATTAAGTGCAAGTGGGAGATTGTTGGGGTATGCCCTAAAGGCTAATGTTTGAGGCCTTGGGATTGTAACAGTATCATGTATAAACTCTTATGTTTATAAAGGCATGGTTATTATTCAAGGTTGTTACATTGTCTGCTGCAATAATTGTACTTCTGAATAATGTCTCAAAGCTGTTCAGCTGGGCTGACATGCTATAAAGTCCTTAGTCGAGATATCTTGGTGAACATGAGACAGCCTTGATATGATTGAGACTAATATGTGCTCTAATCTTATAGGATGCTTCGAGCATGGAATAAGATGTAGACTCATGGGTACATTGGATGTACTGGACAGACCCTACTAGGATATTCAATTGCTTGTCACAATGTGAATGATCCTTGTATGTGTACAAGTGGCACATTTCCTTTGACTTGAGATCACTTGTGTTTCTAAATGATGATTGTCATTGTTTTGAGGTAGTTCAATATCATTTGAAACATAATGATTATAGACTATCTTGGATGGTGAGCTTGAATCAGGTTAGGGCACCAGTGATAGACATAGGATTGCCGTCTCCTTGTTTAAGGAGTGTGATGTTCTAAAGGGGCCCCCTGGATGAGATGATTGAGAAAGTGTATGGCCATACCCAGATGACTGTGTTCATCTGATCTAATCATGCTCATCATATTGGAGTTACGAGCTTGACAGGCTTGTCCAATAAAGAACATCCAGTGGCAGAGGAAGCATGTATGCCTTGTGAGTTGGATTCACACTTGTGCTGTGTTTTGGGTGTAGTCTTGGAAGACTCTTTCCTTTATATCGGGAGACAGTGATGTGTTGCTAGATACCCCTCACTGATCGTGATAACGTGAGTTATCGTTACCGACATTTAAAGGAAACCCTCAGGGTCGCACAATTTGATGATATGGCTTACTTAAGTCAGATCGTGTGGACTGAATTATTTAGGTTCAGTTTTAAAGGGATTTAATCTCTGATTGAAACTGAGATCTGGTCTGATCATGTTTGATTGATTAGGGCTTGAGATCGGTAAGCTTCGATTGAGAGAATTGATGCTAGATTGGTGAGATCAAGAGCATCAAGAGATCAACGGTCAGATCTTAAGCCTTAGGGGTTTAATTTGATCTGGACTAAAGGCTTGGGCTGGTTTGATTTGGTCTTTGAACCAAATGCAATTGAACCATGGCTCGGTTCAAAGAGGAGCGATTGGTTCACTTGATGTGAACGCAAGATCGCATGAGAGTATGAGGCGAGTTTTTGGCTTGCTATTTTTAGAAGCCACGCTCCCACGTTCAACGAGAACGTTGCACTCGTCGCCTCTTTATTCTCTTGCTCTTGTGTGGTAAAAGGGTTACACAAAAGAGGGGAGCGAGAGCTTGATGGTCCTAGCCGCAAGAGATCTTATCTCCTCCATACGAAGGACTCCTTGAAGATTTGCTAGCACAAAGTCTCCGAGGAAGTAGTCGCCTTCTCATTGTGTGCGTCATCTTTGGAGAAAAGGCATTTGCGTTTTTTCCAAGGCGCCATCTAGAAATGGCTATGGTATGAATTCTTATCATGAATACTTGTTATTAAAAGTTAATCATGTGACATGTTTTCGATCCTATGAAACCCTAGCATCCGCTGCCCATATTATGTTTGCGCCACCTTAGGGTTTCGCCCCCCTTAGATACAAGGGACTTTCAGTCACCAAGTAGGACATTACATGAAAGACTGCCCCAAGAGAGTCATATACTTAGGTGAAGAAAAACATGAGGAAACATATGAGGAAAACCATGAAGAAACCCACAACCCTGACTCTGGATGTATGATCTGTGAAGAATTAGTTTATGATAGTGGTGAAGAGCAAACCCAAGATACCTTCGGAGTGGTTAGGTGCACCCTAATCAAACCCATCCCAACTGAGGACTGGCGTAGGACCAGTATTTTCCACACCTACACGAAATGCAATGGCAATATGTGTAAAGTCGTGATAGATGGGGGAAGTAGTCTGAACGCAATCTCTCACACAGCCTTAGTGAAGTTCAACCTTAAGGCAGAACCGCACTCTAATCCCTATAGCATATCCTAGGTCAACCAGTCTAGTGTCCCAGTTACCCATAGGTGCTTAGTGCCTCTTCAGTTTGCCATCTACCAAGGCAAGATTTGGTGTGACGTCATAACCATGGATGTCACCCAAGTCTTACTCGGTCGCCCTTGGTTATTTGACATGGATGTTATCCACTACGGTCGGACTAACACCTATGTCTTTAGCCAAGATGGGCAAAAGATCAAGCTGAAGCCTTCCATGCCCAAAGAACTTAAGGTTTCCACCAACAAGGGTATGATAGAGGAAAGTAAGGACCCCAAACCTACCATCCAACTCATAAGGTCCCATGCCTTCACCCAAGACTGCTTAGAGTCCAAACAAGTGTACTCCCTAGTCATTAAGGAAACCAACTTAGATGAGGAGTCACCCATACCCATAGAAGTTGAGACCCTACTCTCAAGGGACTCTGAGCTCACTAGAGATGAACTTCCCAATGGCCTACCTCCCCTTAGAGAAATCCAACATGCCATAGTGTTGGAACCCCTTTCGAGAGGGGGGCAAAAACCCTAATCATGGCGCAAATGAAATTTATGCAAGCGGAAGCAAGGGTTTCAAGATCTTTTGCATGCCATATGTTCAACTATCATAGATTGATAAGAACAAGGGGAGATTCATACCAACGGCATAGGCTTGGAATTCGGCTTGGAAGAAGAGAACAAGTTAGGTCTCCTCCACAAGTCCACACACAAGATGAAGATGCTCACTTCCTTGACGTCCCTTGTGCTAGCAAGGCACCCAAGCTATCTTGTCGAATGGAAAGGGGGTGATTAGATGAATCCCTATGGCCGAGAGCTCCTCTTCCTTGTCTTCCTCTTTCGTCAACCACCAAACGAAAAGGATCAAGGCGTTGTCGTCAAGAGACCAACGCTTAAGCGTTTTGGCGTTTAAGCAAAACCGGCTTTGATGACTTTCCATAAATGGAAGACAATCAAGCCATGCGCTCAAGACAAACCAAAAACGCCTATTGGCATTGAACCAAGCGTTCACATTTGTGAACCGGTTCAAGCCAAATCGTCCAATCGAATTTGGTTCATCAAACCAAACCGAAATAGCTCAAGCCACTTGGTCTAGACCAAATTGAACCCTAAGGCTCACGATCTAACCACTCATCTCCTGATGCCCCTGATCTCCCCGATCTAGCATCATTTCTCTCGATCGAAGCTTACCGATCTCAAGCCCTAATCAATCAAACATGATCAGACCAGATCTCACTTACAATCAGAGATTAAACCCCCTTTAATCTGAACTCAAAGAATCCAGTCCATACGATCTGACTCAAGTAAGCCATATCATCAAATTGTGCGACCCTGAGGGTTTCCTTTAAATGTCGGTAACGATAACTTACGTTATCACGACCAGTGAGGGGTATCTAGCAACACATCACTGTCTCCCGATATAAAGGAAAGAGTCTTCCAAGACTTCTCCCAAACCATAGCACAAGTGTGAATCAAACTCACGAGGCATACATGTGTCCTTTGCCACTGGATGTTCTTATTGGACAAGCGTGCCAAGCCTGTAATTCCAATATGTTGAGCATGATTAGATCAGATGCACATAGTCATCTGGGTATGGCCATACACTATCTCAATCATCTCATAAGGGGGCCCTTTAGAACACCACACTCCTTAAACAAGGAGACGACAATCCTATGTCTATCACTAGTGTCCTAACCTGACTCATGATCATTATCCAAGATAGTCTATGATCATTATCTTTCAAATGATATTGAACTACCTCAAAACAATGACAGTCATCATTTAGAAACACAAGTGATCTCAAGTCAGAGGACATGTGCCACTTGTTGCAATCAAGGAATATTCACATTGTGACAAGCAATTGAATATCCTAGTAGGGTCTGTCCAGTACATCCAATGTACCCATGAGTCTACATCTTATTCCATGCTCGAAGCATCCTATAAGATCAGCACACATATTAGTCTCAATCATATCAAGGCTGTCTCAGGTTCACCAAGATATCTCGACTAAGGACATATAGCATGTCAGCCTAGCTGAACAGCTTTGAGACATTATTCAGAAGTACACTTATTACAGCAGACAAGGTAACAACCTGAATAATAACCATGCCTTTTATAAACATAAGAGTTTATTACATGATACTTTTACAATCCCAAGGCCTCAAACATTAGCCTTAAGGGCATACCCCAACAATCTCCCACTTGCACTTAATCTAATGGTTGAGAAATCTCAAACCCATATTATTACAGTGCTTCTCATGCTTCTGCTGCGCCAGAGGCTTGGTAAGCGGGTCTGCCAGATTGTCATCTGTATGAACCTTGCAGATTTTGATCTCGCCTCGATCAATGATCTCCCGGATCAAGTGAAACCGTCTCTGTATGTGCTTGGACTTCTGGTGCGACCGTGGTTCCTTTGCTTGTGCGATGGCTCCAGTGTTATCACAGAAGATAACCAAAGGATCAGCACTCGAAGGAACGACACCAAGTTCTCTCACGAACTTACGAATCCACACTGCCTCCTTGGATGCTTCCGAGGCTGCAACATACTCGGCTTCTGTTGTGGAATCAGCAACAGTTGACTGTTTGAAGCTCTTCCACACCACTGCTCCACCATTCAAGCTGAAAACATAGCCTGATTGCGATCGGAAATCATCCTGGTCCGACTGGAACGAAGCGTCAGTATATCCCTCTATACTGAGTTCTTCCTGACCACCATATATCAAGAACATATCTTTGGTCCTCCGCAGATATTTTAAAATGTTCTTGACTGCAATCCAGTGCGCCAAACCTGGATTACTTTGGAATCGACTGGTCACGCTTAGCCCGTAAGCGACGTCTGGGCGAGTACGCAACATCGCATACATAATGGACCCAATAGCCGAAGCATAAGGCGTATTGTCCATTTCATCTTTTTCAGTCTGTGTTTGTGGACACTGACTCTTTGAAAGATTCAGACCATGTCTGACTGGAAGATATCCACGTTTAGAATTCTCTAAATGGAATCTATCCAGGACCTTATCGATGTAAGTACTCTGGCACAGCCCGAGAAGCCTCTTAGATCTATCTCGGTAGATCTTGACACCTAATACATAGGCTGCTTCTCCGAGATCTTTCATCTGGAAACATTTTCCTAACCATGCTTTAACAGCATGCAGTTCAGGAATATCATTTCCAATGATTAAGATATCATCGACGTAGAGGATTAGGAATGTAATTACGCTCCCACTAAACCTCTTATAAACACACGGGTCATCATCGTTCTTGATGAAACCAAACTCAGAGATTGATTCATCAAAACGAATGTTCCAGCTTCTAGATGCTTGTTTCAGTCCATAAATGGACTTCTTTAACTTGCATATTTTATGACGATCTGATGGATTAGTGAAACCCTCAGGTTGTGTCATATACACATCCTCATCCAGATTTCCATTAAGGAATGCTGTTTTCACATCCATCTGCCAGATCTCATAATCGTAATATGCTGCTATCGCGAAAAGAATCCGAATAGACTTAAACATGGCTACAGGTGAGAAAGTTTCATCATAATCTATCTTGTAGATTTGTTTGAAACCTTTCGCAACTAGCCTGCCTTTATAGGTAACCACGTTACCATCCATGTCAATCTTCTACTTGAAGATCCATTTACAGCCTATAGGGATTACTCCCGGAGGCGGATCAACCAAATCCCAGACTTGGTTATCTGACATGGAGTCCATTTCGGCTCGCATAGCTTCAAGCCATCTAGCTGACTCCGGTCCACTGACCGCATCCGCATAAGTGAGGGGTTCATCATTATCAATGATGTAGACTCCGTCATAGCGCTCAGGCTGACGACGGATCCTTCCCGATCTTCGCGGTTCCCGTGTTATCTGAGCCTCAGGTTGTTCAATAACCTGTTCAACTGGCTCAGGCTCATCCAACTGTGCTTGACTACTTTGTCCTTCCTCTGGATTCTCATCCAGCTTTATTTCTCTCCCACTGGCCTCTTGCAGAAGAAATTCCCTCTCAAGAAATATAGCCGTCCGAGCAACAAAAACCTTGTTCTCTTTGGGATCGAAGAAATAATAACCCTTAGTTTCCTTAGGGTAACCAACAAAGATACATTTCTCAGATCTGCTCTCCAGTTTCCCAGAGGCGAGCTTTTTGACATAAGCCTCGCAACCCCAGATCCTGATAAATGTCAAGCTAGGCTGTTTCCCATACCATAACTCATATGGCGTCTTTGAAACTGCCTTGGATGGCACTCGGTTTAGTACCTTTGCAGCTGTTTCCAGTGCAAAACCCCAAAAGGAGTATGGAAGAGTAGCCTGACTCATCATAGAACGAACCATATCAAGTAACGTTCTATTTCTCCTTTCGGACACACCATTCCATTGCGGTGTTCCTGGCGGAGTGAGCTGTGAGACAATCCCACACTCCTTTAGATAGTCAGTAAATGCATGACTCAGGTATTCACCACCTCGATCAGAACGAAGTGCCTTGATATTACGGCCTAACTGATTTTGTACTTCATTTTTGAACTCTTTGAACTTGTCAAAAGATTCACTTTTATGTCTCATCAGATAGACATACCCATACCTACTGAAATCATCAGTAAAGGTAATGAAGTACTGATAGCCACCTCTGGCATGTTTACTGAAAGGCCCACACACATCACTGTGTATATGGTCAAGTAAACCTGAAGTCCTTTGACCCTTTTGAAGAAAAGGTGACTTCGTCATTTTACCCATTAAACAAGCTTTGCATGTATCAATCTCCTCATAGGAGAATGATCCCAGCAGTCCATGTTCATGCAACCGCTTAATGCGCTTCTCGTTTATATGGCCTAAACGACTATGCCATAGCAAGGTGCTGTCATCAGCATACTTGGCTTTCTTATTATCAATATTTTGTATCGAATATTCCATGTCCAACATGAATAACCCATTGTTAATTGAACCAGTGGCATACACAATATTATCATGAGATAAAACACACTTTGAAATTTTGCATTCAAAGGAAAATCCCTTCCTGACAAGAGCAGGAATGGAGATAATATTCTTGGTAATACTGGGTACAAAATAACAATTGTTTAATTCTAATACAATGCCAGATGGTAAAGAAATGAAATAGTCTCCTACAGCAACAGCAGCAACCCGTGCCCCGTTTCCAACGCGTAGGTCTACCTCATGCTGTCCCACCTGCCTTCTTCTCTTGAGTTCCTGTACATTTGAACAAATGTGAACTCCACATGCAGTGTCCAACACCCATGATATAGAAGAAGATAACATGACCTCAGTCACATATATACCTGAGCCAGAAGCGATGCTTCCCCTCTTATCTCCTTGGAGCGCTTTACAGTCCTTTTTCCAGTGACCCAGCTGGCCACAGTGGAAACACCTGTTGTCCTTCGACCGCTTCACCTTCTGTTTCAGAGCCTTGCTGTAGTTCTTGACAGGGGCCTTGCCCTTCTTCCCCTTCTTCTTGTTCCTTGAAGGAACCATCAAGACAGAGGTCGAAGGCTTTCCCTTCAGAGTCTCCTCAGTAGTCAAGAGCATATTCAGCAGCTCTGCCGGAGTACAATCGATTTTGTTCATATTAAAGTTAATGATGAACGCATCGAAAGAAGGCGGGAGAGACTGCAGAATAATATCTACAGCAAGCTCCTGGTTGATGGTATGCCCCAGTTTCTCCAGAGCCTCCTTGTGCCCAATCATCTTGAGCACGTGAGCTCCCACTGGGCTCCCCTCAGCCAGTTTGCTCTGAAAGAAGAGCTTCGTCAGATTATAGCGTTCTGTCCTCGCCTGTGCAGCATACAGCATCTTGAGGTTCGCTATAATCTCTATAGCCGACATATCCTCATGCTGACGCTGCAGCGGTGGCGTCATAGACGCTAGCATCAGGCAAGCGACATCAATGCTATCATTGACGTGCTTTTCATAGGCATCCCGAACCGCCCTTGCGGCGTTCGGAGCGGGCTGCGGCGGTATCGCCGTCTCGAGGACATACAGTTTCCTCTCTGCCTTAAGAACGATCTTAAGGTGTCCGAACCAGTCAGAGAAGTTCGGCCCAGCAAACTTCTCCCTTTCCAGTAGGGATCGTACATTGAAGCTCATGGTGTTCGTTGCTGCAGGAATCTACAACAATGCAAGAACAGCAAGGTCAGTATCAATGTTCAGAATCAATCCAGGACTTAAGAAAGATTCTTTTCTCACTATTTTATCTGACTGAAAAATCCAGTAAAACAGTCCGAAAGAGTAAAACTCTTTTAGTGAGATGGGATCCAGATTTCATACTTGGTCTCCGCGTCCCGCTCAGGCGAGATAAGATGCACAGAGAGGACAAGCACTAATTTCTGGTAGGCAGTCCCTGCCAATCGCCAGCCCGTGCGATTCCCCTTCATCTGGGCAATCCAGCAGACTGTGCCAACTGAGTTGGTACAACACAGTCTCTGATCCCACAGATGGCTGCCTCCATGTGCTACCATATGCGCCACATATGTAGCCTACATGGTCAAGCTGACCCGACCTACTCCCTGGACCACCACGTGCTATGCTGAGCAACGAGAAGGGATAAATCCCTACTCTGTAACACGTAGGTGTAATCCCGCACCGTCTGAAGATAGATGGACGTGCCCACTGAGTGGGTACAACACGGCTCCAACGATAGTCAGAACGGTGAGGTTTCGCGTCAGAAGGCTTACGAGCTTGATATATTAGCGTTGGATTTTAACGGTCTTTTTATCTTCTTGACTATCATGCAAGTCCTATGGTGATAGCAGAAGATAAACACATGCATTTCTAATTATAAAAGCAATAAATAGAAAGCATGTTGATCTTATGTGGTAAATGCCCATGAACCCTAAGTAAGACCTTAATTTTACTTAAGTCTTCCCTTGAGCTCCTTTTGCATCTCATCTGGTCCAACCCAGGGCTCTAGCTCCTAGAGCACCTCAGGTGCGCCACCAGCTGAATGCCCCTTGGGATGTGTGCCTTTGTGCTCCTGTCTAATCAAATACAATTTGATCTATCTAGACAAGATTGACTCGCAGGTCAATTACATATTATAAATTAAGTACAATGTGATTCGCAGATCACAAATTAATTTACAATTTTAAATCCAGGCACGCAGGCCCCAGCACAGCACACAATAGGGCAACCCACATAAGATTAAATAAACAAGCATAGGCATCAATCAACATGTGATCCATTCATGAAATTAAAATTTTTGAAAAACCCCATGGCATCAATTTTAATTTCCTTATGAGCCCTATAACCTTACAACGGTCCATTGATGGGGATCCACTCATCAAGTCTAGTTAGATCCTTGCCCTTGCATGCACCAAGTCCTAACTGACTCGCGTTGACCTGATGGTCAACCATGCATGCGCCAAGGGCTGAACCACCAACATGAGTTCTGGCAAGCGGGTGTGACCCCGGGCCTAACTCATGTGTGTTCACTGGTTGTCTCAACCAGACCTCGCTACACGCCTGTGATGCAATCGACCTATAGCCACCTCGTGCTTGCGCACAGGTGCCATCTGGTCGATCCATCTAGGCTGTCAGATGGTCTGATCAGACTAGTTTGATCTAACATAGAGGATGCTTTCAACCCCATCAACCCGTCTAAGGGTTTACAATAGGTGCAACTTAGATCTAATTCATGGGCGCGCAAGATGTTTTGTTTTGTCAAAAACAACATGTAAGAAGCGCCAATCAAACATGCGCCAACAACAACACTTGTAGAGTCCCCTTCAAGGGGGAGCGCAACTTTGACAACAACAAACAACAAGCACCTATACATGCGGCTTAGAACAACAAACATCATGCATGAAGTTTTCGCATCATAAATTTTTCATGAGCTTGCGCATGTAACCAACCATAGATCTAAGCATAAATGTAAACATGGATCACATCAGCAAACATAATAGCATGCATAGACGGCTCTGATACCAATTGATGGAACCCCTTTCGAGAGGGGGGCAAAATCCCTAATCATGGCGCAAATGAAATTTATGCAAGCGGAAGCAAGGGTTTCAAGATCTTTTGCATGCCATATGTTCAACTATCATAGATTGATAAGAACAAGGGGAGATTCATACCAACGCCATAGGCTTGGAATTCGGCTTGGAAGAAGAGAACAAGTTAGGTCTCCTCCACAAGTCCACACACAAGATGAAGATGCTCACTTCCTTGACGTCCCTTGTGCTAGCAAGGCACCCAAGCTATCTTGTCGAATGGAAAGGGGGTGATTAGATGAATCCCTATGGCCGAGAGCTCCTTTTCCTTGTCTTCCTCTTTCGTCAACCACCAAACGAAAAGGATCAAGGCGTTGTCGTCAAGAGACCAATGCTTAAGCGTTTTGGCGTTTAAGCAAAACCGGCTTTGATGACTTTCCATAAATGGAAGACAATCAAGCCATGCGCTCAAGACAAACCAAAAACGCCTATTGGCATTGAACCAAGCGTTCACATTTGTGAACCGGTTCAAGCCAAATCGTCCAATCGAATTTGGTTCATCAAACCAAACCGAAATAGCTCAAGCCACTTGGTCTAGACCAAATTGAACCCTAAGGCTCACGATCTAACCACTCATCTCCTGATGCCCCTGATCTCCCCGATCTAGCATCATTTCTCTCGATCGAAGCTTACCGATCTCAAGCCCTAATCAATCAAACATGATCAGACCAGATCTCACTTACAATCAGAGATTAAACCCCCTTTAATCTGAACTCAAAGAATCCAGTCCATACGATCTGACTCAAGTAAGCCATATCATCAAATTGTGCGACCCTGAGGGTTTCCTTTAAATGTCGGTAACGATAACTTACGTTATCACGACCAGTGAGGGGTATCTAGCAACACATCACTGTCTCCCGATATAAAGGAAAGAGTCTTCCAAGACTTCTCCCAAACCATAGCACAAGTGTGAATCAAACTCACGAGGCATACATGTGTCCTTTGCCACTGGATGTTCTTATTGGACAAGCGTGCCAAGCCTGTAATTCCAATATGTTGAGCATGATTAGATCAGATGCACATAGTCATCTGGGTATGGCCATACACTATCTCAATCATCTCATAAGGGGGCCCTTTAGAACACCACACTCCTTAAACAAGGAGACGACAATCCTATGTCTATCACTAGTGTCCTAACCTGACTCATGATCATTATCCAAGATAGTCTATGATCATTATCTTTCAAATGATATTGAACTACCTCAAAACAATGACAGTCATCATTTAGAAACACAAGTGATCTCAAGTCAGAGGACATGTGCCACTTGTTGCAATCAAGGAATATTCACATTGTGACAAGCAATTGAATATCCTAGTAGGGTCTGTCCAGTACATCCAATGTACCCATGAGTCTACATCTTATTCCATGCTCGAAGCATCCTATAAGATCAGCACACATATTAGTCTCAATCATATCAAGGCTGTCTCAGGTTCACCAAGATATCTCGACTAAGGACATATAGCATGTCAGCCTAGCTGAACAGCTTTGAGACATTATTCAGAAGTACACTTATTACAGCAGACAAGGTAACAACCTGAATAATAACCATGCCTTTTATAAACATAAGAGTTTATTACATGATACTTTTACAATCCCAAGGCCTCAAACATTAGCCTTAAGGGCATACCCCAACACATAGAGCTTGTCCCGGGTTTCACTCTCCCACACTTGCCTTATTATAGGATGAACCCAACTGAGCATCAAGAGCTCAAGAGGCAAGTAGATTAACTTCTAGATAAAGGTTTCATTAGGGAAAGCCTTAGCCCATGTGCAGTACCCGCCCTTCTTACCCCAAAGAAGGATGGAAGTTGGCACATGTGTATAGACTGTAGGGCGATCTTGGAATCTAAGCTGATCAAATCGTGGTTTTTGGAACTTGAAAACTAAAACTAAGCAGAACAGTATACAAGAAATCAAACAACTACGGCAGAGAAAATATATGAGAGAGAATATCAGGGCTTTGGTTTCCACCTCTCAGACGATTTTAGTCGCGCTAAGGAATAAACATCAGTTACTTGGATTTACAGATATGCATAAGGAACCTACCCTATGGCACAAGGTGCCCTCTTTCGAGTGTACACCCCGGTATTTACCCAGAACGTCTCCTACTTTCATGGTGGATCATTCTAGACAAACCCAATGAGTTCCGTGGTAGATTATGAACCCTCAAGCGAAGAACAAGCACTTTTGTGTCGAGCCTTCGCAAGATTCACAATGAGGTTCGATCGTTACGGTCCTACTCTCGTTACGAACTGTAACAACTATGACATGATAATACTTGGCCAGAGTACAAATCAAGAAGTAAGTGCATCAAGTGAAATATGCTTAAGATATGATCCAAATAGCAAAGTTAATACATGAGTTGCAAATAAAAATCGTCAGAGGGCTTCAACCTAGCCCTGAAAATAGGTTTACTCTACAACCATCGTTGAATCGCTCAAAATACTCTCTTTAAACATAGGAAAATCATAGGAAAAGGTTTCTAAGAGGGAGGAGACGATGAACCAAACGAAATAACCAAAGATTGCTGAGTTCCAACGCTCGAATCTCCAAAAATCACCCAAAAGTCACCTTTTCGCCGTCGACTTCGGCCCTAGCCACTTCGTCGCAATATTCCTCGATCATTAGGTCATGAAATTTTGGGCTTTTATATTCTTTCTCTTCGCTTGAAGTAAGCTTTCCAAAAAGTCCTCACTTGCTAAATTTGGACTTGAATCGGGCCTGAAATCAGCGAGAAACCGAGTGGAGGTCGGGTTGTTCCGACAGCTTCACAGGTGAACCCCGTGGGGTTCACCAGGTGGTGAAGTGCTCGGCGCAGATCTGTTGCGAAATAATCACAGGTGAACCTCGTGGGGTTCACCTACTAGTGAAATCCTCGGCATATTTATATGCAGGTATCTTCAGACAGAATCACGGGTGAACCCCATGGGGTTCACCTGCTAGTGAAGTGTGTGGCAGATTTCAGAAACCTTTGACATCATCGGTGAACCCCACCGTGTTCACCAGGCAGTGACCTGCGCGCTGAATTACGTCCTTCGGCAAGATCACGGGTGAACCCCGTGGGGTTCTCTTGGCCGTGAACTCCAGAAAGGGCTCCGATTGAGCCCAAATTTTACGGGCTGCTTCATCTTCTCATAAGGAATCACTCCATGCTTTTAGATTTTTCAAAAAGTCTTCAAATTTGGGTGATTTTACCTAAAATTCAATAAGACAGACGAAAAGTGAAGATTCTAAAGTTTTTAACTTAATAAGCCTTAAAGGAGTGTAAAAACATTAAAATAGGCCTAAATTCATCAGGGAAAGATAACAAAAATCACTACTAAAATGCAAGGCATCACCTGGTTGCGCTGAGTGCTTCATGGCCTGGGCGTGAACGTCGGTGTAGAAGTCCATTTGCCGTAGAATCTTCGGTGTAGCCTCCTCGGATCCTAGGTAGTCTCCCCAAGTGTCTTCTTGGGGTGTTTGGCAACACCCAAATGCGTCTATGACTCTGTCAATTCCCCCGGGGTTGGGAGAGTTCACCTCCAGAGAACAAGGCGCTGTCTTGTCATCGGATGGGGCACCAGTGGACAGGGGTGCATGGAACAGGATGAGGTCAGAGATGTTGAAGACCGGGCTCATGAGCTAATCCTCCAGCAAGTCGAGGATGTAGACGTTGGCACCAACCCTTCGCAGCACCGTGTAGGGCCCGTGATGCCCTACATTCTAATAGTGATTTTTAGTGTTATTCCATGCTAAATATAGGCTTATTTCAATCTTTTCATGCTTCATTTAGACTGATTTACTAAAAAGCTTCAGACTCTTCACTATTTCTTATTTTCATGAAATTCTAGTTAAAATCGCCCAATTTTGAAGTATTCTGAAGATTTTAAGGCCATGGGGTCATTCCCTTAATTCTAATGACTATAAGGAAATAAAGGTTGTCAGTTTAATTCTATTATGATAAAGACCTAATTCACTTCATAAAGGTATTGTCTCACTCTCGTGCAGACAATCATGCAGATAACCGATCCTCACTCTCGTGCAAGATATATTCTCAATGCTATAGATGTTGGGGTATGCCCTTAAGGCTAATGTTTGAGGCCTAAGGATTGTATCAGTATCATGTAATAAACTCTTGTGTTTACAAAGGCATGGTTGTTATTCAGTTTGTTACCTTGTCTGCTGTAATAAGTGTACTTCTGAATAATGTCTCAATGCTGTTCAGCTGGGCTGACATGCTATATGTCCTTAGTCGATGTATCTTGGTGAACATGAGACAGCCTTGATATGGTTAAGACTAATATGTGTTCTAATCTTATAGGATGCTTCGAGCATGGAATAAGATATAGACTCATGGGTACATTGGATGTACTGGACAGACCCTACTAGGATATTCAATTGCTTGTCACAATGTGAATATTCCTTGATTGTATCAAGTGGCACATTTCCTCTGACTTGAGATTACTTGTGTTTCTAAATGATGATTGTCATTGTTTTGAGGTAGTTCAATATCATTTGAAACATAATGATTATAGACTATCTTGGATGGTGAGCTTGAGTCAGGTTAGGGCACTAGTGATAGATAAAGGATTGTCGTCTCCTTGTTTAAGGAGTGTGATGTTCTGAAGGGCCCCCCTTGATGAGATGATTGAGAAAGTGTATGGCCATACCCAGATGACTGTGTTCATCTGATCTAATCATGCTCATCGTATTGGAGTTACAGGCTTGACATGCTTATCCAATAAGAACATCCAGTGGCAAAGGAAACATGCATGCCTTGTGAGTTGATTCACACTTGTGCTATGGTTTGGGTGTAGTCTTGGTAGACTCTTTCCTTTATATCGGGAGACAGTGATGTGTTGCTAGATACCCCTCACTGATCGTGATAACGTGAGTTATCGTTACCGACATTTAAAGAAAACCCTTAGGGTCGCACAATTTGATGATATGGCTTACTTAAGTCAGATCGTGTGGACTGAATTGTTTTGGTTCAGTTTAAAGGGATTTAATCTCTGATTGTAAGTGAGATCTGGTCTGATCATGTTTGATTGATTAGGGCTTAAGATCGGTAAGCTTCAATTGAGAGAATAGATGCTAGATCGGTGAGATCAGGAGCATCAAGAGATGAACGGTTAGATCTGGAGCTTTAGGGTTTAATTAAGATCTAGACTGGATCGCTTGGCTTGGTTGGTTCTTGAACCGAACCAAATTGAACCGGCTCATATATGAGCGCATGGTTCAAAGGGAGATGAGGTGGCGACTTGTTCACTTGGCGTGAACGTTTGAGCGAGTGGTGGTTTCTATTTTTAGAAACCATGATCTCCACTTGGAGATCTCTCACGTTCGAATAGGATTGATTCTATTCTCGCCTCTCCACCCATTATTCCTCTCGGCACTTTTCGTGTGTGGCGACGCTTGGAGCTTTGAGGAGGATTCGGCCAAGAAAGGAAAATCGTCTCCATCCCTTCCATACGTTCAAGACTTCTTGGAACCTTGCTAGCACAAGGAGCACCAAGAAAGTAGGCGCACTCTCATCTTGTGTGCGCATTCTCTGGAGGAGACCCCTGTCGATCTCTGCTTCCTAGACGCCATGCAAACACATGGCTTCGGTATGATCTTCATTCGATCTTCATGCTTCTTAAAAGTTGATCATATGAATGTATAGCATCCGATCCTCTTGAAACCCTACTTCCATTGCTAAAACATAAGAATAAGGTTGCTTGCGCCACCTTAGGGTTTCATCCCCCCCCCCCTTGAAGGGGAACCTACAATTGGTATCAGAGCCGGTTCTATGCATTGTTATTATGATTGCTTTAGCCTTGTGTGATCCATTACTTACGCATATCTCTAGATCTAGGGTTACATGCGAAATCTCTACTATGTGTTGGTTGACGAAAATGCATATTTTCTTTTTTGCGCATGTATGTTGGCGCATGATGTAGTTTTGCTCAAAATATATCACTTGCGCGACCTCACTAGATCTAAGAGGCGCCTGCTGTAAACCCTTAGGCGGGTTATTAGGGTTGAAGTCATCCCCTAGGTTAGATCCAGACAGTCTGATCAGACCATCTGACAGCCTTGATGGGTTGACCAGATAGCACCTGTGTGCAAGCACTTGGTGGCTATAGGTCGACTGCAGACAGGCGTGTAGCGATGTCTGGTTGAGACGACTAGTGAACACACATAAGTTAGGCCCGGGGTCACACCCGCTTGCCAGAACTCATGAGGGTTGTTCAGCCCTGGCGCATGCATGGTTGACCATTTGGTCGACTCAAGTCAGTTAGGACTTGGTGCATGTAAGGGCAGTGGATCTGACTAGGTCTGATGAGTGGATCCCTAGTAATGGACCGTTGTAAGGTAGTAGGGCACATAAGGAAAATTAAAATTGATGCCAATGGGGTTTTCGAAATTTTATTTTCCTATGTTGGATCACATGTTTGATTGTTGCATATGCCTGTTTATTTATTCTTATGTGGGCTGCCCATGTTAAATGTGTGATGTGCTCGGGCCTGCGTGCCTGTATTAAAGTTGTAAATTAATTATTGTGATCTGCGTATCACATTGTATTTAATTTATAAAGTGTAATTGACCTGCGTGTCAATCTTGTCTAGATAGATTAATTTGTAAGTTAATCAGACAAGAGCACAGAGCACACTTGGCAGAGGCGCATGCAGCAGTGGCTTGACCAGGTGGGAGGTCCAGGGTTTGACTCTGGGACCAGGCGCATTTTCCCTGGTGGGCGCATCTCAGCTGCAAATGGCGCTTGGGCCCTGGGTTGGGCCAGATGAGCAGCTAAAGTCCTATGAAGAAAAGCAAGTGAAGACTTAAGTATCTTAAGGTCTTACTTAGGCTATGGGCTTTTACCACATAAGATCCATGCTTTCTTTTATTGTTTAAATAAGTAGAACAGCATGATTTATTTATCTTCTGCTATCACCATAGGTATTGCATGATAGTGAAGAAGATAAAAGACCGTTAAAATCCAACGCTAAAATATCAAGCTCGTAAGCCTTCTGACGCGAAACCTCACTGTTCTGATTATCGTTGGAGCCGTGTTGTACCCACTCAGTGGGCACGTCCATCTATCTTCAGACGGTGCGGGATTACACCTGCGTGTTACAGAGAAGGGATTTATCGCTTCTCGTTGCTCAGCATAGCACGTGGTGGTCCAGGGAGTAGGTCGGGTCAGCTTGACCATGTAGTCTACATATGTTGCGCATATGGTAGCACATGGAGGCAGCCATCTGTGGGGTCAGAGATTGTGTTGTACCAACTCAGTTGGCACAGTCTGCTGGATTGCCCAGATGAAGGGGAATCGCACGGGTTGGCGATTGGCTAGGGCAGCCTACCAGAGATTAGTGCTTGTACTCTCTGTGCATCTTATCTCGCCTGAGCGGGACGCGGAGACCAAGTATGAAATCTAGATCCCATCTCACTAAAAGAGTTCTACTCTTTCGGGCTGTTTTGCTGGATTTTTCAGCCAGATAAAATAGTGAGAAAAAGAATCTTTCTTAAGTCCTGATTGATTCTTAACATTGATACTGACCTTGTTGTTCTTGCATTGTTGTAGATACCTGCAGCAACGAACACCATGAGCTTCGATGTGCGATCCCTACTGGAAAGGGCGAAGTTTGCTGGGCCGAACTTCTCAGACTGGTACGGACACCTTAAGATCGTTCTTAAGGCAGAGAGGAAACTGTATGTCCTCGAGACGGCGATACCGCCTCAGCCCGCCCCGAACGCCGCAAGGGCGGTTCGGGAAGCCTATGAAAAGCACGTCAATGATAGCATTGATGTCGCTTGCCTGATGCTAGCGTCTATGACGCCACCGCTGCAGCGTCAGCATGAGGATATGTCTGCTATAGACATGATAGCGAACCTCAAGATGCTGTATGCTGCACAGGCGAGGACAGAACGCTATAATCTGACAAAGCTTTTCTTTCAGAGCAAACTGGCTGAAGGGAGCCCAGTGGGAGCTCATGTGCTCAAGATGATTGGGCACAAGGAAGCTCTAGAGAAACTGGGGCATACCATCAATCAGGAGCTTGCTGTAGACATTATTCTGCAGTCTCTCCCGCCCTCATTCGACGCGTTCATCATTAACTTTAATATGAACAAAAACGATTGTACTCCGGCAGAGCTGCTGAATATGCTCTTGACTACTGAGGAAACTCTGAAGCAAAAGGTGAAGCGGTCCAAGGAATACAGATGTTTCCACTGTGGCCAGCTGGGTCACTGGAAAAAGGACTGTAAAGCGCTCCAAGGAGATAAGAGGGGAAGCTTCGCTTCTGGCTCAGGTATTTTTGTGACTGAGGTCATGTTTTCTTCTTTTATATCATGGGTGTTGGACACTGCATGTGGAGTTCACATTTGTTCAAATGTACAGGAACTCAAGAGAAGAAGGCAGGTGGGACAGCATGAGGTGGACCTACGCGTTGGAAACGGGGCACGGGTTGCTGCTGTTGCTGTAGGAGACTATTTCATTTCTTTACCATCTGGACTTGTATTGGAACTAGACAATTGTTACTTTGTTCCCAATATTACTAAAAATATTATCTCTATTCCTGCTCTTGTCAGGAAGGGATTTTCCTTTGAATGCAATATTTCAAAGTGTGTTTTATCTTTAGATAATATTGTTTATGCAACTGGTTCAATTAACAATGGGTTATTCATGTTGGACATGGAATGTTCTATACAAAATATTGATATTAAGAAAGCAAAGTATGCTGATGACAGCACCTTGCTATGGCATAGTCGTTTAGGCCATATTAACAAGAAACGCATTAAGCGGTTGCATGATCATGGACTGCTGGGATCATTCTCCTATGAGGAGATTGATACATGCAAGGCTTGTTTAATGGGTAAAATGACGAAGTCACCTTTTCCTCACAAAGGTCAAAGGGCTTCAGGTTTACTTGACCTTATACACAGTGATGTGTGTGGGCCATTTAGTAAACATGCCAGAGGTGGCTATCAGTACTTCATTACCTTTACTGATGATTTCAGTAGATACGGGTATGTCTATTTAATGAGACATAAAAGTGAATCTTTTGAGAAGTTCAAAGAGTTCAAAAATGAAGTACAAAATCAGCTAGGCCGAAATATCAAGGCACTTCGTTCTGATCGAGGTGGAGAATACCTAAGTCATGCGTTTACTGACTATCTGAAGGAGTGTGGGATTATCTCACAGCTCACTCCGCCAGGAACACCCCAATGGAATGGTGTGTCCGAGAGGAGAAATAGAACGTTACTTGATATGGTTCGTTCTATGATGAGTCAGGCTACTCTTCCATACTCCTTTTGGGGATTTGCACTGGAAACAGCTGCAAAGGTACTAAACCGAGTGCCATCCAAGGCAGTTTCAAAGACGCCATATGAGTTATGGTATGGGAAACAGCCAAGCTTGACATTTATCAGGATCTGGGGCTGCGAAGCTTATGTCAAAAAGCTCGCCTCTGGGAAACTAGAGAGCAGATCTGACAAATGTATCTTTGTCGGTTACCCTAAGGAAACTAAGGGTTATTATTTCTTCGATCCCAAAGAGAACAAAGTGTTTGTTGCTCGGACAGCCATATTTCTTGAGAAGGAGTTTCTTCTGCAAGAGGCCAGTGGGAGAGAAATAAAGTTGGATGAGAATCCAGAAGAAGGACAAAGTGCTCAAGCACAGTTGGATGAGCCTGAGCCGGTAGATCAGGTTATTGAACAACCTGAGGCTCAGATATCACGGGAACCGCGAAGATCGGGAAGGATCCGTCGACAGCCTGAGCGCTATGACGGAGTCTACATCATTGATCATGATGAACCCCTCACTTATGCGGATGCGGTCAGTGGACTGGAGTCAACGAGATGGCTTGAAGCTATGCGAGCCGAGATGGACTCCATGTCAGATAACCAAGTCTGGGATTTGGTTGATCCGCCTCTGGGAGTTATCCCTATAGGCTGTAAATGGATCTTCAAGAAGAAGATTGACATGGATGGTAACGTGGTTACCTATAAAGGCAGGCTAGTTGCGAAAGGTTTCAAACAAATCTACGGGATAGATTATGATGAAACTTTCTCACCAGTAGCTATGTTTAAGTCTATTCGGATTCTTTTCGCGATAGCTGCATATTACGATTATGAGATCTGGCAGATGGATGTGAAGACAGCTTTCCTTAATGGAAGTCTGGATGAGGATGTGTATATGACACAACCTGAAGGTTTCACTAATCCATCAGATCGTCATAAAATATGCAAGTTAAAGAAGTCTATTTATGGACTTAAACAAGCATCAAGAAGCTGGAATATTCGTTTTGATGAATCAATCTCTGAGTTTGGTTTCATCAAGAACGAGGATGACCCGTGTGTATATAAGAGGTTTAGTGGGAGCGTAATTACTTTCCTAGTCCTCTACGTCGATGATATCTTGATCATTGGAAATGACATTCCTGAAATGCATGCGGTTAAGGCATGGTTAAGGAAATGTTTCCAGATGAAAGATCTAGGAGAAGCAGCCTATGTGTTAGGTGTGAAGATCTACAGGGATAGATCTAAGAGGCTTCTCGGGTTGTGCCAGAGTACTTACATCGATAAAGTCCTGGAGAGATTTCATTTAGAAAATTCTAAAAGAGGATATCTTCCAGTCAGACATGGTCTGAATCTTTCGAAGAGTCAGTGTCCACAAACACAGACTGAGAAAGATGAAATGGACAATACGCCTTATGCTTCGGCTATTGGGTCCATTATGTATGCGATGTTATGTACTCGCCCAGACGTCGCTTACGGGTTAAGCGTGACCAGTCGGTTCTAAAGTAATCCAGGTCAGGCACACTGGATTGCGGTCAAGAACATCTTAAAATATCTGCGGAGAACCAAAGATATGTTCTTGATATATGGTGGTCAGGAAGAACTCAGTATTGAAGGATATACTGACGCTTCGTTCCAGTCTGACCAGGATGATTTCCGATCGCAATCAGGCTATGTTTTTAGCTTGAATGGAGGAGCAGTGGTGTGGAAGAGTTTCAAACAGTCAACTGTTGCTGATTCCACAACAGAAGCCGAGTATGTTGCAGCCTCGGAAGCATCCAAGGAGGCAGTGTGGATTCGTAAGTTCATGAGAGAACTTGGTGTTGTTCCTTCGAGTGCAGATCCTTTGGTTATCTTCTGTGATAACACTGGAGCAATCGCACAGGCAAAGGAACCACGGTCGCACCAGAAGTCCAAGCACTTACAGAGACGGTTTCACTTGATCAGGGAGATCATAGATCGTGGCGATATCAAAATCTGCAAGGTTCATACAGATGACAATCTGGCAGACCCGCTTACCAAGCCTCTGGCGCAGCAGAAGCATGAGAAGCACTGTAATAATATGGGTTTGAGATTTCTCAACCATTAGATTAAGTGCAAGTGGGAGATTGTTGGGGTATGCCCTTAAGGCTAATGTTTGAGGCCTAAGGATTGTATCAGTATCATGTAATAAACTCTTGTTTTTATAAAGGCATGGTTGTTATTCAGTTTGTTACCTTGTCTGCTGTAATAAGTGTACTTCTGAATAATGTCTCAATGCTGTTCAGCTGGGCTGACATGCTATATGTCCTTAGTCGATGTATCTTGGTGAACATGAGACAGCCTTGATATGGTTAAGACTAATATGTGTTCTAATCTTATAGGATGCTTCGAGCATGGAATAAGATATAGACTCATGGGTACATTGGATGTACTGGACAGACCCTACTAGGATATTCAATTGCTTGTCACAATGTGAATATTCCTTGATTGTATCAAGTGGCACATTTCCTCTGACTTGAGATTACTTGTGTTTCTAAATGATGATTGTCATTGTTTTGAGGTAGTTCAATATCATTTGAAACATAATGATTATAGACTATCTTGGATGGTGAGCTTGAGTCAGGTTAGGGCACTAGTGATAGATAAAGGATTGCCGTCTCCTTGTTTAAGGAGTGTGATGTTCTGAAGGGCCCCCCTTGATGAGATGATTGAGAAAGTGTATGGCCATACCCAGATGACTGTGTTCATCTGATCTAATCATGCTCATCGTATTGGAGTTACAGGCTTGACATGCTTATCCAATAAGAACATCCAGTGGCAAAGGAAACATGCATGCCTTGTGAGTTGATTCACACTTGTGCTATGGTTTGGGTGTAGTCTTGGAAGACTCTTTCCTTTATATCGGGAGACAGTGATGTGTTGCTAGATACCCCTCACTGATCGTGATAACGTGAGTTATCGTTACCGACATTTAAAGGAAACCCTTAGGGTCGCACAATTTGATGATATGGCTTACTTAAGTCAGATCGTGTGGACTGAATTGTTTTGGTTCAGTTTAAAGTGATTTAATCTCTGATTGTAAGTGAGATCTGGTCTGATCATGTTTGATTGATTAGGGCTTAAGATCGGTAAGCTTCGATTGAGAGAATAGATGCTAGATCGGTGAGATCAGGAGCATCAAGAGATGAATGGTTAGATCTGGAGCTTTAGGGTTTAATTAAGATCTAGACTGGATCGCTTGGCTTGGTTGGTTCTTGAACCGAACCAAATTGAACCGGCTCATATATGAGCGCATGGTTCAAAGGGAGATGAGGTGGCGACTTGTTCACTTGGCGTGTGCAGGGGTCCCCTTCCTGGGGGAGCGAAAAACCCTAATGGGCGCATGTGTTTCAACGCAGCGGAAATAAGGGTTTTAGGGATCATTAGCATGATATATGATCAACTATGAAAAATCGATTGCAAAATGCCAATAAGATTCATACCATCGCCATCTATGGATGAAGTGTTGGAAGCAAAAACCGAAAGGGGTCTTCTCCCTAGTCGACGCACACACGATGAAGAATGGCCTCTCCTTGTCGTCTTTGTGCTAGCAAAGCTTCAAGGGTCCTTTGCGCATGGAGGAGATGAGATCCTTGGGCTTGGCGAAGAAGAAGTTCCTCTACACTCGTCAAGACTTTTGTCACACGAGAAGGGAGGAGATGTCGTCCGAAGTTGATGATCGACAAGGGAGTAAACACGTTGTAATCAACGTGGGCGTTGCTATCCAAAAATAGTAACCCATTACTCACTTCGGTTATGCGTTCACATGAAGTGAACCGCAACCCTCTTCTCCCATTCGAACCTTTTGAACCAAGCGCTCATAACATGAGCCGGTTCAAGTGACTTTGGTTCAAGACCAAATCGGCCCAAGCAATGGTCGATCTTATTGAACCACAAGGTTCAAGATCACCGTTGATCTCTCGATGCTCTAGATCTCACTGATCTAGCATCATAACTCTCGATCGAAGCTTACCGATCTAAAGCCCTAATCAATCAAACATGATCAGACCAGATCTCACTCTCAATCAGAGTTTAACACCCCTTTAAACTGAACTAAACAATTCAGTCCACACGATCTGACTTAAAGAAGCCATATCATCAAATTGTGCGACCCTAAGGGTTTCCTTTAAATGTCGGTAACGATAACTCACGTTATCACGATCAGTGAGGGGTATCTAGCAACACATCACTGTCTCCCGATATAAAGGAAAGAGTCTTCCAAGACTTCACCCAAACCACAGCACAAGTGTGAATCCAATTCACTAGGCATGCATACTTCCTTTGCCACTTGATGTTCTTATTGGACAAGCCTGTCAAGCTTGTAACTCCAATATGATGAGCATGATTAGATCAGATGAACACTGTCACCTGGGTATGGCCATACACTCTCTCAATCATCTCATCCAGGGGGGCCCTTATAGAACATCACACTCCTTAAACAAGGAGACGGCAATCCTATGTCTATCACTAGTGTCCTAACCTGACTCAAGCTCACCATCCAAGATAGTCTATAATCATTATGTTTCAAATGATATTGAACTACCTCAAAACAATGACAATCATCATTTAGAAAACACAAGTGATCTCAAGTCAGAGGAAATGTGCCACTTGTCGCAATCAAGGAATATTCACATTGTGACAAACAATTGAACATCCTAGTAGGGTCTGTCCAGTACATCCCATGTACCCATGAGTCTACATCTTATTACATGCTCGAAGCATCCTATAAGATTAGAACACATATTAGTCTTAACCATATCAAGGCTGTCTCATGTTCACCAAGATACATCGACCAAGGACATAATAGCATGTCAGCCCAGCTGAACAGCTTTGAGACATTATTCAGAAGAACATATATTGCAGCAGACAATGTAGCTAACTGAATAACAACCATGCCTTTATAAACATATGAGTTTATTACATGATACTGATACATTCCCACAGGCCTCAAACATTAGCCTTAAGGGCATACCCCAACAATCTCCCACTTGCACTTAATCTAATGGTTGAGGAATCTCAAACCATATTATTACAGTGCTTTTCATGCTTCTGCTGCGCCAGAGGCTTGGTAAGCGGGTCTGCCAGATTGTCATCTGTATGAACCTTGCATACTTTGATCTCGCCACGATCAATGATCTCCCTGATCAAATGAAACCATCTCTGTATGTGCTTGGACTTCTGGTGCGACCGTGGTTCCTTTGCTTGTGCAATTGCTCCAGTGTTATCACAGAAGATAACCAAAGGATCTGCACTCGAAGGAACGACACCAAGTTCTTTCACGAACTTACGAATCCACACTGCCTCCTTGGATGCTTCCGAGGCTGCAACATACTCGGCTTCTGTTGTGGAATCAGCAACAGTTGACTGTTTGAAACTCTTCCACACCACTGCTCCACCATTCAAGCTAAAAACATAGCCTGATTGCGATCGGAAATCATCCTGGTCAGACTGGAACGAAGCGTCAGTATATCCTTCAATACTGAGTTCTTCCTGACCACCATATATCAAGAACATATCTTTGGTCCTCCGCAGATATTTTAAGATGTTCATGACTGCAATCCAGTGCGCCATACCTGGATTACTCTGGTAACGACTGGTCACGCTTAACCCGTAAGCGACGTCTGGGCGAGTACACAACATCGCATACATAATGGATCCAATAGCCGAAGCATAAGGCGTATTGTCCATTTCATCTTTCTCAGTCTGTGTTTGTGGACACTGACTCTTCGAAAGACTCAGACCATGTCTGACTGGAAGATATCCTCGTTTAGAATTCTCTAAATGAAATCTTTCCAGGACTTTATCGATGTAAGTACTCTGGCACAGCCCGAGAAGCCTCTTAGATCTATCCCTGTAGATCTTCACACCTAACACATAGGCTGCTTCTCCTAGATCTTTCATCTGGAAACATTTCCTCAGCCATGCCTTAACAGCATGCATTTCAGGAATGTCATTTCCAATGATCAAGATGTCATCGACGTAGAGGACTAGGAAAGTAATCACGCTCCCACTAAACCTCTTATATACACACGGGTCATCCTCGTTCTTGATGAAACCAAATTCAGTAACTGATTCATCAAAACGAATATTCCAGCTTCTCGATGCTTGTTTAAGTCCATAAATGGACTTCTTTAACTTGCATATTTTATGACGATCTGCTGGATTAGTGAAACCTTCAGGTTGTGTCATATACACATCCTCATCCAGATTTCCATTAAGGAAAGCTGTTTTCACATCCATCTGCCAGATCTCATAATCGTAATATGCAGCTATCGCAAAAAGAATCCGAATAGACTTAAACATGGCTACAGGTGAGAAAGTTTCATCATAATCTATCCCGTAGATTTGTTTGAAACCTTTCGCAACTAGCCTGCCTTTATAGGTAACCACGTTACCATCCATGTCAATCTTCTTCTTGAAGATCCATTTACAGCCTATAGGGATTACTCCCGGAGGCGGATCAACCAAATCCCAGACTTGGTTATCTGACATGGAGTCCATCTCGGCGCGCATAGCTTCAAGCCATCTCGCTGACTCCGGTCCACTGACCGCATCCGCATAAGTGAGGGGTTCATCATTGTCAATGATGTAGACTCCGTCATAGCGCTCAGGCTGTCGACGGATCCTACCCGATCTTCGCGGTTCCCGTGATATCTGAGCCTCAGGTTGTCCAATAACCTGTTCTACCGGCTCAGGCTCATCCAACTCTGCTTGAGCACTTTGTCCTTTCTCTGGATTCTCATCCAGTTTTATTTCTCTCCCACTGGCCTCTTGCAGAAGAAACTCCTTCTCAAGAAATATGGCCGTACGAGCAACAAAAACCTTGTTCTCCTTGGGATCGAAGAAATAATAACCCTTAGTTTCCTTAGGGTAACCGACAAAGATACATTTCTCAGATCTGCTCTCTAGTTTCCCAGAGGCGAGCTTTTTGACATAAGCCTCGCAACCCCAGATCCTGATAAATGTCAAGCTTGGCTGTTTCCCATACCACAACTCATATGGCGTCTTTGAAACTGCCTTGGATGGCACCCGGTTTAGTACCTTTGCAGCTGTTTCCAGTGCAAAACCCCAAAAGGAGTATGGAAGAGTAGCCTGACTCATCATAGAACGAACCATATCTAGTAACGTTCTATTTCTCCTCTCGGACACACCATTCCATTGCGGTGTTCCTGGCGGAGTGAGCTGTGAGATAATGCCACACTCTTTTAGATAGTCAGTAAATGCATGACTTAGGTATTCACCACCTCGATCTGAGCGAAGTGCCTTGATATTACGGCCTAGCTGATTTTGTACTTCATTCTTGAACTCTTTGAACTTGTCAAAAGATTCACTCTTATGTCTCATCAGATAGACATACCCATATCTACTGAAATCATCAGTAAAGGTAATGAAGTACTGATAGCCACCTCTGGCATGTTTACTAAGTGGCCCACACACATCACTGTGTATAAGGTCAAGTAAACCTGAAGCCCTTTGACCTTTGTGAGGAAAAGGTGACTTCGTCATTTTACCCATTAAACAAGCCTTGCATGTATCAATCTCCTTGTAGGAGAATGATCCCAGCAGTCCATGATGATGCAACCGCTTAATGCGTTTCTCGTTAATATGGCCTAAACGACTATGCCATAGCAAGGTGCTGTCATCAGCATACTTGGCTTTCTTAATATCAACGTTCTGTATAGAACATTCCATGTCCAACATGTATAACCCATTGTTAATTGAACCAGTTGCATAAACAATATTATCTTAAGACAAAACACACTTTGAAATATTGCATTCAAAGGAAAATCCCTTCCTGACAAGAGCAGGAATGGAGATAATATTTTTAGTTATACTGGGAACAAAGTAACAACTGTTTAGTTCTAATACAATTCCAGATGGTAAAGAAATGAAGTAGTCTCCTACAGCAACAGCAGCAACCCGTGCCCCGTTTCCAACTCGTAGGTCCACCTCATGCTGTCCCACCTGCCTTCTTCTCTTGAGTTCCTGTACATTTGAACAAATGTGAACTCCACATGCAGTGTCCAACACCCATGATATAGAAGAAGAAAACATGACCTCAGTCACGAATATACCTGAGCCAGAAGCGAAGCTTCCCCTCTTATCTCCTTGGAGCGCTTTACAGTCCTTTTTCCAGTGACCCAGCTGGCCACAGTGGAAACACCTGTATTCCTTGGACCGCTTCACCTTCTGCTTCAGAGCCTTGCTGTAGTTCTTGACCGGGGCCTTGCCCTTCTTCCCCTTCTTCTTGTTCCTTGAAGGAACCATTAAGACAGAGGTTGAAGGCTTACCCTTCAGAGTTTCCTCAGTAGTCAAGAGCATATTCAACAGCTCTGCCGGCGTACAATCGATTTTGTTCATATTAAAATTAATAATGAACACATCGAATGAAGGCGGGAGAGACTGCAGAATAATGTCTACAGCAAGCTCCTGGTTAATGGTATGCCCCAGTTTCTCTAGAGCCTCCTTGTGCCCAATCATCTTGAGCACGTGAGCTCCTACTGGGCTCCCCTCAGCCAGTTTGCTCTGAAAGAAGAGCTTCGTCAAATTATAGCGTTCAGTCCTCGCCTGTGCAGCATACAGCATCTTGAGGTTCGCTATAATCTCTATAGCCGACATATCCTCATGCTGACGCTGCAGCGGTGGCGTCATAGACGCTAGCATCAGGCAAGCGACATCAATGCTATCATTGACGTGCTTTTCATAGGCTTCCCGAACCGCCCTTGCGGCGTTCGGAGCGGGCTGCGGCGGTATCGCCGTCTCGAGGACATACAGTTTCCTCTCTGCCTTAAGAACGATCTTAAGGTGTCCAAACCAGTCAGAGAAGTTTGGCCCAGCAAACTTCTCCCTTTCCAGTAGGGATCGCACATTGAAGTTCATGGTGTTCGTTGCTGCAGGTATCTACAACAATGCAAGAACAGCAAGGTCAGTATCAATGTATAAGAATCAATCAGGACTTAAGAAAGATTCTTTTTCTCACTATTTTATCAGGCGTGAAAAATCCAGCAAAACAGCCCGAAAGAGTAGAACTCTTTTAGTGAGATGGGATCCAGATTTCATACTTGGTCTCCGCGTCCCGCTCAGGCGAGATAAGATGCACAGAGAGTACAAGCACTAATCTCTGGTAGGCTATCCCAGCCAATCGCCAACCCGTGCGATTCCCCTTCATCTGGGCAATCCAGCAGACTGTGCCAACTGAGTTGGTACAACACAATCTCTGACCCCACAGATGGCTGCCTCCATGTGCTACCATATGCGCCACATATGTAGACTACACGGTCAAGCTGACCCAACCTACTCCCTGGACCACCATGTGCTATGCTGAGCAACGAGAAGGGATAAATCCCTGCTCTGTAACACACAGGTGTAATCCCGCACCGTCTGAAGATAGATGGACGTGCCCACTGAGTGGGTACAACACGGCTCCAACGATAATCAGAACAGTGAGGTTTCGCGTCAGAAGGCATTCGAGCTTGATATTTTTAGCGTTGGATTTTAACGGTCTTTTATCTTCCTTTTCTATCATACAATTCCTATGGTGATAGCAGAAGATAAATTTAATCATGCAATTCTAATATTAACAAATAAAAGAAAGCGTGTATCTTATGTGGTAAAAGCCCATAGCCCTAGTGAGACCTTAACCTAGCTTAAGTCTACACTTGCTCTTCATGGGTCTTTAGCTGCTCATCTGGCCCAAGCAGGGCCCTAGCGCCATTTGCAGCACTGGTGCGCCCACCAGGAATTTGCGCCAGGTCCTAGGTTCGAACCCTAGACCTCCCACCTGGTCCAGCCACTGCTGCATGCGCTTCTACCAAGTGTGCTCTGTGCTCTTGTCTAATTAAATTACAATTTAACTATCTAGACAAGAGTGACACGCAGGTCACTTTCACATTATAAATTAATCAAAATTGTGATTCGCAGATCACAAAAATAAAATTAATTTACAACAATTAATCCCAGGCTCGCAGGCCCCAGCACAGCACACATTAATAACGGGCAGCCCACATAAGACTAAATAGACAAACATATGCATCAATCAAGAATCATGTGATCCATACATAAAAATTAAAATTTTTCGAAAACCCCTTGGGATCAATTTTAATTTTTTCTTATTTCCCCTACAACCTTACAACGGTCCATTACTAGGGATCCACTCAACCAACCTAGTCAGATCCACTACCCTTGCATGCACCAAGTCCTAACTGACTTGAGTTGACCATAAGGTCAACCATGCATGCGCCAGGGCTGAACGACCACACAGAGGTCTGGCAAGCGGGCGTGACCCCGGGCCTAACTCAGGTGCGTTCATTAGTCGTCTCAATCAGACATCGCTACACACCTGTCTGCAGTCGACCTATAGCCACCATAGGCTTGCGCCGAGGTGCTAACTGGTCGACCCATTCAGGCTGTCAGATAGTCTGATCAGACATTCTGGATCTAACCAAGGGGTGACTTCAACCCTAATAACCCGTCTAAGGGTTTACAGTAGGCGGCTTAGATCTAAGGTGATACGCGCAAGAGATATAAGTTTTTGATAAAAACTCTATAACAAGTGCCAAGGCATCATACATGCGTAACACATAAACTTACATCATGCGCAACCTTACAACATGCGTCAACTACAAGTAAAGGTTCGCATGTATTCTAGATCTAGCAAGATGGCGCATACAAGGATCACAAATCATAGCAAACATATTATCATGCGATTTAACCTCGCTCTGATACCAATTGCAGGGGTCCCCTTCCTGGGGGAGCGAAAAACCCTAATGGGCGCATGTGTTTCAACGCAGCGGAAATAAGGGTTTTAGGGATCATTAGCATGATATATGATCAACTATGAAAAATCGATTGCAAAATGCCAATAAGATTCATACCATCGCCATCTATGGATGAAGTGTTGGAAGCAAAAACCGAAAGGGGTCTTCTCCCTAGTCGACGCACACACGATGAAGAATGGCCTCTCCTTGTCGTCTTTGTGCTAGCAAAGCTTCAAGGGTCCTTTGCGCATGGAGGAGATGAGATCCTTGGGCTTGGCGAAGAAGAAGTTCCTCTACACTCGTCAAGACTTTTGTCACACGAGAAGGGAGGAGATGTCGTCCGAAGTTGATGATCGACAAGGGAGTAAACACGTTGTAATCAACGTGGGCGTTGCTATCCAAAAATAGTAACCCATTACTCACTTCGGTTATGCGTTCACATGAAGTGAACCGCAACCCTCTTCTCCCATTCGAACCTTTTGAACCAAGCACTCATAACATGAGCCGGTTCAAGTGACTTTGGTTCAAGACCAAATCGGCCCAAGCAATGGTCGATCTTATTGAACCACAAGGTTCAAGATCACCGTTGATCTCTCGATGCTCTAGATCTCACTGATCTAGCATCATAACTCTCGATCGAAGCTTACCGATCTAAAGCCCTAATCAATCAAACATGATCAGACCAGATCTCACTCTCAATCAGAGTTTAACACCCCTTTAAACTGAACTAAACAATTCAGTCCACACGATCTGACTTAAAGAAGCCATATCATCAAATTGTGCGACCCTAAGGGTTTCCTTTAAATGTCGGTAACGATAACTCACGTTATCACGATCAGTGAGGGGTATCTAGCAACACATCACTGTCTCCCGATATAAAGGAAAGAGTCTTCCAAGACTTCACCCAAACCACAGCACAAGTGTGAATCCAATTCACTAGGCATGCATACTTCCTTTGCCACTTGATGTTCTTATTGGACAAGCCTGTCAAGCTTGTAACTCCAATATGATGAGCATGATTAGATCAGATGAACACTGTCACCTGGGTATGGCCATACACTCTCTCAATCATCTCATCCAGGGGGGCCCTTATAGAACATCACACTCCTTAAACAAGGAGACGGCAATCCTATGTCTATCACTAGTGTCCTAACCTGACTCAAGCTCACCATCCAAGATAGTCTATAATCATTATGTTTCAAATGATATTGAACTACCTCAAAACAATGACAATCATCATTTAGAAAACACAAGTGATCTCAAGTCAGAGGAAATGTGCCACTTGTCGCAATCAAGGAATATTCACATTGTGACAAACAATTGAACATCCTAGTAGGGTCTGTCCAGTACATCCCATGTACCCATGAGTCTACATCTTATTACATGCTCGAAGCATCCTATAAGATTAGAACACATATTAGTCTTAACCATATCAAGGCTGTCTCATGTTCACCAAGATACATCGACCAAGGACATAATAGCATGTCAGCCCAGCTGAACAGCTTTGAGACATTATTCAGAAGAACATATATTGCAGCAGACAATGTAGCTAACTGAATAACAACCATGCCTTTATAAACATATGAGTTTATTACATGATACTGATACATTCCCACAGGCCTCAAACATTAGCCTTAAGGGCATACCCCAACAGCGTGAACGTTTGAGCGAGTGGTGGTTTCTATTTTTAGAAACCATGATCTCCACTTGGAGATCTCTCACGTTCGAATAGGATTGATTCTATTCTCGCCTCTCCACCCATTATTCCTCTCGGCACTTTTCGTGTGTGGCGACGCTTGGAGCTTTGAGGAGGATTCGGCAAAGAAAGGAAAATCGTCTCCATCCCTTCCATACGTTCAAGACTTCTTGGAACCTTGCTAGCACAAGGAGCACCAAGAAAGTAGGCGCACTCTCATCTTGTGTGCGCATTCTCTGGAGGAGACCCCTGTCGATCTCTGCTTCCTAGACGCCATCCAAACACATGGCTTCGGTATGATCTTCATTCGATCTTCATGCTTCTTAAAAGTTGATCATATGAATGTATAGCATCCGATCCTCTTGAAACCCTACTTCCGCTGCTAAAACATAAGAATAAGGTTGCTTGCGCCACCTTAGGGTTTCGTCCCCCCCCCCCCCTTGAAGGGGAACCTACAAAAGATAAGTGAATCATTGAACAAAGAACTCAAGGATCACTCTCGTGCATCCGAATTCTAAGTCAATCATCTCAAGTGGATTCTCAAGGATCACTCTCGTGCATCCTGAAACTCAACACAGGTTTTACTTATGGTTTTCCTACGACTCGATCCTCACTCTCGTGCAAGATCAAATCAAGTCTACACATTAACTCAATCCAAAGTATTAAAAATTCAACATGGTAATAAAATCACTAAAAATCAGAATTCGAAGAACTACCTAATCTCTTACGATAGTTCCAAACACAACGATTCCTAGGGTTCCGAATTTCAAATGATCAACCTCTCGGTCTATTTCGCAAAACTCTAAAATATGCTGATATTTATAAAACTAAAGAGAATTAAAGAACAATCAATCACAGAATAAAAATTATCATATTAAAATTAAACTTGACAAAAATCAATATTTTCTAGTCATTAACAAACTAAGAAGATTACACTCCATGTCCGAAAAGAAGATCTAAGCTTTCGTGGTGAAGGGATTACAACAAACCATAATTTTAGAGGATTAGAAAGCGAAAAAAGGGAAAGAAAAGTTACAAAACAGGGTTATAATTGAAATACAACCCGTAATTTCGCTTGTGAATAGTGTTGTCACCACTATTTTGATGATTTCTCCTACTCTAGACGAAGCTTCGGTGTAAAAATCATGGTCTGAGATGTCCTCTACGCCTCTCGGCGTGAGGACAAACCCTAACCACCTCTCTGATGATTTCAGATCTCAATTTGGACTTTTGGATCAAAAGTTATGACCCACACAAGAATCAGCCCGAAAAAGTCACGAATCTAGTTTACAAATACGGTACCGTATTTGGATTACGGCAGTGCCGTATTTTCCTTCTGTGAAATCCGGACAGAAAACACGGCACCGTGTATTTTCCCATGGCCGTGCCATATTTGTGCAAAAATCTCTCTGGTCAAAATCGATGGAAAATACGGTACCATGGTGAAATCAGAGTGAAATACTGTAGTGACGTATTTCTGCTGAAACTTTCTGTTCTGGATCGCCAAAAATTACGGTACCATGTACTTCTACACGGCAGTGCCGTATTCTCGCTTAGATCTTCTGGATGAAATCAGCACAAAATACGGTACCGTGAACGTTCTGGGGCAAAATACGGCAGTGCCGTATTTTCATCAGGTTGAAAGCGGTGAAATACGGTACCGTGAGAGTTGCTCCCAAAAATACGGTTGTGTCGTATTTTGTAAATTAGCTCCAAATTTAGTGAAAATTGATGGGTAGCCTCGTTTCGACGTCTGAAAACCATTGGTGTACTCAAATCTTCCAAAATCCATCAAAATATAGCAGTTTTAACCTGAAAATGATAAAAAAGACAAGAAATGGTGCAGATTCTGTAATATTTGACAAATAAGGCTTAAAAATAAGCAAAAGAACATAATTATGACACAAAAAGACACATGAAATGACACAAAATATACTATGATTTTTGGTGTCATCACTAGTTGCCACTCACTGCTTGTGGTGACCTTTGGTCATCACTGCCAGCGTCAGAGGAACTTACAGGGCCACACACCTTGATACTCGAGTTCTCGTATTGATCGGGAAGCCTTATGATCGAGTTGTTGGATAACTCGGATCTATTTGGGAGATTTCATCAGCGCCAATGGGCCTGATGAGATGGAAGAATGTTATTGGAGCAAGACTTCATTTTTGGCAGGTTGACCCATATTTGACCATGGTTGGTCACATTTGGATTAGGGTTGCATTGGATTGGATCTAAGTGCTTAATCAACCCATGTAATGAAGTTTGGGCTAGCTCATTACCCAATGAGGCCCAATAACAAGTTGTCATGAAGAGGCAATAGGCAAAAAGGGTATAATGGGGAGAAACCCAACCCCATTGGTGCCTAAGGGGCATAATGGGGTTTGGGTGGCAAAAATTGCTTCATTTAGAAGTAATATGTGCCTAGCCCTTCTCCTTTGATGGAATGAATGCCTTTATGGCATGTCTTGGGCTGATATGGTGCTTGGGCAATTATGTATAGGTTGAATGAGGTTTATGGTAAAGTCTTGGAGACTTTCCTTGCCTCAAACCCCCTCATCCTAGCCACACACTTGTCATGATCCTAACTCTTGCCCAAACCGCCTCTTGCCCTATTTATTGGACCCTAGCCGCCCCTCTCTTAGTGTTCAATTCGTTGGAGGCGTGAGAACATCAAGAGGGGCAAAAGCAAGGGTTCAAGTGGTGGCGCAACTTCTTCCTTCCTAGCCGCAAGCTTCTTCTTCTATTCTCCTCTTGGCGCAAGAGGAATAAGTGCTTGGCAGCAATCTCCTCTACTTCCTTCATCATAGGCGCATCTTCCTTGAAGGTGGCGCATGCTTTGAAGAAGGAGCACAAGGCTTGGATCTTCTTCCTGAGGCTAGCACCGGGCTTGGAAGAAGAGGGCTTGAGGCATCCGTGTATGTGAGACTACAGAGGGCGCACGCTTGGGCGCCTACCTCGACATCGGCCTCATCTTGCTTTAAGGTATTTTCTAACTCATCGTGTTGACTCTCTCGCATGCGATCTTTACTGGGTTTTTGGGACTGGCTCATTTTGGGGATATTGCTTCTGTTGTGCAATGTATTTGTGTAATCTCTATATCTAAAAATTGTAAAATATCCCTGGGGTTTCCCAACACCAACAAGCTAGCTCATCCTCTGGGGCACCAGGGAAGCTTCCATCACAACTAGAAATCAACCTGAGAGAGCACTGTAATGCAATCTCAACTAGAAGTGGCAAACAATTAGAAGACACGAAGATGCCAACTGATGACAGAGGAGAGGATGCAACACCTGCAATTAGAGAATTGAACCATCGAACAGCGCCTGTGGCACAAGAACCAGTTCAGGAAGAATGGCCCTATGTTGGGCCACCTGCTTACAAACCTCCAATTTCCTTTTCACAGAGGCTTGTCAAAGCTAAACTAGACAAGCAGTTTGGTAAGTTCTTAGAAGTTTTGAAGAAACTCTACATTAACATTCCTTTTGTTGATGCTCTTTCGCAGATGCCCACCTATTCCAAATTCCTGAAAGACATCTTATCAAATGAAAGGAAGCTGAAAGATTAAGGAACTGTTGCACTTACTAAGGAGTGCCACGCCATCATACAGATCAAGCTTCCTCATAAACTCAAGGACCCAGGCAGCTTTTCCATACCCTGCCAGATTGGGGAGATGACCTTTTAGAGAGCCTTATGCGATTTAGGAGCGGGTGTCAACCTTATGCCATTGTAATTATGTAAAAGGCTGGATTTGGGTGATTTGAAACCCACTAATATCTCTTTACAGCTTGCAGATAGATCAGTTCGTCATCCTGTTGGTATTTTAGAGGACATTCCTGTTAGAATTAGAATTATTTTGTCCTTGCTGATTTTATTGTGTTGGAAATTGATGAAGATGACAGACTCCCTTTTCTTGCTACAATACTAGGAAGGCCTTTTCTTGCTATAGCTGGTGCTGTCATTGATGTCAAAAACAGAAAACTTGCGTTGAACATCGGTGACAATGTTGTTCAATTTGATTTGTTTGACTCTTTGAAAAAACCTTCTTTTGCAGGTACATGCTGTAGTATAGATATTGTTGAGAGGATTATACACCAAATTGAACCTTACAAGAAGGAGGTAGACCCACTAGAATTAGTCTTGACCAACACCGAAGACAGAGACAATGAAGGCAAAGTTGATGAGTATGCTACATTGTTGGATGCCAACCCAAGCATTGACGTCACACTTGAGGATGATCGGGAAAAGGAAGAGCATAAGAAGATTGAATTTAAAAGTTTACCTAGCACATTGAGATACAAATTTCTAGGTGATAACTCCACATACCCGGTAATAGTTAGTGCAGAATTGGACAAAAGAGCAAACTGAACTACTCGTTAGAGAACTCCGTCTTCGCAGGATGGTAATTGTCTATTCACTCGATGACATTAAAGGGATTAACCCCTCTATTTGCATGCAAGGATTTTATTTGAAGAAAATAGCAAGCCTTATGTAGATTTTCAGTGCCGACTCAATCCACATATGAAAGATGTTGTGAAGAAGGAGGTGCTCAAACTTTTGGATGCAGGAATCATATATCCAATATCAGACAGTTCTTGGGTGAGCCCGGTACATGTTGTACCCAAAAAGGGAGGTGTCACAGTAATTAAGACTGGTGTAGATGAATTGATATCAACGCACATAGTTACAGGATATAGGATGTGTATTGATTACAGGAAGTTGAACTCTGCTACACGAAAAGAGCACTTTCCCTTACCATTCATTGACCAAAGGTTAGATAGATTGGCTCACAATTCTTATTTTTATTTTTTGGATGGATTTTCAGGTTTCTTCCAAATTCCCATCCATCCCGATGATCAGGAAAAAATGACTTTTACATGTCCCTACGGAACTTATGCATATAGAAGGATGCCCTGTGGCCGGTGCAATGCCCCTGCAACCTTTCAACGGGCAATGATGGCAATATTTGCAGATTATAATGAGGACCTTATGGACATATTTATCAATGACTTTTCTGTGCATGGCTCTTCTTTTGACCATTGTTTGTCTAACCTATCTAAAGTTTTGCAGAGATGTGAAGAGGTGAACCAGGTGTTGAATTGGGAGAAGTGCCACTTCATGGTCTGAGAAGGTATAGTTCTTGGACACTTGGTCTTTAAGCATGGAATCGAGGTGGACAGAGCAAAGGTTGAAGTAATCAAAAATCTGAAGCCGCCTACAATAGTAAAAGGAATTAAAAGTTTTTTGGGACCCGCTGGTTTTTACAGAAGATTTATCTGAGATTTATCCAAAATTGCTCGTCCTTTAACTAACCTTTTGGCTATAGATTATATCTTTTGTTTTGATAGGGAATGTGATGAAGCTTTAATAAAACTCAAAGATGCTTTGATTTCTGCACCTGTGATCCAACCTCCGAATTGGTCACTACCGTTTGAATTAATGTACGATGCTAGTGACCAAGTCGTGGGGGCGGTTTTGGGAGAAAGGAAAGACAAAAAGCTGCATGCCATATATTATGCTAGTAGAACCCTCAATGATGCACAGATAAATTATGCTACCATAGAAAAAGAACTACTAGCAATTGTTTTTGCTTTCGATAAATTTTGTTCATACTTGGTTAATTCGAAAGTAATTATTTTTACTGATCATGCAGCTATCAAATACTTGATTAACAAGAAAGATGCCAAGCCAAGACTTATTCGATGGATCCTCCTCTTACAAGAGTTCGATGTTGAGATTAGAGATAAGAAGGGGAGTGAAAATCTTATGGTTAACCACCTTTCCAGGCTTGAGCAAGGTGATGAAAGGATGATTGATGATGAGTTGGAGATCAATGATGCATTCCCTTAAGAACATGTATATGCTTTATTGGAACAACAAGTCCCATGGTATGCAGATTATGTGAAGATTTATTACTGGGATGAGCCATACTTGTACCGGCGATGTGCTGATGGACTGTATAGACGTTGCATACCCGAGGTGGAGATACATGATGTGCTGACTCATTGCCATTCTTCACCATATGGAGGTCACGCTGGAGCTGCTAAAATGGCCTCCAAAGTTATATAGTCAGGTTTATTTTGGCCTTCTATATTTCATGACACTAAACACTTTGCTTTGAATTGTGATAGTTGCCAACGCACTGGAAATCTCTCAAATAGGGACGAACTACCTTTGCATGGTATATTGGAGGTGGAAATCTTTGATATATGGGGGATAGACTTTATGGGGCCCTTCCTATCTTCATGCGGTAAACGGTATATCCTTGTTGCCGTTAAAAACGTGTCAAGTGGGTTGAAACTTCTGCAGAGGCAACTAACGACTCGAAGGCTATCATGAAGTTCATGAAGAGAATAATTTTTCCCAGATTTGGAGTTCCACGGATTTTGATAAGTGATGGAGGATCCCACTTCATAGAACAGAGGTTTGGAGCACTCTTGAAGAAATATGGGGTAATGCACAAAATAGCAATGCCCTATCATCCTCAGACTAGTGGTCAGGTGGAGGTTTCAAATAGGGAATTCAAACAAATACTTGAGAAAACTGTATCTCGATCACGGAAGGACTGGGCGTTGAAATTACCTAATGCTTTATGGGCCTACAGAACCACCTTCAAGACACCCCTCGGTATGTCTCCTTTCCAACTTATTTATGGGAAATCCTGTCATTTACCTATTGAACTTCAGCACAGGGCATTTTGGGCTGTCAAGCAAATTAACTATGACTTCAAAAGCGTTGGGGAGAAGAGGAAATTGCAACTTGATGAACTGGATGAGATGCGCCCTTTTTCATATGAGAATGCTAAGATCTACAAAACTCGAACCAAATATTGGCATGACAAACGTATTGTGAAGAAGAAATTTCATGTGGGAGATAAAGTACTACTCTTTAATTCATGACTCTGATTATTTCTAGAAAAGCTTAGAACAAGATGGTCTGCCCCTTTTGTAGTACAGCATGTGCAACCTTATGGCGCAATTACAATCTGGACTGAATGCACGGGACGCTTCACCATCAACGGTCATCGCCTTAAGCATTATATCGAGGATGAGCGGGTCGAGCAAGGCGTTGTTCTTGCTCTCACAGACCCCAGAGGATTGGTGACATGAAAACTCTTTTGGTCGAGCTACACTAACCTTAAACTAGCGCTCTTGGGAGGCAACCCAAGTTCTTGATTATTTTTAGTTTAGATGCTTTACTTCTCACTGTTATTAGATACTCTTGTTAGTCTGTTATTTTCGTTTCACTTAGTTTTTGATTATATTATGGGGATTTTTGCTGATTATATGTCTCTTTGTGATATAGGATGTTATTGTGGCGACATGGTTTTCAAGACAGCAACTTTTGGGCTTTCCTGAGAACTTCACGATCAGGTGAACTGTAGGAACCCCTAATTATAGGGGAGAAACCCTAAACTTGCAATTCTAACAAGCTTTGCGGAAAAAGGGTTTCAAGATCGCATATGAATCTATAAGATCAACTTATGTTATGAAAAGGAATCATACCAACGCCATGGATTTGGAAGTCGGTTTGGAAGAAGAGATCAAACTAGGTCTCCTCCACAAGCCCACACACAAGATGAAGATGCTCACTTCCTTGAGATCTCTTGTGCTAGCAAGACCCTCAAGCCTTCTTGTCGAATGGAAGGGGATGATGAATCTCCTTGTTGCCGAGAGCTTCACTTGCCTAGCCTCTCCTTCTCGTCGTCAATCACACCTCAACGAAATTGTCCAAGGCGTTCAAGAGAAGAGCACAAACGCTTATGCGTTTAGGCGTTTTTTGTGAAACCGGCCATGATGACTTTCCATAAATGGAAGCTCATCATGCCATGCGCTCAAGCCAACCTCAAACGCATTTGAGCATTGAACCATGCGTTCACAATTGTGAACCGGTTCAAGCTAAACCGTTTCAATCGACTTTGGTTCATGAACCAAACCGAAATGGCTCAAGCCATGTGGTCTAGACCATATTGAACCCCAAGGCTCATGATCTAACCGTTCATCACCTGATGCCCCTGATCTCTTCGATCTAGCATCATCTCTCTCGATCCAAGCTTACCGATCTCAAGCCCTAATCAATCAAACATGATCAGGCTAGATCTCACTTACAATCAGAGATTAAATCCCCTTAAACTGAACCCAAAGAATTCAGTCCACACGATCTGACTCAAGTAAGCCATATCATCATATTGTGCGACCCTGAGGGTTTCCTCTAAATGTCGGTAACGATAACTTACGTTATCACGATCAGTGAGGGGTATCTAGCAACACATCACTGTCTCCCGATATAAAGGAAAGAGTCTTCCAAGACTACTCCCAAACCAAGGCACAAGTGTGACTCTATTCACAAGGCATACATTTATCCTTTGCCACTGGATGTTCTTATTGGATAAGCATGTCAAGCTTGTAACTCCAACACGATGAGCATGATTAGATCAGATGAACATAGTCATCTGGGTATGGCCATACACTTCCTCAATCATCTCATATAAAGGGGGCCCTTTAGAACATCACACTCCTTAAACAAGGATACGGCAATCCTTTATCTATCACAAGTGCCCTAACCTGACTCAAGCTCACCATCCAAGATAGTCTATAATCATTATGTTTCAAATGATATTGAACTACCTCAAGACAATGACAATCATCATTTAGAAACACAAGTGATCTCAAGTCAGAGGACATGTGCCACTTGCTGCTTACAAGGATCATTCACATTGTGACAAGCAATGGAATATCCCAGTAGGGTCTGTCCAGTACATCCAATGTACCCATGAGTCTACATCTTATTCCATGCTCGAAGCATCCTATAAGATTAGCACTCATATTAGTCTCCATCATATCAAGGCTGTCTCATGTTCACCAAGATATCTCGACTAAGGACATACAGCCTGTCAGCCTAGCTGAACAGCTTTGAGACATTATTCAGAAGCACACTCATTGCAGCAGACAAGGTAACAACCGGAATAATAACCATGCCTTTCATAAACATAAGAGTTTATTACATAATACTTTTACAATCCCAAAGGCCTCAAACATTAGCCTTAAGGGCATACTCCAACAATCTCCCACTTGCACTTAATCTAATGGTTGAGAAATCTCAAACCCATATTATTACAGTGCTTCTCATGCTTCTGCTGCGCCAGAGGCTTGGTAAGCGGGTCTGCCAGATTGTCATCTGTATGAACCTTGCAAATCTTGATCTCGCCACGATCAATGATCTCCCGGATCAAGTGAAACCGTCTCTGTATGTGCTTGGACTTCTGGTGCGACCGCGGTTCCTTTGCTTGTGCTATAGCTCCAGTGTTATCACAAAAGATAACCAAAGGATCTGCACTCGAAGGAACGACACCAAGTTCTCTCACGAACTTACGAATCCACACTGCCTCCTTGGATGCTTCCGAGGCTGCAACATACTCGGCTTCTGTTGTGGAATCAGCAACAGTTGACTGTTTGAAACTTTTCCACACCACTGCTCCACCATTCAAGCTAAAAACATAGCCTGATTGCGATCGGAAATCATCCTGGTCCGACTGGAACGAAGCGTCAGTATATCCCTCTATACTGAGTTCTTCCTGACCACCATATATCAATAACATATCTTTGGTCCTCCGCAGATATTTTAAAATGTTCTTGACTGCAATCCAGTGCGCCAAACCTGGATTACTTTGGAATCGACTGGTCACGCTTAACCCGTAAGCGACGTCTGGGCGAGTACACAACATCGCATACATAATGGACCCGATAGCCGAAGCATAAGGCGTATTGTCCATTTCATCTTTCTCAGTCTGTGTTTGTGGACACTGACTCTTCGAAAGATTCAGACCATGTCTGACTGGAAGATATCCACGTTTAGAATTCTCTAAATGGAATCTCTCCAGGACTTTATCGATGTAAGTACTCTGGCACAGCCCGAGAAGCCTCTTAGATCTATCCCGGTAGATCTTCACACCTAGTACATAGGCTGCTTCTCCTAGATCTTTCATCTGAAAACATTTTCCTAACCATGCCTTAACAGCATGCAGTTCAGGAATATTGTTTCCAATGATCAAGATATCATCGACGTAGAGGATTAGGAATGTAATCACGCTCCCACTAAACCTCTTATATACACACGGGTCATCCTCGTTCTTGATGAAACCAAACTCAGAGATTGATTCATCAAAACGAATATTCCAGCTTCTTGATGCTTGTTTCAGTCCATAAATGGACTTCTTTAACTTGCATATTTTATGACGATCTGATGGATTAGTGAAACCTTCCGGTTGTGTCATATACACATCCTCATCCAGATTTCCATTAAGGAAAGCTGTTTTCACATCCATCTGCCAGATCTCATAATCGTAATATGCAGCTATCGCGAAAAGAATCCGAATAGACTTAAACATGGCTACAGGTGAGAAAGTTTCATCATAATCTATCCCGTAGATTTGTTTGAAACCTTTCGCAACTAGCCTGCCTTTATAGGTAACCACGTTACCATCCATGTCAATCTTCTTCTTGAAGATCCATTTACAGCCTATAGGGATTACTCCCGGAGGCGGATCAACCAAATCCCAGACTTGGTTATCTGACATGGAGTCCATCTCGGCTCGCATAGCATCAAGCCATCTAGCTGACTCCGGTCCACTGACCGCATCCGCATAAGTTAGGGGTTCATCATTATCAATGATGTAGACTCCGTCATAGCGCTCAGGCTGTCGACGGATCCTACCCGATCTTCGCGGTTCCCGTGATATCTGAGCCTCAGGTTGTCCAATAACCTGCTCTACCGGCTCAGGCACATCCAACTCTGCTTGACTACTTTGTCCTTCCTCTGGATTCTCATCCAGCTTTATTTCTCTCCCACTGGCCTCTTGCAGAATAAATTCCTTCTCAAGAAATACGGCCGTCCGAGCAACAAATACCTTGTTCTCCTTGGGATCGTAGAAATAATAACCCTTAGTTTCCTTAGGGTAACCGACAAAGATGCATTTGTCAGATCTGCTCTCTAGTTTCCCAGAGGCGAGCTTTTTGACATAAGCCTCGCAACCCCAGATCCTGATAAATGTCAAGCTAGGCTGTTTCCCATACCATAACTCATATGGCGTCTTTAAAACTGCCTTGGATGACACTCGGTTTAGTACCTTTGCAGCTGTTTCCAGTGCAAAACCCCAAAAGGAGTATGGAAGAGTAGCCTGACTCATCATAGAACGAACCATATCAAGTAACGTTCTATTTCTCCTCTCGGACACACCATTCCATTGCGGTGTTCCTGGCGGAGTGAGCTGTGAGATAATCCCACACTCTTTCAGATAGTCAGTAAACGCATGACTCAGGTATTCACCACCTCGATCTGAACGAAGTGCCTTGATATTTCGGCCTAGCTGATTTTGTACTTCATTTTTGAACTCTTTGAACTTGTCAAAAGATTCACTTTTATGTCTCATTAAATAGACATATCCATACCTACTGAAATCATCAGTAAAGGTAATGAAGTACTGATAGCCACCTCTGGCATGTTTACCAAAAGGCCCACACACATCACTGTGTATTAGGTCCAGTAAACCTGAAGCCCTTTGACCTTTGTGAGGAAAAGGAGACTTCGTCATTTTACCCATCAAACAAGCTTTGCATGTATCAATCTCCTCATAGGAGAATGATCCCAGCAGTCCATGATCATGCAACCGCTTAATGCGCTTCTCGTTTATATGGCCTAAACGACTATGCCATAACAAGGTGCTGTCATCAGCATACTTGGCTTTCTTATTATCAATATTTTGTATAGAATTGTCCATGTCCAACATGTATAACCCATTGTTAATTGAACCAGTTGCATACACAATATTATCACGAGATAAAACACACTTTGAAATCTTGCATTCAAAGGCAAATCCTTTCCTGACAAGAGCAGGAATAGAGATAATATTCTTTGTGATACTTGGTACAAAATAACAATTGTTTAATTCTAATACAATGCCAGATGGTAAAGAAATGAAATAGTCTCCTACAGCAACAGCAGCAACCCGTGCCCCGTTTCCAACGCGTAGGTCTACCTCATGCTGTCCCACCTGCCTTCTTCTCTTGAGTTCCTGTACATTTGAACAAATGTGAACTCCACATGCAGTGTCCAACACCCATGATATAGAAGAAGATGAAAACATGACCTCAGTCACATATATACCTGAGCCAGAAGCGATGCTTCCCCTCTTATCTCCTTGGAGCGCTTTACAGTCCTTTTTCCAGTGACCCAGCTGGCCACAGTGGAAACACCTGTTGTCCTTCGACCGCTTCACCTTCTGTTTCAGGGCCTTGCTGTAATTCTTGACAGGGGCCTTGCCCTTCTTCCCCTTCTTCTTGTTCCTAAAAGGAACCATCAAGACAGAGGTTGAAGGCTTACCCTTCAGAGTTTCCTCAGTTGTCAAGAGCATATTCAGCAGCTCTGCCGGCGTACAATCGATCTTGTTCATATTAAAGTTAATGATGAACGGATCGAAAGAAGGCGGAAGAGACTGCAGAATAATGTCCACAGCAAGCTCCTGGTTGATGGTATGCCCCAGTTTCTCCAGAGCCTCCTTGTGCCCAATCATCTTGAGCACGTGAGCTCCCACTGGGCTCCCCTCAGCCAGTTTGCTCTGAAAGAAGAGCTTCGTCAGATTATAGCGTTCAGTCCTCGCCTGTGCAGCATACAGCATCTTGAGGTTCGCTATAATTTCTATAGCCGACATGTCCTCATGCTGACGCTGCAGCGGTGGCGTCATAGACGCTAGCATCAGGCAAGCGACATCAATGCTATCATTGACGTGCTTTTCGTAGGCATCCCGAACCGCCCTTGCGGCGTTCGGAGCGGGCTGCGGCGGTATCGCCGTCTCGAGGACATACAGTTTCCTCTCTGCCTTAAGAACAATCTTAAGGTGTCCGAACCAGTCAGAGAAGTTCGGCCCAGCAAACTTCTCCCTTTCCAGTAGGGATCGCACATTGAAGCTCATGGTGTTCGTTGCTGCAGGAATCTACAACAAGCAAGAACAGCAAGGTCAGTATCAATGTTCAGAATCAATCTAGGACTTAAGAAAGATTCTTTTTCTCACTATTTTGTCTGACTGAAAAATCCAGTAAACAGTCCGAAAGAGTAACACTCTTTTAGTGAGATGGGATCCAGATTTCATACTTGGTCTCCGCGTCCCGCTCAGGCGAGATAAGATGCACAGAGATGACAAGCACTAATTTCTGGTAGGCTGTCCCAGCCAATCGCCAACCCGTGCGATTCCCCTTCATCTTGGCAATCCAGCAGACTGTGCCAACTGAGTTGGTACAACACAGTCTCTGATCCCAGAGATGGCTGCCTCCATGTGCTACCATATGCGCCACATATGTAGTCTACATGGTCAAGCTGACCCGACCTACTCCCTGGACCACCACGTGCTATGCTGAGCAACGAGAGGGGATAAATCCCAACTCTGTAACACGCAGGTGAAATCCGGCACCGTCTGAAGATAGATGGACGTGCCCACTGAGTGGGTTCAACACGGCTCCAACGATAGTCAGAAAGGTGAGGTTTCGCGTCAGAAGGCTTACGAGCTTGATATGTTAGCGTTGGATTTTAGCGGTCTTTTATCTTCTTACTATCAGGCATATCCTATGGCTATAGCAGAAGATAAACATAAACATGCAACTCTAATTATTTGCAATAAGTAGAAAGCATGATCTTATGTGGTAAAAGCCCATGAACCCTAGTAAGACCTTAATTTTACTTAAGTCTTCACTTGAGCTCTTTGGCATCTCATCTGGTCCAACCTAGGGCCCTAGCGCCAAGAGCACCTCAGGTGCACCACCAGCTGAATGCCCCTTTATGATGTGTGCATTTGTACTCTTGTCTAATCAAAGTACATTTGATCTATCTAGACAAGGTTGACACACAGGTCAACAACATTTCATAAATTAAAACAATGTGATTCGCAGATCACAAATTAATTTACAATTTAAACCCAGGCACGCAGGCCCCAGCACAGCACACAATAGGGCAACCCACATAAGACTAAATAGACAAGCATCATGGCATCAAATCATCTTGTGATCCAATCAAGAAATTAAATTTTGAAAAACCCCATGGCATCAATTTTAATTTCCTTACGAGCCCTACAACCTTACAATGGTCCATTGATAGGGATCCACTCATCCATCTAGTTAGATCCTTTGCCCTTGCATGCACCGAGTCCTAACTGACCCGAGTTGACCTAATGGTCAACCATGCATGCCCCAAGGGCTGAACCACCCCATGAGCTTTTGGCAAGCGGGTGTGACCCCGGGCCTAACTCAAGTGTGTTCAGTAGTTGTCTCAACCAGACCTCGCTACACGCCCTAGATGCAGTCAACCTATAGCCACCTTGTGCTTGCGCATAGGTGCCATTGGGTCAACCCATCTGAGCTGTCAGATGGTCTGATCAGACTTGGATCTAACCTAGTGGTGACTTCAACCCCATCAACCCATCTAAGGGTTTAATGTAGTGGCACCTTAGATCTAATTATGCGCGCAAGATGTAAGGTTTTAGAAAACATTTAGAACATGCGCAATGATACAAACAAACAACATGCTTGCATATAACCCTTAGATCTAAGGGGGTCCTCTTCAAGGAGGAGCGCATACTTTAGGGGGTCCCCTTCAAGGGGGAGCGCATACTTTATCAAAGCCATGATACAAGCGCAACTTAAAGCATGATATCATGCGCAACTTCATGAAAGCAAGATACATGCGCAACCTCATGAAAACAAGATACATGCGCAACCTCATGAAAACAAAGCATGCTTCAAGTAAAAGTAAGCGCAACTTGAATGTATGGATCACAAATAAGCAATCATATAGATCATATCAAGAGCCTACCTCTGATACCAATTGTAGGAACCCCTAATTATAGGGGAGAAACCCTAAACTTGCAATTCTAACAAGCTTTGCGGAAAAAGGGTTTCAAGATCGCATATGAATCTATAAGATCAACTTATGTTATGAAAAGGAATCATACCAACGCCATGGATTTGGAAGTCGGTTTGGAAGAAGAGATCAAACTAGGTCTCCTCCACAAGCCCACACACAAGATGAAGATGCTCACTTCCTTGAGATCTCTTGTGCTAGCAAGACCCTCAAGCCTTCTTGTCGAATGGAAGGGGATGATGAATCTCCTTGTTGCCGAGAGCTTCACTTGCCTAGCCTCTCCTTCTCGTCGTCAATCACACCTCAACGAAATTGTCCAAGGCGTTCAAGAGAAGAGCACAAACGCTTATGCGTTTAGGCGTTTTTTGTGAAACCGGCCATGATGACTTTCCATAAATGGAAGCTCATCATGCCATGCGCTCAAGCCAACCTCAAACGCATTTGAGCATTGAACCATGCGTTCACAATTGTGAACCGGTTCAAGCTAAACCGTTTCAATCGACTTTGGTTCATGAACCAAACCGAAATGGCTCAAGCCATGTGGTCTAGACCATATTGAACCCCAAGGCTCATGATCTAACCGTTCATCACCTGATGCCCCTGATCTCTTCGATCTAGCATCATCTCTCTCGATCCAAGCTTACCGATCTCAAGCCCTAATCAATCAAACATGATCAGGCTAGATCTCACTTACAATCAGAGATTAAATCCCCTTAAACTGAACCCAAAGAATTCAGTCCACACGATCTGACTCAAGTAAGCCATATCATCATATTGTGCGACCCTGAGGGTTTCCTCTAAATGTCGGTAACGATAACTTACGTTATCACGATCAGTGAGGGGTATCTAGCAACACATCACTGTCTCCCGATATAAAGGAAAGAGTCTTCCAAGACTACTCCCAAACCAAGGCACAAGTGTGACTCTATTCACAAGGCATACATTTATCCTTTGCCACTGGATGTTCTTATTGGATAAGCATGTCAAGCTTGTAACTCCAACACGATGAGCATGATTAGATCAGATGAACATAGTCATCTGGGTATGGCCATACACTTCCTCAATCATCTCATATAAAGGGGGCCCTTTAGAACATCACACTCCTTAAACAAGGATACGGCAATCCTTTATCTATCACAAGTGCCCTAACCTGACTCAAGCTCACCATCCAAGATAGTCTATAATCATTATGTTTCAAATGATATTGAACTACCTCAAGACAATGACAATCATCATTTAGAAACACAAGTGATCTCAAGTCAGAGGACATGTGCCACTTGCTGCTTACAAGGATCATTCACATTGTGACAAGCAATGGAATATCCCAGTAGGGTCTGTCCAGTACATCCAATGTACCCATGAGTCTACATCTTATTCCATGCTCGAAGCATCCTATAAGATTAGCACTCATATTAGTCTCCATCATATCAAGGCTGTCTCATGTTCACCAAGATATCTCGACTAAGGACATACAGCCTGTCAGCCTAGCTGAACAGCTTTGAGACATTATTCAGAAGCACACTCATTGCAGCAGACAAGGTAACAACCGGAATAATAACCATGCCTTTCATAAACATAAGAGTTTATTACATAATACTTTTACAATCCCAAAGGCCTCAAACATTAGCCTTAAGGGCATACTCCAACATGAACCCCACGGGGTTCGCCAGTGAAGTGTACTGTATTCATCCAAAAATTTGGTTTTCATAGATAAATTTGTAGTAACAAGATGGATTTAGCATCCTAGGTGGAGCACAGTATTTCAAGCCTCTCAGGCTTCTTTAGTGAACTTCACGGCCAGGTGAACCCCATGGGGTTCACCCATGAAGTCTACTGTATCCGAGCTTCTAACTCACCCTCCAGAGAGCTTCACGGTCTGGTGAACCCCACTGGGTTCACCCGTATTTCTACATCCGTGGATCCATCTAGAGGCCTCCACGGCTTGGTGAACCCCATGGGGTTCACCCGTAATTCTATTACTGCCAGTTTCTACCATAAATCTTCATGGTTTGGTGAACCCCATGGGGTTCCCTGTGCTTCTAATTGCTATTCGCCCGTATTTAGGGCAGCACACAGGTTGGGTTTCTGCCAAACCTGTGTGCCGCCACCTCCTACTGCTCAAAGTCATCGCCCTCACATCGCTCTCTCTTCCCTCAGCACTCCAAGAGGAATTCTACTACTTCGGTTCGAGTTTCCCCCGAGGTTTGCACATGATTCATCTCTACTCCGCTTTGTATATTGGTTTCTCCTCTTCACTTGTGTTCTTTCTACCGATTGCTATTCCATCTCGCCGCCAACTTTCGACCTTCCCTCCATCCGGATTTTCTCGTGTGAACGCACATCTTAGTTTCTTATGGACTTCTCTCATTGATATATGGCACCAAAGAGGAAGGTTGTAGTCTCTCGACGCCCTGCTCCGCGCCACTCTTTGGATTCGTCTGACGACGACGATGACCACACTCCATCGTTCCCATCACATCCTCCACTGCCATCGCCAACAACAGGATCTCTACCCTCTAGGCAGAGGCTAACCTCAGCCAGCTGACCGTAGCCTTATACCTCTCCGCCGAATGAGTTCGACATTATGTTTCAGAACGCCGCCCAAGAAGAATGATACCTCCTTCTCCATCAGCGCAAGGTGCTTAACACGCGCTATCTCGATCGAGGAACACTAAACTTGCTAGGCCTTATGTTTGATGTGGAGCTTATGTATGCCAGTGTTGGCTGGGAGCAGTTTATGCACCTCTCCTCACCCACCTACACAGGCGTCACCTTGGAATTCCTCAGCTCCAATGAGGTAAAAGCAGACACCATCCTTGATGATGACCTCGGCCGCCTCACCTTCCGCTTGGGCTGTTGGGGTATGCCCTTAAGGCTAATGTTTGAGGCCTCGGGATTGTATCAGTATCATGTATAAACTTCATGTTTATAAAGGCAATGGTTGTTATTCATGTTGTTGCATTATCTGCTATCATATGTATACTTCTGAATAATGTCTCAATGCTGTTCAGCTTGGCTGACATGCAGTTAAGTCCTTAGTCGAGATATCTTGGTGAACATGAGACAGCCTTGATATGATTGAGACTAATATGTGTTCTAATCTTATAGGATGCTTCGAGCATGGAATAAGATGTAGACTCATAGGTACATTGGATGTACTGGACAGACCCTACTAGGATGTTCAATTGCTTGTCACAATGTGAATAATCCTTGTATGCAAACAAGTGGCATACTTCCTCTGACTTGAGATCACTTGTGTTTCTAAATGATGATTGTCATTGTTTTGAGGTAGTTCAATATCATTTGAAACATAATGGTTATAGACTATCTTGGATAATGATCATGAGTCAGGTTAGGACACTAGTGATAGATAAAGGATTGCCGTCTCCTAGTTTGGAGTGTGATGTTCTAAAGGGGCCCCCTGGATGAGATGATTGAGAAAGTGTATGGCCATACCCAGATGACTATGTTCATCTGATCTAATCATCCTCATCATATTGGAGTTACAAGCTTGACACGCATGTCCAATAAGAACATCCAGTGGCAAAGGAAACATGTATGTCTAGTGAAGTGGATTCACACTTGTGCTATGGTTTGGGTGTAGTCTTGGAAGACTCTTTCCTTTATATCAGGAGACAGTGATGTGTTGCTATATACCCCTCACTGATCGTGATAACGTAAGTTATCATTACCAACATTTAAAGGAAACCCTTAGGGTCGCACAATTTGATGATATGGCTTACTTAAATCAGATCGTGTGGACTGAATTGTTTTGGTTCAGTTTAAGGGATTTAAACTCTGATTGTAAGTGAGATCTGGTCTGATCATGTTTGATTGATTAGGGCTTGAGATCGGTAAGCTTCGATCGAGAGAATTGATGCTAGATTGGTCAGATCAGGAGCATCAAGAGATGAACGGTCAGATCTTGAATCTTAGGGTTTAAGGTGATCTGGACCAAGGCTTGGCTTGATTTGGTCCTTGAACCAAATCCAAATTGAACCGGCTCATGTATGAGCGCATGGTTCAATTAAGAGGGATGAGCGTTCGGTTCACTTGGAGTGAACGCATAACGCATGTATTGAAGCATTTGCTATTTTTGGAAATTCGGTTTTCCAAAGTGGAAAACGCCTCCACGTTCGAGTGCAACGCTTCTCTATTCTCGTCTCTCGCCCCTTGCTCTCAATGACTCACTCTTGCGTGGTGAAGGTTGATGACAAGAGAGGATTCGGCCAAGAAGTGTAGATCTCATCCCTTCCATACGATAAGGGCACTTGGAGAACCTTGCTAGCACAAGGAACACAAGGAGTAGTCATCATCCTCTTGTGTGCGTCACCTTTGGAGGAGAGCCCTTTCGCCATCTTCTTCCAAGACGCCATTCGAATCAATGGCTATGGTATGATCTTCTTCTTGATCTATTCAATCATTTGACAGTTGATCATATGGCATGTAAAAGATCTTTAAGAAACCCTTGCTTCCTTGCGAATTTTATATGCGCCTCCTATTAGGGTTTCGTCCCCCCTTAGATTTAGGGGGCTTTCAATTGGTATCAGAGCATTAGTTTATATATGTTCATATGATTGCTGAAGGTGATCCATGTATGCGTTTATGCATAGATCTAAGTTTTCTCATCATGCGAAACTACTAGTTGAATATATTTTATGTTGGCGCATGTTTGATGCTTACATAGTTGCGCATGTTGAATGTTGTAGTTTTTCTTAAAAAACTTAATCACTTGCGCGCCTCACTTAGATCTAAGCGCTTGCTATAAACCCTTAGACGGGTTAGTAGGGTTGAAGTCATCACCTAGTTAAGATCCAAACAGTCTGATCAGACCATCTGACAGCCTAGATGGGTCGACCAGATGGCATCTGTGCGCAAGCACAAGGTGGCTATAGGTCGACTGCAGACAGGCGTGTAGCGATGTCTAGTTGAGACAACCAGTGAACGCGTATGAGTTAGGCCCGGGGTCACACCCGCTTGCCAGAACTCATGAGGGTTGTTCAGCCCAGCGCATGCATGGTTGACCATTAGGTCGACTCAAGTCAGTTAGGACTTGGTGCATGCAAGGGCAGTGGATAAGACTAGGTCTGATGAGTGGATCCCTAGTAATGGACCGTTGTAAGGTAGTAAGGCACATAAGAAAATTAAAATTGATGCCAATGGGTTTTCGAAAATTTTATTTTCTTATTTGGATCACATGTTGGTTGGATGCCATGATGCTTGTTTATTTAATCTTATGTGGGCTGCCTAATTAATGTGTGCTGTGCTGGGGCCTGCGTGCCTGGAATTAAAATTGTAAATTAATTTTTATTGTGATCTGCGCATCACATGTCATTTAATTTATAAAGTGTAATTGACCTGCGAGTCAATCTTGTCTAGATAGATTAAATTGTAATTTTATCAGACAAGAGCACAGAGCACACATGGCAGAGGCGCATGCAGCTTGAGGCTTAACCAGGTGGGAGGTCCAGGGTTCGACTCTGGGATAGGCGCATTTACCTGGTGGGCGCACCTGAGCTGCAGTGGGCGCTCGGGCCCTGGGTTGGGCCAGATGAGAAGGCAAAAGACCCATGAAGAGCTCAAGTGAAGACTTAAGTTAAATTAAGGTCTTACTTAGGTTTAATGGGCTTTTACCACATAAGATCAGCATGCTTTCTACTTATTGTTTATATAATTAGAACTGCATGATTTAATCTTCTGCTATCGCCATAGGTTATGCATGATAGTTAAGAAGATAAAAGACCGTTAAAATCCAACGCTAAAATATCAAGCACGTAAGCCTTCTGACGTGAAACCTCACTGTTCTGACTATCGTTGGGGCCGTGTTGTACCCACTCAGTGGGCACGCCCATCTATCTTCAGACGGTGTGTGATTACACCTGCGTGTTATAGAGAAGGGATTTATCACTTCTCGTTGCTCAGCATAGCACGTGGTGGTCCAGGGAGTAGGTCAGGTCAGCTTGACCATGTAGGCTACATACTGAGCATATGTGAGCTATATGGAGGCAGCCATCTGTGCGATCAGAGACTGTGTTGTACCAACTCAGTTGGCACAGTCTGCTGGATTGCCCAGATGAAGGGGAATCGCACGGGTTGGCGATTGGCAGGCATTGCCTACCAGAAATTAGTGCTTGTACTCTCTGTGCATCTTATCTCGCCTGAGCGGGACGCGGAGACCAAGTATGAAATCTGGATCCCATCTCACTAAAAGAGTGTTACTCTTTCGGACTGTTTAATGGATTTTTCAGTCAGAGAAAATGGTGAGAAAAGAATCTTTCTTAAGTCCTGGATTGATTCTAAACATTGATACTGACCTTGCTGTTCTTGCATTGTTATAGATTACTGCAGCAACGAACACCACGAATTTCAATGTGCAATCCCTACTGGAAAGAGAGAAGTTTGCTGGGCCAAACTTCTCAGACTGGTACGGACACCTTAAGATTGTTCTTAAGGTAGAGAGGAAGCTGTATGTCCTCGAGACGGCTATACCGCCTCAACCCGCTGCGAACGCCGCAAGGGCGGTTCGGGAAGCCTATGAAAAGCATGTCAATGATAGCATTGATGTCGCTTGCCTGATGCTTGCGTCTATGACGCCAGAGCTGCAGCGTCAGCATGAGGATCTATCTGCTATACAAATTATAGCAAACCTCAAGCTGCTGTATGCTGCACAGGCTAGGACTGAACGCTACAATTTGACTAAACTTTTCTTTCAGAGCAAACTGGCTGAAGGGAGTCCAGTGGGAGCTCACATACTCAAGATGATTGGGCACAAGGAGGCTCTAGAGAAACTGGGACATACCATCAATCAGGAGCTTGCTGTAGACATCATATTGCAGTCTCTCCCGACCTCTTTCGATCCGTTCATCATTAACTTTAATATGAACAAGATCGACTGTACCCCGGCAGAGTTACTGAATATTCTCTTGACTACAGAGTTGACTCTAAAGGGAAAGCCTTCAACCTCTGTCTTGATGGTTCCTTCAAGGAACAAGAAGAAAGGGAAGAAGGGCAAAGCCCCTGTCAAGAGTTACAACAAGGCTCTGAAACAAAAGGTTAAGCGGTCGAAGGAATACAGATATTTCCACTGTGGCCAGCTGGGTCACTGGAAAAAGGACTGTAAAGCGCTCCAAGGAGACAAGAAGGGAAGCAATCCTTTTGCTTCTGGCTCAGGTATTTTCGTGACTGAAGTCATGGTTTCTTCTTCTATATCATGGGTGTTGGACACTGCATGTGGAGTTCACATTTGTTCAAATGTACAGGAACTCAAGAGAACAAGACAGGTGGGACAGCATGAGGTGGACCTACGAGTTGGAAACGGAGCACGGGTTGCTGCTGTTGCTGTAGGAGAATATCACATCTCATTACCATCTGGACTTGTATTAGAATTGAATAATTGTTATTTTGTACCTAGCATAACGAAAAATATTATCTCTATTCCTGCTCTTGTCAGGAAAGGGTTTTCCTTTGAATGCAATATTTCAAAGTGTGTTATTTCTTATGATAATATTGTTTATGCTACTGGATCAATTAACAATGGGTTATTCATGTTGGACATGGAATATTCTATACAAAATATTGATAATAAGAAAGCCAAGTATGCTGATGACAGCACCTTGCTATGGCATAGTCGTTTAGGCCATATTAACGAGAAACGCATTAAGCGGTTGCATGATCATGGACTGCTGGGATCATTCTCCTATGAGGAGCTTGATACATGCAAAGCTTGTTTAATGGGTAAAATGACGAAGGCTCCTTTTCCTAACAAAGGTCAAAGGGCTTCAGGTTTACTTGACCTCATTCACAGTGATGTGTGTGGGCCATTTAGTAAACATGCCAGAGGTGGCTATTCATACTTCATTACCTTTACTGATGATTTCAGTAGATACGGGTATGTCTATCTAATGAGACATAAGAGTGAATCTTTTGACAAGTTCAAAGAGTTCAAAAATGAAGTGCAAAATCAGCTAGGCCGAAATATCAAGGCACTTCGCTCAGATCGAGGTGGAGAATACCTAAGTCGAGAGTTTACTGACTATCTGAAGCAGTGTGGGATTGTCTCACAGCTTACTCCGCCAGGAACACCGCAATGGAATGGTGTGTCCGAGAGGAGGAACAGAACCTTATTGGATATGGTTCGTTCAATGATGAGTCAGGCTACACTACCTTACTCCTTTTGGGGATTTGCACTGGAAACAGCTGCAAAGGTACTAAACTGAGTGCCATCCAAGGCAGTTTCAAAGACTCCATATGAGTCATGGTATGGGAAACAGCCGAGCTTGACATTTATTAAGATCTGGGGTTGCGAGGCTTATGTTAAAAAGCTCGCCTCTGGGAAACTAGAGAGCAGATCTGAGAAATGCATCTTTGTCGGTTACCCTAAGGAAACTAAGGGTTATTATTTCTACGACCCCAAAGAGAACAAAGTATTTGTTGCTCGGACGGCTATTTTTCTTGAGAAGGAATTTCTTCTGCAAGAGGCCAGTGGGAGAGAAATAAAGCTGGATGAGAATCCAGAGGAAGGACAAAGTAGTCAAGCACAGTTGGATGAGCATGAGCCATTTGATCAGGTTATTGAACAACCTGAGGCTCAGATATCACGGGAACCGCGAAGATCGGGAAGGATCCGTCGACAACCTGAGCGCTATGACGGAGTCTACATCATTGATCATGATGAACCCCTCACTTATGCGGATGCGGTCAGTGGACCGGAATCAACGAGATGGCTTGAAGCTATGCGAGCCGAGATGGACTCCTTGTCAGATAACCAAGTCTGGGATTTGGTTGATCCGCCTCCGGGAGTAATCCCTATAGGCTGTAAATGGATCTTCAAGAAGAAGATAGACATGGATGGTAACGTGGTTACCTATAAAGGCAGGCTAGTTGTGAAAGGTTTCAAACAAATCTACGGGATAGATTATGATGAAACTTTCCCTCCTGTAGCTATGTTCAAGTCTATTCGGATCATTCTCGCAATAGCAGCATATTATGATTATGAGATCTGGCAGATGGATGTGAAGACCGCTTTCCTTAATGGAAATCTGGATCAGGATGTGTATATGACACAACCTGAAGGTTTCACTAATCCATCAGATCGTCATAAAATATGCAAGTTAAAGAAGTCCATTTATGGACTTGAGCAAGCATCAAGAAGCTGGAACATTCGTTTTGATGAATCAATCTGTGAATTTGGTTTCATCAAGAATGAAGATGACCCGTGTGTATATAAGAGGTTTAGTGGGAGCGTAATTACATTCCTAGTCCTCTACGTCGATGATATCTTAATCATTGGAAACGATATTCCTGAACTACATGCGGTTAAGGCATGGTTAAGAAAATGTTTCCAGATGAAAGATCTAGGAGAAGCAGCCTATGTATTAGGTGTGAAGATCTACAGAGATAGATCTAAGAGGCTTCTCGGGCTGTGCCAGAGTACTTACATCGATAAAGTCCTAGAGAGATTCCATTTAGAGAATTCTAAAAGAGGATATCTTCCAGTCAGACATGGTCTGAATCTTTCGAAGAGTCAGTGTCCACAAACACAGACTGAGAAAGATGAAATGGACAATACGCCTTATGCTTCGGCTATTGGGTCCATTATGTATGCGATGTTGTGTACTCGCCCAGACGTCGCTTACGGGTTAAGCGTAACCAGTCGATTCCAAAGTAATCCAGGTCAGGCACACTGGATTGCAGTCAAGAACATTTTAAAATATCTACGGAGGACCAAAGATATGTTCTTGGTGTATGGTGGTCAGGAAGAACTCAGTATTGAAGGATATACTGACGCTTCATTCCAATCTGACCAGGATGATTTCCGATCGCAATCAGGCTATGTTTTTAGCTTGAATGGAGGTGTGGTGGTGTGGAAAAGTTTCAAACAATCTATTGTTGCTGATTCCACAACAGAAGCCGAGTATGTTGCAGCCTCAGAAGCATCTAAGGAGGCAATGTGGATTCGTAAGTTCGTTCAGGAACTTGGTGTTGTTCCTTCGAGTGCAGATCCTTTGGTTATCTTCTGTGATAACACTGGAGCAATCGCACAAGCAAAGGAACCACGGTCGCACCAGAAGTCCAAGCACATACAGAGACGGTTTCACTTGATCCGGGAGATCATTGATCGAGGCGAGATCAAAATCTGCAAGGTTCATACAGATGACAATCTGGCTGACCCGCTTACAAAGCCTCTGGCGCAGCAGAAGCATGAGAAGCACTATAATAATATGAGTTTGAGATATCTCAACCATTAGATTAAGTGCAAGTGGGAGATTGTTGGGGTATGCCCTTAAGGCTAATGTTTGAGGCCTCGGGATTGTATCAGTATCATGTATAAACTCTTATGTTTATAAAGGCAATGGTTGTTATTCATGTTGTTGCATTATCTGCTGTCATATGTATACTTCTGAATAATGTCTCAATGCTGTTCAGCTTGGCTGACATGCAGTTAAGTCCTTAGTCGAGATATCTTGGTGAACATGAGACAGCCTTGATATGATTGAGACTAATATGTGTTCTAATCTTATAGGATGCTTCGAGCATGGAATAAGATGTAGACTCATAGGTACATTGGATGTACTGGACAGACCCTACTAGGATGTTCAATTGCTTGTCACAATGTGAATAATCCTTGTATGCAAACAAGTGGCATACTTCCTCTGACTTGAGATCACTTGTGTTTCTAAATGATGATTGTCATTGTTTTGAGGTAGTTCAATATCATTTGAAACATAATGGTTATAGACTATCTTGGATAATGATCATGAGTCAGGTTAGGACACTAGTGATAGATAAAGGATTGCCGTCTCCTAGTTTGGAGTGTGATGTTCTAAAGGGGCCCCCTGGATGAGATGATTGAGAAAGTGTATGGCCATACCCAGATGACTATGTTCATCTGATCTAATCATCCTCATCATATTGGAGTTACAAGCTTAACACGCATGTCCAATAAGAACATCCAGTGGCAAAGGAAACATGTACGTCTAGTGAAGTGGATTCACACTTGTGCTATGGTTTGGGTGTATTCTTGGAAGACTCTTTCCTTTATATCGGGAGACAGTGATGTGTTGCTAGATACCCCTCACTGATCGTGATAACGTAAGTTATCGTTACCGACATTTAAAGGAAACCCTTAGGGTCGCACAATTTGATGATATGGCTTACTTAAGTCAGATCGTGTGGACTGAATTGTTTTGGTTCAGTTTAAGGGATTTAAACTCTGATTGTAAGTGAGATCTGGTCTGATCATGTTTGATTGATTAGGGCTTGAGATCGGTAAGCTTCGATCGAGAGAATTGATGCTAGATTGGTCAGATCAGGAGCATCAAGAGATGAACGGTCAGATCTTGAATCTTAGGGTTTAAGGTGATCTGGACCAAGGCTTGGCTTGATTTGGTCCTTGAACCAAATCCAAATTGAACCGGCTCATGTATGAGCGCATGGTTCAATTAAGAGGGATGAGCGTTCGGTTCACTTGGAGTGAACGCATAACGCATGTATTGAAGCATTTGCTATTTTTGGAAATTCGGTTTTCCAAAGTGGAAAACGCCTCCACGTTCGAGTGCAACGCTTCTCTATTCTCGTCTCTCGCCCCTTGCTCTCAAAGACTCACTCTTGCGTGGTGAAGGTTGACGACAAGAGAGGATTCGGCCAAGAAGTGTAGATCTCATCCCTTCCATACGATAAGGGCACTTGGAGAACCTTGCTAGCACAAGGAACACAAGGAGTAGTCATCATCCTCTTGTGTGCGTCACCTTTGGAGGAGAGCCCTTTCGCCATCTTCTTCCAAGACACCATTCGAATCAATGGCTATGGTATGATCTTCTTCTTGATCTATTCAATCATTTGACAGTTGATCATATGGCATGTAAAAGATCTTTAAGAAACCCTTGCTTCCTTGCGAATTTTATATGCGCCTCCTATTAGGGTTTCGTCCCCCCTTAGATTTAGGGGGCTTTCATGGGCAACATCGAGCACACCCTTACCTTCAACCAATTGTGCATTATCTATGGATTTCTGGGACCCTGCATGCGCAAGCTGCCTCCTGAATACGCCAAACAGGGTTTTTGGGCTACTATCGCTAACGAACATATCTACTCAGCTAGAGTCGCCCGCCCTTCTAGCATTTGTAATCAAGTTATCTAATACATCCACCGCGTGCTAGCACATGCTATCTTCGGGCGGCGGGAAGGTGATGGTATGGTACACCAGTCAGAGTTATTTTATCTGTGGTGCATGTTACACAGTTTCAGGGTGGACTCCGTCTACTATCTGGCGAAGCAATTTAGTCGCGTCACCCATTCTCACAAAGGGGCGATTTGTTGGGGTATGCCCTTAAGGCTAATGTTTGAGGCCTTGGGATTGTATCAGTATCATGTAATAAACTCTTATGTTTATAAAGGCATGGTTGTTATTCAGGTTGTTATATTGTCTGCTGCAATAATTGTACTTCTGAATAATGTCTCAAAGCTGTTCAGCTGGGCTGACATGCAGTTTTGTCCTTAGTCGAGATATCTTGGTGAACATGAGACAGCCTTGATATGGTTAAGACTAATATGTGTTCTAATCTTATAGGATGCTTCGAGCATGGAATAAGATGTAGACTCATGGGTACATTGGATGTACTGGACAGACCCTACTAGGATATTCAATTGTTTGTCACAATGTGAATAATCCTTGATTGCGACAAGTGGCACATTTCCTCTGACTTGAGATCACTTGTGTTTCTAAATAATGATTGTCATTGTTTTGAGTTAGTTCAATATCATTTGAAACATAATGATTATAGACTATCTTGGATGGTGAGCTTGAGTTAGGTTAGGGCACTAGTGATAGACAAAGGATTGCCGTCTCCTTGTTTAAGGAGTGTGATGTTCTAAAGGGGCCCCCTGGATGAGATGATTGAGAAAGTGTATGGCCATACCCAGGTGACTGTGTTCATCTGTTCTAATCATACTTATCATATTGGAGCTACAAGCTTGACACGCTTGTCCAATAAGAACATCCAGTGGCAAAGGAAACATGCATGCCTTGTGAGTTTGATTCACACTTGTGCTGTGGTTTGGGTGTAGTCTTGGAAGACTCTTTTCTTTATATCGGGAGACAGTGATGTGTTGCTAGATACCCCTCACTGATCGTGATAACGTGAGTTATCGTTACCGACAGTTAAAGGAAACCCTCAGGGTCGCACAATTTGATGATATGGCTTACTTAAGTCAGATCGTGTGGACTGAATTGTTCAGGTTCAGTTTAAAGGGATTTAATCTCTGATTGTAAGTGAGATCTGGTCTGATCATGTTTGATTGATTAGGGCTTGAGATCGGTAAGCTTCGATCGAGAGATTGGATGCTAGATCGGTGAGATCAGGAGCATCAAGAGATCGACGGTCAGATCAAGAGCCTTAGGGTTTAATGTGATCTGGACTAATGGCTTGGGTCGATTGGTCTATGAACCAGACCAAATTGAACCAGCTCATTGAGTGAGCGTGTGGTTCAAATTGAGAGGAGTTTGCGCATGGGGTAAACTCATGATCGCAAGTGAGTGAGTGGCTTTCTATTTTTAGAAAGCATGATCACATACGTGACCACTACTCACGTTCACGCCTAAGGCGCCCTCATCTCTCATTTTTCTTCACTCTCGTCGCCAACTTGGGCATTCAGCACTCGCACTCTCGTGTGGTGAAGGAGATTGACGAAAGGAGAAGGAAGCAATCGCCAAGCAAAGGAGATCTCTCCCCTTCCATTCGACAACGGCTTCTTGGAACCTTGCTAGCACAAGGAGCACCAAGGAAGAGTAGGCGACACCAATTGTGTGCGTCACCTTTGGAGAAGGAGCACTTGCGCCTTTCCTTCCAAGACACCATCTAAGCGATGGCAATGGTGAGAATCATTTTGGAATTTAAAGTTGAACATATTGTTGGGGTATGCCCTTAAGGCTAATGTTTGAGGCCTTGGGATTGTATAAGTATCATGTAATAAACTCTTGTGTTTATAAAAGGCATGGTTATTATTCAGGTTGTTATCTTGTCTGCTGTAATGAGAGTACTTCTGAATAATGTCTCAAAGCTGTTCAGCTAGGCTGACAGGCTATAAGTCCTTAGTCGAGATATCTTGGTGAACATGAGACAGCCTTGATATGGTTAAGACTAATATGTGTTCTAATCTTATAGGATGCTTCGAGCATGGAATAAGATGTAGACTCATGGGTACATTGGATGTACTGGACAGACCCTACTAGGATATTCAGTTGGTTGTCACAATGTGAATATTCCTTGTATGCATCAAGTGGCACATGTCCTTTGACTTGAGATCACTTGTGTTTCTAAATGATGAATGTCATTATTTTGAGGTAGTTCAATATCATTTGAAAGATAATGATTATAGACTATCTTGGATAATGATCATGAGTCAGGTTAGGACACTAGTGATAGATATAGGATTGCCGTCTCCTTGTTCAAGGAGTGTGATGTTCTAAAGGGCCCCCCTATATGAGATGATTGAGATAGTGTATGGCCATACCCAGATGACTATGATCATCTGATCTAATCATGCTCATCGTATTGGAGTTACAGGCTTGACATGCTTGTCCAATAAGAACATCCAGTGGCAAAGGAAACATGCATGCCTCGTGAGTTTGATTCACACTTGAGCTGTGTTTTGGGTGTAGTCTTGGAAGACTCTTTCCTTTATATCGGAAGACAGTGATGTGTTGCTAGATACCCCTCACTGATCGTGATAACGTAAGTTATCGTTACCGACATTTAAAGGAAACCCTTAGGGTCGCACAATGTGATGATATGGCTTACTTAAGTCAGATCGTGTGGACTGAATTCTTTGGGTTCAGTTTAAAGGGAAATAAACTCTGATTGTAAGTGAGATCTGGTCTGATCATGTTTGATTGATTAGGGCTTGAGATCGGTAAGCTTCGATCGAGAGAGTTGATGCTAGATCGGTGAGATCAAGAGCATCAGGAGATGGACGGTTGGATCTGGAACCTTAGGGTTTGATATGGTCTAGACCAAGTGGCTTGGCTCAATTTGCGTTTTGAACCAACTCTAATTGAACCGGTTCACTATGTGATCGCTTGGTTCAATGAGAGATTCAATGCAAGGAAGTTTCGAACGTTCACTTGGAGTGAACGCTTAAGCCATTGAGACTTACCTATTTTGGAAGGCGGTTTTCGATAATGAAAGAAAAACGCTTCCATGTGGTAACGTGGAAGGCTGGTCTCAACGCCTTGCATCTTTCGCTTGAGGGTGATCGACGAGAAGGTGGTTTTGGACAAGGAGCTCTCGGCCAAAGGATCATCTCATCCCTTGCATACGACAACCCTTGAAGGACCTTGCTAGCACAAGGATCTCCAAGGAGCAAGCACATCATCTTGTGTGCGTCAACTAGGGAGAAGATCCCTTTCGATCTTTCTCTTCCAAGTCGCCATCTTCTTCATGGCTTTGGTAAAGATCTAAACTCCATCTCGTTGATCATATTATCTTGCTAAGATCCATGAAAACCCTAGCTTCCGCTTGAAAGTTTTGATGCGCCACCCTAAAGGGTTTTTCGCCCCCCTCTTGAAAGGGGTTTCATATGCATGCGCTCCCCCTTGAAGGGGACCCTTCACATATTATATGCATAGATCCTTGAAACCCCTTCTGCTGCATCAAAGGTTTTCATTTGCGCCTCCTATAGGGTTTCGCCCCCTTGTCATTAGGGGACCTTTCAATTGGTATCAGAGGCAGTTACATGCATATTTATATGTTTGCTTTCTTTGTGTGATCCTATGCATTGATCTATATGTTACATGCGCATGTTGTGATAGGCGAAATTTACATGCTGGTTAGATCTATTTTTATTTCTCTTGGGCGCATGTTTTCATGTTGGCGCATATGTTTGTTTTCTCAAACTTCTTATGACATGCGCGACTCATTATAGATCTAAGGCCCTGCATTAAACCCTTAGACGGGTTATTAGGGTTGAAGTCATCCCCTAGGTTAGATCCAGACAGTCTGATCAGACCATCTGACAGCCTTGATGGGTCGACCAGATAGCATCTGTGCGCAAGCACGAGATGGCTATAGGTCGACTGCAGACAGGCGTGTAGCGATGTCTGATTGAGACGACTAGCGAACACACATGAGTTAGGCCCGGGGTCACACCCGCTTGCCAGAACTCATGAGGGTTGTTCAGCCCTTGGCGCATGCATGGTTGACCTTTGGTCGACTCAAGTCAGTTAGGACTTGGTGCATGCAAGGGCAGTGGATCTGACTAGGCTGGATGAGTGGATCCCTAGTAATGGACCGTTGTAAGGTTGTAAGGCAAATAAGGAAATTAAAATTGATACCTATGGGGTTTTTTCAAAAAAATTTAATTTTCTTGATTGGATCACATGTTGGTTGATGCCTATGCTTGTTTATTTATTCTTATGTGGGCTGCCCATGTTAAATGTGTGCTGTGCTGGGGCCTGCGTGCCTGGACTTTAAAGTTGTAAATTAATTATTGTGATCTGCGTATCACATTGTATTTAATTTATAAAATGTAATTGACCTGCGTGTCAATCTTGTCTAGATAGATTAATTTGTAAATTAATCAGACAAGAGCACAGAGCACACTTGGCAGAGGCGCATGCAGCAGTGGCTTGACCAGACGGGAGGTCTAGGGTTCGACTCTGGGACCAGGCGCATTTTCCCTGGTGGGCGCACCTGAGCTGCAGATGGCGCTTGGGCCCTGGGTTGGGCCAGATGAGCAGCAAAAGACCCATGAAGAAAAGCAAGTGAAGACTTAAGTTAATTAAGGTCTTACGTAGGCTATGGGCTTTTACCACATAAGATTCATGCTTTCTTTTATTGTTTAAATAAGTAGAACAGCATGATTTATTTATCTTCTGCTATCACCATAGGAATTGCATGATAGTGAAGAAGATAAAAGACCGTTAAAATCCAACGCTAAAATATCAAGCTCGTAAGCCTTCTGACGCGAAACCTCACTGTTCTGATTATCGTTGGAGCCGTGTTGTACCCACTCAGTGGGCACGTCCATCTATCTTCAGACGGTGCGGGATTACACCTGCGTGTTACAGAGAAGGGATTTATCGCTTCTCGTTGCTCAGCATAGCACGTGGTGGTCCAGGGAGTAGGTCGGGTCAGCTTGACCATGTAGGTTACATATGTGGCGCATATGGTAACGCATGGAGGCAGCCATCTGTGGGATCAGAGACTGTGTTGTACCAACTCAGTTGGCACAGTCTGCTGGATTGCCCAGATGAAGGGGAATCGCACGGGTTGGCGATTGGCAGGGACTGCCTACCAGAGATTAGTGCTTGTACTCTCTGTGCATCTTATCTCGCCTGAGCGGGACGCGGAGACCAAGTATGAAATCTGGATCCCATCTCACTAAAAGAGTTTTACTCTTTCGGGCTGTTTTGCTGGATTTTTCAGCCAGATAAAATAGTGAGAAAAAGAATCTTTCTTAAGTCCTGATTGATTCTTAACATTGATACTGACCTTGCTGTTCTTGCATTGTTGTAGATACCTGCAGCAACGAACACCATGAGCTTCAATGTGCGATCCCTACTGGAAAGGGAGAAGTTTGCTGGGCCGAACTTCTCAGACTGGTTCGGACACCTTAAGATTGTTCTTAAGGCAGAGAGGAAACTGTATGTCCTCGAGACGGCGATACCGCCTCAGCCCGCTCCGAACGCCGCAAGGGCGGTTCGGGAAGCTTATGAAAAGCACGTCAATGATAGCATTGATATCGCTTGCCTGATGCTAGCGTCTATGACGCCACCGCTGCAGCGTCAGCATGAGGATATGTCTGCTATAGACATGATAGCAAACCTCAAGATGCTGTATGCTGCACAGGCGAGGATAGAACGCTATAATCTGACAAAGCTGTTCTTTCAGAGCAAACTGGCTGAAGGGAGCCCAGTGGGAGCTCACGTGCTCAAGATGATTGGGCACAAGGAGGCTCTAGAGAAACTGGGGCATACCATCAACCAGGAGCTTGCTGTAGACATTATTCTGCAGTCTCTTCTGCCTTCTTTCGATGCGTTCATCATTAACTTTAATATGAACAAAATCGATTGTACTCCGGCAGAGCTGCTGAATATGCTCTTGACTACTGAGGAGACTCTGAAGGGAAAGCCTTCGACCTCTGTCTTAATGGTTCCTTCGAGGAACAAGAAGAAGGGGAAGAAGGGCAAGGCCCCTGTCAAGAGTTACAGCAAGGCTCTGAAGCAAAAAGTTAAGCGGTCAAAGGAATACAGATGTTTCCACTGTGGCCAGCTGGGTCACTGGAAAAAGGACTGTAAAGCGCTCCAAGGAGACAAGAGGGGAAGCATCGCTTCTGGCTCAGGTATATACGTGACGGAAGTCATGGTTTCATCTTCTTCTATATCATGGGTGTTGGACACTGCATGTGGAGTTCACATTTGTTCAAATGTACAGGAACTCAAGAGAAGAAGGCAGGTGGGACAGCATGAGGTGGACCTACGAGTTGGAAACGGGGCACGGGTTGCTGCTGTTGCTGTAGGAGACTATTTCATCTCTTTGCCATCTGGGCTTGTATTAGAACTAAACAGTTGTTATTTTGTTCCCAGCATTACTAAGAATATTATCTCCATTCCTGCTCTTGTCAGGAAGGGATTTTCCTTTGAATGCAATATTTCAAAGTGTGTTTTATCTCTTGATAATATAGTTTATGCTACTGGTTCAATTAATAATGGGTTATTCATGTTGGACATGGAATGTTCTATACACGCGATTGATATTAAGAAAGCCAAGTATGCTGATGACAGCACCTTGCTATGGCATAGTCGTTTAGGCCATATTGACAAGAAACGCATTAAGCGGTTGCATGATCATGGACTGCTGGGATCATTCTCCTATGAGGAGATTGATACATGCAAGGCTTGTTTAATGGGTAAAATGACGAAGTCACCTTTTCCTCACAAAGGTCAAAGGGCTTCAGGTTTACTTGACCTTATACACAGTGATGGGTGTGGGCCATTTAGTAAACATGCCAGAGGTGGCTATCAGTACTTCATTACCTTTACTGATGATTTCAGTAGGTATGGGTATGTCTATTTGATGAGACATAAAAGTGAATCTTTTGACAAGTTCAAAGAGTTCAAGAATGAAGTACAGAATCAGCTAGGCCGAAATATCAAGGCACTTCGTTCTGATCGAGGTGGAGAATACCTAAGTCGAGAGTTTACTGACTATCTGAAGGAGTGTGGGATTATCTCACAGCTCACTCCGCCAGGAACACCGCAATGGAATGGTGTGTCCGAGAGGAGAAATAGAACGTTACTTGATATGGTTTGTTCTATGATGAGTCAGGCTACTCTTCCATATTCCTTTTGGGGTTTTGCACAGGAAACAGCTGCAAAGGTACTAAACCGAGTGCCATCCAAGGCAGTTTCAAAGACGCCATATGAGTTATGGTATGGGAAACAGCCGAGCTTGACATTTATCAGGATCTGGGGCTGCGAGGCTTATGTCAAAAAGCTCGCCTCTGGGAAACTAGAGAGCAGATCTGACAAATGTATCTTTGTCGGTTACCCTAAGGAAACTAAGGGTTATTATTTTTACGTTCCCAAAGAGAACAAGGTATTTGTTGCTCGGACGGCCATATTTCTTGAGAAGGAGTTTCTTCTGCAAGAGGCCAGTGGGAGAGAAATAAAGCTGGATGAGAATCCAGAGGAAGGACAAAGTGCTCAAGCACAGTTGGATGAGCCTGAGCCGGTGGAACAGGTTATTGAACAACCTGAGGCTCAGATATCACGGGAACCGCGAAGATCGGGAAGGATTCGTCGACAGCCTGAGCGCTATGACGGAGTCTACATCATTGATAATGATGAACCCCTCACTTATGCGGATGCGGTCAGTGGACCGGAGTCAGCGAGATGGCTTGAAGCTATGCGCGCCGAGATGGACTCCATGTCAGATAACCAAGTCTGGGATTTGGTTGATCCGCCTCCGGGAGTTATCCCTATAGGCTGTAAATGGATCTTCAAGAAGAAGATTGACATGGATGGTAACGTGGTTACCTATAAAGGCAGGCTAGTTGCGAAAGGTTTCAAACAAATCTACGGGATAGATTATGATGAAACTTTCTCACCTGTAGCCATGTTTAAGTCTATTCGGATTCTTTTCGCAATAGCGGCATATTATGATTATGAGATTTGGCAGATGGATGTGAAGACAGCTTTCCTGAATGGAAATCTGGATGAGGATGTGTATATGACACAACCAGAAGGTTTCACTAATCCATCAGATCGTCATAAGATATGCAAATTAAAGAAGTCTATTTATGGACTTAAACAAGCATCGAGAAGCTGGAATATTCGTTTTGATGAATCAATCTCTGAATTTGGTTTCATCAAGAACGAGGATGACCCGTGTGTATATAAGAGGTTTAGTGGGAGCGTGATTACTTTCCTAGTCCTCTACGTCGATGATATCTTGATCATTGGAAACGACATTCCTGAAATGCATGCGGTTAAGGCATGTTTAAGGAAATGTTTTCAGATGAAAGATCTAGGAGAAGCAGCCTATGTATTAGGTGTGAAGATCTACAGGGATAGATCTAAGAGGCTTCTCGGGCTGTGCCAGAGTACTTACATCGATAAAGTCCTAGAAAGATTTCATTTAGAGAATTCTAAAAGAGGATATCTTCCAGTCAGACATGGTCTGAATCTTTCGAAGAGTCAGTGTCCACAAACACAGACTGAGAAAGATGAAATGGACAATACGCCTTATGCTTCGGCTATTGGGTCCATTATGTATGCGATGTTGTGTACTCGCCCAGACGTCGCTTACGGGTTAAGCGTGACCAGTCGGTTCCAAAGTAATCCAGGTCAGGCACACTGGATTGCAGTCAAGAACATCTTAAAATATCTGCGGAGGACCAAAGATATGTTCTTGATATATGGTGGTCAGGAAGAACTCAGTATTGAAGGATATACTGACGCTTCGTTCCAGACTGACCAGGATGATTTCCGATCGCAATCAGGCTATGTATTTAGCTTGAATGGTGGAGCAGTGGTGTGGAAAAGTTTCAAACAGTCAACTGTTGCTGATTCCACAACAGAAGCCGAGTATGTTGCAGCCTCGGAAGCATCCAAGGAGGCAGTGTGGATTCGTAAGTTCGTGAGAGAACTTGGTGTTGTTCCTTCGAGTGCAGATCCTTTGGTTATCTTCTGTGATAACACTGGAGCAATCGCACAAGCAAAGGAACCACGGTCGCACCAGAAGTCCAAGCACATACAGAGACTGTTTCATTTGATCCGGGAGATCATTGATCGTGGCGAGATCAAAGTCTGCAAGGTTCATACAGATGACAATCTGGCAGACCCGCTTACTAAGCCTCTGGCGCAGCAGAAGCATGAGAAGCACTGTAATAATATGGGTTTGAGATTTCTCAACCATTAGATTAAGTGCAAGTGGGAGATTGTTGGGGTATGCCCTTAAGGCTAATGTTTGAGGCCTTGGGATTGTATCAGTATCATGTAATAAACTCTTATGTTTATAAAGGCATGGTTGTTATTCAGGTTGTTATATTGTCTGCTGCAATAATTGTACTTCTGAATAATGTCTCAAAGCTGTTCAGCTGGGCTGACATGCAGTTTTGTCCTTAGTCGAGATATCTTGGTGAACATGAGACAGCCTTGATATGGTTAAGACTAATATGTGTTCTAATCTTATAGGATGCTTCGAGCATGGAATAAGATGTAGACTCATGGGTACATTGGATGTACTGGACAGACCCTACTAGGATATTCAATTGTTTGTCACAATGTGAATAATCCTTGATTGCGACAAGTGGCACATTTCCTCTGACTTGAGATCACTTGTGTTTCTAAATGATGATTGTCATTGTTTTGAGTTAGTTCAATATCATTTGAAACATAATGATTATAGACTATCTTGGATGGTGAGCTTGAGTCAGGTTAGGGCACTAGTGATAGACAAAGGATTGCCGTCTCCTTGTTTAAGGAGTGTGATCTTCTAAAGGGGCCCCCTGGATGAGATGATTGAGAAAGTGTATGGCCATACCCAGGTGACTGTGTTCATCTGTTCTAATCATACTTATCATATTGGAGCTACAAGCTTGACACGCTTGTCCAATAAGAACATCCAGTGGCAAAGGAAACATGCATGCCTTGTGAGTTTGATTCACACTTGTGCTGTGGTTTGGGTGTAGTCTTGGAAGACTCTTTTCTTTATATCGGGAGACAGTGATGTGTTGCTAGATACCCCTCACTGATCGTGATAACGTGAGTTATCGTTACCGACAGTTAAAGGAAACCCTCAGGGTCGCACAATTTGATGATATGGCTTACTTAAGTCAGATCGTGTGGACTGAATTGTTCAGGTTCAGTTTAAAGGGATTTAATCTCTGATTGTAAGTGAGATCTGGTCTGATCATGTTTGATTGATTAGGGCTTGAGATCGGTAAGCTTCGATCGAGAGATTGGATGCTAGATCGGTGAGATCAGGAGCATCAAGAGATCGACGGTCAGATCAAGAGCCTTAGGGTTTAATGTGATCTGGACTAATGGCTTGGGTCGATTGGTCTATGAACCAGACCAAATTGAACCAGCTCATTGAGTGAGCGTGTGGTTCAAATTGAGAGGAGTTTGCGCATGGGGTAAACTCATGATCGCAAGTGAGTGAGTGGCTTTCTATTTTTAGAAAGCATGATCACATACGTGACCACTACTCACGTTCACGCCTAAGGCGCCCTCATCTCTCGTTTTTCTTCACTCTCGTCGCCAACTTGGGCATTCAGCACTCGCACTCTCGTGTGGTGAAGGAGATTGACGAAAGGAGAAGGAAGCAATCGCCAAGCAAAGGAGATCTCTCCCCTTCCATTCGACAACGGCTTCTTGGAACCTTGCTAGCACAAGGAGCACCAAGGAAGAGTAGGCGACACCAATTGTGTGCGTCACCTTTGGAGAAGGAGCACTTGCGCCTTTCCTTCCAAGACACCATCAAAGGTTTTCATTTGCGCCTCCTATAGGGTTTCGCCCCCTTGTCATTAGGGGACCTTTCACGATTGTGATTGGATGGCTTATTACCCCGCTGGCAGTCTCTTTGGGTGTCATCCCCTATGGAACTATGGAGGCCACTGGAAACAATCGGCTCGAGATCGAGTCATGCGTTTCCATGAAGCTCATCATTCGTCATGGAGACTCCTACTTCTTGACATTCAAGGGACGTCAGTTCACCCTGCCGTTACCGAATCCCGAATGCACTACCATTAGAGTGTGGGCTAACTAGTGTATCTAGCCCATTGCTGACCCCCAGCCAGATCTAGTCAATACCGCACCAACAGCCCCTGTCACCTTCCACTTTGTCGGTTCCTCCTCTTCTGATTCTATGATGGCTATGTTGGGGTATGCCCTTAAGGCTAATGTTTGAGGCCTTGGGATTGTAACAGTATCATGTATAAACTCTTTTGTTTATAAAGGCAATGGTTGTTATTCAGTTTGTTACATTGTTTGCTGCAATAACTGTGCTTCTGAATAATGTCTCAATGCTGTTCAGCTAGGCTGACATGCTATAAAGTCCTTAGTCGAGATATCTTGGTGAACATGAGACAGCCTTGATATGATTGAGACTAATATGTGTTCTAATCTTATAGGATGCTTCGAGCATGGAATAAGATGTAGACTCATGCGTACATTGGATGTACTGGACAGACCCTACTAGGATATTCAATTGCTTGTCACAATGTGAATAATCCTTGTTTTGCTTCAAGTGGCACATGTCCTCTGACTTGAGATCACTTGTGTTTCTAAATGATGATTGTCATTGTTTTGAGGTAGTTCAATATCATTTGAAACATAATGGTTATAGACTATCTTGGATAATGATCATGAGTCAGGTTAGGGCACTAGTGATAGATATAGGATTGCCGTCTCCTTAATTGGAGTGTGATGTTCTAATGGGCCCCCCCTTAAATGAGATGGTTGAGAAAGTGTATGGCCATACCCAGGTGACTATGTTCATCTGATCTAATCATGCTCATCATATTGGAGCTACAAGCTTGACACGCTTGTCCAATAAGAACATCCAGTGGCAAAGGAAATATGTATGCCTAGTGAGTTGATTCACACTTGTGCTGTGGTTTGGGTGTAGTCTTGGAAGACTCTTTCCTCTATATCGGGAGACAGTGATGTGTTGCTAGATACCCCTCACTGATCGTGATAATGTAAGTTATCATTACCGACATTTAAAGGAAACCCTCAGGGTCGCACAATTTGATGATATGGCTTACTTAAGTCAGATCGTGTGGACTAAATTGTTTAGTTCAGTTTAAAGGGATTTAAACTCTGATTATAAGTGAGATCTGGTCTGATCATGTTTGATTGATTAGGGCTTGAGATCGGTATGCTTCGATCGAGAGTGTTGATGCTAGATCGGTGAGATCAGAAGCATCAGGAGATGAATGGTCAGATCTGGAACCTTAGGGTTTGATTCGATCTGGACTAAAAGCTTGGGCTGATTTGGTTTGGTCATTGAACCAAATACATTGAACCGGCTCATGTGTGAGCGCATGGTTCATATGGGAGAAGGGATATGCGTTTGGTTCATTTCAAGTGAACGCATAACGCATGTAATCAAGTGGTTGCTATTTTTGGAATTTCGGTTTTCCAAAATGGGAACGTCTCCACGTTCGAAAGCAACGCCTCTTGATTATCATCTCTCGCCCCTTTGCTCTTGACGACACACAACAAAAAACTCACGACTCACGGCTTGCGTTGTGAAGGTTGACGACAAGAGAGGATTCGGCCAAGCAAAGAGTAGATCTCTTCCCTTCCATTCGACAAGGACCCTTGAAGCCTTGCTAGCACAAGGAACACAAGGAGTAGCCATCATCCTCTTCTGTGCGCCACCTTTGGAGGAGAGCCCCTTTCGCCCTCTTGCTTCCAAGGCACCATCCAAGCGATGGCTATGGTAAGATCACATCTTGATCTTAGTAAAACTTAAGTTGATCATATGGTTATACCACATGCGATCTTATGAAGCCCTAGAAAATTTCTTGAATGCGCATGCTTTAGGGTTTCGCCCCCCTCATGAAAGGGGTACTAGCAGCCTATTCTGTTGGAAATTAGGGAGGAGCAACTTCATCAGCACGAGGTGCTGGATCAGCTGGATTCCACCCTCTCCTACATGCGCCAGGAGCAAACCTCTCGTTGGGAGAGCATGGAGGCTGGTATGCAAAAGCAACATAAGATGATGAGTTCTATGTGGGAGAAGCTCTCGACTATGGATGATCAGTTGGCCTTCCTGAAAGAGGAGAACATGGAGCGAGTTGCGGTTTCTTCAGACAAGAAAGACCAACCAAACTTTACAGCTCGTGGGAAGAGCCGGAGCTCTTGGGCTTCTGGCTCCAAATTGTGCAAGCGGAAGTAGCTTCCCCAACCCTCAGTCTTACACCTACTCCTCTCACATACACGATAGTGCATTGAGGACTATGCGAAATTTTAAGTGGGTGAGCTGTCTCTATTCTGGTCTATTCTCCTTATTGCCATGTGGTTATTTGACTTGGTTGTTTGACTAGCTATGGTTGTGGTTTGTTATCTTTGTGCGATGTATAGTCATTGGCTTTGTACTTATATGCCATTATTCATGGGCCTGGTCCATTTCAGCGGGCCCCTTTGATATCCATGTACGACATGCTTGGATTTGCTCTGCATGATATTTTGGTATTTTGGTACTCTGCCATGATTCTCTTATTGTTGTGTGAATTGTCAATGAGGTTACATGTGGTCATTCTAACTCATATGTCGTAATGTTATGATTTTTAGTTTATTCATTGGCTTGTTTCATCATGATTGAGTATAGTAGTCTTGATCTTGTGGTTGCTAAGCTTAATTTTAATAGTTGAATACATGCTTGGTTAGGAGTAATCAGGACTTGTTGAATGCGTTACCTTGTTAGGAATGATTCTATGACCATATTCATATGTTCTATGATTTTGAAATCTTCTAATTTGGATTGTTTCAGGTTGTTCATTAGTGGGTTGAATATTTCTAAGACTACTCGATTGATTTAAGCTTGCAATTCACATGTGATTCATAATAAGATGCACATCCACTTATTCATTCTTTGAATTCCTTTCTTTTATTGGGGAGACGCTACATTTGTTAAGAGCTAAAAGGATGTGATATCATCTAATGTCAAAAAAAAATCTCTTAGATTCCTTTACCTGGCACTCTAAAAAAAAAATAAAATTGGCAGTTGTACCTAGGAACATGAGTTGAAATCTAAAGAGAGACTCCTCTATTTGGCACTACAAAAAATTGGCAGTGGTACCTAAGGATATGAACTGAAATCCAAAATAATAGGTAGTGTATCATATCCTAAATGTTACATTTGAGTTACCCCTAACGATTTGATTTGTATTGATTGGAATTGCATGAGTATTGTGTATGTTTAATTGGAATCTAGTTCATTAATAGCTGAGTTGATTGACATCTAAAAATTTTGGGACGAGCTGCTGCCCTGCATTTTAATAGTGATTTCTAGTGTTATTGCATACTAAATCCAAGCTTATTTTCATGTTTTCATGCTTCATTTAAACTTATTTACTAAAAAGCTTTAGAATCTTCATTATTTCTTGTTTTCATGAAATTCTAGATAAAATCGCCCAATTTTGAAGTATTTTGAAGATTTTAAGCCATGGCATGATTCCCTATGTGAAAATGAAGCTGCCCGTCAAATTTGGAGTCAATCGGAGCTTATTTGGAAAAATACGGTCAGGCGTACCCGGTGAGGTTCACCGGTGCCTTTGACAATAGCCGAAACTCACACAACACTTCACTGGCAGGTGAACACGGCTGGGTTCACCCGTGATTCTTTCTAAAGGAATTTCGGCAGAAGACTACAGTAAGCTTCACCACCTGGTGAACCCGGTAGGGTTCGCCAGTGATTCTTGCTTAACAGAACTGTACAGAGAATTTCACCACCTGGTGAACCCGGCGGGGTTCACCCGTGATAACGTCTGGGGCGTCCGACTTCTTCTCAGATTTCCTTCGATTTTGAACCCTACAGATGTCCAAATTTGGCAAGTGAGCATGTTTTGGGAAGCTTATTGAAAGGCAAATCCATAGGGTATAAAATCCCTCTCCGAAACTTCCTAATCATCGAGAAATCGGTGCATGAGCGGGCTGGGGCGAGAAGGAATGGCGACAACATGATTTCCAGTCGATTTTGCAATATTGGATCATCGAACCATCGCGATTCTTGGTGAATTGCTTTGGTTTATCGTCTCCTACCTCTCGGAAACGCTTTCTTGTAGTTTTTCTATCTTTATAAAGAGAGTTTTGAGCGATTTCATGAATACTGTAGCGTAAAACCTATTTTGGGGCTTAGTTGAAGCCCGCTGACGAATTCTTATTGTGATTATTTTGTACTGTTAATTTGGATTCTTGCTTGAGCATATTTTACTTTGATATGCATATTTCGTGATTATACCTTGGCCAGAGATTATCTTGCTCCAGCCGGTATGATTCATACCGAGAGGAGGATCGTGGTGATAGATCTTCTTAGCAAAACTTGTGAATCTAGGACACGACAGTGCTTGGTTTTCACTCGAGGGTTTATTTAGAACGATCCACCACGAGAGTAGGAGACCGTTCTAGATAAACACTGAGGTGCACCACCTAGAGGGGACATCTTATACCTTAGGGAAAGGTTCCTTATGTGAAACTGAGATTTCTTGTAACAGATCTCCTAAATGGCAATAAGAATTGTCAGCGTGGTGAATGCTAAAGCCCTGATCTCTGTCATATATATACTCTCCCCATAGTTGCTTTGATTTATTGCTCTTAGATAATCAACATTAAAACATTGCTTCGAATTGCTTAGCTATTAAAGCTTAGACTTTCTGGTACTTAATCTTGTTCCATGTGGATTCGACAACCTTTTATATTACTATGACATAACCGTGCACTTGCGGAACGTGTCAGCCCATCGCAACACGCATGCAATTTCCAATTGGCTCTGGATGTTAGGCGCTCGGGGTGGATACGCACCATCACACACTCACCCACCTCAAAATGGTGTGGCATACGATGTTCGTTGGCCTCAGCTGCATACCGGGTATTGCTCAAGTAGATCCGGCGGCGAATCTGATTGTGTAATCCTGTGATATGGGATGCAAATGCATGAGAAGACTCATGGATAGAAGGGGAGGGCAGGGACGATATGCATATCTATAGGCTTTCTAGGTTCGTGCCCGAGCAGAACTTGGAAGGGACTCAACCCGGTGGACCAATTGAAGGCGCTGTTATACGCAAACTCGACAATAGGAAGATGATCACCCCAATGGCATGGGAAGTCACAAGCTAAGCAACGCAGAAGATTCCACAAACTACAGTTAACAACCTCCATTTGATCATCGATCTGCGGATGGTCTGGGGATGAGTACCAGACTGTGGTGCCCAATAGGGACCAGAGGGACCTTCAAAAGTGACCAACGAACCGGGTGTCACGGTTGGATACGCTGGTGAGTCAGAGGCCATGTAGGCGAATGATCTCTTTGACAAAGAGATGTGCAATGTGGGATGCATCGGCTGTCTTGGAACAAGGCACAAAGTGTGCCATGTTGGAGAAGCGATCCATGACAAAAAAGATGGAGTCGTGGCGCGAGGCCATGTGGGGTAAACCGGGGACAAAGTTCATGCTAATCTCGAGCCATGGACCATGGAGAATAGGCAACAGGGTGTAGAGACAGGTGTTAGGTGGTTGGGGTTTGGCACGTTGGCATGTGCCACAGTGGCAGATAACCCTGTCTACAACCTTATGAAGAGTGGGCCTAAAGAATCGGTCTTCAGCCAATTCAGGGGTCTTGTCGCAGGCATGGTGCTCGATGGAACGACCAGCGTGGAGCTCTAGCAGGAGGTGCTCACGCAATGATGAGCGAGGGATGCACAATTGGTTAGGTAACCATCATGAATACGGTAAGGCAGGTCCGGTGAGTCGGAGGCAAGAAGCCGAGCGAGCACGGGACCGAAGTTGGGGCAGTTCGCGTACTCATCACAGATGTGGTCCAAGGTGGAAATGGATGAGGACAATACACACAACAAGGAGCGGACGCAGCTAAGGGCATCGGCCACGATGTTGTCCTTATTGGCCTTGGGGTTAGTCACAAAGGGGTTTTGCTGAAGAATCTCAATCCACTTCACAATGCGAGGGGCGAGTTTCTTCTACGCGTTAAGGAAAGAGAGGGCCTGGTGATCACTATAAAGGATGAACTCTGTGTGTTGGAGGTAATGATGCCATTGCCTAAGGAACTAAACAATGGCGTAAATCTCCTTGTTGTATGCGGAGTAACGTTAGCGCACATCATTTAGCTTCTCGCTGAAGAAGGCAATGGGGTGGCCCTCCTGACTAAGGGTGCCACCGATGCTGGTGCCGGAGGCATCGCAGCCGACCTCGAAGACTTTCGAGAAGTCAGGGAGGTGAAAGATAGGGGCGGAGGTTATGATATCTTTCAAGGCTAGGAATGCACGTCTAACCGCGGGGGTCAAAGAGAAGTCCTCATGCTTGGCGCACGTCGTCATAGGGGAGGCAATGTTGCTGAACCCCTTGATGAAGTGGCAGTAGAAGGCTGCGAGGTCGAGAAAGCTGCGGACCTCGATGACAGACTCGAGCTCGGGCCATTGCTGAATGGCCCCAATATTAGCGGGTACAACCATAAGGCATTGGGCCGACACAATGAAGCCCAATAAGTGAGCTTGGGTGTCTAGAAAGGTGCACTTCTTTGCATTAAGGAATAGATGTTTCTTGCAGAAAAGCTCAAACATCAGCCTAAGGTGTGCAAGGTGGTCATCGTGGGTATGGCTGTAGATGAGGATGTTGTCAAAGTAGATGACGGGGAATTTCCCCATGTAAGGCTTCAACACTTGGCTCTTCAAAGCATGAAAGTCGAAGGGCATTAGCAAGGCCGAAGGGCATAATCAAACATTCATAGAGGCCGTCCCCCTTCGCAGATGCGGACATGGTGGTATCCGCTTCGAAGGTCAAGCTTGCTGAAACCTATACTTGACGATGATGCAATTGATTACCCGTCAATCAATACACATATGCCAAGAGCCATCTTTCTTAGGCGTGAGAAGGGCCGGGATAGCACAGGGGCTCAAGCTTTCACAAATAAAGCCGTTGGACAACAAGTCATCGACTTGCCAGTTGAGCTCTATGTGTTCAATAGGGTTAAGGTGATAGTGGGGCAAGTTGGGCAAAGATGCCCGAAGAACAAGGTCAATCATGTGCTGAATTTCGCGGGCCAAGGGAAGGCCGAATGGAAACCTCGCGCACCATGAGAGCGTAGACCACCTTGGTCTTATGGGCTTCATGGACGAGCGAGCTAGGGCTCACAAGGGTGACCGGCTTGGTTGCAGGTTGGGCCGGCTGGGTGGGCGTGATGAGCCCCTTGGATGTGGAGGCCCGCAGCTCCTTGGGCAGAGCCAGGGTCAAGCAGATTTTACGTCCACCGTGCTGGAAGACGTAGGTGTTAGAATGACCATAGTGGATGATGTCCTAATCGTAGATCCAAGGGCGGCCAAGGAGGACATGGGCAACATCCATGGAGGTGATGTCCCACCACACCTTGTTGGTATAATCCCTGAAGTAAATGGGGACTTGGTAGTGGTGGGTGATGGGGAGGCTAGCGGTGTCAACCCAAGCAATCAAGTATAGCTTAGGGTGTGGCTCCATGGTGAGGTCGAAACGGGTGACCACGGACCTCGACACAACAATAAGATTGCTACCACCATCTATCACAATCTTACAAGAGTGGCAATTGCACTTAATGTAAGTGTAAAAGATGCTTGTATGCTCTCAATCCTCATACGGAGGAGGGGTGTGGATGAGAGTGCAGCGTACGATGGCCATGGTGAGTCGAGGGCTCAGCTCCTTATTCGAGTAGCATTGTGGGCCATCCTCTTGGGCCAGAGGTGGGCCGCGAGGTGCAGGGGGCTGAGGGTTGCGCCGCTTGGATGTGATGTGCTAGGAGCGACAGGGACAATCCTGGTTGAAGTGACCAATTTGGTTGCAATGGCGACATGGACCGGGAGGGGCAGCTGAGACGGGTGCCTTGCCCTTCTCGTCCCAAGTCAAACTAGGCAGGGGTGCAACGCACGGTGCATCCCTCAGAGGTCTGTGAGGGCCAACATGAGTCGGATGCGGCAAGGCCTATAAGCGAGGAGATGGGGCTGGTGCCGGTGGCGTATAGACGGGGCGACGCAAAGGGGACGACTCAGCACCTCCTTACGGTTGCAGCGAATGCTGAGCTCATCAAAGCGAGTGTGGTACTCGTCGACCGAGTCGGACCCTTGTCAGATGACACGACATGAGTCGAGGAGGCACTTCCTATACGTGGGGTCAAGATGTGATGTAGGGGGAAGACACATGACAATCATATGAGGGTTGTTGGATAAGCCAACCACCCAATAACTTCCTAACAGGGGTCAAGATGTGATGTAGGGGGGGAAACACAGAACAAGGTGCATGCAAACAACGCTTTGTAAAAATAGTTTTTTTGTATTTTTATAATAAAAACCGAGATTACTGCTAACGGAGTTGGAAAATATATTTTTTGTATTTTGTAAATAGGGAAAATCGAATAACTAAGTTACTTTAAACTACGAATTTGAAAGACACATAATCCATGAAATGAAATTGCTAGTAGAAATACTCACAGTGCGATCCTTGAGAATAGAAGGATCGTAACGTCCCGGTCTTCAACGGTCCTACTCTGATGGAAGGTATTGCATCATTACAAGCAAGCACAAACAAACGGGATCCGCACATGCCACGGATTCATATTACAACCAAGAACTAAGGGGGAGATTAAGCCTCACAAGTTCCCTTAACACTTTGACTAAAGAGAGTGGGGAAAAAAAGAGGGGGGAAGAGATTTGCGCCAAGAGGATCTTCCAAGCCTTGCGTTTCCCTACAATAAGAATTTTGATTAGTGTAGAAACAAGCTCTAGAAATCAAAGAAGGAAGAGGTGAAAGAACTTAGCCGATTTGGAGTCTTGTTGATGTTGCTCTTCATGCTAGCCGAAAGTGAAGGATCCTTGGAGATCTTTGTTGTTGCCGAGATCAAAGGATGAGGGAACTTCCTTAGAGTCTCGCCAAGGTGTACAAATCCTTCAAGGGTGCATGCGTTGAGGGCTTTGAGAAGAAGGGGGAGAGGGGAAAGGGCTCGGCCCTTTAGAGAAGAGGGGGAGATAGAACAACTTGGGCGACACAAGCACCAATGCTAACACAAGGATTTTTTTTTCATCTAGGCAACTACTCGACAATGAAGAGATGGTTACAATTTATAGGCTCAACAAGCCATGGGCAAGGATGACAATTCACCCTAGGCGCAATCACAAGTTTTATGGAAGAAATTAATGCTCAATTAAAACATTTCCTTTGTCAATTTTGAATTTCAAATTCTTTCTTTGATGGAGCTTCCTTGTGGCCGAATTCTCTTAAGCTCCTTCCTTGTTTGCTTGGATGAAAGGGGCGCCCATTTTGAATTTCAAAAAGCCTTCCTTCAAGAGCTTGGGCGGCTAGAGTTTTCCAAAGTTGGTTCCACAAATTGGGGATCTGGATGGTGATCCCTTGATTTGTGGATCTTGATTGATCCTTGATGGCTAGGCGCATTGAAGGCTCCTCCTTTGGTAAGTTGTGGGCTGGTTCTTCAATTTCGAATTTTCCTCTTATTAGGTGGCGCCTTGGGTTGATTTGGAAGGTGAAGTTGCATTCATTCTGAGCTCCTTCAACTTGAAGTCTTTAGTCAAGTGTTGAAGTGCTTCTTTCCATAATTGGAGCTTCACTTTGAGTGGCTTAGCTTGAGCTTCCTAGCTCCCCTTGAGCTGGGCTTTAACCTGCCCAATTATTGACACAAAAACCAGTAGGCTATTCTAGGAGATAATGCATGACCTAATAAGGAAACTATAGGGTGCCCTTGTTGGGGTATGCCCTTAGGCTAATGTTTGAGGCCTTGGGAATGTATCAGTATCATGTAATAAACTCTTATGTTTATAAAGGCATGGTTGTTATTCAGTTTGTTACATTGTCTGCTACAATAAGTGTACTTCTGAATAATGTCTCAGTACTGTTCAGCTAGGCTGACATGCAGTTAAGTCCTTAGTCGAGATATCTTGGTGAACATGAGACAGCCTTGATATGGTTAAGACTAATGTGTGTTCTAATCTTATAGGATGCTTCGAGCATGGAATAAGATGTAGACTCATGGGTACATTGGATGTACTGGACAGACCCTACTTGGATATTCAATTGCTTGTCACAATGTGAATAATCCTTGTTTGCAACAAGTGGCACATGTCCTCTGACTTGAGATCACTTGTGTTTCTAAATGATGATTGTCATTGTTTTGAGGTAGTTCAATATCATTTGAAACATAATGATTATAGACTATCTTGGATGGTGAGCTTGAGTCAGGTTAGGGCACTAGTGATAGACATAGGATTGCCGTCTCCTTGTTTAAGGAGTGTGATGTTCTAAAGGGGCCCCCTGGATGAGATGATTGAGAATAGTGTATGGCCATACCCAGGTGACTATGTTCATCTGATCTAATCGTGCTCATCATATTGGAGCTACAAGCTTGACACGCTTGTCCAATAAGAACATCCAGTGGCAAAGGATATTTGCATGCCTGGTGAAGTGGATTCACACTTGTGCTGTGGTTTGGGTGTAGTCTTGGAAGACTCTTTCCTTTATATCGGGAGACAGTGATGTGTTGCTAGATACCCCTCACTGATCGTGATAACGTGAGTTATCGTTACCGACATTTAAAGGAAACCCTTAGGGTCGCACAATTTGATGATATGGCTTACTTAAGTCAGATCGAGTGGACTGAATTATTTCGGTTCAGTTTAAAGGGATTTAATCTCTGATTGTAAGTGAGATCTGGTCTGATCATGTTTGATTGGTTAGGGCTTGAGATCGATAAGCTTAGATCGAGAGAGTTGATGCTAGATCAGTGAGATCAGGAGCATCAGGAGATGAACGGTCAGATCTTGAACCTTAGGGTTTGATTTTATCTTGACCAATGCTTGGGCTGATTTGGTTTGGTCATTGAACCAAATACATTGAACCGGCTCATATGTGAGTGCATGGTTCATATGGGAGAAGAGATATGCGTTTGGTTCATTTCATGTGAACGCATAACGCATGCATTGAAGCTTTGCTATTTTTGGAATTCGGTTTCCAAAGTGGTGAACGTCCCCACGTTCGTGAAAACGCTTCTCTAACTCTTGTCTTCCGTTGGCTCTCGACGACACACTCTCTTGCGTGGTGTAGGTCGACGACAAGAAGGATCGGCCGAGTGAGAGTTCATCATTCCCTTCCATTCGTGAAGAAAGCCTTGGAGCCTTGCTAGCACAAGTAGCGCCAAGGAAGTGGGCGATCACTCATCTTGTGTGCGTGTCTTTGGAGGAGATCAGATTTGTTCTCTACTTCCAAGTCGCCATCCTTGCTCATGGCTATGGTATGATCTCCTTAGATCTAAACAATACCTTAAGTTGATCATATGTTTCTATTTGCGGTCCTTGAAGCCCTTGATTCCGCCATGCTTTTCATATACGCATGTCTTAGGGTTTCGCCCCCCTCTCGAAAGGGGTCCTGCAGCCCTAGGGCTTTATTCAAAGCAAATTGGAAAAGTGCAAATAAGGAAAGAGGGTGGCCTAGGAGGGAAGGCCATATCTGATGGGCTTCCTCCTAACCCTTCCAGACCTTCTAGGGGCAGGGTTGGTCTCTCCATCAAGATGCCCTCTAACAAACTAAAAGCAAGTCTACCAACTATGATAGCAGAATCTTCAGGGAGGATGGCTAGCGCATGGGCTAAGCTCTTGGGCCATTGTTTGGGCCATCGAGGCACACTAAAGCATCTCCAAACAAGCCACCACGAAGCAACATAATTTGCTAATCATAGGCTGATTCTACACAGTGTTGGCTATCTCCTGGGCGGTGGTGAGGACCCAATTGTGATAGCGTTCTATCGGTGGATCTTGTGGCGGTCCTCAGGGAAAGGTTGACATGTTGATCCGATGGATGGACTCTGTCGAGGCAGAGGAAGGGATCACAATCCCAACAAAATGGTCGGGAGGGTGCGAGGACCGTTGAGAGCGGTGATACGTTATGCAAGTGCACGGAATTATCGAAGTAATAAAAAGATATCGTTCCCAACAAGGATTACGTAGTTAAGTACCAACTCTGTAACTTGTTTAAATCTTGGCAAAACTAATAAGTGGTTGTGTTGAACTTCTAAGCATGAACAATTCAAAAGTAGCGTTAAAGAGGATTCAAATTCTAAATGATTGGGATGTCATGGGTTCACCACACTGACAAGTATGAATCATTTAAAGACAACTCAATCAATAGAAAATATCTATCATGAAAGGAACTTTTCCTAATGTACATATTCCCTCATCCTAGAGCGTAATACGGTGTTTAATTAAATTAACTCCCTACTCTCGTGACAGTTAACCTAACCAAACCCAATAAGTTATATGAAAAGCTGGTTAAATCCTTCAGACGAATCCAATCTACTCCCGTTATTGGATTCGTAGGTTCGATTGAAATAGATCGGACGTTGCGATTTGTCTCTCGGTACTTCTCGCAACGTCTAATACGCAATCATATGTGGCCAAGGTAAATTATAAAGTAAACACAAATTCAATCAAATCTTGATAATATATTCATATAGAAAGAGCATGAATACAAATCAATTCATAATTGTCAGCGAGCTAAGCCCTTAATCCCGAAATGAAGATCTACTCACTCATGTTCTTAAAGGAAAACATGTTTATATGATGAATAAGTAGGAATCTTATAAAATTTGCAAAGAAATCACTAAGACAACAATTTAACGTGCTTCCCCTCGATCTAACGATGAAGATGAAGTAATCAAACTGATCTTTTGCGTGAAATTTCGCCGGAATCTACTTAGAAATCAACTTTCGCCATTTGTCACCGCCGCCGATAATGTTCGTTCGAAAAAGCTCTCCAATCCCTCGAAAAATCTGATCCTTTATAGCTAGACCGGTTCAGAACCCTTCAAGGAACGTTTCTGTAAAGTTTAGTTTAAACCAGGTTCAAATCGGTGGAGAATCAAGTGAAAAACTCAACGGGCAGCAATTTTTACGGCTCGTGATGAGTTTACAGCCAAGGCCTTAAATCCTTCTATGTGTACAACCCTTTGTACATAGAAAGTTTCATGGACCGTGATGGATTCACGGGCTCACGCGTGTGAAAAGGGTCCCCTTCAAGGGGGAGCGAAACCCTAGATAGGCGCATAAAAAATCTTTGCAGCGGAATGAGGGTTTCTAGGGATCGATTGCATGAGATATGATCAACTATAAAACCCGATTGCAAACATCAATGAAGGATCATACCATCGCCATCCTTTGGATGGTGCCTTGGAAGCAAAGATCGAAAGAGATCTTCTCCAAAAGTGACGCACACAAGGTGATGTCGCCTACTCCTTGTTGATCCTTGTGCTAGCAAGGTTCTTCAAGTCTCCTTGTCGAATGGAAGGGAAGAGGAGATGTTTTCTTGGCCGAGACCTCCTTGTCGTCAACCCACTTCAATCACACGAGAGTGTATCCGTCAAGAGGAAGAGGCGACAATTAGTGAAGAGAGGTGAACGTGAGGCGTTGAGAAGCTATTTTGGAAACCGCCACTTCCAAAAATAGCAAGCCTTCACTTCGTGCGTTGATGCGTTCACCCAAGTGAACCGAACGCATATTCTTCTCCCCTTTGAACCATGCACTCACGTATGAGCCGATTCATATTGGTTCGGTTCAAAAACCAATCAAGCCAAGCCATTTAGTCCAGATCAAATTAAACCTAAGGTTCTAGATCTGACCGTTCATCTCTTGATGTTCCTGATCTCACCGATCTAGAATCATCTCTCTCGATCGAAGCTTACCGATCTCAAGCCCTAATCAATCAAACATGATTAGACCAGATCTCACTTACAATCAGAGTTTAAATCCCTTTAAACTGAACCAAAACAATTCAGTCCACACGATCTGACATGAGTAAGCCATATCATCAAATTGTGCGACCCTAAGGGTTTCCTTTAAATGTCAGTAACGATAACTTACGTTATCACGATCAGTGAGGGGTATCTAGCAACACATCACTATCTCCCGATATAAAGGAAAGTGTCTTCCAAGACTACACCCAAACCACAGCACAAGTGTGAATCCACTTCACAAGGCATACATGTTTCCTTTGCCACTGGATGTTCTTATTGGACAAGCGTGTCAAGCCTATAGCTCCAATATCATGAGCATGATTAGATCAGATGAGCATAGTCACCTGGGTATGGCCATACACTTTCTCAATCATCTCATCCAAGGGGGCCCCTTTAGAACATCACACTCCTTAAACAAGGAGACGGCAATCCTATATCTATCACTAGTGTCCTAACCTGACTCATGATCATTATCCAAGATAGTCTATAACCATTATGTTTCAAATGATATTGAACTACCTCAAAACAATGACAATCATCATTTAGAAACACAAGTGATCTCAAGTCAGAGGACATGTGCCACTTGTTGCAAACAAGGATTATTCACATTGTGACAAGCAATTGAATATCCTAGTAGGGTCTGTCCAGTACATCCAATGTACCCATGAGTCTACATCTTATTTCATGCTCGAAGCATCCTATAAGATTAGAACACATATTAGTCTCAATCATATCAAGGCTGTCTCATGTTCACCAAGATATCTCGACTAAGGACATATAGCATGTCAGCCTAACTGAACAGCATTGAGACATTATTCAGAAGTACACTTATTGCAGCAGACAACGTAACAGACTGAATAACAACCATTGCCTTTATAAACATAAGAGTTTATACATGATACTGAAATAATCCCAAGGCCTCAAACATTAGCCTTAAGGGCATACCCCAACAATCTCCCACTTGCACTTAATCTAATGGTTGAGAAATCTCAAACCCATATTATTACAGTGATTCTCATGCTTCTGCTGCGCTAGAGGCTTGGTAAGCGGGTCAGCCAGATTGTCATCTGTATGAACCTTGCAGATTTTGATCTCACCACGATCAATGATCTCCCGGATCAAATGAAACCGTCTCTGTATGTGCTTGGACTTCTGGTGCGACCGTGGTTCCTTTGCTTGTGCGATTGCTCTAGTGTTATCACAGAAGATAACCAAAGGATCTGCACTTGAAGGAACAACACCAAGTTCCTGAATGAACTTACGAATCCACACTGCCTCCTTGGATGCTTCCGAGGCTGCAACATACTCGGCTTCTGTTGTGGAATCAGCAACGATAGACTGTTTGAAACTTTTCCACACCACTGCTCCTCCATTCAAGCTAAAAACATAGCCTGATTGCAATCGGAAATCATCCTGGTCCGATTGGAACGAAGCGTCAGTATATCCTTCTATACTGAGTTCTTCCTGACCTCCATAAATCAAGAACATATCTTTGGTCCTCCGCAGATATTTTAAAATGTTCTTGACTGCAATCCAGTGCGCCTGACCTGGATTACTTTGGAATTGACTGGTCACGCTTAACCCGTAAGCGACGTCTGGGCGAGTACACAACATCGCATACATAATGGACCCAATAGCCGAAGCATAAGGCATATTGTCCATTTCATCTTTCTCAGTCTGTGTTTGTGGACACTGACTCTTTGAAAGATTCAGACCATGTCTGACTGGAAGATATCCTCTTTTAGAATTCTCTAAATGAAATCTCTCCAGGACTTTATCGATGTAAGTACTCTGGCACAGCCCGAGAAGCCTCTTAGATCTATCCATGTAGATCTTCACACCTAATACATAGGCTGCTTCTCCTAGATCTTTCATCTGGAAACATTTTCTTAACCATGCCTTAACAGCATGCAGTTCAGGAATATCGTTTCCAATGATCAAGATATCATCGACGTAGAGGACTAGGAAAGTAATCACGCTCCCACTAAACCTCTTATATACACACGGGTCGTCTTCATTCTTGATGAAACCAAATTCACATATTGATTCATCAAAACGAATATTCCAGCTTCTAGATGCTTGCTTAAGTCCATAAATGGACTTCTTTAACTTGCATATTTTATGACGATCTGATGGATTAGTGAAACCTTCATGTTGTGTCATATACACATCCTCATCCAGATTTCCATTAAGGAAAGCGGTCTTCACATCCATCTGCCATATCTCATAATCGTAATATGCTGCTATTGCGAAAGGAATCCGAATAGACTTGAACATAGCTACAGGAGAGAAAGTTTCGTCATAATCTATCCCGTAGATTTGTTTGAAACCTTTCACAACTAGCCTGCCTTTATAGGTAACCACGTTACCATCCATGTCAATCTTCTTCTTGAAGATCCATTTACAGCCTATAGGGATTACTCCCGGAGGCGGATCAACCAAATCCCAGACTTGGTTATCTGACATGGAGTCCATCTCGGCTCGCATAGCTTCAAGCCATCTAGCTGACTTCGGTCCACTGACCGCATCCGCATAAGTAAGGGGTTCATCATTATCAATGATGTAGACTCCGTCATAGCGCTCAGGCTGTCGACGGATCCTTCCCGATCTTCGCGGTTCCCGTGATATCTAAGCCTCAGGTTGTTTAGTAACCTGTTCTACTGGCTCAGGCTCATCCAACTGTGCTTGACTACTTTGTCCTTCTTCTGGATTCTCATCCAGCTTTATTTCTCTCCCACTGGCCTCTTGCAGAAGAAATTCCTTCTCAAGAAAAATAGCCGTCCGAGCAACAAATACCTTGTTCTCTTTGGGATCGTAGAAATAATAACCCTTAGTTTCCTTAGGGTAACCGACAAAGATGCATTTCTCAGATCTGCTCTCTAGTTTCCCAGAGGCGAGCTTTTTGACATAAGCCTCGCAACCCCAGATCTTAATAAATGTCAAGCTCGGCTGTTTCCCATACCATAACTCATATGGCGTCTTTGAAACTGCCTTGGATGCCACTCGATTTAGTACTTTTGCAGCTGTTTCCAGTGCAAATCCCCAAAAGGAGTAAGGTAGAGTAGCTTGACTCATCATAGAACGAACCATATCCAGTAAGGTTCTGTTCCTCCTCTCGGACACACCATTCCATTGCGGTGTTCCTGGCGGAGTGAGCTGTGAGATGATCCCACACTCCTTCAGATAGTCAGTAAACTCTCGACTTAGGTATTCACCACCTCGATCTAAGCGAAGTGCCTTGATATTTCGGCCTAGCTGATTCTGTACTTCATTTTTGAACTCTTTGAACTTGTCAAAAGATTCACTTTTATGTCTCATTAAATAGACATACCCATATCTACTGAAATCATTAGTAAAGGTAATGAAGTATGAATAGCCACCTCTGGCATGTTTACTAAATGTCCCACACACATCACTGTGTATAAGGTCAAGTAAACCTGAAGCCCTTTGACCTTTGTGAGGAAAAGGAAACTTCGTCATTTTGCCCAATAAACAAGCTTTGCATGTATCAATCTCCTCATAGGAGAATGATCCCAGTAGTCCATGATCATGCAACCGCTTAATGCGTTTCTTGTTAATATGGCCTAAACGACTATGCCATAGCAAGGTGCTGTCATCAGCATACTTGGCTTTCTTATTATCAATGTTTTGTATAGAACATTCCATGTCCAACACGAATAACCCATTGTTAATTGATGCAGTAGCATAAACAATATTATCACAAGAAATAACACACTTTGAAATATTGCATTCAAAGGAAAATCCTTTCCTGACAAGAGCAGGAATAGAGATAATATTTTTCGTAATGCTTGGTACAAAGTAACAATTGTCTAGTTCCAATACAAGTCCAGATGGTAATGAGATGTAATATTCTCCTACAGCAACAGTAGCAACCCGTGCCCCGTTTCCAACTCGTAGGTCCACCTCATGCTGTCCCACCTGTCTTCTTCTCTTGAGTTCCTATACATTTGAACAAATGTGAACTCCACATGCAGTGTCCAATACCCATGAAATAGAAGAAGAAGATATCATGACCTCAGTCACAAAAATACCTGAGCCAGAAGCAATGCTTCCCTTCTTGTCTCCTTGGAGCGCTTTACAGTCCTTTTTCCAGTGACCCAGCTGGCCACAATGGAAACATCTGTATTCCTTCGACCGCTTAACCTTTTGTTTCAGAGCCTTGTTGTAGTTCTTGACAGGGGCTTTGCCCTTCTTCCCCTTCTTCTTGTTCCTGGAAGGGAACATCAAGACAGAGGTTGAAGGCTTTCCCTTTAGAGTCTCCTCTGTAGTCAAGAGCATATTCAGCAACTCTGCCGGAGTACAGTCAATCTTGTTCATATTAAAATTAATAATGAACGGATCGAAAGAGGCCGGGAGGGACTGCAGAATAATGTCTACAGCAAGCAACTGATTGATGGTATGCCCCAGTTTCTCTAGAGCCTCTTTGTGCCCAATCATCTTGAGCACATGAGCTCCCACTGGACTCCCTTCAGCCAGTTTGCTCTGAAAGAAAAGCTTAGTCAAATTATAGCGTTCAGTCCTCGCCTGTGCAGCATACAGCATCTTGAGGTTTGCTATAATTTCTATAGCAGACATATCCTCATGCTGACGCTGCAGCTGTGGCGTCATAGACGCTAGCATCAGGCAAGCGACATCAATGCTATCATTGACATGCTTTTCATAGGCATCCCGAACCGCCCTTGCGGCGTTCGGAGCGGGTTGAGGCGGTATGGCCGTCTCAAGGACATACAGTTTCCTCTCAGCCTTAAGAACAATCTTAAGGTGTCCGTACCAGTCTGAGAAGTTTGGCCCAGCAAACTTCTCCCTTTCCAGTAGGGATCGCACATTGAAGCTCATGGTGTTCGTTGCTGCAGGAATCTACAACAATGCAAGAACAGCAAGGTCAGTATCAATGTTTAGAATCAATCCAGGACTTAAGAAAGATTCTTTTCTCACTATTTTATCTGACTGAAAAATCCATTAAAACAGTCCGAAAGAGTAAGACTCTTTTAGTGAGATGGGATCCAGATTTCATACTTGGTCTCCGCGTCCCGCTCAGGCGAGATAAGATGCACAGAGAGTACAAGCACTAATTTCTGGTAAGCAGTCCCTGCCAATCGCCAACCCGTGCGATTCCCCTTCATCTGGGCAATCCAGCAGACTGTGCCAACTGAGTTGGTACAACACAGTCTCTGATCCCACAGATGGCTGCCTCCATATAGCTAACATATGCCCCATATGTAGCCTACATGGTCAAGCTGACCTGACCTACTCCCTGGACCACCACGTGCTATGCTGAGCAACGAGAAGCGATAAATCCCTTCTCTGTAACACGCAGGTGAAATCACACACCGTCTGAAGATAGATGGGCGTGCCCACTGAGTGGGTACAACACGGCCCCAACGATAGTCAGAACAGTGAGGTTTCGCGTCAGAAGGCTTACGTGCTTGATATTTCACGTTGGATTTTAACGGTCTTTTATCTTCTTACTATCAGGCAAACCCTATGGTGATAGCAGAAGAATAAATCATGCAGTTCTAATTATATAAACAATAAATAGAAAGCATGCTGATCTTATGTGGTAAAAGCCCATTAACCCTAAGTAAGACCTTAGCTCTCCATGGGTCTTTTGCATCTCATCTGGCCCAACCCAGGGCCCAAGCGCCCACTGCAGCTCAGGTGCGCCCACCAGGTAAATGCGCCTGTCCTAGGGTCGAACCCTAGACTTCCCACCTGGTCAAGCCACTGCTGCATGCGCCTCTGCCATGTGTGCTTTGAGCTCTTGTCAGATTAAAATACAATTTAATCTATCTAGACAAGATTGACTCGCAGGTCAATTACATTGTATAAATTAATTCAATGTGATTCGCAGATCACAATAATAATAATTTACAATTAACCAGGCTCGCAGGCCCCAGCACAACACACATTAAAAGGGCAACCCACATAAGATGAAATAGACAAACATCATGGCATCCAATCAACATGTGATCCATTAACAAAATAAAATTTTCAAAATCCCATTGGAATCAATTTTATTTGTCTTATGAGCCCTACTACCTTACAGCGGTCCATTAATAGGGATCCACTCATCATGTCTAGTCAGATCCACTGCCCTTGCATGCACCAAGTCCAAACTGACTTGAATCGACCAAATGGTCAACCATGCATGCGCCAAGGGCTGAACGACCTCATGAGTTCTGGCAAGCGGGTATGACCCCGGGCCTAACTCATGTGCGTTCACTGGTTGTCTCAACCAGACATCGCTACACGCCTGTCTGCAGTCGACCTATAGCCACCTCATGCTTGCGCACAGGTGCCATCTGGTCGACCCATCTAGGCTGTCAGATGGTCTGATCAGACAGGTTGGATCTTACCTAGAGGATGATTTCAACCCTATCAACCCGTCTAAGGGTTTAAAGTAGGCGCTACTTAGATCTAATGGTAAGCGCGCAAGTCATTAAGTTTTGAGAAAAACATCAACAACAACATGATAGATGCGCTACCTTCATACATGCGCCAACATAAAAATACAACATGTAAGTTGTCGCATGTAACCTATAGATAGATCTATGTATATTGCGCAAACATGGATCACAAAAGCAAACATAGCAATCATATTAACATGCATATAACCTCGCTCTGATACCAATTGAAAAGGGTCCCCTTCAAGGGGGAGCGAAACCCTAGATAGGCGCATAAAAAATCTTTGCAGCGGAATGAGGGTTTCTAGGGATCGATTGCATGAGATATGATCAACTATAGAACCCGATTGCAAACATCAATGAAGGATCATACCATCGCCATCCTTTGGATGGTGCCTTGGAAGCAAAGATCGAAAGAGATCTTCTCCAAAAGTGACGCACACATGGTGATGTCGCCTACTCCTTGTTGATCCTTGTGCTAGCAAGGTTCTTCAAGTCTCCTTGTCGAATGGAAGGGAAGAGGAGATGTTTTCTTGGCCGAGACCTCCTTGTCGTCAACCCACTTCAATCACACGAGAGTGTATCCATCAAGAGGAAGAGGCGACAATTAGTGAAGAGAGGTGAACGTGAGGCGTTGAGAAGCTATTTTGGAAACCGCCACTTCCAAAAATAGCAAGCCTTCACTTCGTGCGTTGATGCGTTCACCCAAGTGAACCGAACGCATATTCTTCTCCCCTTTGAACCATGCGCTCACGTATGAGCCGATTCATATTGGTTCGGTTCAAAAACCAATCAAGCCAAGCCATTTAGTCCAGATCAAATTAAACCCTAAGGTTCTAGATCTGACCGTTCATCTCTTGATGTTCCTGATCTCACCGATCTAGAATCATCTCTCTCGATCGAAGCTTACCGATCTCAAGCCCTAATCAATCAAACATGATTAGACCAGATCTCAATTACAATCAGAGTTTAAATCCCTTTAAACTGAACCAAAACAATTCAGTCCACACGATCTGACATGAGTAAGCCATATCATCAAATTGTGCGACCCTAAGGGTTTCCTTTAAATGTCGGTAACGATAACTTACGTTATCACGATCAGTGAGGGGTATCTAGAAACACATCACTATCTCCCGATATAAAGGAAAGAGTCTTCCAAGACTACACCCAAACCACAGCACAAGTGTGAATCCACTTCACAAGGCATACAAGTTTCCTTTGCCACTGGATGTTCTTATTGGACAAGCGTGTCAAGCCTGTAGCTCCAATATGATGAGCATGATTAGATCAGATGAACATAGTCACCTGGGTATGGCCATACACTTTCTCAATCATCTCATCCAAGGGGGCCCCTTTAGAACATCACACTCCTTAAACAAGGAGACGGCAATCCTATATCTATCACTAGTGTCCTAACCTGACTCATGATCATTATCCAAGATAGTCTATAACCATTATGTTTCAAATGATATTGAACTACCTCAAAACAATGACAATCATCATTTAGAAACACAAGTGATCTCAAGTCAGAGGACATGTGCCACTTGTTGCAAACAAGGATTATTCACATTGTGACAAGCAATTGAATATCCTAGTAGGGTCTGTCCAGTACATCCAATGTACCCATGAGTCTACCTCTTATTTCATGCTCGAAGCATCCTATAAGATTAGAACACATATTAGTCTCAATCATATCAAGGCTGTCTCATGTTCACCAAGATATCTCGACTAAGGACATATAGCATGTCAGCCTAACTGAACAGCATTGAGACATTATTCAGAAGTACACTTATTGCAGCAGACAACGTAACAGACTGAATAACAACCATTGCCTTTATAAACATAAGAGTTTATACATGATACTGAAATAATCCCAAGGCCTCAAACATTAGCCTTAAGGGCATACCCCAACAGCGTGAAAGTTTTTGTGCACTATTTAACTTAGCCATTTTTCGCTTTTCGCTCAACGCTAAAATTACGGTCGACTCCATAAATACGGCTATAGCCGTAAATGTTGAAATCTTCAAAATTTTCGCTCCAAATTTGACATGAAAGCTTGTGATCTCCTCGGGAATAGTATTATGCTTTCAAAACTCTTGAATTCCATCATTTTTATGCCGTTTTACCTACATTTTCAATAAAACCAAGAAAAGTGAAGATTCTGTGCCAAGTGAAGTAAAAACACCAAAATTAGCTCAAAATTATACAATTAAGATCAAAATATGATCTAAATATAGGCAAAAATGTGGTGTAAATAGAACGCATCAAAATACCCTAGACTTAGAATTTTGCTTGTCCCCAAGCAATACATGGATATGAATAAAGAATGTGAAGATAAGGAACACTCATCTGTTCTACCATCAATAAAGGTCTCAGTCTACATTTCAGGCTAGCAATTTTTTCAGAACTTAAACCATTTAAGAGAGAACACAGTAAGAACAAACCGTCAAGAATTTGCAATCCAAGAAAGATAAAATTCACAAGTCATGTTATAATGTTCATTCAACTTATATCAAGCATCAAATACTTTCAAGCTTAATAAATCTCCTTTAATCAACAGATAGAGAATCACTTCAAGTTACTTGGTGAAACTATAGATAAGAAATTTTTAGTGCAATTTGGTCTTTAAACTGTTATGTGCCATAACATTGTTTAAAGTATACCACATAACAGTATAATTTAATTCATGGTCTCAATCTAAAAGTCAGAGGAATCTTCCACTTAGCCTACAACTTTCTCTTTTTCTCTTTTTTTTTAGACTTCAACTCATGTCTTTGGTACCACTGCCAATTTTTTGCAGTGCCAAGTAGAGGAGTCATTTTTTTTTCAATCAAATCTATATGTATGGAAAAAGCCGGCCAGTGTTAACTCATAACCTCATATTATGTAACTAGAGGAGTTGGAGCAAATCTCAACTCAAATATACATATCACCAAATTTCTATCCATAAAAGTCACTATTAAATCAAAGGAAGATAAATTAAACTTAAAGTATAAAGATCACTATGCACATGTTCTTTAAACATACAACAATTCATATATAAACTTTATCAATACTAGAATCGATCTTACTCAACAATTTAAGTCTTCAAGAAATCTCAAAAATTCTCTAAGTCATCAAATTAAATGCCCAAAATGCTTCCTAAGTTAAAAATCGAGGATAAAACAAATTTGATTATTCATTAACAATCTTAAACATTCAAAATTCATATATATAAAACTTTGAAGTACTAGCAAAATATGAATAAGAACACCCTATACTTAAATTGTTGCATATGTATAAACACTTTAATGAAGAATTTCATAAATTTTTTTGCAAGAGTTCCCTTTGTATTATTGGTGGAACCTTATACAATTATATCAAAAGTGTAAAATATAACTCAGAAAAATTTGAAAAATATACCAATTCGTAAAAATTCAAATTTTACATGGTAATCAAGTTTCAAACATCAAATACGATCATGTTTTATCATCCAAATCACAATTTACCATACAGAGTTACTATTCACTCTAAATATCAAAGCATATATATCAAAATCAAAATAAAATGCAATAATTTATCAACATAGCATCACAAATCATCATATAGCATCCCAAACAAATGATGAATACCAAATATATACAAAACCATCATATCCACACCATGTTCAGCATCTCTAGGTCCAATACCATCATGTATGTACAATATCAAGTCTAATGTCAAAAATATCATATAATATCAAGATACAACACACACACACAAAGAAAACATAAAAAATGTTGTGTGTGGCTGTATCAGGCATCCAGTCTACTAAATCCTGTTCACGGATAGGATAGATGTGAGATCTCTTGCATAATATCAAAGAATAATCATAAATGCATAAAAATGGAATGAAGGCACTCACATAATCTATCAATCCGTCTCAGCATGCTTGGTATCCTCCACCTCGTCTCTAGTATGTTGTGTCGATGAAGATGGGAGATGATGCCATAATAGCTCTTATATCATGCGTAAAGACTCGAGTGCCCTCGACTGTCCCTGCTCAAGGCATGATATGTCATCGTGCATCCTCCTCTGCTCGGTTCGCATCTGCTCTATGGAAGGATCTGGTTGTGTTGAAGTAGACGAACCGACAGATGTGAATGGCCTATCAGCGGCGGATGGCTCGACTAGAGGAATGTGCTCTGAAATCCTTGGCGATGATGGAGGTGAAGCTGCCTCTCCAGGACCTACCCCACGAGTGGGATCCACTATCCAGTTCTGTTGAACACGAACCATAGTATGGTTCTTGTTCGGTAGCCTCATCGTAATATTAGTATGCCTGAACATGAGATGACACGAGCTCCCAAGACTCGTAATCATCTTAATGGCAACACAAGCATCCATGTCAAGTCTAGGATTGCCCTTTGCCTCGTTCAACCCTGAGGGGTTGATACCGAGGGCAAGGGCAATCGTAGTAATCATACCTCCCAATACTAGGACTCCTCGCCCTGCCCTAGCAGCCTTCTAGATCTGCTTCATCAGCTAAAATGAGGTGCTGACGTGGAATCCTCTCAACATGGCCTATAAATAAAATAACTCTGAGGATCTGACCATGCCGTCGCCTCTGCTCGTCCGAAGATAGTATGCGCGAGTACTCGATGGATGTATTTGAAAACTAGGCTAGACAGATGCGTGGCTCTGGAGGTCCTTGGGTCAAATCCCTCCTCACTAGAAATCTCTCACCAAAAAGTCCCATCAGAATACTCACGAGGGAAGTGTCTAGTCACATCCGAGGGAAACCCAAAAATATGACCGACCTGGTCCAGAGTGAGTACATGCTCCCAGTTCCCCAACCGAAATGACATCCTCCCAGGATCTCTGTCATCATGGTTTCTCAGTGTAATCCGGATAGAGATAAAAAACTCCAATGTGAGCTGAACATAGGTGGGATGCCTTTGGTGATAGAAATACTGCCACCCTATGTTCGTGAACATCCACTGGACATCATCGAACAATCCTAGGGACTAAAGTGTCTGGTCATCCCAATACCTCATGCTAAGTACTCCCCAAGTGGACTTAGCACGATATCTCTGCTCCAACTCCCCACTCCTGAATCTAATTGGATGTGGGTAAGGAGTAAATACAGGGTGTGGTGATCATGCGCGTCTGCTCTCTGGTATCTCAAGCTTTGGTATAGCAGGGGATGGCTCAAAAGATGATGGCTCAGAAAATGCAGTGTGCGAATGTCCTGAAGATACCTCGGGGGAAGGTAAGGGTATCTCAGGTGATGGTGCTGGTGATCCTGATGCTGGTGAAGTGACTAGCATCTCAGTGGTATGTGGTGCCTCAGATACTGCTGCTGGTGGCACTGGCTCACTAACAATAGACAGCTCATGCGCTACTGATGGAGGAGACCGGAGCTCTGGTATATCCACTAAAATCTCCAGTAAGTCCGCAAATATCTCAGGAGATCCCTCCTCCTGATCTAGCAGTACTAGCGTAGCAGCCTTAGGTACAGGTAGATCTCCTTGGGCTGAGGAGGGTGATGGAATCTCAGGGGTCTGGATAGTATCATGTGGAGTGTTGATGACTCCAAATTTCATAGTATTTTTCATACTTATTTAGTAGTCTTTTTAAGCCGTAATCTTATTCTCTTGCTTTGTTTTTATACCTTTCTTGCCAAAAGCTTCGGAATCTTCACCATCTTTGGTTTTTAATCAATTTCAGGCAAAAAGGCATATTTTTCACCGTTTTTCAAGCAATGCAAATGCATGAATGAGTTCTAACCATGAAGAGAAGTCTCCCCATCAAATTTCAAGTCAAAAGGATGCTCCTGACAAAAATACGGCACTGCCGTGTAAATCTACACGGTACCGTATTTCACCGCTTTCAAGCAGACGAAAATACGGCACTACTGTATTTTGCCCTAGAACTTTCACGGTACCGTATTTTATGCTGATTTCATCCAGAAGACGTAAGAGAGAATACGGCACGGCCGTGTAGAAGTACATGATACCGTAATTTTTGGTGATCCAGAACAGAAATTTTCAGCAGAAATACGGCACTACCGTATTTCACACCGATTTCATCACGGTACCGTATTTTCCATCGATTTTGACCAGAAAGGTTTTGGCACAAATACGGCACTGCCATGGGAAAATACACGGTGCCATGTTTTCTGCCCGGATTTCCCAGAAAGAAATACGGCACCACCGTATTCCAGATACGGTACGGTATTCTGAAACCTGGAATTCTGATTTTTCTGCACGAAAATTAAAAAGACCATATCTTTTGATTCCGAAGTCCAAATTAAGATCCGAAAGAAGTGGCAGACTCGTCTCAATGAGGAGAAGAGAAAGGCACTGAAAGCCTGAATTTTTATCATCGGTCCTCGGTGAAATTAAGGAGGAGATAGAATTGCTAGGGTTCATCGGTTCTCAGCCTATAGACCATATCCTGCCACGACATTTTGCAGAGAGCTTCGCCTAGTGAAGGACAACTTGCATATGAAGTTTCAAAGCAAAAGGATTCCAATTGGAGGAGAAATCAATGAAACAGCAGTGACAGTGTTGTTCTAGGCGATTACGGTGCTATAATTTCATTACAACACTGTTTTGTAACTCTTTTCTCCTCTTTTTGATTCCTATTCTTACAGAAACATGTTTTATTATAATTCCTTTGTCATGGTAGCTTAATCTTTCTTTGGGACTTGGGGGTGTAATCTCTTTGTTTTTTAATGACTAGAAAACCCTAATTTTGTCAAACTGATTTTATTGTGATAATTTTACTTTTGTGATTGATTGTTCTTTAATTCTTCTTTGCATCTTGATATCAGCATGATTTAGAATTTTGTGAAATAGACTGAGAAGTTGATTGCTTGAAATTTGGAACTCTAGGAATTATCGAGTTTGGAACTATCGTAAGAGATTAGGTTGTTCTTCGAATTCTAATTCTTAGAGAATTTTAATGCCTTATTGATTTTATGATTCTTTGGATTGAGTTAATATTTTAGACTTGATTTGATGCTGCAAGAGATTGAGTATCGAGTTGTCAGAAAACCTTAAGTAAAACTTGTGTTGAGACTCGGATGCATGAGAATGGTCTTTGAGTTTCCACTTGAGGTTATCAATTTAGAATTTGGATGCACGAGAGTGATCCTTGAGTTCTTACTTGATGGTTTACTTATTTTCAGCATTGAATGGATCTTGCACGAGAGTGAAGATCGGTTCTTTGTACGATTGTTTTTGCAATAGCGAAACAATTTATTTATGAGGTAAACTATACCTTTATCATGGTAAAATTGGATTAACAGACACTTATCTTAATCTAGTCATTAGAAATTAAAGTAGATGAACCCCTAGTCCCGATTTCCTCTCTGATATTTTTTCCATGTTTTTTTCGATAGTTTGATTTACTATTTTCCGATTTCCTAGCTAGCGAGAAATTGATTATTCAGTACTTGACAACAAGGTCTCTGTGGTTCGATATTTTTATTACTTCGAAGTATCCGTGCACTTGCGGACACAACAAGTTTTTGGCGCCGTTGCCGGGGACCTTGTTTTTGTTGATATTGAAGATACTGAGAGTATTTCTAGACTAGGTCTTTATTTACTAATTTTTATTTACTTACTGTTTATTTTCTGTTTTCTTAAAATCACTTGATCTACCTACTTTGCATGTGCAGGAGTCTTAGGTCAGGACCGCTTGTTCCATTGGATCCTGAAATTAACAAAACTCTTAGAGTGCGCAGGAAGTAAAGACTGGAAGAGGATTTACAAGAAACATCACAGGAGATACAAGAAGAAATTTTGGATATGGCGAATAACAAGAGAAGATCTTTGCACGACTATGCTGCCCCTAATTCACAGGGAATTCACTCTAGTGTCACCAGGCCAGCCATTGATGTGAACAATTTTGAGATCAAACCAGCGTTCTTGTCTATGATCCAACAAAACCAGTTTGGAGGAGCACCTCTTGAAGATCCTAATATCCATCTATCTCTTTTTCTTGAATTATGTGATACAATCAAAATTAATGGTGTTTCTGATGATGCACTAAAATTGAGATTGTTTCCTTTTTCCCTTAGGAACCGAGCACGCGATTGGCTTCATTCACAGCCGTCAGGGACGTTCACTACTTGGGATCAGCTTCCTAACGCATTTCTGATGAAATACTTCCCACCTAGCAAGACCATCCAACTGAGGAATCAAATTACAAATTTTGCACAAAAGGATGGAGAGTCTTTGAGTGATGCATGGGAGCGATTTAACGACCTGCAACGTAAGTGTCCTCACCATGTCTTAGAGAAATGGGTTTTGATTCAGACTTTTTATTATGGTCTTCTTTATAACACCCGACTTACTATTGATGCCGCTGCAGGTGGAGCCCTGATGAACAAGACCATGGAAGAAGCATATGCATTGATAGAAGAGATGGCTTTAAATCATAATGAATGGACAACAGAGAGAGGAGTTCTTTACCGCCCTCCACATGGTAAGACTGATACTGATAGCTGGCGCACATTGGCTGAGAAGGTAGATTCTCTATGCAATCGTTTTGATACCTTCCAAATGCAAACTATTGTTGTTTCTTCTGTTACATGTCAAACTTGTGGAAATCATGGGCACTGTGCTGAAGAGTGTAAGATTGTTGTTGATAGGGGTGAGGAACAAGTGAATGCAGTGGGGGATTACAATCAGAGTAGATCTAATGACCCCTACTCTAATACCTATAATCCTGGATGGAGGAACCACCCTAACCTTTCGTGGAGGAGCAATAATCATGATAATAGGCAGAATGAAAATAGGGGATTCTAACAAAGATCTAAAACCCAGGACCAACCCCATAAACCCACTCAAGAAGAGATGTTTACACAATTTATGGGTTTTCAGAAAAAATAGAATGATGATGCCAACGAAAATTTTAGACAGATTAATGCTAGACTAGATGGCATTGTTGCCCACAGTAAGATGTTAGAGACACAAATTTCCCAGCAAGCTAGCACTTCATCTAGACCCCTAGGAAAATTACCTGCCAAACCTGAACCCAACCCTAGGGAATATTGCAATGTTGTCATAACTAGAAGTGGAAACAATTGGATGATCCTAGGGGGTCTCTTGATGATGATGAGGTAGAGCCCAAACTTGAATTTAGGAGTGAACCAGTTTTAGATAATAATAAAACTAATTCACCACCACCCTATAAGCCACCTATTCCTTTTCCCCAAAGGTTTGTTCAAACAAAGTTAGATAAACAGTTTGGCAAATTTTTAGATGTTCTTAAAAAACTTTATATTAATGTTCCATTTACTGAAGTTTTGACTCAAATTCCATCTTATGCAAAATTTCTGAAAGAGATTTTATCTAACAAGAGAAAGATTGAGGATCATGGTACCGTAGCACTCACTGAGGAATGTAGTGCTATCATACAGAATAAATTGCCACCTAAGCTAAAAGATCCAGGTAGTTTTTCTGTGTTGGGGTATGCCCTTAAGGCTAATGTTTGAGGCCTTGGGATTGTATCAGTATCATGTAATAAACTTTTATGTTTATAAAGGCAATGGTTGTTATTCAGTTTGTTGCCTTGTCTGCTGTAATAAGTGTACTTCTGAATAATGTCTCAAAGCTGTTCAGCTAGGCTGACATGCTATATGTCCTTAGTCGAAATATCTTGGTGAACATGAGACAGCCTTGATATGGTTAAGACTAATATGTGTTCTAATCTTATAGGATGCTTCGAGCATGGAATAAGATGTAGACTCATGGGTACATTGGATGTACTGGACAGACCCTACTAGGATATTCAATTGCTTGTCACAATGTGAATAATCCTTGTTTGCATCAAGTGGCACATGTCCTTTGACTTGAGATCGCTTGTGTTTCTAAATGATGATTGTCATTGTTTTGAGGTGGTTTAATATCATTTGAAACATAATGATTATAGACTATCTTGGATGGTGAGCTTGAGTCAGGTTAGGGCACTAGTGATAGATAAAGGATTGCCGTCTCCTTGTTTAAGGAGTGTGATGTTCTAATGGGGCCCCCCTGGATGAGATGATTGAGAAAGTGTATGGCCATACCCAGGTGACTGTGTTCATCTGATCTAATCATGCTCATCATATTGGAGTTACAGGCTTGACACGCTTGTCCAATAAGAACATCCAGTGGCAAAGGACACATGCATGCCTAGTGAAATGGATTCACTCTTGAGCTGTGGTTTGGGTGTAGTCTTGGAAGACTCTTTCCTTTATATCGGGAGACAGTGATGTGTTGCTAGATACCCCTCACTGATTGTGATAACGTAAGTTATCGTTACCGACATTTAAAGGAAACCCTCAGGGTCGCACAATTTGATGATATGGCTTACTTAAGTCAGATCGTGTGGACTGAATTGTTTCGGTTCAGTTTAAAGGGATTTAAACTCTGATTGTAAGTGAGATCTAGTCTGATCATGTTTGATTGATTAGGGCTTGAGATCGGTAAGCTTCGATCGAGAGTGTTGATGCTAGATCGATCATATTAGGAGCATCAGAAGATGAATGGTCAGATCTAGGACCTTAGGGTTTAATTCGATCTTGACTTAATGCTTGGGCTAATTCGGTTTGGTCATTGAACCAAAGACCTTGAACCGGCTCATGATTGAGCGCTTGGTTCAATGTGAATAAGTGAGTTTCGAATAGTTCAACGCAAAACGTTTTGGAATTAAAGACTTTCTATAATTGGAAAGTCGGTTTTTCAAGTGAAAAACGTCTCCACGTTTTGGCTGAACGTCTCCACTTCGTGTGGATCGTTGTATCGCTTCTTCCTCGCGTGGACTCTCCGGTGTAGAGAAGAGAACTCACGCCGAAGTCTAGTGGAGAAAGCCGAGCAAGTCTTTCATCACCCCGACAAGCGATCAAAGACACTTTGGTGCCTTGCTAGCACAAGGAGCGATCGAAGTGTAGGCCTTCTTCCTCTTGTGTGCGATTCCTTTGGAGAAGAAGCAATCGAGTCTTTGCTTCCAAGGCATCATCTAAACTATGGCATCGGTATGACCCTTTGTTGATTTTAGCAACCTTTCATCTAGTTGATTTTATATCATACATGCGATTCTTGAATCCCTAATTTCCGCCATGCAAAGGTTTCGGTTATGCATGTTTAGGGTTCTCGCCCCCCTCTCGAAAGGGGTTTCTTCAATTGGTATCAGAGCTGCGGTTGTATGTATGGTTATATGATTGCTTTGTGATCCTTGTTTGCGCTCTAGTATAGATCTTTTTCACATGCGAATCTACATGCTAGGTTTTAGGTGTTGGCGCATGTGTTTTGTTCATGTTTTTGCATGATCTTGTTGGCGCATGTTTAGTTTGTTGAATGGTATTTCATTAAAAACTTGTTTACTTGCGCGCAAACAATTAGATCTATATGTGCTTACTATAAACCCTTAGACGGGTTGATGGGGTTGAAGTCACCCTCTAGGTTAGATCCAATAGTCTGATCAGACCATCTGACAGCCTAGATGGATCGACCAGATGGCACCTGTGCGCAAGCACAAGGTGGCTATAGGTCGATTGCATCACAGGCGTGTAGCGAGGTCTGGTTGAGACAACCAGTGAACACACATGAGTTAGGCCCGGGGTCACACCCGCTTGCCAGAACTCATGTTGGTTGTTCAGCCCTTGGCGCATGCATGGTTGACCATTAGGTCAACTCGAGTCAGTTAGGACTTGGTGCATGCAAGGGCATGGATCTAACTAGATTGTTGAGTGGATCCCTATCAATGGACCGTTGTAAGGTTGTAGGGCACATAAGGAAATTAAAATTGATGCCTATGGGGTTTTCAAAATTTTATTTTCTTTGTAAGGGATCACATGATGATTGATTGATGCCATATGCTTGTTTATTTAATCTTATGTGGGATGCCCAATTTAATGTGTGCTGTGCTGGGGCCTGCGAGCCTGGAATTAAACTTGTAAATTAATTTGTATTGTGATCTGCGAATCACATTTTTAATTAATTTATTGTATAATTGACCTGCGAGTCAAGCTTGTCTAGATAGATCAAAATGTATTTTGATTAGACAAGAGCTCAAAAGCACACATTGCAGAGGCGCATTCAGCTGGTGGGCGCGCCTGAGCTGCATTGAGCGCTAGGGCCCTGGGTTGGACCAGATGAGATGCAAAAGACCCAAGAAGCAAGTGAAGACTTAAGATAACTTAAGGTCTTACTTAGGGTTCATGGGCTTTTACCACATAAGATCAGCATGCTTTCTATTTATTGCTTTTATAATTAGAATTGCATGAGTTTATCTTCTGCTATAGCCATAGGATTTGCCTGATAGTAAGAAGATAAAAGACCGTTAAAATCCAACGCATCAATATCAAGCTCGTAAGCCTTCTGACGCGAAACCTCACTGTTCTGATTATCGTTGGAGCCGTGTTGTACCCACTCAGTGGGCACGTCCATCTATCTTCAGACGGTGCGGGATTTCACCTGCGTGTTACAGAGAAGGGATTTATCGCTTCTCGTTGCTCAGCATAGCACGTGGTGGTCCAGGGAGTAGGTCGGGTCAGCTTGACCATGTAGGCTACATATGTGGCGCATATGGTAGCACATGGAGGCAGCCATCTGTGGGGTCAGAGATTGTATTGTACCAACTCAGTTGGCACAGTCTGCTGGATTGCCCAGATGAAGGGGAATCGCACGGGTTGGCGATTGGCAGGGACTGCCTACCAGAAATTAGTACTTGTATTCTCTGTGCATCTTATCTCGCCTGAGCGGGACGCGGAGACCAAGTATGAAATCTGGATCCCATCTCACTAAAAGAGTCTTACTCTTTCGGACTGTTTTAATGGATTTTTCAGTCAGATAAAATAGTGAGAAAAGAATCTTTCTTAAGTCCTGGATTGATTCTAAACATTGATACTGACCTTGCTGTTCTTGCATTGTTGTAGATTCCTGCAGCAACGAACACCATGAGCTTCAATGTGCGATCCGTACTGGAAAGGGAGAAGTTTGCTGGGCCAAACTTCTCAGACTGGTTCGGACACCTTAAGATCGTTCTTAAGGCAGAGAGGAAACTGTATGTCCTCGAGACGGCTATACCGCCTCAACCCGCTGCGAACGCCGCAAGGGCGGTTCGTGAAGCCTATGAAAAGCACGTCAATGATAGCATTGATGTCGCTTGCCTGATGCTAGCGTCTATGACGCCACCGCTGCAGCGTCAGCATGAGGATATGTCGGCTATAGAAATTATAGCGAACCTCAAGATGCTGTATGCTGCACAGGCGAGGACAGAACGCTATAATCTGACAAAGCTTTTCTTTCAGAGCAAACTGGCTGAAGGAAGCCCAGTGGGAGCTCACGTGCTCAAGATGATTGGGCACAAGGAGGCTCTAGAAAAACTGGGGCATACCATCAATCAGGAGCTTGCTGTAGACATTATTCTGCAGTCTCTCCCGCCCTCTTTCGATGGGTTCATTATTAACTTTAATATGAACAAAATCGATTGTACTCCGGCAGAGCTGCTGAATATGCTCTTGACTACTGAGGAGACTCTGAAGGGAAAGCCTTCAACCTCTGTCTTAATGGTTCCTTCTAGGAACAAGAAGGGGAAGAAGGGCAAGGCCCCTGTCAAGAGCTACAGCAAGGCTCTGAAGCAAAAGGTCAAGCGGTCAAAGGAATACAGATGTTTCCACTGTGGCCAGCTGGGTCACTGGAAAAAGGACTGTAAAGCGCTCCAAGGAGATAAGAGGGGAAGCATTGCTTCTGGCTCAGGTATTTACGTGACGGAAGTCATGGTTTCATCTTCTTCTATATCATGGGTGTTGGACACTGCATGTGGAGTTCACATTTGTTCAAATGTGCAGGAACTCAAGAGAAGAAGACAGGTGGGACAGCATGAGGTGGACCTACGCGTTGGAAACGGGGCACGGGTTGCTGCTGTTGCTGTAGGAGACTATTTCATCTCATTACCATCTAGCATTGTATTAGAACTAAACAGTTGTTACTTTGTTCCCAGTATTACTAAAAATATTATCTCTATTCCTGCTCTTGTCAGGAAAGGATTTGCCTTTAAATGCAATATTTCAAAGTGTGTACTTTCTCTTGATAATATTGTTTATGCTACTGGTTCAATTAACAATGGGTTATTCATGTTGGACATGGAAAATTCTATACAAAACATTGATAATAAGAAAGCCAAGTATGCTGATGACAGCACCTTGTTATGGCATAGTCGTTTAGGCCATATTAACAAGAAGCGCATTAAGCGGTTGCATGATCATGGACTGCTGGGATCATTCTCCTATGAGGAGATTGATACATGCAAAGCTTGTTTGATGGGTAAAATGACGAAGTCACCTTTTCCTCACAAAGGTCAAAGGGCTTCAGGTTTACTTGACCTAATACACAGCGATGTGTGTGGGCCATTTAGTAAACATGCTAGAGGTGGCTATCAGTACTTCATTACCTTTACTGATGATTTCAGTAGATATGGATATGTCTATTTAATGAGACATAAAAGTGAATCTTTTGACAAGTTCAAAGAGTTCAAAAATGAAGTACAGAATCAGCTAGGCCGAAATATCAAGGCACTTCATTCTGATCGAGGTGGAGAATACTTGAGTCATGCGTTTACTGACTATCTAAAAGAGTGTGGGATTATCTCACAGCTCACTCCGCCAGGAACACCGCAGTGGAATGGTGTGTCCGAGAGGAGAAATAGAACGTTACTTGATATGGTTCGTTCTATGATGAGTCAGGCTACTCTACCTTACTCCTTTTGGGGATTTGCACTGGAAACAGCTGCAAAGGTACTAAACCGAGTGCCATCCAAGGCAGTTTCAAAGACGCCATATGAGTTATGGTATGGGAAACAGCCTAGCTTGACATTTATTAAGATCTGGGGTTGCGAGGCTTATGTCAAAAAGCTCGCCTCTGGGAAACTGGAGAGCAGATCTGACAAATGTATCTTTGTCGGTTACCCTAAGGAAACTAAGGGTTATTATTTCTACGATCCCAAAGAGAACAAGGTATTTGTTGCTCGGACGGCTATTTTTCTTGAGAAGGAATTTCTTCTGCAAGAGGCCAGTGGGAGAGAAATAAAACTGGATGAGAATCCAGAAGAAGGACAAAGTGCTCAAGCAGAGTTGGATGAGCCTGAGCCGGTAGAACAGGTTATTGAACAACCTGAGGCTCAGATATCACGGGAACCGCGTAGATCGGGAAGGATCCGTCAACAGCCTGAGCGCTATGACGGAGTCTACATCATTGATAATGATGAACCCCTCACTTATGCGGATGCGGTCAGTGGACCGGAGTCAGCTAGATGGCTTGAAGCTATGCGAGCCGAGATGGACTCCATGTCAGATAACCAAGTCTGGGATTTGGTTGATCCGCCTCTGGGAGTAATCCCTATAGGCTGTAAATGGATCTTCAAGAAGAAGATTGACATGGATGGTAACGTAGTTACCTATAAAGGCAGGCTAGTTGCGAAAGGTTTCAAACAAATCTACGGGATAGATTATGATGAAACTTTCTCACCTGTAGCCATGTTTAAGTCTATTCGGATTCTTTTCGCGATAGCTGCATATTACGATTATGAGATCTGGCAGATGGATGTGAAGACGGCTTTCCTTAATGGAAATCTGGATGAGGATGTGTATATGACACAACCAGAAGGTTTCACTAATCCATCAGATCGTCATAAAATATGCAAGTTAAAGAAGTCCATTTATGGACTGAAACAAGCATCTAGAAGCTGGAATATTCGTTTTAACGGTCTTTTATCTTCTTCACTATCATGCAATTCCTATGGTGATAGCAGAAGATAAACTCATGCAGTTCTAATTATATAAGCAATAAAAAGAAAGCATGGATCTTATGTGGTAAAAGCCCAAAGCCTAAGTAAGACCTTAAGATACTTAAGTCTTCACTTGCTCTTCTTGGGACTTTTGCATCTCATCTGGTCCAACCCAGGGCCCTAGCGCCAAGAGCACCTCAGGTGCGCCACCAGCTGAATGCCCCTGTAGGATGTGTGCCTTTGTGCTCTTGCCTAATCAAATACAATTTGATCTATCTAGACAAGTTTGACTCACAGGTCAATTATACAATCAATGAATTAAAAAGTGATTCGCAGATCACAAAATAATAATTTACCAGGCTCGCAGGCCCCAGCACAGCACACAATAAAAGGGCAACCCACATAAGATGAAATAAACAAGCATCATGGCATCATTCAATCAACATGTGATCCATTACAAAGAAAATAAAATTTTGAAAACCCCATTGGCATCAATTTTAATTTTCTTATAAGCCCTACAACCTTACAATGGTCCATTGATAGGGATCCACTCATCCAACTAGTCAGATCCTCTGCCCTTGCATGCACCAAGTCCTAACTGACTCGAGTTGACCTAATGGTCAACCATGCATGCGCCAAGGGCTGAACAACCCTCATGAGTTCTGGCAAGCGGGTGTGACCCCGGGCCTAACTCATGTGTGTTCACTGAGTTGTCTCAACCAGACCTCGCTACACACCTAAGATGCAATCGACCTATGGCCACCTCGTGCTTGCGCACAGGTGCCATCTGGTCGATCCATCTAGGCTGTCAGATGGTCTGATCAGACTAGTGGATCTAACTTAGAGGTGACTTCAACCCCATCAACCCATCTAAGGGTTTATAGTAGGCGCCACTTAGATCTAGTGAGGCACGCAAGATGTAATGAATTTTACAAAGACATTCAACAAGCGCCATCAAGAAACATGCGCCAAGAATCATACAAGTAATAACATGTAGTTTCGCATGTTGACATTAGATCTATCCATTAGCGCAAACATGTGATATCAATCATGCGCCAACATCTAATGACTAGCATGTATTCATGGTGATGATAGATCTACAACAATGGCGCAAACATGGATCACTAAAGCAATCATAAGATTCATGCATAACCCGCTCTAATACCAATTGAAGAGTCCCCTTGAAGGGGGAGCGCAGGCAGATAAAACCCCTTTCTAGAGGGGGGCGAACCCTAGAGCATGCGGAAAATGTACTCTTCTAGGGTTTCAATAAAATCGTTTGCATGAACACATATATATGATCAACTTTATATGTATTGCAAAGATCAAGTTTGAGATCTTTTACCATAGCCATGATAAAGGGTGGCGGCTTGGAAGCAAGAGGGCAAGTAAGCACTCCTCCAAAGAAAACACACACTAGATGAGAGATGGCTACCCTTTAGGATCTTCCTTGTGCTAGCAAGAGATCTCCCCAAAGTTCCTTGTCGTGTGTTGATGATGAGATGTGCTTGGCCGAGAGCTACCTTGTCCAAGTCCCTCTCTTCGTCGAATGAAGGAGACAAGAGAGTAATTGGCAAATTGCGTTGAGGTTTCTTTTTTATTCAAGTGATGGCGTTACACTTCCAAATATGGAAGGTTATCAAGCCATGCGACCACTTGAAGAAAAACCGCCCAAGATGCCTTTAAACCTTGAACCATACGTTCACCCATGTGAACCGGTTCAAGCCAATTAGGTTCAATTCAATTCGGTTCAAAAACCCAAATTAAACCAGCCCAAGCCATGGTCTAGATCTCTATGAACCAAACGGTTCAAGATCTAACCGTTCATCTCTTGATGCTCTTGATCTCTTCGATCTAGCATCCATACTCTCGATCGAAGCTTACCGATCTGAAGCCCTAATCAATCAAACATGATCAGACCAGATCTCACTTACAATCAGAGTCTAATCTCCTTTTAACTGAACTAAAACAATTCAGTCCACACGATCTGACTTAAGTAAGCCATATCATCAAATTGTGCGACCCTAAGGGTTTCCTTTAAATGTCGGTAACGATAACTCACGTTATCACAATCAGTGAGGGGTATCTAGCAACACATCACTGTCTCCCGATATAAAGGAAAGAGTCTTCCAAGACTACACCCAAACCACAGCACAAGTGTGAATCATTTCACAAGGCATACATGTTTCCTTTGCCACTGGATGTTCTTATTGGACAAGTGTGTCAAACTTGTAGCTCCAATATGATGAGCATGATTAGATCAGATGAACATAGTCATCTGGGTATGGCCATACACTTTCTCAATCATCTCATATAAGGGGGGCCCCTTTAGAACACCACACTCCTTCCACAAGGAGACGGCAATCCTTTATCTATCACTAGTATCCGAACCTGACTCATGATCATTATCCAAGATAGTCTATAACCATTATCTTTCAAATGATATTGAACTACCTCAAAATAATGACATTCATCATTTAGAAATACAAGTGATCTCAAGTCAAAGGACATGTGCCACTTGATGCAAACAAGGATTATTCACATTGTGACAAGCAATGGAATATCCCAGTAGGGTCTGTCCAGTACATCCAATGTACCCATGAGTCTACATCTTATTCCATGCTCGAAGCATCCTATAAGATTAGAACACATATTAGTCTCAATCATATCAAGGCTGTCTCATGTTCACCAAGATATCTCGACTAAGGACATATAGCCTGTCAGCCTAGCTGAACAGCTTTGAGACATTATTCAGAAGTACACTTATTACAGCAGACAAGGTAACAACCTGAATAATAACCATGCCTTTATAAACACAAAAGTTTATTACATGATACTGCTACAATCCCAAAGGCCTCAAATATTAGCCTTAAGGGCATACCCCAACAATCTCCCACTTGCACTTAATCTAATGGTTGAGAAATCTCAAACCCATATTATTACTGTGCTTCTCATGCTTCTGCTGCGCCAGAGGCTTGGTAAGCGGGTCTGCCAGATTGTCATCTGTATGAACCTTGCATATTTTGATCTCGCCTCGATCAATGATCTCCCGGATCAAGTGAAACCGTCTCTGTATGTGCTTGGACTTCTGGTGCGACCGTGGTTCCTTTGCTTGTGCAATTGCTCCAGTGTTATCATAGAAGATAACCAAAGGATCTACACTCGAAGGAACGACACCAAGTTCTCTCACGAACTTACGAATCCACACTGCCTCCTTGGATGCTTCCGAGGCTGCAACATACTCGGCTTCTGTTGTGGAATCAGCAACAGTTGACTGTTTGAAACTTTTCCACACCACTGCTCCACCATTTAAGCTAAAAACATAGCCTGATTGCGATCGAAAATCATCCTGGTCCGACTGGAACGAAGTGTCAGTATATCCTTCAATACTGAGTTCTTCCTGACCACCATATATCAAGAACATATCTTTGGTCCTCCGTAGATATTTTAAAATGTTCTTGACCGCAATCCAGTGCGCCACACCTGGATTACTTTGGAATCGACTGGTCACGCTTAACCCGTAAGCGACGTCTGGGCGAGTACACAACATCGCATACATAATGGACCCAATAGCCGAAGCATAAGGCGTATTGTCCATTTCATCTTTCTCAGTCTGTGTTTGTGGACACTGACTCCTTGAAAGATTCAGACCATGTCTGACTGGAAGATATCCTCTTTTAGAATTCTCTAAATGGAATCTCTCCAGGACTTTATCGATGTAAGTACTCTGGCACAGCCCGAGAAGCCTCTTAGATCTATCCCGGTAGATCTTCACACCTAGTACATAGGCTGCTTCTCCTAGATCTTTCATCTGGAAACATTTTCCTAACCATGCTTTAACAGCATGCAGTTCAGGAATATCATTTCCAATGATTAAGATATCATCGACGTAGAGGACTAGGAATGTAATCACGCTCCCACTAAACCTCTTATATACACACGGGTCATCTTCGTTCTTGATGAAACCAAACTCAGAGATTGATTCATCAAAACGAATATTCCAGCTTCTAGATGCTTGTTTCAGTCCATAAATGGACTTCTTTAACTTGCATATTTTATGACGATCTGATGGATTAGTGAAACCCTCAGGTTGTGTCATATACACATCCTCGTCCAGATTTCCATTAAGGAAAGCTGTCTTCACATCCATCTGCCAGATCTCATAATCGTAATATGCAGCTATCGCGAAAAGAATCCGAATAGACTTAAACATGGCTACAGATGAGAAAGTTTCATCATAATCTATCCCGTAGATTTGTTTGAAACCTTTCGCAACTAGCCTGCCTTTATAGGTAACCACGTTACCATCCATGTCAATCTTCTTCTTGAAGATCCATTTACAGCCTATAGGGATTACTCCCGGAGGCGGATCAACCAAATCCCAGACTTGGTTATCTGACATGGAGTCCATCTCGGCTCGCATAGCATCAAGCCATCTAGCTGACTCCGGTCCACTGACCGCATCCGCATAAGTGAGGGGTTCATCATTATCAATGATGTAGACTCCGTCATAGCGCTCAGGCTGTCGACGGATCCTTCCCGATCTTCGCGGTTCCCGTGATATCTGAGCCTCAGGTTGTTCATTAACCTGTTCTACCGGCTCAGGCTCATCCAACTGTGCTTGACTACTTTGTCCTTCATCTGGATTCTCATCCAGCTTTATTTCTCTCCCACTGGCCTCTTGCAGAAGAAATTCCTTCTCAAGAAATATGGCCGTCCGAGCAACAAATACTTTGTTCTCTTTGGGATCGTAGAAATAATAACCCTTAGTTTCCTTAGGGTACCCGACAAATATACATTTCTCAGATCTGCTCTCCAGTTTCCCAGAGGCGAGCTTTTTGACATAAGCCTCGCAACCCCAGATCCTGATAAATGTCAAGCTTGGCTGTTTCCCATACCATAACTCATATGGCGTCTTAGAAGCTGCCTTGGATGGCACTCGGTTTAGTACCTTTGCAGCTGTTTCCAGTGCAAAACCCCAAAAGGAGTATGGAAGAGTAGCCTGACTCATCATAGAACGAAAACCATATCAAGTAACGTTCTATTTCTCCTCTCGGACACACCATTCCATTGCGGTGTTCCTGGTGGAGTGAGCTGTGAGATAATCCCACACTCCTTCAGATAGTCAGTAAACTCTCGACTTAGGTATTCTCCACCTCGATCAGAATGAAGTGCCTTGATATTTCGGCCTAGCTGATTTTGTACTTCATTCTTGAACTCTTTGAACTTGTCAAAAGATTCACTTTTATGTCTCATCAGATAGACATACCCATACCTACTGAAATCATCAGTAAAGGTAATGAAGTACTGATAGCCACCTCTGGCATGTTTACTAAATGGCCCACACACATCACTGTGTATGAGGTCAAGTAAACCTGAAGCCCTTTGACCTTTATTAGGAAAAGGTGACTTCGTCATTTTACCCATCAAACAAGCTTTGCATGTATCAATCTCCTCATAGGAGAATGATCCCAGCAGTCCATGATCATGCAACCGCTTAATGCGTTTCTCGTTTATATGGCCTAAACGACTATGCCATAGCAAGGTGCTGTCATCAGCATTCTTGGCTTTCTTATTATCAATGTTATGTATAGAACTTTCCATGTCCAACATGTATAACCCATTGTTAATTGAACCAGTAGCATAAACAATATTACCATAAGATAAAACACACTTTGAAATATTGCATTCAAAGGCAAATCCTTTCCTGACAAGAGCAGGAATGGAGATAATATTTTTAGTTATACTGGGAACAAAATAACAACTGTTTAGTTCCAATACAAGTCCAGATGGTAAAGAAATGAAATAGTCTCCTACAGCAACAGCAGCAACCCGTGCCCCGTTTCCAACGCGTAGGTCTACCTCATGCTGTCCCACCTGTCTTCTTCTCTTGAGTTCCTGTACATTTGAACAAATGTGAACTCCACATGCAGTGTCCAACACCCATGAAATAGAAGAAGATGAAACCATGACTTCCGTCACGTATATACCTGAGCCAGAAGCGATGCTTCCCCTCTTATCTCCTTGGAGCGCTTTACAGTCCTCTTTCCAGTGACCCAGCTGGCCACAGTGGAAACACCTGTTGTCCTTCGACCGCTTCACCTTCTGTTTCAGAGCCTTACTGTAGTTCTTGACAGGGGCCTTGCCCTTCTTCCCCTTCTTCTTGTTCCTAGAAGGAACCAGTAAGACAGAGGTTGAAGGCTTTCCCTTCAGAGTTTCCTCAGTAGTCAAGATCATATTCAGCAGCTCTGCCGGAGTACAATCGATTTTGTTCATATTAAAATTAATAATGAACGCATCGAAAGAGGGCGGGAGAGACTGCAGAATTATGTCTACAGCAAGCTCCTGGTTAATGGTATGCCCCAGTTTCTCTAGAGCCTCCTTGTGCCCAATCATCTTGAGCACGTGAGCTCCAACTGGGCTCCCTTCAGCCAGTTTGCTCTGAAAGAAGAGCTTCGTCAGATTATAGCGCTCTGTCCTCGCCTGTGCAGCATACAGCATCTTGAGGTTCGCTATAATCTCTATAGCCGACATATCCTCATGCTGACGCTGCAGCGGTGGCGTCATAGACGCTAGCATCAGGCAAGCGACATCAATGCTATCATTGACATGCTTTTCATAGGCTTCACGAACCGCCCTTGCAGCGTTCGCAGCGGGTTGAGGCGGCACTGCCGTCTCGAGGACATACAGTTTCCTCTCTGCCTTAAGAACGATCTTAAGGTGTCCAAACCAGTCAGAGAAGTTCGGCCCAGCAAACTTCTCCCTTTCCAGTAGGGATCGCACATTGAAGCTCATGGTGTTCGTTGCTGCAGGAATCTACAACAATGCAAGAACAGCAAGGTCAGTATCAATGTTAAGAATCAATCAGGACTTAAGAATGATTCCTTTTCTCACTATTTTAGCTGACTGTAAAATCCAGTAAACAGTCCGAAAGAGTAACACTCTTTTAGTGAGATGGGATCCAGATTTCATACTTGGTCTCCGCGTCCCGCTCAGGCGAGATAAGATGCACAGAGATGACAAGCATTAATTTCTAGTAGGCTGTCCCAGCCAATCGCCAACCCGTGCGATTCCCCTTCATCTGGGCAATCCAGCAGACTGTGCCAACTGAGTTGGTACAACACAGTCTCTGATCCCACAGATGGCTGCCTCCATGCGCTACCATATGCGCCACATATGTAGCCTACATGGTCAAGCTGACCCGACCTACTCCCTGGACCACCACGTGCTATGCTGAGCAACGAGAAGCGATAAATCCCTTCTCTGTAACACGCAGGTGTAATCCCGCACCGTCTGAAGATAGATGGACGTGCCCACTGAGTGGGTTCAACACGGCTCCAACGATAATCAGAACAGTGAGGTTTCGCGTCAGAAGGCTTACGAGCTTGATATGTTAGCGTTGGATTTTAACGGTCTTTTATCTTCTTCACTATCATGCAATTCCTATGGTGATAGCAGAAGATAAACTCATGCAGTTCTAATTATATAAGCAATAAAAAGAAAGCATGGATCTTATGTGGTAAAAGCCCAAAGCCTAAGTAAGACCTTAAGATACTTAAGTCTTCACTTGCTCTTCTTGGGACTTTTGCATCTCATCTGGTCCAACCCAGGGCCCTAGCGCCAAGAGCACCTCAGGTGCGCCACCAGCTGAATGCCCCTGTAGGATGTGTGCCTTTGTGCTCTTGTCTAATCAAATACAATTTGATCTATCTAGACAAGTTTGACTCACAGGTCAATTATACAATCAATGAATTAAAAAGTGATTCGCAGATCACAAAATAATAATTTACCAGGCTCGCAGGCCCCAGCACAGCACACAATAAAAGGGCAACCCACATAAGATGAAATAAACAAGCATCATGGCATCATTCAATCAACATGTGATCCATTACAAAGAAAATAAAATTTTGAAAACCCCATTGGCATCAATTTTAATTTTCTTATAAGCCCTACAACCTTACAATGGTCCATTGATAGGGATCTCATCCAACTAGTCAGATCCTCTGCCCTTGCATGCACCAAGTCCTAACTGACTCGAGTTGACCTAATGGTCAACCATGCATGCGCCAAGGGCTGAACAACCCTCATGAGTTCTGGCAAGCGGGTGTGACCCCGGGCCTAACTCATGTGTGTTCACTGAGTTGTCTCAACCAGACCTCGCTACACACCTAAGATGCAATCGACCTATGGCCACCTCGTGCGTGCGCACAGGTGCCATCTGGTCGATCCATCTAGGCTGTCAGATGGTCTGATCAGACTAGTGGATCTAACTTAGAGGTGACTTCAACCCCATCAACCCATCTAAGGGTTTATAGTAGGCGCCACTTAGATCTAGTGAGGCGCGCAAGATGTAATGAATTTTACAAAGACATTCAACAAGCGCCATCAAGAAACATGCGCCAAGAATCATACAAGTAATAACATGTAGTTTCGCATGTTGACATTAGATCTATCCATTAGCGCAAACATGTGATATCAATCATGCGCCAACATCTAATGACTAGCATGTATTCATGGTGATGATAGATCTACAACAATGGCGCAAACATGGATCACTAAAGCAATCATAAGATTCATGCATAACCCGCTCTGATACCAATTGAAGAGTCCCCTTCAAGGGGGAGCGCAGGCAGATAAAACCCCTTTCTAGAGGGGGGCGAACCCTAGAGCATGCGGAAAATGTACTCTTCTAGGGTTTCAATAAAATCGTTTGCATGAACACATATATATGATCAACTTTATATGTATTGCAAAGATCAAGTTTGAGATCTTTTACCATAGCCATGATAAAGGGTGGCGGCTTGGAAGCAAGAGGGCAAGTAAGCACTCCTCCAAAGAAAACACACACTAGATGAGAGATGGCTACCCTTTAGGATCTTCCTTGTGCTAGCAAGAGATCTCCCCAAAGTTCCTTGTCGTGTGTTGATGATGAGATGTGCTTGGCCGAGAGCTACCTTGTCCAAGTCCCTCTCTTCGTCGAATGAAGGAGACAAGAGAGTAATTGGCAAATTGCGTTGAGGTTTCTTTTTTATTCAAGTGATGGCGTTACACTTCCAAATATGGAAGGTTATCAAGCCATGCGACCACTTGAAGAAAAACCGCCCAAGATGCCTTTAAACCTTGAACCATACGTTCACCCATGTGAACCGGTTCAAGCCAATTAGGTTCAATTCAATTCGGTTCAAAAACCCAAATTAAACCAGCCCAAGCCATGGTCTAGATCTCTATGAACCAAACGGTTCAAGATCTAACCGTTCATCTCTTGATGCTCTTGATCTCTTCGATCTAGCATCCATACTCTCGATCGAAGCTTACCGATCTGAAGCCCTAATCAATCAAACATGATCAGACCAGATCTCACTTACAATCAGAGTCTAATCTCCTTTTAACTGAACTAAAACAATTCAGTCCACACGATCTGACTTAAGTAAGCCATATCATCAAATTGTGCGACCCTAAGGGTTTCCTTTAAATGTCGGTAACGATAACTCACGTTATCACAATCAGTGAGGGGTATCTAGCAACACATCACTGTCTCCCGATATAAAGGAAAGAGTCTTCCAAGACTACACCCAAACCACAGCACAAGTGTGAATCATTTCACAAGGCATACATGTTTCCTTTGCCACTGGATGTTCTTATTGGACAAGTGTGTCAAACTTGTAGCTCCAATATGATGAGCATGATTAGATCAGATGAACATAGTCATCTGGGTATGGCCATACACTTTCTCAATCATCTCATATAAGGGGGGCCCCTTTAGAACACCACACTCCTTCCACAAGGAGACGGCAATCCTTTATCTATCACTAGTATCCGAACCTGACTCATGATCATTATCCAAGATAGTCTATAACCATTATCTTTCAAATGATATTGAACTACCTCAAAATAATGACATTCATCATTTAGAAATACAAGTGATCTCAAGTCAAAGGACATGTGCCACTTGATGCAAACAAGGATTATTCACATTGTGACAAGCAATGGAATATCCCAGTAGGGTCTGTCCAGTACATCCAATGTACCCATGAGTCTACATCTTATTCCATGCTCGAAGCATCCTATAAGATTAGAACACATATTAGTCTCAATCATATCAAGGCTGTCTCATGTTCACCAAGATATCTCGACTAAGGACATATAGCCTGTCAGCCTAGCTGAACAGCTTTGAGACATTATTCAGAAGTACACTTATTACAGCAGACAAGGTAACAACCTGAATAATAACCATGCCTTTATAAACACAAAAGTTTATTACATGATACTGCTACAATCCCAAAGGCCTCAAACATTAGCCTTAAGGGCATACCCCAACATGAGATTTCTCAACCATTAGATTAAGTGCAAGTGGGAGATTGTTGGGGTATGCCCTTAAGGCTAATGTTTGAGGCCTTGGGATTGTATCAGTATCATGTAATAAACTTTTATGTTTATAAAGGCAATGGTTGTTATTCAGTTTGTTGCCTTGTCTGTTGTAATAAGTGTACTTCTGAATAATGTCTCAAAGCTGTTCAGCTAGGCTGACATGCTATATGTCCTTAGTCAAAATATCTTGGTGAACATGAGACAGCCTTGATATGGTTAAGACTAATATGTGTTCTAATCTTATAGGATGCTTCGAGCATGGAATAAGATGTAGACTCATGGGTACATTGGATGTACTGGACAGACCCTACTAGGATATTCAATTGCTTGTCACAATGTGAATAATCCTTGTTTGCATCAAGTGGCACATGTCCTTTGACTTGAGATCGCTTGTCTTTCTAAATGATGATTGTCATTGTTTTGAGGTGGTTTAATATCATTTGAAACATAATGATTATAGACTATCTTGGATGGTGAGCTTGAGTCAGGTTAGGGCACTAGTGATAGATAAAGGATTGCCGTCTCCTTGTTTAAGGAGTGTGATGTTCTAATGGGGCCCCCCTGGATGAGATGATTGAGAAAGTGTATGGCCATACCTAGGTGACTGTGTTCATCTGATCTAATCATGCTCATCATATTGGAGTTACAGGCTTGACACGCTTGTCCAATAAGAACATCCAGTGGCAAAGGACACATGCATGCCTAGTGAAATGGATTCACTCTTGAGCTGTGGTTTGGGTGTAGTCTTGGAAGACTCTTTCCTTTATATCGGGAGACAGTGATGTGTTGCTAGATACCCCTCACTGATCGTGATAACGTAAGTTATCGTTACCGACATTTAAAGGAAACCCTCAGGGTCGCACAATTTGATGATATGGCTTACTTAAGTCAGATCGTGTGGACTGAATTGTTTCGGTTCAGTTTAAAGGGATTTAAACTCTGATTGTAAGTGAGATCTAGTCTGATCATGTTTGATTGATTAGGGCTTGAGATCGGTAAGCTTCGATCGAGAGTGTTGATGCTAGATCGATCAGATCAGGAGCATCAGAAGATGAATGGTCAGATCTAGGACCTTAGGGTTTAATTCGATCTTGACTTAATGCTTGGGCTAATTCGGTTTGGTCATTGAACCAAAGACCTTGAACCGGCTCATGATTGAGCGCTTGGTTCAATGTGAATAAGTGAGTTTCGAATAGTTCAACGCAAAACGTTTTGGAATTAAATACTTTCTATAATTGGAAAGTCGATTTTTCAAGTGAAAAACGTCTCCACGTTTTGGCTGAACGTCTCCACTTCGTGTGGATCGTTGTCTCGCTTCTTCCTCGCGCGGACTCTCGGGTGTAGAGAAGAGAACTCACGCCGAAGTCTAGTGGAGAAAGCCGAGCAAGTCTTTCATCACCCTGACAAGCGATCAAAGACACTTTGGTGCCTTGCTAGCACAAGGAGCGATCGAAGTGTAGGCCTTCTTCCTCTTGTGTGCGATTCCTTTGGAGAAGAAGCAATCGAGTCTTTGCTTCCAAGGCATCATCTAAACTATGGCATCGGTATGACCCTTTGTTGATTTTAGCAACCTTTCATCTAGTTGATTATATATCATACATGCGATTCTTGAATCCCTAATTTCCGCCATGCAAAGGTTTCGGTTATGCATGTTTAGGGTTCTCGCCCCCCTCTCGAAAGGGGTTTCTTCATTCTGTACCTTGTTCTATTGGAGATATGGCTTTTGACCGAGCCTTATGTGACCTCGGTGCAAGTGTTAGTCTAATATCTTATTCGCTTTACAGGAAACTGGATGTTGGAGAGCTCAAACCAACCTCAATGACTTTGCAACTCGCTGAATCATCAATAAAGCGTCCAGTTGGTATATTAGAAAATGTTCCTGTACAAATTGGTAAGTTTTTCTTACTTGCTGATTTTATAGTTTTAGAGATGGCAAAAAATTCTAAAAATCCAATTATTCTTGGTAGGCCTTTTTTAGCTACATCCAGTGCATTAATTGATGTTAGAAAAGGAAAATTGACTTTTGAAATTTGTGGTGAGATAATTGAATTTGATTTGATTGATTCTTTAAAAAAGGCATCACACGCAGGGACATGTTGTAGCATAGAAACAGTTGATGAGGAGGTTGTTTGTGACATGCATATTTTATTTGATGAACCTTCTAGATTTGATACATTTTCTGAGTGTGCTAATAAAGAATTTCAGGAAAGAGCAACAAAGAAGAAGAGGAAGAGACGAAGGAGGAGAGGAAAATCAAAGTTGCTTCAGAAAGGAAAATGGCTCATAAGTAAATTTAGACACTGTTTTAAGTCTAAGGCTTATGTTCTTGAGAACCCTGAACAAGACATAGAGAAATCAGGATGGCGACCAAACACACAAGCACGATCCAATCTGAGTGTTGAACGGTCAAGCTAATGACCCAAAATTAGCGCTTCTTGGGAGGCAACCCAAGCACTTTTACTCTAGTTTTTTTTTCTGTTTTTGTTATTTTTTACTTAGCACTAATTTTTCTTTTCTTTTTGTAGGTGAAAATTAATTTTGTAAAAAAAAAAAACTTTGGTGATTCGAACCCTAAGACACAAAGAATGAGTGGGTCTGACACAAACTAATAGACCTCTGTGAGTATTTTCTTCCTATTCATTTGCATTCCATCATTTGTATTTTTCTGATAATCCATGTGTTCAAATAGAAGATGAATACTTCAAACTTCTTGTGCTCATATGCCACTAATCCTCGCCTTTTGATTTTATTGATAGATATTTCGATTCGGTTGTGTTGACATAATATGACGATGATGTGTAGAAGGATTTTTCTGAAAAAACTACAAACACCATGCCAAAATTTTTAATCTATTATCATGCATATCAATTTCTGGAAATTGGAAATAGATTTTCTATGTTGAATTTATTCCTCTGATATAATCTATTTATTGGAAATTTTTCATTAATTGATGCATGAAATTCTAGGTAAATGCATTGTTTAGTGAATGCAATCTTGAAATGAAAAAAAAATTCTTTTGAATAAAATGAGCATATTTGCACATGTTATTGAGTTGATATCAAGTGATTAATCTAGTTAATCTTTATAATCTTTTATGTTATTTGTTGGGAAAAAGAAATCCAAATCCATGAGAAAGAATGACTCCCCTACTTGGTACTGTATAAAATTAACAGTGGGACCTAAAGACATGGGTTGAAGTCCACAAAAAGAAAAAGAATAACTCCTCTTCTTGGCATTGTGTTCACAATGGTACCTAAGACAAGAGTTGAAGTTCATTGCAAAAGTGTGTATCTATGTAGATGCATGCCAAGAGAGAGTTCCTTTGACATTGACTCCTCTGTCTCAAGAAAATTCTTTCTACCTATGAGATATGAGTTCTATTATGTGTGGTTATGTGACCAACATACTCTAAATTCGTCATCAGAAAAAAGGTGATAATCGATTTAGAGAATGTCAAGGACAAAAAAAAACACAAATGAGTGGAAAAAGATTTGGAAATCCTATTCCTGTAAACAAAAACATATTGGATGAAAATCTCAAAAACAAGATTAATTCATGAGGTTGAAATTCTATTACTATACATATTGCGAAATTTTATTCGATTGAACTTTTGAGTCTTAAAGATTAATTTCAAAAGATGATGTATTTACTTGAAAGTTTTGTGTGGGATTAAAGATATTTTCTATGGATGATTATATTTTAGAAATTTATTCGTCATGTGAAAATTTATTTTTTTGGTATTGATTTCTTTATTTGCTCGAGACAAGCAAAGTTTGAGCCTTATGTGTTTGATGACTCTAAATTTCATAGTGTTTTTCATACATATTTAGTAGTCTTTTTAAGCCGTAATCTTATTCTCTTGCTTTGTTTTTATACCTTTCTTGCCAAAAGCTTCGGAATCTTCACCATCTTCGGTTTTTAATCAATTTCAGGCAAAAAGACATATTTTTCACCGGTTTTCAAGCAATGCAAATGCATGAATGAGTTCTAACCATGAAGAGAAGTCTCCCCATCAAATTTCAAGTCAAAAGGATGCTCCTGACAAAAATACGGCACTGTCGTGTAAATCTACACGATACCGTATTTCACCGCTTTCAACCAGACGAAAATACGGCACTACCGTATTTTGCCCCAGAACCTTCACGGTACCGTATTTTGTGTTGATTTCATCTAGAAGACCTAAGCGATAATACGGCACGGCCGTGTAGAAGTACATGGTACCATAATTTTTGGTGATCCATAACAGAAAGTTTCAGCAGAAATACGGCACTACCGTATTTAACTCTGATTTCATCACGGTACCGTATTTTCCATCGATTTTGACTAGAGAGGTTTTAGCACAAATACGGCACTGCCGTGGGAAAATACACGGTGCCGTGTTTTCTACCCGGATTTCACAGAAAGAAATACGGCACCAAGTGTCTACTTCCATAGTCTATGTATCTGCAGGTGCTGCAGACTCTAATAAATCAGTAGGAGGCACTGGTATGGTGAACTACTCTACATCCATCGGAGTGGCATTAACTACTGTCGGTGCTAGCATTGGGGGTGCCACAGATGTCTCTACAGTCTCTATAACTAGTGATAAAGGTCGGGTGGCTCTCCTCCCCCAAGTGCTAGTAGCTCGACCGGTACGCTTCCTAGCATTCCGTCTAGCGATCCTCTGATCGCAGCTCTCTGGCCTATCAGCCGGCCTCTCTGATATGATCTCTAGCTCTGGAGAGCTGGCTAGTGCTGGCTCTGCTGTCTGTGATGTACTGAGTGCTGAGGATGTGCTAGGAGCTGGGGGCATCCTCTCAGTGTCATACTCATCAGAAACACTCAGATACACCCATGGCGTATTGGATGGAGGGTATAAATCGAATGGTATCAGAGACTCTACGGCTGACATCTATGCAAGCTCGAATCTCTCCGGGAGTACTCCATGTACCATCCTATATCTAGGACATATAGGAGCATACGGTCCTCATATACTCTCCTTCCTCGCTGCCCCATAGGGCCTAGTCCTCACTGATCTCCTCGGATCCATAATGTCGATCAAAACAATCAAATATATGCGAATTTTAAGTAGAACTCATAATGCTATAGTAACTCTATAAATCGCCCATGAAAGTCGAGTAAAAAATCGCCCAAAAAATCAGACCAAATGGCTCCAAATTGATGCTATGGGAATGTAAATCTAGTGCAAATGCTGCATCACAAGTCTGAGCAAGGAAAACTCACAGATCTGTGGAGAAATCGGGCTCAAATTGGTTGAAAAATGAACTCTGGTGGGTCGGCGGACGAACGGTGGTTCTTCATGAAAGCCGTCAGAAATCCAGTGGAAGATCACCGGAAATCACTCGTCGGAAGTAGAAGAAGGTTGGTAGACGGGTTTCGTCGCCGCTCGTGGAAGGAATCGTCGAAAATCGGTGATTTATGAGCGTGGCCGTAAAACCCTAAGTCGCCTATTAAGTTTAAACCATAAGAACTTATGGTCCATAAAAGCTTCACGGCTTCTGCCGTAATTCCTCTTTCATGCACAGTCCATTTATGTTTATAATCACGGCTGTGCAATATTCACGGGTTTGGCCGTAAACCTCATCTTTTGACTTTGTTTTTTGCCAGAAAAATCTCTTAAAATTCCCAGAAAAGTCCCGCATGTAAAACAACGAATTTAGAGTGTTTTTCTTATAGACAAGTTCATCAAAACATGCTGATAAAATTGATTAAAAATTCAAAGCTAATAAACTAATTGCAAAAATTCAAAACATAAAGGAAAATTACTGAAATTAACAAAATTCATAGCCTCTAGGTTGCTTCCCAGGTACCGCTTATTTAAGGTCCTTAGCTTGACCATAGCTTCATCATCCTTCAGGTGGATAGGAGGCGCAATGGATAATAGGCAATTGTTCATTTCCACGCCTTTCCAAGTCACTACATGGGCTTAACTTTAAAACTTGAGATAATTCCCATGTTCCATCTTTCTTCTTCTTGTCCTTCTTATGCTTTGCCTGATATTCTAAGGGACATCTTTCAATTTGGAAAATATTTTTGTCACCTAATTTGCTCCCTTTCACTTCAAAGGATTGATGAAAACCTGAAAAATAAGACTTGTTATCTTTTGAGGAAAAGTCAAATCAATTTGCTTTCACACATATTCAACGTTAATTTCTCATGCAGCATATCTATCACAGCTCCTGTACTTGCCAAAAATGGTCTACCTAGAATAATAGGTGATTTGGTGTCTTCTTCCATTTTAACAATCATGAAATCTGTCAAGATAGAAAATTTATCAACTTTAACAGACACATTCTCTAAAATTCCTAGAGGTTACTGAATAGAACCATTAGCAAATTGAAGACAAATTTCAGAAGGTTTAAATTCTCCACTACCTACTTTCTCAATCATATATGAAGGCATCAAACTAACACTCGATCCTAAGTCACATAAAGCATTTTCAACAAAAAGCTTACCAACTTGGCAGGGAATTGAAATGTTTCCAGGATCTCTTACCTTTGTTATTTCTATGTCCATACTTACCCGGTCGCTTTTCACCTCAGACTCTCTGATATCATATTTTCCCTGGTCTGCTCCAAATAGCTTATGGGGAAAAGGGATTGGAGGAACGTATGCAGGCAGGCCTACATATTTTAACTCCTCCCCTTTCTTCTCACAGTTTTCTAACTTAAGAGTAATGTCCTCAGGTTTGTCCAAAGAACCCTTGATAGGCTCTCTAGGTGTGTCATTGTTTTTGCCACTCACAATAGTGACCACATTACAAGGCTCCTTGGGATTCATCTCAAGTTGTCCCGGAAGTTTCCCTATGGGCCTACTAGTAGAACTCGCTTGTTGAGCTATCTGGTTCTCCAGCATCTTGTTGTGGGTAGCCAATGCATCCACTCGATATGTCAGCTGCTTGATAGCATTAGTGAGGTCATCAGTGTTTTTCTTCCATTGCATAACAAGTCCTTCTAGCAAGGTCTCCAAGTTTGACTTATGGGGCTGTCCGTACTATCTTGATTGAAAGCCCGGTGGTGGCCTATTATTCTACAGAGGTTACTGAGGAGGAGGTAGCCCTTGATTGTTATTGTAGGACAAGTTGGGGTGGTTCCTCCATTCTGGATTGTAGGTTGCAGAATATGGGTGATTCACTGGTCTCTGATTGAAATTCCCAAAGGCATTAACTTGCTGCTGATTAGAGTCTTCCTGTGACAAAGCTATAAGTTGACATTCAGATGAATTATGCCCTGTTATACCACACACTTCACAAGATACTGCATTAACGGCAACTGAGGGAAAAGAAAAAGAATCTAACTTCTGTGCTAATGAATCTACCTTTGCCGCTAGAGATGTCAAGGAATCGTTATGGTACTTTCCAAACCCCGTGGAAGTAGTACCTCGCTCACTTGACCAGTGGTTATGGTTCATGGCCATATCCTCAAGTAGAGCTTTCACCTCTTCTACGCCATTGCTCATGATCGTTCCTCTAGCCGCAGCATCCACCATCAACTTGGTATTATAATCCTATCCATTATAAAAGATGTGGATCATAACCCATGCTTGGAGTCCACGGTGTGAGCACATATGCTGGAGCTGCTTGAAGTGATCCTAGGCATCGTAGAGAGATTCTCCCTCTTGTTATGAAAAGTAAGTGATCCTGTTGCGTAGTTGAACAGTTTTACTAGGTGGGAAATATTTGTTTAGAAAGGCTTTGGAAAGCTCGTCCCAGGTAGTAATAGATCCTGCTGGTAGCGAATATAGCCAAGCTCTAGCATGGTCCTTGAGAGAAAACGGGAACAATCTTAGCCTTATAGCGTCAGATGAAACTCCATTAACTTTGACAGTATCACAATATTCTAAAAAGACAGCTAGATGTAGATTAGGGTCCTGATTTGGGGATCCCCCAAATTGATTTTGCTGGACCATCGTCACCAACGATGGCTTAAGCTCAAAATTGTTCGCCTCTACGCTGGGTCGAACTATGCTTGAATTAAACCCTTGAATATTCGGTACTGCGAAGTCCCTCAAAGATTGGTTGTTTGCCGCCATTACTCCTTCTTCAAAAATCTTTTGAGTGTGAAACTGCAATTTTCTTTGAAGGCGAAATGTACACTCAATTTTTGGGTATGCTGGAACTAGAATACCTATTCGAGAAATTCTCGGCATACAATGTGTAAGTTGAGATGGAAAGTAAAATAATAATGAAAAAGGAAATAAAAGTAAAAACTAATGCTAAAACAAAAGAAGAAAAAGAGCCTAGTCTCCAAACTTATCTAGTAAGTCAATATTAACTAGCTGTAATCCCCGGCAATGGCACCAGAAACTTGATACATTCCGCAAGTGCACACAATTATCGAAGCAATAAAAAGATATCGTTCCCATCGAGGATTACGTAGTTAAGTACCAACTCTTTGACTTGTTTAAATCTAGGCAAAACTAATAAGTGGTTGTATTGAAGCTCGAAGCACGAACAATTCAAAAGCAGCATTAAAGAGGATTCAAATTCTAAAAGATCGGGATGTCATGGGTTCACCACACTGACAAGTATGAATCATTTAAGGATAACTCAATCAATAGAAAATATCTATCATGAAAGGAACTTTTCCTAATGTACATATTACCTCCTCCCGGAGTGTAATACGGTGTTTAATTAAATTAACTCCCTACTCTCGTGATAGTTAACCTAACCAAACCCATAAAGTTCTTTGAAAGGCTGGTTAAATCCTTCAGACGAATCCAATCAACTCCCGTGATTGGATTCATAGGTTCGATTGAAATAGATCAGACGTTGCGAATCTCCTCTCCGTACTTCTCGCTGTTAGGGAATGCCGGGTGTAATTTAAAATTTTTGCAGTCCCAGGACGCAGCGGAAGAAACATTACACCCGAAACACATTCCAGTCCCAAGGATCCATGCGAGTGAGCACACACAAGGATGTGATAGAGTTGTACCTCTTTCGCTTGTCTAGATGTCGAAGCCATGTTGAAGGTGCCCAAGTGTTCGCCCTCTACAAGTATCCACGCGTCGACTCCTTGATCGTTGCTCCCTTCCACGCTCGGTGCTAGCCTCGGGAAGAGAATCAAGCCTTCACTCCACTTCTCTTGCGCTACTTCCAAGATGAAAGTGCCAAGAAAGGATGAAGAGGAAGATGATGCCGCCAAGTTGTTTCCTTTTCTCCTTGTTTGCGCCACCTTCAAGCAAGATGCGCTAATGGCTATGAGAGGATGAGGGCTTGCGACAATGGAAGGAGAAGCCACCAAGCCCAATCACTCTTTGCGCCAACAAGAGGAGAAGAAGAAAAGATGTTTTCGGCCACTTGGAAGATGGGTTGCGCCAAGCCTTAGTTGTTGTCACCCTTTGCCTTAGCTCACGCCTCCTAGAAGTCCTCCACACGAATCAACCTTTTAGTGGGGCGACTAGGGTCCTATTAATAGAACAAGGGGCGGTTAGAGCAATGGATGGGATTATGCCAAGTGGGCGGCTAGGATAGAGGAGTCTTGAGGTAAGGAAAGTCTCCAAGACTTTACCATAAACCTCATTCAACCTTTCCTAATTTTCCAATGGCCATATCAGCCTAAGACATGCCTTAGAAGCATTCTTTCCATCCAAGGAGAAAGGCTAGGCGTAACAAGCATGAAGAGTTTCGGCTAGGGTGTTGTCTTGGGAGAAATTAGGGTTTGAGGTAAGGTAAGTCTCCAAGACATTACCATATACCTCTTCCCTCTACCCATATGCGCCTAGGAACTTTCCATAAAAGTTCTCAAGCCATATCAGCCCCAAGACTTGCCTTTGAGGCAAGATTCCATCCAAGGAAGAAGGGCTAGGTGCCCTTTACTTCCATAATGAAGCAAAGGCGCCTCCCTCACCCCATTATGCCCCTAGGCGCCAATGGGGTGAGATTTCTCCCCATTATACCCTTTAAGCCAATTCCCTCTTCATGACAACTCATTATTGGGCCTCATTGGATAATGAGCTAGCCTAAACTTCATGGCATGAGTTGATTAAGCCATTGGATCCAATCCAATGCAACCCTAATCCAAATGTGACCAATCTAGGTCAATTTTGGGTCAACCTGCCAAAATTGAAGTTTGGCTCCATTAACTTTCTTCCAACTCATCAGGCCCATTGGCGCTGATGAAATCTTCCAAATTGATCCAAGTTATCCAATAACTTGATCCAAAGGCTTCTGATAAAAGCAACGTCAAGAGTCTATTGCGTGTGACCCCGTAGGATCCATATGACAATGGCAATGATGTAAACATCATAAGTAGTGAGGGGTATCTAGCAACACATCACTACAACCCATGTCATAGGACTAAAGTCATTGTGGCAACAACTCCTAACAAGCGACGAGGATTTCCATTGCATTATAGATCCCTTTGCCTAAACTGATATCCTGCCATTGGATTAGTCTCAAGTTTATTATCCAATGCATTGGTCATGACTCAACAAGTGTGGCCTACACTTTCTTGTCATGCACCAATAAGGTGGGGCACCCCGAGGGGATATCATGCTTCCAATAAGGAAGGGGCAAATCCTTCTATTAGTCATCCATGTCTCTACATGACTTATGACATGCCCAATGATAGTCGTTTTGATCTCCCAATTACGGAGAGACGTAAGACTGTATTAAAGCATACCCATCATCAAATCTAGACACGAATACCTCAAGTCTAAGGATCAATGCAAAACCTCTTGCATGTGAGATTGACTTGTTGACTAGACAAATCAATCCTCACGGTGGATCACTCCAGTGCATCCAATGCACCTGTATGTCTGTGTTACTGTGCCTCGCACCTATCCAGCCCATACACCAGTCTCACATGTACCAAAGCTGTCCCATATCTGTTAAGGTACCTTGACTGGGGATAGCTTGTGAGAATGGATCCAATCCAATCTCCTGGGACATTATATATGCAACTCAATACATCAACGCAGGTAGAGAAGTCTGCATAATAACGACCATGCCTTTAATAATTCTATCAAAGTACTTTCAAACAATGCCTGACCATGTCCATACATTGGTCTTTAGGGCATATACACTAACAATCTCCCACTTGCACTAAGACCAAGGGCAACTGGTGTTTAATCAGTTCCTATGTCTCTAGTATGACTTATTTAGCTTCCGCTGCGCCAGAGGCTATGTCAGTGGGTTTTTCTAGATTGCTATCTGTGTTTATTTTATCTAATTTGAATCATCATCCATGATCTCTAAGATCAGATGATATTGCTGCAGTACATACTTGAGTGCTAAGTTCCTTTACATATGCTTACGGCCCCAGTAAGAACTATACTGGACCATCAAGCACTAGGGACTAAGTCAAGTTCAAATGAATGAAGTTGCTTCCTTTGCTACCACAAGAAGCTGCAATGTACTCAGCCTTAATTGTAGAACTTGCCACTATGGTTTGCATAGAGCTCTTTCAGCCTTTCAACACCATATCAAGGCAAAGCGCAAATCCTGGCTGTGATCGATAGTCATTAGACCGGAACGAAATATCAGTGTACCCCGGTACACAAAATTCTTCCTGTCTATCATGGACTAGACCTTAATCCTTTATACTTCCTAAGTATAAGTAAGGATTCTTTTCACAGCTATCCAGTGTCAAACACTAGGATCTCATTGAAACTTGCTGGCCATGCTCCAAGCATTTGCCACAAATGGTCTTGTGCACCATACACAAAACATGATCTATCCTGTACCCTATGTAACAGGATTTTAGACCCATGTTATTACTCTCTAGCTATGTCAAAGGACATAGCATCCTTGTGAGAGTTAGACCATATCTACCTGGAAGGTATCAATATTTGGAATCATCCAATATAAACCTCTCCAGAAACTCTTGGATGAACATAGATTGACTAAAGGGTAATGACTTTCTTGGATCTCTATCTATAGATCCTCATGCCTAGGATGTAGGCATCATTCCCTAGATGATTCTTCTTGAAATACTTCTCAAACCTCTTCATTACCATGTGAAGAGCTGAGATGTCATTCCATGTGAGGAGAACATCATCAATCATATAGAACAAGAATTATTATGGTGCTCCCACTGATCTTCTTGTAAACACATATTCTTATAACATGCTTGCATAAGACCATGCATATCTTTATGGCCACTTTATGAAAACACTGACTATTTCCATATGGATATCCTTTTCAGACATTCATGCCATAACAGAAAATGCAACAAGCATATACTTAATGGACTCAAACACAGCTTCTGGTGAAAAATTTCATCATTATCCACCCAGTGGATTTGCCTGAAATTTCTGTTCACTAGCTTGCCTTTCAAGGCAACAATGTTACCTTCCATGTCTATCTTCCTAGAAGATTTATTTATAGCCTGTGGGTATTATTCCTTTGGTAGCTCATCCAAGTCCCAGACTTGATCAGCAGACATGGAGTCCATTATGGTTCTCATGGCATTTAGCCATTTCTTGGAATTTGGTCCACCGACCGCTTCCATAAGTCTTAGGTTTTATCCAAGATGATAAATTCGTCATGCCCGGCATTTCGAATCCATCCAGACTTATATGGTTCCTGTGTTACTTGAATTACAGGTTGACTTTCAACCTGTATGTGAGATTTTACTCTCCATTTGTGTCTAAATGTATTGTGGTTGATTCTGGATCTTGTTCCAATCAGATCTACTCCCACTAGCTTCTTTCAAAAGAAATATCCTTTCAAGAAAGACAGCATTATGGAGCAACAAATATTTTGTTCTCCTTGGGATAGAAACAGCACCCTTCAGTGCTCCACAAATATATACTTTTGAGATCACTGCATATTACATTCCCAATTCCATTGAAGGAATGGGATATTTTCCAGTTTCTAACTCAAAAGCTATCTTAGACACACTTTCCAATGGAGTGACAATTCATCTATTTGCATGGCATTATAGTAGTATATTTGCATGACTATTCAAAGATGGAACTACATCCAATGTGTTCCTCTTTCTTTCTTTGAAATTCACCATATAGTGGTGTTCTAAGTAAGCTGTGAGATAATCTCACACTCCTTAGGATAGTCATCAAATTCTCCACTAATCATCTTGATCCAATCAAAGTGCTTTAATAGATCCTCTAATTTGACTCAATACTTCATTTGTGAACTTCTTGGATATCTCCAAAGTTCTTAGGTTGGATAAGGCATACCCACACCTTATGAAGCATATAACACCTCTCAGTGCTTGTTTTACATGGGTCCACATACATTGCTGTGTGATAGATCCAACAAACCACTTACCCTTCAACCCTTTATGGTGAAGGTAGCATCTGTCACTTTGTTCCTTTGAACAAGGCTCACATTTATCATAATCCTAAAAGGATAATGATCCCAATAGTCCATGGACCTTTGGATGTGACCATTGTTCTATTGTTCAAGAGACAATGCTATAAGAGGGTGTTTATAGAATCATTGGATCTGATCTTGTATTACATATAAGACCACAAACTATTATCAATTGTATCACTTTAATAGAACATCTCAGTTATAAAGAAAAATATCATATATTATTTTAAACTGAAATCCTTTCCAAAAGGGATGATGTTCTAATACATAAGCTGATACAAAATAGCAAAGTCCTAGATAAAGTCTCCAAGGCAGTGAGATGATAACAGCAGCATTCAATGCTTCGTCCCTGACCCGAGAGTCGATCCCATCAAGCCTAGTCATCCTACTTCTTTTGAGCTCCTGTATATGAAAAACATATGTAAGCTCACATGCGGTACCCAGTACCTATAAGAAGTAGACATAAAGACCATGGTAACACAATACCTAAAGCGGATGGATTACATCCCTTCTTCTTTGCCATGCTCTTCTTGGCCATTAATCCTCTTCGAAATACCCATGCATTCCCAGTGTTCCGAAGTATGAGCTTCGAAGATACTGAACCATGGTTTTTCTCAGACATAGGCATACACCCTGAAGATCCAACAGAACTCTCCTGATCATTGTCCTTAGAGCACGGTGTGAAGAGACCTTTGAGATGTATGATAATATCATAGATCCCCATCTCATCACACTCAACCTTGACCTCTGGGGTCATGCACTCTAAGACTAGAACAGTGTACTGTTCATTATCTTCACAGTGTTCAAGATAGACATTCCACTCCCACTCAGTGGTGAAATACACACTGGGCTGGGATGGAGGTCTTTCAAGAAGATGCACCTTATTCTCTTGTTCCAGTATCTTGGACAAAATCTTGAACCATTTTGTCCAATTTGTTCCATCCAGTTTGTTTTTATAAAGTTTCATTCTTAGATCAGGAGATGCTATCTACAAAAAGCAAACATGTAAAATAAGTACAATGACAAAGCATTTAACAAGGACTTTTGAATTAAATGCTATGCTCCCACTATTTCTATAACAAGTTGAGAACTCTCAAACTCAACATGGAAATTAAGTGACTAGGATCCTAATTTCACATAAGGTCTCTGCGACTCACGAGGGTGAGTTGAGATGCACAGAAAGTCTCATGCTTCCTTAGGTAGGCATGCCAGCCAATTGTGCCACGCACAATTCCTCTTAATTAAGACAGACTAGGCGCCTTGTGTCCAGCGAGGGCTGGATACAACATAGAGCCCTATCCTCTCAACAGCTGCCTCTAGTTATTCATCATGTCAGTGACATATGAAAAACTAGTCAAGTCTGGTCCTAACCGTTATGCCCAGGGCCAACGAATTCCTTGCGAAGGCACGTCCAGGTTAAAACTGAACTGGGGAGTTCATTGTCACCTCACACCTTCTAAAGATAAGTGGGTGTGTCCCACGAGGGTGGGAAACAGTTCACAGCACCACTGATCAATAGTTTGATGAGGGCTATGTGTTAGAAGGCTATTGACTTGATATTTCAATGAGAGTTTATTTTATTCTTTTCTAGCATGCAGTTTTCCTATGGTTATGGCAGCAATGGAAACTCATCACAGGTATGCTATGGACAAAATAATAAACCATCACAGGCATGCTAGTTTGGTCGATATGGTCATAGCCCTTTTCATACACATAACTTGTCACGAGCCATGTGACATGTTATCGCGCATCCAAGGGTTGCGAGTCCCTAGAGCAGATCAGCCCATGCCAGAAGCCGAATGCATGTGTCCTTCCTTCAGCCGCAAGTCCATCACCATGCTTCCAAAGCTGGCGCCACTTCTGACTTCAATTGAAGAAGGCTCCTTGTTGTTTTTGATGAACCTTAACCTATCTTATGTAAACGATTCTATATCTATTCTAAAGAAAGATGAAAAATTTTACATCAAGAAGGGGAAGAACCACACGCAGGTGGTGGGAAGATTTTACAAGCATTCATCATAGGTGGAAACATGCTTCCATATCACAACACAGGAGGGCACTCGCTATGACCATATCAACCCAATCAAGTGGCGCATGTTAAATTTGAAAATCCGTGAAAATCAAATTTTTAGTCCCTTATGCGCCAACTCCATCCAAACACTATCTTAACCAATTTTGTGCTAAAATTTAGATCAAGTTTTAGGATGATTTCATGGACCCTATCGGCTGGCAGTTTTGTCAGATAAAGAGACCCGGCCAGTCCGAAGACACAATGCCCGTCCTACTTGACAAAACCACGTGCGCCTTTGGTCTTAAATCAACCATAAGCAAGATCCAAATTTCGGCCACAAAGTTGAGAAGAGAGGTTTGGATGAAAACTCTTTCTACGTAAAACGCGCATGGATAGAAAGAAAAATTTTCCAAAAATTTTTCACACAAGCAAACGTACACCTTGTGTTTCTGGCAAGTAGCTTTGATACCACTGTTAGGGAATGCCGGGTGTAATTTAAAATTTTTGCAGTCCCAGGACGCAGCGGAAGAAACATTACACCCGAAACACATTCCAGTCCCAAGGATCCATGCGAGTGAGCACACACAAGGATGTGATAGAGTTGTACCTCTTTCGCTTGTCTAGATGTCGAAGCCATGTTGAAGGCGCCCAAGTGTTCGCCCTCTACAAGTATCCACGCGTCGACTCCTTGATCGTTGCTCCCTTCCACGCTCGGTGCTAGCCTCGGGAAGAGAATCAAGCCTTCACTCCACTTCTCTTGCGCTACTTCCAAGATGAAAGTGCCAAGAAAGGATGAAGAGGAAGATGATGCCGCCAAGTTGTTTCCTTTTCTCCTTGTTTGCGCCACCTTCAAGCAAGATGCGCTAATGGCTATGAGAGGATGAGGGCTTGCGACAATGGAAGGAGAAGCCACCAAGCCCAATCACTCTTTGCGCCAACAAGAGGAGAAGAAGAAAAGATGTTTTCGGCCACTTGGAAGAAGGGTTGCGCCAAGCCTTAGTTGTTGTCACCCTTTGCCTTAGCTCACGCCTCCTAGAAGTCCTCCACACGAATCAACCTTTTAGTGGGGCGACTAGGGTCCTATTAATAGAACAAGGGGCAGTTAGAGCAATGGATGGGATTATGCCAAGTGGGCGGCTAGGATAGAGGAGTCTTGAGGTAAGGAAAGTCTCCAAGACTTTACCATAAACCTCATTCAACCTTTCCTAATTTTCCAATGGCCATATCAGCCTAAGACATGCCTTAGAAGCATTCTTTCCATCCAAGGAGAAAGGCTAGGCATAACAAGCATGAAGAGTTTCGGCTAGGGTGTTGTCTTGGGAGAAATTAGGGTTTGAGGTAAGGTAAGTCTCCAAGACATTACCATATACCTCTTCCCTCTACCCATATGCGCCTAGGAACTTTCCATAAAAGTTCTCAAGCCATATCAGCCCCAAGACTTGCCTTTGAGGCAAGTATTCCATCCAAGGAAGAAGGGCTAGGCGCCCTTTACTTCCATAATGAAGCAAAGGCGCCTCCCTCACCCCATTATGCCCCTAGGCGCCAATGGGGTGAGATTTCTCCCCATTATACCCTTTAAGCCAATTCCCTCTTCATGACAACTCATTATTGGGCCTCATTGGATAATGAGCTAGCCCAAACTTCATGGCATGAGTTGATTAAGCCATTGGATCCAATCCAATGCAACCCTAATCCAAATGTGACCAATCTAGGTCAATTTTGGGTCAACCTGCCAAAATTGAAGTTTGGCTCCATTAACTTTCTTCCAACTCATCAGGCCCATTGGCGCTGATGAAATCTTCCAAATTGATCCAAGTTATCCAATAACTTGATCCAAAGGCTTCTGATAAAAGCAACGTCAAGAGTCTATTGCGTGTGACCCCGTAGGATCCATATGACGATGGCAATGATGTAAACATCATAAGTAGTGAGGGGTATCTAGCATCACATCACTACAACCCATGTCATAGGACTAAAGTCATTGTGGCAACAACTCCTAACAAGCGACGAGGATTTCCATTGCATTATAGATCCCTTTGCCTAAACTGATATCCTGCCATTGGATTAGTCTCAAGTTTATTATCCAATGCATTGGTCATGACTCAACAAGTGTGGCCTACACTTTCCTGTCATGCACCAATAAGGTGGGGCACCCCGAGGGGATATCATGCTTCCAATAAGGAAGGGGCAAATCCTTCTATTAGTCATCCATGTCTCTACATGACTTATGACATGCCCAATGACAGTCGTTTTGATCTCCCAATTACGGAGAGACGTAAGACTGTATTAAAGCATACCCATCATCAAATCTAGACATGAATACCTCAAGTCTAAGGATCAATGCAAAACCTCTTGCATGTGAGATTGACTTGTTGACTACACAAATCAATCCTCACGGTGGATCACTCCAGTGCATCCAATGCACCTGTATGTCTGTGTTACTGTGCCTCGCACCTATCCAGCCCATACACCAGTCTCACATGTACCAAAGCTGTCCCATATCTGTTAAGGTACCTTGACTGGGGATAGCTTGTGAGAATGGATCCAATCCAATCTCCTGGGACATTATATATGCAACTCAATACATCAACGCAGGTAGAGAAGTCTGCATAATAACGACCATGCCTTTAATAATTCTATCAAAGTACTTTCAAACAATGCCTGACCATGTCCATACATTGGTCTTTAGGGCATATACACTAACACTCGCAACGTCTAATACGCAATTATGTGTGGCCAAGGTAAATTATGAAGTAAACACAAATTCATTCAAATCATGATAATATATTCATATAGAAAGAGCATGAATACAGATCAATTCATAATTGTCAGCGGGCTAAGCCCTTAATGCCAAAATGAAGATCTACTCACTCATGTTCTTAAAGGAAAACATGTTTATATGATGAACAAGTAGGAATCTTATAAAATTTGCAAAGAAATCACTAAGACAACAATTTAACGTGCTTCCCCTCGATCTAACGATGAAGATGAAGTAATCAAACTGATCTTTTGCGTGAAATCTCACCGGAATCTACTCAGAAATCTGTTGGGAAACCTAGGGGATATTTTTAAAAATTTCATAGAAAGCACAGCGGAAGAATTACCCCGAAACAGGCTAGTCCCAAAAACCCAGTGAAGATCGTCATGCGAGGGAGTTGACACGATGAGATAGGAAAGTACCTTGAAGCAATTTGAGATGATGTCGATGTAGGCGCCCAAGTGTGCGCCCTCTGTAGTCTCACACACATGGTTGCTTTGAGTCTTCTTCTTCCACGCTCGGTGCTAGCCTCGGGAAGAAGATCCACGCTAAGGGAGTTCCTCTTGAACACTTACGCCAATCACCAAGGTGGGGAAGCGCCAAGGGAAGAAGAGGAAGAAGATCTCTTTAGTCTTGATGGAAGAAGAGGAGAAAATCTCTAAGAACCCCAAGCTTTCGCCCCTCCACTTGTCTCCATGCCTCCAAGAGGAATTAGTGCTATGAGAGGGGTGGGCTAGGGTCCCTTTTATAGAGATCATGTGTGGCTTTAAGAAGAATTTGGAGAGCATGATTTTAGGAATTAATTAATTAAATCCTAATCCAATTAGGACTATAATTAATTTAAATAAATCAGCCCTATTAAATCTCCACAAAAATAGGACTCTAATTAATTAATTAATTAGCCCCTATTTTATCTCAAATGATTAATTTAAAAATAACTTTAATTAATCACATGATATTAATTAAGGCATAGGCGCTAACCCTAGTCAAACTAGGGTTAAATATGCACCTACCTTTTCTTCTCCTTAAGCCCAATTAACTTATCAGTAAGCTCAACTATATAATGGGCCTAGCCCAAGGTCCATTATGCATGTTAATGAACTCATTGGATCCAATCCAATTTAACCCAAGGTCAAACAAGGTTAACCATGGTTAATTTGGTCAATATGCCAAAAATGAAAGTTGGCCTTAATAAGTTTTTTCCATCTCATCAGGCCCATAGGCGCTGATGAATCTCCCAAATAGATATGAATTATCCAATAACTCGATCCAAAGGCTATCCGATCAATACAAAAACTCGAGCATCAAGGTGTGCGACCCTTTAGGTTCCTTTGACGTTGGCAGTGCTGACCTAAGGTCAGCACAAGCAGTGAGTGACACCTAGCAGTGCATCGCTGTTACCCAAGTCATCGGAATGGATATCGACATCGACATCCCCTTCATCGCAACTAGGCACTGATGCATTATAGTCCCTTTGCCAAACTGATATCCGATTGGACAATTGTGTCACCATTTGTTTTAACCCAATCACATGGTCATGATTAAATCAGGTTCTCACCTGGGTATGGCCATACACTTTCAGTCATAGTACCATAAGGGGCCCTGTGGATATCATGCTTCCCTCAGGAAGAGGCAAATCCTTTATCTGTCAATTGATCTTCTCATATTGGTCGTGACATACTCAATGACAATCGTTATGACCTCCCAACTACGACGTTATGTTAGGTTGTATCAAAGCATGTCCCTAACCACATAGAAGAGTCAATGACCTCAAGTCTAGGGAACAACACATCTCCTGTCACTTGTGAGGATAACTCATGACACCAAGTCATTGCCTCATAGTGGGTCGATCTAGTATATCTACCACTGATATACCCATATATCTGCCTTAGCATTTTGTACCTAACCAGCCCATATACTAGTCTCTCATGTACCATAGCTGTCCCATATCTACTAAGGTACTTAACTGGGGATAACAAGTTTGAGCACAGATCCAATCTGTCTCCAGGGACATTATCACATAAGTACACATTCGCAGATATAAACAAATGATGATAACGACAATGCCATAATGATATATAAATATGAATGTTCAGTAGTACAAACATAGACCAATACTATGTCTTAGGGCATATACACCAACAATCTCCCACTTGTACTTAGACCTAAAGGTTGAGAAACCTCAACCCCATATCACTTGCATGACCATCATACTTCTGCTGTGCCAAAGCCTTGGTCAATGGGTTTGCTAGATTGTTCTCTGTGTTAATTCTGCTAATCTTGACATCACCCCGATCTATGATCTCTCTAATCAGGTAAAATCTCCTGAGTATGTGTTTGGACCTTTGATGAGACCGTGGTTCCTTTGCCTGTGCAATTGCCCCATTGTTATCACAGTAGAGCTCAATGGGATCCACAGCAGTTGGAACCACCTGAAGATCAGAAATGAACTTTCTTATCCAAACAAGTTCGATGGCTGCCTCAAAAGCGGTGACATACTCAGCCTCGGTCGTAGAATCTGCTATGGTGGATTGCTTGAAGCTTTCTAGCAAACAGCACCGCCATTCAATTTGAACACATAGCCGGCCTGCGATCTAAAGTCGTCTGGGTCTGATTGGAATGATGCATCTGTATAGCCCTGAACACTGAGCTCTTCTTGTCCTCCATAGACCACGAACAGATCCTTAGTTCTTCTCAGATACTTCAGGATGTTCTTTATAGCCACCTAGTGCTGCAGACCTGGATTGGATTGGTATCGGCTGGTTGCAAAAGCCACATCTGGTCTAGTGCATAACATTACATACATGATCAAGCCTACTGCCGAAGCATAGGGCACTCGACTCATGTCATCCCTCTCAGCCTGTGTGGTGGGACACTAGCTCTTCAAGAGAGTAAGGCCATGTCTCACTGGAAGATATCCTCTCTTGGATTGCTCGAAGTTAAACTTCTCTAGGACCTCATCAATGTAGGGACTTTGACTAGGGCCAGAAGCCTCTTTGATCTATCCCGGTAGATCCTTACACCTAAAATATAGGTGGCCTCCCCTATGTCCTTCATCTCGAAAGACTTCTCTAACCATGTCTTTATAGAGTTAAGACTAGGGATGTCATTTCCGATGAGTAGTATGTCATCGACATACAAGACCAGAAAAGTCACCAAGCTCCCATTGAATTTTCTATACACACAGGCGTCATCTTCGCTTTTGATGAAGCCATAATCTCTCACAGCTTCATCAAATCAAAGATTCCAACTTCGAGATGATTACTTTAATCCATAAATGGATCTCTTTAGCCTACAGACCTTATTGACATCTATAGGATGGATGAAGCCATCAGGTTGTGTCATGTACACATCCTCAGTCAATTTCCCATTAAGGAACGCTGTCTTAACATCCATCTGCCAAATCTCATAGTCATGATATGCAGCTACAGCAAGCAGAATCCGAATGGATTTGATCATGGCAACTGGCGAAAATGTTTCATCATAGTCCACCCCGTGGACCTGTTTGAATCCTTTAGCCACAAGTCTTCTTTTATAGGTAACTATATTGCCATCCATGTCAGTCTTCCTCTTGAAGACCCATTTACACCCTATGGGTTTTACCCCATTAGGTAGCTTAACCAAATCCCATACTTGGTTAGCTGACATGGAATCCATCTCGGATCGCATGGCCTCAAGCCATTTCTCGGAGTCCGGTCCACTGACTGCCTCATCATAGGTCATGGGCTCATCCTCAATGATGAAGATACCATCGTGTTGGGTCGGCTGCAACCCATACCTCTCAGCTGCACGACGAATCCTCCCAGACCTACGCGGGACCTGTGTCTGAGCCTCAAGTTGCCTAGCAACCGGTGCAGGTGGCTCAGATTCCATCTCTGTGTCTTGTGGTTGTACTTGGACCTCGTCCAAGTCAAACTTCCTCCCACTAAGTTCTTTCATGAGAAATTCTTTCACTAGAAAGACAGCACCCCGAGCAATAAAAATGTTGTTCTCGGTGGGAACATAGAAGTAGTATCCTTTAGTTTCCTTAGGATACCCCACGAACACACATTTATCAGATCTGGGCTTTAGCTTGCTAGAATCCTGACGTTTGACATAAGCCTCACATCCCTAGATTTTGATAAAAGAGAGGTTAGGGCGTCTCCCACTCCATACCTCGTATGGTATCTTGGAGACACTCTTAGATGGAACGTTATTCAGTATAAGAGAAGTTGTCTCAAGTGCAAAACCCCAGAATGAGTGTGGTAGAGTTGCATGACTGGTGAAGCGCCAAGCTACAGTATGGGGAAATCTCCTAGACCGACTATAGGAAAGACATGCGAACGATTCGGAAACTCGAAATTGGTGTAGCGCCAAGCTACGGTACGGGGAGAGCTCCTAGACCGATTCTAGGAGGACATGCGAATGATTCGGAAAACACGCGATCAAACACGCGAATTCAAAGAGATCAGATACGTATAAGAGCAACGGATGGCAAAATAGATAAACCAAGGCATTCAACTATAAAATAGCACTCAAATGAAACTACTAACCATTACAAACGAAGAAGACGAGGTATCGAGATGCGGTCAAGGATCGTACACCTTGCCACCAACCTCACTCTACTTCCACATGCTACGCGGAGTCAAGGCACCAACCACTACTCCAGAGTTACAAGACCCCTCGCAGCCCCTCACGGACTTGTAAGCTTGTGAACTATCTAACTAGTAGGCCTAGGCTCCCTTTAATAAGCTAAGGGAGGGAAAACCCACACCACTCACATGAGGGGTGGTTACAACAAATATGCTAACAAACATTCCGCAAAAAGTTGAAAAAGAGATTACATTTGACTGGAAATATTCCAGCAACCAAGTGTGTTTGAGAAGCTTCAGGTCGCACTGAATGTGGGCCGTCCATTTAGGCATTAATGATATCATCTGATCTGGATGTCTGATCGAATATCTGATGGCATGGATAGATAGATCTGGTTCAGATTAGTGGGGATCGACACTCGGATCATCTTGAAACTCATCAGATTGGAGCAGATCTGGCCGAGACAATATCAGCCGTTGCTTGCATCTGAACTGATCTAGCCATTGGATGAAACTGGACTGATCCGGGCCGTTGATCAGTGCACTCCTCTCCTCATCGTTCTTGCGCAGACGCGGGCAGCAAGCAGGGCACACCGCCTATCGGCATTCCGGCCTCGATCGCCAGTGATACTCCGGCTGGAGCTGTGTGAGGCACCTGCGGGCTGCTGGGAAGCTTCCGGCGGCTGTTCGTGGTGCGCCGGACCGGGAATAAAGCGGACGGCGGCGGAAGCTAGGAATCGGGGAAGTTTTCAATTCTGGCGATTCTCCGGCCAGATGGTCGATTCGTTCCGGCTGTGCGGTCGCAGCAACGAGGAGATCTTGTGGTAGGAATTTGGTGTTGATCAGAGCGGTGGATGGGCGGAATGGGGAACGACGTCGCCGGCCATACAGGCACTCGTTTCCGGCGATCCGGCCTTTCGATGGCCGGATCCTCTGGACCAGGAGCTCACACGGAGGAGGTAGTGCTATGGACGGAGTCTGGTGAAGATCGGAGCCCTGGATGATGCTCCCAAAATACGCAGGGGGGATGTTGGTCGTCTGGTCCCCGAGAAACATGCTGTGCAGAACTGAGCTTGTGACTCGGAATGCAGCTGCAGAAGCCACGGGGCGAGGTTTCTGTCACTGAGTCACCCGTGGAACATTCTGTGAAATAGGAACTTGGGAAGCAAAGCTGGGTTTGCTGTGTTGGCACCTTGGTCTTTAGTGCTGGATGTTCCTGCATGCTGGATGCCCCTGCATCAGCTTCCGCTGCGCGCTTTGAGGAATTCTCCTCCAGAGAATTAAATTGGCGTGCTATTCCTTGGGAACTCAAATTTGCCTCACATTTTGGTGCCCTAAAGTGCACAATGGCCTCCAATTCACACCTACAGTTACTCAAATAGATCCGACGCAAAAAGCCGACATGCACATAAAGACAAGGGAAAAAAAACAAAAGAGATGGAATTATAAGGTGTGGGGGACAAGGTGGGGGCGGAGGCAAACCAACAAAGAGTTTATCACGCTCGGATGGGGGTCGGCCAATGTAACCATCTTTGAGGATGGCATCATAGTCGTGGGAGGCATGTTGAGGAAGCAAGAAGGCTATACGAAGAAGAATGCATGAGAACCTAATGTAAACGAGAAGGGGGCTCCCAACCAATGATTCGATCAAACCAACAAGGGCGTCCTCATGCCGGTTGAAACATGATGGCACAACAAACTCAATAGAAGGGGTGAGGGACCGAATCATGTCGGTGGACTCATGGGGTGGGTTCGTGGGGATATCCGGAGGCGTGTTCTTAGCCTCCACAATTGAAGGCTCCACTCGGGACACATCTTCCTCAACCGTAGGCTTAACTAGGGATTCAACAACCATGGGTGGGGATTCGATCAAGGGGGTGGTGATCATCGCTTCCACATGTTCCAGCATGGGCTGAGGACGTGTGAGGGACAATTTGTAAGCTCTCCAACGATCGTCAGCCGCTTGATCGCAAGCTTGCCACTGATCGTAATCTGCTTGATTACAAGCTTTCATGTGTTCGAACGACACTTGCCACTGTTGTAAGAGATCACTAAGTTGTTGTCGGAAAGAACCGGTAAAATCAGCACAAGGTGATGTGAAGTAAGACATTCCTTGTCAAGTGCAATCACAAACAAAGGCGACACAAAGCCAACAAAACTCGCCAGGACGCCAATAATAAGAATTACAGGCGAACTTGCTCTTATACCAAACTGGTGAAGCGCCAAGCTACGGTCCGGGGAAATCTCCTAGACCGACTCTAGGAAAGACATGCGAAAGATTCGGAAACTCGAAATTGGTGTAGCGCCAAGCTACGGGACGGGGAGAGCTCATAGACTGATTCTAGGAGGACATGCGAATGATTCGGAAAACACGCGATCAAACACGCGAATTCAAAGAGATCGGATACGTATAAGAACCACGGATGGCAAAATAGATAAACCAAGGCATTCAACTATAAAATAGCACTCAAATGAAACTACTAACCATTACAAACAAAGAAGACGAGGTATCGAGATGCGGCCAAGGATCGTACACCTTGCCACCAACCTCACTCTACTTCCACATGCTACGCGGAGTCGAGGCACCAACCACTGCTCCGGAGTTACAAGACCCATCGCAGCCCCTCACGGACTTGTAAGCTTGTGAACTATCTAACTAGTAGGCCTAGGCTCCCTTGTATAAGCTAAGGGAGGGAAAACCCACACCACTCACATGAGGGGTGGTTACAACAAATATGCTAACAAACATTCTGCAAAAAGCTGAAAAAGATATTACATTTGACTGGAAATATTCCAGCAACCAAGTGTGTTTGAGAAGCATCAGGTCGCATTGAATGTGAGCCATCCATTTAGGCATTAATGATATCGTCTGATCTGGATGTCTGATCGAAGATCTGATGGCATGGATGGATAGATCTGGTTGAGATTAGTGGGGATCGACACTCGGATCATCTTGAAACTCATCGGATTGGAGCAGATCTGGCCGCAACAATATCAGCCGTTGCTTGCATCTGAACTGATCTAGCCGTTCGATGAAACTGGACTGATCTGGGCCGTTGATCAGCACACTCCTCTTCTCTTCGTTCTCGCGCAGACGCGGGCGGCAAGCAGGGCACGCCGCCGGTCGCCGTTCCGGCCTCGATCGCCGGTGATACGCTGGTTGGAGCTGCGTGAGGCACCTGCGGGCTGCTGGGAAGTTTTCGGCGGCCGATCGTGGTGCGCCGGACCGGGAATAGAGCGGACAGCGGTGGAAGCTGGGAATCGGGGAAGTTTCCGATTATGGCGATCCACCGGCCGGATGGTCGATTCGTTCCGGCTATGCGGTCGCAGTGATGAGGAGATCTTGTGGCAGGAATTTGGTGTTGATCAGAGCGGCAGATGGGTGGAATGGGGAATGACGTCGCCGGCCATACAGGCACTCGTTTCCGGCGATCCGGCCGTCCGATGGCCGGATCCTCTGGACCAGGAGCTCGCACGGAGGAAGCAGTGCTGTGGACGGAGTCTGGTGAAGATCGGAGCCCTGGATGATGCTCCCAAAATACGCAGGGGGGGATGTTGGTCGTCTGGTCCCCGAGAAACATTCTGTGCAGAACTGAGCTTGTGACCCGGAATGCAACTGCAGAAGCCACGGGGCGAAGTTTCTGTCACTGGGTCACCCGTGGAACATTTTGTGAAATAGGAACCTGGGAAGCAAAGCTGGGTTTGCTGTGCTGGCACCTGGGTCTTCAGTGCTGGATGTTCCTGCATGCTGGGTGCCCCTGTATCAATGACTCATTATGGATCGAACTATGTCCAACAAGGTTCGATTTCTCCTTTCAGATACACCATTCCACTGTGGTGTTCCAGGAGGAGTGAGTTGGGATAGGATCCCACACTCCCTAAGATAGTCAAAGAACTCTCCACCATGATTTGATCGAAGAGTTTTAATGGATCTACCAAGCTGGCTCTCTACTTTATGTCTGAACTCCTTAAATTTCGCAAAGGATTCAGATTTATGTCTCATGAGATAGACATAACTATATCTACTAAAATTATCAGTAAATGTGATGAAGTAGTTGTACCCTCCTCTAGCTTGTTTACTAAATGGCCCACACACATCATTGTGTATAAGATCTAATATACCTCCTGCCCTCTCACCCATCTTGGTGAAAGGCGCCTTTTTCATCTTCCCTAATAAACAAGGCTCACAAGTATCAAATTCCTCCAAGGAACTTGAATCTAACAACCCATTTGCATGGAGTTGTTGAATGCGATTCTTGTTTATATGGGCTAATCGACAATGCCATAGGAAAGCACCAACTGAACCACTCAATTTGGTCCTCTTACTATTTATGTTACAAATAGAGCTATCCATGTCCAAGACATATAAACCATTGCATAAAGTACCCTTCCCATAAAACATATTTGCAAATGAAAAAGAACAAGTGTTATCTTTTATTTCAAATTTAAAACCTTTCCTTGCTAAACAAGGAATGGATATAATGTTTTTGGGTAAGAGAAGGTACATAATAGCAATTATATAACTCTAACTGAAGTCTAGAAGGCAAGGAGAGAGTCAAAATTCCTACAGCAACAGCAGCAATTTGTGCTCCATTTCCAACCCATGGGTCAATCTCTCCAGGCCGCACCGATCTACTTTTCTTGAGCCCCTGCATATTTGTACAAATATGAGCTCCACATGCGGTATCCAATACCCATAACATAGTGGTAGATAGGATGACTTCGGTAACATAAATACCTAAGCTTGAAGACAAGGCCTTGCCTTTCTTCTCCTCATTCTGAAGTTGCTTGCAATCCCTCCTCCAGTGACCTTGCTCACCACAGTGGAAGCACCTTTGTTCCTTTGAATTCTTTGCCTTTTTCTTCAGTGCTTTGGTAGGACATTTGGCACGTGCCTTACCCTTCTTCTTCATCTTCTTGGCCATAGGGACCACAGAACAGAATTGGGTTTCGTCTTTCCCATTTCACGCTCGGCTGTTTGGAGCATTGTAAGATCCAAGGATCTTAAGTTCTAGTAAGCATTATTTTCTATGATAAATTATGATAAATTATTTGGATTTAAATAAAATCATTAGCTGTGATATTGTATTATGATTTAAATAAAATTGTTGGGTGCTAATTAATTGGCTTATTGATTGTTAATTTGTAATTAATTGATTTGAGGTTATTTGGTTGTTAATTTATTGTAAATTAATTAGAGAGTATTTATTTGTTTGTTGGCTGATATTTTATGATAAATTATTATTGGTTGTTCATGTTAAATTAATTAGGATTTATGGTTGTAAATTGTGAGTTAATTAATTAGAACTTATTGGTTAATTAATTAGACCTTATTGGTTAATTAATTTAATCCTTATTGGATGTTAACTTAAATCCTTATTGGATTTTCGGTTAAGTAATTGGTTATTGGATAAGTTAATTAAATTAATTGGTTAACTATGGGATATTGGAATAAAAATTCGAATTAGCTAATTGGGTTTGAAAATTCGAAATTATTAGTTAAGTGGGTTAAACCTATTGGAATTAATGGGTTGAAGGGTTTAAAATTTAGAAACCCAAAGTTTAAGTGGTAAATTCGACTAGGGTGAGATTATTGGCGATTTTGGAGTCTTGAGAAAATTAAGGTGGCGGCTTGGAAGAAATTGGCGACTCTTGGAAAGCTTGGAGACGATTTTTTTGGTGTTCTTCCTTCATCTTCTTCCCTTGGCCGAAATTCTTGAGTGGGTGGTGGAGTTTCTTTGGCGTCTTCCTAGAAGAATTTCAAAGGCTTTGAACGATTTTGTTGAGGGGATTTTAACCTAAGTTTCAAGGTGAGTGGTGTGTCTTTTTGATTCCTATCAATTGGGTTGTGTTATTTGATGCTTTAGATGGATTAGAAATTTGTAATGTAAAAACCGAAAATTCAAGTCTTATTTTTGTTATAAACCGAAAGTTACAATGGTATGTTTGTTATGGAAAATCGAATTTAAGGATATGTCTTCATGAGATTTTTGTTAACTAGGGGTTTAATTTAAGTTGGAAAGTTTTATCATGCTAAGAAGCGAATTTGTGCTATTTATTTTTGAAAAACCGAAACTTGATTTTAATTTTGATATTGTGGTTAACATGTTTACATGTGAATTGAATCTTGATAATTCTCCATGAAAACATAGTTTAGGGGATTTTTCATGAAAACCGAATGTGAGGCATGTTTCCATGAAAACCGAATTTAGGGTACTTATTGTATGTGATTTTGGTAATATTAAATCAGTGATTTTGGTATGATTTTGGTAATATTAAATCAGTGCTTTATTAGTATGAAATTTATGTTAATTGTTTGTGAAAACTGAATGTTGATGTTTGTAGTTACATGGAATAATGTGTAAAATTATATGGACATATGGTTTAGTTTTATGTAATTTTATGAATGCTTGAGGACATTGGGTGATGATTTAATTTTATGAATGCAATGTTATGTTATAAAACTCATGTTTATTTAATTAAGACCATGTATTCATGTTTGAGAACATTGGGTGATAATTTAGCAAAACTACACTGAACTGACCAGCCTGAAATTTAAGGACTACACTATGTTATGTGATTTTCTATGTTATGTGATGGGTTTTGTGAATTTGGAAAATTATGGATTATGTGAATTTGGAAAAATTAGGTGGTTATGTGATGGTTAGGACTAAGGCTAGGTGTAACTATGAACTCAAGGGGATAGTCCTTATGTGATATGTTAAGGGTTTGAATTTCAACCCTGTATTGTGATATGTGAGGGGGTTGATGATCAGCCTGCCTATTATGATTATTGTGATGGGGGTTGATGTTCAGCCTGCCCGATATGATTTGTGTGATGACTATCCTAGAGTCTAGTTTACACTTAGGAGTCCACCTTTGTGAAATATGTTCACCTTTGTGAAATATGAAATAAGATATGTCTGTTGTCCAGTAGTAACCTTTTGGGAGAACGGGTTTTGACCCAAAGTGCCATGTCTTGGTCAGACAGGGGCCACCTCTTGATGTCATTACTCTTTTATGTGTTGGGAATGATATAAGACCCAAAGTGCCATGTCTTGATCAGACAGGGGCCACCTCTTGATGTCATCATTCTCGTTTTATGTGTTGGGAATGATATAAGACCCAAAGTGCCATGTCCTGATCAGACAGGGGCCACCTCTTGATGTCTTCATTCTCGTTTTATGTTATGGCGTGATAGACCAACGTGCCACGTCTTGACCAGGCGGGGGCCACCTCTTGATTCTATTCACTGTCCATGTTTGTGTTGCATGTGATTTGCAGCTCCCAGTGCTTTGGCCAAGCCGGGTTAGACCATATTGGTCACTTTGTGAATATGCTGGACAACTAGGTTAAAAATGTGTTGGTATGTTTAGTTGGTTTAGAATATGTGTGTTCGGTTGGTTTAGAGTATAATTCCAGAACTTGAGGTTATTATATGTTGGTGTGTATATTTGACTGCTTATATGACTTTTGCATTGAATTTGTTATTATGTGTTGACATGATATCCTGTTAAAGATTTTTAAAATAATCTGCATATGTTTTTGAGAGTATGTTATGGATGGTCAATTAGACTATCCACTCACTGGGCTGTGTAGCTCACCCCTCACTATTTTCAGGTGTAGAGCAGGGGCGCAGTTAGCATTATATGGATGCTGTGAATTATGCTTATTGAATTTATGATGCCGGTTGTGGCCTTAATGTGTTTATGCTTATGATGCCGGTTGTGGCTAAACCCTACGAGTTATATGAACTTTGTGAACCATGTGAACTATGTGAAGTATGTTGCCAGTTATGGCAGTCTTATGAATTTGATTTTTGTGGCACCGCGGGCATCAGCCTGGTTTCGGTGTTTGGAGTCAGTTTATAAAATCGATTTTTGTGGATTTGTTTTGAGATTGAAGTTGATGTGTATTTTTGCAATCGGTTTTGATACAACTGTAACTTGCATATGTCTAGTGCAAGTATTGCCTGGTGGCAGGTACCTTTATGGATTTTATGAATTGTAATCGGTTTTGATATAACTGTAACTTGCATATGTCTAGTGCAAGTATTGCGTGGTGGCAGGTACCCTTACGAGATTTATGAGATTTGAGTTTTGTGAATTTGTGTGTATGGATTTATGAAATTTTTCAGATCGTGTTTTCTTGAACTCGGTTTTACCTAGCATATGATCGATCTTATATGAAACATCCTGTATCAATTGTGAATTGTGCCATTTGTTTGGGGTTAAGAATGTGGGATGTTACAGAATGGTATCAGAGCAGTTGGCTAGCTAAAACTTAGTTTGGGGGAAAACATGTTTGTGTATTGCTAGACACCTGATAGGTTTATGTTTGTTTTCCTGACTATGATATGTGTGTGACTATGATATGTGTGTGTAGGAATTTGAATTTAAGATGGTGCGAACCAGAGGAATTGCTAGTGATGAGGGCGAGCAGACCCCGAACCTCACGAGAACTATTGAGGCTCTGACTGGCATGGTTCAGCAACAAGGTGCTATGATAGAAAGGCAAGCTCAGATGCTGCAGCAGCAGCAGACTCAGCACCAAGAAGCACAACAGCAGCTTTTGCAGCAGCTGACTCGAGAGAGACCCCAGACTACTACTCGGGCAGTGGGGGATGACTCTCAGGAGGGCGCTCACAGGCGCTATGCTTCACTTGTGAGTGAATTCCAGAAACTGGGTCCGAGCTCTTTTTATGGGGGCTCAGAATCCAGCACTGCTGAGAACTGGCAGTTGGTCTTGGAAAAGATTTTCCAAGTTATGCGCTGCTCAGATGAGGATAAGCTATGTCTGTCCACCTATATGATGCGTGGCGACGCAGATGAGTGGTGGAAAGGAGTTGTGAGACTAGCAGCAGAAAGACAGGAGACAGTAGATTGGCCTTACTTCCTATCTCAATTTAATGAGAAGTATTTTCCAGATAGCTTGGTAGAGGACCGAGAGGTGGCATTTATTCACCTGGAGCAGGGTGATATGACAGTGGACCAGTATGAGCTACAGTTCACGAAATTGGGAAAGTATGCTCCTCATCTGATAAACACTGAAAAGAGGAGAGCTACTAAGTTTCTCAGAGGTCTCAGATGGGACATTAGAGAGCAGGTTGGTGCTCAACATTTGGAGACCTATGTTGAGACTGTTGGGCGAGCACGCACCATTGAGAGATACATAGCTGAGAGGAATTCTCATGTTGCCGAGGCAGTGGTTCCTGCAGCTGAGGCGGCGGTTCCTCAGTATGGCAGTGGCGGCAAGGGTAAGAAGTACCCTAGGCATAAGGATTACAAGAAGAGCAGGTATAGGCCTTACTCTTACAAGGCACCACAGCAGTCCAGGGATGCACCGCAACAGTTCAGGGGTGCCAGGGATGTAAGAAACAGTAACACTGAGAACGGGACTTGCAGTTATTGTGGGCTCAGGGGACATCTGGTGAAAGACTGTCATAGGAAGAATGGTGTATGCTTCAGGTGTAAGAAACCAGGGCATATGGCTAAGGACTGCAAAGAACCTGAGATACAGCCTAGAGGCGCAGATAAGCCTACAGTCCAGACCCGAGTGTATGCTGTGGCTGAGAAGGATACACGAGCTTCCCGATCCGTTGTGGAAGGTACATTATTTGTATTTGATCAGTTAGCTCGCATATTATTTGACCCTGGTGCAAATTTATCTTTTGTATCTGTTAAGTTTGCTGCATGTTTACCTGTGATACCTAAGGTGATGAACTATGCTGTGTCTGTGAGTACTCCCTTAGGAAAGTCGTTATCTACAGATACTATTTGTACTGACTGTGTAGTACATGTAGAGGGTTATGAGTTTCTGGTAGATCTAATCCTCTTAAACATGCAAGATTATGATGTCATCCTAGGAATGGATTGGTTGTCTTCACATCATGCCTCTGTGGATTGCTTTGAGAAAGTGATCACTTTGAATATGCTTGATGGGAATCGGATTTTTGTGAGAGGTCTAGTGTCAGACCAAGGACCACATGTGATATCTTTCCTGCACGCCAGGAAGTTACTTGCTAGTGGATGCAAGGGGTATCTTGCACATGTTAAGGTGCAAGAGGATTCTACTTCTGATTTGACTCAGATGGCGGTGGTGAAAGAATTTCCTGATGTGTTCTCCGAAGAATTTTCAGGCTTGCCACCGATTCGAGAGGTAGAATTTGGCATTGAGTTGGCGCCAGGTACGGCACCTATCTCCGGAGCTCCTTATCGTATGGCTACTTCAGAGTTGGCCGAGCTTAAGAAACAACTGGAGGAATTGTTAGAGAAAGGGTATATTCGGCCTAGTGCTTCACCTTGGGGAGCGCCAGTGCTATTTGTGAAGAAGAAAGATGGAAGCCTGAGGATGTGTATAGACTACAGGCAGCTTAACCAAGTGACTATCAAGAATAAGAATCCTCTTCCCAGAATTGATGATCTGTTTGATCAATTACAGGGAGCTACAGTGTTCTCTAAGATTGATCTGAGATCAGGGTATTATCAGCTTAGAGTCAAGGATGAGGATATATTTAAGACTGCTTTCAGGACCAGGTATGGGCATTTCGAATTTTTAGTTATGCCTTTTGGACTGACAAATGCACCTGCTGTCTTCATGGATTTGATGAACAGGGTATTCCATGAGTTGCTTGACTCTTGTGTGGTGGTCTTTATAGACGATATTTTGGTATACTCACGGACTACTTCAGATCATGTCAGTGACTTGCGCAGAGTGCTGGAGGTCTTGAGGAAGAACCGGTTATATGCCAAAGCTAGTAAGTGTGAATTTTGGCTAGAGAAGATCAGTTTTCTGGGACATGTGATTTCTGGTCAGGGGGTGTCTGTGGATCCAGTTAAAGTGCAAGCCATTCTTGATTGGGGAAGACCGACTAGTGCTACTGAGATCAGGAGTTTTCTGGGTTTAGCAGGTTATTACCGGAGATTTGTTGAGGGATTCTCCAAGCTGGCGGGTCCTTTAACTAAATTAACCCGAAAGGAAGCTAAGTTTATTTGGGATGACAAGTGTGAAGAGAGCTTCCAAGAGCTGAAGAGGAGATTGACTAGTACACCGATCCTCATTATTCCTAGTGATGGGGAAAGGTTTACTGTTTATACAGATGCTTCTGGCAAAGGGTTGGGTTGTGTCTTGATGCAGAAGGGTTCTGTAGTAGCCTATGCTTCGAGACAACTGAAGGAGTATGAATTGAACTACCCTACTCATGATTTAGAGTTGGCGGCCGTAGTCTTTGCTTTGAAGATATGGCGTCACTATTTGTTGGGTCAGGAGTTTGATCTGTTCACTGATCACCAGAGTCTCAAGTATATCTTCACTCAGAAGGACTTGAACATGAGACAGAGAAGATGGATGGAGTTGATCAAAGACTATGACTTCTCTATTCAGTATCAGGCTGGAAAGGCCAATGTGGTGGCGGATGCTCTGAGCAGACATCCAGTTACTTCAGTAGCTGCTTTACGAGTCAGTGAGTGGCGGTTACTGCAGGAGTTCAGCGATCTCAGGATCAGTGTTACTCCTAAAGTTCAGTCTGGTTATGTTGCTTTTCTCAGAGTACAGTCTGCTTTGTTGCAAAAGATCAGAGATCAGCAGTCTGTGGATCCGAGATTAGTTCAGATCAGGGATAGTCTGGTTGATGGCGCGGTTCAGGATTTTAGCCTGTCTGATGATGGTATTCTTCGGTTTCGTGGAAGGGTATGTGTCCCGGAGGAACCGAGCTTGAGGAACGAAATATTGGAGGACAGCCATAACTCCAAATATTCTCTACATCCTGGCGTGACTAAGATGTATCAGGACCTCAAGAAAAGTTTTTGGTGGCCGGGTATGAAGAAAGAAGTGCTTGATTTTGTCTCTAGGTGTTTGACCTGTCAGACTATAAAGGCCGAACACCAGAAGCCTGGGGGTTTGTTGCAGTCTCTTCCTATTCCTGAGTGGAAGTGGGAATGCATCAGTATGGATTTTGTGTGTGGTTTGCCTAGAACCAGATTGGGTCATGATGCTATTTGGGTGATTGTTGATAGACTTACTAAATCAGCCCATTTTCTTCCGATTAAAATGACTTATTCTTTAGAGAGACTGGCTAGATTATATATTGATGAGATAGTCAGACTGCATGGAGTGCCTGTTGATATCGTGTCTGATAGGGACTCTCGATTTCTGTCCAGATTTTGGAGGAGTTTATAGGAGGGTTTGGGTACTAAGTTGAGTTTTAGTACAGCATACCATCCTCAGTCTGATGGCCAGACAGAGCGTACTATACAGACTCTGGAAGATTTGTTGAGAGCCTATGTGGTTGATTGGAGTTCTGAGTGGAACCGGGATCTATCTTTGATAGAGTTTACTTATAATAATAGCTTCCACTCTAGTATTCAGATGGCTCCTTATGAGGCTTTGTATGGGAGAAGGTGTAGGACTCCCTTGTGTTGGGAAGAAACTGGTGACAGGATGATTTTGAGATCCGATGCAGTTCAAGAGACTACTGATAAAGTCAGAGAGATCCAGGATAAGCTAAAAATTGCTCGGGACAGACAGAAGAGCTATGCTGATGACCGTCGTCGTCCTTTGGAGTTTATGGTAGGAGACCATGTGTTCTTGAAGGTGTCGCCTACTAAGGGTGTTATGAGATTTGGCAAAAAGGGCAAATTGAGCCCTAGGTTTGTAGGCCCTTTTGATATTATTGAGAGAGTTGGTCCAGTGGCTTACCGATTGGCTTTACCTCCTGCTATGGATCATGTGCATAATGTATTCCATGTCTCTACTTTGAGGAAATATCATCCTGATCCATCTCATGTGTTGGAGTTGGAACCTCTTCAGATTCAGAGTGACTTGACTTTTGAGGAAAGACCTCTCCGGATTGTGGATAGAAAGGATAAAGTTCTGAGGAACAAGACTATACCTTTGGTAAAGGTTATCTGGGGAAATCAATCAGTTGAAGAAGCGACTTGGGAGACTGAAGCTGATATGAGGAAAAATTATGCTTACCTTTTTGATGATATGGATGCTGAGCTTTAGAGGACTAAAGCTTTATAAGGAGGGAGGAATGTAAGATCCAAGGATCTTAAGTTCTGGTAAGCATTATTTTCTATGATAAATTATGATAAATTATTTGGATTTAAATAAAATCATTAGCTGTGATATTGTATTATGATTTAAATAAAATTGTTGGGTGCTAATTAATTGGCTTATTGATTGTTAATTTGTAATTAATTGATTTGAGGTTATTTGGTTGTTAATTTATTGTAAATTAATTAGAGAGTATTTATTTGTTTGTTGGCTGATATTTTATGATAAATTATTATTGGTTGTTCATGTTAAATTAATTAGGATTTATGGTTGTAAATTGTGAGTTAATTAATTAGAACTTATTGGTTAATTAATTAGACCTTATTGGTTAATTAATTTAATCCTTATTGGATGTTAACTTAAATCCTTATTGGATTTTCGGTTAAGTAATTGGTTATTGGATAAGTTAATTAAATTAATTGGTTAACTATGGGATATTGGAATAAAAATTCGAATTAGCTAATTGGGTTTGAAAATTCGAAATTATTAGTTAAGTGGGTTAAACCTATTGGAATTAATGGGTTGAAGGGTTTAAAATTTAGAAACCCAAAGTTTAAGTGGTAAATTCGACTAGGGTGAGATTATTGGCGATTTTGGAGTCTTGAGAAAATTAAGGTGGCGGCTTGGAAGAAATTGGCGACTCTTGGAAAGCTTGGAGACGATTTTTTTGGTGTTCTTCCTTCATCTTCTTCCCTTGGCCGAAATTCTTGAGTGGGTGGTGGAGTTTCTTTGGCGTCTTCCTAGAAGAATTTCAAAGGCTTTGAACGATTTTGTTGAGGGGATTTTAACCTAAGTTTCAAGGTGAGTGGTGTGTCTTTTTGATTCCTATCAATTGGGTTGTGTTATTTGATGCTTTAGATGGATTAGAAATTTGTAATGTAAAAACCGAAAATTCAAGTCTTATTTTTGTTATAAACCGAAAGTTACAATGGTATGTTTGTTATGGAAAATCGAATTTAAGGATATGTCTTCATGAGATTTTTGTTAACTAGGGGTTTAATTTAAGTTGGAAAGTTTTATCATGCTAAGAAGCGAATTTGTGCTATTTATTTCTGAAAAACCGAAACTTGATTTTAATTTTGATATTGTGGTTAACATGTTTACATGTGAATTGAATCTTGATAATTCTCCATGAAAACATAGTTTAGGGGATTTTTCATGAAAACCGAATGTGAGGCATGTTTCCATGAAAACCGAATTTAGGGTACTTATTGTATGTGATTTTGGTAATATTAAATCAGTGATTTTGGTATGATTTTGGTAATATTAAATCAGTGCTTTATTAGTATGAAATTTATGTTAATTGTTTGTGAAAACTGAATGTTGATGTTTGTAGTTACATGGAATAATGTGTAAAATTATATGGACATATGGTTTAGTTTTATGTAATTTTATGAATGCTTGAGGACATTGGGTGATGATTTAATTTTATGAATGCAATGTTATGTTATAAAACTCATGTTTATTTAATTAAGACCATGTATTCATGTTTGAGAACATTGGGTGATAATTTAGCAAAACTACACTGAACTGACCAGCCTGAAATTTAAGGACTACACTATGTTATGTGATTTTCTATGTTATGTGATGGGTTTTGTGAATTTGGAAAATTATGGATTATGTGAATTTGGAAAAATTAGGTGGTTATGTGATGGTTAGGACTAAGGCTAGGTGTAACTATGAACTCAAGGGGATAGTCCTTATGTGATATGTTAAGGGTTTGAATTTCAACCCTGTATTGTGATATGTGAGGGGGTTGATGATCAGCCTGCCTATTATGATTATTGTGATGGGGGTTGATGTTCAGCCTGCCCGATATGATTTGTGTGATGACTATCCTAGAGTCTAGTTTACACTTAGGAGTCCACCTTTGTGAAATATGTTCACCTTTGTGAAATATGAAATAAGATATGTCTGTTGTCCAGTAGTAACCTTTTGGGAGAACGGGTTTTGACCCAAAGTGCCATGTCTTGGTCAGACAGGGGCCACCTCTTGATGTCATTACTCTTTTATGTGTTGGGAATGATATAAGACCCAAAGTGCCATGTCTTGATCAGACAGGGGCCACCTCTTGATGTCATCATTCTCGTTTTATGTGTTGGGAATGATATAAGACCCAAAGTGCCATGTCCTGATCAGACAGGGGCCACCTCTTGATGTCTTCATTCTCGTTTTATGTTATGGCGTGATAGACCAACGTGCCACGTCTTGACCAGGCGGGGGCCACCTCTTGATTCTATTCACTGTCCATGTTTGTGTTGCATGTGATTTGCAGCTCCCAGTGCTTTGGCCAAGCCGGGTTAGACCATATTGGTCACTTTGTGAATATGCTGGACAACTAGGTTAAAAATGTGTTGGTATGTTTAGTTGGTTTAGAATATGTGTGTTCGGTTGGTTTAGAGTATAATTCCAGAACTTGAGGTTATTATATGTTGGTGTGTATATTTGACTGCTTATATGACTTTTGCATTGAATTTGTTATTATGTGTTGACATGATATCCTGTTAAAGATTTTTAAAATAATCTGCATATGTTTTTGAGAGTATGTTATGGATGGTCAATTAGACTATCCACTCACTGGGCTGTGTAGCTCACCCCTCACTATTTTCAGGTGTAGAGCAGGGGCGCAGTTAGCATTATATGGATGCTGTGAATTATGCTTATTGAATTTATGATGCCGGTTGTGGCCTTAATGTGTTTATGCTTATGATGCCGGTTGTGGCTAAACCCTACGAGTTATATGAACTTTGTGAACCATGTGAACTATGTGAAGTATGTTGCCAGTTATGGCAGTCTTATGAATTTGATTTTTGTGGCACCGCGGGCATCAGCCTGGTTTCGGTGTTTGGAGTCAGTTTATAAAATCGATTTTTGTGGATTTGTTTTGAGATTGAAGTTGATGTGTATTTTTGCAATCGGTTTTGATACAACTGTAACTTGCATATGTCTAGTGCAAGTATTGCCTGGTGGCAGGTACCTTTATGGATTTTATGAATTGTAATCGGTTTTGATATAACTGTAACTTGCATATGTCTAGTGCAAGTATTGCGTGGTGGCAGGTACCCTTACGAGATTTATGAGATTTGAGTTTTGTGAATTTGTGTGTATGGATTTATGAAATTTTTCAGATCGTGTTTTCTTGAACTCGGTTTTACCTAGCATATGATCGATCTTATATGAAACATCCTGTATCAATTGTGAATTGTGCCATTTGTTTGGGGTTAAGAATGTGGGATGTTACAAGCATATTCAATAGTTCCTCCCGAGTGCATTCAATCTGGTTCATGTTGAAATTTATAATAAATGGACTGAAGCTAGGGGTCAGGGACTGTAGAATAAGATCCACAACCAGCTCGTTATCTATGGTGTGCCCTAGTCTTCTGAGATGATCCACGTTCCCAATCAACTTGAGTACATGGGGTCTCACTGGTGCTCCCTTAGATAACTTGCACTGAAAGACTGCTTTGGCAGTGTCATATCTCTCAGTTCTAGCCTGAGCCTCAAACATCTGTTTCATATGAGTGATCATCTGAAAGGCGTTTTGCTCCTCATATTGCACCTGTAGCTCAGGTGCCATAGTGGCTAGCATTAGACATGCTACTTCCAAAGAGTCATCTTGATGCTTTCTAAAAGCATCCCTGTCTGCCGCTCGGGAAATAGGCGCAGGAGTCGGAGGAAGAGGCTGCTCAAGGACATACAACTTCTTCTCGAGCTTGAGGGCTATCCTCAAGTTCCGATGCCAGTCCATGAAGTTGGATCTAACCAACTTGTCCTTCTCAAGAAGGGATCGCAGTGTTAATCCGCTAGTGTTTATGGCCATTATTCTACGACAACCAAGAAACAACAGATTAGTACTACTTCAAATCATTTAAGCTGGACTTGTTTTAAATGATTATGGCTCCCACTATTTTAATCGAATTGAAAACCCACAAAGTCAATCGGGAAATCTGAGATTTCCTAGTGAGATGGGATCCTTATTCCACAAGGCTTTGCGTCCCACGAGGGTGGCATGAGATGCACAAAGTGACCCATGCTTCTTAAGGTGGGCACGCCGGCCGATTGCACTTGGGAATTCCCTTTATTGAGATAGTCTAAGCATTTCATGTCCAGCGAGGGCTGGATATAGCATGAAACCCTAACCTCTCAACGATGCCTCTAGAGTTCCATTATGTGCCCAGCACATGTGAAAATCTAGTCAAGTTCATTCCTAATTGTTATGCCCAGGGCCAACAAGTTTCCTTGCGAAGGCACGCCCAGGGTAAAACTGGACTGGGGAAACCATTGTCACCACACACCTTCTAAAGATAAGTGGGTGTGTCCCACGAGGGTGGGAAACAGTGCACAACACCACTGATCGATAGCTTGATGAGGGCTACGCATTAGAAGGCTACTAGACTTGATATATTTGATTGAGGGTTTTTGAGGTCTCAACATCTAATTGCCTCCCACTCCTAGTAATTATAGCATTACAATGTTCCCTAGGGCTTGATTTTGGTTTAGCAGGTAATTTCCCTGGGGGTCTGTAAGAAGTGCTAGCTTGTTGTGCTATTTGATTTTCTAGCATTTTGGTGTGGGCACTCATGTTATCCATCCTATAGTTCATACTATCCATCCTTGAATTGATTTGTCTAAGAGTTTCATTCACATCTTCATTTTGTTTCATCTGGGTGCTCATAAATTTCTCGAACATCACCTCTAAACTAGACTTAGGTGGATTTGGACTAGAATTCCTAAATTGAAATTGATGTTTAGAATCTAATTATGTTCCTTGATTACTCTTCCATAATAGGTTTGGGTAATTTCTCCATCCAGGGTTATAAGCATTAGAATAAGGGTCATTATTTCTACTTTGATTGCACCCTCCTACTACATTAACTTGTTCTGAACCCTGATCAGTAATTACCTTACACTCCTTAGTATAATGTCCTTGATTACCACAAATATCACATATAGCAGAAGATGAAACTACAGCAATTTGCATTTCAAAAGAATCTACCTTTTCAGCCAAGGCGCGCCAGTTATCATTTTCATTCTTACCATGTGGTGGACGATATATCACTCCTCTCTCAATGGTCCATTAGTTGTGATTCAAAGCCATCTCCTCAAGCAAAGTGAAAAGCCTCTTCAATAGTCTTGCTCATAAGTGCTCCTCTTGCAGCAGTATCAACAGTCAAACGGGTATTATAAAGTAAACCATTATAAAAAGTATGTATTAAAACCCATTTTTCAAGGCCATGATGAGGACACTTCCATTATAATTCGTTGAAACGCTCCCATGACTCACTAAAAGACTCGCCATCCCACTGTGCAAAGCTTGTAATCTGGTTCCTCAACTAGATTGTTTTGTTGGGTGGAAAGTGCTTCATCAAGAAAGCATTAGATAGTTGATCCCATGGAGTGAAGGTACTGGTAGGTTGAGATTGAAGCCAAGAGCAAGCTCAGTTCATGAGAGAAAAAGAAAATAGTCTAAGTTTTAATGCATCACTGGAAACACCATTAATTTTAATTGTATCACATAATTCAAGAAATAAAGCAAGATGTTGATTAGGATCTCTGAGTAGAGTTCCTCCAAACAGATTTTGCTGGATCATAGACAGGAAAGCAGACTTGATTTCAAAGTTATTAGCCTCTATAACTGGTCTAGGAATGCTAGAGTGTATCTCCTGTGGATTAGGGGCTACATAGTCCCTAGGTGATCTCCTTTCTGCCATGACCACTTTTTCTCCTTGCCTTTCTTCAAATCTGAGTTTCCTGCACAATCTAAGAGTTCTGTTAATCTCAAGGTCTAAGGGAACTAGAGGTCCTGATCTAAGATTCCTATGCATGCACAAGTAGATAGATCAAATAAACTCAAAATATACAGAAAAGTACAAAAAGCAAAATTAATCTAAACTTCTAAAGATTCCTAAAGAAAAATAACAAAAATAAAAAATAAAACAAAGCCTAGTCTAGTAATACTTTCAATTTCTTCAATATTAACAAAAACCAAGGTCCCCGACAATGACGCCAAAAACTTGTTGTGTCCGCAAGTGCACGGATACTCGAAATAATAAAAAATATATCGAACCACAGAGACCTCGTTTGTCAAGTAACGAATAGTTGATTTTTCACTAGCAAGGCAATTGAATATGATGTAAGTGAACGATCGGAAAGTACACGAAAAGTCAGAGAGAAAAACTGGGACTAGGGTTTCATCCACCTTAATTTCAATGACTAGATATAATTAAATAATCATCAGTTTATTCTTATTATGACAAAGAAATGATTTACTTTATAAAAAAATCATATCGCTTTCGCGCAGACAATTTACGAAGAACCAATCCTCACTTTTGCACAAGATTTACTCAATCCTAAAGATAAGTAAATCATTGACAAGAAGATTCAAGATCACTTTCATGCATCCAATCTTTATGTCAATCATCTCAAGTGAAAACTAAATACTTGCATACTTTAGTTACACCGGTTCTACTTAAGGTTTTCTAACGATTCGATACTTAATTTCTTATAATATCTTCATGTTTAACTCATTAATGTCTCATACAACAGATTATCAACAATCAATAAACTTCTAAAATCTAGAAATAAAAATAAACCTAATTTCTTACGATGAGTTCCTAAATATCAATTTTAGGGTTCCAAGTTTTGCAAGTCACTTTTCAGTCCATATCACAAAAACTCCAATACATGTTGACAATATCAAACTAGAAGAGATTAAAGACAATCATCATTTAAGTAGAATTATCATAACAAGAGTATTCTGACGAAATAAAGATCATCTAGTCATTATGAAATTAAAGGAATTTCACCACATGTCCCAAAAAGTCTTTAAGCTAGCATAATGAAGAAATTACAAATAGCCATAGTATAGAACAATCAGAAACCGAGAATAATGGAAATTTTACTAAACACATGGCTATAATGGAAATTACAGCCCGTGATTCTCATGTGAACAGTGCCGGCGTCACCTCTTTCATTGATTTATCCTTTGATCGGTTCCCTTTCACTCTAAAACTTCTGGTGCATGTTCTTCTCGTTCAGGCGTACCTTCCCGTAAAATTTTACGGCCGGAGATGCTCTGTACACTTTGTGGCGGCAAAACTTAGGGCGGCGGTGAAGAACTCGATTTCTCTCTGAAACGTTGATCAAAATTAGGGCTTTTCATTTACTGATCTTCCCCTTGTTCTCTAGAGTATTCTCCTTCTTAAAGATCTTGAATTAGTGGTCTAAATCGTCCGCAATCATTCGCGCAAAAAATGGGCTTCAATATGACTAGGTAAATCGGTTGTCTAGAATAACATTACGGCCGTAATTTCCATTACGGTAGTGCCATAAAGTGTTCTAGTGAAAATTATAGAATAATTACATGCCGTAAAAATAACCACGGCAGTACCCTGATCGCGCAAAACCTTCTAGAGAGAAATCACCCGAAATTACGGCCCGTAATATTAATTACGGTACTGCCGTAATATATGCAAATCTTTCTGGACAGAAATCAACTGAAATTACGGCAAATCAAACAGATTAAGATAGTGCCATGGTTTATTCTGTAGGTTCAGTAAAACCACAATACTGTAATATTGATTACGGCCCTGCCGTAATTTGGTATGAAGCTCCGATTTGCGTGAAATTTGACATATAATCTTCTCATGATGACAGGAATTTGTCTATGTACTTGAATTACTTGAAAATGCCTTAAAATGATGTCTTTTTACTTGAAAATGATCAAAAACCAGAAAAGGTGTAGATTCCGCAATATTTGATTAATAAGGCATGAAAATAAGCAAAAGAACATGAATATGACACAAAAAGACCTAATAAATGACACAAAATATAGTATGAATTTTTGTGTCATCATATGGGCTAATCGACAATGCCAAAGGTATGCACCAACTGAACTACTCTGTTTGATCCTTTTATTATTTATGTTACATATAGAGTTATCCATGTCCAAGACATATAAACAGTTGCATAAAGTGCCCTTCCTATAAAACACATTTGCAAATGAAAAAGAATAAAAGTTATCCTTTATTTCAAACTTAAAACCTTTCCTTGCTAAGCAAGGAATGGATACAGTGTTTTTGGTAAGAGAATGTGCATAATAGCAATTATATAACTCTAACTGAAGTCCAGATGACGAAAGGAGCGTCAAAATTCATACAGTAATAGCAGCACTAATCTATTTTTCTTGAGCCCCTGCATATTTGTACAAATATGAGCTCCGCATGCAATATCCAATACCCATGACATAAAAGTAGAAAGGTTGTATTCAGTAACAATAATTCCTGAGCTAGAAGACAGGGCTTGCCTTTCTTCTCCTCGTTTTGAAGTTGTTTGCAGTCCCTTCTCCAGTGACCCTGCTCGCCACAGTGGAAGCACCTCTGTTCCTTTGTCTTCTTTATCTTCTTTTTTTGTGCTTTCGTTGGACCCTTCACACTACCTTTAGCACGTGCCTGATGCGTTGTATTTACACCACATTTTTATCTGTATTTTATACTATATTTTAGGCTTAATTGCAAGATTTTATGGTAATTTTGGTATTTTTACTTCACTTGTTACAGAATCTTTACTTTTCATGGTTTTATTGAGAATGCAGGTAAAAAGGCATGAAAATAATGGATTTCACGAGTTATAAAACCACAACATGATTCCTGAGTAGATCATGAGCTTATACATCAAATTTGGAGTCAAAATACTAAAGAACGCAAAAATTACGGCCTTGGCCGTAAACTCATTACGGACCGTGAAAACGTCCGCCCCTTCGAGTTTTTCACTCGATTCGTCACCAAATCGAACCAGATTCAAACAAAACTTTGCAGAAATGTTCCATTATGGCTTTAGGACCGGTCAAGCTATAAAAGATTAGATTTTTTGAGGGTTTAGGGGGACTTTTTCAGACGAAGATGATAGGCAGCAGCGTATGGAGTGAAAATCAATTTCTGAGCAGATTCTGGCAAGATTCCTCACAAAAGACAAGTTTGATCGGCTCTTCTTCATCATCAGATCGAGGTAAGCTAGTTTAATTGTTGTCTTGCCTTTTTTATAAGATCTATGCTTGTTCATCCTATAAACATGCTATCTCTTAAGAACATGAGCGAGTAAACCCTATTTCGGGATTAAGGGCTTAGCCCGCTGACATTTATGAGTAAATATGTATTCTTGCTCTTTTTATATGATTTTGTTATCATGATTTGATTGAAATTGTGTTTGATTCGTAGTTTACACTAGCCATGTAAAAATTGCATAGTAGACGTTGTGAGAAGTACCTGGAGGTGAATCGCATTGTCAGATCTATTTTAATCAAACCTACGAGAGTAGTTTGGATTCGTCTGAAGCATTTAGTAAGCTTTTCATATAACTTAAGGGGTTTAGTTATGTTAACTATCACGAGAGTAGGGCGTTAACGTAGCTAGACACTAGTATACACTCTAGGAGGAGGTAATCCCTACATTAGGAAAAGTTCCTTTCAAGATGAAAATTTTCTATTTAAAGAGTTATCTTTATATGATTCATGCTTGTCAGTGTGGTGATACCCTGATGTCCCGATCTTCTAGAATTTGAATCTCTATTCATGCTGCTTTCGAATTCGCTTGTACTTAGAGTTCAACACAACCCATTACTTGATTTTGCCTAGATTCAAACGAGTTGAAAAGTTGGTACTTATCCGCCTAATCCTTGTTGGGAACGATAACTTAATTGTATTACTTCGATAAATCCATGCACTTGCAGACGTATCAAGTTTTTGGCACCATTGCCGGGGATCAGGCCAACCAATATCGATTTAATCGTGAGATTTGTAGTCTAAACATTTTTTTATTTATTTTAATTTTAATTTTTTTTTATTTTTGTTTTTGTTTTTTTTCTTGTTTTGTTTGTTTTTCGTATTTTTAATAGTTATTTTATTTTATTTTTCTCTTTTTGGATTAACACACTGTATGAATAGGAGAACTCAAAAAACACTTGACTACATATTTTAAGATTTATTTTGCATTTCCTGTTTTATAATTTGTATTTCTCTGAATTTTATTGAAAATATGATGCTTAACCAATGTCAATGGTCAAATTAGATATATGTGCCACCGATAATGACAAGAGAATATGGCACAGATGCATCAAAATCACTTGCAGCAAAGGTAAATTCTTTTACTCAACACACTAATTATTTAAGCATGCAATATTCTAAGTTGAAATATGTTATTTGTGATATTTGTGGATATCATGGGCATCATTATACTGAATGTCAATTTGGGATTCCTTCATGCTTTAACTCATGCCCTAGTACTCACAATCAAAGTTGGGAGAACCATTAAAACTATCTTTATCAAACTGACCCAACATTTATTCCACAATAAGACTTTAATCAACCTCAAGAATCCAATTTAGAAGCCATGCTTGAAAATTCTATAGCTGTCATGAGAAAACAAAGTGAGGAATTTAGAAGTATGTTTTATGGCACTGATAAACATGACATAGAGGAAGGAGTCCACGATAAATCTGAGAATTTTGTAGAGTTAGAACAATCATTAGTCATGACTCCGGTCATAGATTATGATTTTCTTTCTTTAAATTTTGATGATTTTGAAAATTTTAAATACCCTAATAACTCTTCCTCAGCATTTTACCAGCCATCCAGTCCCCTCTCACATAATGTAGTGCCTTGCACCACAAATACTTGAGACATATTTGAAGAAAAATTTGAATTTTTTGAGTCTTATGACAAGAAGAATGATGAATTTAAGGATCCTCAAATAAAAACTAGCGAGATAGATTGGGGAGAATTTGATGGTGTTAAGATGAAATACCCCATTGAAAAGAAAGAAATTGAGGAAGAGGATCTTATGCATATGGTACCACCACCACCATATGAACCATCAATCCCTTTTCTCCAAAAAAATTTATTAGAAATTTGCATTATAGATGATGAAGGAGATGATTTTAAGGACAAAGATGATGGGGTAGCTGAAATATTATTTGATACAAATCCAACCATATGTACCCAAAAGATGATAACTCATTAGATACTTGATCACATTGACATTGATGCAAGTGAAAAAACCAAAATGAAATTTGAGAACTTCTTTATCAATCCAAGGTATGAAATCTTTGATTTTAATTCTAATCTTCTTCCAATTGCTAATATAAATCTAAAGGAAGAAAACATGATTTTACTATTGGATAAATATAGAAAAATTATTGATTATTCTTTGCATGACTTTAACTTTTGTTTTGCATGCATGTACTGGTCACTGCAACATGCATTCACCTATTTCATTTGATAGATACTTTGGCGGGCACGCTCTTGAGACGGAGGAAAAGAAGAAGATTATATGCTCTCAACTATGGCACTGATTCACCAACTCCACCATGACGTGAAGCATTGGTCAAGCTAATGACCATGAACAAGCACTTTTTAGGAGGCAACCAAAAAGTTTTTGAGTTTTATTCACTTTAGTATTTTCAATTTTAGTTTTTCATTTTCTTAGAATTTTTACAAATTTTTAACAACATGATTTGTTGAACTTTTATGTATGAAAAATCTTCTAAATCTGTTGTTTTACATGCAGGAATTTTTTGGAAATTATTTCTTGAATAATAGAAGGTTTACGCGAGTTTCACGGTCGCAGCCGTGAGTTACTCACGGGCCGTGAATTCTGCGGCTGAAGGAAACATGAGAAGGCCAAAGTTTATAGAAACTTTTACGGTCAAGGCTGTGAATCCATCACGGACTGTGAAGTTTCATTTTGCAAAAGGAATCTAAGTCATAGATATATTCACGGGCCGCAGCTGTGAACGGCTCACGAACCATGAAAACCCGATTTCCCGTCGCTTCTCTCCACCTCAGGCAACGAATCTTTGTTCCCAACCTTCATCACCGGCGACCCTTTCCGTTGATCCTCCAATGAGATTTCAACCGGAATTTATCGGAAATCAATGGACGACCTCAAGAACACGACTTCGCCACCGGCGCTCAATTCCAGCCCGATTTCTTCATGATTTTTGATAAATCTTTGCTCTGCTTTAGTTTTTTTACTTCTCTATTAGATTGTTAGGCTTTTGTTTCAATTTTGAAACTAGTTTTCGTTGATTTACATGTTGGTGTATATGCCCTTGGACCCGTTGTTGGTCCATCTTGTACTACTTGACATTGATATTTAATATATCATTCTGACATTGTCGTTATTATGTTATGTTTACATCTGCGATTATGTGCATAAATAATAATGTCCCTGGAGATAGATTGTATCTGTGCTCAAACGGTGTGTCCCTGGTCGAGTACCTAAGTGGATAACAGACAGCTCAAACGGCATATGAGTATATCAGTGGTGGATATACTAGACCGACCCGCTATGAGGCTCTAACTTGGTGTCATGAGTTAAGCTCATAAGTGACAAGAGATGCATTGATCCCTTGACTTGAGGTCATTGACTCTTCTATATAGTTAGGGACATGCTTTAATATAACCTAACGCATCATCGTAGTTGGGTGGTCATAAGGGTTGTCATTGGGTATGTCACGACCCACATGAGAAGATCAATGAACAGACATAAGATTTGCCCCTTCCTACGGGAAGCTTGATATCTAAAGGGCCCCCCTATAGTTGCATGACTGAGAGTGTATGGTCATACCTAGGTGAAAGCCTAATCTAGTCATGACCATGAGATTGGGTGAAAACAAAGTGGTGACACACTTTGTCCAATCGGATATCAGTTTGGCAAAGAGACTATAATGCATCGGTATCTTATTGCGATGATGGGGATATCGATGCTGATATCCATTCCAAAGACTTGGGTAGCAGCGATGCACTGCTAGGTGTCACTCACTGCTTGTGATGACCTGAGTTCATCACTGCCAACGTCAGAGGAACCTACAGGGTCGCACAACTTGAAACTTGGGTTCTCGTATTGATCGTGTAGCCTATTGATCGCGTTATTGGATAACTCAGATCTCTTTGGGAGAATTCATCAGCGCCACTGTGTCTGATGAGATGGAAGGGACTTATTAGAGCTAACTTCGTTTTTGGGCCAGGTGGGCCTAATGGGCCCAAAAGGTCAATTGGGCCAAATGGGCCAAATAGGCCCAATAGGCTAATTGGACCAAAATGGGCCAAAGGAAGTCTAGCTTGGAGCATGGTCCAATAGGGCGTGAAGCCCAGTTGGGGCCTGAGGCCTAATGGGCCTTAAGGCCCAATGGGCCGTCAGGCCTGATGGGCCATGACAATAAGTTGCCTGGCCCAAAAGACATCATGGTAAAAATAAATTCTATATTGAATTCTAGGAATTAAAATTCTGAATTTTATTTTGCATTTATGAATACGAAAGGTTGCTATGATTTCTATGAAAGGGTGGGAGAGGTTTGGAGTTGGCGCCTATTCACTTGTGAAGAGGTTTGGAGTTGGCGCCCTCGCAAGACTCGATCTTCTAGGTTTTTAGGACTGGCCTGTTTCGGGGATTGCTTCCGCTGTGTATGGCTATAAAATTTTAAAATCCCCGAGGTTTCCCAACAGTGGTATCAAAGCAACTTGCGAACTCGAACGGTGTTTTATGCTTTGATTGTATGCTCACATGCCATCTGAAATTTTTTAAAAATTTGCATATGCGCATGGATTTTTCTATGCAGGAAAAATCGTAAGTTTTTTCTTTCCTAACATATATTAGATCTCTTTGGTTTTTTGCTTTCTTCACATGGTGGGATAGACCCATATGTGAGAGAATTAATTTCTCCCCACGCATGTAGGATAGACCTACTGTGTGGGGCTTGTCGAAGATTATGGGGCATGCTGATTGTTCTAATCTTGGCAGGTTAAGGATTGCAAGGGTAGGTGGCAAGCGTGCTTGGAGCATGCATGAGCCACTTGTAGACTCCTGAGACAAACGAAAAATCCTATATTTGTGAACAGACGTTGAGGTTGAAAGACCTATTTTATAAGAAACTAAAACTGAAGTCTTATGTTTTCATGAGCATAGAGAAAAGCATGAGATGATTGTGCTTACTGTTGTGGTCATAGTCACACCCCTTGTATGCCTGTGATGTATTATGTGTGAGGCCTGCGTGCCGCTTTTTCTTTTTGTTTTGTAAACGCACAAAGAAGGTTAAGGGCGCATCCCTCATGGAGCCTGCATCTTGGCGCATCAACCATGATGACACGTCTTGCTTTGTGGTGCAAGTAAGGGCTTGGCCGAACCGTAGGGTTCATGAGCTATCCCTCTTGGCACAAGCATGATGGTGCATCATGCATGGAGGAACCATCAAGGTCTTGGCTGAACCCTATGGTTTGTGTGCTATGCCTTGGTGTTGAGGACCTTGGAGCTGCACTTGAAGATAGAGCTTAGTGGCGTCTAGGTTAGGTCTTGTTGGGGCCTGTCACCAAGGTAAAGCATTGAACATCCTTTGGCATGTGATGGTTCAATATGTTGATTAGGCTATGACCACATCGCTTGTTTACTGCTTTCGATATCTTTTAAAGCATGTATGGATGTGTTTTATCATTTTGTTATCACTATAGGATTGCATGCCTATAATGTTAGACAAAAATAAAATTGAGAGGATGAGACCTCAAAAACCCTCAAATCAATATAAAGTCTGTAGCCTTCTAACGTGTAGCCCTCGTCAAGCTATCGATCAGTGGTGTTGTGAACTGTTTTCCACCGTCGTGGGACACACCCACTTATCTTTAGAAGGCGTGTGGTGGCAATGGTTTCCCCAGTCCATTTTAATCGAATGTGCCTTCGCATGGAAACTCATTGGCCCTAGGCATAACAGTCAAGATAGACTTGACTGGTTTTTCATATGTGGTGGCCACATAATGGAACTCTAGAGGCAGCCTCGAGAGGTTAGGGTTTTGTGTTGTTCCAGCCCTAGCTGGGCACAAAATGCTTGAACTGTCTTAAGAAGGGGAATTGCCTGGGTGCAATCGGTCGGCGTGCCCACCTTAAGAAGCATGAGTCACTTTGTGCATCTCATCCCACCCTCGTGAGACGCGAAGCCTCATGTGGAATAAGGATCCCATCTCACTAAGAAATCTCAAATTTCTCGATTAACTTTGTGGGTTGTCAATTCGATTAAAATAGTGGGAGCCATGATCATTTAATGTAAGTCCAGATTAAATGATTTGAAGTAGTACTAATCTGCTATCTTGGTTGTTGTAGATCAATGGCTACGAACAATAGCGGATTGACACTGCGATCCCTTCTTGACAAGGATAAGTTGGTTGGATCCAACTTTATGGACTAGTATCGGAACTTGAGGATAGTCCTCAAGCTTGAGAAGAAGCTATATGTCCTTAAGCAAGCTCTTCCCGCGCCTCCTCCACCTTCAGCCCGAGTGGCTAAAAGGGATGCTTTTAGAAAGCATCAGGATGACTCTTTAGAAGTGTCATGTCTCATGCCTTCAGCCTGAGCTTCAGGTGCAGTATGAGGAGTAGAACGCTTTTCAGATGATAACTCATTTGAAACAGATGTTCGAGGCTCAGGCTTGGACTGAGAGATATGACATTGCGAAAGCAGTCTTTCGGTGCAAGTTATCTGAAGGTGCTCCAATGGGATCCCATGTACTCAAGATCATCGGGTATGTGGATCATCTCAAGAGACTAGGACACATGATTGATAACGAGTTGGTCACGGATCTTATTCTACAGTCCCTGCCCTCTAGTTTCAGTTCATTTATTATTAATTTTAATATGAACCGGATTGAGTGCTCAAGGGAGGAACTATTGAATATGCTTCAAACGACCGAGCGAGAAATGGTCAAGACCAAACCCAATTCTGTTCTTTTGGTCCCTGTGACCAAGAAGATGAAGAAGAGGGGTAAGGCGCGTGCCAAGGGTCTGACCAAAGCACTGAAAAAGAAGGTGAGGATGTGAAAGGAACAGCGGTGCTTCCACTGTGGCGAGCAGGGTCACTGGAAAAGGGACTGCATGCGACTTCAGAACGAGGAGAAGAGAAGCAAGGCTTCGTCTTCTGGCTCAGGTATTTATGTTACCGAAGTCAACCTTTCTACTTCTATGTCATGGGTATTGGATACCGCATGCGGAGCTCATATTTGTACAAATATGCAGGGGCTCAAGAAAAGTAGACTGGTGCGACCTAGAGAGATTTACCTACGTGTTGGAAATGGAGCATAGGTTGCTGCTGTTGCCGTAGGATTTTTGACGCTCTCCCTGCCTTCTAGACTTCAACTAGAGTTAAATAATTGCTATTATGTACTTTCTCTTACCAAAAACATTGTATCTATTCCTTGCTTGGCAAGGAAAGGATTTAAATTTGAAATAAAAGAGGACTCTTGTTTTTTTTCATTTGCAAATGTGTTTTATGGGAAGGGTACCTTGTGCAATGGATTATATGTCTAGGACATGGATAACTCTATATGTAACATAAATCACAAAAGGATCAAGCTGAGTGGTTCAGTTGGTGCGTACCTTTGGCATTGTCGATTAGCCCATATAAACAAGAATCGCATTCAACAACTCCATGCAAATGGATTGTTAGATTCAACCTCCTTGGAGGAGTTTGATACTTGTGAGCCTTGTTTATTAGGGAAAATGACAAAAGCACCCTTCACCAAGATTGGTGAGAGGGTAGGTAGTTTGTTGGATCTCATACATACTGATGTGTGCGGGCCATTCAGTAAAAAAGCTAGAGGTGAGCACAACTACTTCTTCACGTTTACTGATGACTTCAGTAGATATGATTATGTCTATTTTATGAGACATAAGTCCGAATCCTTTGAGAAATTTAAGGAGTTCAGACATGAAGTAGAGAACCAGCTAGGTAGATCTATTAAGGCTCTTCGATCAAATCGTGGTGGAGAGTACCTGAGCGGTGAGTTCTTTGACTATCTTAGAGAGTGTGGGATTCTATCCCAACTAACTCCTCCTGAAACACCTCAATGGAATGGTGTGTCTGAAAGGAGAAATCGAACCTTGTTGGACATGGTTCGATCTATGATGAGTCATGCAACTCTACCTCCCTCGTTTTGGGGCCATGCACTTGAGACAGCTTCTCTCATACTGAATAATGTTCCATCTAAGAGTGTCTCCAAGATTCCGTATGAGGTATGGAGTGGGAGACGACGGAATCTCTCTTTTATTAGAGTCTAGGGATGTGAGGCTTATGTCAAACATCAGGATTCTAGTAAGCTAGAAGCCAGATTTGATAAATGCGTGTTTGTGGGGTATCCTAAGGAAACTAAAGGATATTACTTCTATATTCCCAGCGAGAACAAAGTTTTTATTGCTCAAGGTGCTATTTTTCTAGAGAAAGAATTTCTTAAGAAAGAAGTTAGTGGGAGAAAGTTTGACTTGGACGAGGTCCAAGTGCAACCACAGGACACTGAGGTGGAACCTGACCCACCTGCACCGGTTAATGGGCAACCAGAGGCTCAAACACAGGCCCCGCATAGGTCTGGGAGGATTTGTCATGCACCTGAGAGGTATGGGTCATTGCCGACCCAACACGGCGGGATCTTCATCATTGATGATGAACCCAGGACCTATGATGAGGTGGTCGCTGGACCGGACTCTGAGAAATGGCTTCAGGCCATGAGATCTGAGATGGATTCCATGTCGGCTAACCATGTCTGGGATTTGGTTGAGCTACCTTAATGGGTAAAACCTATAGGGTGTAAATGGGTCTTCAAGAGGAAGACTGACATGGATGGCAACATAGTTACCTATAAGGGTAGACTTGTGGCTAAAGGATTCAGACAGGTCCACGGGGTGGACTATGATGAAACCTTTTCGCCAGTTGCTATGTTCAAATCCATTCGAATATTGTTTGCTATAGCTGCATATCATGATTATGAGATATGGCAGATGGATGTAAAGACAGCATTCCTTAACGGAAAGCTGACGGAGGATGTGTATATGACACAGCCTGATGGCTTCATCCATCCTGCAGAGGCCAATAAGGTCTGTAGGCTAAAGAGATCCATTTATGGATTAAAGCAAGCTTCTTGAAGTTGGAATCTTCGATTTGATGAGGCAGTAAGAGATTACGGCTTTATCAAGAGCGAAGATGATGCCTATGTATACAGAAAATTCAGTGGGAGCTTGGTGACATTTCTGGCCCTGTATGTCGACGACATACTTCTGATCGGAAACGACATCTCTAGTCTTCAAGCTGTGAAGACATGGTTGGGGAAGTGTTTCAAGATGAAAGACTTGGGGGAGGCCACCTATATCCTAGGCGTGAGGATCTACCGGGATAGATCCAAGAAGCTCCTAGGCCTTAGTCAGAGTACTTTCATTGATAAGGTCCTGGAGAGGTTCAGCTTAGAGCAATCTAAGAAATGATACCTTCCAGTGAGACATGGTCTTATTCTCTCCAAGAGCCAGTGTCCCGTCACACAGGCTGAGAGGGACGACATGAATCGAGTCCCCTATGCTTCGGTAGTAGGTTCGATCATGTATGTGATGTTGTGTACTAGACCAAACGTGGTTTATGTTGTGAGCATTATAGCCGATACCAATCCTGAAAGGTCCCCTAATTCAAGGGGAGGGGCGAAACCCTAATATAAGGCGCATATAACAAATTTCGAGCGGAAGCAAGGGTTTCTTTTTCATCTTTTGCATGCCATATGATCAACATATATAAATGCTTGTATAGATCGATAGAGATCAAAAAGGAGATCATACCAATGCCATCGATTGGATGGTGCCTTGGAAGCAAAGACGCAAACGCTCTTTCTCCAAAGGTGACGCACACAACAAACGAAGATGGCTTGCTCCTTTGAATCCTTTGTGCTAGCAAAGCGCTTCAAAGGGTCCTTGTCGTGTGAGGATGATGAGATCTCTCTTGCTTGGCCGAGTAACCTCCTTGGCGTGAAGACTCTATCTCTCTTCGAGAGAGGAGACGTCGAGAGGAGATCATAGGCGACGTGAGAAACGTTCCTCTTGAACGTTAAGACATGGCTTCTAAAAATAGTAAGCCTTAATGTCTCAAGCGGTTATGCGTTCACTTCAAAGTGAACCAAGCGCTTCTCTCACTCCCTTTTGAACCATGCGCTCATACATGAGCCGGTTCATTTGAATTTTGGTCCAAGACCAAATTAAATCAGCCCAAGCGATTTGGTCTAGACCATAGTAAACCCTAAGGTTCCAGATCTAACCGTTCATCTCTGAATGCTCTTGATCTCACCGATCTAGCATCAAATCTCTCGATCGAAGCTTACCGATCTCAAGCCCTAATCAATCAAACATGATCAGACCAGATCTCACTTACAATCAGAGTCTAAATCCCTTTAAACTGAACCCAAACAATTCAGTCCACACGATCTAACTTAAGTAAGCCATATCATCAAATTGTGCGACCCTGAGGGTTTCCTTTAAATGTCGGTAACGATAACTTACGTTATCACGATCAGTGAGGGGTATCAAGCAACACATCACTGTCTCCCGATATAAAGGAAAGAGTCTTCCAAGACTACACCCAAACCACAGCACAAGTGTGAATCCACTTCACTAGGCATACATGTTTCCTTTGCCACTGGATGTTCTCATTGGACAAGCGTGTCAAGCTTGTAACTCCAATATGATGAGCATGATTAGATCAGATGAACATAGTCACCTGGGTATGGCCATACACTTTCTCAATCATCTCATCCAGGGGGGCCCCTTTAGAACATCACACTCCAATCAAGGAGACGGCAATCCTATATCTATCACTAGTGTCCTAACCTGACTCATGATCATTATCCAAGATAGTCTATAACCATTATGTTTCAAATGATATTGAACTACCTCAAAACAATGACAATCATCATTTAGAAACACAAGTGATCTCAAGTCAGAGGACATGTGCCACTTGTTGCAAACAAGGATTATTCACATTGTGACAAGCAATTGAATATCCTAGTAGGGTCTGTCCAGTACATCCAATGTACCCATGAGTCTACATCTTATTCCATGCTCGAAGCATCCTATAAGATTAGAACACATATTAGTCTCAATCATATCAAGGCTGTCTCATGTTCACCAAGATATCTCGACTAAGGACATATAGCATGTCAGCCTAGCTGAACAGCATTGAGACATTATTCATAAGTACATTTATTGCAGCAGACAATGTAACAAACTGAATAACAACCATTGCCTTTATAAACTTAGAGTTTATACATGATACTGATAGAGTCCCAAGGCCTCAAACATTAGCCTTAAGGGCATACCCCAACAATCTCCCACTTGCACTTAATCTAATGGTTGAGAAACCTCAAACCCATATTATTACAGTGCTTCTCATGCTTCTGCTGCGCCAGAGGCTTGGTAAGCGGGTTAGCCAGATTGTCATCTGTATGAACCTTGCAGATTTTGATCTCACCACGATCAATGATCTCCCGGATCAAGTGAAACCGTCTCTGTATGTGCTTGGACTTCTGGTGAGACCGTGGTTCCTTTGCTTGTGCGATTGCTCCAGTGTTATCACAGAAGATAACCAAAGGATCTGCACTCGAAGGAACAACACCAAGTTCCTGAACGAACTTACGAATCCACACTGCCTCCTTGGATGCTTCCGAGGCTGCAACATACTCGGCTTCTGTTGTGGAATCAGCAATGATAGACTGTTTGAAACTTTTCCACACCACTGCTCCACCATTCAAGCTAAAAACATAGCCTGATTGCGATCGGAAATCATCCTGGTCAGATTGGAACGAAGCGTCAGTATATCCTTCAATACTGAGTTCTTCCTGACCTCCATATATCAAGAACATATCTTTGGTCCTCCGAAGATATTTCAAAATGTTCTTGACTGCAATCCAGTGCGCCTGACCTGGATTACTTTGGAATCGACTGGTCACGCTTAACCCGTAAGCGACGTCTGGGCGAGTACACAACATCGCATACATAATGGATCCAATAGCCGAAGCATAAGGCGTATTGTCCATTTCATCTTTCTCAGTCTGTGTTTGTGGACACTGACTCTTTGAAAGATTCAGACCATGTCTGACTGGAAGATATCCTCTTTTAGAATTCTCTAAATGGAATCTCTCCAGGACTTTATCGATGTAAGTACTCTGGCACAGCCCGAGAAGCCTCTTAGATCTATCCCTGTAGATCTTCACACCTAATACATAGGCTGCTTCTCCTAGATCTTTCATCTGGAAACATTTTCTTAACCATGCTTTAACAGCATGCAGTTCAGGAATATCGTTTCCAATGATTAAGATATCATCGACGTAGAGGACTAGGAAAGTAATCACGCTCCCACTAAACCTCTTATATACACACGGGTCATCTTCATTCTTGATGAAACCAAATTCACATATTGATTCATCAAAACGAATATTCCAGCTTCTTGATGCTTGTTTAAGTCCATAAATGGACTTCTTTAACTTGCATATTTTATGACGATCTGATGGATTAGTGAAACCTTCAGGTTGTGTCATATACACATCCTCATCCAGTTTTCCATTAAGGAAAGCAGTCTTCACATCCATTTGCCAGATCTCATAATCATAATATGCTGCTATCGCAAGAATAATCCGAATAGACTTGAACATGGCTACAGGAGAGAAAGTTTCATCATAATCTATCCCGTAGATTTGTTTGAAACCTTTCGCAACTAGCCTGCCTTTATAGGTAACCACGTTACCATCCATGTCAATCTTCTTCTTGAAGATCCATTTACAGCCAATAGGGATTACTCCCGGAGGCGGATCAACCAAATCCCAGACTTGGTTATCTGACATGGAGTCCATCTCGGCGCGCATAGCTTCAAGCCATCTAGCTGATTCCGGTCCACTGACCGCATCCGCATAAGTAAGGGGTTCATCATGATCAATGATGTAGACTCCGTCATAGCGCTCAGGCTGTCGACGGATCCTTCCCGATCTACGCGGTTCCCGTGATATCTGAGCCTCAGGTTGTTCAATAACCTGTTCTACTGGCTCAGGCTCATCCAACTGTGCTTGACTACTTTGTCCTTCCTCTGGATTCTCATCCAACTTTATTTCTCTCCCACTGGCTTCTTGCAGAAGAAACTACTTCTCAAGAAAAATGGCCGTCCGAGCAACAAATACCTTGTTCTCTTTGGGATCGTAGAAATAATAACCCTTAGTTTCCTTAGGGTAACCGACAAAGATGCATTTATCAGATCTGCTCTCCAGTTTCCCAGAGGCGAGCTTTTTGACATAAGCCTCGCAACCCCAGATCTTAATAAATGTCAAGCTAGGCTGTTTCCCATACCATAACTCATATGGAGTCTTTGAAACTGCCTTGGATGGCACTCGGTTTAGTACTTTTGCAGCTGTTTCCAGTGCAAATCCCCAAAAGGAGTAAGGTAGAGTAGCCTGACTCATCATCGAACGAACCATATCCAGTAAGGTTCTATTTCTCCTCTCGGACACACCATTCCATTGCGGTGTTCCTGGCGGAGTGAGCTGTGAGATAATCCCACACTCCTTCAGATAGTCAGTAAACTCTCGACTTAGGTATTCTCCACCTCGATCAGAACGAAGTGCCTTGATATTTCGGCCTAGCTGATTCTGTACTTCATTCTTGAACTCTTTGAACTTGTCAAAAGATTCACTCTTATGTCTCATTAGATAGACATACCCATATCTACTGAAATCATCAGTAAAGGTAATGAAGTATGAATAGCCACCTCTAGCATGTTTACTAAATGGCCCACACACATCACTGTGTATAAGGTCAAGTAAACCTGAAGCCCTTTGACCTTTGTAAGGAAAAGGAGACTTCGTCATTTTACCCATTAAACAAGCTTTGCATGTATCAATCTCCTCATAGGAGAATGATCCCAGCAGTCCATGATCATGCAACCGCTTAATGCGCTTCTTGTTAATATGGCCTAAACGACTATGCCATAGCAAGGTGCTGTCATCAGCATACTTGGCTTTCTTATTATCAATCTTTTGTATAGAACATTCCATGTCCAACATGAATAACCCATTGTTAATTGACCCAGTAGCATAAACAATATTATCAAGAGAAAGATAACACTTTGAAGTCTTGCATTCAAAGGAAAACCCTTTCCTGACAAGAGCAGGAATAGAGATAATATTCTTGGTAATGCTAGGTACAAAATAACAATTGTTTAGTTCTAATACAAGTCCAGATGGCAATGAGATGTAATATTCTCCTACAGCAACAACAGCAACCCGTGCCCCGTTTCCAACTCGTAGGTCCACCTCATGCTGTCCCACCTGTCTTCTTCTCTTGAGTTCCTATACATTTGAACAAATGTGAACTCCACATGCAGTGTCCAACACCCATGAAATAGAAGAAGAAGATATCATGACTTCAGTCACAAATATACCTGAGCCAGAAGCGATGCTTCCCTTCTTGTCTCCTTGGAGCGCTTTACAGTCCTTTTTCCAGTGACCCAGCTGGCCACAATGGAAACATCTGTATTCCTTCGACCGCTTGACCTTTTGTTTCAGAGCCTTGTTGTAGTTCTTGACAGGGGCTTTGCCCTTCTTCCCCTTCTTCTTGTTCCTGGAAGGGAACATCAAGACAGAGGTTGAAGGCTTTCCCTTTAGAGTTTCCTCTGTAGTCAAGAGCATATTCAGCAACTCTGCCGGAGTGCAGTCGATCTTGTTCATATTAAAATTAATAATGAACGGATCGAAAGAGGCCGGGAGAGACTGCAGAATAATGTCTACAGCAAGCTCCTGATTGATGGTATGCCCCAGTTTCTCTAGAGCCTCTTTGTGCCATATCATCTTGAGCACATGAGCTCCCACTGGACTGAAGGTCCCCTAACCTCAAAGGGGGGCGAAACCCTAAAGGGCGCATGTAAAATTTTGCAGCGGAAAAAGGGTTTCTAGGGATCACTAGCATGATATATGATCAACTATAGAAAAGACCGATTGCAAACATCAAGAAGGTTCATACCATCGCCATTCTTTGGATGGTGTGTTGGAAGCAAAGATCGAAAGGGATCTTCTCCCTAGTTGACGCACACAAGATGAGGAATGGCTTCTCCTTGTCGACTTTGTGCTAGCAAAGCTTCAAGGGTCCTTTGCGTGGAGGAGATGAGATCCTTTGGTGCTTGCCGAAAAAGCCTTCCTCTACACTCGTCGAGAGCGTTATCACACGAGAGGGAAGAACACGTCAAGAGGTGATGAGAGGCGATAAGAGAGAACGTTGTTTTCAACATGGCGGCGTTGCAATCCAAAAATAGCAACCCATTACTCTTAACCGTTATGCGTTCACATGAAGTGAACCGCAACTCCTCTACACCATTCGAACCTTTGAACCAAGCGCTCACATGATGAGCCGGTTCAATTGAATTTGGTTCAAGACCAAATCAGCCCAAGCAATGGTCGATCTCATTGAACCTAAAGGTTCAAGATCTAACCGTTGATCTCTCGATGCTCTTGATCTCACCGATCTAGCATCAAATCTCTCGATCGAAGCTTACCGATCTCAAGCCCTAATCAATCAAACATGATCAGACCAGATCTCACTTACAATCAGAGTTTAAACTCCTTTAAACTGAACCTAAACAATTCAGTCCACACGATCTGACTTAAGTAAGCCATATCATCAAATTGTGCGACCCTAAGGGTTTCCTTTAAATGTTGGTAACGATAACTTACGTTATCACGATTAGTGAGGGGTATCTAACAACACATCACTGTCTCCCGATATAAAGGAAAGAGTCTTCCAAGACTACACCCAAACCACAGCACAAGTGTGAATCAACTCACTAGGCATACATGATTCCTTTGCCACAGGATGTTCATTATTGGACAAGCGTGTCAAGCCTGTAGCTCCAATATGATGAGCATGATTAGATCAGATGAGCATAGTCACCTGGGTATGGCCATACACTATTCTCAATCATCTCATTCAGGGGGGCCCCTTTAGAACATCACACTCCACTTAAGGAGACGGCAATCCTATATCTATCACTAGTGCCCTAACCTGATTCAAGCTCACCATCCAAGATAGTCTATAATCATTATGTTTCAAATGATATTGAACTACCTCAAAACAATGACAATCATCATTTAGAAACACAAGTGATCTCAAGTCAGAGGACATGTGCCACTTGTTACAAACAAGGATTATTCACATTGTGACAAGCAATTGAATATCCTAGTAGGGTCTGTCCAGTACATCCAATGTACCCATGAGTCTACATCTTATTCCATGCTCGAAGCATCCTATAAGATTAGAACACATATTAGTCTCAATCATATCAAGGCTGTCTCATGTTCACCAAGATATCTTGACTAAGGACATAACTGCATGTTAGCCTAGCTGAACAGCTTTGAGGCATTATTCAGAAGTATACTTATTGCAGCAGACAATGTAACAAACTGAATAACAACCATGCCTTTATAAACTTAAGAGTTTATTACATGATACTGATACAATCCCAAGGCCTCAAACATTAGCCTTAAGGGCATACCCCAACATGGACTCCCTTCAGTCAGTTTGCTCTGAAAGAAAAGCTTGGTCAAATTATAGCGTTCAGTCCTCGCCTGTGCAGCATATAGCATCTTGAGGTTTGCTATAATTTCTATAGCAGACATATCCTCATGCTGACGCTGCAGCTGTGGCGTCATAGACGCTAGCATCAGGCAAGCGACATCAATGCTATCATTGACATGCTTTTCATAGGCATCCCGAACCGCCCTTGCGGCGTTCGGAGCGGGTTGAGGCGGTATAGCCGTCTCGAGGACATACAGTTTCCTCTCAGCCTTAAGAACAATCTTAAGGTGTCCGTACCAGTCTGAGAAGTTTGGCCCAGCAAACTTCTCCCTTTCCAGTAGGGATCGCACATTGAAGCTCATGGTGTTCATTGCTGCAGGAATCTACAACAATGCAAGAACAGCAAGGTCAGTATCAATGTTTAGAATCAATCCAGGACTTAAGAATGATTCTTTTCTCACTATTTTATCTGACTGAAAAATCCATAAAAACAGTCCGAAAGAGTAACACTCTTTTAGTGAGATGGGATCCAGATTTCATACTTGGTCTCCGCGTCCCGCTCAGGCGAGATAAGATGCACAGAGAGTACAAGCACTAATTTCTGGTAGGCAGTCCCTGCCAATCGCCAACCCGTGCGATTCCCCTTCATCTGGGCAATCCAGCCAACTGTGCCAACTGAGTTGGTACAACACAGTCTCTGATCCCACAGATGGCTGCCTCCATATAGCTAACATATGCTCAGTATGTAGCCTACATGGTCAAGCTGACCTGACCTACTCCCTGGACCACCACGTGCTATGCTGAGCAACGAGAAGCGATAAATCCCTTCTCTGTAACACGCAGGTGAAATCACACACCGTCTGAAGATAGATGGGCGTGCCCACTGAGTGGGTACAACACGGCCCCAACGATAGTCAGAACAGTGAGGTTTCGCGTCAGAAGGCTTACGCGCTTGATATTTAGCGTTGGATTTTAATGGTCTTTTATCTTCTTAACTATCATGGAAAGCCTATGGTGATAGCAGAAGATTAAATCATGCAATTCTAATTATATAAACAATAAATAGAAAGCATGCTGATCTTATGTGGTAAAAGCCCATTAACCCTAAGTAAGACCTTAATTTAACTTAAGTCTTCACTTGAGCTCTCCATGGGTCTTTTGCATCTCATCTGGCCCAACCCAGGGCCCAAGCGCCCACTGCAGCTCAGGTGCGCCCACCAGGTAAATGCGCCTGTCATAGGGTCGAACCCTAGACCTCCCACCTGGTCAAGCCTCTAGCTGCATGCGCCTCTGCCAAGTGTGCTCTGTGCTCTTGTCTGATTAAAAGTACATTTTAATCTATCTAGACAAGATTGACACGCAGGTCAATTACACAATAAATTAATTAAAATGTGATGCGCAGATCACAAATAAAATAATTTACATTTTTAATCCAGGCACGCAGGCCCCAGCACAGCACACATTAACACGGGCAGCCCACATAATATTAAATAAACAAGCATATGCTTACAATCAACATGTGATCCAATAAGAAAATAAAATTTTGAAAAACCCCATTGGCATCAATTTTATTTGTCTTATGTGCCCTACTACCTTACAACGGTCCATTAATAGGGATCCACTCATCATGTCTAGTCAGATCCACTGCCCTTGCATGCACCAAGTCCTAACTGACTTGAATCGACCAAATGGTCAACCATGCATGCGCCAAGGGCTGAACGTCCTCATGAGTTCGGGCAAGCGGGTGTGACCCCGAGCCTAACTCATGTGCGTTCACTTGTTGTCTCAACCAGACATCGCTACAACGCCTGTCTGCAGTCGACCTATAGCCACCTCGTGCTAGCGCACAGGTGCCATCTGGTCGACCCATCTAGGCTGTCAGATGGTCTGATCAGACTGGTTGGATCCTACCTAGAGGATGACTTCAACCCCATCAACCCGTCTAAGGGTTTACAGTAGGCGCATCTTAGATCTAAGTTAGGCGCGCAAGTTAAGTGTTTAACAAACCGAAAACAATAACAAGTCCCAACATCATTATACATGCGCAACTATAAGATAAACATACATGTCATCTTGTCGCATGATGAAACTATTAGATCTAAGTATTTGCGCAAGCATGGATCAAACATGAAGATCAAACATAGCAATCATATTAACATGCAAATAACCTGCTCTGATACCAATTGAAAGGTCCCCTAATTCAAGGGGAGGGGCGAAACCCTAATATAAGGCGCATATAACAAATTTCGAGCGGAAGCGAGGGTTTCTTTTTCATCTTTTGCATGCCATATGATCAACATATATAAATGCTTGTATAGATCGATAGAGATCAAAAAGGAGATCATACCAATGCCATCGATTGGATGGTGCCTTGGAAGCAAAGACGCAAACGCTCTTTCTCCAAAGGTGACGCACACAACAAACGAAGATGGCTTGCTCTTTTGAATCCTTTGTGCTAGCAAAGCGCTTCAAAGGGTCCTTGTCGTGTGAGGATGATGAGATCTCTCTTGCTTGGCCGAGTAACCTCCTTGGCGTGAAGACTCTATCTCTCTTCGAGAGAGGAGACGTCGAGAGGAGATCATAGGCGACGTGAGAAACGTTCCTCTTGAACGTTAAGACATGGCTTCTAAAAATAGTAAGCCTTAATGTCTCAAGCGGTTATGCGTTCACTTCAAAGTGAACCAAGCGCTTCTCTCACTCCCTTTTGAACCATGCGCTCATACATGAGCCGGTTCAATTGAATTTTGGTCCAAGACCAAATTAAATCAGCCCAAGCGATTTGGTCTAGACCATAGTAAACCCTAAGGTTCCAGATCTAACCGTTCATCTCTGAATGCTCTTGATCTCACCGATCTAGCATCAAATCTCTCGATCGAAGCTTACCGATCTCAAGCCCTAATCAATCAAACATGATCAGACCAGATCTCACTTACAATCAGAGTCTAAATCCCTTTAAACTGAACCCAAACAATTCAGTCCACACGATCTGACTTAAGTAAGCCATATCATCAAATTGTGCGACCCTGAGGGTTTCCTTTAAATGTCGGTAACGATAACTTACGTTATCACGATCAGTGAGGGGTATCTAGCAACACATCACTGTCTCCCGATATAAAGGAAAGAGTCTTCCAAGACTACACCCAAACCACAGCACAAGTGTGAATCCACTTCACTAGGCATACATGTTTCCTTTGCCACTGGATGTTCTCATTGGACAAGCGTGTCAAGCTTGTAACTCCAATATGATGAGCATGATTGGATCAGATGAACATAGTCACCTGGGTATGGCCATACACTTTCTCAATCATCTCATCCAGGGGGGCCCCTTTAGAACATCACACTCCAATCAAGGAGACGGCAATCCTATATCTATCACTAGTGTCCTAACCTGACTCATGATCATTATCCAAGATAGTCTATAACCATTATGTTTCAAATGATATTAAACTACCTCAAAACAATGACAATCATCATTTAGAAACACAAGTGATCTCAAGTCAGAGGACATGTGCCACTTGTTGCAAACAAGGATTATTCACATTGTGACAAGCAATTGAATATCCTAGTAGGGTCTGTCCAGTACATCCAATGTACCCATGAGTCTACATCTTATTCCATGCTCGAAGCATCCTATAAGATTAGAACACATATTAGTCTCAATCATATCAAGGCTGTCTCATGTTCACCAAGATATCTCGACTAAGGACATATAGCATGTCAGCCTAGCTGAACAGCATTGAGACATTATTCAGAAGTACATTTATTGCAGCAGACAATGTAACAAACTGAATAACAACCATTGCCTTTATAAACTTAGAGTTTATACATGATACTGATAGAATCCCAAGGCCTCAAACATTAGCCTTAAGGGCATACCCCAACAAATCCAATCTAGGTCTACAACACTGGGTGGCTGTAAAGAACATTCTAATGTATCTGAGAAGAACTAAAGACTTGTTCTTGGTCTATGGGGGACAGGAAGAACTCAGTGTTCAGGGCTACACTGAAGCATCATTCCTGTCTAACCCTGATGACTTCAGATTGCAGGCCGACTATGTGTTCAAGTTGAATGGTGGCACTGTATGCTGGAAATCCTTCAAGTAGTCCACTGTAGCTGATTCTATGACCGAGGCTGAGTATGTCGCCGCTTCTGAGGCAGCCAAAGAAGTCATTTGGATTCGGAAGTTCATATCTGAACTTCAGGTGGTTCCAGCTGCTGTGGATCCGATTGAGCTCTATTGTGACAACAATAAAGCGATAGCACAGACAAAGGAACCACAGTCTCATCAAAAATCCAAACACATACTCTGGTGATTTCACCTGATCTTGAAGATCATTGACAGAGGTGATGTCAAGATTAGCAGAGTTGACACAAACAACAATCTAGAAGACCCACTGACCAAAGCTTTGGCATAGCAAAAGTATGATGGTCATACGAGGGACATGGGGTTGAGATTTCTCAACAACTAAGTCTAAGTGCAAGTGGGAGATTGTTGGTGTATATGCCCTTGGACCCATTATTGGTCCATCTTGTACTACTTGACATTGATATTTAATATATCATTCTGGCATTGTCCTTATTATGTTATGATTACATCTGTGATTATGTGCATGAATAATAATGTCCCTGGAGATAGATTGTATCTGTGCTCAAACGGTGTGTCCCTAGTCGAGTACCTGAGTGGATAAGGGACAGCTCTAGTACATGTGATAGTAGTATATGGGCTGGTTACGCACGGGGTGCTAACACAAGCATATGGATATATCAGTGGTGAATATACTGGACCGACTCGCTGTGAGGCTCTAACTTGGTGTCATGAGTTAAGCTCACAAGTGCAAGAGATGCATTGATCCCTTGACTTGAGGTCATTGACTCTTCTATATGGTTAGGGACATGCTTTGATACAACCTAACGCCTCACCGTAGTTGGGAGGTCATAACGATTGTCATTGGGTATGTCACGACCCAAATGAGAAGATTAATGGACAGACATAGGATTTGCCACTTCCTACGGGAAGATTGATATCTAAGGGGCCCCCCTATGGCTCCATGACTGAGAGTGTATGGCCATACCCAGGTGAAAGCCTGATCTAGTCATGACCATGAGATGTATTAGAACTAAACAATTGTTATTTTGTACCTAGCATTACCAAGAATATTATCTCTATTCCTGCTTTTGTCAGGAAAGGGTTTTCCTTTGAATGCAAGACTTCAAAGTGTTATCTTTCTCTTGATAATATTGTTTATGCTACTGGGTCAATTAACAATGGGTTATTCATGTTGGACATGGAATGTTCTATACAAAAGATTGATAATAAGAAAGCCAAGTATGCTGATGACAGCACCTTGCTATGGCATAGTCGTTTAGGCCATATTAACAAGAAGCGCATTAAGCGGTTGTATGATCATGGACTGCTGGGATCATTCTCCTATGAGGAGATTGATACATGCAAAGCTTGTTTAATGGGTAAAATGATGAAGTCTCCTTTTCCTTACAAAGGTCAAAGGGCTTCAGGTTTACTTGACCTTATACACAGTGATGTGTGTGGGCCATTTAGTAAACATGCCAGAGGTGGCTATTCATACTTCATTACCTTTACTGATGATTTCAGTAGGTATGGATATGTCTATCTAATGAGACATAAAAGTGAATCTTTTGACAAGTTCAAAGAGTTCAAAAATGAAGTACAGAATCAGCTAGGCCGAAATATCAAGGCACTTCGCTCAGATCGAGGTGGAGAATACCTAAGTCGAGAGTTTACTGACTATCTGAAGGAGTGTGGGATTATCTCACAGCTCACTCCACCAGGAGCACCGCAATGGAATGGTGTGTCCGAGAGGAGGAACAGAACCTTATTGGATATGGTTCGTTCTATGATGAGTCAGGCTACTCTACCTTACTCCTTTTGGGGATTTGCACTGGAAACAGCTACAAAGGTACTAAACCGAGTGCCATCCAAGGCAGTTTCAAAGACTCCATATGAGTTATGGTATGGGAAACAGCCGAGCTTGACATTTATTAAGATCTGGGGTTGCCAGGCTTATGTCAAAAAGCTTGCCTCTGGGAAACTAGAGAGCAGATCTGAGAAATGCATCTTTGTCGGTTACCCTAAGGAAACTAAGGGTTATTATTTCTACGATCCCAAAGAGAACAAAGTATTTGTTGCTCGGACGGCCATTTTTCTTGAGAAGGAATTTCTTCTGCAAGAGGCCAGTGGGAGAGAAATAAAACTGGATGAGAATCCAGAGGTAGGACAAAGTAGTCAAGCACAGTTGGATGAGCATGAGCCAGTTGATCAGGTTATTGAACAACCTGAGGCTCAGATATCATGGGAACCGCGAAGATCGGGAAGGATCCGTCGACAGCCTGAGCGCTATGACGGAGTCTACATCATTGATCATGATGAACCCCTCACTTATGCGGATGCGGTCAGTGGACCGGAATCAGCGAGATGGCTTGAAGCTATGCGAGCCGAGATGGACTCCATGTCAGATAACCAAGTCTGGGATTTGGTTGATCCGCCTCCGGGAGTAATCCCTATAGGGTGTAAATGGATCTTCAAGAAGAAGATTGACATGGATGGTAACGTGGTTACCTATAAAGGCAGGCTAGTTGCGAAAGGTTTCAAACAAATCTACGGGATAGATTATGATGAAACTTTCTCTCCTGTAGCCATGTTCAAGTCCATTCGGATCATTCTCGCAATAGCAGCATATTATGATTATGAGATCTGGCATATGGATGTGAAGACCGCTTTCCTTAATGGAAATCTGGATCAGGATGTGTATATGACACAACCTGAAGGTTTCACAAATCCATCAGATCGTCATAAAATATGCAAGTTAAAGAAGTCCATTTATGGACTTAAGCAAGCATCTAGAAGCTGGAATATTCATTTTGATGAATCAATCTGTGAATTTGGTTTCATCAAGAATGAAGATGACCCGTGTGTATATAAGAGGTTTAGTGGGAGCGTGATTACATTCCTAGTCCTCTACGTCGATGATATCTTAATCATTGGAAACGATATTCCTGAACTACATGCCGTTAAGGCATGGTTAAGAAAATGTTTCCAGATGAAAGATCTAGGAGAAGCAGCCTATGTATTAGGTGTGAAGATCTACAGAGATAGATCTAAGAGGCTTCTCGGGCTGTGCCAGAGTACTTACATCGATAAAGTCCTGGAGAGATTTCATTTAGAGAATTCTAAAAGAGGATATCTTCCAGTCAGACATGGTCTAAATCTTTCAAAGAGTCAGTGTCCGTAAACACAGACTGAGAAAGATGAAATGGACAAAACGCCTTATGCTTCGGCTATTGGGTCCATTATGTATGCGATGTTGTGTACTCGCCCAGACGTCGCTTACGGGTTAAGCGTGACCAGTCGATTCCAAAGTAATCCAGGTCAGGCGCACTGGATTGCAGTCAAGAACATTTTGAAATATCTGCGGAGGACCAAAGATATGTTCTTGGTGTATGGTGGTCAGGAAGAACTCAGTATTGAAGGATATACTGACGCTTCGTTCCAATCTGACCAGGATGATTTCCGATCGCAATCAGGCTATGTTTTTAGCTTGAATGGAGGTGCGGTGGTGTGGAAAAGTTTCAAACAATCTATTGTTGCTGATTCTGTTGGGGTATGCCCTTAAGGCTAATGTTTGAGGCCTGTGGGAATGTATCTGTATCATGTAATAAACTCTTAAGTTTATAAAGGCATGGTTGTTATTCAGTTAGCTACATTGTCTGCTGCAATAGTGTTCCTCTGAATAATGTCTCAAAGCTGTTCAGCTGGGCTGACATGCTATTATGTCCTTAGTCGATATATCTTGGTGAACATGAGACAGCCTTGATATGGTTAAGACTAATATGTGTTCTAATCTTATAGGATGCTTCGAGCATGGAATAAGATGTAGACTCATGGGTACATGGGATGTACTGGACAGACCCTACTAGGATGTTCAATTGTTTGTCACAATGTGAATATTCCTTGATTGCGACAAGTGGCACATTTCCTCTGACTTGAGATCACTTGTGTTTTCTAAATGATGATTGTCATTGTTTTGAGGTAGTTCAATATCATTTGAAACATAATGATTATAGACTATCTTGGATGGTGAGCTTGAGTCAGGTTAGGACACTAGTGATAGACATAGGATTGCCGTCTCCTTGTTTAAGGAGTGTGATGTTCTATAAGGGCCCCCTGGATGAGATGATTGAGAGAGTGTATGGCCATACCCAGGTGACAGTGTTCATCTGATCTAATCATGCTCATCATATTGGAGTTACAAGCTTGACAGGCTTGTCAAATAAGAACATCAAGTGGCAAAGGAAGTATGCATGCCTAGTGAATTGGATTCACACTTGTGCTGTGGTTTGGGTGAAGTCTTGGAAGACTCTTTCCTTTATATCGGGAGACAGTGATGTGTTGCTAGATACCCCTCACTGGTCGTGATAACGTGAGTTATCGTTACCGACATTTAAAGGAAACCCTTAGGGTCGCACAATTTGATGATATGGCTTCTTTAAGTCAGATCGTGTGGACTGAATTGTTTAGTTCAGTTTAAAGGGGTGTTAAGCTCTGATTGCGAGTGAGATCTGGTCTGATCATGTTTGATTGATTAGGGCTTTAGATCGGTAAGCTTCGATCGAGAGTTATGATGCTAGATCAGTGAGATCTAGAGCATCAAGAGATCAACGGTGATCTTGAACCTTGTGGTTCAATAAGATCGACCATTGCTTGGGCCGATTTGGTCTTAGACCAAAGTCACTTGAACCAGCTCATGTAATGAGCGCTTGGTTCAAATAATCGAAGAGAAGGAATTGCGGTTCACTTCATGTGAACGCATAACCGAAGTGAGTAATGGGTTACTATTTTTGGATAGCAACGCCCACGTTCATTACAACGTGTTTACTCTATTGGCGATCATCACTCTTGAACGAAGTCTCCTTCCTTCTCGTGTGAAAAAACTCTCTCGACGAGGGTAGAGGAACTTCTTCTTCGACAAGCCCAAGGATCTTATCCCCTCCATGCGCAAAGGACCCTTGAAGCTTTGCTAGCACAAAGACGACAAGGAGAGGCCATTCTTCATCGTGTGTGCGTCGACTAGGGAGAGGATCCCTTTCGCTCCTTGCTTCCAATACTTCATCCATAGATGGCGATGGTATGAATCTTATTGGCACTCGTAATCGTTTTTCATAGTTGAATATATATCATGCATAATGATCCCTAAAACCCCTATTTCCGCTGCGATGTAACACATGCGCCATTAGGGTTTTCTCGCTCCCCCTCGAAGGGGACTCCTGCAATTGGTATCAGAGGCAGGTTAAAATGCATGATAATATGTTTGCTGTGATTTGTGATCCTTGTATGCGCCATATTGCTAGATCTAGGCTACATGCGAACCTTTACTTGTTGTGTATTGTAGTTGACGCATGTAGTAAGGTAGCGCTTCTATATGTTCTTGTTGATGTTTTCTTAAAAACTCAAACGACTTGCGCGCACACCATTAGATCTAAGTGCCGCCTGCATTAAACCCTTAGACGGGTTATTAGGGTTGAAATCATCCCCTGTGTTAGATCCAAACAGTCTGATCAGACCATCTGACAGCCTGAATGGGTCGACCAGTTAGCACTTTGGCGCAAGCCTATGGTGGCTATAGGTCGACTGCAGACAGGTGTGTAGCGATGTCTGATTGAGACACCCAATGAACGCACCTGAGTTAGGCCCGGGGTCACGCCCGCTTGCCAGACCTCAGTGTGGTCGTTCAGCCCTGGCGCATGCATGGTTGACCTTATGGTCAACACAAGTCAGTTAGGACTTGGTGCATGCAAGGGCAGTGGATTTGACTAGGTTGGTTGAGTGGATCCCTAGTAATGGACCGTTGTAAGGTTGTAGGGGAAATAAGGAAAAAATTAAAATTGATCCCAAGGGGTTTTCGAAAATTTTAATTTTTATGATGGATCACATGATGCTGATTGGATGCATATGTTTGTCTATTTAGTCTTATGTGGGCTGCTCATATTAATTGTGTGCTGTGCTGGGGCCTGCGTGCCTGTATTAAATTGTAAATTAATTATTGTGATCTGCGCATCACTGTGTTTTAATTTATAAATGTTAGTGACCTGCGTGTCACTCTTGTCTAGATAGTTAAATTTGTAATTTAATTAGACAAGAGCACAAAGCACACTTGGCAGAGGCGCATGCAGCAGTGGCTGGACCAGGTGGGAGGTCCAGGGTTCGACTCTGGGACCAGGCGCAAATTCCTGGTGGGCGCACCTGTGCTGCAGATGGCGCTTGGGCCCAAGTTTGGGCCAGATGAGCAGCAAAAGACCCATGAAGAGCAAATGAAGACTTAAGTTAGGTTAAGGTCTTCTAGGGCTATGGGCTTTTACCACATAAGATACATGCTTTCTTTTATTGCTTAAATATTGGAATTGCATGATCAAATTATCTTCTGCTATCACCATAGGAATTGCATGATAGGCAAGAAGATAAAAGACCGTTAAAATCCAACGCTAAAATATCAAGCTCGTAAGCCTTCTGACGCGAAACCTCACTGTTCTGATTATCGTTGGAGCCGTGTTGTACCCACTCAGTGGGCACGTCCATCTATCTTCAGAGGGTGTGGGATTACACCTGTGTGTTACAGAGTAGGGATTTATCCCTTCTCGTTGCTCAGCATAGCACATGGTGGTCCAGGGAGTAGGTCGGGTCAGCTTGACCGTGTAGGCTACATATGTGGCGCATATGGTAGCACATGGAGGCAGCCATCTGTGGGATCAGAGACTGTGTTGTACCAACTCAGTTGGCACAGTCTGCTGGATTGCCCAGATGAAGGGGAATCGCACGGGTTGGCGATTGGCTGGGACGCCTACCAGAAACTAGTGCTTGTACTCTCTGTGCATCTTATCTCGCCTGAGCGGGACGCGGAGACCAAGTATGAAATCTGGATCCCATCTCACTAAAAGAGTTCTACTCTTTCGGGCTGTTTTGCTGGATTTTTCACGCCTGATAAAATAGTGAGAAAAAGAATCTTTCTTAAGTCCTGATCGATTCTTATACATTGATACTGACCTTGCTGTTCTTGCATTGTTGTAGATACCTGCAGCAACGAACACCATGAACTTCAATGTGCGATCCCTACTGGAAAGGGAGAAGTTTGCTGGGCCAAACTTCTCTGACTGGTTTGGACACCTTAAGATCGTTCTTAAGGCAGAGAGGAAACTGTATGTCCTCGAGACGGCGATACCGCCGCAGCCCGCTCCGAACGCCGCAAGGGCGGTTCAGGAAGCCTATGAAAAGCACGTCAATGATAGCATTGATGTCGCTTGCCTGATGCTAGCGTCTATGACGCCACCGCTGCAGCGTCAGCATGAGGATATGTCAGCTATACAGATTATAGCAAACCTCAAGATGCTGTATGCTGCACAGGCGAGGACTGAACGCTATAATTTGACTAAGCTCTTCTTTCAGAGCAAACTGGCTGAAGGGAGCCCAGTGGGAGCTCACGTGCTCAAGATGATTGGGCACAAGGAGGCTCTGGAGAAACTGGGGCACACCATCAACCAGGAGCTTGCTGTGGACATTATTCTGCAGTCTCTCCCGCCATCATTCGACGCGTTCATTATTAACTTTAATATGAACAAAATCGATTGTACGCCGGCAGAGCTGTTGAATATGCTCTTGACTACTGAGGAAACTCTGAAGGGTAAGCCTTCAACCTCTGTCTTGATGGTTCCTTCTAGGAACAAGAAGAAGGGGAAGAAGGGCAAGGCCCCGGTCAAGAATTACAGCAAGGCTCTGAAGCAGAAGGTGAAGCGGTCCAAGGAATACAGGTGTTTCCACTGTGGCCAGCTGGGTCACTGGAAAAAGGACTGTAAAGCGCTCCAAGGAGACAAGAGGGGAAGCTTTGCTTCTGGCTCAGGTATATTCGTGACTGAGGTCATGTTTTCTTCTTCTATATCATGGGTGTTGGACACTGCATGTGGAGTTCACATTTGTTCAAATGTGCAGGAACTCAAGAGAAGAAGGCAGGTGGGACAGCATGAGGTGGACCTACGCGTTGGAAACGGGGCACGGGTTGCTGCTGTTGCTGTAGGAGACTACTTCATTTCTTTACCATCTGGAATTGTATTGGAACTAAACAGTTGTTACTTTGTTCCCAGTATAACTAAAAATATTATCTCCATTCCTGCTCTTGTCAGGAAGGGATTTTCCTTTGAATGCAATATTTCAAAGTGTATTTTGTCTTTAGATAATATTGTTTATGCAACTGGTTCAATTAACAATGGGTTATACATGTTGGACATGGAATGTTCGATACAGCAAATTGATATTAAGAAAGCCAAGTATGCTGATGACAGCACCTTGCTATGGCATAGTCGTTTAGGCCATATTAACGAGAAACGCATTAAGCGGTTGCATCATCATGGACTGCTGGGATCATTCTCCTACAAGGAAATTGATACATGCAAGGCTTGTTTAATGGGTAAAATGACGAAGTCACCTTTTCCTCACAAAGGTCAAAGGGCTTCAGGTTTACTTGACCTTATACACAGTGATGTGTGTGGGCCATTTAGTAAACATGCCAGAGGTGGCTATCAGTACTTCATTACCTTTACTGATGATTTCAGTAGATATGGGTATGTCTATCTGATGAGACATAAGAGTGAATCTTTTGACAAGTTCAAAGAGTTCAAGAATGAAGTACAAAATCAGCTAGGCCGTAATATCAAAACACTTCGCTCAGATCGAGGTGGTGAATACCTAAGTCATGCGTTTACTGACTATCTAAAAGAGTGTGGGATTATCTCACAGCTCACTCCACCAGGAACACCGCAATGGAATGGTGTGTCCGAAAGGAGAAATAGAACATTACTAGATATGGTTCGTTCTATGATGAGTCAGGCTACTCTTCCATACTCCTTTTGGGGTTTTGCACTGGAAACAGCTGCAAAGGTACTAAACCGAGTGCCATCCAAGGCAGTTTCTAAGACGCCATATGAGTTATGGTATGGGAAACAGCCGAGCTTGACATTTATCAGGATCTGGGGCTGCGAGGCTTATGTCAAAAAGCTCGCCTCTGGGAAACTAGAGAGCAGATCTGACAAATGTATCTTTGTCGGTTACCCTAAGGAAACTAAGGGTTATTATTTCTTCGATCCCAAGGAGAACAAGGTTTTTGTTGCTCGGACGGCCATATTTCTTGAGAAGGAGTTTCTTCTGCAAGAGGCCAGTGGGAGAGAAATAAAGCTGGATGAGAGTCCAGAAGAAGGACAAAGTGACCAAGCACAGTTGGATGAGCCTGAGCCGGTAGAACAGGTTATTGAACAACCTGAGGCTCAGATATCACGGGAACCGCGAAGATCGGGTAGGATCCGTCGACAGCCTGAGCGCTATGACGGAGTCTACATCATTGATAATGATGAACCCCTTACTTATGCGGATGCGGTCAGTGGACCGGAGTCAGCGAGATGGCTTGAGGCTATGCGCGCCGAGATGGACTCCATGTCAGATAACCAAGTCTGGGATTTGGTTGATCCGCCTCCGGGAATAATCCCTATAGGCTGTAAATGGATCTTCAAGAAGAAGATTGACATGGATGGTAACGTGGTTACCTATAAAGGCAGGCTAGTTGCGAAAGGTTTCAAACAAATCTACGGGATAGATTATGATGAAACTTTCTCACCTGTTGCCATGTTTAAGTCTATTCGGATTCTTTTTGCGATAGCTGCATATTACGATTATGAGATCTGGCAAATGGATGTGAAAACAGCTTTCCTTAATGGAAATCTGGATGAGGATGTGTATATGACACAACCTGAGGGTTTCACTAATCCAGCGGATCGTCATAAGATATGCAAGTTAAAGAAGTCCATTTATGGACTTAAACAAGCATCAAGGAGCTGGAATATTCGTTTTGATGAATCAGTCACTGATTTTGGTTTCATCAAGAACGAGGATGACCCGTGTGTTTATAAGAGGTTTAGTGGGAGCGTGATTACTTTCCTAGTCCTCTACGTCGATGACATCTTGATCATTGGAAATGACATTCCTGAAATGCATGCTGTTAAGGCATGGCTGAGGAAATGTTTCCAGATGAAAGATTTAGGAGAAGCAGCCTATGTGTTAGGTGTGAAGATCTACAGGGATAGATCTAAGAGGCTTCTCGGGCTGTGCCAGAGTACTTACATCGATAAGGTCCTGGAGAGATTTCATTTAGAGAATTCTAAACGAGGATATCTTCCAGTCAGACATGGTCTGAGTCTTTCGAAGAGTCAGTGTCCACAAACACAGACTGAGAAAGATGAAATGGACAATACGCCTTATGCTTCGGCTATTGGTTCCATTATGTATGCGATGTTGTGTACTCGCCCAGACGTCGCTTACGGGTTAAGCGTGACCAGTCGTTACCAGAGTAATCCAGGTATGGCGCACTGGATAGCAGTCAAGAACGTTTTAAAATATCTGCGGAGGACCAAAGATATGTTCTTGATATATGGTGGTCAGGAAGAACTCAGTATTGAAGTATATACTGACGCTTCGTTCCAGTCTGACCAGGATGATTTCCGATCGCAATCAGGCTATGTTTTTAGCTTGAATGGAGGAGCAGTGGTGTGGAAAAGTTTCAAACAGTCAACTGTTGCTGATTCCACAACAGAAGCCGAGTATGTTGCAGCCTCGGAAGCATCCAAGGAGGCAGTGTGGATTCGTAAGTTCGTGAGAGAACTTGGTGTCGTTCCTTCGAGTGCAGATCCTTTGGTTATCTTTTGTGATAACACTGGAGCAATCGCACAAGCAAAGGAACCACGGTCGCACCAGAAGTCCAAGCACATACAAAGACGGTTTCATTTGATCAGGGAGATCATTGATCGTGGCGAGATCAAAGTATGCAAGGTTCATACAGATGACAATCTGGCAGACCCGCTTACCAAGCCTCTGGCGCAGCAGAAGCATGAGAAGCACTGTAATAATATGGGTTTGAGATTTCTCAACCATTAGATTAAGTGCAAGTGGGAGATTGTTGGGGTATGCCCTTAAGGCTAATGTTTGAGGCCTGTGGGAATGTATCTGTATCATGTAATAAACTCTTAAGTTTATAAAGGCATGGTTGTTATTCAGTTAGCTACATTGTCTGCTGCAATAGTGTTCCTCTGAATAATGTCTCAAAGCTGTTCAGCTGGGCTGACATGCTATTATGTCCTTAGTCGATATATCTTGGTGAACATGAGACAGCCTTGATATGGTTAAGACTAATATGTGTTCTAATCTTATAGGATGCTTCGAGCATGGAATAAGATGTAGACTCATGGGTACATGGGATGTACTGGACAGACCCTACTAGGATGTTCAATTGTTTGTCACAATGTGAATATTCCTTGATTGCGACAAGTGGCACTTTTCCTCTGACTTGAGATCACTTGTGTTTTCTAAATGATGATTGTCATTGTTTTGAGGTAGTTCAATATCATTTGAAACATAATGATTATAGACTATCTTGGATGGTGAGCTTGAGTCAGGTTAGGACACTAGTGATAGACATAGGATTGCCGTCTCCTTGTTTAAGGAGTGTGATGTTCTATAAGGGCCCCCTGGATGAGATGATTGAGAGAGTGTATGGCCATACCCAGGTGACAGTGTTCATCTGATCTAATCATGCTCATCATATTGGAGTTACAAGCTTGACAGGCTTGTCCAATAAGAACATCAAGTGGCAAAGGAAGTATGCATGCCTAGTGAATTGGATTCACACTTGTGCTGTGGTTTGGGTGAAGTCTTGGAAGACTCTTTCCTTTATATCGGGAGACAGTGATGTGTTGCTAGATACCCCTCACTGGTCGTGATAACGTGAGTTATCGTTACCGACATTTAAAGGAAACCCTTAGGGTCGCACAATTTGATGATATGGCTTCTTTAAGTCAGATCGTGTGGACTGAATTGTTTAGTTCAGTTTAAAGGGGTGTTAAGCTCTGATTGCGAGTGAGATCTGGTCTGATCATGTTTGATTGATTAGGGCTTTAGATCGGTAAGCTTCGATCGAGAGTTATGATGCTAGATCAGTGAGATCTAGAGCATCAAGAGATCAACGGTGATCTTGAACCTTGTGGTTCAATAAGATCGACCATTGCTTGGGCCGATTTGGTCTTAGACCAAAGTCAATTGAACCAGCTCATGTAATGAGCGCTTGGTTCAAATAATCGAAGAGAAGGAATTGCGGTTCACTTCATGTGAACGCATAACCGAAGTGAGTAATGGGTTACTATTTTTGGATAGCAACGCCCACGTTCATTACAACGTGTTTACTCTATTGGCGATCATCACTCTTGAACGAAGTCTCCTTCCTTCTCGTGTGAAAAAACTCTCTCGACGAGGGTAGAGGAACTTCTTCTTCGACAAGCCCAAGGATCTTATCCCCTCCATGCGCAAAGGACCCTTGAAGCTTTGCTAGCACAAAGACGACAAGGAGAGGCCATTCTTCATCGTGTGTGCGTCGACTAGGGAGAGGATCCCTTTCGCTCCTTGCTTCCAATACTTCATCCATAGATGGCGATGGTATGAATCTTATTGGCACTCGTAATCGTTTTTCATAGTTGAATATATATCATGCATAATGATCCCTAAAACCCCTATTTCCGCTGCGATGTAACACATGCGCCATTAGGGTTTTCTCGCTCCCCCTCGAAGGGGACTCCTGCAGATTCCACAACAGAAGCCGAGTATGTTGCAGCCTCGGAAGCATCTAAGGAGGCAGTGTGGATTCGTAAGTTCGTTCAGGAACTTGGTGTTGTTCCTTCGAGTGCAGATCCTTTGGTTATCTTCTGTGATAACACTGGAGCAATCGCACAAGCAAAGGAACCACGGTCGCACCAGAAGTCCAAGCACATACAGAGACGGTTTCACTTGATCCGGGAGATCATTGATCGTGGCGAGATCAAAGTCTGCAAGGTTCATACAGATGACAATCTAGCTGACCCGCTTACTAAGCCTCTGGCGCAGCAGAAGCATGAAAAGCACTGTAATAATATGGGTTTGAGATTTCTCAACCATTAGATTAAGTGCAAGTGGGAGATTGTTGGGGTATGCCCTTAAGGCTAATGTTTGAGGCCTTGGGATTATATCAGTATCATGTACAAACTCTTTGTTTATAAAGGCAATGGTTATTATTCAGGTTGTTACATCATCTGCTGCAATATGTATACTTCTGAATAATGTCTCAATGCTGTTCAGCTTGGCTGACATGCAGTATTGTCCTTAGTAGAGATATCTTGGTGAACATGAGACAGCCTAGATATGATTGAGACTAATATGTGTTCTAATCTTATAGGATGCTTCGAGCATGGAATAAGATGTAGACTCATGGGTACATTGGATGTACTGGACAGACCCTACTAGGATATTCAATTTCTTGTCACAATGTGAATAATCCTTGTATGCGAACAAGTGGCATATTTCCTCTGACTTGAGATCACTTGTGTTTCTAAATGATGATTGTCATTGTTTTGAGGTAGTTCAATATCATTTGAAACATAATGGTTATAGACTATCTTGGATAATGATCATGAGTCAGGTTAGGACACTAGTGATAGATATAGGATTGCGGTCTCCTTGTTTAAAGGAGTGTGATGTTCTAATGGGGCCCCCCTTTGGATGAGATGATTGAGAAAGTGTATGGCCATACCCAGATGACTATGTTCATCTGATCTAATCATTCTCATCATATTGGAGTTACAGGCTTGACACGCTTGTCCAATAAGAACATCCAGTCGCAAAGGAAACATGTATGCCTAGTGAAGTGGATTCACACTTGTGCTGTGGTTTGGGTGTAGTCTTGGAAGACTCTTTCCTTTATATTGGGAGACAGTGATGTGTTGCTAGATACCCCTCGCTGATCGTGATAATGTAAGTTATCGTTACCAACATTTAAAGGAAACCCTTAGGGTCGCACAATTTGATGATATGGCTTACTTAAGTCAGATCGTGTGGACTGAATTGTTTTGGTTCAGTTTAAAGGAGTTTAAACTCTGATTGTAAGTGAGATCTGGTCTGATCATGTTTGATTGATTAAGGCTTGAGATCGGTAAGCTTCAATCGAGAGTATTGATGCTAGATCTGTGAGATCAAGAGCATCAAGAGATGAACGGTTAGATCTGGAGCCTTAGGGTTTAATTATGATCTAGACCAAAGGCTTGGCTTAATTGGTCTTTGAACCAAACCAAAAGGAACCTGTTCACATGAGTGAATGCATGGTTCAAAGTGAGGATGCGTTTTGGTTGGTTCGTGAACGCATGAGTGGATGCGTTAAGCGTTTGCTATTTTTGGAAGTTCCAAAAATGAATGCACGCCTCCACGTTCCAAAACGCTCGCCCCTCTTTTGGTCTTGCACTTGTGTGGCTCGTCGACACGAGGTGTAGAGAAGCATTCGGCCAAAGGAGAGAACTACTCTCGCATCTCATCTTCCTTCACACGACAAGGATACTTGGAGCCTTGCTAGCACAAGAAGCAACAAGGAGTAGGCGATCACATCTTGTGTGCGGTGCCTTTGGAGAAGAAGCGTTTGCATCTTTCTCTTCCAAATCGCCATCCAAGCGAAATGGCTATGGTATGAATCCAAACTATATGAAGTTGATCATATATTCTTGCAAAAGATGTTTAGAAACCCTTGCTTCCGCTATGCTAGTTTTATATGCGCCTCCTACTAGGGTTTCGCCCCCTTTATCTGGGGACTTTCAATTGGTATCAGAGCAGGTTGTTGTATGTTAATATGATTGCTTCATGTTAATGTGTGATCCTTGTTTGCGTAGATCTAATTTATATCACATGCGAAACTACATGCTAGGTTTTAGATGTTGGCGCATGTGTGATATTCATGTTTATGCATGATTATGTTGGCGCTTGTTAAAGCTTTTGTTTTGTCAAAACTTGTATCTTGCGCGCCCCACATTAGAACTAAGCAGCACCTACTATAAACCCTTAGACGGGTTGATAGGGTTGAAGTCATCATCTAGTTAAGATCCAAACAGTCTGATCAGACCATCTGACAGCCTAGATGGGTCGACCAGATGGCACCTGTGCGCAAGCACGAGGTGGCTATAGGTCGACTGCATACAGGCGTGTAGCGATGTCTGGTTGAGACAACCAGTGAATGCGCATGAGTTGGGCCCGGGGTCACACCCGCTTGCCTGAACTCATGAGTGTCGTTCAGCCCATCTGCATGCATTGTTGGCCACTGGGTCAACTCAAGTCAGTTAGGACTTGGTGCATGCAAGGGCAGTGGATCTGACTAGGTCAGATGAGTGGATCCCTATTGATGGACCGTTGTAAGGCAGTAGGGCACATAAGAAAAATAAAATTGATTCCAATGGGATTTCGAAAAATTTTATTTTCTTGTAATGGATCACATGTTGATTGTATACCATGATGCTTGTCTATTTTATCTTATGTGGGTTGCCCTTTTAATGTGTGCTGTGCTGGGGCCTGCGAGCCTGGATTAAATTGTAAATTATTATAATTGTGATCTGCGCATCACATTTTAATTAATTTATTGTGTAATTGACCTGCGTGTCAATCTTGTCTAGATAGATTAAATTGTAATTTAATCAGACAAGAGCACAGAGCACACATGGCAGAAGCGCATGCAGCTTGAGGCTTAACCAGGTGGGAGGTCCAGGGTTCGACTCTGGGACAGGCGCATTTACCTGGTGGGCGCACCTGAGCTGCAGTGGGCGCTTGGGCCCTGGTTTGGGGCCAAATGAGATGCAAAAGACCCATGAAGAGCTCAAGTGAAGACTTAAGTTAAATTAAGGTCTTACTTAGGTTTATGGGCTTTTACCACATAAGATCAGCATGCTTTCTACTTATTGTTTATATAATTAGAACTGCATGATTTAATCTTCTACTATCGCCATAGGTTATGTATGATAGTTAAGAAGATAAAAGACCGTTAAAATCCAACGCTAATATATCAAGCACGTAAGCCTTCTGACGCGAAACGTCACTGTTCTGACTATCGTTGGGGCCGTGTTGTACCCACTCAGTGGGCACGCCCATCTATCTTCAGACGGTGTGTGATTACACCTGCGTGTTACAGAGAAGGGATTTATCGCTTCTCGTTGCTCAGCATAGCACGTGGTGGTCCAGGGAGTAGGTCAGGTCAGCTTGACCATGTAGGCTACATACTGAGCATATGTGAGCTATATGGAGGCAGCCATCTGTGGGATCAGAGACTGTGTTGTACCAACTCAGTTGGCACAGTCTGCTGGATTGCCCAGATGAAGGGGAATCGCACGGGTTGGCGATTGGCAGGCATTGCCTACCAGAAATTAGTGCTTGTACTCTCTGTGCATCTTATCTCGCCTGAGCGGAACGCGGAGACCAAGTATGAAATCTGGATCCCATCTCACTAAAAGAGTGTTACTCTTTCGGACTGTTTAATGGATTTTTCAGTCAGATAAAATAGTGAGAAAAGAATCTTTCTTAAGTCCTGGATTGATTCTAAACATTGATACTGACCTTGCTGTTCTTGCATTGTTGTAGATTACTGCAGCAACGAACACCACGAATTTCAATGTGCAATCCCTACTGGAAAGGGATAAGTTTGCTGGGCCAAACTTCTCAGACTGGTACGGACACCTTAAGATTGTTTTTAAGGCAGAGAGGAAACTGTATGTCCTCGAGACGGCTATACCGCCTCAACCCGCTGCGAACGCCGTAAGGGCGGTTCGCGATGCCTATGAAAAGCATGTCAATGATAGCATTGATGTCGCTTGCCTGATGCTTGCATCTATGACGCCAGAGCTGCAACGTCAGCATGAGGATCTATCTGCTATACAGATTATAGCAAACCTCAAGATGCTGTATGCTGCACAGGCTAGGACTGAACGCTACAATTTGACTAAGCTTTTCTTTCAGAGCAAACTGGCTGAGGGGAGTCCAGTGGGAGCTCACGTACTCAAGATGATTGGGTACAAGGAGGCTCTAGAGAAACTGGGACATACCATCAATCAGGAGCTTGCTGTAGACATCATTCTTCAGTCTCTCCCGGCTACTTTCGATCCGTTCATCATTAATTTTAATATGAACAAGATCGACTATACCCCGGCAGAGTTACTGAACATGCTCTTGACTACAGAGTTGACTCTAAAGGGAAAGCCTTCAACCTCTGTCTTGATGTTTCCTTCCAGGAACAAGAAGAAGGGGAAGAAGGGCAAAGCCCCTGTCAAGAGCTACAACAAGGCTCTGAAACAAAAGGTTAAGCGGTCGAAGGAATACAGATGTTTCCATTGTGGCCAGCTGGGTCACTGGAAAAAGGACTGTAAAGCGCTCCAAGGAGACAAGAAGGGAAGCATCGCTTCTGGCTCAGGTATTTTTGTGACTGAGGTCATGATATCTTCTTCTTCTATTTCATGGGTGTTGGACACTGCATGTGGAGTTCACATTTGTTCAAATGTACAAGAACTCAAGAGAAGAAGACAGGTGGGACAGCATGAGGTGGACCTACGAGTTGGAAACGGGGCACGGGTTGCTACTGTTGCTATAGGAAACGGGGATATCTTCTTGTGGCCAGCTGGGTCACTGGAAAAAGGACTGTAAAGCGCTCCAAGGAGACAAGAAGGGAAGCATCGCTTCTGGCTCAGGTATTTTTGTGACTGAGGTCATGATATCTTCTTCTTCTATTTCATGGGTGTTGGACACTGCATGTGGAGTTCACATTTGTTCAAATGTACAGGAACTCAAGAGAAGAAGACAGGTGGGACAGCATGAGGTGGACCTACGAGTTGGAAACGGGGCACGGGTTGCTGCTGTAGTTGACATGCCCCAAAACAAGACCTAACCTAGCCGTCACTAACATCTTTGTCCATGCTCGGCTCCAAGGTCCTCCAATCCAAGGGAAAGCTCTCATACCCTATAAGCATCTCTAGGAAAACCTAGAAGCACTCCTAGAGGTTTGGCCAAGCCCTCTTTGATGCCGCCACCTTCAAGTTGGTCAAAGCAAGGTGGATTTACCAATGGTGATGATAAAACCTTAATCTTTAATTTATAAAATAAAGAAAAAGAAAGAGCGACACATAGGCCAAATACAAATACATTACAGGCATACAATGGGCTTGACTATGACTACAACACCATGCCCAAACAAGATTCCTATCTCATGCTTTTCTATATGCTCATGAAAAACATAAAATCTGAATTTTAATTTTTCATCAAAACATATCTCTTTTCCTCAACCTCTTATCACAAATCCTTTGGTTATTTGTTTATCTCAGGAGTCTACAAGTGGCATACCCATTGCCCTTCTTGCAATCCTTAACTTGCTAAGATTAGGGCAATCACCCAGTCCATGCCCCGCATAATCTCAACACTGTTCGAGTCTCGCAAGTCGCTCTAATATCACTGTTGTGAAAACATGGGGATTTTAAAATTTTACATACATCACAGATACATATAGCGGAAGCAAATCTCCTAAATAGGCCAGTCCGAAAAACCCAGAAGATCGATGCTTGCGAGGGGGTCGACATGATGAGTAAGAGATAGTACCTCAACGCAATTGATGTAGAAATGATGTAGGCGCCCAAGTGTTTGCCCTCTATTGTCTCGCACATAGCTGATGCTTGAGTTCTCTTCTTCCACGCCCGGTGCTAGGCTCAAGAAGAAGATCCACGCCAACGAAGTCCCTCTTGATCATGTGCGCCACCCACAAGGAGGAGGATGCACCAAGAGGAAGAAGAAGGGAGGAAGCCGCCAAGCCTTCTTGCACCTTGTGCCAGGGGAAGGAAGAGGAAGGTACTTGCGGCCTTCTGATGGAAGAAGAGCTCCAAAGCTTGCGCCCCTTTGATGTTCACGCCTCCAAGAGATTGTACAGCAAGAGGGGTCGGCTCGGGCCTCTTTTATAAGAAAAAGAGGCGGTTTGGGTAAAGGGGAAAGTCTAGGTGATTAGGGCATGATTCATGGAGTTTAATCAATCAATTATCTTGATTGATTCGTTGATTCCATATGTGTATAAGCCTTGGCTAAGCAAACCAATGCCACATGCGCTTAACACCTTCCTAATGAAGGAAACTTCCCATCCATGCACCAAGACCAATTCAAGACATGATGGAAGTTTTCCTAATGAGGCTTGGGCGCAAGTCCTAGTCCAATTAGGACTCCAATTATGTCAATAATCAGCCCCACTTGCGCCCTTCATATCTCAATCAATATCTCAAGTGATCAAATCAAATCCAAACCAAATTAATCACTTGTAAGGTACCAATCATGCAATAGGCGCCAATCCTAGTCTAACTAGGACTCCACATGCGCCTATCCCATATTATCTTCCCCATTATACCCTTTAACCCAATTATCTCTTCATGGCAACTTATTAGCAAGCCCATTGGGTAATGGGCCTAGCCCAAACTTCATTATACAAGCTAACCAAGTTTTTGGATCCCATCAAAGTCACCCAAGGTCAAATGAGGCTAACCATGGTTAATTTTGGTCAATATGTCAAATATGAAGTTTGGCTCCAATAAGCTTCTTCCATCTCATTAGGCCCATTGGCACTGATCAAATCTCCCAAATAGATCCGAGTTATGAAATAACTCAATCCGAAGGCTATCCGATCAATATGAAAACTCGAGCATCATAGTGTGTGACCTTGTAGGTTCCTCTGATGTTGGTAGCAATGAACTTATGTCATCACAAGTAGTGAGTGGCACCTAGTAGTGCATCGCTGCTACCCAAGTCTTCGGAATAGATATCGAGATCGACATCCCCATCATCGCAACAAGGTACCAATGCATTACAGTTCCTTTGCCAACTGATATCTGATTGGACAAGTGTGTCACCACTTGTTTTCACCCAATCTCATGGTTATGACTAAATCGGGTTCTCACCCAGGTATAGCTATACACTTTCAGTCATAGAGCCATAAGAGGGCCCCGTGGATATCAAGCTTACCTTGGGAAGGGGCGAATCCAATATCTGTCAATTGATCTTTTCATATGAGTCATGACATACTGAATGACAATTGTTATGACCTCCCAACTACGGTGAGGTGTTAGGTTGTATCAAAGCATGTCCCTAATTATATGGTAGTGTCAATTACCTCAACTCAAAGGATCAATGCATCTCCTGTCACTTGTAAGGTTAAAATCTGGCTCCAAATTAAGCCTCACAGTGGGTCGATCCAATATATCTACCATTGATATACCAATATGTCTGCGTTATCACCTGTACCAAAGCTATCCAATATCCACTAAGGTACTTGACCGGGGATAGAGTTTGAACACAGATTTGGAGAATAATGAAGTGGAATAAGGTACTTAACCGGGGATCCAATATATCTACCATTGATATACCCATATGTCTGCGTTATCACATGTACCAAAGCTATCCAATATCCACTAAGGTACTTGACCGGGGATAGAGTTTGAACACAGATACAATCTGTCTCCAGAGATATTATTTTGTAAGTACATAATCGCAAATGTAAACAAAGCATAATAATGACAATGCTATAAAGATATATATAAGATATCAATGTCAAATTGTACATAAGATAGACCAACAATTGGTCCTAAGGGCATTTACACCAACAATGGATGAGTCAGTGACCTCATGTCAAAGCATCAATGCATCTCTTGTCACTTTTGAGGTTAACTCATAACACCAAGTTAGAGCCTCACAGTTGGTCGGTCTAGTATATCCACCACTTATATACCCATTTGTTTGTATTAGCGCCTCGCGCCTAACTAGCTCATATACCAGTCTCTGTTGGGAAACCCTAGGGATATTTTATAAATTTTGGCATTATAGAGATTACATACGCAGCGGAATAAAATCCCTGAAACAGGCCAGTCCCAAAAACCCAATGAAGATCGTCAAGCGATGGGGTCGACACGATGTGATAGAAAATACCTCAAGAGCAAAGTGAGAAGCCGATGTCGAGGTAGGCACCTAAGTGTTCGCCCTCTACAGTCTCACACACATGGATGCCTCGAGCTCTCTTATTCCTCGCTAGGTGCTAGCCTCGGGAAGAAGATCCAAGTCTTAGGTCACCTTCTTCAAATATTGCGCCACCTTCAAAGGGAAGATGCGCCAAGATAAGAAGGAGAGTAGATGAAGAAGATGCCACCAATGCCTTGAAGTCCTTGCGCCAAGAGGGAAGGAGGATGAAGGCTTACGGCTTGATGGAAGAAGGATGCGCCGCCCTTGTTACTCTCGCCCCCTTACTTGCTCACGCCTTCAAGAGAGTTAATGTATCAAGTGGGGGCGACAAGGGGTCTCTTTTATAAGAGCAAGAGGTGGTTTGGCATAGGCTTAGATCATGACAAGTGTGCAGCTAGGATAAGGGGTTGACAATTAGGGTTTGTGGTAAGGAAAGTCTCCAAGACTTTACCATAAATCTCATTCAACCTATCCATGTTTGCCCAAGTGCCATATCAGCCCCAAGACATGCCTTAGAGGCATTCATCCCATCAAAGGATGATGGGCTAGGTGCATAATGCTTCCTAATGAAGCAAAAGGCGCCTCCCTCACCCCATTATGCCCTTAGGTGCCAATGGGGTGAGATTTCTCCCTATTATACCCTTTTTGTCTCTTGTCTCTTCATGACAACTTATTAGTGAGCCCAATTAAAAAATGGGCATAGCCCAAAGTCCATTATGCATGTTAACCAAGCTATTAGATCCAATCCAATGTAACCCAAGGTCAAATGAGTCTAACCATGGTTAATTTGGTTAATATGCCAAAAATGGAAGTTGGCTCCAATAAGTTTCTTCCATCTCATCAGGCCCATTGGCGCTGATGAAATTTCCAAAATAGATCCGAGTTATCCAATAACACGAACATAAGTCTTCCCGATCAATACGAGAACTCGAGTATCTTGGTGTGCGACCCTGTAGGTTCCTTTGATGTTGGCAGTGCTAACCTAAGGTCATAACCAGCAGTGACTGGCACCTAGCAGTGCATCGCTGCTATCCAAGTCATCGGAATAGATATCGACATTGACATCCACATTATCGCAACTAGGTACAGATACATTATAGTACCTTTGCCGAACTGATATCCGATTGGACAAGTGTGTCATCACTTGTTTTCACCCAATCACATGGTCATGACTAAATCAGGTTTTCACCTGGGTATGGCCATACACTTTCAGTCATAGAACCATAGAGGAGCTCCATGGATATCATGCTTCCCTTAGGAAGGGGCAAATCCATTGTCTGTACATTGATCTTCATATATGGGTTATGACATACTCAATGACAGCCTTTATATCCTCCCAACTACGGCGAGGTGTTAGGTTGCATCAAAGCATGTCCCTAACCATGTAGAAGAGTCAATCACCTCAAGTCTAAGCATCAATGTATATCTTATCACTTGTGAGAATAACTCATGACACCAAGTCATTACCTCACAGCGAGTCTGTCCAGTATATCCACCACTGATATACCCACATGTCTGCATTATCCTCTATATGCAATGAAAAACTACAAAACCAGATTTTAGTTTTCATTAGAAAACTTGTTCGTTAAATCTCCGCGATCTATTCGAAAATTCAAATCTTTCGTTTTCTCTCAGGAGTCTACAAGAGGCCATATATACCCCGATTATCGATGCCACTTGTAATCCCTAACTCGTACGGATTAGGGCAATCTCTAGTCCATGCCCTGAAATCTAGATACAAGTCTCACACCATGGGTCTATCCCATGAATATGACGAGAAATAAATTCTCACACATAGGGTCTATCCCCATGTGTAGAAACCGAAAATCATGAATATCATAAGAGCGAGAAATAACAAACCTACTATTTTTCTACACATAAAACTTGGCATAAAGATTTTCGAAAAAATTTTCTATGACATGCGCATGCTAGAAAAATCCATACATCGATGTATCTCATAAGTTGGCTCTGATACCACTATTGGGAATCTCCGGGCTTTTTAAAATTGAAAACAGTAGAAGCGAGCCCGAAACGAGATTCCTAATTCAACAATAAGGACCGTCTTACGAAGAATACAAAGGATGTGATAGGGGTATACCTCACTTAGCAGTTTGATGCTGGCGATGGCTGAGACGCGCAAAGGCCTGTCCTCTACAATCAAGAACACACGAACTGCCTCAAGACTCCTCTGCTCCGCGCACGTGCTAGCTTCGGGAGAAGAGATCCACGCCTCTAGCTTCTTCTCTACTTGTGCCAATCTCGAAGACCACGTGCCAATAAGAAGAGGAACCGTTGGTGACAAGGAGTGGGCAGCACTATAACTTGTCCCAACCTTGATGCAAAAAATTTTTTTTTGTCGTCACCTGCAAGACCCTCATGCCAGGAGCAGAGGGGAGGCGACAACAGGAGAGAAGAAAAGAGACTGGTGCAAGAATCTCCCAGGTAGGCCTCTCTATTTATAATAGAAGCGCCAGCTCCTCTTTGGAGATTTTTCCCATGCGGGACTATGTACATATGCGCCTTCTCACAATTAAGCATCATGGGTTCGAATCCCCGCATACGCAATTAATTGTAAATTGCGCCCAAGCATAGGCGCCTGCTCACAATTAAGCGTCATGGGTTCGAATCCCCGTAGACACAATTAATTGTAAATTACGCTCAAGCTTATTAATTAGCCAAGAGATGAATTCTCTTGCCAATTAATAGTTTTATTTTATTCATGTGACTAAAGTGCAAAGCCCAACCTTGCACTAAGACCCTTGTTTGACACATTTTGACACCTCAGGTCAACAGAGGTCAAACGTGGTCCACTAGAGTCAACTAGTGGTCAAACATTAACAAAATAAAGTCTCATCTCCTCATAAGAAAAACCATAGCATCAGCTTCCCAAAATGATCCAAATCATACAATGATCCAATCAGAGGCTAACCGATCAATACGGAGTCTCTAGCGTCTAGGTGTGCGACCCTATAGGTCCCTCTGACGTTGGCAGTGATGACCCATTCATCACAAGCGGTGAGTGGCACCTAGCAGTACATCGCCGCTACCCAAGTCATCGGAATAAATGTCGCCATCGACAACCTCAAACTGTGATAAGGAGTAAGAGTATCCATGTCCCTTTGCCAGGCTGATCGTCCAAGTTGGACAAGCGTGTCACACTTGTATATTCCAACAATGATGGTCATGACTAAATCAGGCTAAACCTACGTGTGGCCACACGCTTTAAGTCATGCACCATCTAGGGGCCCATGGGCATCAAGCTTCCCTGTAGGGAAGGGGCAAATCCTTTATCGGCAAGATGAACCTCTCGTATTACTTAAGATATACCCAATGACAACCGTTATAACCTCCCTATTACGGCGAGGTGTTAGGTTGTATCAAAGTACATCCTTTACAACACAAAGATACAATCTTCCTCAAGTCAAAGGACAGATACAACTCTATCACTGTTAGATTCTTCTTGAGACACCAAGAAGAACTCTCCCGGCGGGTCGGTCCAGCATATCTCCCTTGATACACCCTTATGCCTACATTGAGCAACCTGTGCTAACCAGGGCATACACGAGTCTCACCCGCACCATAGCTGTCCCCTATCCACTATGGTACTTGACTCGGGACATAAGCAAACTGAGATAGTAATATCTCGAGGGACATCATCATGTAAACAAACATATGCGCAGATGTATAATAAACCATGACAACGACAATGCCAAGATATCTATAAATATCAAAGTATGTAGTACATTTGTCTAGACCAAAACATAGGTCTTAGGGCATAACACTAACACTAAAGTCGTCAGGGTCAGACTGGAATGACACATTAGTGTAGCCCTAAACACTGAGCTCTTCCTGTCCCCTATATACCAAGAACAGATCCTTAGTTCTTCTTAGATACTTAAGGACGTTCTTTACAGCCACCCAGTGCTGCAGACCTAAAGCACCCATAAGGCAGCTATTTATTCATTGATTATGACTCTAAATTCTGCACTTGAATGCTGAATTTTTCCAATATGTTTTCAGCCTGGTTTATGTGCTTAACCTGTATCAAATTGTAGTCTTCAACTGGCATTATTTTCTGCACATATATATGCTGCAATTGTTTTTTTTTTTTTTTTGAATTAGCCCTGATATACTGTTTTCTACATGCTGAGGTAGTATTCCTGCATTGCACTTAAACGATAGTCATTTCCAGCATTAATTTTCCTGTTTTATCATCATGCGCTATTTTAACGCAAGTGAATTAATTTTTCATTGGAAAGCTTACAAAAGAATCACCCTTAGACCTGAAAGTTTTACTACCTTTGTTTGGTGTAATCAACATAAGGGTAGAGCCGTGTTAGACCATCTAGTTAGTTTTAATGCTATATCTGCTAGGGCTATTGATAATTTTGGTCTGATCTCAGAAAAACACAGACATCCATATACCATATTCTAGGAAGAATATAGAGTTACCACCTTAGTTAACTTTCAATGTCTTGTCCCTATTCAACTGGATGGTATAAAATTCAACTGGATGGTATAAAATTCAACATTTGGTGTGATGTTCTCAGCTTAGAAGGTTTTGATATCTTGCTAGGTAATGAATTCTTTCGTAGTGTTCAAGCCTATCATCATAAAGAACCTTTGTCCTATTGTGTCAACTTTAGAGGGTTAAAACACATCATCTATCCTAGCAGTCTGGAGTCAACACAAGCTAGCACTAAGACTATTCATGATATGATGAATAAACAATTTGATAATATGAATAAATAGTTTGATGATATGAAACAACTATTAGAAAGAATTAGTGAGTTGTGCCGACAACAAGAGTCCAATCAAACCATAGAAGTCACCCAACCACACACCGAGGCTAAGAATCAGCCTAACCCTTTAGGTGATTTGAACCTAGAATACACCAATAAACAAGATGACACCTCAAACTATGACCACATAGGGACAACCCAATTTGAGCCTAAGTTAGAACTTGAACTTAAAGACATTAGGCTAGACTTAAACATAGAGGATACAAAAGAACAACTTGAACCCTTAGAACAAATGTCCCTAGGAACTCAACCCTTAATTCCCTATGAAACAAGTTCTCCTCCACCTATAGAACTAGAACTCCTTGAGCAACTTGAGCCTACTCAAACCATAGACAATGAAAACTTAGGTCCAAACCAACTTGATCTTAGTGCGTCCAAGGAAGTTCACCCACTTAGCCAATCCAAAGACTTAGGGAATGTCTCTGTAGATAGATTCAAGCCTAAACCTATAGACTTCATAGGGTTTGACCAAAACTTAAGAGAAAAGACACCTCTTGCCATAGATAATCCAAAACCACAACTCTTAGGCCATTCTAAACCTATTGACTTAGGAGATTTGCACCTTGACCCATTCAATTTCAAGTCCTGTCTTTTAGGTCCTTCTACCCATACCCTAAAACCACCTTTAGGGCCAACCCTGCTTGAAAGAATTGAAAGCAATTATGCTTTGTGTACTTTTCAAATTGAGCACATTGATTTTATTATTCCAAGCAACTTAGATGCTAGAATCCCTTATTTCAAGTTTACTAATGAATATGGCCGAGAAAGGGAATTCAATGCAGGTATCCCTGATTTGCAGCTTGGACAATGGAGATTGACTCTTGCCCCTCCAGAACTTCTTCACCACTGCAATTCTTCGGGGAAGAATTTTTTTCCCCCGGGGAGAATTGATGGGGGTAGAAACCACAAGCCATGAAAATACAAATGGAGTCTACAAGTGCCATAGACGAAGACTCGGAGGATCACGAATAAGCTAGCATGGTCACTCTTAAAGCTTGCTCAATAATGGAAGAACTACTTCAACCACCTCAAGCGTTGCTCAAGAGATTCAAGCTCAAAGAATAAGTTGCTATAGAATCTTAAACACCCATGCAAGCTAAGAAGGAAACAAGCAATGAGATAATGTTCGGCTAGCTCCAGATCAGCCAATTAAAGACCAGTCAATATTCATCTTCAATCCAAGGCCAGTCAACGCTCATCTTCAACGCTGCAACAAAGGAAGTCCTAACGTTACCTTCGCTCAGCCAACAAAGGATCTCATCCATCGGCCAACGCTCATCAAGGGATAAATCTTCTCCAGCCAAGCTTGAAATCCCCGATAACATGCAGACCCATGAAGGAAAGATTAACGTTGCAGCCATCCTCGCTCAGCACACGCTCACAAGGAAACTCTCCAACGTCTCTCTGCTGCAATCAAAGAAGGAAATAGCAACGTCTCTCTCGCCAAGAACCAGCTCTCAACAGCAAACTTCTCCCTATATATCATGCTACTTCTTTGTAATAGATAGAATGTTTTTTGAATGAAAGAAATAGTTTTCTTCTAACGGAATCGGATGTTTCCCATCCTCTTCCCCTCAGAGGTGCTTGGGTCACCTAGCCAAGTGACGAGTGTTCCCAGAATTTTTGAAACTTCGGAACCTCCCTGCCGACGATCCAACCGTCTGGTCGCCACGCAACTTCAGCCAATACGCCTCTTTCTCAAGGCGAAGCTTCAGCCGCTAGCATCTGCCCATCCACCCCACCGATCGCCGGAATCGAAACTCTGACCACATCCCCTGTTCTCACCCTGCTGCCGCCCTAGTTCCGCCATTCACCGTCGCCCTCCTCCGACCGGCCACCGTCCGACTCGAAACTTCAGCCATGTCTTCGCACCCTTCACATGAACCTCTAGTTGTAGCAGGTTCTGACTTGGTGCATCACCAGACGTCCGGTGACTGCCCTGCTTCACGCGCGGACCTGCCCTGTTCCATCTGAACGGTTGCTGCTTTGCCTCCTCCAGAGTTCCGACGCCATCCGTGCCTCCTCCACCACCTCCTATCGGTGCTCCGACGTCTTCAGCACCATCTCTTCTTGACTCCAACACCACCGATGAATGATCCATGCCCCAGTGCCATTGATCGACGCTGACTCCCTCCCTCTGTTTCTCATACTCGTTGCTTCCAGTGTACTGTTGCTCATAATACTAATTTGATTACGCTTATTTATGCAGGTGCTTTAAGCAATAGGTGGAGCAAAAGTCCAGAACCTGGAAAAGATTACGATGGACACATCTTGTTCTATCAATTGGAGTAGTCCACGTGAATCAAGACTCAACAGATCTACCAAGGATGCATAGCATTTTTTGATATATGGATAACTTCTGCAGTTCTTTCAATCCAGTAATCTGACTAGGCTACTTTGTATAGCCATTTTAAGAATTTGGCGCAACAACAATCTTTACGTGTGGCATAGTAATGAATTACAAATGTTGTTCTACCACTTGGGCTAGTTAAGCCAACTCCAAACTCATCAGATCAACATAGGAGACCTGCCAACTTTTGAAGAATGATACGATTCTGTACTGAAATTCTGCTACAGGTTCATGGACTAATCTGATTATCATTCTTTGTGCAGGTATTTTAAGAAGTCGGGCAAAGGAAACGCTTCATTTTGTGCATGACTAGAAAGACCAAACATTGTTCAATCATCCAAAACAATTGGATCGAATCCAAATCCAACCAATCACTCTGCAAACCATGGCAACATTTGCATTCTGATAAAAATATTGCACTGTCTTAATTTTTTGATTCAACTAGCTATTTTGTTGCAGACTTTCTAATTGCTTGACAGTTATCTACCCTCCAATTTTCATGTGATTTAAGAGTATTCGTCTTGTTCTACATGCTGGTTTAATCCGTTCCAATTTTTTGATGCATGGATTTTCCTACAAGGCATAGCTACTTTTCTTAAGTGATATTTTTTTTAGCACTAAAATTCTCGCTGCTTATTGTATTCTTAGGTTTTAATTACTTTTTTTTAGTTTGTCTATCACGTGTCTCCACCCCACATCACCATGATATAGAAGTAGAAAGGTTGACTTCAATAACATATATACCTGAGCTAGAAGTGATGGCCAAGCCTTTCTTCTCCTCATTCTGAAGTTGCTTGCAGTCCCTTCTCCAGTGGCCCTACTCGCCACAGTGGAAGCACCTCTGGTCCTTTGACTTATTTTCCCTTTTCTTCAATGCTTTGGTAGGACCTTAGCATTGCCCTTAGCACGTGCCTTTCCCTTCTTCTTTATCTTCTTGGTCGTAGGGACTAAAAGAACATAATTGGGTTTAGCCTTACCCATCTCATGCTCGGCTGTTTGGAGCATATTTAGTAGTTCCTCCCTTGTGCATTCAATCCGGTTCATGTTGAAGTTTATAATAAACGGACTGAAGCTAGAGGGCAGGGATTGCAGAATAAGATCCACAACCAGCTCGTTGTCTATGGTGTGTCCTAGTCTCCTGAGATGATCCAAATTCCCAATCAACTTGAGAACATGGGGTCTCATTGTTGCACTTTCAGATAACTTGCACCGAAAGACTGCTTTGGCAGTGTCATATCTCTCTGTTCTAGCCTGAGCCTCGAACATCAATTTCAAATGAGTAATCATTTGAAACGCATTCTGCTCCTCATATTGCACGTGAAGTTCTGGTGCCATAGTGGCCAGCATAAGACATGCTACCTCCAAAGAGTCATCTTGATGCTTTCTAAAAGCATCTCTGTCTGCCGCTCGGGCATTAGGTGCTAGTGTCACCGGAAGAGGCTGCTCAAGGACATATAGCTTCTTTTCGAGCTTGAGGGCTATCCTCCAGTTCCAATGCCAGTCCATAAAGTTGGATCCAACCAACTTATCCTTATCTAAAAGGGATCGTAGTGTCAATCTGCCAGTGTTCGCAGCCATTGTTCTACAACAACTAAGAAACAGCAGATTAGTACTACTTGAAGTCATTTAAACTAGACTTGTCTTATATGACCATGGCTCCCACTATTTTAATCGAATTGACAACCCACAAAGTCAATCGGAAAATTTAAGATTTCCTAGTGAGATGAGATCCTTATTCCACATGAGGCTTCGCGTCCCACGAGGGTGGGATGAGATGTACAAAGTAACCCATGTTTCCTAAGGTGGGCACGTCGACTGATTGCTCCTAGCAATCCCCTTATTGAGATAGTATAGGCATTTCATGTCCAGCGAGGGCTGGATACAGCATGAAACCCTAACTTCTCAACGATGCCGCTAGAGTTTTATCATGTGCCCAGCACATATAAAAATCTAGTAAAGTCTGTTCCTAATTGTTATGCCTAGGGCCAACAAGTTTCCTTGCGAAGGCATGCCCGGTTAAAACGGGCTGGGGAAACCATTGCCACCACACACCTTCTAAAGATAAGTGGGTGTGTCCCATGAGGGTGGGAAATAGTTCACAACACCACTGATCGATAGTTTGATGAGGGCTATGCATTAGAAGGCTACTATACTTGATATTTTATTTGAGGGTTTTTGAAGTCTCATCAACTCTGTTTTATCTTATGTCTAACCGTACAGGCATACAATCATATAGTAATAACATAATGATAAAACATCACATGCACACTTTAGCAGATAATGAAAGCAGTAAAGGGATGATGTGATCATAGCCCATTCAAGACATTGTACCAACCCATGCCAAAAGGAGGTTCAACACTTGACCTAGGACTCAAGCCCTAAGACTAGACCTAACCTAGCCGACCTCTAGAGTTGATCTTCAAAGTTGGCTCCAAGGTCCCTCAAGGGTGAACTGCCACCTTGCAAGTGTCAAGAAAGCTAGCTCACAAGCCCTAAAGCTCGGCCACGCTATTCTTGTGCCACCAAGCAAACTTACGCCACCACCTTTGATGCTTGTTGCGCCACCATGCACCGTGCTCCAAGTAGATGCGCCACCCTAATCTTCTTATTAATTAAAAGGAAAAGAAAAGCGGCACGCAGGCCTCACAAGGATATGTTAGTGTTATGCCCTAAGACCTATCTTTTGGTCTAGACATATGTACTACATACATTGATATTTATAGATATCCTGGCATTGTCGTTGTCATGGTTTATTATACATATACGCATATGTATGTTTACATGATGATGTCCCTCGAGATATTACTATCTCAGTTTGCTTATGTCCCGAGTCAAGTACCATAGTGGATAGGGGACAGCTATGGTGCGGGTGAGACTCGTTTATGCGCTGGTTAGCACGGGTTGTTCAACGCAGACATAAGGGTGTATCAAGGGAGATATGCTGGACCGACCCACCGGGAGAGTTCTTCTTGGTGTCTCAAGAAGAATCTAACAGTGATAGAGTTGTATCTGTCCTTTGACTTGAGGATGATTGTATCTTTGTGTTGTAAAGGATGTACTTTGATACAACCTAACAGCGAGCCGTAACAGAGAGGTTATAACGGTTGTCATTGGGTATATCTTAAGCAATACGAGAGGTTCATCTTGCCGATAGAGGATTTGCCCCTTCCCTACGGGGAAGCTTGATATCCATGGGCCCCTAGATGGTGCATGACTGAAAGCGTGTGGCCACACGCAGGTTTAGCCTGATTTAGTCATGACCATCGTTGTTGTAATATACAAGTGTGACACGCTTGTCCAACTTGGACGATCAGCCTGGCAAAGGGACATGGATACTCTTATTCCTTATCACAGTTTGAGGTTGTCGATGGCGACATTTATTCCGATGACTTGGGTAGCGGCAATGTACTGCTGGGTGCCACTCACCGCTTGTGATGAATGGGTCATCACTGCCAATGTCAGAGGGACCTACAGGGTCGCACACCTAGATGCTAGAGACTCCGTATTGATCGGTTAGCCTCTAATCGGATCGTTGTATGATTCGGATCATTTTGGGAAGCTGATGCTATGGTTTTTCTTATGAGGAGATGAGAATTTATTTTCTTCATGTTTGACCACTAGTTGACTCTAGTGGACCACGTTTGACCTCTGTTGACCTGAGGTGTCAAAATGTGTCGAACAAGGGTCTTAGTGCAAGGTTGGGCTTTGCACTTTAGTCACATGAATAAAATAAAACTATTAATTGGCAAGAGAATTCTTCTCTTGGCTAATTAATAAGCTTAAGTGCAATTTACAATTAATTGCGTCTGCGGGGATTCGAACCCATGACGCTTAATTGTGAGTAGGCGCCTATAATTGGGCGCAATTTACAATTAATTGCGTATGCGGGGATTCGAACCCATGACGCTTAATTGTGAGAAGGCGCCTATGCACATATCCCCGCATGGGAAGATCTCCAAAGAGGAGTTGGCGCTTCTATTATAAATAGAGTGGCCTACCTGGGAGATTCTTGCACCAGTCTTTTTCTCCTCTCTTGTTGTCGCCTCCCCTCTGCTCCTGGCATGAGGGTCTTGGAGGTGACGACAAAAAGAAAATTTTTGCATCAAGGTTGGGACAAGTTGTAGTGCTGTCCACTCCTTGTCGCCAACGATTCCTCTTCTGCTTGGCGCGTGGTCATCGAGATTGGCGCAAGTAGAGAAGAAGCTAGTGTAAGGGTCCCCTTCAAGGGGGAGCGAAACCCTAGATAGGCGCATAACAAAAATTTTGAGCGGAAGCAAGGGTTTCTCATGATCTTTTGCATGTCATATGATCAACTTTCATGAACTAGTATAGATCAGAAAAGATTCATACCATGGCCATCGCTTTGATGGAGCTTTGGAAGAAGATCGCAAAAGGGCTTTCCTCCGAAGGTACCGCACACAAGAAGATAGATGGCGCCTCCTTGTTGATCCTTGTGCTAGCAAAGATCTTCAAGTCTCCTTGTCGAATGGAAGGGAAGAGGAGATGTTTTCTTGGCCGAGAGCTCCTTGTCGTCAACCCCTTCGATCACACGAGAGTGTATGCGTCAAGAGGAATGGGCGACCAATTTTAGCGAAGAGAAGTGAACGTGAGGCGTTGAGAGGCTATTTTGGAAACCGCCACTTCCAAAAATAGCAAGCCTTCACTTCATGCGTTGATGCGTTCACCCAAGTGAACCGAACGCACATTCTTCTCCCCTTTGAACCATGCGCTCACGTATGAGCCGGTTCATATTGGTTTGGTTCAAAAACCAATCAAGCCAAGCCTTTAGTCCAGATCAAATTAAACCCTAAGGTTCCAGATCTGACCGTTCATCTCTTAATGTTCCTGATCTCACCGATCTAGAATCATCTCTCTCGATCGAAGCTTACCGATCTCAAGTCCTAATCAATCAAACATGATCAGACCAGATCTCACTTACAATCAGAGTTTAAATCCCTTTAAACTGAACCAAAACAATTCAGTCCACACGATCTGACATGAGTAAGCCATATCATCAAATTGTACGACCCTAAGGGTTTCCTTTAAATGTAGGTAACGATAACTTACGTTATCACGATCAGTGAGGGGTATCTAGCAACACATCACTGTCTCCCGATATAAAGGAAAGAGTCTTCGAAGACTACACCCAAACCACAGCACAAGTGTGAATCCACTTCACGAGGCATACATGTTTCCTTTGCCACTGGATGTTCTTATTGGACAAGCGTGTCAAGCCTGTAGCTCCAATATGATGAGCATGATTAGATCAGATGATCATAGTCACCTGGGTATGGCCATACACTTTCTCAATCATCTCATTCGAGGGGGGCCCCTTTAGAGCATCACACTCCAATCAAGGAGACGGCAATCCTATATCTATCACTAGTGCCCTAACCTGACTCATGATCATTATCCAAGATAGTCTATAACCATTATGTTTCAAATGATATTGAACTACCTCAAAACAATGACAATCATCATTTAGAAACACAAGTGATCTCAAGTCAGAGGACATGTGCCACTTGTTGCAAACAAGGATTATTCACATTATGACAAGCAATTGAATATCCTAGTAGGGTCTGTCCAGTACATCCAATGTACCCATGAGTCTATATCTTATTCCATGCTCGAAGCATCCTATAAGATTAGAACACATATTAGTCTCAATCATATCAAGGCTGTCTCATGTTCACCAAGATATCTCGACTAAGGACATAGAGCATGTCAGCCTAGCTGAACAGCATTGAGACATTATTCAGAAGCACACTTATTGCAGCAGACAATGTAACAAACTGAATAACAACCATCGCCTTTATAAACATAAGAGTTTATACATGATACTGAAAGAATCCCAAGGCCTCAAACATTAGCCTTAAGGGCATACCCCAACAATCTCCCACTTGCACTTAATCTAATGGTTGAGAAATCTCAAACCCATATTATTACAGTGCTTCTCATGCTTCTGCTGCGCCAAAGGCTTGGTAAGCGGGTCTGCCAGATTGTCATCTGTATGAACCTTGCAGATTTTGATCTCACCATGATCAATGATCTCCCGGATCAAGTGAAACCGTCTCTGTATGTGCTTGGACTTCTGGTGCGACCGTGGTTCCTTTGCTTGTGCGATTGCTCCAGTGTTATCACAGAAGATAACCAAAGGATCTGCACACAATGGAACAACACCAAGTTCCTGAACGAACTTACGAATCCACACTGCCTCCTTGGATGCTTCCGAGGCTGCAACATACTCGGCTTCTGTTGTGGAATCAGCAACGATAGACTGTTTGAAACTTTTCCACACCACAGCTCCTCCATTCAAGCTAAAAACATAGCCTGATTGCGATCGGAAATCATCCTGATCAGATTGGAACGAAGCGTCAGTATATCCTTCTATACTGAGTTCTTCCTGACCTCCATAAATCAAGAACATATCTTTGGTCCTCCGAAGATATTTTAAAATGTTCTTGACTGCAATCCAGTGCGCCTGACCTGGATTACTTTGGAATCGACTGGTCACGCTTAACCCGTAAGCGACGTCTGGGCGAGTACACAACATCGCATACATAATGGACCCAATAGCCGAAGCATAAGGCGTATTGTCCATTTCATCTTTCTCAGTCTGTGTTTGTGGACACTGACTCTTTGAAAGATTCAGACCATGTCTGACTGGAAGATATCCTCTTTTAGAATTCTCTAAATGGAATCTCTCCAGGACTTTATCGATGTAAGTACTCTGGCACAGCCCGAGAAGCCTCTTAGATCTATCCCTGTAGATCTTCACACCTAATACATAGGCTGCTTCTCCTATATCTTTCATCTGGAAACATTTTCTTAACCATGCCTTAACAGCATGCAGTTCAGGAATATCGTTTCCAATGATTAAGATATCATCGACGTAGAGGACTAGGAAAGTAATTACGCTCCCACTAAACCTCTTATATACACACGGGTCATCTTCATTCTTGATGAAACCAAACTCACTGATTGATTCATCAAAACGAATATTCCAGCTTCTTGATGCTTGTTTAAGTCCATAAATGGACTTCTTTAACTTGCATATTTTATGACGATCTGATGGATTAGTGAAACCTTCAGGTTGTGTCATATACACATCCTGATCCAGTTTTCCATTAAGGAAAGCGGTCTTCACATCCATTTGCCAGATCTCATAATCGTAATATGCTGCTATCGCAAGAATAATCCGAATTGACTTGAACATGGCTACAGGAGAGAAAGTTTCATCATAATCTATCCCGTAGATTTGTTTGAAACCTTTCGCAACTAGCCTGCCTTTATAGGTAACCACGTTACCATCCATGTCAATCTTCTTCTTGAAGATCCATTTACAGCCTATAGGGATTACTCCCGGAGGCGGATCAACCAAATCCCAGACTTGGTTATCTGACATGGAGTCCATCTCGGCTCGCATAGCTTCAAGCCATCTAGCTGACTCCGGTCCACTGACCGCATCCGCATAAGTAAGGGGTTCATCATTATCAATGATGTAGACTCCGTCATAGCGCTCAGGCTGTCGACGGATCCTTCCCGATCTTCGCGGTTCCCGTGATATCTGAGCCTCAGGTTGTTCAATAACCTGTTCTACTGGCTCAGGCTCATCCAACTGTGCTTGACTACTTTGTCCTTCTTCTGGATTCTCATCCAGCTTTATTTCTCTCCCACTGGCCTCTTGCAGAAGAAATTCCTTCTCAAGAAAAATAGCCGTCCGAGCAACAAATACCTTGTTCTCTTTGGGATCGTAGAAATAATAACCCTTAGTTTCCTTAGGGTAACCGACAAAGATGCATTTCTCAGATCTGCTCTCTAGTTTCCCAGAGGCGAGCTTTTTGACATAAGCCTCGCAACCCCAGATCTTAATAAATGTCAAGCTCGGCTGTTTCCCATACCATAACTCATATGGAGTCTTTGAAACTGCCTTGGATGGCACTCGATTTAGTACCTTTGCAGCTGTTTCCAGTGCAAATCCCCAAAAGGAGTAAGGTAGAGTAGCTTGACTCATCATAGAACGAACCATATCCAGTAAGGTTCTGTTCCTCCTCTCGGATACACCATTCCATTGCGGTGTTCCTGGCGGAGTGAGCTGTGAGATAATCCCACACTCCTTCAGATAGTCAGTAAACTCTCGACTTAGGTATTCACCACCTCGATCTGAGCGAAGTGCCTTGATATTTCGGCCTAGCTGATTCTGTACTTCATTTTTGAACTCTTTGAACTTGTCAAAAGATTCACTCTTATGTCTCATCAGATAGACATAACCATATCTACTAAAATCATCAGTAAAGGTAATGAAGTATGAATAGCCACCTCTGGCATGTTTACTAAATGGCCCACACACATCACTGTGTATAAGGTCAAGTAAACCTGAAGCCCTTTGACCTTTATGAGGAAAAGGAGACTTCGTCATTTTGCCCAATAAACAAGCTTTGCATGTATCAATCTCCTCACAGGAGAATGATCCCAGCAGTCCATGATCATGCAACCGATTACTGCGCTTCTTGTTAATATGGCCTAAACGACTATGCCATAGCAAGGTGCTGTCATCAGCATACTTGGCTTTCTTATTATCAATGTTTTGTATAGAACATTCCATGTCCAACATGAATAACCCATTGTTAATTGATCCAGTAGCATAAACAATATTATCTAAAGAAAGAACACACTCTGAAATATTGCATTCAAAGGAAAATCCTTTCCTGACAAGAGCAGGAATAGAGATAATATTCTTGGTAATGCTAGGTACAAAATAACAATTGTTTAGTTCCAATACAAGTCCAGATGGTAATTGTTGGGGTATGCCCTTAAGGCTAATGTTTGAGGCCTTGGGACTCTATCAGTATCATGTATATAAACTCTTATGTTTATAAAGGCAATGGTTGTTATTCAGTATGTTACATTGTCTGCTGCAATGAGTGTGCTTCTGAATAATGTCTCAATGCTGTTCAGCTAGGCTGACAGGCTGTAATGTCCTTAGTCGAGATATCTTGGTGAACATGAGACAGCCTTGATATGATTGAGACTAATATGTGTTCTAATCTTATAGGATGCTTCGAGCATGGAATAAGATGTAGACTCATGGGTACATTGGATGTACTGGACAGACCCTACTAGGATATTCAATTGCTTGTCACAATGTGAATAATCCTTAATTGCAACAAGTGGCACATGTCCTCTGACTTGAGATCACTTGTGTTTCTAAATGATGATTGTCATTGTTTTGAGGTAGTTCAATATCATTTGAAAGATAATGGTTATAGACTATCTTGGATAATGATCATGAGTCAGGTTAGGACACTAGTGATAGATATAGGATTGTCGTCTCCTTGTTTAAGGAGTGTGATGTTCTAGAGGGGCCCCCCTAAATGAGATGATTGAGAAAGTGTATGGCCATACCCAGGTGACTATGTTCATCTGGTCTAATCATGCTCATCATATTGGAGTTACAGGCTTGACATGCTTGTCCAATAAGAACATCCAGTGGCAAAGGAATCATGTATGCCTTGTGAAGTGGATTCACACTTGTGCTGTGGTTTGGGTGTAGTCTTGGAAGACTATTTCCTTTATATCGGGAGACAGTGATGTGTTGCTAGATACCCCTCACTGATCGTGATAACGAAAGTTATCGTTACCGACATCTAAAGGAAACCCTCAGGGTCGCACAATTAGATGATATGGCTTACTTAAGTCAGATCGTGTGGACTGAATTGTTTGGGTTCAGTTTGAAGGGATTTAAACTCTGATTGTAAGTGAGATCTGGTCTGATCATGTTTGATTGGTTAGGGCTTGAGATCGGTAAACTTCGATCGAGAGATTGGATGCTAGATCGGTGAGATCAAGAGCATCTTGAGATGTGCGGTTAGATCTTGAGCCATTTGGTTCATAGAAGATCTAGACCAAAGCTTGGCCTAATTTGGTCTTTGAACCAGACCAATTTGAACCGGTTCACATGTGTGAACGCATGGTTCAAAGCCTCAGTGCGTTTTGATCGGTTATTAGATCATCAAGGCGCATGGCTTCCATTTATGGTAAGTCATGAAGGCCTTTTTCAAAACGCTCTAACGCATATGCGTTGCTCTCTTCGCTTCAATGCCTTGCACTTTCGTGTAGAGGAGTTTGACGAGAAGGAGTGGATTTTGAGAAGGAGCTCTTGGCCAAAGAAAGAGACATCTCATCCCTTCCATACGACAAGTACCTTTGAAAGAACCTTGCTAGCACAAGGATCTCAAAGAGTAGCCGACTTCATCTTGTGTGCGCGCCGTTTGGAGGAGATCTATTTTGTTCTCTTGATTCCAAGTCGACACCCACACAATGGCTATGGTATGATCTTATTTGGTTAAGTTGATCATATGCTCTTACTTGCGATCTTATGAAACCCTTGCATCCGCTGCAAAAGTTCTATGTGCGCCCCCTTTTAGGGTTTCACCCCCTTGCGCTCCCCCTTGAAGGGGACTCAACAGTAATGAGATGTAATATTCTCCTACAGCAACAGCAGCAACCCGTGCCCCGTTTCCAACTCGTAGGTCCACCTCATGCTGTCCCACCTGTCTTCTTCTCTTGAGTTCCTGTACATTTGAACAAATGTGAACTCCACATGCAGTGTCCAACACCCATGAAATAGAAGAAGAAGATATCATGACTTCAGTCACAAAAATACCTGAGCCAGAAGCAATGCTTCCCTTCTTGTCTCCTTGGAGCGCTTTACAGTCCTTTTTCCAGTGACCCAGATGGCCACAATGGAAACACCTGTATTCCTTCGACCGCTTAACCTTTTGTTTCAGAGCCTTGTTGTAATTCTTGACAGGGGCTTTGCCCTTTTTCCCCTTCTTCTTGTTCCTGGAAGGAAACATCAAGACAGAGGTTGAAGGCTTTCCCTTTAGAGTCTCCTCTGTAGTCAAGAGCATATTCAGCAACTCTGCTGGAGTACAATCAATCTTGTTCATATTAAAATTAATAATGAACGGATCGAAAGAGGCCGGGAGAGACTGCAGAATAATGTCTACAGCAAGCTCCTGATTGATGGTATGCCCCAGTTTCTCTAGAGCCTCTTTGTGCCCAATCATCTTGAGCACATGAGCTCCCACTGGACTCCCTTCAGCCAGTTTGCTCTGAAAGAAAAGCTTGGTCAAATTATAGCGCTCAGTCCTCGCCTGTGCAGCATATAGCATCTTGACGTTCGCTATCATTTCTATAGCAGACATATCCTCATGCTGACGCTGCAGCTGTGGCGTCATAGACGCTAGCATCAGGCAAGCGACATCAATGCTATCATTGACATGCTTTTCATAGGCATCCCGAACCGCCCTTGCGGCGTTCGGAGCGGGTTGAGGCGGTATAGCCGTCTCGAGGACATACAGTTTCCTCTCAGCCTTAAGAACAATCTTAAGGTGTCCGTACCAGTATGAGAAGTTTGGCCCAGCAAACTTCTCCCTTTCCAGTAGGGATCGCACATTGAAGCTCATGGTGTTCGTTGCTGCAGGAATCTACAACAATGCAAGAACAGCAAGGTCAGTATCAATGTTTAGAATCAATCCAGGACTTAAGAAAGATTCTTTTCTCACTATTTTATCTGGCTGAAAAATCCAGCAAAACAGCCCGAAAGAGTAAAACTCTTTTAGTGAGATGGGATCCAGATTTCATACTTGGTCTCCGCGTCCCGCTCAGGCGAGATAAGATGCACAGAGAGTACAAGCACTAATTTCTGGTAGGCAGTCCCTGCCAATCGCCAACCCGTGCGATTCCCCTTCATCTGGGCAATCCAGCCGACTGTGCCAACTGAGTTGGTACAACACAGTCTCTGATCCCACAGATGGCTGCCTCCATATAGCTCACATATGCTCAGTATGTAGCCTACATGGTCAAGCTGACCCGACCTACTCCCTGGACCACCACGTGCTATGCTGAGCAACGAGAAGCGATAAATCCCTTCTCTGTAACACACAGGTGAAATCACACACCGTCTGAAGATAGATGGACGTGCCCACTGAGTGGGTACAACACGGCTCCAACGATAGTCAGAACAGTGAGGTTTCGCGTCAGAAGGCTATCGAGCTTGATATTTTAGCGTTGGATTTTAACGGTCTTTTATCTTCTTAACTATCATGCAAACCCTATGGTGATAGCAGAAGATAAATAAATCATGCAAGTCTAATTATTTAAACAATAAAAGAAAGCATGATGATCTTATGTGGTAAACGCCCATTAAGCCTAGGTAAGACCTTAAGTTAACTTAAGTCTTCACTTGAGCTCTTCTTGGGTCTTTTGCCTCTCATCTGGCCCAACCCAGGGCCATAGCGCCCAGTGCAGCTCAGGTGCGCCCACCAGGTAAATGCGCCTGTCCCAGAGTCGAACCCTGGACCTCCCACCTGGTCAAGCCACTGCTGCATGCGCCTCTGCCATGTGTGCTCTGTGCTCTTGTCTGATTAAAATACAATTTAATCTATCTAGACAAGATTGACTCGCAGGTCAATTACACTTTATAAATTAAATGACATGTGATGCGCAGATCACAATAAATATTAATTTACAATTTAATCCAGGCACGCAGGCCCCAGCACAGCACACATAATTGGGCAACCCACATAAGATGAAATAAACAAGCATCATGGCATCCATTCAACATGTGATCCATCAACCAAATAAAATTTTTCAAAATCCCATTGGAATCAATTTTATTTTTCTTATGTGCCCTACTACCTTACAACGGTCCATTAATAGGGATCCACTCATCATGTCTAGTCAGATCCACTGCCCTTGCATGCACCAAGTCCTAACTGACTTGAGTCGACCCAATGGTCAACCATGCATGCGCCAAGGGCTGAACAACCCTCATGAGTTCTGGCAAGCGGGTGTGACCCCGGGCCTAACTCGTGAGTGCTCACTGGTCGTCTCAACCAGACCTCGCTACACGCCTGTCTGCAGTCGACCCATAGCCACCTCGTGCTTGCGCACAGGTGCTATCTGGTCGACCCATCTAGGCTGTCAGATGGTCTGATCAGACTATTTGGATCTAGACTCGACTGTGACTTCAACCCTACTAACCCGTCTAAGGGTTTACAGCAGGCGCTTATAAATCTAGATGGAGCGCGCAAGATATATATGTTTTGGTAAAAACAACATTAACAAGCGCCAACATAAAACATGCGCCAACATGAGTAAAAACATACAAGCATGTATTTTCGCATGTTAACTCTAGATCTATTCATAAGCGCATTCATGGATCAAACATGAAGATCAAGCAATCATATGAACAAGCAAATAACTTGGCTCTGATACCAATTGTAAGGGTCCCCTTCAAGGGGGAGCGAAACCCTAGATAGGTGCATAACAAAAATTTTGAGCGGAAGCAAGGGTTTCTCATGATCTTTTGCATGTCATATGATCAACTTTCATGAACTAGTATAGATCAGAAAAGATTCATACCATGGCCATCGCTTTGATGGAGCATTGGAAGAAGATCGCAAAAGGGCTTTCCTCCGAAGGTACCGCACACAAGAAGATAGATGGCGCCTCCTTGTTGATCCTTGTGCTAGCAAAGATCTTCAAGTCTCCTTGTCGAATGGAAGGGAAGAGGAGATGTTTTCTTGGCCGAGAGCTCCTTGTCGTCAACCCCTTCGATCACACGAGAGTGTATGCGTCATGAGGAATGGGCGACCAATTTTAGCGAAGAGAAGTGAACGTGAGGCGTTGAGAGGCTATTTTGGAAACCGCCACTTCCAAAAATAGCAAGCCTTCACTTCATGCGTTGATGCATTCACCCAAGTGAACCGAACGCACATTCTTCTCCCCTTTGAACCATGCGCTCACGTATGAGCCGGTTCATATTGGTTTGGTTCAAAAACCAATCAAGCCAAGCCTTTAGTCCAGATCAAATTAAACCCTAAGGTTCCAGATCTGACCGTTCATCTCTTAATGTTCCTGATCTCACCGATCTAGAATCATCTCTCTCGATCAAAGCTTACCGATCTCAAGTCCTAATCAATCAAACATGATCAGACCAGATCTCACTTACAATCAGAGTTTAAATCCCTTGAAACTGAACCAAAACAATTCAGTCCACACGATCTGACATGAGTAAGCCATATCATCAAATTGTGCGACCCTAAGGGTTTCCTTTAAATGTCGGTAATGATAACTTACGTTATCACGATCAGTGAGGGGTATCTAGCAACACATCACTGTCTCCCGATATAAAGGAAAGAGTCTTCCAAGACTACACCCAAACCACAGCACAAGTGTGAATCCACTTCACGAGGCATATATGTTTCCTTTGCCACTGGATGTTCTTATTGGACAAGCGTGTCAAGCCTGTAGCTCCAATATGATGAGCATGATTAGATCAGATGATCATAGTCACCTGGGTATGGCCATACACTTTCTCAATCATCTCATTCGAGGGGGGCCCCTTTAGAACATCACACTCCAATCAAGGAGACGGCAATCCTATATCTATCACTAGTGCCCTAACCTGACTCATGATCATTATCCAAGATAGTCTATAACCATTATGTTTCAAATGATATTGAACTACCTCAAAACAATGACAATCATCATTTAGAAACACAAGTGATCTCAAGTCAGAGGACATGTGCCACTTGTTGCAAACAAGGATTATTCACATTGTGACAAGCAATTGAATATCCTAGTAGGGTCTGTCCAGTACATCCAATGTACCCATGAGTCTACATCTTATTCCATGCTCGAAGCATCCTATAAGATTAGAACACATATTAGTCTCAATCATATCAAGGCTGTCTCATGTTCACCAAGATATCTCGACTAAGGACATAGAGCATGTCAGCCTAGCTGAACAGCATTGAGACATTATTCAGAAGCACACTTATTGCAGCAGACAATGTAACAAACTGAATAACAACCATCGCCTTTATAAACATAAGAGTTTATACATGATACTGAAAGAATCCCAAGGCCTCAAACATTAGCCTTAAGGGCATACCCCAACAGCTAGAGGCGTGGATCTCTTCTCCCGAACCTAGCACGTGCGCGGAGCAGAAGAGTCTCGAGGCAGTCCGTGTGTGCTAGATTGTAGAGGACGGGCCTTTGCGCATCTCGGCCATCGCCAGCATCAAACTGCTAAGTGAGGTATACCCCTATCACATCCTTTGTATTCTTCGTAAGACAGTCCTTATTGTTGAATTAGGAATCTCGTTTCGGGCTCGCTTCCGCTGTTTTTGATTTTAAATAGCCCGAGGATTCCCAACAGTGGTATCAGAGCAATCTTACGAGATACATCGGTGTATGGATTTTTCTAGAATGCGCATGTCATAGAAAATTTTTTTGAAAATCTTTATGCCATGTTTTATGTATAGAAAAATAGTAGGTTTGTTATTTCTCGCTCGTATGATATTCATGATTTTCGGTTTCTACACATGGGGATAGACCCTATGTGTGAGAATTTATTTCTCCTCATATTCATGGGATAGACCCATGGTGTGAGACTTGTATCTAGATTTTGGGGCATGGACTGGGTGATTGCCCTAATCTGTACAAGTTAGGGATTGCAAGTGGCATCGATAATCGAGGTATATATGGCCACTTGTAGACTCCTGAGAGAAAATGAAAGATCTGAATTTTTGATAAGATCGTGGAGATTTAACGAACAAGTTTTCTAATGAAAAAGTAAAATCTGGTTTTGTAGTTTTTCATTGCATATTGAAGATGATGTCTTAGGTGTTTTTCTTTATGCACTTGATATGGTAATAGATGTTGGGTCCCTTTCGAGAGGGAGCGAAACCCTAATAGGTCCCCTTCAAGGGGGAGCGAAAACCCTAAATGGTGGCGCATAAATCTTTGCAAGCGGAAGTAAGGGTTTTCATAGATCTTTCGCAAGAACATATGATCAACTTGATGAAGTTTAGATCCATACCATAGCCATGAAGAAGATGGCGACTTGGAAGCGAGAGAACAAGAGAGGTCTCCTCCAAATTGTCGCACACAAAAGGATTGATGACTTGCTCCTTGGATGCTCCTTGTGCTAGCAAGGATCTCCAAGATGTCCTTGATCGAATGAAGGAAAAAGATGGTGTCTTGCTTGGCCGAACTTCTCGTCGTCAACACCTTCAACCCCCTGCGTCTCGTCGAGAGAGAGGAGCCAAATGTTGAATGAGGCGTTAAACCACACAATGAACGTGGAGACGTTTTTCATTTTTGGACTTTCCAAAAATAGCAACCGAAACCGTTGAAGCGTTTTGCGTTCACATCAAGTGAACCAAACGATCATCCCACTCCATGTGGACCATGCGCTCACACTTGAGCCGGTTCACATGTCAATGGTTCATTGGTCAAACCAAATCAGCCCAAGCAATAGTCTAGACATTATCAAACCCAATGGTTCAATGATCTAACCGTCCATCCCTCGATGCTCTTGATCTCACTGATCTAGCATCAATACTCTCGATCGAAGCTTACCGATCTCAAGCCCTAATCAATCAAACATGATCAGACTAGATCTCACTTACAATCAGAGTTTAAACTCCTTTAAACTGAACCAAAACAAATCAGTCCACACGATCTGACTTAAGTAAGTCATATCATCAAATTGTGCGACCCTGAGGGTTTCCTTTAAATGTCGGTAACGATGACTTGCGTCATCACGATCAGTGAGGGGTATCTAGCAACACATCACTGTCTCCCGATATAAAGAAAAGAGTCTTCCAAGACTACACCCAAACCACAGCACAAGTGTGAATCAAACTCACAAGGCATACATGTTTCCTTTGCCACTGGATGTCCTTATTGGACAAGCGTATCAAGCCTGTATCTCCAATATGATGAGCATGATTAGATCAGATGAACATAGTCACCTGGGTATGGCCATACACTTTCTCAATCATCTCATAGGGGGGCCCCATTAGAACATCACACTCCTTAAACAAGGAGACGGCAATCCTTTATCTATCACTAGTGCCCTAACCTGGCTCAAGCTCACCATCCAAGATAGTCTATATTCATTTTATTTCAAATGATATTGAACTACCTCAAAACAATGACAATCATCATTTAGAAACACAAGTGATCTCAAGTTAAAGGACATGTGCCACTTGCAGCATTCAAGGATTATTCACATTGTGACAAACAATTGAATATCCTAGTAGGGTCTGTCCAGTACATCCAATGTACCCATGAGTCTACATCTTATTCCATGCTCGAAGCATCCTATAAGATTAGAACACATATTAGTCTTAACCATATCAAGGCTGTCTCATGTTCACCAAGATATCTCGACTAAGGACATATAGCATGTCAGCCTAGCTGAACAGCTTTGAGACATTATTCAGAAGTACACTTATTACAGCAGACAAGGTAACAAACTGAATAACAACCATTGCCTTTATAAACATAAAAGTTTATTACACAATACCGATACAATCCCAAGGCCTCAAACATTAGCCTTAAGGGCATACCCCAACAATCTCCCACTTGCACTTAATCTAATGGTTGAGAAATCTCAAACCCATATTATTACAGTGCTTTTCATGCTTCTGCTGCGTCAGAGGCTTGGTAAGCGGGTCTGCCAGATTGTCATCTGTATGAACCTTGCAGATTTTGATCTCGCCACGATCAATGATCTCCCGGATCAAGTGAAACCGTCTCTGTATGTGCTTGGACTTCTGGTGCGACCGTGGTTCCTTTGCTTGTGCGATTGCTCCAGTGTTATCACAGAAGATAACCAAAGGATCTGCACTCGAAGGAACAACACCAAGTTCTCTCACGAACTTACGAATCCACACTGCCTCCTTGGATGCTTCCGAGGCTGCAACATACTCGGCTTCTGTTGTGGAATCAGCAACAGTTGACTGTTTGAAACTCTTCCACACCACTGCTCCTTCATTCAAGCTAAAGACATAGCCTGATTGCGATCGGAAATCATCCTGGTCAGACTGGAACGAAGCGTCAGTATATCCTTCAATACTGAGTTCTTCATGACCACCATACATCAAGAACATATCTTTGGTCCTCCGCAGATATTTTAAAATGTTCTTGAATGCAATCCAGTGTGCCTGACCTGGATTACTTTGGAACCGACTGGTCACGCTTAACCCGTAAGCGACGTCTGGGCGAGTACACAACATCGCATACATAATGGATCCAATAGCCAAAGCATAAGGCGTATTGTCCATTTCATCTTTCTCAGTCTGTGTTTGTGGACACTGACTCTTTGAAAGATTCAGACCATGTCTGACTGGAAGATATCCTCTTTTAGAATTCTCTAAATGGAATCTCTCCAGGACTTTATCGATGTAAGTACTCTGGCACAGCCCGAGAAGCCTCTTAGATCTATCCCTGTAGATCTTCACACCTAATACATAGGCTGCTACTCCCAAATCTTTCATCTGAAAACATTTTCCTAACCATGCTTTAACAGCATGCAGTTCAGGAATATCGTTTCCAATGATTAAGATATCATCGACGTAGAGGACTAGGAAAGTAATTACGCTCCCACTAAACCTCTTATATACACACGGGTCATCTTCGTTCTTGATGAAACCAAACTCAGTGATTGATTCATCAAAACGAATATTCCAGCTTCTCGATGCTTGTTTGAGTCCATAAATGGACTTCTTTAACTTGCATATCTTATGACGATCTGATGGATTAGTGAAACCTTCAGGTTGTGTCATATACACATCCTCATCCAGATTTCCGTTAAGGAAAGCTGTCTTCACATCCATCTGCCAGATCTCATAATCATAATATGCAGCTATCGCGAGAAGAATCCGAATAGACTTGAACATGGCTACAGGAGAGAAAGTTTCATCATAATCTATCCCGTAGATTTGTTTGAAAGCTTTCGCAACTAGCCTGCCTTTATAGGTAACTATGTTACCATCCATGTCAATCTTCTTCTTGAAGATCCATTTACAGCCTATAGGGATTACTCCCGGAGGCGGATCAACCAAATCCCAGACTTGGTTATCTGACATGGAGTCCATCTCGGCTCGCATAGCTTCAAGCCATCTAGCTGACTCCGGTCCACTGACCGCATCCGCATAAGTGAGGGGTTCATCATTATCAATGATGTAGACTCCGTCATAGCGCTCAGGCTGTCGACGGATCCTTCCCGATCTTCGCGGTTCCCGTGATGTCTGAGCCTCAGGTTGTTCAATAACCTGCTCTACCGGCTCAGGCTCATCCAACTGTGCTTGACTACTTTGTCCTTCCTCTGGATTCTCATCCAGCTTTATTTCTCTCCCACTGGCCTCTTGCAGAAGAAACTCCTTCTCAAGAAAAATGGCCGTCCGAGCAACAAATACCTTGTTCTCTTTGGGATCGTAGAAATAATAACCCTTAGTTTCCTTAGGGTAACCGACAAAGATGCATTTCTCAGATCTGCTCTCCAGTTTCCCAGAGGCGAGCTTTTTGACATAAGCCTCGCAACCCCAGATCCTGATAAACGTCAAGCTCGGCTGTTTCCCATACCATAACTCATATGGAGTCTTTGAAACTGCCTTGGATGGCACTCGGTTTAGTACCTTTGCAGCTGTTTCCAGTGCAAATCCCCAAAAGGAGTATGGAAGAGTAGCCTGACTCATCATCGAACGAACCATATCAAGTAACATTCTATTTCTCCTCTCGGACACACCATTCCATTGCGGTGTTCCTGGCGGAGTGAGCTGTGAGATAATCCCACACTCCTTTAGATAGTCAGTAAACGCATGACTCAAGTATTCTCCACCTCGATCAGAACGAAGTGCCTTGATATTTCGGCCTAGCTGATTCTGTACTTCATTCTTGAACTCTTTGAACTTGTCAAAAGATTCACTCTTATGTCTCATAAGATAGACATACCCATATCTACTGAAATCATCAGTAAAGGTAATGAAGTACTGATAGCCACCTCTGGCATGTTTACTAAATGGCCCACACACATCACTGTGTATAAGGTCAAGTAAACCTGAAGCCCTTTGACCTTTGTTAGGAAAAGGAGCCTTCGTCATTTTACCCATTAAACAAGCTTTGCATGTATCAATCTCCTCATAGGAGAATGATCCCAGCAGTCCATGATCATGCAACCGCTTAATGCGCTTCTTGTTATTATGGCCTAAACGACTATGCCATAACAAGGTGCTGTTATCAGCATACTTGGCTTTCTTATTATCAATATTTTGTATAGAATATTCCATGTCCAACATGAATAACCCATTGTTAATTGAACCAGTAGCATAAACAATATTATCATAAGATAAAATACACTTTGAAATATTGCATTCAAAGGAAAATCCTTTCCTGACAAGAGCAGGAATAGAGATAATATTTTTAGTAATACTGGGAACAAAATAACAACTGTTTAATTCTAATACAATGCCAGATGGTAATGAGATGTAATAATCCCCTACAGCAACAGCAGCAACCCGTGCCCCGTTTCTAACTCGTAGGTCCACCTCATGCTGTCCCACCTGTCTTCTTCTCTTGAGTTCCTGTACATTTGAACAAATGTGAACTCCACATGCAGTGTCCAACACCCATGATATAGAAGAAGAAGATATCATGACTTCAGTCACAAATATACCTGAGCCAGAAGCGATGCTTCCCCTCTTGTCTCCTTGGAGCGCTTTACAGTCCTTTTTCCAGTGACCCAGCTGGCCACAGTGGAAACACCTGTATTCCTTTGACCGCTTAACCTTTTGTTTCAGAGCCTTGTTGTAGTTCTTGACTGGGGCTTTGCCCTTCTTCCCCTTCTTCTTGTTCCTGGAAGGAACCATTAAGACAGAGGTTGAAGGCTTTCCCTTCAGAGTCTCCTCCGTAGTCAAGAGCATATTCAGCAGCTCTGCCGGAGTACAATCGATTTTGTTCATATTAAAGTTAATTATGAACGCATCGAAAGAGGGCGGGAGAGACTGCAGAATAATGTCTACAGCAAGCTCCTGATTGATGGTGTGCCCCAGTTTTTCCAGAGCCTCCTTGTGCCCAATCATCTTGAGCACGTGAGCTCCCACTGGGCTCCCGTCAGCCAGTTTGCTCTGAAAGAAAAGCTTTGTCAGATTATAGCGTTCTGTCCTCGCCTGTGCAGCATACAGCATCTTGAGGTTCGCTATAATCTCTATAGCCGACATAGCCTCATGCTGACGCTGCAGCGGTGGCGTCATAGACGCTAGCATCAGGCAAGCGACGTCAATGCTATCATTGACATGCTTTTCATAGGCATCACGAACCGCCCTTGCGGCGTTCGCAGCGGGTTGAGGCGGCACTGCCGTCTCGAGGACATACAGTTTCCTCTCTGCCTTAAGAACAATCTTAAGGTGTCCGTACCAGTCTGAGAAGTTTGGCCCAGCAAACTTCTCCCTTTCCAGTAGGGATCGCACATTGAAGCTCATGGTGTTCGTTGCTGCAGGAATCTACAACAATGCAAGAACAGCAAGGTCAGTATCAATGTTTAGAATCAATCCAGGACTTAAGAAATGATTCTTTTCTCACTATTTTATCTGACTGAAAAATCCATTAAAACAGTCCGAAAGAGTAACACTCTTTTAGTGAGATGGGATCCAGATTTCATACTTGGTCTCCGCGTCCCGCTCAGGCAAGATAAGATGCACAGAGAGTACAAGCACTAATTTCTGGTAGGCAGTCCCTGCCAATCGCCAACCCGTGCGATTCCCCTTCATCTGGGCAATCCAGCCGACTGTGCCAACTGAGTTGGTACAACACAATCTCTGACCCCACAGATGGCTGCCTCCATGTGCTACCATATGCGCCACATATGTAGCCTACATGGTCAAGCTGACCCGACCTACTCCCTGGACCACCACGTGCTATGCTGAGCAACGAGAAGCGATAAATCCCTTCTCTGTAACACGCAGGTGTAATCCCGCACCGTCTGAAAATAGATGGACGTGCCCACTGAGTGGGTACAACACGGCTCCAATGATAGTCAGAATAGTGAGGTTTCGCGTCAGAAGGCTTTACGAGCTTGATATTTTAGCGTTGGATTTTAACGGTCTTTTATCTTCTTAACTATCATGCAATTCCTATGGTGATAGCAGAAGATAAACTCATGCAGTTCTAATTATATAAGCAATAAAAAGAAAGCATGGATCTTATGTGGTAAAAGCCCATGAACCCTAAGTAAGACCTTAAGTTATCTTAAGTCTTCACTTGCTTCTTGGGTCTTTTGCCTCTCATCTGGTCCAACCCAGGGCCCTAGCGCCAAGAGCAGCTCAGGTGCGCCACCAGCTGAATGCGCTTCATTGCCATGTGTGCATTGAATACTTGTCTGATTAAATTACAATTCAATCTATCTAGACAAGATTGACTCGCAGGTCAATTACATTTTATAAATTAAATACAATGTGATTCGCAGATCACAAATAAATATTAATTTATAACTAACCAGGCTCGCAGGCCCCAGCACAGCACACATTAAAGGGCAACCCACATAAGATGAAATAAACAGGCATATGGCATCAATCAACATGTGATCCATTACAAAGAAAATAAACTTTTGAAAACCCATTGGCATCAATTTTACTTTTCTTATCTGCCCTACAACCTTACAACGGTCCATTGATGGGGATCCACTCATCTTATCTAGTTAGATCCATGCCCTTGCATGCACCAAGTCCTAACTGACTCGAGTTGACCTAATGGTCAACCATGCATGCGCCAAGGGCTGAACAACCTTCAAGAGTTCTGGCAAGCGGGTGTGACCCCGGGCCTAACTCAAGAGTGTTCACTGGTTGTCTCAACCAGACCTCGCTACACGCCTTTGATGCAGTCGACCTATAGCCACCTCGTGCTTGCGCACAGGTGCCATCTGGTCGACCCATCTAGGCTGTCAGATGGTCTGATCAGACTAGTTTGATCTATACTAGTTGATGCTTTCAACCCCATCAACCCGTCTAAGGGTTTACAATAGGTGCATCTTAGATCTAATGGGGTGCGCAAGTGATATTTGTTTTGACAAACACAAACACAATAACAAGCGCCAACTTACATGCGCCAACATAACAAAATATTCTCATGTGAAGTTTCGGCATGCAACTTAGATCTAAGCATACATTTACATGCGCAAACATGGATCACAAAAATATATTAAGCAATCATATTAACATGCTGTAACCGCATGCCTCTGATACCAATTGTTGGGTCCCTTTCGAGAGGGAGCGAAACCCTAATAGGTCCCCTTCAAGGGGGAGCGAAAACCCTAAATGGTGGCGCATAAATCTTTGCAAGCGGAAGCAAGGGTTTTCATAGATCTTTCGCAAGAACATATGATCAACTTGATGAAGTTTAGATCCATACCATAGCCATGAAGAAGATGGCGACTTGGAAGCGAGAGAACAAGAGAGGTCTCCTCCAAATTGTCGCACACAAAAGGATTGATGACTTGCTCCTTGGATGCTCCTTGTGCTAGCAAGGATCTCCAAGATGTCCTTGATCGAATGAAGGAAAAAGATGGTGTCTTGCTTGGCCGAACTTCTCGTCGTCAACACCTTCAACCCCCTGCGTCTCGTCGAGAGAGAGGAGCCGAATGTTGAATGAGGCGTTAAACCACACAATGAACGTGGAGACGTTTTTCATTTTTGGACTTTCCAAAAATAGCAACCGAAACCGTTGAAGCGTTTTGCGTTCACATCAAGTGAACCAAACGATCATCCCACTCCATGTGGACCATGCGCTCACACTTGAGCCGGTTCACATGTCAATGGTTCATTGGTCAAACCAAATCAGCCCAAGCAATAGTCTAGACATTATCAAACCCAATGGTTCAATGATCTAACCGTCCATCCCTCGATGCTCTTGATCTCACCGATCTAGCATCAATACTCTCGATCGAAGCTTACCGATCTCAAGCCCTAATCAATCAAACATGATCAGACTAGATCTCACTTACAATCAGAGTTTAAACTCCTTTAAACTGAACCAAAACAAATCAGTCCACATGATCTGACTTAAGTAAGTCATATCATCAAATTGTGCGACCCTGAGGGTTTCCTTTAAATGTCGGTAATGATGACTTGCGTCATCACGATCAGTGAGGGGTATCTAGCAACACATCACTGTCTCCCGATATAAAGAAAAGAGTCTTCCAAGACTACACCCAAACCACAGCACAAGTGTGAATCAAACTCACAAGGCATACATGTTTCCTTTGCCACTGGATGTCCTTATTGGACAAGCGTGTCAAGCCTATATCTCCAATATGATGAGCATGATTAGATTAGATGAACATAGTCACATGGGTATGGCCATACACTTTCTCAATCATCTCATAGGGGGGCCCCATTAGAACATCACACTCCTTAAACAAGGAGACGGCAATCCTTTATCTATCACTAGTGCCCTAACCTGACTCAAGCTCACCATCCAAGATAGTCTATAATCATTTTATTTCAAATGATATTGAACTACCTCAAAACAATGACAATCATCATTTAGAAACACAAGTGATCTCAAGTCAAAGGACATGTGCCACTTGCAGCATTCAAGGATTATTCACATTGTGACAAACAATTGAATATCCTAGTAGGGTCTGTCCAGTACATCCAATGTACCCATGAGTCTACATCTTATTCCATGCTCGAAGCATCCTATAAGATTAGAACACATATTAGTCTTAACCATATCAAGGCTGTCTCATGTTCACCAAGATATCTCGACTAAGGACATATAGCATGTCAGCCTAGCTGAACAGCTTTGAGACATTATTCAGAAGTACACTTATTACAGCAGACAAGGTAACAAACTGAATAACAACCATTGCCTTTATAAACATAAAAGTTTATTACACAATACCGATACAATCCCAAGGCCTCAAACATTAGCCTTAAGGGCATACCCCAACAATAGAGAAGCCCTAATGCATGCCTGGGATGTATTATTGTGAGGCCTGCGTGCTGCCCCTTTTCTTTATTTGTGTTGTAAAATCAAGTTGAAGATTAGGGAAGATAATGGCGCATCAAACCTTCTCTCTTGCGCCCCTAACCAAGATAGATAGCTTCTTTGTTAGCCGACTCCTTGGTGGCTTCTAGGGTTCCTCCTAGTGGTGCATCTTAAGGAATATGGGCTGATGAAGAGGGCTTGCGCGAACTTCTTAATTGGCCGAGACTTTGATGGCTTTTAGGGCATCCTAGAGGCGCATCGAATAAGTTTCATGGGCTGATCTAGAAGTGGTGCAACACAGCCCCCTATGTGGTCATGGTGGCGCCCCATGTTGGCCAAACCCTAGGAGGAGCCTAGGGTTTGCGAGCTGACAAGGGTAGAGGAAAGTGTTGGCCGAAACCTAGGAGCAGCCTAGGGTTTGAGAGCTAACACAGGTGGAGCATGAAATCTTGGAGACGCACCTGGGGTTGAAGAAGGACCCTAAAGCACTCAGAGCTAGGAGCCAACGGCTTGGAGCATGGGCTGAACGCTTAGAGCTTTTGGTAGTGCTAGGTGTACTATCTAGGTCTAGGGGCTTGTTTCCCTTGTCTGGGCTATAACCATATCATGTTTTACTGCTTTTATTGTCATGCTCTAATTGTTTTATTTTATGTTATCACTATAGGTTGCATGCCAGTAATGGTAGACATAAGATAAAACGAATGTGGCATGACACCACCCAAACCCTCTCAAAATTATATCAAGTCCCGTTCCTGCTTTCTGACGCGTAGCCCTCGTCAAACTATCGATCGATGGTGCTGTGCACTATTTCCCACCCTCGTGGGACACACCCATCTATCTTTAGGAGGCGTGTGGTGACAATAATTTCCCCAGTCCGGTTAAAACTCTGGATGCGCCTTTCGTAAGGAAATTGTTGGCCCTGGCATAACGGTCAGGTCGGACATGACTAGAACTTCCATATGTGGTTTGTCCACATGATAAAAGTTTCTAGAAGTAGCCTCAAGAAGTTAGGACTTCGTGCTGTATCCGGCCCTCGTTGGACACGAAGGGCCTGAACTATCTTGAGAAGGGGAATTGCCTAGTTGCAATTGGCCGGCATGCCTACCTTGAGATACATGCGTCACCTCGTGCAGTACATCCCGCCCTCGCGGGACGTGGGCCCGTGTGAGGAACAAGGATCCCACCTCACTTTGGAAATTTTGTGATTTCCCGGATTGACATAAGGGGGTTGTCAATCTGATAAAATAGTGAGAAAAAATCATTTATTTAAAGTCCAGATTAAATGATTGAAAATGTAGAACTAATCTGCATGTCTTTGTTGTAGATCATGTCTACGAACAATAGCGGATTAAAACTGTGATCCGTCCTTTGGGGGGACAAGATGGACTGGTGTCGAAACTTGAGGGGTGACCCCAAGCTCGAGCGCTATAAAAGGCAACACCAGAAAGTGGTGAAGAGAAGGGTGACTCCTTCATCTTCAGACTCATGTATTTACGTGCTTGAAGTCAACATGTCTACTTCGAACACATGGATACATGATACCGCATGTGGAGCGCATATTTGTACAAGTATGCAAGGGCTCAAACGAAGTAGGATAGTTCGACCAGGAGAGTTTGACCTTCGGGTCGGTAACAGCGCACAAGTTGCGTCTGTGACTGTGGAAAACCTCACTCTCTCACTGCCGTCAAGGCTTCAACTAGAACTCGATCGTTGTTACTATGTACTATCGATTACCAAGAACATCATATCCATTCCTGCCTTAGCGAGGAAAGGATTCAGTTTTGCAATAAAAAAGAACACCTGTTCTTTTTCATTGGCAGACATGTTCTATGGTTCTGGTACTTTATGCAATGGCTTGTATGTCTTGGACATGCAGAGTTCTATGTGCAATGTAAATACTAAAAGGATCAAGCTAAGTGGTTTTAACAACACTTATCTTTGGCATTGTCGTATAGGGCACATCAACAAGAATCACATCCAACAACTCCATGCAAATGGATTCTTGGATTCAGATTCCTTTGAGGAATTTGATGTTTGCGAGCCTTGTTTGTTGGGCAAGATGACAAAGGCACCATTCGCCAAGAAAGGTGAAAGGGCCACCGGTTTAATGGATCTCATACACAGCGATGTGTGTGGGCCATTCAACAAACAAGCCAGAGGTGGGTTTGTATACTTCATCACATTTCCTGACGATTTCAGTAGATATGGATATGTCTATCTGATGAGACATAAGTCAGAATCCTTGGAGAAATTCAAGGAGTTCAAGACTGAAGTAGAAAACCAGCTTGGACGATCCATAATGGCTCTTCGATCTAATCGAGGTGGAGAGTACTTGAGCCATTAGTTTGTTGACTATCTGAAAGAGTGTGGGATTCTCTCACAGCTCACCCCTCCCGGGACACACCAATGGAATGGTGTGTCTGAGTGGTGGAATCGAACCCTACTAGACATGGTTCGGTGCATGATGAGTCAAGCAACTCTACCTTCATATTTTTGGGGACGTGCCTTAGAGACAGCTGCTTTGACACTGAATAACATTCCATCTAAGAGTGTTCCCATATCTTCACATGAGTTGTGGACTGGGAGACGACCTAACCTCACATTTCTACGGATCTAGGGACGCGAAGCTTTTGTTAAGCATCAAAATTCTAGTAAGCTAGAGCCCTGGTCAGATAAATGTGTGTTTATGGGGTATCCAAAAGAAACCAGAGGATACAACTTCTATAATCCCACTGAGGACAAAGTTTTTGTCGCCCGTGGCACTGTCTTTCTTGAGAAAGAATTCATCTTGAAAGAGGCCAGTGGGAGAAGTTTTGATTTGGATGAGATCCAAGATCATCCACAAGACACATAGGTTGAGATGGAATCTGAGCCACCAGTACAGGTTGTAGACCAACCTAAGGCTCAGGCACAGGCTCCACGTAGGTCTGAGAGGATACGTCGTGCACCTGATAGGTATGGGTCGCTGCCGACTCAACATGATGACATTCTCTTTATTGAGGATGAACCTAAGACTTATGAGGAAGCAGTCGCTGGACCAGACTCCGAGAGATGGCTGGAGGCCATGAGGTCTGAGATGGATTCTATGTCTACTAACCAGGTTTGGGACTTGGTTGAGCCGCCTAATGGGGCAAAGCCTATAGAGTGTAAATGGGTCATCAAAAAGAAGACAGACATGGATGGCAACGTGGTTACCTAGAAAGGTAGACTAGTGGCCAAAGGTTTCAGGTAGGTCCACGGGGTGGACTATGATGAAACTTTTTCGCCAGTTGCCATGTTTAAATCCATTCGGATCATGCTTGCTTTAGTTGCCTACTACGACTATGAGATCTGGCAAATGGACGTGAAGACAGCTTTCCTTAATGAAAACCTATCAGAGTATGTGTTTATGACACAGCCTGAAGGGTTCGTTGACCCAGCCAATGCTCATAAAGTATGCAAGCTGAAAAGATCCATCTATGGATTAAAGCAAGACTCTCGAAGTTGGAATATTCATTTTGATGAAGCAGTGAGAGATTATGGCTTCCTCAAGAACGAAGACGACGCCTGTGTGTACAAGAAAATCAGTGGGAGATTGGTCACATTTCTGGTCTTGTATGTCGATGACATACGGCTCATCGGAAACAATGTCCCTACCCTTCACGCAGTGAAGACATGGTTGGGGAAGTGTTTTGAGATGAAAGACTTAGGGGAGGCCGCCTACATTTTAGGTGTGAGGATTTACCGGGATAGATCCAAGAAACTCCTTGCCCTGAGTCAAAGCACATACATAGACAAAGTGCTAGAAAGGTTTCGCTTGGAGCAGTCCTGTTGGGGTATGCCCTTAAGGCTAATGTTTGAGGCCTGTGGGAATGTATCTGTATCATGTAATAAACTCTTAAGTTTATAAAGGCATGGTTGTTATTCAGTTAGCTACATTGTCTGCTGCAATATATGTTCTTCTGAATAATGTCTCAAAGCTGTTCAGCTGGGCTGACAAGCTATTATGTCCTTAGTCGATATATCTTGGTGAACATGAGACAGCCTTGATATGGTTAAGACTAATATGTGTTCTAATCTTATAGGATGCTTCGAGCATGGAATAAGATGTAGACTCATGGGTACATTGGATGTACTGGACAGACCCTACGAGGATGTTCAATTGTTTGTCACAATGTGAATATTCCTTGGATATGACAAGTGGCACATTTCCTCTGACTTGAGATCACTTGTGTTTTTCTAAATGATGATTGTCATTGTTTTGAGGTAGTTCAATATCATTTGAAACATAATGATTATAGACTATCTTGGATGGTGAGCTTGAGTCAGGTTAGAGCACTAGTGATAGACATAGGATTGCCGTCTCCTTATTGAAGGAGTGTGATGTTCTAAAGGGGCCCCCTGGATGAGATGATTGAGAGAGTGTATGGCCATACCCAGGTGACAGTGTTCATCTGATCTAATCATGCTCATCATATTGGAGCTACAAGCTTGACAGGCTTGTCCAATAAGAACATCCAGTGGCAAAGGAAATATGTATGCTTTGTGAATTGATTCACACTTGTGCTGTTTTTGGGTGAAGTCTTGGAAGACTCTTTCCTTTATATCGGGAGACAGTGATGTGTTGCTAGATACCCCTCACTGGTCGTGATAACGTGAGTTATCGTTACCGACATTTAAAGGAAACCCTCAGGGTCGCACAATTTGATGATATGGCTTACTTAAGTCAGATCGTGTGGACTGAATTGTTTGGGTTCAGTTTAATGGGATTAAATCTCTGATTGTGAGTGAGATCTGGTCTGATCATGTTTGATTGATTAGGGCTTGAGATCGGTAAGCTTCGATCGAGAGAATGAATGCTAGATCAGTCAGATCAGAAGCATTGAGAGATTGACGGTCAGATTGAGAGCCTTAGGGTTTATTTTGATCTGCACTTATTTCTTGGTTTATTTGGTTAGCGGACCAAATCGCTTTGAACCAGCTCTTGAATGAGCGCATGGTTCAATGCTGATGTGGCATTTGCGATTGGGGTGAATCCTAAGATCGCACGTAGAGATGTGGCATGCTATTTTTGGATAGCACCTCTCGAACGTTGCCATGATCTCACGTCGCTCCTCTTTGGTCTCTTCACGCCTTTCTCGCCTTTTGGGGTTGTTTTTGGTGTGGCATTCTCGTGTGGAGAAAGTCCAAGGCGACAAGAGAAAAACGCCAAGAAGAAATCTCTCCTTTCCCTTTGCAATCGATCAAAGACACTCTTGGAGCCTTGCTAGCACAAGGAGCACCAAGATAGTAAGCGCTTCCTCATCTTGTGTGCGCGTCCTAAGGAGGAGATCTTCGTTGCTCTCTTAGATCCAAGGCGTCATCTTCAAATGGCATTGGTATGAATCGCATCTTTAATTCAATCATAGTTTTAAGTTGATCATTCAATCATACATGCGATCCTTAACCCTACTTCCGCTCATGCAAAGTTTTAAAGTGCATGGTATTAGGGTTTGCGCTCCCCCTAGAAGGGGACCCCCCATGTTATGGGGTACTTTCATTTGGTATCAGAGCCTGCGTTATGATGTATGTTTGTTATGATTGCTTCTTTGTGATCCATGTTTGCGCATCCTATGAATAGATCTAATAACATGCGGTAAACTACATGCTAGCTTAAGGTCTTTGATGTATGTTTATGTGTTACGCATGTATGATGCCTTGGCGCTTGCTTTAGAGTTTTTATCAAAAACTTATATCTCTTGCGCGTATCACCTTAGATCTAAGCCGCCTACTGTAAACCCTTAGACGGGTTATTAGGGTTGAAGTCACCCCCTAGGTTAGATCCAGAATGTCTGATCAGATCATCTGACAACCTGAATGGGTCGATCAGATAGCACCTTGGCGCAAGCCTATGGTGGCTATAGGTCGACTGCAGACAGGTGTGTAGCGATGTCTGATTGTGACGATTAATGAACGCACCTGAGTTAGGCCCGGGGTCACGCCCGTTTGCCAGACCTCAGTGTGGTTGTTCAGCCCTGGCGCATGCATAGTTGACCTTATGGTCGACGCAAGTCAGTTAGGAGTTGGTGCATGCAAGGGCAGTGGATCTGACTAGGTTGGATGAGTGGATCCCTAGTAATGGACCGTTGTAAGGTTGTAGGGGAAATAAGGAAAAATTAAAATTGATCCTATGGGGTTTTCGAAAATTTTAATTTTTATGGATCACGTGGTTCTTGATTGATGCATATGTTTGTCTATTTAGTCTTATGTGGCTGCCCATATTAATTGTGTGCTGTGCTGGGGCCTGCGTGCCTGTATTAAAATTGTAAATTAATTATTGTGATCTGCGCATCACTGTGTTTTAATTTATAAATGTAAGTGACCTGCGTGTCACTCTTGTCTAGATAGTTAAATTTGTAATTTAATTAGACAAGAGCACAGTGCACACTTGGCAGAGGCGCATGCAGCAAGTGGCTGGACCAGGTGGGAGGTCTAGGGTTCGACCCTAGGACCAGGCGCATTTTCCCTGGTGGGCGCACCTGTGCTGTAATTGGCGCTTGGGCCCAGGTTTGGGCCAGATGAGCAGCAAAAGACCCATGAAGAGCAAATGAAGACTTAAGTTAGGTTAAGGTCTTCTAGGGCTATGGGCTTTTACCACATAAGATACATGCTTTCTTTTATTGCTTAATATTAGAATTGCATGATTAAATTATCTTCTGCTATCACCATAGGAATTGCATGATAGGCAAGAAGATAAAAGACCGTTAAAATCCAACGCTTAAATATCAAGCTCGTAAGCCTTCTGACGCGAAACCTCACTGTTCTGATTATCGTTGGAGCCGTGTTGTACCCACTCAGTGGGCACGTCCATCTATCTTCAGACGGTGTGGGATTACACCTGCGTGTTACAGAGTAGGGATTTATCCCTTCTCGTTGCTCAGCATAGCACGTGGTGGTCCAGGGAGTAGGTCGGGTCAGCTTGACCATGTAGGCTACATATGTGGCGCATATGGTAGCACATGGAGGCAGCCATCTGTGGGGTCAGAGATTGTGTTGTACCAACTCAGTTGGCACAGTCTGCTGGACTGCCCGGATGAAGGGGAATCGCACGGGTTGGCGATCGGCAGGGACTGCCTACCAGAAACTAGTGCTTGTACTCTCTGTGCATCTTATCTCGCCTGAGCGGGACGCGGAGACCAAGTATGAAATCTGGATCCCATCTCACTAAAAGAGTTCTACTCTTTCGGGCTGTTTTGCTGGATTTTTCACGCCTGATAAAATAGTGAGAAAAAGAATCTTTCTTAAGTCCTGATTGATTCTTATACATTGATACTGACCTTGCTGTTCTTGCATTGTTGTAGATACCTGCAGCAACGAACACCATGAACTTCAATGTGCGATCCCTACTGGAAAGGGAGAAGTTTGCTGGGCCAAACTTCTCTGACTGGTTTGGACACCTTAAGATTGTTCTTAAGGCAGAGAGGAAACTGTATGTCCTCGAGACGGCGATACCGCCGCAGCCCGCTCCGAACGCCGCAAGGGCGGTTCGGGAAGCCTATGAAAAGCACGTCAATGATAGCATTGATGTCGCTTGCCTGATGCTAGCGTCTATGACGCCACCGCTGCAGCGTCAGCATGAGGACATGTCGGCTATAGACATGATCACAAACCTCAAGATGCTGTATGCTGCACAGGCAAGGACTGAGCGCTACAATTTGACAAAGCTCTTCTTTCAGAGCAAACTGGCTGAAGGGAGCCCAGTGGGAGCTCACGTGCTCAAGATGATTGGGCACAAGGAGGCTCTAGAGAAACTGGGGCATACCATCAACCAGGAGCTTGCTGTGGATATTATTCTGCAGTCTCTCCCGCCTTCATTCGACGCGTTCATTATTAATTTTAATATGAACAAAATCGATTGTACTCCGGCAGAGCTGCTGAATATGCTCTTGACCACTGAGGAAACTCTGAAGGGTAAGCCTTCAACCTCTGTCTTGATGGTTCCTTCCAGGAACAAGAAGAAGGGGAAGAAGGGCAAGGCCACTGTCAAGAGCTACAGCAAGGCTCTGAAGCAAAAGGTGAAGCGGTCCAAGGAATACAGGTGTTTCCACTGTGGCCAGCTGGGTCACAGGAAAAAGGACTATAAAGCGCTCCAAGGAGATAAGAGGGGAAGCTTTGCTTCTGGCTCAGGTATATTCGTGACTGAGGTCATGTTTTCTTCTTCTATATCATGGGTGTTGGACACTGCATGTGGAGTTCACATTTGTTCAAATGTACAGGAACTCAAGAGAAGAAGGCAGGTGGGACAGCATGAGGTGGACCTACGAGTTGGAAACGGGGCACGGGTTGCTGCTGTTGCTGTAGGAAACTACTTTATTTCTTTACCATCTGGACTTGTATTGGAACTAAACAGTTGTTACTTTGTTCCCAGTATAACTAAAAATATTATCTCCATTCCTGCTCTTGTCAGGAAGGGATTTTCCTTTGAATGCAATATTTCAAAGTGTGTTTTGTCATATGATAATATTGTTTATGCAACTGGTTCAATTAATAATGGGTTATTCATGTTGGACATGGAAAGTTCTATACAAAATGTTGATATTAAGAAAGCCAAGTTTGCTGATGACAGCACCTTGCTATGGCATAGTCGTTTGGGCCATATTAACGAGAAACGCATTAAGCGGTTGCATGATAATGGACTGCTGGGATCTTTCTCCTACAAGGGGATTGATACATGCAAAGTTTGTTTAATGGGTAAAATGACGAAGTCACCTTTTCCTCACAAAGGTCAAAGGGCTTCAGGTTTACTTGACCTTATACACAGTGATGTGTGTGGGCCTTTTAGTAAACATGCCAGAGGTGGCTATCAGTACTTCATTACCTTTACTGATGATTTCAGTAGATATGGGTATGTCTATTTAATGAGACATAAAAGTGAATCTTTTGACAAGTTCAAAGAGTTCAAAAATGAAGTACAAAATCAGCTAGGCCGAAATATCAAGGCACTTCGTTCTGATCGAGGTGGTGAATACCTAAGTCATGCATTTACTGACTATCTAAGGGAGTGTGGGATTATCTCACAGCTCACTCCACCAGGAACACCGCAATGGAATGGTGTGTCCGAGAGGAGAAATAGAACGTTACTTGATATGGTTCGTTCTATGATGAGTCAGGCTACTCTTCCTTACTCCTTTTGGGGTTTTGCACTGGAAACAGCTGCAAAGGTACTAAACCGAGTGCCATCCAAGGCAGTTTCAAAGACGCCATATGAATTATGGTATGGGAAACAGCCAAGCTTGACATTTATCAGGATCTGGGGTTGCGAGGCTTATGTCAAAAAGCTCGCCTCTGGGAAACTAGAGAGCAGATCTGACAAATGTATCTTTGTCGGTTACCCTAAGGAAACTAAGGGTTATTATTTCTTCGATCCCAAGGAGAACAAGGTTTTTGTTGCTCGGACGGCCATATTTCTTGAGAAGGAGTTTCTTCTGCAAGAGGCCAGTGGGAGAGAAATAAAGCTGGATGAGAATCCAGACGAAGGACAAAGTAGTCAAGCACAGTTGGATGAGCCTGAGCCGGTAGAACAGGTTATTGAACAACCTGAGGCTCAGATATCACGGGAACCGCGAAGATCGGGAAGGATTCGTCGACAGCCTGAGCGCTATGACGGAGTCTACATCATTGACAATGATGAACCCCTTACTTATGCGGATGCGGTCAGTGGACCGGAGTCAGCGAGATGGCTTGAAGCTATGCGCGCCGAGATGGACTCCATGTCAGATAACCAAGTTTGGGATTTGGTTGATCCGCCTCCGGGAGTTATCCCTATAGGCTGTAAATGGATCTTGAAGAAGAAGATTGACATGGATGGTAACGTGGTTACCTATAAAGGCAGGCTAGTTGCGAAAGGTTTCAAACAAATCTATGGTATAGATTATGATGAAACTTTTTCACCAGTAGCCATGTTTAAGTCTATTCGGATTCTTTTCGCGATAGCTGCATATTACGATTATGAGATTTGGCAAATGGATGTGAAAACAGCTTTCCTTAATGGAAATCTGGATGAGGATGTGTATATGACACAACCAGAAGGTTTCACTAATCCAGCAGATCGTCATAAGATATGCAAGTTAAAGAAGTCTATTTATGGACTTAAACAAGCATCGAGAAGCTGGAATATTCGTTTTGATGAATCAGTTACTGAATTTGGTTTCATCAAGAACGAGGATGACCCGTGTGTGTATAAGAGGTTTAGTGGGAGCATGATTACTTTCCTAGTCCTCTACGTCGATGACATCTTGATCATTGGAAACGATATTCCTGAAATGCATGCTGTTAAGGCATGGCTGAGGAAATGTTTCCAGATGAAAGATTTAGGAGAAGCAGCCTATGTGTTAGGTGTGAAGATCTACAGGGATAGATCTAAGAGGCTTCTCGGGCTGTGCCAGAGTACTTACATCGATAAGGTCCTGGAGAGATTTCATTTAGAGAATTCTAAACGAGGATATCTTCCAGTCAGACATGGTCTGAATCTTTCGAAGAGTCAGTGTCCACAAACACAGACTGAGAAAGATGAAATGGACAATACGCCTTATGCTTCGGCTATTGGATCCATTATGTATGCGATGTTGTGTACTCGCCCAGACGTCGCTTACGGGTTAAGCGTGACCAGTCGTTACCAGAGTAATCCAGGTATGGCGCACTGGATTGCAGTCAAGAACATTTTAAAATATCTGCGGAGGACCAAAGATATGTTCTTGATATATGGTGGTCAGGAAGAACTCAGTATTGAAGGATATACTGACGCTTCGTTCCAGTCTGACCAGGATGATTTCCGATCGCAATCAGGCTATGTTTTTAGCTTGAATGGAGGAGCAGTGGTGTGGAAAAGTTTCAAACAGTCAACTGTTGCTGATTCCACAACAGAAGCCGAGTATGTTGCAGCCTCGGAAGCATCCAAGGAGGCAGTGTGGATTCGTAAGTTCGTGAGAGAACTTGGTGTTGTTCCTTCGAGTGCAGATCCTTTGGTTATCTTTTGTGATAACACTGGAGCAATCGCACAAGCAAAGGAACCACGGTCGCACCAGAAGTCCAAGCACATACAGAGACGGTTTCATTTGATCAGGGAGATCATAGATCGTGGCGAGATCAAAATCTGCAAGGTTCATACAGATGACAATCTGGCAGACCCGCTTACCAAGCCTCTGGCGCAGCAGAAGCATGAGAAGCACTGTAATAATATGGGTTTGAGATTTCTCAACCATTAGATTAAGTGCAAGTGGGAGATTGTTGGGGTATGCCCTTAAGGCTAATGTTTGAGGCCTGTGGGAATGTATCTGTATCATGTAATAAACTCTTAAGTTTATAAAGGCATGGTTGTTATTCAGTTAGCTACATTGTCTGCTGCAATATATGTTCTTCTGAATAATGTCTCAAAGCTGTTCAGCTGGGCTGACAAGCTATTATGTCCTTAGTCGATATATCTTGGTGAACATGAGACAGCCTTGATATGGTTAAGACTAATATGTGTTCTAATCTTATAGGATGCTTCGAGCATGGAATAAGATGTAGACTCATGGGTACATTGGATGTACTGGACAGACCCTACGAGGATGTTCAATTGTTTGTCACAATGTGAATATTCCTTGGATATGACAAGTGGCACATTTCCTCTGACTTGAGATCACTTGTGTTTTTCTAAATGATGATTGTCATTGTTTTGAGGTAGTTCAATATCATTTGAAACATAATGATTATAGACTATCTTGGATGGTGAGCTTGAGTCAGGTTAGAGCACTAGTGATAGACATAGGATTGCCGTCTCCTTATTGAAGGAGTGTGATGTTCTAAAGGGGCCCCCTGGATGAGATGATTGAGAGAGTGTATGGCCATACCCAGGTGACAGTGTTCATCTGATCTAATCATGCTCATCATATTGGAGCTACAAGCTTGACAGGCTTGTCCAATAAGAACATCCAGTGGCAAAGGAAATATGTATGCTTTGTGAATTGATTCACACTTGTGCTGTTTTTGGGTGAAGTCTTGGAAGACTCTTTCCTTTATATCGGGAGACAGTGATGTGTTGCTAGATACCCCTCACTGGTCGTGATAACGTGAGTTATCGTTACCGACATTTAAAGGAAACCCTCAGGGTCGCACAATTTGATGATATGGCTTACTTAAGTCAGATCGTGTGGACTGAATTGTTTGGGTTCAGTTTAATGGGATTAAATCTCTGATTGTGAGTGAGATCTGGTCTGATCATGTTTGATTGATTAGGGCTTGAGATCGGTAAGCTTCGATCGAGAGAATGAATGCTAGATCAGTCAGATCAGAAGCATTGAGAGATTGACGGTCAGATTGAGAGCCTTAGGGTTTATTTTGATCTGCACTTATTTCTTGGTTTATTTGGTTAGCGGACCAAATCGCTTTGAACCAGCTCTTGAATGAGCGCATGGTTCAATGCTGATGTGGCATTTGCGATTGGGGTGAATCCTAAGATCGCACGTATAGATGTGGCATGCTATTTTTGGATAGCACCTCTCGAACGTTGCCATGATCTCACGTCGCTCCTCTTTGGTCTCTTCACGCCTTTCTCGCCTTTTGGGGTTGTTTTTGGTGTGGCATTCTCGTGTGGAGAAAGTCCAAGGCGACAAGAGAAAAACGCCAAGAAGAAATCTCTCCTTTCCCTTTGCAATCGATCAAAGACACTCTTGGAGCCTTGCTAGCACAAGGAGCACCAAGATAGTAAGCGCTTCCTCATCTTGTGTGCGCGTCCTAAGGAGGAGATCTTCGTTGCTCTCTTAGATCCAAGGCGTCATCTTCAAATGGCATTGGTATGAATCGCATCTTTAATTCAATCATAGTTTTAAGTTGATCATTCAATCATACATGCGATCCTTAACCCTACTTCCGCTCATGCAAAGTTTTAAAGTGCATGGTATTAGGGTTTGCGCTCCCCCTAGAAGGGGACCCCCCATGTTATGGGGTACTTTCAAGTCCAAGAAGGGATACCTTCCCATGAGGCATGACATTACTCTTTCCAAGAGCCAGTGTCCCTCTACACAGGCTGAGAAAGAGGAGATGAGTAGAGTCCCTTATGCATCTGCAGTGGGATCCCTCATGTATGTCATGTTATCTACAAGACCAGACGTGGCTTATGCAGTGAGCATAACCAATAGATACCAGTCTAATCCCGGTGTCCAGCATTGGACAGCCGTGAAAAACATTTTGAAGTATCTGAGGAAGAAGAAAGATTTATTCTTAGTCTACGGTGGACAAGAAGATCTGTGTATACAGGGTTATACAGATGCTTCTTTCTAGTCAGACCCAGATGACTTCAAATCACAGTCCCTAGTATGTAAGCACATAGTCGCAGATGTAAACAAAGCATAATAATGACAATGCTAGAATGACATATATATAAGTTATCAATGTTAAATAGTACATGAGATGGACCAACATCTAGTATTAAGGGCATATACACCAACAATCTCCCACTTGCACTTAGACCTAGTTGTTGAGAAATCTCAAACCCATGTCCCTAGTATGACCATGATGCTTCTACTGCGCCAAAGCCTGTTGGGAAACCCTGGGGATTTTAAAATTTTAATTACATGTTCAGCGGAAGAAAATCCCCGAAACAGACCGGTACAAAAACCCAATAGATCGATGCTTGCGAGGGGGTTGACACGATGAGAGGAGAAAGTACCTAAGAGCCAGAAGATGCGATCTCGATGTAGGCGCCCAAGTGTGCACCCTCTACAGTCTCACACACAATGGATCCTTGAGTCCTCTTATTCCACACCAGATGCTAGCCTCGGGAAGAAGATCCAAGCCGTATGGTACCTCCTATACAAGTTGCACCACCTTCAATGAAGGATGTGCCAACAAAGATGTGATAGAGAAGAAGCCGCCAAGCCATAGTGCTCCTTGCGCTAATAGGAGAATAAGAAGATGGCTTGTGGTTTGATGATGGAAGAGGTTTGCACCACTTGAGTGTTGCTCTTGTCCCTTAGTTGCTCACGCCGACCTTGAGACAAGTTGCTCTCGCATATGATTTCATACAATAAAGCAAGGGGCGGCATGACTAAGACATATAGGTGCAAACACAGAGAAACATGTGGCTAGGGTAAGTGGGGAGTCCAATTAGGGTTAGCGGTAAGGAAAGTCTCCAAGACTATACCATAAACTTTCACCCATCAGCCATATGCACCTAAGACTTACTAAATAAGTCCATGAAGCCATATTCAGCCAAAGGAATGCCATATTCCCCTGAAGGTATGCCATAGTGGCAAGCCTTCCATCCAAGGTAGAAGGGCTAGGCGCCAAAAGCTTCCAAATGTAGCTTCATGCGCTACCTTCACCCCATTTTGCCATTAGGTGCCAATGGGGATGGTATTCTCCCCATTATACCCTTATGCCCACTTATCACTTCATGAAAATTTATTATTGGCCCTCATTGGGTAATGAGCTAGCCCAAACTTCTTTGTACAAGTTGATTAAGCCATTAGATCCATTCCAATTCAACCCAAACTCAAATTTGACCAACCATAGTCAATTTCGGGTCAACCTGCAAAAAATGAAGTTTGACTCTAATAAGTCTCTTCCATCATGTCAGGCCTATTGGTGCTAATGAAATGTCCTAAATAGATACAAGCTATGCAATAACTTAATCATAAGGCTACCCGATCAATATGAGAACTCGAGTATCAAGGTGTGCGACCCTATAGGTTCCTCTGACATTGGTAGTGATGAACTAAGTCATCACAAGCAGTGAGTGACACCTAGCAGTGCTTTGCTACTACCCAAGTCATCAGAATGGACATCGACATCGACATCCCTATCATCACAATAAGGTACTTATGCATTACAGTCTCTTTGCTAAACTGATATCTGATTGGACAAGTGTGTCACCACTTGTTTTTACCCAATCTCATGGTCCTGACTAAATCAGGTTCTCACCTGGGTATGGCCTTACACTTTCAATCATGCAACCATAGGGGGGCCCGTGGATATCAAGCTTCACTCGGGAAGGGCAAATCCTCTATCTATCTATTGATATTCACATATGGGTCGTCACATATTCAATGACAACCGTTATGACCTCCCAACTATGGTGAGGTGTTAGGTTGAATCAAAGTATATCTCTAATCGTATAGAAGAGTCAATGACCCTAAGTCAAGGGATCAATGCATCTCTTATCACTTGTGAGAATAACACATGACACCAAGTCATAGCCTGATAGTGGGTCGGTCCAGTATATCTACCACTGATATACCCATATGTCTGTGTTAGCACCTCGAGCCTAACCAGCCCATATAGCAGTCTCACACGTACCAGACCTATCCCATATCCACTCAGGTACTTGATTGGGACAAGAGATTGAGCACAGATCCAATCTGTCTCCAATGACATTATCATGTAAGAACATAATCGCAGATGTAAACAAAGCATGATAATGACAAAGCGATGCTTGCCTCAGGACCGACCCACTCCTCTTCTTCCACGCCCGGTGCTAGCCTCAGGAAGAAGTTCCAATCCTATGCTTGCGCCACCTTTAAGGAAGATGCGCCAAGGAGAAGGATGAAGAGAAGCCGCCAAGCACTAAAGCCTCATACACCAAGAAGAGATGGAGAAGAAGGCTTGCGGCTCTTAGGAAGATGATTGCGCCAAAGTACCCTTGCTCTCGCCCCTTTGTGTGTTCACGCCAACATAAGGTGATGTTCTCGCATATGAATATGTTACATGAAGCAAGGGGTGGCTAGACAAGTGTATAGGCACAATACAAGAAGAGGTATGCGGCTAGGGTAAGTGGGGTGGACTAATTAGGATTGAGGTTATGGCAAGACAACAATCTCTTTCCATAAACCTCTCCCAATTATCCATATGCGCCTAGGTCTTACCAAAGCAGCCTGTCAAGCCATACATGCCTCAACCCTTGCCATAGATGCAAGGTTACCATCCAAAGTAGAAGGCAGAGGTGCCAAAGCTTCCTAATGAAGCACTAGGCGCCACCTTCACCCCATTACACCCTTTAGGCGCCAATGGGGAAGGATTTTCCCCATTATACCATTATGCCCTCTTATCTCTTCATGAGAACTTATTATTGGGCCTCATTGGGTAATGAGCTAGCCCAAACTTCATTACATAGGTGGATAAAGCCATTGGATCCAATCCAATGCAACCCTAACTCAAATGTGATCATTCATGGTCAATTTTGGGTCAACCTAACAAAAATGAAGTTTGGCTCTAATTAGTCTCTTCCATCTCATCAGGCCTATTGGCACTTATGATATCTCCTAAATAGATTCAAGCTATGCAATAACTCAATCATAAGGCTACCCGATCAATATGAAAACTTGGGTATTAAGGTGTGTGACCCTGTCAGTTCCTATGACGTTGGCAGTGATGAACTAAGGTTATCGCAAGCAGTGAGTGGCACCTTGGCACCTAGCAGTGCATCGCTGCTACCCAAGTCATCGGAATGGATATCGACATCCCCATCATCATAACAAGGTACATATGCATTATAGTCTCTTTGCCAAACTGATATCTGATTGGACAAGTGTGTCACCACTTGTTTTTACCCAATCTCATGGTCATGACTAAATCAGGTTCTCACATGGGTATTGTTGGGGTATGCCCTTAAGGCTAATGTTTGAGGCCTTGGGATTGTAAAAGTATCATGTAATAAACTCTTATGTTTATAAAGGCATGGTTATTATTCAGGTTGCTACCTTGTCTGCTGTAATAAGTGTACTTCTGAATAATGTCTCAAAGCTGTTCAGCTAGGCTGACATGCATATGTCCTTAGTCGAGATATCTTGGTGAACATGAGACAGCCTTGATATGATTGAGACTAATATGTGTTCTAATCTTATAGGATGCTTCGAGCATGGAATAAGATGTAGACTCATGGGTACATTGGATGTACTGGACAGACCCTACTAGGATATTCAATTGCTTGTCACAATGTGAATGATCCTTGTAAGCACCAAGTGGCACATGTCCTCTGACTTGAGATCACTTGTGTTTCTAAATGATGATTGTCATTGTCTTGAGGTAGTTCAATATCATTTGAAACATAATGATTATAGACTATCTTGGATGGTGAGCTTGAATCAGGTTAGGGCACTAGTGATAGACATAGGATTGCCGTCTCCTTGTTTAAGGAGTGTGATGTTCTAAAGGGCCCCCCTATATGAGATGATTGAGATAGTGTATGGCCATACCCAGATGACTATGTTCATCTGATCTAATCATGCTCATCGTATTGGAGTTACAAGCTTGACCCGCTTGTCCAATAAGAACATCTAGTGGCAAAGGACACATGTATGCCTAGTGAAGTTGATTCACACTTGTGCTGTGGTTTGGGTGAAGTCTTGGAAGACTCTTTCCTTTATATCGGGAGACAGTGATGTGTTGCTAGATACCCCTCACTGATCGTGATAACGAAAGTTATCGTTACCGACATTTAAAGGAAACCCTCAGGGTCGCACAATTTGATGATATGGCTTACTTAAGTCAGATCGTGTGGACTGAATTGTTTGGGTTCAGTTTAAAGGGATAGAGGCTCTGATTGTAAGTGAGATCTGGTCTGATCATGTTTGATTGATTGGGACTTGAGATCGGTAAGCTTCGATCGAGAGTATTGATGCTAGATCGGTGAGATCAAGAGTATCACGAGATCAACGGTTAGATATTGAACCATTGGTTCAATGAGATCTAGACCATGGCTTGGGCTGGTTTAATTTGGTTCTTGAACCAAATTGAAATGGATTGAAGTGGCTTGAACCGGTTCACAAGGGTGAACGCTTGGTTCAAGGGGTTAGGCGTTTTGGTTTGGTAATGGGCGCATAGCTTCATCTCTTCCATTTATGGAAAGTATTGAAGGCGACTTCACCTTAACGCCAAAGAGTTTTGAACGCTCGACTTCACTCCTCTCTTCTCAACGTTCATCCTTGGAGGTGAGTGCATTCGGACGAGAAGAGGAGGAAGGTTGCTCTCGCCAAGCTTGATCTCCAAAACTCCTTCACGCGACAAGGGATACATTGGAGCCTTGCTAGCACAAGGGACGTTCAAGGTGTAGGCCTTCTTCTTCTTGTGTGCGATTCCTTTGGAGAAGTTCTCTTTGAACTTTGCTTCCAAGCCGACATCCGATCTATGGCATTGGTATGATCACATTCTTGATCTAATGAAATATCATAGTTGATCATATGAGCACATAAGCGATTGAATTCTTGAAACCCTAGCGAAATGCATGCGCCCCCTTGTTTAGGGTTTTCGGCCCCCCTCTTGAAAGGGGTTTTATCCGCTTGCGCTCCCCCTTGAAGGGGACCCTTCAGGTATGGCCTTACACTTTCAGTCATGCAACCAGTGGGGGCCCATTGATATCAAGCTTCACTCAGGAATGGCAAATCCTATGTCTGTTCATTGACCTTCACATATGGGTCGTCACATACTGCATGACCACTGTTATGACCTCCTAAATATGATGGGGTGTTAGGTTGTATCAAAGCATGTCCCAACTATATAGAAGAGTCAATGACCTCATGTCAAGGGATCAATGTATCTCTTATCACTTGTGTGGATAACTCATGACACCAAGTCAGTGCCTCATAGCGGGTCGGTCTAGTATATTTACCACTAATATACCCATATGTCTGCGTTAGCTGTTAGAGTCACAACTCGTAACAGGTCCAGGCCTAGAGGCTGGGCTTCCTACCCAGGGGCAATCCTGCTCAAATCCCGGTTTGGATCCACGTTACCCCAAACCCGGTTTGGATCCACGTTACCCCAAATAATTCACGTCTGCAGCGGGATTCGACCTCTAGACATGACCCTCACGAGTCATGACCCTTTAACCATTGAGCTGCAATTCATGGAATACTTCAGATCATGTCAGTGACTTGCGCAGAGTGCTGGAGGTTCTGAGGAAGAACCGGTTATATGCCAAGGCTAGTAAGTGTGAGTTCTGGCTAGAGAAGATCAGTTTCCTTGGGCATGTGATTTCTGGTCAAGGGGTGTCTGTGGATCCAGTTAAAGTGCAAGCCATCCTGGATTGGGGAAGACCAACTAGTGCTACTGAGATCAGGAGTTTCCTGGGTTTGGCAGGTTACTACCGGCGATTTGTTGAGGGATTCTCCAAGCTGGCGGGTCCTTTAACTAAATTAACCAGAAAAGAGGCTAAATTTATTTGGGATGACAAGTGTGAAGAAAGCTTTCAAGAGCTGAAGAGAAGGTTGACTAGTACACCGATCCTCATTATTCCTAGTGATGGGGAAAGGTTTACTGTTTATACGGATGCTTCTGGCAAAGGGTTGGGTTGTGTCTTGATGCAGAAGGGTTCTGTAGTAGCCTATGCTTCGAGACAACTGAAAGAGTATGAGTTGAACTACCCTACTCATGATTTAGAGTTGGCGGCCGTAGTCTTTGCTTTGAAGATATGGCGTCACTATTTGCTGGGCCAGGAGTTTGATCTGTTCACTGATCACCAGAGTCTCAAGTATATCTTCACTCAGAAGGAGTTGAACATGAGACAGAGAAGATGGATGGAGTTGATCAAAGACTATGACTTCTCTATTCAGTATCAGGCTGGAAAGGCCAATGTAGTGGCGGATGCGCTGAGCAGACATCCAGTTACTTCAGTAGCTGCTTTACGAGTCAGTGAGTGGCGGTTACTGCAGGAGTTCAGCGATCTCAGGATCAGTGTTTCTCCTAGAGTTCAGTCGGGTTATGTGGCTTTTCTCAGAGTACAGTCTGCTTTGTTGCAGAAGATCAGAGATCAGCAGTCTGTGGATCCGAGATTAGTTCAGATCAGGGATAGTTTGGTTGATGGCGCAGTTCAGGATTTTAGCCTGTCTGATGATGGTATTCTTCGGTTTCGTGGAAGGGTATGTGTCCCTGAGGAACCGAGCTTGAGGAAAGAAATATTGGAGGATAGCCATAACTCCAAATATTCTCTACATCCTGGTGTAACTAAGATGTATCAGGACCTCAAGAAGAGCTTTTGGTGGCCGGGCATGAAGAAAGAGGTATATGATTTTGTCTCTAGGTGTTTAACCTGTCAGACTGTAAAGGCTGAACACCAGAAGCCTGGTGGTTTGTTGCAGCCCCTTCCTATTCCTGAGTGGAAGTGGGAATGCATCAGTATGGACTTTGTGTGTGGTTTGCCCAGAACCAGATTGGGTCATGATGCTATTTGGGTGATCATTGATAGACTCACTAAATCAGCCCATTTTCTCCCGATCAAGATGACCTATCCTTTAGAGAGACTGGCCAGATTGTACATTGATGAGATTGTCAGACTACATGGAGTGCCGGTTGATATTGTGTCTGATAGGGACTCTCGGTTTTTGTCCAGATTTTGGAAGAGCTTACAGGAGGGTTTGGGTACTAAGTTGAGTTTTAGTACAGCATACCATCCTCAGTCTGATGGCCAGACGGAGCGTACTATACAGACTCTAGAAGATCTGTTGAGAGCCTATGTGGTTGATTGGAGTTCTGAGTGGAACCGGGATCTATCTTTGATAGAGTTCACTTATAATAATAGTTTCCACTCCAGTATTCAGATGGCTCCTTATGAGGCTTTGTATGGAAGAAGGTGTAGGACTCCCTTGTGTTGGGAAGAAACTGGTGACAGAATGATTTTGAGATCTGATGCAGTTCAGGAGACTACTGATAAGGTCAGAGAGATTCAGGATAAGTTGAAAATTGCTCGGGACAGACAGAAGAGTTATGCTGATGACCGTCGTCGTTCCTTGGAGTTTATAGTAGGGGATCATGTGTTCTTGAAGGTGTCACCTACTAAGGGTGTTATGAGGTTTGGCAAAAAGGGCAAGTTGAGCCCTAGGTTTGTAGGCCCTTTTGACATTATTGAGAGAATTGGTCTAGTGGCTTACCGGTTAGCTTTACCTCCTGCTTTGGATCATGTGCATAATGTATTCCATGTCTCTACTTTGAGGAAATATCATCCTGATCCATCTCATGTGTTGGAGTTAGAACCTCTTCAGATTCAGAGTGACTTGACATTTGAGGAAAGACCTCTTCGGATTGTGGATAGAAAGGATAAAGTTCTGAGGAACAAGACTATACCTTTGGTAAAGGTTATCTGGGGAAATCAGTCAGTTGAGGAGGCGACATGGGAGACTAAAGCTGATATGAGGAAGTTTTATGCTTATCTTTTTGATGATATGGATGCTGAGCTTTAGAGGACTAAAGCTTTATAAGGAGGGAGGGATGTAAGATCCAAGGATCTTAAGTCCTGGTAAGCATTATTTTGATTTTGTCTAAAATTATTGACTGTGATATTTTTATGTATTGGTTGTTAATAGTTAATTAACTAGAGATTTTTAGTTGTTAATTTATTGTAAATTAATTAGAGATTATTTGTTTGATTATTGGCTGTTAATTTATGATAAATTATTATTGGTTGTTCATGATAAATTAATTAGGATTTATGGGTTGTAAGTTGTTAGTTAATTAATTAGACCTTATTGGTTAATTAGACCTTAGTGGATATTAATTAAGTCCTTATTGGATTTCGGTTAAGTGATTGGTTATTTGTCAGTTAATTAAATTAATTAGTTAACTTTGGGTTAGTGGGTTTAAAAATTCGAAATTTTAGTTAAATGGGTTAAACCCTATTTGAATTAATTGCTTAATGGGTTTAAAATTTAAAAACCCAAAGTTTAAGTGGTAATTTCGGTTAGGGTAGGAGAGTTGGCGATATTTTTGCTTGGAAGAAATCTTGGGCGACGGCTTGGAGGCTTGGAGGCGAAAATCTTTTCTTCCTCTTCCTTTCTTCCATTGGCCGGCATCTTTGGTTTGGGTGGCGTTTTCTTCCATTGGTGGTGGCAAGGCTTTAGACAATTTTTGGAGAATTTTCACCCTGCGTTCACGGTTAAGAGGTGAGTGGGGTGACTTAATCGAGTTCTATCAACTTAGTTGTGTTAATTGATATATTGAATGGATTGGAAATTTTGGAAATTTTACCATGTTAAAACCGTAATTATGCAAAGTGTATGTAAGGTATGAAAACCGAATTTAGGGCATTGTTATTCATGAGAACCGAATTGTATTTCTCCATGAAAACCTAAATTTCCATGTAAACCGAAATGATCTTGATAGTTGTTATGAAAATCGAATTTTGATGTTAATTAAAAACCGAAATAATCTTGATAATTGTTATGAAAACTGAAATTTTGATTTAATTATGAAAACCGAAATTTTGATGATTATTTAACCGAAAATTTGTATGAAATTTAAGGTGTTTTTATAGGGAATTTTGGTAGCATTAAATCATTGAATTTTGAGTATGAAATTCTTGTTATCTAGATATTTTTTTTAGTATGAATTTTGAGTATTAAATCAGTGATTTTATCCCGTTAGTAAGAATACATGTTTTACATTTTATGTTGATTTTATGGATGCTTATTGTAATTTTATGTTTCTTTATGAGTGTAGCATGTATTCCTTGTTTGAGAAAAATTGGGTGATAACATAGCAAGGTTAAGACTGAACTAATCAGCATGAAACCTAAGGACTACACTACATCATGTGATTATTAATATTATGTAATTATGTGATTTTTGAATATTATGGGATTATGTGATCTTTGCACATTATGTGGTTATGTAATTTTTGGAAATTATGTGGTTATGTGATTTCGGATATTATGTGTTATGTGATGTTAGGACTAAGGCTAAGTGTAACTGTGTACTCAAGGGGGTAGTCGTTATGTGATATGTTAAGGGTTTGAATTTCAGCCCTGTATTTGATATGTGAGGGGGTTGATGTTCAGCCTGCCTACTATGATTATTGTGATGGGGGTTGATGTTCAGCCTGCCCGATATGATTTTTGTGATGACTATCCTAGAGTCTAGTTGACACTTAGGAGTCCACCTTTATGAAATATGATATAAGATGTGTTTGTTGTCCAGTAGGAACCTTTTGGGAGAACGGGTTTTGACGCAAAGTGCCATGTCTTGGTCGGACAGGGGCCACCTCTTGATGTCATCACTCTCTTTTTGTGATATGGGGTGTCGTAGAGCAAAGTGCCACGCCGTGACCCGGCGGGGGCCACCTCTTGAATCTACACACAAGCCATCGATGTGTTTATGGGGTGTTTTAGAGCAAAGTGCCACGTCGTGACCTGGCGGGGGCCACCTCTTGATTCTACTCACTGTCCATGTTTATGTGTTGCACGAGATTTTGCAGCTCCCAGTGCTTAGGCCAAAGCCGGGTTAGACCATATTGGTCACTACTGAATATGCTGGACAACTAGGTTAACTAAGTATGGATGTGTTTAGTTGGTTTAGAGTATAACTCAAGAACCTGAGTTCGTATAGAACCTGAGTTTGTATAGAACCTGAGTTTGTTATATGTTGGTGTGTACATCTGGCTGTTTATATGACTTCTGTTTCCTTTATTTTGTTATATGTTGACATAATGTTCTGTTACAGATTTTTAAAATAACCTGCCTATATTTTTGAGTGTATGTTATGGATGGTCGATTTAGACTATCCACTCACTGGGCTATGTAGCTCACCCCTCACTATTTTCAGGCATAGAGCAGGGGCGCATTTCTTGAGTTAGCATTGGCGTGGACATTATGCTAGTTTGGTTAAGAACTTTTGTGCTTAATTATCTGGGGCCGGTTGTGGCCTTAATATGAATGATATGAGCTATGTGAACCATGTGAACTATGTGAACTTGTGATGCCAAATTAATGAGTTTGATTTTTGTGTCACCGCGGGCTTCAGCCTGGTTTCGGTGTTTGGTATGAGTTTATAAAATCGACTTTGTGGCTTTGCTTTGAATTTCGAATCGAATTGTATTTATGCCATCGGATTTGATATAACTGTTGCCTTGCATATGTCTAGTGCAAGGATTGCGTGGTGGCAGGTACCCTTATGTGATTTATGAGATTTGTGTTTTGTGGATATTTATATGTATGGAATTTCGAAATTTTCAGATCGTGTTTTCTTGAACTCGGTTTTACCTAGCATATGAATTGATCTTATATGAAACATCCTGTATCATTCATGAATTGTGCCATTTGTTTGGGGTTAAGATAACGGGATGTTACAGAATGGTATCAGAGGCTGCAGCAGCAACAGACTCAGCATCAAGAGGCGCAACAGCAGCTCTTGCAGCAGCTGACTCAAGAGAGACCCCAGACTACTACTCGAGCGGTGGGGGATGACTCTCAGGAGGGCGCATCTGAGCTGTAGTGGGCGCTTGGGCCCGGGTTGGGCCAGAGGAAATGCTAAAGACCCATCAAGAGCTCAAGTGAAGACTTAAGTTAATTAAGGTCTAGTATTGTAATACCCCGAGTTTAGTCCCACATTGCAAGTGGGAGAAACTATTATGTGGTTTATAAGGCTTAGTGGGCTTGCTATTGTTAACTTGGGCTTAAGCATTTTAATAGATTGGGCCACGTTGCAAATCGGCTCACCAAGTTAATAAATAGTTTGTTTACTAAGCGGGTCGTAATAAAATTGTAATACCCCGAGTATAGTCCCATATTGGAAGTGGGAGAAGAGATTATATGGTATATAAGGCTTAGTGGGCTTGCTATTGTTAACTTGGGCTTAAGCATTTTAATAGATTGGGCCATGTTGCAAATCGGCTCACCAAGTTAATAAATAGTTTGCTTACTAAGCGGGTTGTAATAAATGGTATCAGAGCAAAACTTAGTCCTAAGCATGGTGAGAAGCCAATAGGAAAGGGCTACCGAGGATGGTGGAGCCACCTTTGGGCTGACCTCACATGCTGCCAACTAAGGGATGATTCTTGGGCATGTGTTAAGGTTTGGGCTTGACGAGGACGTCAAGTCTTAAGTGGGGGAGATTGTAATACCCCGAGTATAGTCCCACATTGCAAGTGGGAGAAACTATTATGTGGTTTATAAGGCTTAGTGGGCTTGCTATTGTTAACTTGGGCTTAAGCATTTTAATAGATTGGGCCACGTTGCAAATCGGCTCGATATATATAATATCAGTGTCAAGTAGTACAAAGTATAGACCAAAACTAGGTCTAAGGGCATAAACACAAACAATCTCCCACTTGCACTTAGACCTAGAGGTTGAGAAACCTCAACCCCATATCTCTTGCATGACCATGATGCTTCTGCTCTGCCAAAGCCTTGGTCAGCGAGTCTGCTAGATTGTTCTCTGTGTCAACTCTGCTAATCTTGACATCACCTCGGTTAATGATCTCTCAGATCAGGTGAAATTTTTTAGTATGTGCTTGGATCTTTGATCAGACTGTGGTTCCATAGCCTATGCAATTGCTCCATTGTTGTCACAATAGAGCTCAATATGATCCACAGTAGTTGGAACCACCTGAAGATCTAAAATGAACTTCCTTATCCAAAATGCTTCTTTGGGTGCCTCAGAAGTGGCGACATACTCAGCCTCAATTGTAGAATCAGCTATTGTGGATTACTTGAAGCTCTTCTAGCATATAGTGCCTGCATTCATCCTTAACACATAGCCTGCCAGTGATCTGAAGTCATTAAGGTTAGCCTGGAATGACGCATCAGTGTAGCCTTGTACACTGAGCTCTTCCTGTCCCTCATAGATGAACAATAAATCCTCAGTTCTTCTCAAATACTTAAGTGTTAGTGTATATGCCCTAGGACCTAGTTTTGGTCAACTTATGTACTACTTGACATTGATATTTATATATCATTCTGGCATTGTCGTTATCATTGTTTGACTACATCTGCGATTGTGTACTTACATGATAATGTCCCTGGAGACAGATTGGATCTGTGCTCAAATAATTGTCCCCAGTCGATGTACCTTAGTGGATATGGGACAGCTCTGGTACTTGAGAGACTGGTATTGTTGGGGTATGCCCTTAAGGCTAATGTTTGAGGCCTTGGGATTGTATCAGTATCATGTAATAAACTCTTGTGTTTATAAAGGCATGGTTATTATTCAAGTTGTTACCTTGTCTGCTGTAATAAGTGTACTACTGAATAATGTCTCAAAGCTGTTCAGCTAGGCTGACATGCTAAATGTCCTTAGTCGATATATCTTGGTGAACATGAGACAGCCTTGATATGATTGAGACTAATATGAAATCTAATCTTATAGGATGCTTCGAGCATGGAATAAGATGTAGACTCATGGGTACATTGGATGTACTGGACAGACCCTACTAGGATATTCAATTGCTTGTCACAATGTGAATGATCCTTGATTGCAACAAGTGGCACATGTCCTCTGACTTGAGATCACTTGTGTTTCTAAATGATGATTGTCATTGTTTTGAGGTAGTTCAATATCATTTGAAACATAATGGTTATAGACTATCTTGGATAATGATCATGAGTCAGGTTAGGGCACTAGTGATAGATAGAGGATTGCCGTCTCCTTGTTGAAGGAGTGTGGTGTTCTATAGGGGCCCCCTAGATGAGATGATTGAGAAAGTGTATGGCCATACCCAGGTGACTATGCTCATCTGATCTAATCATGCTCATCATATTGGAGTTACAAGCTTGACAGGCTTGTCCAATAAGAACATCCAGTGGCAAAGGAAACATGTAATGCCTAGTGAGTTGATTCACGCTTGTGCTGTGGTTTGGGTGAAGTCTTGGAAGACTCTTTCCTTTATATCGGGAGACAGTGATGTGTTGCTAGATACCCCTCACTGATCGTGATAACGTGAGTTATCGTTACCGACATTTAAAGGAAACCCTCAGGGTCGCACAATTTGGTGATATGGCTTACTTAAGTCAGATCGTGTGGACTGAATTGTTTAGGTTCAGTTTAAAGGGATAGAGACTCTGATTGTAAGTGAGATCTGGTCTGATCATGTTTGATTGATTGGGGCTTGAGATCGGTAAGCTTCGATCGAGAGAGTTGATGCTAGATCGGTGAGATCAAGAGCATCAAGAGATGAACGGTTAGATCTTGAACCCTTTGGTTCAAAGTGAGATCTAGACCATGGCTTGGGCTGGTTTAATTTGGTTCTTGAACCAAATTGAAGTGGATTAAAGTTGCTTGAACCGGTTCACAAAGGGTGAACGCTTGGTTCAAGGCGTTAGGCGTTTTTGGTTTGGTTGTGGCGCATGGCTTCATATCTTCCATTTATGGAATGTAATGAAGGCGACTTCACCTTAACGCAAAAGCGTTTTGAATGCTCGACTTCACTCTTCTCTTCTCAACGTTCCTCTTTGGGGGCGAAAGGATTCGGACGAGAAGGAGAAGAAGAAGGTTACTCTCGCCAAGCTTCATCTCGGAACACCCTCACGCGACAAGGATTCTTTGAAGTGCTTTTGCTAGCACAAAGGACTCAAAGAGCAAGCTATCGTCATCGGTTGTGTGCGTCACCTTTGGAGAAGGAGCACTTGAACCTTTGCTTCCAAGGCATCATCAAATCGATGGCATTGGTATGATCTTTTAGATCTATTCCTCTTATACAAGTTGATCATATGCTTTTATGATTGCGATCCCATGAAGCCCTATCTTCCGCTTGCAAAACTCTATATGTGCGCCACAATCAGGGTTTCGGCTTCCCTCTTGAAAGGGGTTTTCTACAAGTTTCGGCCCCCCTCTTGAAAGGGGTTTCTTCAGGTATGTGGGCTAGTTAGGCACGTGGTGCTAACGCAGACACATGGGTATATCATTGGAGGATATACTGGATAGACCCGCTATGAGGCTATGACTTAGTGTCATAACTTATCCTCATAAGTGACAGGAGATGCATTGTTCCCTTGACTTGAGGTCATTGATCGTTCTATATGGTTAGGGACTTGCTTTGATACAACCTAACACCTTGCCGTAGCTGGGAGGTCATAACGGTTGTTATTGAGCATGTCACGACCCATATGAGAAGATCAATGGACAGACATAGGATTTGCCCCTTCTCTAAGGAAGTATGATATCCATGGAGCTCCTTTATGGTTCTATGACTGAGAGTGTATGGCCATACCCAGGTGAGAACCTGTTTTAGTCATAGCCATGTGATTGGATGAAAACAAGTGGTGACACACTTGTCCAATCGGATATCAGTACGGCAAAGAGACTGTAATGCATCTGTACCTAGTTGCGATGATGGGGATGTCGATGTTGATATCCATTCCAATGACCTGGGTAGCAGCGATGCACCGCTAGGTGCCACTCACTGCTTGTGATGACCTCTGGTCAGCACTGCTAGCGTCAGAGGAACCTACAGGGTCGCACACCTTGATACTTGAGTTCTTGTATTGATCGGGAAGCCTTATGATCGAGTTATTGGATAACTCGGATCTAATTGGGAGATTTCATCAGCGCCAATGGGCCTGATAAGATGGAAGAATGTTATTAGAGCCAAACTTCATTTTTTGCAGGTTGACCCGTATTTGACCATGGTTGGTCACATTTGGATTAGGGTTGCATTAGATTGGATCCAAGTGCTTAATCAACCCATGTAATGAAGTTTGGGCTAGCTCATTATCCAATGAGACCCAATGACAAGTTCTCATGAAGAGATGAGAGGCTAAAAGGGTATAATGGGGAGAAACATGAACCATTAGGCGCCTAGGGGCATAATGGGGTCATGTTGGCGCCTTTGCTTCATTATGGAAGTAAAGGGCGCCTCCCCTCTCTTGCTAGGATGGAATGAGTGCCTTTATGGCATTGCTTGAGGTGCAAAGCAAGGCCTTGGCGCACAAGGAAAGGCGTGGGAACAAAAGGAAAGGTTGAATGAGAATTATTGAAATGTCTTGGAGACTTTCCTTGTCTCAAACCTCCTCATCCTAGCCCTACACTTGTCATGATCCTAGCCATTACCCTAACCGCCTCTTGCCCTATAAATGTGACCCTAGTCGCCCTCTCTTGTGGGTAATCAATCCTTGAAGGCGTGAACACAAGGAGAGGGGCGAGTGCTTGGAGCAAGGGCGCATCTTCCATAACCGCAAGCCTCTTCCTCCTTTCCTCTTGGCGCAAAGAGATCTAGGGCTTGGCGGCTTGGGTAGTTTTCCCTCTTCACTTGGCGCATCTTTTCTCTAGGTGGCGCAAGAGAAGTAAAACATCTTCCTAAGGCTTGGATCTTCTTCCCGAGGCTAGCACCTGAAGGTCCCCTACAAGGGGCGAAACCCTAAAACATGCGCTAAACAAAACTTGCATGGGCGGAATCTAGGGTTTCCTAAGATCGGATAGCATGTATTATGATCAACTTTAACAACAGAAAAGGAATTCATACCGAAGCCATATGAAGGATGTCGCCTTGGAAGCAAGAGAACAAAAGAGGTCTCCTCCAAATCGTCACACACAAGATGATGTCGCTTTCTCTTTTGGTGCTCCTTGTGCTAGCAAGGTTCCAAGAGGTCTTGATCGAATGGGAGGGAAGATGATCTCCTTGCTTGGCGAAACTTTCTCCTCTTGTCGTCTTAGCTTTTTCACACGAGAATGCTTCTCCAAAGAAAACCAAGGAGGCGACAAAGGCGTGAAGAGGCGAGAGAGAGGCGACGTGAGATCTTGAACACGTTTGAGAACATGCTATCTAAAAATAGCAAAGTCCAAACGTTCATGCGACCATGCATTACCCCAATCGCAAATGCCTCACCACCTGAACCATGCGCTCATCCAATGAGCTGGTTCAAATCGATTTGGTTCAACAACCAAATAAACCAAGCAATTAGTCCAGATCATAATAAACCACTGAGGCCTAAGATCTGACCGTTGATCTCTTAATGCTCTTGATCTGACCGATCTAGCATCTATTCTCTCGATCGAAGCTTACTGATCTCAAGCCCTAATCAATCAAACATGATTAGACCAGATCTCACTTTTATTCAGAGAGTAAATCCCTTTAAACTGAACTCAAACAATTCAGTCCACACGATCTGACTTAAGTAAGCCATATCATCAAATTGTGCGACCCTAAGGGTTTCCTCTAAATGTCGGTAACGACAACTTACGTTATCACGATCAGTGAGGGGTATCTAGCAACACATCACTGTCTCCCGATATAAAGGAAAGAGTCTTCCAAGACTACACCCAAACTACAGCACAAGTGTGAATCCAATTCACAAGGCATGCATATTTCTTTTGCCACTGGATGTTCTTATTGGACAAGCGTGTCAAGCTTGTAGCTCCAATATGATGAGCATGATTAGAACAGATGAACACAGTCACCTGGGTATGGCCATACACTTTCTCAATCATCTCATCCAGGGGGCCCCTTTAGAACACCACACTCCAATTATAGAGACGGCAATCCTTTGTCTATCACTAATGCCCTAACCTGACTCAAGCGCACCATCCAAGATAGTCTATAACCATTATGTTTCAAATGATATTGAACTACCTCAAAACAATGACAATCATCATTTAGAAACACAAGTGATCTCAAGTCAGAGGAAATGTGCCACTTGTTACATTCAAGGATTATTCACATTGTGACAAGCAATTGAATATCCTAGTAGGGTCTGTCCAGTACATCCAATGTACCCATGAGTCTACATCTTATTCCATGCTCGAAGCATCCTATAAGATTAGAGCACATATTAGTCTCAATCATATCAAGGCTGTCTCATGTTCACCAAGATATCTCGACTAAGGACTTCACAGCATGTCAGCCCAGCTGAACAGCTTTGAGACATTATTCAGAAGTACACTTATTGCAGCAGATAATGTAACAAACTGAATAACAACCATGCCTTTATAAACATAAGAGTTTATTACATGATACTGATACAATCCCAAGGCCTCAAACATTAGCCTTAAGGGCATACCCCAACAGCACCGGGCGTGGAAGAAGAGAACTCAAGAGATCCGTGTGTGCGAGACTGCAGAGGGCGCACACGTGGACGCCTACATCGGCATCGCTCCACATTGCTCCTAAGGTATTTACTAACTCATCGTGTCGACTCCCTTGCTTGCGATCTTCACTGGGTTTTTGGGACCGGCCTGTTTCGGGGACATTCTTCCGCTGCGTAAAATGTATGTCCATGAGTCTGAAAATTGTAAAATGTCCCCGGGGTTTCCCAACAGTGGTATCAGAGTGACTTGCAAGACTCGAACGATGTTTTATGCTTTTCTTCCATGCTCACATGCCATATCTCTATTTTCGTAAATAGCATGATGCATGGCAAACGATTTTTCTAAAAGTAGAAAAATTAGGGTTTCTTGTTTCTATCATCCTCTCAATCTCTTTTGGATTTTTGGACTATTTTTCTTGTTTGATTTAAAGATCAAAGGCGCACGTAATTTTGTCAAGTAGGACGGGCATTGTGTCTTCGGACTGGCCAAGTCTCTTGATCTGACAAAATTGGCAGCCGAAAGGATCTCTGAAATCATCATGAAAAATAAATCGTAATAAACCAAAGGATTTGTGAGAAGAAGATGAGAAAAAGAAACTGGTTTTATGAAAAAGTAAAATTTCAGATTTTATGTTTTTCATGAGCATGTATAATTGCATTAGTAAATACCTTGATTGTGCATGATGTTGTGATCATTAGTCAAGCCCCCTTTGCATGCCTGTAATGTATCCTCGTGAGGCCTGCGTGCCGCTTTTTCTTTTTGATTTTGACTAAGAAGAAGATTAGGGTGGCGCTTGTACTTGGAGCTTAGCGCATGCATACCTTGGATGGTGATGCAACAAGCAAGAGGCGCAAACCTGCTTAGTGGCGCAAGACCATGGCATTGGCCGAACCTATGGGAACTTCGAAAGTATTCCTCTACGGTTTGAGAGCTAAACCATGAGAGAAGGACCTTGGAGCCAACCTTGAAGTTCAAGCTAGAGGTCGGCTAGGCTAGGTCTAGTTTTTGGGGCTTGAGTTCTAGGACAAGAGTTGAACCTATTTCATGGCATGGATTGGTTCAATGTCTTGTATAGGATATGATCACATCATCCTTTACTGCTTTTATTATTATCTGCAGAAGCATGCCTGAAATGTTTTACCGTTATGTTATCACTATAGGATTGAATGCCTGTAATGATAGACATAAGATAAAACTGAGATGATGAGACCTTGAACAAAAACCCTCAATTAAAATATCAAGTCTAGTAGCCTTCTAAGGCGTAGCCCTCACTAAGCTATCGATCAGTGGAGTTGTGATTTGTTTCCCACCCTCGTGGGACACACCCACTTATCTTTAGAAAGTGCGTGGTGGAAATGGTTTCCCCAGTCCAGTTTTAACCTGGACGTGCCTTCGCAAGGAAACTTGTTGGCCCTGGGCATAACGGTTAGGAATGGACTTGACTAGAAGTTCACATGTGCTGGGCACATGGTGAAAGTCTAGAGGCATCGTTGAGAGGGAAAGGTTTCATGTTGTATCCAGCCCTCACTGGACATGAAATGCCCAGACTGTCTCAACAAGGGGAGTTGCTTGGAGCAATCGGCCGGCGCGCCCACCTTAGGAAGCATGGGTTACTTTGTGCATCTCATCCCACCCTCGTGGGACACGAAGCCTCATGTGAAATAAGGATCCCATCTCATTAGGAAGTCTTAAACTTCCCGATTGACTTTGTGGGTTGTCAATTCAAATTTAAAATAGTGAGAGCAGAAATCATTTAAAACAAGTCTAGTTTAAATGATTCGAAGTAGTACTAATCTGTTCTTCTTGGGTGTTGTAGAACAATGGCTACGAACACTGGCGGATTATCACTGCGATCCCTCCTTGATAAGAATAAGTTAGTTGGAACTAACTTTATGGACTGGCATCAGAATTTGAGGATAGTCCTCAAGCTCGAGAAGAAGCTGTATGTCCTTGAACAGCCTCTTCCTGCGGCTCCTCCGCCTAATGCCCGAACGGCAGACAGAGATGCTTATAGAAAGCATCAGGATGACTCTTTGGAGGTTGCATGTCTTATGCTAGCCAGTATGGCACCTGAACTGCAGGTGCAATATGAGGAGCAGAACGCTTTTCAGATGATTACTCGTCTGAAATAGATGTTCGAGGCTCAGGCTAGAACTGAGAGATTTGACACAGCCAAAGCAGTCTTTCGGTGCAAGTTGTCTGAAGGTGCACCAGTGAGACCCCATGTTCTCAAACTCATTGGGAACGTGGATCATCTCAGGAGACTGGGACACACCATAGACAACGAGCTGGTTGTGTATCTTATTCTTCATTCCCTGCCCCCTAGCTTCAGTCCGTTTATCATTAACTTCAATATGAACCGGATTGAGTGCACACGGGAGGAATTGATGAATATGCTCCAAACAGCCGAGCGAGAGATGGGTAAGACCAAACCCAATTCTGTTCTTTTGGTCCCTGCGACCAAGAAGATAAAGAAGAAGGGTAAGGCATGTGCTAAGAGCAGTGCCAGAGGTCCTTACCAAAGCACTGAAGAAAAAGGCGAAGAAGTCAAAGGAACAGAGGTGTTTTCACTGTGGCGAGCAGGGCCACTGGAGAAGGGACTGCAAGCAGCTTCAGAATGAGGAGAAGAAAGGCTTGGCCTTAACTTCTAGCTCAGGTATCTATGTTACAGAAATCAATCTTTCTACTTCTATGTCATGGGTATTGGATACTGCATGTGGAGCTCATATTTGTACAAATATGCAGGGGCTCAAGAAAAGTAGATTGGTGCGGCTTGGAGAGATTGATGGGGGCAGGGACCACAGGCCAAGAAGGCACAAGTGGAGTTTAAGAGTACCCTAGTCAAAGGCCTGGAGGTTCCTCTAATAAGCTAGCAAGCTCAATCAACAAAGCTAGCTCAATAAATAACCACTTCAAAAGGGCCCATGCGAAGCCCACTTATCAGGAATAATTTGCCACAAAAGAGGCTCAAGACTATTCCATGCGATCAACCAGCAATAAAATCAAGATGCAACTATTCTCATCACACAAATCTCGGAGTTCTTTGCAGCCAACGCTCATCTCAGCACTTCATCTGGCGCACGCACGCTACAAACAAGGAAACGCTACAACGTTCACATGCAGCCAGCAAAGGAAACATCAACGTCTCCCTCGCTCAGCCCACAAGGAAACTACAACGTTCACCCCGCAAACGTCCGCATGCAATGTTTGCCAAAGTTTCACCTATATGTATCACTCGCTTGCATCCTTGTAACAGCAGATTTGCAGATTTTGTTGAATGGAAATGGTTTTTCGTCCTCAATCGGATGTCTCCGATCTTCTTCTCCTCTGAGGCGCTTGTGTCACCTATCCTTCCCCTCACCTCCTTCTAGGGCCGAGCCCTCCTTCTTTCCCTTCTTCTCTACAAGCTTCTTCCTCCGAAACCTACGCTCCCAGCCAACCAGTTACGTGTTCACAAGATTTCCAGAAGTTCGCGACCTTGCCACCGACGATCCCACCGTCGGATCTCCACGAAACTTGAGACGACTCTTCGCCTCCCATAGTTGAACCTTCAGCCGCCGGCATCCGCCCATCCGCCACGCCGATCGCCAGAATCGAAACACAGACGTGTTCCCCTGTTTCCGCCTAGTTTCTGCCCTACTCCCGCCTTTCACCGTCGTCCTTGTCCGACCGGCCACCGTCCGCCCCGAAACTCCGGCCACGTCGTCACCTCAACCATACCAACCTCCAGTAGTAGCAGTTTTTCATTTGGTCAACCACTGGCCGGCCGGCAACAAATCCTTCTCCAGCGCGACATCCCCTGTTTCTGCCCTGCCCGCGACCTAGCTCCGGCCTTCCGCATCGTGCGTCTCCGACCAGCCACCGCCCGTCACCAAACTCCGGCCACCACTCCGACACCATCACGAGGATCTGCAGTTGTAGCAGGTTCCGAGTTCGCGAACCACCGGCCTTCCGGCGACGAACCATGCTCCACTCGCGTACTGCCCTGTTCCAACAGAACACCCTCCGCCTCCGCAGCCTTCCGCCCTTCATCGTTGTTCTCCTCCGACAGACCACCAATCGACCCAAAACTCTGGCCACGTCTTCTCATCTATGATGACAACTTCCACTTATAGCAGGTTTTGATTTCGTCCACCATCCGGTGAACAGCGATCACCCCTGCTATGCTCGCCAACCTCCCCTGTCCTGTTCGAACAGCCGCCTCCTTTTCGCAGATTCCCCTGTTCCGCCTGAACAGTTGTTTCTCCGCCGCTGCCAGTGCTCTGACGCCGCCATCATCTTCTCCACCACCTGCTGTACCAGAGTCGCCGACAAACCACTAGCTTCGGCATCATTGAATGGCGCAGACCATCCTTGCCTATTTCCAGACTCTGCTTCTTGCCGCTGTCTTCCGTTTTGCTCTTTCATATTAATCTGATTACCCTTATTGCCGCAGGTTTTGGCATGGTCAGAAAAGCCCCCAGCTCTGATCATTGGATCCATTAGCAAGACCTGATCCTCCTCTATCATTCGGATTAGTTGGGAGAAACGCAAATCGACTTGATCATCCTCCAAGACACATCAACTTTTCGTAAATGATTAAGTCCTGCATTTATTTTCTCAACTAATCTGATTAGCATGTTTTGTGCAGGTACTTTGAGCAATCTATGCAACAAAGATCTTGGACTTTGGTCAGATAATGAAGCACACATCTAGTACTTTCATTTGGGTTAGTTGATGCGAGCCCGAGTTCAACGGTTCAATCTAACAAGCATTGCAAAATTTGCAATCTGAAATATTTCTGTGCAGTTTTAACTTACCGATCTGACTAGTTATATTGGTTGCACTAAATCTATATGCTCGAGTAGGAGTCTACTCTCCATTTTGATACGCATGGAAAGAACTAATTTAGTTCTACAATGCAGTTCATTTAGTTTGAATATTGAATGATTAGAACCCCCTCTATGACATTGCCACATTTGCTAAATAATAATTTTCTGAACTCCTAGAATTCTAGCTGTTTTCATGAATATGCTGTTTTCTGAAAATTCAAAAAATAAGTAACTGAATTTTAATTTAGTAGTTTGTTGTCACACGCTTCCCCCCTACATCAGAGATTGACCTACGCGTTGGAAATGGGGCACAGGTTGCTGCTGTTGCTGTAGGCGTTTTGACTCTCTCCTTGCCTTATGGACTTCAATTAGAACTAGATAATTGCGTTTGTGTACCTTCGTTAACAAAGAACATTGTATCCATTCCTTGCTTGGCAAGGAAAGGATTTAAATTTGAAATAAATAAGAACTCCTGTTCTTTTTCATTTGCAAATATGTTCTATGGGAAGGGTACTTTATGCAATGGTCTGTATATCTTGGATATGGAAAGTTCTGTTTGTAACATAAGCAATAAAAGGACCAAACTGAGTGGTTCAGTTGGTGCTTTCCTATGGCACTGTCGATTAGCCCATATAAACAAGAATCACATCCAACAACTCCATGCAAATGGATTGTTAGATTCAAGTTCCTTGGAGGAATTTGATACTTGTGAACCCTGTTTATTAGGGAAAATGACAAAGGCGCCCTTCACCAAGATTGGTGAGAGGGCAGAAGGTTTATTGGATCTCATACATACTGATATATGTGGGCGGCCCTTCCATAAACAAGCCAGAGGAGGGTACAACTACTTCATTACCTTCACTGATGACTTCAGTAGGTATGGTTATGTGTACTTAATGAGACATAAATCTGAATCCTTTGAGAAATTCAAGGAGTTCAAGAATGAAGTAGAGAACCAGCTTGGAAGATCCATTAAAGCTCTTCGATCAGATCGAGGTGGAGAATACCTGAGTGGTGAGTTCTTTGACTATTTGAGAGAGTGTGGGATCATATCCCAACTCACTCCTCCTGGAACACCTCAATGGAATGGTGTGTCTGAAAGGAGAAATCGAACTTTATTAGATATGGTTCGATCCATGATGAGTCATGCAACTCTACCTTCATCATTCTGGGGGCATGCACTAGAAACAGCTTCTCTGATACTGAATAATGTTCCATCTAAGAGTATCTCCAAAATACCATACGAGGTGTGGAGTGGGAGACGCCCTAATCTCACGTTTATCAGGATCTGGGGATGTGAGGCTTATGTCAAACGTCAGGATTCTAGCAAGCTAGAACCTAGATCTGATAAGTGTGTGTTTGTGGGGTATCCTAAGGAAACTAAAGGATACTACTTCTATGTCCCAACTGAGAACAAAGTTTTTGTTGCTCGGGGTGCTGTCTTTCTAGAGAAAGAATTTCTTATGAAAGAAGTTAGTGGGAGGAAGTGTAAGATCCAAGGATCTTGAGTCATGGTAAGCATTATTTTTGAATTAAATAAAATTATTGACTGTGATATTTTATTATGATTCAAGTAAAATTTATTGAATGCTAATTAACTAGCTTATTGATTGTTAATTATTTGATTTGTGATTGGTTGTTAATTTATGGTAAATTAATTAGAGATTAATGGTTGATTATTGGTTGTTAATTTAGGATAAATTAATTAAATCCTTATTGGATATTAATTAAATCCTTATTGGATTTCGGTTAAGTGCTTGGTTATTTGTAAGTTAATTAAATTAATTAGTTAACTAGCTTATTGGATGTTAGTTTAACTCTTATTGGACTTTCACTTAAACTAAGGGATTATTGGGTTTTTAAAATTTGAATTATTGGGTTAATGGGTTAAACCTTTTTGAATTAATGGGTTAGAGGGTTAAAACCTTAAAAACCGAAATTTAAATAGGTAATTTCGGTTAGGGTAGAGTTTTGGCGATTTTGGCTTGGAGAAAAACTTTGGGCGACGGCTTGAAGAACTTAGGCGATTCTTGAAGAGTTCTTGAGGCGATTTTGGTGATTTCTCCATCTCTTTCCCTTTGGCGAATTATTCCTTGGTGTTTGGTAGCATCTTTCTGTAACGCCCCTCGATACTTAACCCCAAATAACTTGCGGAAATCATACGAGGAACGTCACGAGAAGATCAAATTCAAAGAAAACTGAAGCCAAGATCATACTACGAACAAAGCTAGGGAATAAAAGATCTGAAAACTTATACGAAAATCCGGCAGCATGTATACGTACATACTAGGTTCGGGAAAATTCCCATACAGGCACACGCTTTACTGATTCACAAAAAAACAAGTAATTTCAACTTACAAAATACTGAACATAATCGAATCAGATCACAACTCCGTACTATACTTATACGGAGACAAAACCACACATCACAGAACAGACTAAACATAAAATCCTATCAAAACACTGAGAAGATACCACAACAGAAATCTTGTAACAAAATGGGCCTAAGCCCTCACATGTAACCAACATACAGCATTCATCATCCAAAACAGAATACTACTAATACAGGCACGCAGGCCCCAGATAACAAAATCAAGATACAAGTATTCAAATACCAAAATTGTTTACAAGTCCATATCACAAAACCCAAAGCTTCATCAAGCTACTCAGTATATCTCAAAAGTGCATAACGCCATATCGGTCACTGTCTCTCACCTGTAGATTTTAGAGGGGGTGAGCTAACAGCTCTGCAAGTGAGAACCTTATGAAACCCCTCCATTAATACATTCAAAAATAGCAGGCAAGGTTTTTCAAAACATTTACCAAATGCGATTATCAAATATCAAATCAAATACAGATAAGAATACAAACTTACGAAATGATCCACATGGCGAAATCCAATCATAATACAACAAAACCGAAATAGAGTCATATGGCAAAACAGAACACATACGTAGATGCACATCCCATCCTAACATATCCAAATCCAGAACAGAACGAAATGACCACAAAGGTCCGACCCTTCCCTCGTCAGGGCTCGGAGAATGCATGCATGCCCAACAGTAGGGGAGAAATCAGGAGGTGGCCCCCGTCTAGCTAAGACGTGGCACGCTGATCTCCATCTACCCACTCAGACAATGTGGTAAATCAAGAGGTGGCCCCCGCCAAGTCACGGCGTGGCACTTTGTTTCCCCACATTGGTCACACAGCAGTCAGAGAGTTCAAGAGGTGGCCCTCGCTTACCAGTAGCGTGGCACTTTGTCTCTCTTATGCTAAACTAATCACATCTGTGAAGGAAGATCAAGTGGTGGCCCTCGCCTGACCAAGGCGTGGCACTTTGCCCCACTTCACAGTATCTCCAGGGTCACACATAATGGACATGACTTACACTACACACATATAGCAAAAGACTAATACCCGGATATCTAACTTATTGAACTCACCACTCGCAATTAATTACACAGCATAATGTTTTAGACAGGGTAGTCCTTAAGTTTCTTGCAATCAGGTTAGGAAAATACCATGCTAAGTTCTCAACAAATGTTCCCATGCAGGTATAATGTGTTAATCCTAGATTTCATGCAATTAGATTGTAACATCTACATTCTAGGTTATCAAACAGAATTTCCACTCAAACAGATTAATTACAAGCATTGCACACATTACCATCACTTAATTTCAAGAGAACGATTACACATATAACTATGCATAGAAAATTCCTAAAATTAGGCAAAAATCATATTTAAGTACTATGTGAACTCAATTACATGAATAACAGCTTTGCCCCAAAAGTTAACTGAACATTGACCAAAATACCCCTAGGGTAAATTTCGGCCAGCATGAATTAAGGCTCCAAAAATAGTATAAAATTCATAATAAATTCCCTTATACTACTAATTTCATGAATCCTAAGTTTTCCCCAAAAGTTAGCATGAAATTTCATCAATTTAGGGCATGGGCGCATGTCATGCTCTAGGGTTTTTCATGAATACATTATACAATCAAATTGAAGATCAAGATCATGATAACTCATCCTCCTAAGACATCTAATCAAGTAGAGAACGAAAAACCCTATGATTAGAGCCCCTAAATCTGATTTTCGAAACTTCGCAAAGGCATTCACGGTTTCATGGTAAGGGGAGATTAATCCTACTCGTTTTTCCATCACAAAGCAAGAAGAAAACATGGTATATACTCGGAATGCAGGTAACATAAGACTTCCACTCGCCTTGGGGACGATTTGCAAGCAAACCGTGAGCAAGAGGATCGTCGGAAGTCTTCCACACGCCGCCGCCGTCCACCACACCGGAAGGCCAAGCGCCGCCGCCGGAAGACTCGCCGGAAGAGGAGCTGGACGAAGGGGAAGGCGCGGCTGCAGTCGTCCACGAGAGGGGGAAGGAAGAAACGCAAGGGCGGCTAGGGTTGGGCTGAATTTCGCAAGCACTTAAGTGAGATCTTGTTTTAATCTGCATACTCACATAATAAGTAGGCGCCCACATACATAACACAAAAACTGGGCTGGAACTCTGGTAGTCAGGACAACATACACAGGAAAGGTCTCAAGTTCAAGACTCCTCCACAGCAACTTATTTTTGCCCTACAGGAGAATAATTTTCCCCTTAGCCAAAAATCCCACCTACAAGGTTAATAAATGCCTGATTATAGATAGTCAAAATAAGTCACATACCGGGGTTTAATACATCAAAATTCTCGGGTCTTACATCCTCTCCTCCTTAAAAGGCTTTAGTCCTCTAAAGCAAATCGGGAGCAGGTTCAAAACAAATGTGGGTAATCCTTTCTCATATCGGTTTCCAACTCCCAAGTAGCTTCTTGCACGGACTGATTTCCCCAAATAACTTTCACTAGAGGTATCACCTTGCTTCGAAGAACTCTCTCTTTTCTATCCACAATCTTAAGTGGCCTTTCCACATAAGTCAGATTTCCATCAATTTGCAAAGGTGTTGCATCCAAGATATGTGACGGGTCATGACAATACTTCCTAAGCACGGATACGTGAAACACACTGTGCAGATGCTCCAAGGATGGCGGTAAGGCTAATCGGTAAGCAACAGGTCCAACCCTCTCGATGATATCAAACGGACCCACATATCTAGGGCTTAATTTCCCTTTCTTTCCGAATCGCATCACACCTTTTGTCGGAGAAACCTTAACAAATACATGTTCTCCCACCATGAATTCCAGAGGTCTCCTTCTCACATCAGCGTAGCTTTTCTGCCTATCTTGTGCAGCCTTTAGCTTTTCTTGAATAATCTTTACCTTATCTGTGGCTTCCTGCACAGCATCAGACTGGAGCAAGGTCCTATCACCTACCTCCTCCCAACTCAAGGGAGTTCTGCATCTTCTTCCGTACAATGCCTCGTACGGGGCCATCTGGATACTAGAGTGGTAACTATTGTTGTAGGTAAACTCAATCAGGGCTAAGTCTCTATCCCACTCACCATGCCAATCAATGATGTAAGATCTCAGCAAGTCCTCCAATGTCTGTATGGTCCTCTCAGTCTGCCCATCGGACTGCGGGTGATATGCAGTGCTAAAACTGAGCTTGGTGCCCAAATCTTCCTGAAGCTTCTTCCAAAACCGAGATAAGAACCTGGAATCGCGGTCAGATACAATATCCACCGGAACACCATGCAATCTCACAATCTCGTCAATGTATAACTTGGCAAGCCTCTCCAAAGGATAAGTCATCTTGATAGGCAAAAAGTGGGCGGACTTAGTAAGTCTGTCCACGATAACCCAAATAGCATCGTGCCCATTTCTAGTCCGGGGTAATCCACAGACAAAGTCCATGCTGATATTTTCCCACTTCCACAGAGGAATCTGAAGTGGTTGGAGGGATCCACCCGGTCTCTGATGCTCGGCTTTAACCGCCTGGCATGTCAAACATCTAGCCACATACTGCGCCACATCATTCTTCATCCCTTGCCACCAGAAACTTTTCTTCAGGTCCTGATACATTCTGGTACTACCGGGGTGAATAGAATACTTAGAACTGTGGCCTTCAGCTAAAATTTCTTGTCTCAACTTAGGGTCCTCAGGGACACAGGCCCTTCCACGGAACCTAAGCAAACCATCTGTGGATAGGCTGAAATCCTCAATCAATCCCATCTCCAGTTTTTCTTTCCATTTCAAAATTTCAGGATCAACCAACTGTGCTTTGCTCAACTTTTGCAAAATATCAGACTCAACTCTAAGTGCAGCAACAAAACACTTATTACCACGAGGTGTCACATCCAATCGAAGTCTACTGAACTCATCAAGCAAGCGCCACTCCTGTACAAGAAGTGCAGCCATAGAGGTCACAGGCCGCCTGCTCAATGCGTCTGCAACCACATTTGCCTTACCCTCCTGATAGTGAATAGTAAAATCATAATCTTTGATCAGTTCCATCCACCGCCGCTGCCGCATGTTGAGTTCTTTCTGGGTAAATATGTATTTAAGGCTCTGATGGTCGGTGTACAAATCAAAAGTCTGACCCAGCAGATAATGACGCCAAATCTTCAATGCAAACACCACTGCAGCCAACTCCAAGTCATGGGTAGGGTAGTTGGACTCGTATTCCTTTAACTGCCTGGAAGCATAGGCAACCACCTTACCATGCTGCATGAGTACACAGCCCAAACCTTTGCCAGAGGCGTCCGTGTACACAGTGAAACCTTCACCGCCACTAGGTATAGTGAGAATCGGTGCACTAGTCAAACGCTTCTTCAGCTCGAGGAAACTTTCCTCGCACTTGACATCCCAGATAAAATCAGCATTCTTCCTGGTCAACTTTGTTAAAGGGCCCGCCAGCTTGGAAAACCCTTCAACAAATCTGCGGTAGTAACCTGCTAAGCCCAAGAAACTTCGAATCTCAAATGTGTTTGTTGGTCTTCCCCAGCTAATAATAGCCTCTACCTTAGCTGGATCCACAGACACACCCTGTCCAGATATCACATGTCCCAAAAAGTTAATCTTCTCCAACCAGAACTCGCATTTACTGGCCTTGGCATACAACCGATTACTTCTCAGAATTTCCATCACCTTGCATAAGTCCTGTGCGTGATCTTGAGCACTCCGCGAGTAAACCAAAATGTCATCGATAAATACAACCACGCATTTATCCAGGAGATGGTGAAACACCCTATTCATAAGATCCATAAAGACAGCAGGGGCATTCGTTAGTCCAAAAGGCATAACTAAAAATTCATAATGCCCATACCTTGTCCTGAATGCTGTCTTAACTACATCCTCCTCTCTGACCTTCAGCTGATAATACCCAGACCTTAAGTCAATCTTGGAGAAGATAGTAGCGCCCTGTAACTGATCGAAGAGATCATCAATACGGGGCAGAGGGTACTTGTTCTTAATTGTTACCTGGTTCAGCTGACGGTAATCGATGCACATTCTCAGTGATCCGTCCTTTTTCTTTACAAACAACACAGGCGCTCCCCAAGGAGACGCGCTAGGCCTGATGTACCCTTTTTCTAGCAATTCTTCCAGCTGTTTCTTCAACCCAGCCAATTCAGAGGTGGCCATGCGGTACGGGGCTTTAGAGATTGGGGCAGTGCCAGGTATCAAGTCAATACTGAATTCCACTTCCCGGTCAGGTGGTAAACCAGATAACTCATCAGAAAATACATTTGAGAATTCATTCACCACAGGTATATAAGCCAAATCAGATACAGGTTCATCCTGAACCTTTACATGTGCCAAGTAGCCTTTACAGCCGCCAGCCAATAACCTTTGAGCATGTAGGAAAGAGATCACATGTAACCCCTGATCTGCAATCAAACCTTTGATATGCAATTGATGACCATCACTCAAATTCAGAGTCACCAACTTTTCAAAACAATCTAGGGTGGCATGGTAAGAGGACAACCAGTCCATCCCTAATATCACATCATAGTCAAGCATGTCAAGCAATATCAAATCAACAAACAAATCATACTCCTCTATCCTAAGCATGCAATCAGGATAAAGCACATCTGTTACCAGGGAATCACCCATAGGGGTGCAGACAGATATAGCACAATCAAGAGTCTCAGGTACCACAGGCAAATAACGAACAAAATGAACTGATACGAAAGAGAGATTGGCACCAGGATCAAATAAAACACGTGCTAACTGATCGAAAACAAAAAGAGTACCTTCCACAACTGACTTGGAAGCCCTGGCGTCCTTCTCAGCAATAGCATATACTCGAGTCTGCACTGTGGGCTTATCAGTACCCTGAGATGAAGACTTCAGCTGTGGGCAGTCTTTAATACGGTGTCCGGCCTTACCACACCTGAAACAAGCCCCTGACTTCTTATAGCAGTCCTTGATCTCGTGACCACTGCTTCCACAATGATAGCACTTTCTGCCTTCCACGGTATCACCTCGGGCAGATTTAAAATTCTTCTGATAGGGATAATGCCTACCTTTCTTATCCTTGTGCTTATATTGTTTCTTTTCATGACTCTGGGGAACTGGAGCAACAGTCTCCACAACAGGGGTTGGGACAATCACCACTGCCTGCTCCGAAATTGACCTCTCCACTGTGAGAGCCCTCTCTAAAACCTCAGCATAGGTATCTAGATGCAGTGCCACAATCCGATCTCTGATATCTTTTCTCAAACCCCTCTGAAACTTCCTGGCCCCTAGTTCCTCAGTGCTGACCAAATGGGGAGCATACTTGGACAACTGGGTGAACATAATATCATATTGAGCCACAGAAAGGTCACCCTGCACCAGGTGGATAAACTCCACCTCCTTCTCTTCATTCATGCTAGGTGGAAAGTACTTGTCATTAAATTTTCTCATGAAGTAAACCCAGTCCACAGTATCCCCTTTTTCAGTTGCCAGCCTCTTAACTCCTTCCCACCACACCTCAGCATTCCCCTTCAGCATATATACTGACAGGCACAGTTTATCCTCTTCGCTACATCGCATCACCGCAAAAATCTTATCTAAGTCAGCAAGCCAGTCCTCAGCTGCTCTAGGCCCTGGGCTCCCATAAAAAGCTGGAGGATTCATACGCTGAAATTCCTTCACCAGTTGAGCATACCTCTTATGCACATTCTCCTGAGAACTCCCCACATTCTCCTTCTCAGCCGGCTGTGACTGGGAATGAGACTGTGACTGCATCTGCTGCTGCATCTGCTGGTGAAATTCTTGTTGCTGATCACGGTTCTGCTGCAGGAGTTGCTGCTGAAACTCCTGATGCTGCTCACGCTGTTCCCTCATCATCTGTTGCTGTTCTTGCATAGCCTGAGCCTGCTGCTGAATGAGGGCACCCTGTTGTTGAATCATACTACTCATAGACTCTAAAGCCCTCATAAAGCCAGCCATCTGATCATCAGCATTACCCTTGGGCCGTACCATTCTTACCTAGCAAAAACACCTTGCAAGTCAAGACAAACAATAATTTCCTTATCTTACTAACAACCAATTCCTTACTTGGTTTATTTCTATGCAATACACAAACAATGTTTTACTACCCAGATCTAATATTCGCTAGAAACTCCCTCTGATACCATATGTAACGCCCCTCGATACTTAACCCCAAATAACTTGCGGAAATCATACGAGGAACGTCACGAGAAGATCAAATTCAAAGAAAACTGAAGCCAAGATCATACTACGAACAAAGCTAGGGAATAAAAGATCTGAAAACTTATACGAAAATCCGGCAGCATGTATACGTACATACTAGGTTCGGGAAAATTCCCATACAGGCACACGCTTTACTGATTCACAAAAAAACAAGTAATTTCAACTTACAAAATACTGAACATAATCGAATCAGATCACAACTCCATACTATACTTATACGGAGACAAAACCACACATCACAGAACAGACTGAACATAAAATCCTATCAAAACACTGAGAAGATACCACAACAGAAATCTTGTAACAAAATGGGCCTAAGCCCTCACATGTAACCAACATACAGCATTCATCATCCAAAACAGAATACTACTAATACAGGCACGCAGGCCCCAGATAACAAAATCAAGATACAAGTATTCAAATACCAAAATTGTTTACAAGTCCATATCACAAAACCCAAAGCTTCATCAAGCTACTCAGTATATCTCAAAAGTGCATAACGCCATATCGGTCACTGTCTCTCACCTGTAGATTTTAGAGGGGGTGAGCTAACAGCTCTGCAAGTGAGAACCTTATGAAACCCCTCCATTAATACATTCAAAAATAGCAGGCAAGGTTTTTCAAAACATTTACCAAATGCGATTATCAAATATCAAATCAAATACAGATAAGAATACAAACTTACGAAATGATCCACATGGCGAAATCCAATCATAATACAACAAAACCGAAATAGAGTCATATGGCAAAACAGAACACATACGTAGATGCACATCCCATCCTAACATATCCAAATCCAGAACAGAACGAAATGACCACAAAGGTCCGACCCTTCCCTCGTCAGGGCTCGGAGAATGCATGCATGCCCAACAGTAGGGGAGAAATCAGGAGGTGGCCCCCGTCTAGCTAAGACGTGGCACGCTGATCTCCATCTACCCAATCAGACAATGTGGTAAATCAAGAGGTGGCCCCCGCCAAGTCACGGCGTGGCACTTTGTTTCCCCACATTGGTCACACAGCAGTCAGAGAGTTCAAGAGGTGGCCCTCGCTTACTAGTAGCGTGGCACTTTGTCTCTCTTATGCTAAACTAATCACATCTGTGAAGGAAGATCAAGTGGTGGCCCTCGCCTGACCAAGGCGTGGCACTTTGCCCCACTTCACAGTATCTCCAGGGTCACACATAATGGACATGACTTACACTACACACATATAGCAAAAGACTAATACCCGGATATCTAACTTATTGAACTCACCACTCGCAATTAATTACACAGCATAATGTTTTAGACAGGGTAGTCCTTAAGTTTCTTGCAATCAGGTTAGGAAAATACCATGCTAAGTTCTCAACAAATGTTCCCATGCAGGTATAATGTGTTAATCCTAGATTTCATGCAATTAGATTGTAACATCTACATTCTAGGTTATCAAACAGAATTTCCACTCAAACAGATTAATTACAAGCATTGCACACATTACCATCACTTAATTTCAAGAGAACGATTACACATATAACTATGCATAGAAAATTCCTAAAATTAGGCAAAAATCATATTTAAGTACTATGTGAACTCAATTACATGAATAACAGCTTTGCCCCAAAAGTTAACTGAACATTGACCAAAATACCCCTAGGGTAAATTTCGGCCAGCATGAATTAAGGCTCCAAAAATAGTATAAAATTCATAATAAATTCCCTTATACTACTAATTTCATGAATCCTAAGTTTTCCCCAAAAGTTAGCATGAAATTTCATCAATTTAGGGCATGGGCGCATGTCATGCTCTAGGGTTTTTCATGAATACATTATACAATCAAATTGAAGATCAAGATCATGATAACTCATCCTCCTAAGACATCTAATCAAGTAGAGAACGAAAAACCCTATGATTAGAGCCCCTAAATCTGATTTTCGAAACTTCGCAAAGGCATTCACGGTTTCATGGTAAGGGGAGATTAATCCTACTCGTTTTTCCATCACAAAGCAAGAAGAAAACATGGTATATACTCGGAATGCAGGTAACATAAGACTTCCACTCGCCTTGGGGACGATTTGCAAGCAAACCGTGAGCAAGAGGATCGTCGGAAGTCTTCCACACGCCGCCGCCGTCCACCACACCGGAAGGCCAAGCGCCGCCGCCGGAAGACTCGCCGGAAGAGGAGCTGGACGAAGGGGAAGGCGCGGCTGCAGTCGTCCACGAGAGGGGGAAGGAAGAAACGCAAGGGCGGCTAGGGTTGGGCTGAATTTTGAAAGCACTTAAGTGAGATCTTGTTTTAATCTGCATACTCACATAATAAGTAGGCGCCCACATACATAACACAAAAACTGGGCTGGAACTCTGGTAGTCAGGACAACATACACAGGAAAGGTCTCAAGTTCAAGACTCCTCCACAGCAACTTATTTTTGCCCTACAGGAGAATAATTTTCCCCTTAGCCAAAAATCCCACCTACAAGGTTAATAAATGCCTGATTATAGATAGTCAAAATAAGTCACATACCGGGGTTTAATACATCAAAATTCTCGGGTCTTACACTTTCAAAGCCTTAGACGAATTTTTGGAAGGGTTTTTCTTATTGGTGTTCACGGTTCAAGGTGAGTGGGTTGTCTAATTGATTTCTATCTATTTGTTGGTGTTAATTGATGAGTTAGATGATATATTCGCTTGTTGGAAATCTTACTATGCTAAAACCGAATTTTGTAAGGTTGATTATATCATGAAAACCGAATTTTGTAAAGTTGATTATATGATGAAAACCGAATTTTGTAAGGTTGATTATATCATGAAAACCGAATTTTTCAAAGGTGATTATATGATGATTATTTAACCGAAAATTTGTATGAAATTTAAAGGTATTTTTATAGAAATTTTGGTAGCATTAAATCATTGAATTTTGAGTATGAAACTCTTGTTAGTTATAGTTAAACCGAAATCAACTTTGGTAACATTAAGTCAATGATGTTTGTAGCATGAATGAAAACCGAAACCTTATTGATGGTAGCTAAACCAAAATAATCTTGATGATTGTTTATGGAAACCGAAAATTGTAATAAGGAATTTAAGGTATTCTCCTATGGAATTTAGGAAGCTTTAAACCAATGTTTTTGAGCATGATATTCATGTTAACTAAGGTTTAGAATTTTAGTAGATGATATGATATGTTAACCGTGGGTTATATGTAGAGATTTGTAAAATAAATTGTATGATTTCATGTTTTAGTTTTATGTTAATTTTTATGGATGCTTGTTAACTACAATGTTGAGAAATTGTTTGAGAAATTTGGGTGATAACCTAGTAAAGTTTGACTGAACTAATCAGCATGAAACCTAAGGACCACACTACATTATATGATTGTTAATATTATGTAATTGTGTGATTTTAATTATTAGGAGTTTATGTGATTTTTGGAATATTATGTTGTTATGTAAATTGTGAACATTATGTGGTTATGAGATTTTTGAAAATTATGTGATTATGAAAATTTTGAATATTATGTGTTATGTGTTGGTTAGGACTAAGGCTAGGTGTAACTATGAACTCAAGGGGATAGTCCTTATGTGTTATGCTAAGGGTTTGAATTTCAGCCCTGTATTGTGATATGTGAGGAGGTTGATGTTCAGCCTGCCTATTATGATTATTGTGATGGGGGTTGATGTTCAGCCTGCCCGATATGATTTTTGTGATGACTATCCTAGAGTCTAGTTGACACTTAGGAGTCCACCTTTGTGAAATATGTTCACCTATGTGAATTATGAAATAAGATGTGTCTGTTGTCCAGTAGGAACCTTTTGGGAGAACGGGTTTTTGACGCAAAGTGCCATGTCTTGGTCGGACAGGGGCCACCTCTTGATGTCATAACTCTTTTATGTGATGGGGTAATATAAGACGCAAAGTGGCATGTCTTGATCAGACAGGGGCCACCTCTTGATGTCATTACTCTTTATGTGACAGGGTGATATAAGACGCAAAGTGCCATGTCTTGATCAGACAGGGGCCACCTCTTGATGTCATCACTCTGATGTGTTATGGGGTGAGGGAGCAAAGTGCCACGTCGTGACCTGGCGGGGGCCACCTCTTGATTCTACTCACTATCCATGTTTATGTGTTGCATGCGGCTCCCAGTGCTTTGGCCAAGCCGGGTTAGACCATATTGGTCACTACTGAATATGCTGGACAACTAGGTTGCTTATGTGTTGGTGTGTTTAGTGGTTTAGAGTATAACTCTAGAACCTGAGTTTGTGAACCTAAGTTGTTATGTGTTTAGTTGGTTTAAAATATATGTGTTTAATTGGGTTAGAGTAAAACTCTAAAACCTGAGTTTGTGAACATGAGTTTGTTATATGCTAGTGTGTACATCTGACTGTCTATATGATTTCTGTTTCTTTATTTTGTTATATGTTGACATAATGTTCTTGTTAAAGATTTTTAAAATAATCTGCCTATATTTTTGAGTGTATGTTATGGATGGTCGATTTAGACTATCCACTCACTGGGCTGTGTAGCTCACCCCTCACTATTTTCAGGCATAGAGCAGGGGCGCATTTCATGAGTAACATTGGCGTGGATATTATGTCTGCTGCTTAAGAACTTTTATGCTAAAATTTTCTGGAGCCGGTTGTGGCTAAACCATATGATTTACATGAACTATGTGAACTATGTGATGTGAACCATGTGAACTATGTGAATTTGTGTTGCCAGATTGTGGCAGTTAACTGAGTTTGATTTTTGTGTCACCGCGGGCTTCAGCCTGGTTTCGGTGTTTGGTATGGGTTTATAAAATCGATTTTGTGATTTTGTTTTGAATTTCGGCTTGTTGTATATTCCGTGCAATCGGTTTTGATATACCCTGTAACTTGCATATGTCTAGTGCAAGTATTGCCTGGTGGCAGGTACCTTTATGGATTTTATGAATTTGAATCGGTTTTGATATAACTGTTGCCTTGCATATGTCTAGTGCAAGGATTGCGTGGTGGCAGGTACCCTTATGAGATTTGAGTTTTGTGAATTTGTGTGTATGGATTTATGAAATTTTTCAGATCGTGTTTTCTTGAACTCGGTTTTACCTAGCATATGATCGATCTTATATGAAACATCCTGTATCATTTGTGAATTGTGCCATTTGTTTGGGGTTAAGAATGTGGGATGTTACAGGAAGTTTGACTTGGATGAGGTCCAAGTGCAAGCACAAGACAAAGAGATGGAATCTGAGCCACCTGCACCGGTTGCTAGGCAACCTGAGGCTCAGACACAGGTTCCGCATAGGTCTGGGATAATTCATCGTGCACCTGAAAGGTATGGGTCACTACCGACCCAACACGATGGGATCTTCATCATTGAGGATGAACCTAGAACCTATGATGAGGCGGTCAGTGGACCGGACTCCGAGAAATGGCTTGACGCCATGCGATCAGAGATGGATTCCATGTCGGCTAACCAAGTCTGGGATTTGGTTGAGCTGCCTGATGGGATAAAACCCATAGGGTGTAAATGGGTCTTCAAGAAGAAGACAGACATGGATGGCAAAATAGTTACCTATAAGGGTAGACTAGTGGCTAAAGGATTTAAACAAGTCCACGGGGTGGACTATGATGAAACCTTCTCGCCAGTTGCCATGATTAAATCCATTCGGATTCTGCTTGCTATAGCTGCATATCATGACTATGAGATATGGCAGATGGATGTGAAGACAGCATTCCTTAACGGGAAGCTGACTGAGGATGTGTATATGTCACAACCTGATGGCTTCATCCATCCTGCAGAGGCTAATAAGGTCTGCAGGCTAAAGAGGTCCATTTATGGATTAAAACAAGCATCTCGAAGTAGGAATCTTCGATTTGATAAGGCCGTGAGAGATTATGGCTTTATCAAAAGCGAAGATGACGCCTGTGTATATAGAAAATTCAGTGGGAGCTTGGTGATTTTTCTGGTCTTGTATGTTGATGACATACTGCTCATCGGAAACGACATCCCTAGTCTTCAAGCTGTGAAGACATGGTTGGGGAAGTGTTTCGAGATGAAAGACTTAGGGGAGGCCGCCTATATTCTAGGCGTGAGGATCTACCGGGATAGATCCAAGAGGCTTCTGGCCCTTAGTCAAAGTACTTACATTGATAAGGTACTGGAGAGGTTCTACATGGAGCAATCCAAGAAAGGATACCTTCCAGTGAGACATGGCCTTACTCTCTCAAAGAGCCAGTGTCCTACAACACAGGCTGAGAGGGATGACATGAGTCGAATTCCTGATGCTTCGGTAGTAGGATCGATCATGTATGCAATGTTATGTACTAGACCAGATGTAGCATATGCTGTAAGCATAACCAGCCGATACCAATCCAATCCAGGTCTACAGCACTGGGTGGCTGTAAAGAACATCCTAAAGTATATGAGAAGAACTAAAGATTTGTTCTTGGTCTATGGGGGACAGGAAGAGCTCAGTATGCAGGGCTATACTGACGCATCGTTCCAGTCTGACCCTGACGACTTTAGATCGCAGGCCGGCTATGTGTTCAAGATAAATGGAGGCGCTGTATGTTGGAAGAGCTTCAAGCAATCCACCATAGCAGATTCTACAACCGAAGCTGAGTATGTGGCTGCTTCTGAGGCAGCCAAGGAAGCTGTTTGGATAAGGAAGTTCTTATGTGATCTTCAAGTGGTACCTAGTGCAATGGATCCCATTGAACTCTTCTGTGACAACAATGGAGCAATTGCACAAGCGAAGGAACCACGGTCTCATCAAAGATCCAAACACATACTCAGAAGATTTCACCTGATCAGAGATATCATTGACAGAGGTGATGTCAAGATTAGCAGAGTAGACACAGAGAACAATCTGGCAGACCCATTGACCAAGGCTTTGGCGCAGCAGAAGCATGATGGTCACGCTAGAGATATGGGGTTGAGATTCCTCAACTTCTAGGTCTTAGTGCAAGTGGGAGATTGTTAGTGTATATGCCCTAGGACCTAGTTTTGGTCAACTTATGTACTACTTGATATTGATATTTATATATCATTCTGGCATTGTCGTTATCATTGTTTGACTACACCTGCGATTGTGTACTTACATGATAATGTCCCTAGAGACAGATTGGATCTGTGCTCAAATAATTGTCCCCAGTCGATGTACCTGAGTGGATATGGGACAGCTCTGGTACTTGAGAGACTGGTATGTGGGCTGGTTAGGCACGTGGTGCTAACGCAGACACATGGGTATATCATTGGAGGATATACTGGATAGACCCACTATGAGGCTATGACTTGGTGTCATGACTTATCCTCATAAGTGACAGGAGATGCATTGATCCCTTGACTTGAGGTCATTGATTGTTCTATATGGTTAGGGACTTGCTTTGATACAACCTAACACCTTGCCGTAGCTGGGAGGTCATAACGGTTGTTATTGAGCATGTCACGACCCATATGAGAAGATCAATGGACAGACATAGGATTTGCCCCTTCTCTAAGGAAGTATGATATCCATGGAGCTCCTTTATGGTTCTATGACTGAGAGTGTATGGCTATACCCAGGTGAGAACCTGTTTTAGTCATAGCCATGTGATTGGATGAAAACAAGTGGTGACACACTTGTCCAATCGGATATCAGTACGGCAAAGAGACTGTAATGCATCTGTACCTAGTTGCGATGATGGGGATGTCGATGTCGATATCCATTCCAACGACCTGGGTAGCAGCGATGCACTGCTAGGTGCCACTCACTGCTTGTGATGACCTCTGGTCAGCACTGCAAGTGTTAGAGGAACCTACAGGGTCGCACACCTTGATACTTGAGTTCTCGTATTGATCGGGAAGCCTTATGATCGAGTTATTGGATAACTCGGATCTAATTGGGAGATTTCATCAGCGCCAATGGGCCTGATAAGATGGAAGAATGTTATTGGAGCCAAACTTCATTTTTTGCAGGTTGACCCGTATTTGACCATGGTTGGTCACATTTGGATTAGGGTTGCATTGGATTGGATCCAAGTGCTTAATCAACCCATGTAATGAAGTTTGGGCTAGCTCATTATCCAATGAGGTCCAATGACAAGTTCTCATGAAGAGATGAGAGGCTAAAAGGGTATAATGGGGAGAAACATGAACCATTAGGCGCCTAGGGGCATAATGGGGTCATGTTGGCGCCTTTGCTTCATTATGGAAGTAAAGGGCGCCTCCCCTCTCTTGCTAGGATGGAATGAATGCCTTTATGGCATTGCTTGAGGCACAAGGCAAGGCCTTGGCGCCCAAGGAAAGGCGTGGGAACAAAAGGAAAGGTTGAATGAGAATTATGGAAATGTCTTGGAGACTTTCCTTGTCTCAAACCTCCTCATCCTAGCCCTACACTTGTCATGATCCTAGGGAGAGGGGCGAGTGCTTGGAGCAAGGGCGCATCTTCCATAACCGCAAGCCTCTTCCTCCTTTCCTCTTGGCGCAAAGAGATATAGGGCTTGGCGGCTCGGGTAGTTTTCCCTCTTCACTTGGCGCATCTTTTCTCTAGGTGGCGCAAGAGAAGTAAAACATCTTCCTAAGGCTTGGATCTTCTTCCCGAGGCTAGCACCGGGCGTGGAAGAAGAGAACTCAAGAGATCCGTGTGTGCGAGACTGCAGAGGGCGCACACTTGGACGCCTACATCGGCATCGCTCCACATTGCTCCTAAGGTATTTACTAACTCATCGTGTCGACTCCCTTGCTTGCGATCTTCACTGGGTTTTTTGGACCGGCCTGTTTCGGGGACATTCTTCCGCTGCGTAAAATGTATGTCCATGAGTCTGAAAATTGTAAAATGTCCCCGGGGTTTCCCAACATTAAGGACATTCTTTACAGCCACCCAGTGCTACAGATTTGGATTGGATTAGTATCGGCTGGTTATGCTTACATCATAAGCCACATCTAGTCTAGTACACAACATTGCATACATGATCGAACCTGCTATCGTAGCACAAGGCACTCGACTCATATCATCCCTCTCAACCTGTGTGGTGGGACACTAGCTCTTTGAGAGACTAAGGCCATGTCTCACTAGAAGGTATCCCTTCTTGGATTACTCCAAGTTGAACCTCTCCAGGACCTTATCAATACAGGTACTCTAACTAAGAGCCAGAAGCCTCTTGGATCTATCCCTCTAGATCCTCATGCCAAGAATATAGGTGGCCTGATGTAGGACGGGGGGGGGGGGGGGGTCTAGAGCATTCAAACAACGGTTTTGAAAAACTGATTTTGATAAATAGCTTAATAGTAAGAGAAAACCGAAGTTATACTAACGAGGTTAAGAAACTAATTTTTTTTGTATTTTTAAGTATAGGAAAACCCGAGTTTAAACTAAGAGCAATAAATCAAAATTACACTAGAAAGCTGTAAATGCAGGAAAATAAACTTACAGTGCGGCCCTTGAGGATTGAAGGGCTATACTTCCCGATCTTCACCGGTCCAACTCTGATGGAAGGTGTAGGGTGGAGCTTACAAGCAAACACAAAAGATCCGTACAAGTCACGGATTTTAATACAGGAATAAATCAAGGGGTGAGGTTAAGCCTCACAAATTCCCTTGCTAATCTTAAGCAACTAGAGAGAGGGGGAGAAGGAGAAGGGGAGGGGAAAACGCCCCTCTTAGACCACTCCAAGCGCAACCTATAAGTTATATAAACAAAGATGAGTGTAGAGGAGAGTTCTTAAAGTTAAATAAGAGGTGTAGAGAAGAAGACTTAGCCGAAAGGGATGAGAACTCCTTGAGGCCGATGGTGCTTCTCTTCTTGCTCCAAACCGAGGGTGAAGAAGTACTCCTTGTGGTGGCGCACACAAACAAAGAGGAGAGCTTCTTAGGGTTTCGGTGGAAGAGCTAGAAGAAGGTGAAGAGCTCGGCTAAAGGGAATTTTATCACTAACACAAGTAATTAAGCTAGGCAACTAATAGACAATGTATTTCATCAAGAGGTAATCGAATACAAGGGGGAAGACTATGCTTTTATAGGCGAGATGGGGCTAGGGCAGGATAGTCATTAGCTTCCATGCGCCTACTACAAAGATGGATGGAATTTGAAATTCAAAATCAAGAGGTGGGCGCAAATCCTCTTTAAGAGCTTCCTTCTTTGGGTGATCTTCTCTTGGCAACTCATTAATTGTTTTGATGGGCGATGAGAGTATCTTCTTATCCTTTGGTGAATTGTTTGTTGGCGCATGGATAAGAGATTCAAATTTCGAATCCTTTCCATGAGGGCTTGGGCGGCAACAAGAGATGGCAATTCATCATAAATGTCTTCATAAATGCTCTCCTTTGATTGTGGATCTTGATGGATATTCCCTTTGATTTTGGATCTTGATGGATGAGGGAATTGAATTCGTTCCTTGCTTGGACTAGAGGTTGGTGCATATCATCTTGGGTGGATGATGAGGTGGCTGATTTGTCCTCTTGAATAGGCGCCCAACAAGGATGGCAAGTGAGTCATAGCATGGCTTTGAAGTGAACTTGGACTTTGAAGTCTTCCTTCCTTTTCTGGAGCTGAACTTGGTGAGTGGACCTTGAGTGATGTTGAGCTGGAGCTTGAGCTGCTTCTTACTTGAGTGACCTGCCAAATGGAGCCTATTGTATGCATGCACTACTCTATTATGATGCAAGAGTACATAAAGTTTTATGAATTACAATGCACTACCTACTACAAGTGGACTTACCATATTTGACTACATGATGCATGGTGTTATTGAAAACAACTTAGCCTAAAATGCAATGCAAGGGAGAGGGGACTCTAAGGGAACCCATATCGATTAGGTACCCTACGAGTCCGAGCAGATCTCCTCAGAGCAGGGCTACTGCCTCCATCATGGCCTCCCCTGAATCCTTCATCTCGAAACACTTCCCCGACCACGTCTTCACAGACTGAAGACTAGGGATGTCACTTCCGATGAGTAGTATGTCATCGATATACAACTTTGAGATGCTTGCTTTAATCCATAAATGGATTTCTTTAGCATGCAGACCTTATTGGCTTTTACTTGATGGATGAAGCCATCAGGTTGTGTCATATACACATCCTCTATCATCTTCCCGTTAAGGAATGTTATCTTAATATACATCTACCATATTTCATAGTCAAGATATGCAACTATAGCAAGAAGAATATGAATGGATTTGATCATGGTAGCTGGCGAGAAGGATTCATCATAGTCCACCCCGTGGACCTATCTGAATTATTTAGCCACAAGTCTACCCTTATAGGTAATTATGTTGCCATCCATGTCAGTCTTCCTTTTCAAGACCCATTTACAGCCTATGGGTTTTACCCTGTCAGGCAGTTCGACCAAATCCCAGACTTGGTTAGATGACATGGAATCCATCTTGGATCGCATGGCCTCAAGCCATCTCTCAGAGTCCAGTCCAGAAATTGCCTCATCATAGGTCCTGGGTTCATCCTCAATGATAAAGATCCCATTGTGTTGGGCTAGCAGCGACCCATACCTCTCAGGTGCACGATGAATCCTCCCAGACCTACGTGGGACCTGTGTCTAAGCCTCTGGCAACCCAGCAATCAGTGCAGGTGGCTCAGGTTCCATTTTAGTATCTTGTGGTTGCACTTGGACCTCGTCCAAGTCAAACTTTCTCCCACTAGCTTCTTTTATAAGAAATTCTTTCTTTAGAAAGGCAGCACCCCGAGCAACAAAAACTTTGTTGTCGGTGGGGATATAGAAGTAGTATCCTTTAGTTTCCTTAGGATACCCCCACAAACACACATTTATTACATCTGGGTAGCAGCTTGCTAGAATCCTGACGTTTCACATAGGCCTCACATCCCTGGACTATGATAAAATATAGGTTCGGGCGTCTCTCACTCTATACCTCGTATGGAATCTTGGAGACACTTTTAGATGGAACATTATTCAGTATGAGAGAAGCTGTTTCAAGTGCATGACTCCGTAATGAGGGTGGTAGGGTTACATGACTCGTCATAGATCGAACCATGTCCAACAAGGTTCGATTTCTCCTCTCAGACAAACCATTCCATTCAGTTGTTCCTAGAGGAGTGAGTTGGAATAGAATCTCACATTCTCTTAGATAGTCAAAGAAATCACTGCTCAGGTACTCTCCACCATGAATTGATAGAAGAGTTTTGATAGATCTACCAAGCTGATTCTCTACTTCATGTCTGAACTCTTTAAATTTCTCAAAGGATTCAGATTTATGTCTCATGAAATAGGCATTACCATATCTACTGAATACATTATTAAATGTGATGAAGTGGTTGTACCCTCCTCTGGATTGTTTACTGAATGGCCCACACACGTCACTGTGTATAAGATTTAATTAACCTCCTGCCCTCTCACCAGTCTTGGTGAAGGGCGCTTTTGTCATCTTCCCTAATAAACAAGGCTCATAAGATTCAAACACATCCAAGGAGGTTGAATCTAGCAATCCATTTGCATGGAGTTGTTGAATGCAATTCTTGTTTATACGGGCTAATCGACAATGCCAAAAGAAAGCACTAACTAAACCACTAAGTTTGATCCTCTTGTTATTTATGTCGCAAATAGAGCTATCCATGTCCAAGACATATAATCTGTTGCATAAAGTATCCTTCCCACAAAACATATTTGCAAATAGAAAAGAACAAATGTTCTCATTTATTTCAAATTTAAATCCTTTCTTTGCCAAGCAAGGAATGGATACAATGTTCTTAGTTAGCAAAGATACATAATGGCAATGATCTAGTTCTAACTAAAGTCCAGAAGACAGGGAGAGAGTCAAAACTCCTACAGCAACAACAGCAAGCTGTGCCCTATTTCCAACTCGTAGGTCAATCTCTCCAGGCCGCACTGATCTATTATTCTTGAGCCCCTGCATATTTGTACAAATATGAGCTCCGCATGTAGTATCCAATACCCATGAGATGGAAGTAGAAAGTTGACTTCGGTATCATAAATACCTGAGCTAGAAGACACAAGCTTGCCTTTCTTTTCCTCATTCCGAAGGTGCTTGCAGCCCCTCCTCTAGTGACCATGCTTGCCACAGTGGAAGCACCTATGTTCCATTGATTTCCTGGCCCTTTTCTTCAGTGCTTTGGGAGGACCTTTGGCACTGCCCTTGGCACGTGTCTTACCCATTTTCTTTATCTTCTTGGTCTCAGGGATCAAAAAACATAATTGGGTTTCATCTTACCCATCTCACGCTCGGTCATTTGGAGCATATTCAATAGTTCCTCCCTAGTGCACTCAATCCAATTTATGTTAAAATTTATGATAAACTGACTGAAGCTAGAGGGCAAGGACGGCAGAATAAGATCTGTGACCAGCTCGTTATCTATAGTGTGTACCAGTCTTCTGAAATGATCCACATACCCAATCATCATGAGTACATGGGGTCCCACTGGTGCACCCTCAGATAACATACACTGAAAGACTGCTTTGGCAATCTCATATCTCCCAGTTATGGCCTGAGCTTCAAACATTTGCTTCAAATGAGTTATCATTTGAAAAGCGTTCTGCTCCTCATATTGCACCTGAAGCTCAGATACCATAGTGCCAAGCATGAGATGTGCCACTTCCAAAGAGTTATCTTGATGCTCCCTAAAAACATACCTTTGTATCACTCGGGCATTACGCATAGGACGGGTGGGAAGAGGCTACTCAAGGACATACAACTCCTTCTCGAGCTTGAGGGCTATCCTCAAGTTCCGATGACAGTCTATAAAGTTGGTTCCAACCAACTTATCCTTATCAAGAAGGGATCGCAGTGACAATCCGCTATTGTTCATAGCCATTGATCTACAACAACTAAGAAAAGCAGATTAGTACTACTTTGAATCATTTAATTTGGACTTGCATTAAATGTTTATGGCTTCCACTATTTTAATCAAATTGACAACCCACAAAGTCAATCGGAGAATCCGAGATTTCCTAGTGAGATGGGATCCTTCTTCCACATGAGGTTTCGCATCCCACGAGAGTGGATGAGATGCCCAAAGTGACCCATGCTTCTTAAGGTGGGCACGCCGACCAATTGCACTTGGCAACTCCGCTTATTGAGATAGTTTAGGCATTTCATGCCCAGCGAGAGCTATATATAGCATGAAATCCTAACCTCTCAATGACACCTCTAGAGTTCCATCATGTGGCCATCACATGTGAAAAAATAGTCAAGTCCATTCCTAACCCTTATGCCCATGGCCAATGAGTTTCCTTGTGAAGGCACGTCCAGATTAAAACTGGACTGGGGAAACCATTGTCACCACACACCTTCTAAAGATAAGTGGGTGTGTCCCATGAGGGGGGGGGGGGAGGGGAACAGTGTACAACACCACCGATCGATAACTTGACGAGGGTTATGAGTTAGAAGGCTACTAGACTTTATATTTTGATTTGAGGGTTATTGAGGTCTCATCCTCTTAGTTTTATCTTTTGTCTAACATTACAGGCATGCAATCCTATAGTGATAACAAGAAGATAAAACATCATAGGCATGCTTTAGCAGATAAGGAAAGCAGTAAAGATGATGTGATCATAGCCTATTTAAGACATTGAACCAACACATGCCAAAGGGATTCAACTCTTGACCTAGGAGACAAGCCTCAACAAGACCTAACTTAACCGCCCTTTAGTCTTGAACTTCAAGGTCAACTACAAGGTCCTTCCTGTTGGGGTATGCCCTTAAGGCTAATGTTTGAGGCCTTGGGATTGTATCAGTATCATGTAATAAACTCTTATGTTTATAAAGGCATGGTTGTTATTCAGTTTGTTACATTGTCTGCTGCAATAAGTGTACTTCTGAATAATGTCTCAAAGCTGTTCAGCTAGGCTGACATGCAGTTATGTCCTTAGTCAAGATATCTTGGTGAACATGAGACAACCTTGATATGATTGAGACTAATATGTGTTCTAATCTTATAGGATGCTTCGAGCATGGAATAAGATGTAGACTCATGGGTACATTGGATGTACTGGACAGACCCTACTAGGATATTCAATTGCTTGTCACAATGTGAATAATCCTTGATTGCAACAAGTGGCACATTTCCTCTGACTTGAGATCACTTGTGTTTCTAAATGATGATTGTCATTGTTTTGAGGTAGTTCAATATCATTTGAAACATAATGATTATAGACTATCTTGGATGGTGAGCTTGAGTCAGGTTAGGGCACTAGTGATAGATAAAGGATTGCCGTCTCGTTAATTGGAGTATGATGTTCTAAAGGGGCCCCCCTCTGTATGAGATGATTGAGAAAGTGTATGGCCATACCCAGATGACAGTGTTCATCTGATCTAATCATGCTCATCATATTGGAGCTACAGGCTTGACACGCTTGTCCAATAAGAACATCCAGTGGCAAAGGAAATTTGCATGCCTTGTGAATTGGATTCACACTTGTGCTGTGGTTTGGATGTAGTCTTGGAAGACTCTTTCCTTTATATCGGGAGACAGTGATGTGTTGCTAGATACCCCTCACTGATCGTGATAACGTAAGTTATCGTTACCGACATTTAAAGGAAACCCTTAGGGTCGCACAATTTGATGATATGGCTTACTTAAGTCAGATCGTGTGGACTGAATTGTTTGGGTTCAGTTTAAAGGGATTTAATCTCTAATTGTAAGTGAGATCCAGTCTGATCATGTTTGATTGATAAGGGCTTGAGATCGGTAAGCTTCGATTGAGAGAATGGATGCTAGATCGGTGAGATCAGGAGCATCAAGAGATGAACGGTCAGATCTTAAGCCTTAGGGGTTTTTGTTATGATCTGGACTAGTTGCTTGGTTTATTTGGTTATTGAACCAAATCGATTTGAACCAGCTCATTGGGTGAGCGCATGGTTCAAGTAAAGAGGCATTGGCGATTGGGGTAATGTATGGTCGCATGAACGTTGAGACATTGCTATTTTTAGATAGCATGTTCTCTAACGTGACCACATCTCACGTTCACGCCAAGAGAACTTCTCTCTCGCCTTTCCCCACTTACTCTCGAGGGGGCATTCGTGTGTGACGAGTCTTGGACGCCTTGGAGAGTCATTTGGCAAAGCGAGCAAAGCTTCATCCTTCCCTTCCATTCGATCAAAGACACCTCTTGGAACCTTGCTAGCACAAGGAGCACCAAGGAAGTGAGCGCATCCTCATTCTTGTGTGCGCATCATTTGGAGGAGATCTCTCTTGCTCTCTCTTTCCAAGACGCCATCCAACACATGGCTTCGGTATGAATTCTATTCATGTTGTTAAGTTGATCATATTGCATGCGATGATACTAAGAAACCCACTCCGCTGCTTTAGAAGAAATTTTTCATGCGCCTATCTAGGGTTTCGCCACCTTGTAAGGACTTTCACTTCCTCACCATGGTTTAGCTGTTAAACCCTAGAGGGACCCCTAGGGAAACCCTAGAAGGAACGCCATAGGTTCGGCCAATGCCATAGTGCCTCCTCTAAGGAAGATGCGCCATCTCGCAAGAGCCAACAGGGATAGCTGCAAGCCATGAGGCTCGGCCAAGCCCTGCTTGCGCAACTAGTGTGGATGTGCCACCAAGCAAGAAGCATGTTGCGCCACCAAGCAAGGTGCGCAAGCTTCATGTAAGCATGCGCCAAGGTACATCAAGGAAGAATGCGCCCCCCTAATCTTCTTCTTGTAATTTACAAAACAAAAGTATAAGGCAGCACACATTGCTCACAAGAGTACATAACATGCATTCTAAAGGTTGAGATATGACGACAACATCATGCACAACAAAGGCACTAGATTGTGCAATTCAATATGCTCATGAAAAACACAAAATTTGAATTTTAGTTTCTCATTAAAACATGTCTCTCTTCCTTCAGCTCTTATCATAAATCCTTGGTTCTTTGTTTCTCTCAAGAGTCTACAAGAGGCATACCCGTTGCTCTCCTTGCAATCCCTAACTTGCTGAGATTAGGGTAATCACCCAGTCCATGCCTCGCATAATCTCAATAAGTCTCTCATGATGGGTCTATCCCACCATGTGAGGAGAAATTATTTCTTCCACATATGGGTCTATCCCAGTCATGTGATGAGAGCGAAGAACCAAAGGAAGTTGAATAGAGATAACGAACAAAAGACCTACAATTTTTCCTACTTAGAAAAATCATGCGCCATGCGTAGGTAATTTTTTAAAAACTACATGACATGTGAGCATACAAATAGCATAGAAAACATCATTCGAGGCTTGCAAGGCCCTCTGATACCACTGTTGGGAAACCCTGGGGATATTTTAAAATTTTACAAACATTATATAGACACACCGGAAGCATATCTCCGAAGCAGGCCGGTCCCAAAAAGGCAATGGATCGATTCTTGCAAGGGGGTCGACACGATGAGACGAGAAAGAACCTAAGAGCAAGATGCAAATTGATGTCGAGGTAGGCGCTCTAGTGTGCTCCATATGTAGTCTCACACACGCGGATCCTCGAGTCCTCTTCTTCCACACTTGGTGCTAGCTTTGGGAAGAAGATCCAAGCCTATGCTTGCGCCACCTTCAATGAAGATGCAGCAAGGAGAAGGATGACGAGAAGCCGCCAAGCACTAAAGCCTCTTGTGCCAAGAAGAGATGGAGAAGAAGGCTTGCGGCTCTTAGGAAGATGATTGCACCAAGGTCCCCTTGCTCTCACCCCTTTGTGTGTTCATGCCAACATAAGATGATGCTCTCACATATGAATGTGTTACATGAAGCATGGGGCGGCTAGACAAGTATATAGGCACAATACAAGAAGAGGTATGCGGCTAGGGTAAGTGGGGGTGGACTAATTAGGATTAAGGTTATGACAAGACTCCACGCTCTTTCCATAAACCTCTCCCAATTATCCATATGTGCCTAGGTCTTACCAAAGAAGACCATCAAGCCATACATGGCCCAACCGTTGTCATAGAGGCCAGGTTACCATCCAAAGTAGAAGGGGGTGTAAGATCCAAGGATCTTAAGTCCTTGTAAGTACAATTCTTGATTTAAATAAAATCATTGACTGTGATATTTTATTCTTGATTTAAATAAAATCTTTGGCTGCGATATTTTTCCTATGTTTTGTTTTTGTAAACTCTAGGATGGGGGAGAGTTTTATCTCTAAAACCTTTAGGGGTTATTTATAAATTAGTGGCAAAGGGTTAGTGGATATTAATTTAAGTCTTAATGGATTTTGACTCTAGTAATTAATTAATTAGAGCTTATTGGATGTTAATTAAATCCTTATTGGATTTTCGGTTAAGTGAATAATTAATTATGGGTTATTGGGTTTGCACTTAAATTAGATGGATTTTGGGTTTAAAATTTGAATTAATCAGTAAGTGGGTTAATTCATAAACCCTATTCGAATTAATTAGTTAGCGGGTTAAAAATTTAAAAACCGAAAATCCAAGGGGGGGCGGACGGCTAGGGCAAAGAAGTTGGCGTCTTGGCTTGAAGGCTTGGGCGATTTCTTGAAGGCTTGGACGAATTTTCTTCTTCCTCTTCTTTTTCCCTTGGCCGGCGTCTTTGGTGTTTGGTGGCGTTTCTCTTCCATTGGTGGCGTCTACCTAGGAACATTTCAAGGCTTTGGACGAGTTGTGTGGAGAGATTTTCATCTTGGTGTTCACGGTTCAAGATAAGAGGTGAGTGGGGTGTCTTATTCGAATTCTATCCGCTTGGTTGTGTTAGATGATACATTTGATTTCTTGGAAACCTTACCATGCTAAAAACCGAAACTTATATGGCATTTAGGTAGTTTTAAATCAGTGATTCTTGAGCATGAAATTCTTGTTAACTAAGGTTAAAGTTTAAGTAGATAATATGTTGTAGGAACCGTGGGCTATATGTGGTGTTAGGTGAATTAGATGGTAAGAATACAAATTTTAATCCTATGTTGATTTTATGGATGCCCTGATAAATGCAATAATGTTATAGGATCCATGATTGTTTCTCTATGTGCAGCATGTTATATATTTATGGCCATGTATCCTTGTTTGAGAAACTTGGGTGATAACTTAGCAAGGTTATACTAAACTGATCAGCATGAAACCTAAGGACATTACACTACATTATGTGGTTATATGTGTTTTCGAATGTTATGTGTTGTGGTCTGTGTACCCATTATGGATAGGACTAAGGCTAAGTGTAACTGTGTACTCAAGGGGATAGTCTATATGTGATAGATTAGGGGTTGGAGATTTCAGCCCTGTGTTTGTGATATGTGAGGGGTTGATGTTTCAGCCCTGTCGGTTGTGATATTGTGATGAAAATGACTATCCTAGAGTCTGGTTGACACTTAGGAGTCCACTTTTGTGAAATAAGATATAAGGTGTGTCTAGTGGTTGTTCAGTAAAGAACCCTTTGGGAGAACGAGTGATTGATGCAAAGTGCCATGTCTTGGTCGGACAGGGGCCACCTCTTGATTTCATCACTCTTAGACTTTTAGATTTTTGTGTTATGGGGTGGTGTAGATCAAGGTATCACATCTTGACCGGGTGGGGATCACCTCTTGAGTCTACACACCGTCCATGTTTGTGTTGCATGTGATTTGCAGGCTTCTCCCAGTGCTTAGGCCAGAGCCGGGTTGGACCCTAGGGGTCACTCTTGATTTATGCTGAACAACTAAGTGGTTGGTGTGTTTAGTTGGTTTAGAGTATGGCTCTAGAACTTTGGTTACTCTGTGGTGACATTCGTGTGATGCCTGTACATCTAATTGTTTATATAAGTTCTGTTCTTTGTTTTCTGTTCTTTGTTTTAGTTATATGTTGACATAATGTTCTGCTAAAGATTTTTTAAAAACAATCTGCATGTATCTTTGAGTGTATGTTATGGATGGTCGATTGAGACTATCCACTCACTGGGCTGTGTAGCTCACCCCTCATTATTTTCAGGTGTAGAGCAGGGGCGCATTGCCTGAGTTAGCGTATGTTATGGATATTGTGATTTTCTCTACAACTATGCTGGTTTGATGTACAAGACTTTTGTGCTTAATTAACTGGGGCCGGTTATGGCCAACCCTTGTGAATTCGTGTCGCCGGTTGTGGCAGTTTTGAGATTTTGATTTTGTGTCACCGCGGGCTTGGGCCTGGTTTCGGTGTTTGATATCATTGACGTTAGTTTTATGAAATTATAAAATCGATATTGTGGTTTTGCTTCGAATTTCGAGTCGAATTGTATTTGCGATCAGATTGTTGGAACCCCTTTCGAGAGGGGGGCAAAAACCCTAATCATGGCGCAAATGAAATTTATGCAAGCGGAAGCAAGGGTTTCAAGATCTTTTGCATGCCATATGTTCAACTATCATAGATTGATAAGAACAAGGGGAGATTCATACCAACGCCATAGGCTTGGAATTCGGCTTGGAAGAAGAGAACAAGTTAGGTCTCCTCCACAAGTCCACACACAAGATGAAGATGCTCACTTCCTTGACGTCCCTTGTGCTAGCAAGGCACCCAAGCTATCTTGTCGAATGGAAAGGGGGTGATTAGATGAATCCCTATGGCCGAGAGCTCCTTTTCCTTGTCTTCCTCTTTCGTCAACCACCCAACGAAAAGGATCAAGGCGTTGTCGTCAAGAGACCAACGCTTAAGCGTTTTGGCGTTTAAGCAAAACCGGCTTTGATGACTTTCCATAAATGGAAGACAATCAAGCCATGCGCTCAAGACAAACCAAAAACGCCTATTGGCATTGAACCAAGCGTTCACATTTGTGAACCGGTTCAAGCCAAATCGTCCAATCGAATTTGGTTCATCAAACCAAACCGAAATAGCTCAAGCCACTTGGTCTAGACCAAATTGAACCCTAAGGCTCACGATCTAACCACTCATCTCCTGATGCCCCTGATCTCCCCGATCTAGCATCATTTCTCTCGATCGAAGCTTACCGATCTCAAGCCCTAATCAATCAAACATGATCAGACCAGATCTCACTTACAATCAGAGATTAAATCCCCTTTAATCTGAACTCAAAGAATCCAGTCCATACGATCTGACTCAAGTAAGCCATATCATCAAATTGTGCGACCCTGAGGGTTTCCTTTAAATGTCGGTAACGATAACTTACGTTATCACGACTAGTGAGGGGTATCTAGCAACACATCACTGTCTCCCGATATAAAGGAAAGAGTCTTCCAAGACTTCTCCCAAACCATAGCACAAGTGTGAATCAAACTCACGAGGCATACATGTGTCCTTTGCCACTGGATGTTCTTATTGGACAAGCGTGCCAAGCCTGTAATTCCAATATGTTGAGCATGATTAGATCAGATGCACATAGTCATCTGGGTATGGCCATACACTATCTCAATCATCTCATAAGGGGGCCCTTTAGAACACCACACTCCTTAAACAAGGAGACGACAATCCTATGTCTATCACTAGTGTCCTAACCTGACTCATGATCATTATCCAAGATAGTCTATGATCATTATCTTTCAAATGATATTGAACTACCTCAAAACAATGACAGTCATCATTTAGAAACACAAGTGATCTCAAGTCAGAGGACATGTGCCACTTGTTGCAATCAAGGAATATTCACATTGTGACAAGCAATTGAATATCCTAGTAGGGTCTGTCCAGTACATCCAATGTACCCATGAGTCTACATCTTATTCCATGCTCGAAGCATCCTATAAGATCAGCACACATATTAGTCTCAATCATATCAAGGCTGTCTCAGGTTCACCAAGATATCTCGACTAAGGACATATAGCATGTCAGCCTAGCTGAACAGCTTTGAGACATTATTCAGAAGTACACTTATTACAGCAGACAAGGTAACAACCTGAATAATAACCATGCCTTTTATAAACATAAGAGTTTATTACATGATACTTTTACAATCCCAAGGCCTCAAACATTAGCCTTAAGGGCATACCCCAACAATCTCCCACTTGCACTTAATCTAATGGTTGAGTAATCTCAAACCCATATTATTACAGTGCTTCTCATGCTTCTGCTGCGCCAGAGGCTTGGTAAGCGGGTCTGCCAGATTGTCATCTGTATGAACCTTGCAGATTTTGATCTCGCCTCGATCAATGATCTCCCGGATCAAGTGAAACCGTCTCTGTATGTGCTTGGACTTCTGGTGCGACCGTGGTTCCTTTGCTTGTGCGATGGCTCCAGTGTTATCACAGAAGATAACCAAAGGATCAGCACTCGAAGGAACGACACCAAGTTCTCTCACGAACTTACGAATCCACACTGCCTCCTTGGATGCTTCCGAGGCTGCAACATACTCGGCTTCTGTTGTGGAATCAGCAACAGTTGACTGTTTGAAGCTCTTCCACACCACTGCTCCACCATTCAAGCTGAAAACATAGCCTGATTGCGATCGGAAATCATCCTGGTCCGACTGGAACGAAGCGTCAGTATATCCCTCTATACTGAGTTCTTCCTGACCACCATATATCAAGAACATATCTTTGGTCCTCCGCAGATATTTTAAAATGTTCTTGACTGCAATCCAGTGCGCCAAACCTGGATTACTTTGGAATCGACTGGTCACGCTTAGCCCGTAAGCGACGTCTGGGCGAGTACACAACATCGCATACATAATGGACCCAATAGCCGAAGCATAAGGCGTATTGTCCATTTCATCTTTTTCAGTCTGTGTTTGTGGACACTGACTCTTTGAAAGATTCAGACCATGTCTGACTGGAAGATATCCACGTTTAGAATTCTCTAAATGGAATCTATCCAGGACCTTATCGATGTAAGTACTCTGGCACAGCCCGAGAAGCCTCTTAGATCTATCTCGGTAGATCTTGACACCTAATACATAGGCTGCTTCTCCGAGATCTTTCATCTGGAAACATTTTCCTAACCATGCTTTAACAGCATGCAGTTCAGGAATATCATTTCCAATGATTAAGATATCATCGACGTAGAGGATTAGGAATGTAATTACGCTCCCACTAAACCTCTTATAAACACACGGGTCATCATCGTTCTTGATGAAACCAAACTCAGAGATTGATTCATCAAAACGAATGTTCCAGCTTCTAGATGCTTGTTTCAGTCCATAAATGGACTTCTTTAACTTGCATATTTTATGACGATCTGATGGATTAGTGAAACCCTCAGGTTGTGTCATATACACATCCTCATCCAGATTTCCATTAAGGAAAGCTGTTTTCACATCCATCTGCCAGATCTCATAATCGTAATATGCTGCTATCGCGAAAAGAATCCGAATAGACTTAAACATGGCTACAGGTGAGAAAGTTTCATCATAATCTATCCCGTAGATTTGTTTGAAACCTTTCGCAACTAGCCTGCCTTTATAGGTAACCACGTTACCATCCATGTCAATCTTCTTCTTGAAGATCCATTTACAGCCTATAGGGATTACTCCCGGAGGCGGATCAACCAAATCCCAGACTTGGTTATCTGACATGGAGTCCATTTCGGCTCGCATAGCTTCAAGCCATCTAGCTGACTCCGGTCCACTGACCGCATCCGCATAAGTAAGGGGTTCATCATTATCAATGATGTAGACTCCGTCATAGCGCTCAGGCTAACGACGGATCCTTCCCGATCTTCGCGGTTCCCGTGTTATCTGAGCCTCAGGTTGTTCAATAACCTGTTCAACTGGCTTAGGCTCATCCAACTGTGCTTGACTACTTTGTCCTTCCTCTGGATTCTCATCCAGCTTTATTTCTCTCCCACTGGCCTCTTGCAGAAGAAATTCCCTCTCAAGAAATATAGCCGTCCGAGCAACAAAAACCTTGTTCTCTTTGGGATCGAAGAAATAATAACCCTTAGTTTCCTTAGGGTAACCAACAAAGATACATTTCTCAGATCTGCTCTCCAGTTTCCCAGAGGCGAGCTTTTTGACATAAGCCTCGCAACCCCAGATCCTGATAAATGTCAAGCTAGGCTGTTTCCCATACCATAACTCATATGGCGTCTTTGAAACTGCCTTGGATGGCACTCGGTTTAGTACCTTTGCAGCTGTTTCCAGTGCAAAACCCCAAAAGGAGTATGGAAGAGTAGCCTGACTCATCATAGAACGAACCATATCAAGTAACGTTCTATTTCTCCTTTCGGACACACCATTCCATTGCGGTGTTCCTGGCGGAGTGAGCTGTGAGACAATCCCACACTCCTTTAGATAGTCAGTAAATGCATGACTCAGGTATTCACCACCTCGATCAGAACGAAGTGCCTTGATATTACGGCCTAACTGATTTTGTACTTCATTTTTGAACTCTTTGAACTTGTCAAAAGATTCACTTTTATGTCTCATCAGATAGACATACCCATACCTACTGAAATCATCAGTAAAGGTAATGAAGTAGTGATAGCCACCTCTGGCATGTTTACTGAAAGGCCCACACATATCACTGTGTATAAGGTCAAGTAAACCTGAAGTCCTTTGACCCTTTTGAAGAAAAGGTGACTTCGTCATTTTACCCATTAAACAAGCTTTGCATGTATCAATCTCCTCATAGGAGAATGATCCCAGCAGTCCATGTTCATGCAACCGCTTAATGCGCTTCTCGTTTATATGGCCTAAACGACTATGCCATAGCAAGGTGCTGTCATCAGCATACTTGGCTTTCTTATTATCAATATTTTGTATCGAATATTCCATGTCCAACATGAATAACCCATTGTTAATTGAACCAGTGGCATACACAATATTATCATGAGATAAAACACACTTTGAAATTTTGCATTCAAAGGAAAATCCCTTCCTGACAAGAGCAGGAATGGAGATAATATTCTTGGTAATACTGGGTACAAAATAACAATTGTTTAATTCTAATACAATGCCAGATGGTAAAGAAATGAAATAGTCTCCTACAGCAACAGCAGCAACCCGTGCCCCGTTTCCAACGCGTAGGTCTACCTCATGCTGTCCCACCTGCCTTCTTCTCTTGAGTTCCTGTACATTTGAACAAATGTGAACTCCACATGCAGTGTCCAACACCCATGATATAGAAGAAGATAACATGACCTCAGTCACATATATACCTGAGCCAGAAGCGATGCTTCCCCTCTTATCTCCTTGGAGCGCTTTACAGTCCTTTTTCCAGTGACCCAGCTGGCCACAGTGGAAACACCTGTTGTCCTTCGACCGCTTCACCTTCTGTTTCAGAGCCTTGCTGTAGTTCTTGACAGGGGCCTTGCCCTTCTTCCCCTTCTTCTTGTTCCTTGAAGGAACCATCAAGACAGAGGTCGAAGGCTTTCCCTTCAGAGTCTCCTCAGTAGTCAAGAGCATATTCAGCAGCTCTGCCGGAGTACAATCGATTTTGTTCATATTAAAGTTAATGATGAACGCATCGAAAGAAGGCGGGAGAGACTGCAGAATAATATCTACAGCAAGCTCCTGGTTGATGGTATGCCCCAGTTTCTCCAGAGCCTCCTTGTGCCCAATCATCTTGAGCACGTGAGCTCCCACTGGGCTCCCCTCAGCCAGTTTGCTCTGAAAGAAGAGCTTCGTCAGATTATAGCGTTCTGTCCTCGCCTGTGCAGCATACAGCATCTTGAGGTTCGCTATAATCTCTATAGCCGACATATCCTCATGCTGACGCTGCAGCGGTGGCGTCATAGACGCTAGCATCAGGCAAGCGACATCAATGCTATCATTGACGTGCTTTTCATAGGCATCCCGAACCGCCCTTGCGGCGTTCGGAGCGGGCTGCGGCGGTATCGCCGTCTCGAGGACATACAGTTTCCTCTCTGCCTTAAGAACGATCTTAAGGTGTCCGAACCAGTCAGAGAAGTTCGGCCCAGCAAACTTCTCCCTTTCCAGTAGGGATCGCACATTGAAGCTCATGGTGTTCGTTGCTGCAGGAATCTACAACAATGCAAGAACAGCAAGGTCAGTATCAATGTTCAGAATCAATCCAGGACTTAAGAAAGATTCTTTTCTCACTATTTTATCTGACTGAAAAATCCAGTAAAACAGTCCGAAAGAGTAAAACTCTTTTAGTGAGATGGGATCCAGATTTCATACTTGGTCTCCGCGTCCCGCTCAGGCGAGATAAGATGCACAGAGAGGACAAGCACTAATTTCTGGTAGGCAGTCCCTGCCAATCGCCAGCCCGTGCGATTCCCCTTCATCTGGGCAATCCAGCAGACTGTGCCAACTGAGTTGGTACAACACAGTCTCTGATCCCACAGATGGCTGCCTCCATGTGCTACCATATGCGCCACATATGTAGCCTACATGGTCAAGCTGACCCGACCTACTCCCTGGACCACCACGTGCTATGCTGAGCAACGAGAAGGGATAAATCCCTACTCTGTAACACGCAGGTGTAATCCCGCACCGTCTGAAGATAGATGGACGTGCCCACTGAGTGGGTACAACACGGCTCCAACGATAGTTAGAACGGTGAGGTTTCGCGTCAGAAGGCTTACGAGCTTGATATATTAGCGTTGGATTTTAACGGTCTTTTTATCTTCTTGACTATCATGCAAGTCCTATGGTGATAGCAGAAGATAAACACATGCATTTCTAATTATAAAAGCAATAAATAGAAAGCATGTTGATCTTATGTGGTAAATGCCCATGAACCCTAAGTAAGACCTTAATTTTACTTAAGTCTTCACTTGAGCTCCTTTTGCATCTCATCTGGTCCAACCCAGGGCTCTAGCTCCTAGAGCACCTCAGGTGCGCCACCAGCTGAATGCCCCTTGGGATGTGTGCCTTTGTGCTCCTGTCTAATCAAATACAATTTGATCTATCTAGACAAGATTGACTCGCAGGTCAATTACATATTATAAATTAAGTACAATGTGATTCGCAGATCACAAATTAATTTACAATTTTAAATCCAGGCACGCAGGCCCCAGCACAGCACACAATAGGGCAACCCACATAAGATTAAATAAACAAGCATAGGCATCAATCAACATGTGATCCATTCATGAAATTAAAATTTTTGAAAAACCCCATGGCATCAATTTTAATTTCCTTATGAGCCCTATAACCTTACAACGGTCCATTGATGGGGATCCACTCATCAAGTCTAGTTAGATCCTTGCCCTTGCATGCACCAAGTCCTAACTGACTCGCGTTGACCTGATGGTCAACCATGCATGCGCCAAGGGCTGAACCACCAACATGAGTTCTGGCAAGCGGGTGTGACCCCGGGCCTAACTCATGTGTGTTCACTGGTTGTCTCAACCAGACCTCGCTACACGCCTGTGATGCAATCGACCTATAGCCACCTCGTGCTTGCGCACAGGTGCCATCTGGTCGATCCATCTAGGCTGTCAGATGGTCTGATCAGACTAGTTTGATCTAACATAGAGGATGCTTTCAACCCCATCAACCCGTCTAAGGGTTTACAATAGGTGCAACTTAGATCTAATTCATGGGCGCGCAAGATGTTTTGTTTTGTCAAAAACAACATGTAAGAAGCGCCAATCAAACATGCGCCAACAACAACACTTGTAGAGTCCCCTTCAAGGGGGGAGCGCAACTTTGACAACAACAAACAACAAGCACCTATACATGCAGCTTAGAACAACAAACATCATGCATGAAGTTTTCGCATCATAAATTTTTCATGAGCTTGCGCATGTAACCAACCATAGATCTAAGCATAAATGTAAACATGGATCACATCAGCAAACATAATAGCATGCATAGACGGCTCTGATACCAATTGTTGGAACCCCTTTCGAGAGGGGGGCAAAAACCCTAATCATGGCGCAAATGAAATTTATGCAAGCGGAAGCAAGGGTTTCAAGATCTTTTGCATGCCATATGTTCAACTATCATAGATTGATAAGAACAAGGGGAGATTCATACCAACGCCATAGGCTTGGAATTCGGCTTGGAAGAAGAGAACAAGTTAGGTCTCCTCCACAAGTCCACACACAAGATGAAGATGCTCACTTCCTTGACGTCCCTTGTGCTAGCAAGGCACCCAAGCTATCTTGTCGAATGGAAAGGGGGTGATTAGATGAATCCCTATGGCCGAGAGCTCCTTTTCCTTGTCTTCCTCTTTCGTCAACCACCCAACGAAAAGGATCAAGGCGTTGTCGTCAAGAGACCAACGCTTAAGCGTTTTGGCGTTTAAGCAAAACCGGCTTTGATGACTTTCCATAAATGGAAGACAATCAAGCCATGCGCTCAAGACAAACCAAAAACGCCTATTGGCATTGAACCAAGCGTTCACATTTGTGAACCGGTTCAAGCCAAATCGTCCAATCGAATTTGGTTCATCAAACCAAACCGAAATAGCTCAAGCCACTTGGTCTAGACCAAATTGAACCCTAAGGCTCACGATCTAACCACTCATCTCCTGATGCCCCTGATCTCCCCGATCTAGCATCATTTCTCTCGATCGAAGCTTACCGATCTCAAGCCCTAATCAATCAAACATGATCAGACCAGATCTCACTTACAATCAGAGATTAAATCCCCTTTAATCTGAACTCAAAGAATCCAGTCCATACGATCTGACTCAAGTAAGCCATATCATCAAATTGTGCGACCCTGAGGGTTTCCTTTAAATGTCGGTAACGATAACTTACGTTATCACGACTAGTGAGGGGTATCTAGCAACACATCACTGTCTCCCGATATAAAGGAAAGAGTCTTCCAAGACTTCTCCCAAACCATAGCACAAGTGTGAATCAAACTCACGAGGCATACATGTGTCCTTTGCCACTGGATGTTCTTATTGGACAAGCGTGCCAAGCCTGTAATTCCAATATGTTGAGCATGATTAGATCAGATGCACATAGTCATCTGGGTATGGCCATACACTATCTCAATCATCTCATAAGGGGGCCCTTTAGAACACCACACTCCTTAAACAAGGAGACGACAATCCTATGTCTATCACTAGTGTCCTAACCTGACTCATGATCATTATCCAAGATAGTCTATGATCATTATCTTTCAAATGATATTGAACTACCTCAAAACAATGACAGTCATCATTTAGAAACACAAGTGATCTCAAGTCAGAGGACATGTGCCACTTGTTGCAATCAAGGAATATTCACATTGTGACAAGCAATTGAATATCCTAGTAGGGTCTGTCCAGTACATCCAATGTACCCATGAGTCTACATCTTATTCCATGCTCGAAGCATCCTATAAGATCAGCACACATATTAGTCTCAATCATATCAAGGCTGTCTCAGGTTCACCAAGATATCTCGACTAAGGACATATAGCATGTCAGCCTAGCTGAACAGCTTTGAGACATTATTCAGAAGTACACTTATTACAGCAGACAAGGTAACAACCTGAATAATAACCATGCCTTTTATAAACATAAGAGTTTATTACATGATACTTTTACAATCCCAAGGCCTCAAACATTAGCCTTAAGGGCATACCCCAACACAGATTTGATATAAATGTGAACTTGCATATGTCTAGTGCAAGTATTGCCTGGTGGCAGGTACCCTTATGTGATTTATGGATTTTACGGATTTTATATGGCTTTGATATACTGTTGCCTTGCATATGTCTAGTGCAAGGATTGCGTGGTGGCAGGTACATTTGTGAAATTGTGTTTCGTGGATTTTCAATGTGTGGATTCTCGAAAATTTTCAGATCGACTTTTCCTGAACTTGGTTTTACTTAGCATGTGCATCGATCCTGTGTGATAACATCCTGTTCCCTTGTGACTTGTGTTGCTAGACACCTGATAGGTTTATGTTTGCTTTCCTTACTATGGTATGTGTGTGTAGGAATTTAAGATGGTGCGATCCAGAGGAAATGCTAGCGGCGAGGGTGAGCAGACCTCAGATCTCACGAGAACCATTGAGGCTCTGACAGGCATGGTACGGCAACAGGGTGCCATGATAGAGAGGCAAGCTCAGATGCTGCAGCAGCAACAGACTCAGCATCAAGAAGCGCAACAACAGCTCTTGCAGCAATTGACTCAGGAGAGATCCCAGACTACTACTCGGGTGGAGAGGAATGACTATCAGGAAGACGCTCACAGGCGCTATGCCTCGCTTGTGAGTGAATTCCAGAAACTGGGTCCTAGCTCTTTTTATGGGGGCCCAGAATCAAGTACTGCAGAGAACTGGCAGTTATGCTTGGAAAAGATTTTTCAAGTCATGCGTTGCTCCGATGAGGACAAGCTGTGTCTGACCACCTATATGATGCGTGGTGACGCAGATGAGTGGTGGAAGGGCGTGGTGAGGCTAGCTGCGGAAAGACATGAAACAGTAAATTGGCCCTACTTCTTGTCTCAATTTAACGAGAAGTATTTTCCTGATAGCTTGGTAGAGGACCAAGAGGTGGAATTTATTCACCTGGAGCAGGGTGATATGACTGTGTACCAGTATGAGTTGCAGTTCACTAAATTGGGAAAGTATGCCCCTCACCTGATAAACACTGAAAAGAGGAGGGCTACCAAGTTTCTCAGAGGTCTCAGATGGGACATTCGAGAACAGGTTGGTGCTCAGCACTTGGAGACTTATGTTGAGACTGTTGGGCGAGCACGCACCATCGAGAGATATATATCTGAGAGGAGTTCTAGTACTACTATGACTGTGATTCCTGCAGCTGAGGCGGCAGCTCCTCAGTATGGTGATGGCGGCAAGGGTAGGAAGTATCCTAAGCATAAGGACTACAAGAAGGGCAGGTATAAGCCTTACTCTCACAAGGCACCGCAGCAGTCCAGGGATGTACCGCAGCAATCCAGGGATGTAAAGAACGGTAGCACAGAGGATCGGAATTGTCATGATTGTGGGCTCAAGGGACATCTGATAAGAGACTGTTTTAAGAAGAATGGTGTGTGCTTCAGGTGTAAGAAACCTGGGCACATGATCAAAGACTGCAAAGAGCCTGAGATGCGGCAGAGAGGCACAAATAAGCCTACAGTCCAGACTCGAGTTTATGCCGTGGCTGAGAAGGATACACGGGCTTCCCGATCCGTCATGGAAGGTACTTTATTTGTATTCGATCAGTTAGCTCGCATCTTATTTGACCCTGGTGCAAATTTATCTTTTGTATATGTTAGATTTGCTGCATGTTTACCTGTATTACCTAAGGTGCTGGATTATGTTGTGTCTGTAAGTACTCCCTTAGGCAAATCATCATCTACAGACACTGTTTGTGCTGATTGTGTAGTACATGTAGAGGGTTATGAGTTTCTTGTGGATCTAATCCTTTTAGACATGTAAGACTATGATGTCATCCTAGGTATGGATTGGTTATCCTCACATCATGCCACTGTGGATTGCTTTGAGAAAGTAATCACCTTGAATCTACTAGATGGGAATCGGCTTTTTGTGAGAGGTCTGGTGTCAGACCAAGGACCACATGTGATATCTTTCCTACAAGCCAGAAAGTTACTTGCTAGTGGTTGTAAGGGTTATATTGCACATGTTAAGGTGCAGGATGATTCTACTCCTGATTTGACTCAGATGGCGGTGGTGCAAGAGTTTCCTGATGTGTTCTCTGAGGAATTTTCAGGCTTGCCACCAATTCGAGAGGTAGAGTTTGGCATTGAGTTGGTGCCAGGTACTGCACCTATCTCCAGAGCTCCTTACCGCATGGCTACCTCAGAGTTGGCCGAGCTTAAGAAGCAACTGGAGGAATTGCTGGAGAAAGGTTACATCCGGCCTAGTGCTTCTCCCTGGGGAGCACCAGTGCTGTTCGTAAAGAAGAAGGATGGAACCCTGAGGATGTGTATAGACTACAGGCAACTGAACCAAGTGATTATCAAGAATAGGTATCCTCTCCCCAGAATTGATGATCTATTTGATCAATTACAGGGGGCTACGGTGTTTTCTAAGATAGATCTGAGATCAGGGTATTACCAGCTTAGGGTCAAGGATGAGGATATATTTAAGACTGCTTTCAGGACCAGGTATGGGCATTTTGAATTTCTAGTTATGCCTTTTGGACTGACGAATGCACTTGCTGTCTTCATGGATTTGATGAACAGGGTATTTCATGAATTGCTCGATTCTTGTGTGGTAGTCTTCATAGATGATATCTTGGTGTACTCTCGGACTACTTCGGATCATGTCAGTGACTTGCGCAGAGTGCTGGAGATTCTGAGGAAGAACCGATTATATGCCAAGGCCAGTAAGTGTGAGTTTTGGCTAGAAAAGATCAGTTTCCTTGGGCATGTGATTTCTGGTCAGGGGGTGTCTGTGGATCCAATTAAAGTGCAAGCCATCCTTAATTGGGGAAGACCGGCTAGTGCTACGGAGATCAGAAGTTTCCTGGGTCTAGCAGGTTACTACCGGAGGTTTGTTGTGGGATTCTCCAAGCTGGCGGGTCCTTTAACTAAATTGACCAGAAAGGAGGCCAAGTTTAATTGGGATGACAAGTGTGAAGAGAGCTTTCAGGAGCTAAAGAGAAGGTTGACTAGTACACCGATCCTCATTATTCCTAGTGATGGGGAAAGGTTTACTGTCTATACGGATGCTTCAGGCAAGGGGTTGGGTTGTGTCTTGATGCAGAAGGGTTCTGTGGTAGCCTATGCTTCGAGACAACTGAAGGAGTATGAGTCGAACTACCCTACCCATGACTTGGAGTTGGCGGCCGTAGTCTTTGCTCTGAAGATATGGCGTCACTATTTGTTGGGTCAAGAGTTTGATCTGTTCACTGACCACCAGAGTCTCAAGTACATCTTCACTCAGAAGGAGTTGAACATGAGACAGAGAAGATGGATGGAGTTGATCAAAGACTATGACTTCGCTATTCAGTATCAGGCTGGAAAGGCCAATGTAGTGGCTGATGCACTGAGCAGACATCCAGTTACTTCAGTAGCGGCACTACGGGTCAGTGAGTGGCAGTTACTGCAGGAGTTCAGAGATCTCAGGATCAGTGTTTCTCCTAGAGTTCAGTCGGGTTATGTGGCTTTCCTCAGAGTACAGTCTGTTTTGTTGCAGAAGATCAGAGGTCAGCAGTCTGTGGATCCGAAATTAGCTCAGATCAGGGATAGTTTGGTTGCGGGTACAGTTCAGGATTTTAGCTTGTCTGATGATGGTGTTCTTCGGTTCCGTGGAAGGGTGTGTGTCCCTGAGGAACCGAGCTTGAGGAAAGAAATACTGGAGGATAGCCATAACTCCAAATATTCGCTACACCCTGGTGTGACTAAGATGTATCAGGACCTTAAGAAGAGCTTTTGGTGGCCGGGTATGAAGAAAGAGGTAGTTGATTTTGTCTCTATGTGTTTAACCTGTCAGACTGTAAAGGCTGAACACCAGAAGCCTGGTGGTTTGTTGCAGCCCCTTCCTATTCCTGAGTGGAAGTGGGAATGTATCAGTATGGACTTTGTGTGTGGTTTGTCCAGAACCAGATTGGGTCACGATGCTATTTGGGTGATTGTTGATAGACTCACTAAATCAGCCCACTTTCTCCCGATCAAGATGACTTACCCTTTAGAGAGACTGGCTAGGTTGTACATTGATGAGATAGTCAGACTGCATGGAGTGCCTGTTGATATTGTGTCTGATAGGGACTCTCGGTTTCTGTCCAGGTTTTGGAAGAGCTTACAGGAGGGTTTGGGTACTAAGTTGAGTTTTAGTATAGCATACCATCCTCAGTCTGATGGTCAGACGGAGCATACTATCCAGACTCTAGAAGACCTGTTGAGAGCTTATGTGGTTGATTGGAGTTCTGAGTGGGACCGGGATCTACCTTTGATAGAGTTCACCTATAATAAAAGCTTCCACTCCAGTATTCAGATGGCTCCTTACGAGGCTTTGTATGGGAGAAGGTGTAGGACTCCCTTGTGTTGGGAGGAAACCGGTGATAGTTTGATTTTGAGATCTGATGCAGTACAGGAGACTACTGATAAGGTCAGAGAGATTCAGGATAAACTGAAGATTTCTCGGGACAGACAGAAGAGCTATGCTGATGACCGTCGTCGTTCCCTAGAGTTTATGGTAGGGGATCATGTTTTCTTAAAGGTGTCACCTACTAAGGGTGTTATGCGGTTTGGCAAGAAAGGAAAGCTGAGCCCGAGGTTTGTTGGACCTTTTGACATTATTGAGAGAGTTGGTCCAGTGGCTTACAGGTTAGCTTTACCTCCTGCTTTGGAACATGTGCATAATGTATTCCATGTTTCTGCTTTGAGGAAATATCATCCTGATCCATCTCATGTATTGGAGTTGGAACCTCTTCAGATTCAGAGTGATTTGACCTTTGAGGAAAGACCTCTCCGGATTGTGGATAGAAAGGATAAAGTTCTGAGGAACAAGTCTATACCTTTGGTAAAGGTTATCTGGGGAAACCATTCGGTTGAGGAGGCGACCTGGGAGACTGAAGCTGATATGAGGAGGTTGTATGCTTATCTTTTTGATGATATGAATGCTGAGCTTTAGAGGACTAAAGCTTTATAAGGAGGGAGGGATGTAAGATCCAAGGATCTTAAGTCCTTGTAAGTACAATTCTTGATTTAAACAAAATCATTGACTGTGATATTTTATTCTTGATTTAAATAAAATCTTTGGCTGCGATATTTTTCCTATGTTTTGTTTTTGTAAACTCTAGGATGGGGGAGAGTTTTATCTCTAAAACCTTTAGGGGTTATTTATAAATTAGTGGCAAAGGGTTAGTGGATATTAATTTAAGTCTTAATAGATTTTGACTCTAGTAATTAATTAATTAGAGCTTGTTGGATGTTAATTAAATCCTTATTGGATTTTCGGTTAAGTGAATAATTAATTATGGGTTATTGGGTTTGCACTTAAATTAGATGGATTTTGGGTTTAAAATTTGAATTAATCAGTAAGTGGGTTAATTCATAAACCCTATTCGAATTAATTAGTTAGCGGGTTAAAAATTTAAAAACCGAAAATCCAAGGGGGGGCGGACGGCTAGGGCAAAGAAGTTGGCGTCTTGGCTTGAAGGCTTGGGCGATTTCTTGAAGGCTTGGGCGATTTCTTGAAGGCTTGGACGAATTTTCTTCTTCCTCTTCTTTTTCCCTTGGCCGGCGTCTTTGGTGTTTGGTGGCGTTTCTCTTCCATTGGTGGCGTCTACCTAGGAACATTTCAAGGCTTTGGACGAGTTGTGTGGAGAGATTTTCATCTTGGTGTTCACGGTTCAAGATAAGAGGTGAGTGGGGTGTCTTATTCGAATTCTATCCGCTTGGTTGTGTTAGATGATACATTTGATTTCTTGGAAACCTTACCATGCTAAAAACCGAAACTTATATGGCATTTAGGTAGTTTTAAATCAGTGATTCTTGAGCATGAAATTCTTGTTAACTAAGGTTAAAGTTTAAGTAGATAATATGTTGTAGGAACCGTGGGCTATATGTGGTGTTAGGTGAATTAGATGGTAAGAATACAAATTTTAATCCTATGTTGATTTTATGGATGCCCTGATAAATGCAATAATGTTATAGGATCCATGATTGTTTCTCTATGTGCAGCATGTTATATATTTATGGCCATGTATCCTTGTTTGAGAAACTTGGGTGATAACTTAGCAAGGTTATACTAAACTGATCAGCATGAAACCTAAGGACATTACACTACATTATGTGGTTATATGTGTTTTTGAATGTTATGTGTTGTGGTCTGTGTACCCATTATGGATAGGACTAAGGCTAAGTGTAACTGTGTACTCAAGGGGATAGTCTATATGTGATAGATTAGGGGTTGGAGATTTCAGCCCTGTGTTTGTGATATGTGAGGGGTTGATGTTTCAGCCCTGTCGGTTGTGATATTGTGATGAAAATGACTATCCTAGAGTCTGGTTGACACTTAGGAGTCCACTTTTGTGAAATAAGATATAAGGTGTGTCTAGTGGTTGTTCAATAAAGAACCCTTTGGGAGAACGAGTGATTGATGCAAAGTGCCATGTCTTGGTCGGACAGGGGCCACCTCTTGATTTCATCACTCTTAGACTTTTAGATTTTTGTGTTATGGGGTGGTGTAGATCAAGGTATCACATCTTGACCGGGTGGGGATCACCTCTTGAGTCTACACACCGTCCATGTTTGTGTTGCATGTGATTTGCAGGCTTCTCCCAGTGCTTAGGCCAGAGCCGGGTTGGACCCTAGGGGTCACTCTTGATTTATGCTGAACAACTAAGTGGTTGGTGTGTTTAGTTGGTTTAGAGTATGGCTCTAGAACTTTGGTTACTCTGTGGTGACATTCGTGTGATGCCTGTACATCTAATTGTTTATATAAGTTCTGTTCTTTGTTTTCTGTTCTTTGTTTTAGTTATATGTTGACATAATGTTCTGCTAAAGATTTTTTAAAAACAATCTGCATGTATCTTTGAGTGTATGTTATGGATGGTCGATTGAGACTATCCACTCACTGGGCTGTGTAGCTCACCCCTCATTATTTTCAGGTGTAGAGCAGGGGCGCATTGCCTGAGTTAGCGTATGTTATGGATATTGTGATTTTCTCTACAACTATGCTGGTTTGATGTACAAGACTTTTGTGCTTAATTAACTGGGGCCGGTTATTGCCAAACCTTGTGAATTCGTGTCGCCGGTTGTGGCAGTTTTGAAATTTTGATTTTGTGTCACCGCGGGCTTGGGCCTGGTTTCGGTGTTTGATATCATTGACGTTAGTTTTATGAAATTATAAAATCGATATTGTGGTTTTGCTTCGAATTTCGAGTCGAATTGTATTTGCGATCAGATTTGATATAAATGTGAACTTGCATATGTCTAGCGCAAGTATTGCCTGGTGGCAGGTACCCTTATGTGATTTATGGATTTTACGGATTTTATATGGCTTTGATATACTGTTGCCTTGCATATGTCTAGTGCAAGGATTGCGTGGTGGCAGGTACATTTGTGAAATTGTGTTTCGTGGATTTTCAATGTGTGGATTCTCGAAAATTTTCAGATCGACTTTTCCTGAACTTGGTTTTACTTAGCATGTGCATCGATCCTGTGTGATAACATCCTGTTCCTTTGTGACTTGTGTTGCTTGTTTGGGGTTAAGATAACGGGATGTGACAGAATGGTATCAGAGCAGTTGGCTAGCTAAAACTTAGTTCGGGGGGAAAACATGTTTGTGTATTGCTAGACACCTGATAGGTTTATGTTTGCTTTCCTTACTATGGTATGTGTGTGTAGGAATTTAAGATGGTGCGATCCAGAGGAAATGCTAGCGGCGAGGGTGAGCAGACCTCAGATCTCACGAGAACCATTGAGGCTCTGACAGGCATGGTACGGCAACAGGGTGCCATGATAGAGAGGCAAGCTCAGATGCTGCAGCAGCAACAGACTCAGCATCAAGAAGCGCAACAGCAGCTCTTGCAGCAATTGACTCAGGAGAGATCCCAGACTACTACTCGGGTGGAGAGGAATGACTATCAGGAAGACGCTCACAGGCGCTATGCCTCGCTTGTGAGTGAATTCCAGAAACTGGGTCCTAGCTCTTTTTATGGGGGCCCAGAATCAAGTACTGCAGAGAACTGGCAGTTATGCTTGGAAAAGATTTTTCAAGTCATGCGTTGCTCCGATGAGGACAAGCTGTGTCTGACCACCTATATGATGCGTGGTGACTCAGATGAGTGGTGGAAGGGCGTGGTGAGGCTAGCTGCGGAAAGACATGAAACAGTAAATTGGCCCTACTTCTTGTCTCAATTTAACGAGAAGTATTTTCCTGATAGCTTGGTAGAGGACCGAGAGGTGGAATTTATTCACCTGGAGCAGGGTGATATGACTGTGGACCAGTATGAGTTGCAGTTCACTAAATTGGGAAAGTATGCCCCTCACCTGATAAACACTGAAAAGAGGAGGGCTACCAAGTTTCTCAGAGGTCTCAGATGGGACATTCGAGAACAGGTTGGTGCTCAGCACTTGGAGACTTATGTTGAGACTGTTGGGCGAGCACGCACCATCGAGAGATATATATCTGAGAGGAGTTCTAGTACTACTATGACTGTGATTCCTGCAGCTGAGGCGGCAGCTCCTCAGTATGGTGATGGCGGCAAGGGTAGGAAGTACCCTAAGCATAAGGACTACAAGAAGGGCAGGTATAAGCCTTACTCTCACAAGGCACTGCAGCAGTCCAGGGATGTACCGCAGCAATCCAGGGATGTAAAGAACGGTAGCACAGAGGATCGGAATTGTCATTATTGTGGGCTCAAGGGACATATGATGAGAGACTGTTTTAAGAAGAATGGTGTGTGCTTCAGGTGTAAGAAACCTGGGCACATGATCAAAGACTGCAAAGAGCCTGAGATGCGGCAGAGAGGCACAGATAAGCCTACAGTCCAGACTCAAGTTTATGCCGTGGCTGAGAAGGATACACGGGCTTCCCGATCCATCGTGGAAGGTACTTTATTTGTATTCGATCAGTTAGCTCGCATCTTATTTGACCCTGGTGCAAATTTATCTTTTGTATCTGTTAGATTTGCTGCATGTTTACCTGTATTACCTAAGGTGCTGGATTATGTTGTGTCTGTAAGTACTCCCTTAGGCAAATCATCATCTACAGACACTGTTTGTGCTGATTGTGTAGTACATGTAGAGGGTTATGAGTTTCTTGTGGATCTAATCCTTTTAGACATGCAAGACTATGATGTCATCCTAGGTATGGATTGGTTATCCTCACATCATGCCACTGTGGATTGCTTTGAGAAAGTAATCACCTTGAATCTACTAGATGGGAATCGGCTTTTTGTGAGAGGTCTGGTGTCAGACCAAGGACCACATGTGATATCTTTCCTATAGGCCAGAAAGTTACTTGCTAGTGGTTGTAAGGGTTATATTGCACATGTTAAGGTGCAGGATGATTCTACTCCTGATTTGACTCAGATGGCGGTGGTGCAAGAGTTTCCTGGTGTGTTCTCTGAGGAATTTTCAGGCTTGCCACCAATTCGAGAGGTAGAGTTTGGCATTGAGTTGGTGCCAGGTACTGCACCTATCTCCAGAGCTCCTTACCGCATGGCTACCTCAGAGTTGGCCGAGCTTAAGAAGCAACTGGAGGAATTGCTGGAGAAAGGTTACATCCGGCCTGGTGCTTCTCCCTGGGGAGCACCAGTGCTGTTCGTAAAGAAGAAGGATGGAACCCTGAGGATGTGTATAGACTACAGGCAACTGAACCAAGTGATTATCAAGAATAGGTATCCTCTCCCCAGAATTGATGATCTATTTGATCAATTACAGGGGGCTACGGTGTTTTCTAAGATAGATCTGAGATCAGGGTATTACCAGCTTAGGGTCAAGGATGAGGATATATTTAAGACTGCTTTCAGGACCAGGTATGGGCATTTTGAATTTCTAGTTATGCCTTTTGGACTGACGAATGCACCTGCTGTCTTCATGGATTTGATGAACAGGGTATTTCATGAATTGCTCGATTCTTGTGTGGTAGTCTTCATAGATGATATCTTGGTGTACTCTCGGACTACTTCGGATCATGTCAGTGACTTGTGCAGAGTGCTGGAGATTCTGAGGAAGAACCGATTATATGCCAAGGCCAGTAAGTGTGAGTTTTGGCTAGAAAAGATCAGTTTCCTTGGGCATGTGATTTCTGGTCAGGGGGTGTCTGTGGATCCAATTAAAGTGCAAGCCATCCTTAATTGGGGAAGACCGGCTAGTGCTACGGAGATCAGAAGTTTCCTGGGTCTAGCAGGTTACTACCGGAGGTTTGTTGTGGGATTCTCCAAGCTGGCGGGTCCTTTAACTAAATTGACCAGAAAGGAGGCCAAGTTTAATTGGGATGACAAGTGTGAAGAGAGCTTTCAGGAGCTAAAGAGAAGGTTGACTAGTACACCGATCCTCATTATTCCTAGTGATGGGGAAAGGTTTACTGTCTATACGGATGCTTCAGGCAAGGGGTTGGGTTGTGTCTTGATGCAGAAGGGTTCTGTGGTAGCCTATGCTTCGAGACAACTGAAGGAGTATGAGTCGAACTACCCTACCCATGACTTGGAGTTGGCGGCCGTAGTCTTTGCTCTGAAGATATGGCGTCACTATTTGTTGGGTCAAGAGTTTGATCTGTTCACTGACCACCAGAGTCTCAAGTACATCTTCACTCAGAAGGAGTTGAACATGAGACAGAGAAGATGGATGGAGTTGATCAAAGACTATGACTTCGCTATTCAGTATCAGGCTGGAAAGGCCAATGTAGTGGCTGATGCACTGAGCAGACATCCAGTTACTTCAGTAGCGGCACTACGGGTCAGTGAGTGGCAGTTACTGCAGGAGTTCAGAGATCTCAGGATCAGTGTTTCTCCTAGAGTTCAGTCGGGTTATGTGGCTTTCCTCAGAGTACAGTCTGTTTTGTTGCAGAAGATCAGAGGTCAGCAGTCTGTGGATCCGAAATTAGCTCAGATCAGGGATAGTTTGGTTGCGGGTACAGTTCAGGATTTTAGCTTGTCTGATGATGGTGTTCTTCGGTTCCGTGGAAGGGTGTGTGTCCCTGAGGAACCGAGCTTGAGGAAAGAAATACTGGAGGATAGCCATAACTCCAAATATTCGCTACACCCTGGTGTGACTAAGATGTATCAGGACCTTAAGAAGAGCTTTTGGTGGCCGGGTATGAAGAAAGAGGTAGTTGATTTTGTCTCTATGTGTTTAACCTATCAGACTGTAAAGGCTGAACACCAGAAGCCTGGTGGTTTGTTGCAGCCCCTTCCTATTCCTGAGTGGAAGTGGGAATGTATCAGTATGGACTTTGTGTGTGGTTTGTCCAGAACCAGATTGGGTCACGATGCTATTTGGGTGATTGTTGATAGACTCACTAAATCAGCCCACTTTCTCCCGATCAAGATGACTTACCCTTTAGAGAGACTGGCTAGGTTGTACATTGATGAGATAGTCAGACTGCATGGAGTGCCTGTTGATATTGTGTCTGATAGGGACTCTCAGTTTCTGTCCAGGTTTTGGAAGAGCTTACAGGAGGGTTTGGGTACTAAGTTGAGTTTTAGTACAGCATACCATCCTCAGTCTGATGGTCAGACGGAGCGTACTATCCAGACTCTAGAAGACCTGTTGAGAGCTTATGTGGTTGATTGGAGTTCTGAGTGGGACCGGGATCTACCTTTGATAGAGTTCACCTATAATAAAAGCTTCCACTCCAGTATTCAGATGGCTCCTTACGAGGCTTTGTATGGGAGAAGGTGTAGGACTCCCTTGTGTTGGGAGGAAACCGGTGATAGTTTGATTTTGAGATCTGATGCAGTACAGGAGACTACTGATAAGGTCAGAGAGATTCAGGATAAACTGAAGATTTCTCGGGACAGACAGAAGAGCTATGCTGATGACCGTCGTCGTTCCCTAGAGTTTATGGTAGGGGATCATGTTTTCTTAAAGGTGTCACCTACTAAGGGTGTTATGCGGTTTGGCAAGAAAGGAAAGCTGAGCCCGAGGTTTGTTGGACCTTTTGACATTATTGAGAGAGTTGGTCCAGTGGCTTACAGGTTAGCTTTACCTCCTGCTTTGGAACATGTGCATAATGTATTCCATGTTTCTGCTTTGAGGAAATATCATCCTGATCCATCTCATGTATTGGAGTTGGAACCTCTTCAGATTCAGAGTGATTTGACCTTTGAGGAAAGACCTCTCCGGATTGTGGATAGAAAGGATAAAGTTCTGAGGAACAAGTCTATACCTTTGGTAAAGGTTATCTGGGGAAACCATTCGGTTGAGGAGGCAACCTGGGAGACTGAAGCTGATATGAGGAGGTTGTATGCTTATCTTTTTGATGATATGAATGCTGAGCTTTAGAGGACTAAAGCTTTATAAGGAGGGAGGGATGTAAGATCCAAGGATCTTAAGTCCTTGTAAGTACAATTCTTGATTTAAATAAAATCATTGACTGTGATATTTTATTCTTGATTTAAATAAAATCTTTGGCTGCGATATTTTTCCTATGTTTTGTTTTTGTAAACTCTAGGATGGGGGAGAGTTTTATCTCTAAAACCTTTAGGGGTTATTTATAAATTAGTGGCAAAGGGTTAGTGGATATTAATTTAAGTCTTAATGGATTTTGACTCTAGTAATTAATTAATTAGAGCTTATTGGATGTTAATTAAATCCTTATTGGATTTTCGGTTAAGTGAATAATTAATTATGGGTTATTGGGTTTGCACTTAAATTAGATGGATTTTGGGTTTAAAATTTGAATTAATCAGTAAGTGGGTTAATTCATAAACCCTATTCGAATTAATTAGTTAGCGGGTTAAAAATTTAAAAACCGAAAATCCAAGGGGGGGCGGACGGCTAGGGCAAAGAAGTTGGCGTCTTGGCTAGAAGGCTTGGGCGATTTCTTGAAGGCTTGGGCGATTTCTTGAAGGCTTGGACGAATTTTCTTCTTCCTCTTCTTTTTCCCTTGGTCGGCGTCTTTGGTGTTTGGTGGCATTTCTCTTCCATTGGTGGCGTCTACCTAGGAACATTTCAAGGCTTTGGACGAGTTGTGTGGAGAGATTTTCATCTTGGTGTTCACGGTTCAAGATAAGAGGTGAGTGGGGTGTCTTATTCGAATTCTATCCGCTTGGTTGTGTTAGATGATACATTTGATTTCTTGGAAACCTTACCATGCTAAAAACCGAAACTTATATGGCATTTAGGTAGTTTTAAATCAGTGATTCTTGAGCATGAAATTCTTGTTAACTAAGGTTAAAGTTTAAGTAGATAATATGTTGTAGGAACCGTGGGCTATATGTGGTGTTAGGTGAATTAGATGGTAAGAATACAAATTTTAATCCTATGTTGATTTTATGGATGCCCTGATAAATGCAATAATGTTATAGGATCCATGATTGTTTCTCTATGTGCAGCATGTTATATATTTATGGCCATGTATCCTTGTTTGAGAAACTTGGGTGATAACTTAGCAAGGTTATACTAAACTGATCAGCATGAAACCTAAGGACATTACACTACATTATGTGGTTATATGTGTTTTCGAATGTTATGTGTTGTGGTCTGTGTACCCATTATGGATAGGACTAAGGCTAAGTGTAACTGTGTACTCAAGGGGATAGTCTATATGTGATAGATTAGGGGTTGGAGATTTCAGCCCTGTGTTTGTGATATGTGAGGGGTTGATGTTTCAGCCCTGTCGGTTGTGATATTGTGATGAAAATGACTATCCTAGAGTCTGGTTGACACTTAGGAGTCCACTTTTGTGAAATAAGATATAAGGTGTGTCTAGTGGTTGTTCAGTAAAGAACCCTTTGGGAGAACGAGTGATTGATGCAAAGTGCCATGTCTTGGTCGGATAGGGGCCACCTCTTGATTTCATCACTCTTAGACTTTTAGATTTTTGTGTTATGGGGTGGTGTAGATCAAGGTATCACATCTTGACCGGGTGGGGATCACCTCTTGAGTCTACACACCGTCCATGTTTGTGTTGCATGTGATTTGCAGGCTTCTCCCAGTGCTTAGGCCAGAGCCGGGTTGGACCCTAGGGGTCACTCTTGATTTATGCTGAACAACTAAGTGGTTGGTGTGTTTAGTTGGTTTAGAGTATGGCTCTAGAACTTTGGTTACTCTGTGGTGACATTCGTGTGATGCCTGTACATCTAATTGTTTATATAAGTTCTGTTCTTTGTTTTCTGTTCTTTGTTTTAGTTATATGTTGACATAATGTTCTGCTAAAGATTTTTTAAAAACAATCTGCATGTATCTTTGAGTGTATGTTATGGATGGTCGATTGAGACTATCCACTCACTGGGCTGTGTAGCTCACCCCTCATTATTTTCAGGTGTAGAGCAGGGGCGCATTGCCTGAGTTAGCGTATGTTATGGATATTGTGATTTTCTCTACAACTATGCTGGTTTGATGTACAAGACTTTTGTGCTTAATTAACTGGGGCCGGTTATGGCCAAACCTTGTGAATTCGTGTCGCCGGTTGTGGCAGTTTTGAGATTTTGATTTTGTGTCACCGCGGGCTTGGGCCTGGTTTCGGTGTTTGATATCATTGACGTTAGTTTTATGAAATTATAAAATCGATATTGTGGTTTTGCTTCGAATTTCGAGTCGAATTGTATTTGCGATCAGATTTGATATAAATGTGAACTTGCATATGTCTAGTGCAAGTATTGCCTGGTGGCAGGTACCCTTATGTGATTTATGGATTTTACGGATTTTATATGGCTTTGATATACTGTTGCCTTGCATATGTCTAGTGCAAGGATTGAGTGGTGGCAGGTACATTTGTGAAATTGTGTTTCGTGGATTTTCAATGTGTGGATTCTCGAAAATTTTCAGATCGACTTTTCCTGAACTTGGTTTTACTTAGCATGTGCATCGATCCTGTGTGATAACATCCTGTTCCTTTGTGACTTGTGTTGCTTGTTTGGGGTTAAGATAACGGGATGTGACAGGGGGAGGCGCCAAAAGCTTCCTAATGAAGCACTAGGCGCCACCTTCACCCCATTATATGCTTTAGGTGCCAATGGGGAAGGAGTATCCCCATTATACCCTTATGCCCTCTTATCTCTTCATGACAACTCATTATTGGGCTTTATTGGGTAATGAGCTAGCCCAAACATCATTACATGGGTTGATAAAGCTATTGGATCCAATCCAATGCAACCCTAACTCAAATGTGACAAATCATGGTCAATTTCAGGTCAACCTGCCAAAATTGATGTTTAGCTCTAACAAGTCTCTTCCATCTCATCGGGCCTATTAGCACAGATGAAATCTCCCAAATAGATTCGAGCTATCTAATAACTCGATCATAAGGCATCCCAATAAATACGAGAACTCGGGTATTAAGGTGTGTGACTTGTAGGTTCCTCTGACATTGGTAGTGATGACCTAAGGTCATCACAAGTTGTGAGTGGCACCTAGCAGTGCATCGAAGCTACCCAAGTCATCGGAATGGATATCAACATAGACATCCCCATCATCGCAACTAGGTATAGATGCATTACAGTCTCTTTGCCAAAATGATATCCGATTGGAAAAGTGTGTCACCACCTGTTTTTACCCAATCTTATGGTCATGACTAAATCAGGTTTTCCCCTGGGTATGACCATACACGTTCAGTCATAGAACCATAGGGGGGCCCCATGGATATCAAGCTTCCCTCAGGAAGGGCAAATCCTCTGTCTGTCAATTGACCTTCTCATATGGGTCATGACATATTCAATGACAACTGCTATAACCTCCCATCTACGATGATGTGTTAGGTTGTATCAAAGCATTTACCTAACCATATAGAAGAGTCAATGACCTCATGTCAAGAGATCAATGCATCTCTTGTCACTTGTGTGGATAACTCATGACATCAAGTTAGTGCCTCACAGTGGGTCAGTCTAATATATTTACCACTGATATACCTATATGTCTGCGTTAGCACCTCGTGCCTAACTAGCCCATATACTAGTCGCACATGTACTAGAGCTATCACATATCCACTTAGTTACTCGACTGGGATAAGAGTTTGAGCACAAATACAATCTGTCTCCTAGGACATTATCATGCAAGTACATAATTGTAGATGTAAACAAAGCATAATAATGACAATGCCAGAATGATATATATAATATTAGTGTCAAGTCGTACAAAGTATAGACCAAAACTAGGTATGAGGGCATAAACAGCAACATTCATCACTTTTGATAGAGCCATAATCTTTTATGTCCCTAACCATATAGAAGAGTCAATGACCTTATGTCAAGGGATCAATGCATCTCCTGTCACTTATGTGGATAACTCATGACATCAAGTCAGTGCCTCACAGTGGGTCGGTCAAGTATATTTACCACTGATATACCTATATGTCTGCGTTAACACCACATGCCTAACCAGCCCATATACTAGTCACACATGTACTAGAGCTGTCCCATATCCACTTAGGTACTCGACTGGGACAAGAGTTTGAGCATAAATACAATCTGTCTCCTAGGACGTTATCATGCAAGTACATAATTGTAGATGTAAACAAAGCATAATAATGACAATGCCAAAATGATATATATAATATCAGTGTCAAGTCATACAAAGTATAGACCAAAACTAGGTATGAGGGCATAAACATCAACATTCTTCACTTTTGATAAAGCCATAATCTTTTATAGCCTCATCTAACTGATGATTCTGACTTTGAGATGCTTATTTTAATCCATAAATGGATCTCTATAGCCTACATACCTTATTGTCTTATGTAGGAAGGATGAAACCATCAGGCTAGGTCATATATATATCCTCTTTCAACTTCCTATTAAGGAATGTTGTCTTAACATCTATCTATCATATCTCATAATTATGATATGCTGCTATAGCAAGCAAGATTTGAATAGATTTAGTCATGGCAACTAGAAAGAACGTTTCATCATAATCCACCCTATGGACTTGTTTGAATCCTTTACTCATAAATCTACCCTTATAGGTAACTATGTTGCCATCCATGTCAGTCTTCCTTTTAATGACCCATTTACACCCTATGAGTTTTACCCCATCAGCTAGCTCAACTAAATCCCAAACCTGGTTAGCCGACATGGAATCCATCTCGGATCTCATGGCTTCTCGGAGTTCGGTCCAGCGACCACCTCATCATAGGTTCTGGGATCATCCTCAATGATGAAAATCCCGTCGCGTTGGGTCAGCAACAACCCATACCTATCAAGTACACGATGAATCCTCTTAGACCTACGTGGGACCATTGTCTAAGCCTCTGGATGCCCAGATTCCTTCTCTGGGTCTTGTGGTTGTACTTGGACCTCGTTCAAGTCAAACTTCCTCCCACTAACTTCATTCATGAGAAATTTTTTCTCTAGAAAGATAGCACTTTGAGCAACAAAGTCTTTATTCTCGGTGGGAATATAGAAGTATTAGAGATGTGGGCATCTCCCACTCCATACCTCATATGGAATCTTGGAGACACTCTTAGATGGATCGTTATTCAGTATGAGAGAAGCTATTTCCAGTGCATGACCCCAGAATGGGGGTGATAGAGTGTTGCTAACTCATCTTAGATTGAATCATGTCCAACAAAGTTTGATTCCTCCTCTCAGACACACCATTTCATTGAGGTGTTATAGGAGGAGTGAGTTGGGGTAGAATCCCACACTCTCTGAGATAGTCAAAGAATTCACTACTCTGGTACTCTCCACCATGATCTGATTGAAGAGTCTTAATAGATCTATCAAGCTGGTTTTCTGCTTCATGTCTGAACTCCATAAATTTATCAAAGGATTCGGATTTATGTCTCATTAAATAAACATAACCATATCTAATGAAGTCATCAGTAAATGTGATGAAGTAGTTGTACCCTTCTCTAGCTTGTTTACTGAATGGCCCACACACATCGCTATGTATGAGATCAAATAAACCTCCTGTCCTCTCACCAATCTTGGTGAATGGCGCTTTTTTTAATTTTACCTAATAAATAAGGCTCACAAGTATCAAACTCCTCCAAGGAGGTTGAATCTAACAATCCATTTGCATAGAGCTGTTGAATGCAATTCTTGTTTATATGGGCTAATCGACAATGCCAAAGGTATGCACCAATTGAACCACTTAGTTTGATCATTTTATGATTTATGTTACATATAGAGTTATCCATGACCAAGACGTATAATCCATTGCAAAAAGTACCCTTCCCATAAAACACATTTACAAATGAAAAAGAACAAGAGTTATCTTTTATTTCAAGCTCAAAACCTTTCCATGGTAAACAATGAATGGATACAATGTTTTTGCTAAGAGAAGGTAAATAATAGCAAATATATAACTCTAACTGAAGTCCAAAAGGCAAGGAGAGCGTCAAAATTCCTACAACAACAGCATCAACCTATGCCCCATTTCCAACTCGTAGGTCAATCTATTGGTGCTTATGCCCTAAGACCTAGTTTTGGTCTATATTTTGTACTACTAAACTTTGATATTTCTTATATATCATTATAGCATTGTCGTTATCATGCTTAGTTTACATATGCGATTATGTTCCTACATGATAATGTTCATGGAGACAGATTAGATCTGTGCTCAAACTCTAGTCCCCAGTTGATGTACCTGAGTGGATATGGGACAACTCTAGTATATGTGAGGCTGGTTAGACACGGGGTGCTAACACAGACATATGGGTATATCAGTAGTGGATATAATGGACCATTCCGCAGTGAGGCAATGACTTGTTGTCATGAGTTATCCTCACAAGTAACAGGACTTGCATTGATCCCTTGACTTGAGGTCATTGACGCTTCGGTATGGTTAGGGACATACTTTAATAAAATCTAACACCTCACTGTAGTTGGGAGGTCATAACGGTTGTCATTGAGTATGTCACGACCCATATGAAAAGATCAATGTACAGACAAATGATTTTCCCCTTCCTGAGGGAAGATTGATATCTATGGGGTTCCCCCTATGGTTCTAAGACTCAACGTGTATGGACATACCCAAGTGAAAACCTGATTTAGTCATGACCATGAGATTGGATAAAAACAAGTGGTGACACACTTGTCCAATCGGATATCAGTTTGGCAAAGAGACTGTAATGCATCTGTACCTAGTTGCAATGATGGGGATGTTGATGTTGATATCCATTCTGATGACTTGGGTAGCAGTGATGCACTGCTAGGTGCCACTCATTGCTTGTGATAACCTTAGGTCAGCACTGCCAACGTCAAAGGAACCTACAGGGTCGCACAACTTGATACTCGAGTTCTTGTTTTGATCGGGATGCCTTATGATCGAGTTATTGGATAACTTAGATCTATTTGGGAGATTTCATCAGCACCAATGGGCTTGATGAGATGGAAAAGACTTATTAGTGCCAAACTTCATTTTTGGTAGGTTGACCCAAAATTGACCATGGTTGGTCACATTTGACTATGGGTTGCATTGGATTGTATCCAATGGCTTAATCAACTTGTGTAAAGAAGTTTGGGCTAGCTCATTACCCAATGAGGCCCAATATAAGTTGTCATGAAGAGATAAGTGGGCTCAAGGGTATAATGGAGAGTAATCTCACCCCATTGGCGCCTAGCGCCTATTACTTCATTAGGAAGGAATTAGCGCCTTGCCCTTGTTCCTTGGATGCACTGCTTGCCTCTATGGCAAGGCTTGGGGGACATATGGTTCCTTTGGCTTGTTTAGGCAAGTGCCAGATGCATTTGGCTGATGGGAACATGAATATGGAAAAGGCTTGGAGTCTTACATTGTCATCTAACCCTAATTGCATCCCCACTTACCCTAGCCGCAAGTCTCTTGGTGAGTTGCGCCCACACCCTTGTGTTGCCGCCCCTTGCATCTATATATCCTCATATATGCGAGAGCAAGGGGTATGAGATGAATCTATTGGTGTGACCAAGGAATAGTAGGGCGAGAGCAAAGGTGATTAGTGCAAGTCCTCTTCCAAAGCCGTAAGCTTCCTCCTCTCTTCCTTCTCCTCATTTGGCGCAAGGAAAGCAAGGAACTTGGCGACATCTCCTCTCATCCTCCTTCCTCCCCTTGGCGCAATCTTCCTTGAAGGTGGCGCAAGTGTAGCAGGAGTTCATCATCGGTTTGGATCTTCTTCCCGAGACTAGCACAGTGCATGGAAGAAGAGAACTTGATGCATCCATGTGTGTGAGACTGCAGAGGGCATATGTAGGGTTTTAGAGGGGTCCCCTTCAAGGGGGAGCGAAACCCTATCGTTGGCGCAAGTGGTCTTCTTTGTTTCAGCAGCGGAATTAGGGTTTAAACTTGATCGCATGCTATACTTTCATATGATCAACTTAAACAACAAATGAAAGATTCGTTACCATGGCCATGGGAAGGAGGCGGCTTGGAAGCAAAGAGCAAAATAGATCTTCTCCACAAGTGACGCACACAAACGAGGGATGACTTCTTCTTGTTGATCTTTGTGCTAGCAAAGATCTTCAAGAGTCCTTGCCGAATGGAAGGGATAGGTTGAGATGCTTCCTTGGCCGAGAGCTCTCCCTTGTCGTTCACCTTCTTCCACACGAGATGGCAAGCAAGCAACGTCAATGACAAGCGAGCAAAAGCGTTTAGGCGATAACATCAAAAATGGCATTACATGACTTCCCAAAATGGAAAGTCATGAAGCCATGTTCCAACGCCAAAACGCCTTCCTTCATGAACCATGCGTTCACATAGTGAACCGGTTCATTCTTTGGTTCAATTCGATTTGGCTCATAGACCAAAATCAAACCAAGCCAAGCCAATACATGGTCTAGACCTTCTATGAACCTAATGGCTCAAGGTCTAACTGTCCATCTCCTGATGCTCTTGATCTCACCGATCTAGCATCTCCTCTCTCGATCGAAGCTTACCGATCTCAAGCCCTAATCAATCAAACATGATCAGACTAGATCTCACTTACAATCAGAGTTTAAATCCCTTTAAACTGAACCCAACTAATTCAGTCCACACGATCTGACTTAAGTAAGTCATATCATCAATTTGTGCGACCCTGAGGGTTTCCTTTAAATGTCGGTAACAATAACTTTCGTTATCACGATCAGTGAGGGGTATCTAGCAACACATCACTGTCTCCCGATATAAAGGAAAGAGTCTTCCAAGACTACTCCCAAACCACAGCACAAGTGTGAATCAACTTCACAAGGCATGCATGTGTCCTTTGCCACTGGATGTTCTTATTGGACAAGCGGGTCAAGCTTGTAACTCCAATACTATGAGTATGATTAGATCAGACGAGCATAGTCATCTGGGTATGGCCATACACTTTCTCAATCATCTCATATAGGGGGGGCCCCTTTAGAACATCACACTCCTTGAACAAGGAGACGGCAATCCTATATCTATCACTAGTGCCCTAACCTGACTCATGATCATTATCCAAGATAGTCTATGATCATTATGTTTCAAATGATATTGAACTACCTCAAAACAATGACAATCATCATTTAGTCACTCAAGTGATCTCAAGTCAGAGGACATGTGCCACTTAGTGCATTCAAGGATTATTCACATTGTGACAAGCAATATGAATATCCTAGTAGGGTCTGTCCAGTACATCCAATGTACCCATGAGTCTACATCTTATTCCATGCTCGAAGCATCCTATAAGATTAGAACACATATTAGTCTCAATCATATCAAGGCTGTCTCATATTCACCAAGATATCTCGACTAAGGACATATAGCCTGTCAGCCTAGCTGAACAGCTTTGAGACATTATTCAGTAGTACACTTATTACTGCAGACAAGGTAACAACCTGAATAATAACCATGCCTTTATAAACATAAGAGTTTATTACATGATACTGTTACAATCCCAAAGGCCTCAAACATTAGCCTTAAGGGCATACCCCAACAATCTCCCACTTGCACTTAATCTAATGGTTGAGAAATCTCAAACCCATATTATTACAGTGCTTCTCATGCTTCTGCTGCGCCAGAGGCTTGGTAAGCGGGTCTGCCAGATTGTCGTCTGTATGAACCTTGCATATTTTGATCTCGCCACGATCTATGATCTCCCGGATCAAGTGAAACCGTCTTGGATGCTTCCGAGGCTGCAACATACTCGGCTTCTGTTGTGGAATCAGCAACAGTTGATTGTTTGAAACTTTTCCACACCACTGCTCCACCATTCAAGCTAAAAACATAGCCTGATTGCGATCGGAAATCATCCTGGTCCGACTGGAACGAAGCATCAGTATATCCTTCTATACTGAGTTCTTCCTGACCACCATATATCAAGAACATATCTTTGGTCCTCCGCAGATATTTTAAAATGTTCTTGACCGTAAGCCAGTGCGCCATACCTGGATTACTTTGGAACCGACTGGTCACGCTTAACCCGTAAGCGACGTCTGGGCGAGTACACAACATCGCATACATAATGGACCCAATAGCCGAAGCATAAGGCGTATTGTCCATTTCATCTTTCTCAGTCTGTGTTTGCGGACACTGACTCCTCGAAAGATTCAGACCATGTCTGACTGGAAGATATCCTCTTTTAGAATTCTCTAAATGGAATCTCTCCAGGACTTTATCGATGTAAGTACTCTGGCACAGCCCGAGAAGCCTCTTAGATCTATCCCGGTAGATCTTCACACCTAATACATAGGCTGCTTCTCCTAAATCTTTCATCTGGAAACATTTTCCTAACCATGCTTTAACAGCATGCAGTTCAGGAATATCATTTCCAATGATTAAGATATCATCGACGTAGAGGACTAGGAAAGTAATCACGCTCCCACTAAACCTCTTATATACACACGGGTTGTCCTCGTTCTTGATGAAACCAAACTCAGAGATTGATTCATCAAAACGAATATTCCAGCTCCTTGATGCTTGTTTCAGTCCATAAATGGACTTCTTTAGCTTGCATATTTTATGACGATCTGATGGATTAGTGAAACCCTCAGGTTGTGTCATATACACATCCTCATCCAGATTTCCATTAAGGAAAGCTGTCTTCACATCCATCTGCCATATCTCATAATCGTAATATGCCGCTATCGCGAAAAGAATCCGAATAGACTTAAACATGGCTACAGGTGAGAAAGTTTCATCATAATCTATCCCGTAGATTTGTTTGAATCCTTTCGCAACTAGCCTGCCTTTATAGGTAACCACGTTACCATCCATGTCAATCTTCTTCTTGAAGATCCATTTACAGCCTATAGGGATTACTCCCGGAGGCGGATCAACCAAATCCCAGACTTGGTTATCTGACATGGAGTCCATCTCGGCTCGCATAGCATCAAGCCATCTAGCTGACTCCGGTCCACTGACCGCTTCCGCATAAGTGAGGGGTTCATCATTATCAATGATGTAGACTCCGTCATAGCGCTCAGGCTGTCGACGGATCCTTCCCGATCTTCGCGGTTCCCGTGATATTTGAGCCTCAGGTTGTTCAGTAACCTGATCTACCGGCTCAGGCTCATCCAACTGTGCTTGACTACTTTGTCCTTCCTCTGGATTCTCATCCAGCTTTATTTCTCTCCCACTGGCCTCTTGCAGAAGAAACTCCTTCTCAAGAAAGATGGCCGTCCGAGCAACAAATACTTTGTTCTCTTTGGGATCGCAGAAATAATAACCCTTAGTTTCCTTAGGGTAACCGACAAAGATACATTTCTCAGATCTGCTCTCTAGTTTCCCAGAGGCGAGCTTTTTGACATAAGCCTCGCAACCCCAGATTCTAATAAATGTCAAGCTTGGCTGTTTCCCATACCATAACTCATATGGCGTCTTTGAAACGGCCTTGGATGGCACTCGGTTTAGTACCTTTGCAGCTGTTTCCAGTGCAAAACCCCAAAAGGAGTATGGAAGAGTAGCCTGACTCATCATAGAACGAACCATATCAAGTAACGTTCTATTTCTCCTCTCGGACACACCATTCCATTGCGGTGTTCCTGGCGGAGTGAGCTGTGAGATAATCCCACACTCCTTCAGATAGTCAGTAAATGTATGACTCAAGTATTCTCCACCTCGATCAGAACGAAGTGCCTTGATATTTCGGCCTAGCTGATTTTGTACTTCATTCTTGAACTCTTTGAACTTGTCAAAAGATTCACTCTTATGTCTCATCAGATAGACATAACCATACCTACTGAAATCATCAGTAAAGGTAATGAAGTACTGATAGCCACCTCTAGCATGTTTACTAAATGGCCCACACACATCACTGTGTATGAGGTCAAGTAAACCTGAAGCCCTTTGACCTTTATTAAGAAAAGGTGACTTCATCATTTTACCCATTAAACAAGCTTTGCATGTATCAATCTCCTCATAGGAGAATGATCCCAGCAGTCCATGATCATGCAACCGCTTAATGCGTTTCTCGTTTATATGGCCTAAACGACTATGCCATAGCAAGGTGCTGTCATCAGCATTCTTGGCTTTCTTATTATCAATGTTATGTATAGAACTTTCCATGTCCAACATGTATAACCCATTGTTAATTGAACCAGTAGCATAAACAATATTATCATAAGATAAAACACACTTTCAAATATTGCATTCAAAGGCAAATCCTTTCCTGACAAGAGCAGGAATAGAGATAATATTTTGGTGATACTCGGTACAAAATAACAATTGTTTAATTCCAATACAAGTCCAGATGGTAAAGAGATGAAATAGTCTCCTACAGCAACAGCAGCAACCCGTGCCCCGTTTCCAACGCGTAGGTCTACCTCATGCTGTCCCACCTGCCTTCTTCTCTTGAGTTCCTGTACATTTGAACAAATGTGAACTCCACATGCAGTGTCCAACACCCATGAAATAGAAGAAGAAGATAACATGACCTCAGTCACATAAATACCTGAGCCAGAAGCGATGCTTCCCCTCTTATCTCCTTGGAGCGCTTTACAGTCCTTTTTCCAGTGACCCAGCTGGCCACAGTGGAAACACCTGTTGTCCTTAGACCGCTTAACCTTCTGCTTCAGAGCCTTGCTGTAGTTCTTGACAGGGGCCTTGCCCTTCTTCCCCTTCTTCTTGTTCCTGTAAGGAACCATTAAGACAGAGGTTGAAGGCTTTCCCTTCAGAGTCTCCTCAGTTGTCAAGAGCATATTCAGCAGCTCTGCCGGAGTACAATCGATTTTGTTCATATTAAAGTTAATAATGAACGCATCGAAAGAGGGCGGAAGAGACTGCAGAATGATGTCTACAGCAAGCTCCTGGTTAATGGTATGCCCCAGTTTCTCCAGAGCCTCCTTGTGCCCAATCATCTTGAGCACGTGAGCTCCCACTGGGCTCCCTTCAGCCAGTTTGCTCTGAAAGAAGAGCTTCGTCAGATTATAGCGTTCTGTCCTCGCCTGTGCAGCATACAGCATCTTGAGGTTCGCTATAATCTCTATAGCCGACATATCCTCATGCTGACGCTGCAGCGGTGGCGTCATAGACGCTAGCATCAGGCAAGCGACATCAATGCTATCATTGACGTGCTTTTCATAGGCTTCACGAACCGCCCTTGCAGCGTTCGCAGCGGGCTGAGGCGGCACTGCCGTCTCGAGGACATACAGTTTCCTCTCTGCATTAAGAACGATCTTAAGGTGTCCGAACCAGTCAGAGAAGTTCGGCCCAGCAAACTTCTCCCTTTCCAGTAGGGATCGCACATTGAAGCTCATGGTGTTCGTTGCTGCAGGAATCTACAACAATGCAAGAACAGCAAGGTCAGTATCAATGTTCAGAATCAATCCAGGACTTGAGAAAGATTCTTTTCTCACTATTTTGTCTGACTGAAAAATCCAGTAAACAGTCCGAAAGAGTAACACTCTTTTAGTGAGATGGGATCCAGATTTCATACTTGGTCTCCGCGTCCCGCTCAGGCGAGATAAGATGCACAGAGATGACAGGCACTAATTTCTGGTAGGCTGTCCCAGCCAATCGCCAACCCGTGCGATTCCCCTTCAACTGGGCAATCCAGCAGACTATGCCAACTGAGTTGGTACAACACAGTCTCTGATCCCACAGATGGCTGCCTCCATGCGCTACCATATGCGCCACATATGTAGCCTACATGGTCAAGCTGACCCGACCTACTCCCTGGACCACCACGTGCTATGCTGAGCAACGAGAAGCGATAAATCCCTTCTCTGTAACACGCAGGTGAAATCCCGCACCGTCTGAAGATAGATGGATGTGCCCACTGAGTGGGTACAACACGGCTCCAACGATAGTCAGAACAGTGAGGTTTCGCGTCAGAAGGCTTACGAGCTTGATATTTTTAGCGTTTGGATTTTAACGGCCTTTTATCTTCTTACTATCAGGCAAATCCTATGGCTATAGCAGAAGATAAACTCATGCAGTTCTAATTATATAACGAATAAAAAGAAAGCATGCTGATCTTATGTGGTAAAAGCCCAAAGCCTAAGTAAGACCTTAAGATACTTAAGTCTTCACTTGCTCTTCTTGGGACTTTTGCATCTCATCTGGTCCAACCCAGGGCCCTAGCGCCAAGAGCACCTCAGGTGCGCCACCAGCTGAATGCGCCTCTGCGATGTGTGCTTTTGTGCTCTTGTCTAATCAGAATACATTTTGATCTATCTAGACAAGCTTGACTCGCAGGTCAATTATACAATAAATTAAAAACAATGTGATTCGCAGATCACAAAATAAGATTAATTTATAATTAACCAGGCACGCAGGCCCCAGCACAGCACACAATAGGGCAACTCACATAAGATTAAATAAACAGGCATCATGGCATCAACCAATCATCATGTGATCCATTACATAGAAAATAAAATTTTGAAAACCCCATTGGCATCAATTTTAATTCTCTTATGTGCCCTACAACCTTACAACGGTCCATTGATAGGGATCCACTCATCAATCTAGTTAGATCCTTGCCCTTGCATGCACCAAGTCCTAACTGACTCGAGTTGACCTGATGGTCAACCATGCATGCGCCAAGGGCTGAACAACCTTCATGAGATCTGGCAAGCGGGTGTGACCCTGGGCCTAACTCATGTGTGTTCATTGCTGTCTCAACCAGACCTCGCTACACGCCTGTGATGCAGTCAACTTATAGCCACCTCGTGCTTTCGCACAGGTGCTATCTGGTCAACCCATCTAGGCTGTCAGATGGTCTGTTCAGACTATTGGATCTAACCTAGAGTATGCTTTCAACCCCATCAACCCGTCTAAGGGTTTATAGTAGATGCATATAGATCTAATTGTTTGCGCGCAAGTAGGTATAAGTTTTGATGAAATACCATTCAACATACTTAACATGCGCCAACACAACAACATGCGCAAATCATGAAGAGACATATAACATGCGCAAATCATGAAGAAACATACATTTAAGTTCTAAACTAGCATGTAGGTTTCGGCATGTGATCAACCATCATTAGATCTACTCATAAGCATATGCATGGAACAAACATGATGATCTACTCATAAGATGCGCAAGCAATCATATGAACAAGTATAGATCCGCAGCTCTGATACCAATTGTAGGGTTTTAGAGGGGTCCCCTTCAAGGGGGAGCGAAACCCTATCGTTGGCGCATGTGGTCTTCTTTGTTTCAGCAGCGGAATTAGGGTTTAAACTTGATCGCATGCTATACTTTCATATGATCAACTTAAACAACAAATGAAAGATTCGTTACCATGGCCATGGGAAGGAGGCGGCTTGGAAGCAAAGAGCAAAATAGATCTTCTCCACAAGTGACGCACACAAACGAGGGATGACTTCTTCTTGTTGATCTTTGTGCTAGCAAAGATCTTCAAGAGTCCTTGCCGAATGGAAGGGATAGGTTGAGATGCTTCCTTGGCCGAGAGCTCTCCCTTGTCGTTCACCTTCTTCCACACGAGATGGCAAGCAAGCAACGTCAATGACAAGCGAGCAAAAGCGTTTAGGCGATAACATCAAAAATGGCGTTACATGACTTCCCAAAATGGAAAGTCATGAAGCCATGTTCCAACGCCAAAACGCCTTCCTTCATGAACCATGCGTTCACATAGTGAACCGGTTCATTCTTTGGTTCAATTCGATTTGGCTCATAGACCAAAATCAAACCAAGCCAAGCCAATACATGGTCTAGACCTTCTATGAACCTAATGGCTCAAGGTCTAACCGTCCATCTCCTGATGCTCTTGATCTCACCGATCTAGCATCTCCTCTCTCGATCGAAGCTTACCGATCTCAAGCCCTAATCAATCAAACATGATCAGACTAGATCTCACTTACAATCAGAGTTTAAATCCCTTTAAACTGAACCCAACTAATTCAGTCCACACGATCTGACTTAAGTAAGTCATATCATCAATTTGTGCGACCCTGAGGGTTTCCTTTAAATGTCGGTAACAATAACTTTCGTTATCACGATCAGTGAGGGGTATCTAGCAACACATCACTGTCTCCCGATATAAAGGAAAGAGTCTTCCAAGACTACTCCCAAACCACAGCACAAGTGTGAATCAACTTCACAAGGCATGCATGTGTCCTTTGCCACTGGATGTTCTTATTGGACAAGCGGGTCAAGCTTGTAACTCCAATACTATGAGTATGATTAGATCAGACGAGCATAGTCATCTGGGTATGGCCATACACTTTCTCAATCATCTCATATAGGGGGGGCCCCTTTAGAACATCACACTCCTTGAACAAGGAGACGACAATCCTATATCTATCACTAGTGCCCTAACCTGACTCATGATCATTATCCAAGATAGTCTATGATCATTATGTTTCAAATGATATTGAACTACCTCAAAACAATGACAATCATCATTTAGTCACTCAAGTGATCTCAAGTCAGAGGACATGTGCCACTTAGTGCATTCAAGGATTATTCACATTGTGACAAGCAATATGAATATCCTAGTAGGGTCTGTCCAGTACATCCAATGTACCCATCAGTCTACATCTTATTCCATGCTCAAAGCATCCTATAAGATTAGAACATATATTAGTCTCAATCATATCAAGGCTGTCTCATATTCACCAAGATATCTCGACTAAGGACATATAGCCTGTCAGCCTAGCTGAACAGCTTTGAGACATTATTCAGTAGTACACTTATTACTGCAGACAAGGTAACAACCTGAATAATAACCATGCCTTTATAAACATAAGAGTTTATTACATGATACTGTTACAATCCCAAAGGCCTCAAACATTAGCCTTAAGGGCATACCCCAACAGCATATGCTTGGGTGCCTACATTGACATCGCCTCTTCTTGCTCATAGGTACTTCCTCTCTACAATGTGTCGACCCCCTAGCAAGTTTCGATCCATTGGGTTTTTAGGACTGGCCTGTTTCGGGGATATGCTTCCGCTGTGCAATTGTTTTATATGTAAAAATTTGTAAATATCCCAAGGGTTTCCCAACACAATATCTCCAAGCCGCACTGATCTACTTTTCTTGAGCCACTGCATATTTGTACAAATATGAGCTTGATGACACCAAAATATATAGTATATTTTGTATCATTTTGGATATCTTTTCATGCTAGATTGAAGATATTTTACTTGTTTTTATGTCAAATTCATCGAATATTGCAAAGTCTACTTCTGTTTTAGTTTTTTATGATTTTCAGGTAAAAAGGCACTATTTCAAGGAGTTTTCAAGCAAAATCAAACACATAGAAGAGTTACCATCATCAAGAGGAGATCACCCAAGAAATTTCATGCAAAACAGAGCAACCTTGCAAAATACGGCAGTGCCGTAACCTATTTTACGGTACCATATTTTTTGCGGCAACCGTAAAATCAGAGCACTGCCGTATTTTGGTGATTTCTCAAATAGAAAGTTTTCCTGATTTTACGGCACTGTCGTAAAGAGTTACACTACCGTATTTTTCAGCGCTTTCAGAATAGAGAACTTTGCAGATTTTATGGCACTGCCGTAACCCATTTTAAGGGCTGTAATTCCCAGCTAATTCGGACCAGAGAACTCGTCCAATTTTATGGCACCATCGTGAAATATTTTACGAGACGTAATTTTGACTCAGCGTTCACATAATGATTTTACGGCACTGCCGTAATATATTACCGGTCGAAATTTGCACCTGGTCGTGCGAGATTTCTGCGGCTGAAAATTGTTTGGGTCATAACTTCTGATCCAGAGCTCCAAATTAGGATCCGAAAGTTGCTGCAGACTCCTCTTTAAGAGGGGAAGACGTACGAAGTGGAAAGGAGGAACTTTTTGAAAGTACCCCTTAAACTAAGGGGGGGTCCCCTTCTAGGGGGAGCGAAAACCCTAGGCAGTGGCGCATAAAAATTTTGGGCAGCGGATTAGGGTTTCAAGAATCGGTTCATGTGATATGATCAACCAAATGGAAACGATTGCATGTAAGAGATAAAACTCATACCATAGCCATTTCGAATGGCGCCTAGGAAGCAAAGATCAAAGCAGATCTTCTCCAGAGGTGACGCACACAGTTGATGTCGCCTACTCCTCTTTGCGATCCTTGTGCTAGCAAGATCCAAAGAAGTCTTTTATCGAAAATGAGAAAGGGATGAAGAGATCTTTTCTTTGCCGATTTCTCCTCCAAATCCAAGGCGTCGTCACCCACGGAAAACCAGAGGAATGCGTTCAAGTGGCGAGAATAGAGAGAGCACTCTCTTTCGAACGTGAGTCTCTCCTAGTGGAGATCATGGTTGCTAAAAATAGCACCACTAACCGCCCAACATGTTCACGCCAAGTGAACTTGTCGCCAATGCTTGAACCATTTTGGTTTAATTTAATTTTGGTTCAATTACCAAATAAACCAAACGACATGGCCTAGATCATATTAAAACCCTAAGGTTCCAGATCTAGCCGTTGATCTCTATGATGCTCCTGATCTGACCGATCTAGCATCTCTTCTCTCGATCGAAGCTTACCGATCTCAAGCCCTAATCAATCAAACATGATCAGACCAGATCTCACTCACAATCAGAGATTAAATCCCTTTAAACTGAACCCGAAACAATTCAGTCCACACGATCTGACTTAAGTAAGCCATATCATCAATTGTGCGACCCTGAGGGTTTCCTTAAAACATCGGTAACGATAATTTACATTATCACAACCAGTGAGGGGTATCTAGCAACACATCACTGTCTCCCGATATCAAGGAAAGAGTCTTCCAAGACTTCACCCAAAAACAGCACAAGTGTGAATCAATTCACAAAGCATACATGTTTCCTTTGCCACTGGATGTTCTTATTGGACAAGCCTGTCAAGCTCGTAACTCCAATATGATGAGCATGATTAGAACAGATGAGCACTGTCACCTGGGTATGGCCATACACTCTCTCAATCATCTCATCCAGGGGGCCCCTTTAGAACATCACACTCCTTAAACAAGGAGACGGCAATCCTATGTCTATCACTAGTGCTCTAACCTGATTCAAGCTCACCATCCAAGATAGTCTATAATCATTATGTTTCAAATGATATTGAACTACCTCAAAACAATGACAATCATCATTTAGAAAACACAAGTGATCTCAAGTCAGAGGAAATGTGCCACTTGTCTTAATCAAGGAATATTCACATTGTGACAAACAATTGAACATCCTAGTAGGGTCTGTCCAGTACATCCCATGTACCCATGAGTCTACATCTTATTCCATGCTCGAAGCATCCTATAAGATTAGAACACATATTAGTCTTAACCATATCGAGGCTGTCTCATGTTTACCAAGATATATCGACTAAGGACATAATAGCATGTCAGCCCAGCTGAACAGCTTTGAGACATTATTCAGAAGAACATATATTGCAGCAGACAATGTAGCTAACTGAATAACAACCATGCCTTTATAAACACATAGAGTTTATTACATGATACTTGTTACATTCCCATAGGCCTCAAACATTAGCCTTAAGGGCATACCCCAACACTTTTATCCAGTATCGAGGGAGAAATCACCAGAGAGGCAGCTAGGGTTTGCCCTTGCGCTGAGAGGCGTAGAGGGCACCTCAGGCCATGATTTTCACTCATATGATTTTCCTAGAGGAGAGAAAGATGCCACAGAAGTTTTAGAGCATTTTGAGTCTAATCGGAGGAGGAATCAACAAAATAGCGGTGATAGCGCTATTCATCACGAAATTACGGGTGTAATTTACATTACACCCGTGTTGCAACGTTATTTTTTTCTCCTTCTCTGATTTCTAATTGTTCTAAACTATGATTCATTGTATTTTTTCCTCCATGCAAGCTTAACACTCTTTTGGGACATGGGGTGTAATCCCCTTGATTCTTAATGATTAGATAACTCTTCTATTTTCGTCATGATAATTTTTGCTATGATAATTTTACTTTTGTGATGGATTGTGCTTAGACTCTCTATAAGTCCATGTTACTAATTATGTTTTTAGAGTTTTCGTAATGAGACTGAGAGGTGATTTGCTTGAGAACTTGGAACCCTAGAATTGCATGTTAGGATCCCTTCATCAGGTTAGATCTAATTTGATATGTTCTAGTAGATTAATTGCCATGATAGTAATATGAATCTATAGATCGAGTCTATTTATCAATCGTGGAGATCTGTACGAAAGTGAGGATCGGAACGTTGGAGATCCATGAGTAAAACTAGTGTTGAGGCTCGGATGCACAAAAGTGATCCTTGAGATTCCACTAGAGATTATCAATCTAGAATTCATATGCACGAAAGTGATCTTGAGTTCTTTGATTGATGATTTACATATCTTTAGCATTGGGACAGATCTTGCGCGAAAGCGAGGATTGGTCCCTGCATGATTGTCTGCACGAAAGTGAGATAATCCCTTTATGAAGTAAATTAGGTCTTTATCGTAGCAAGATTTGATTGACGAACCTTTATTTATATCTTATCATTGAAATTAAGGTGGATGAAACCCTAGTCCCATGTTTATCTCTCTGTTTATCTTACGCTCTTTCTATTTACTTTCATCATATTCGGTTTACTTAGCTAGCAAGAAAATAATTATTTGCTAATTAACAATAAGGTCTATGTGGATCGATATTTTTATTACTTCGATAATTCTGTGCACTTGCGGAATCCTATCAAGTTTTTGGCACCGTTGCCGGGGATCTTAGTTTTGTTAATATCAAAATAGTTGTTAGTATTGCTAGGCTAAGTTTTATTTGTTTTAGATTTAACTTTGTTTTTTGTTTTTGCACGTTTTGGATTTTCACAAGTTGTGACAGAGCTTGTATTTCTGAAATTTGTGAATTTTCTTGTGTCTTAGATTTTCTATTTTTCCTATATTCTGAAAAATAAAAGAAATAAAAAAAGAAAAAATAATAATTTGATTGATTGGTATTGGATTATCTTTCTGACCTTAATAGATAAATATGTCTTTTCATCACAATTCATGGGCATCTTAAAGAAGTAAGGTATACATACCTCAAGGTGAGCATAAAGATTATTCACAGATGACTCTTGGAGAAATATGGAAATTACACAATATTCCTCTTATTTATTGCAATATTTGTAAATCTTCTGATCATTATACTTGTGATTGCAAATTTAACATGCCTCAAAATTCAAATTCTTCATGTTATCAAGATGATTCATGGTGCACTGCTGAAGATGAGATAGATTATTTGGTTCATAAATTAAGCACTTCTAATAAGCACCCTGTTATGAAATCTTGTTCTTCTGATAGCTGTGTTATTTGTGGATATCCTGATCATTGTTCCTCTGATTGCCCAATTTTAAATCCCAATTTATCATGGCAAGAAAGAGATCATTATTATTCTAGTTGGGAAAATCAAACTTCTTGTTTTGATGATTGCTCTGATCATGTTTCTGTGCCATGCTTTGAGGATACTGAAATGTCTGAGCTAAAATACATGTTTGAAAAAATTATGGCTAAACAAAACCGAATGCTGAGCAATCAAAGTAAGCAAATTGAGGATTTTAAGGGTTCAGTTAATCAAATTTCTTATCAAGAACAATCTTTGACTGCTAATACTCAAGAGCTAAATTCTTATGTGCACTCGGGATGTGATATGTGTGGATATTTTGATCATTATACCTCTGATTGTCCATTTTTAAATCCCAATTTATCAATTAAAGAATCTTATGAATTGTATTCTAGATGGGAAAATCATCAATCTTTGACTATTAATACTGAATTGCTAGAAACCCAGATTGCACAGCATGATTGTTTATTTGAGTTTGATACTGAAAAACTTGATTTAGAAAACTCCCCCTGTGATCATGATTTTTTTGAGATTGAGCCTTATGTGAATATTAATAAATCTCATTCTGATCTTGATAATTTTGATATTGATTTACCTGATAATTTATTTGAGGAAAAGATTGAGAAAATTGAAATTGAAAAACCTTCTTTTGATGATAATTCTGATTTTGATAATATCTTGTTTATGGTTAAATCTGATGAGCATTATGAAGGTTCAAAAATTATAGACATTGATGAGCCCCACTATTATTTTGGTGATATTGATGAAATTTATGATAAAACTCCTAAGGTTAACTCTGATTCTATTGTAAACATTGATAAGTCTTATTTCTCATATAATTCTGAATTTGACTCTTCTGATGATGAATTATTTGTAGGGAGGCATGAGGAAATTGATTTTGTAGAGTCTCATCTTGATTTTGATGATAATTTTGAAATTGACAAATTATTTGATGATGTGCATGAGGAACTTGATAAGGATTTGAATGTTGCAAAAATTGATGAATCTCACCATGATGATACTTTGCCCATATCTATTATTGACTCTTGTGATTTATTTGAAAAATTGTGCTTTATTGAGGAATCTGATATAGAATGGAAAGCCTATTATTATGATGATCCAATGCTTGAATATTTTGATCAAAGTCCTTTTCTCATTGCCATTGAAAACATAAATTTGAAGAAAGGACTTATGATTTTACTTTTTGACAAACATAGGAAAATCATAAAGATTACCATGAGAGGATTTGAAAATTTTAATTTCTGCATGCTTGAGAAAGCCACATTGATCATGATTTGCATTGAATTCTGGATATTTCGATTTGTGGCTGAGCTTTTTGGACAAAGAAAATGCAGAAAATTATTTGCTCTTTACTTTGGTACTGATTCACCTGATTCACCATGATATTGATTTTTGGTCAAGCTATGGACCTAAAATTAGCACTTCTTGGGAGGCAACCCAAGTACTCTATCTTAGCTTCATTTCTTTTATCCTAGTTTTTTTTTAATTAATTTTTCTGTTATTTTTGAAAAAAAAAATTTTGCACTCCTCTCTACAGTTTGCTTATTGAGTAGGTGTTTTCTCGCTGCGATTTTAAGAAACTCGGTTAAGAATAATTTTGAGCTTTGGCACAACATCGAAGTACTCATCTTTATCTATCATCTGGATATTTTTTCTGAATTTTAAAGTTCATGGATCATTCTAAAACACATAGCAAATTTTTTAGTATGATTAATTTCTGCAGCAGTTTATTCTGACTGTTCTGACTAGCACTTTTGCTGCCACTTTTTGAGATGTTTCGGTGACTTGAAACCCAGATTTTCCACTTGGAATTGAAAGAACGTGTGTCATTCTATCTTGTGGATAAATTATTTTCATGAAAATATTTTATGATCATTCTAGGACACATAGCAACTTTTTGAATTTTATTAACTTTTGTGCAGTTTGTTCAGTTTTTAATCTGAGTAGCCTTCTTTCTGCTGATGCCCTAAATTTCTAATAGATTTTGATCCTTTGATTTTCACACGTCTGAAAATAATATCTCTTATTCTATTACGTGGTTCTGTCCATTTTCTATTTGGATCATTAAATCTTATTTTTGGGTAGCACTTTTCATAAAAAATTCAAAAACTGCACTGTTTGCTTGCAACTTATTATTGCTTCTTTTGCCCCCTGATTCATAAATTTTCAAGGGAAAATGTCTTCCACCTCTTGCGGAGCATCACCAGCAGCTTCATGCTTCTTCTACTGCCTCTATTTCTATTGATTTGAATTTTTTATGCGGTAGACTCTTCATTAGTGACTGATTTTTTTTTCTATGCAGTGCTATCTCTCGCACCACCGGCCGACGATCTCACCTACAGGACTGTATTCTCTAGCAGGCCACTAGAGATTACTCACTCCATTATCGGCACCATCATTGCTAGTAGATTTTCAGCTAGCATCTATTCCACCTCTGTCCGCCTACATCAGCATCTTTCAGACCTCCGGCGACATCTCTGACTCTTCCTTGAGAAATTTATTTTTATCATTATTATTTTAAGACTGTTTTTGATCTGAGCCTTATGTGAGCCTTATGTATCTTAAATTTTGCAGAAAATTTTCAAAATATACATCTTTGGACCCAGCTGCAATGGCCTGACAATGATTGAGCATGATCTATATAGTTTTGTGAGTATCGCTTGCGCTCTCTTATTAATGACTATTTCTTATAGTGCATCTTTGACTTTATCATATTTGTACTACTTATTGGTTTTCTCTTGAAAAATGATTTTATGGATATATGGAACTCATTGTTTTGATGATGATATTATTCAAATTTGTTGATAAAATTTATGAAAGCATATGATCCACTTTCTACTACATGATGGCATGATTTATTCCTTGATGATGTGAGTATTTATACTTGTGATTAGAGAAAAACCCTATCATGTTAGATTTATTTCTTCAATGCATATCTATTTTTGAAATTTGACATTGATTGATGCATAAAATTTTGGGTAGATGTGTTAATTGAGGGATAAAATCTAAAGGTGAACCTATTCTTTTGAATAAAATGAGTATATGAGTATGATTTGTGAATTGTTATCAATTGATCAACCTAGTAGATGTTTAGTCTATTTTTGCTATTTGTTGGGAAATAAGAATCCAAGATCCATAAAAATAGTGAGAGACTCCCCTACTTGGCACTATGTAAAATTGATAGTGGTACTGAAGAAAAGATTTGAAGTCAAAAATAAAAAGTATGTATCTATGTGGGTACATGCCATCTTTACAAAAATGCAAAAAAAAAAGGGAAAAATTGTGTGTGGAAAAAGATCTTGGAAACCTAATTCCTGTAAACAAAAGCATGATAGATTTGAACTGAAAACTTGGTGAAATCATGAGATTGATAATTCTATTTATTATACAAGTTGCAAAGTTTTATTTGATTGAGTTGTGGATCTAGAGGGTTGAGTTCTAAGGATGATATGTTTACTTGAAGTTTTATAAAGCAATTGATGGAAATTTTCATTGATAGGTTGTATTCTAGAAATTTATTGAGCATGAAAAGGTTATTCTTTTAATCAACTTTTGATTTTTGCTTGAGGACAAGCAAAGTTTGAGCCTTATGTATTTTGATGACATCAAAATATATAGTATATTTTGTATCATTTTGGATATCTTTTCATGCTAGATTGAAGATATTTTACTTGTTTTTATGTCAAATTCATCGAATATTGCAAAGTCTACTTTTGTTTTGGTTTTTCATGATTTTTAGGTAAAAAGGCACTATTTCAAGGAGTTTTCAAGCAAAATCAAGCACATAGAAGAGTTACCATCATCAAGAGAAGATCACCCAAGAAATTTCACGTAAAACGGAGCAACTTGGAAAATACGGCAGTGCCGTAACCTATTTTACGGTACCGTATTTTTTGCGGCTACCGTAAAATCAGAGCACTGCCGTATTTTGGTGATTTCTCAAACAGAAAGTTTTCCTGATTTTACGGCACTGTCATAAAGAATTACACTGCCGTATTTTTCAACGCTTTCAGAATAGAGAACTTTGCAGATTTTACGGCACTACTATAACCTATTTTACGGGCCGTAATTCCCAGCTGATTCAGACCAGAGAACTCGTCTGATTTTACGGCACCATCAAGAAATATTTTATGGGCCGTAATTTTGACTCAGCATTCACAGAATGATTTTACGGCACTGCCATACACAGCCGTAATTTGCACCTGGTCGCGCGAGATTTCCGCGGCTGAAACTTGTTCGGGCCATAACTTTTGATCTAGAGCTCCAAATTAGGATCCGAAAGTTGCTGCATACTCGTCTTGAAAAGTGGAAGGTGTACGAAGTGGGAAGGAGGAACTTTTATACAGTATTGAGGGAGAAATCACCAAAGAATTGGCTAGGGTTGGCCTCACGCCGAGAGGCATAGAGGGTACCTCAGGCCGTGATTTTCACTCAAATGCTTTGCTTGGAGGAGAGAAAGACGCCACAGAAGTTTCAGATCATTTGGAGTCCGATCGGAGGAGGAATAAACAAAACAGCGGTGACAGCGCTGTTCATCACGAAATTACGGGTGTAATTTACATTACACCCGTGTTGTAACGTTGTTTTTTTCTCCTTCTATGATTTCTAATTGTTCTAAACTATGATTCAATGTATTTTTTCCTCCATGCAAGCTTAACACTCTTTTGGGACATGGGGTGTAATCCCCTTGATTCTTAATGATTAGATAACTCTTCTATTTTCGTCATGATAATTTTTGCTATGATAATTTTACTTTTGTGATGGATTGTGCTTAGACTCTCTATAAGACCATGTTACTAATTATGTTTTTAGAGTTTTCTCAATGAGACTGAAAGGTGATTTGCTTGAGAACTTGGAACCCTAGAATTGCATGTTAGGATCCCTTTATCAGGTTAGATCTAATTTGATATGTTCTAGTAGATTAATTGCCATGATAGTAATATGAATCTATAGATCGAGTCTATTTATCAAACGTGGAGATCTTGCACGAAAGTGAGGATCAGAACGTTGGAGATCCATGAGTAAAACTAGTGTTGAGGCTCGGATGCACGAAAGTGATCCTTGAGATTCCACTAGATATTATCAACCTAGAATTCGGATGCACGAAAGTGATATTGAGTTCTTTGATTGATGATTTACTTATCTTTAGCATTGGGACAGATCTTGCGTGAAAGCGAGGATTGGTCCCTGCATGATTGTCTGCACGAAAGTGAGATAATCCCTTTATGAAGTAAATTAGGTTTTTATCGTAGTAAGATTTGATTGACGAACCTTTATTTATATCTTATCATTGAAATTAAGGTGGATGAAACCCTAGTCTCATGTTTATCTTACGCTCTTTCTATTTACTTTCATCATATTCGGTGACGTAGAACGGAAGTTTGAGTTGCTGGAGAAGAGAAGAGAAAAGGAAGAAGAAGAGAAGAAGAGAAGAGAAACTCTTAGCTTAGCAAGCTAAGGGGGAAGAGGAGAACTACATAACCTAAACCTAACCTCACAAGGAGGAAGGCAACACCACGAAGGTTCCAAAAATATACTTAACTTCACTATCAAATATGAGAATTACATAAGCTTTTAAAGACCATTTCTCCCTCAACAGAAATATTCTCTCAAGTACATCCAATGGCTTTGAATTCCTCTTTTCAAAATGGGTGGTGGAGATTAATTAGACCCATCATCTTCTTTGTGTGTAAATGGATCCTGCAGGATTTGTGCGCGACTTTGAAATTGCCAAAATTTGCATGCGGTCTTAGCTAGAATTAGCTGGAATTGGAGGCGCATGTTGCAGCTGGGATTTGTGGAGATTGGTGCGGCTGCATGCGTCTCTTTGTGCGTTGTTGGAGTTGTTGATGTGAAATTAAAAGTGATTGCTTTTAGAGTTGATCTGATCCTCCCAATCGTTGAATGTTGACTTTAATTAAGGTGGCATGTTGACTTGAATTTGAGCTTGATCTATATGTTGGATGAGTTTTGACCATTGAAGCTTGATGTTGTATGGTAATGTTGCCTGTTGACTGAGTTTGACCTGATTTTGTCCCTTGAAGCTTGATATTGACTGATGTTGAATGGTGACTAGAGTTGACTTTGACTTGGCTAATCCTACTAAAATAAGGGAAATGCAAACCTAAACTACTTGCAGCCTAATATATTTAACTAGGAATTTAAAGTGCTCAAAGGAAATAAAACCTAAACTAATCCTAATTGCAACAAAATAAAGGGAAAGTAAATATAATTAAGTCCTCTAAGATGTCCCTACATCAAATTTCCCCTCTTTGAAATTTTCACCTCCTGGTGAAACAAATTGGACGCTGCATGTCAAAATCGTCAAAGCAATTTTTTTTTATTTTGCTCAGCTTTTTTTTTCTTTTTATAGCCATGTTTTTTCAGATTTTTTTTAACACCTTTTTTTTTCATTTTTTTTTCACGCGTCTCACGCGCAACGCTTCGTTTCCGCACGTCACGCATGCATGAAGCGAAGCGTGAATCGGCAGCGGTGGCTGGCGGCTGAACGGCAGGATTCGTCGGCGACAGACGTGGGAGAAGATGGTGAGCTCCCTTACGGTGAAGGAAGGAAAAGGAATCGGTGATGGTTGGCGTGTTGAGGCGGCGAAAGTAGTCGGAGCTGACGAACCTAGCGAAACAGGGTGTGTTGAAGCGGAATAGGGGCACCGACAAAATCTTCCGCTTCCGGCGATCCCATGGTCGGATTATAAGATCCTTCCGGCCAACCGGATCATTAGTTCTTCGTTGATGGGTGCTGGACAAGGAAGTTTGCACAGAATGAGCGTGTCGACGAGATCTGCGATTTCCGACGATCCACGGGTCGGATGATCGGATGCTTCTGACCACAGGATCGACTGCTGGAGGAGATGCCGTGGACACAGTTGGAGGTCGATCGGCCGACGGGGTCAGGAGTTCTTTGAGGTGGACGAGGAGAATCACGCAACCTGTGTCGTCCGCGGGTTCTGAAAAGAACCAAGCAGACGACGCAGATTGGGACGACAGTATCAGCGCCGGAAGGAGTAGGTTGCCGGCGAGGAGGCTGGGCGATGACGGAAGAGACGATGCAACTGAAGCAGGGCGGAAGGAGCTTGAGATCTAGCGTAGCTTGTTGCTCATTCGTGAGATGGTGGCAGAAACAAAGGGCTGTGGTGGAAGGGAATATCTGTAACCTGTGTCGTCCGTGGGTTATGAAAAGAACCAAGCAGACGACGAGGCTAGGGAGACAGTATCGGCGCCGGTTGTCAACTGCCTGTCGGAGAAGGGGTGAATACTGGTGAGATGGTTGGACGCCGATGGAGGTGCCGCTGATGAGATTGGGCGCAGCTCGTTGCTCGTTCGTGAGATGGTGACAGAGACAAGGGACAGCGATGGAAGCAGTGCTTCATTGCCGAGCCGTGGGTTCTGAAAAGAACCAGGCGACTACGGCTCGGGAACGAACATCGGCGAACAAGTGGAGGAGGTGGGCGCACCATGATCGTCGTTCGAATGGTTAAAGAAGCTGCTCTTCATGCGGCATGGGAGTTGCTCTGAGCAAGACCTTCATCGTTGGACGTGGGTTCTGAAAAGAACCAGGCGCCCAACTCCGGTGATGAACAAGCATGGAGATGGATCGCCATGGGCAGACAAGAGTTGCCCATTGTTTGCTCTGATACCACAGATGTAGGACGTAAATCCTAGCCCAAGAATCACCCTAGATATGTCTCTTTTCCTCAACCTCTTATCATAAATCCTTTAGTTCTTTGTTTCGCTCAGGAGTGTACAAGTGGCATACCTATTGCCCTTCTTGCAATCCTTAACATGATAAGATTAGGGCAATCACCCAGTCCATGCCATGCATAATATTGACAAGTCCCACACAGTAGGTCTATCCTACATGCATGGGGAGAAATTAATTCTCTCACAAAAGGGTCAATCTCCTATGCGAAGAAATCAAAAAATTAGAGAGATGGACGAGAGGTTAGGAACGAAAGATCTACAAACTTTTATACTTAGAAAAACCATTAGTCATATGCAGAATTTTGAAAAAAAAAACATATGACATGGGAGCATACAAGAAAGCATAGAACACCATTAGAGTCTCGCAAGTTCCTCTAATACCATTGTTGGGAAACCTTGGGGATTTTAAAATTTTATTACATGTATAGTGGAAGCAATCCCCAAAACAGGCCAGTCCCAAAAACTTAGAAGATAGTGTCAAGCGAGGGAGTCAACACGGTGAATAAGAGATAGTAGCTCAAAGCAATTGATGGTGAAGTGATGTGGGCACCCAAGTGTGTGCCCTCTACAGTCTCACACACAGCCGATGTTTGAGTTCGCTTCTTCCACACCCGATACTAGCCTCGAGAATTAGATCCACGCCAAGGGAGTGCCTCTTGATCATTGCCCCAACCTCTAGGAAGTGGATGCGCCAAGGGAGGAAGAGGAGAGGAGAAGCCGCCTATGTCCTTCAACACTTGCACCAAGGAAGAAGGAGGATCATGCTTGCGGCTTGGAAGGAAGAAGAAGCTCCAATGGATTCCTAGCTTTTGCCCCACTTGTTGCTCATGCCAAGAGGAAGAATTTGTGTGCAAGAGGGGTTCGGCTAGGGTCCCTTAAATAGGAGCAAAAGGCGGTTTGGGTAAAGGGGAAAGTCTAGGTGATTTGGGCATGATTTAAGGATTTTTATCAATCTATTACCTTGATTAAATCCTAAATCCATATGTGCCTAAGCCTTGCCTAAGCTAGAATTCAGCCATATGCACCAAAGATTACCTAAAGAAGCCAAACTCCCATGTATGCACCAAGACCTAGTCAAGGCAAGTTGAAAGTTTGCCTAATGTGGCTTGGGTGCAAGTCCTAATCTAATTAGGACTTTAATTATGTAATTAATCAGCCACATGCGCCCATGATAGTCCAATTAATGTCTCAAGTGATTATATCAAATCCAATATGAATTAATCACTTGGAAGATGCCAAACAAGGCCAAAGGCGCCACTCCTAATCCAATTAGGAGTCCATATGTGCCTTTGCCAATTTATCCAACACATTATACCCTTTAGCCCACTTGGGTAATAGGGCAAGCTCAAACTTCATTATGCTTGTTGATCTATTCATTGGATCCAATCCAATGTAACCTATGGTAAAATGAGGCTAACCATGGTCAATTTTGGCCCAAACTGCCAAAAATAAAGTTTGGCTCTAATTAGCTTCTTCCATCTCATCAGGCCCTTTGGCACTGATGAAATCTCTCAAATAGATTCGAGTTATGAAATAACTCGATCCGAATGCTACCCGGTCAATACAAAAACTCGAGCATCAAGGTGTGTGACCCTTTACGTTCATCTGACATTTGCAGTGATGAACTTAGGTCATCACAAGCAGTGAGTGGCACCTAATAGTGCATCGCTGCTATCCAAGTCTTCGGAATGGATATCAACATCGACATCCCCATCATCGCAACAAGGTACCAATGCATTATAGTTCCTTTGCCAAACTAATATCCGATTGGACAAAGTGTGTCACCACTTTGTTTATACCCAATCTCATGGTTATGACTAAATCAGGTACTCACCTAGGTATGGCCATATACTTTTAGTCATACAACCATAGGGGGGCCGCATAGATATCAAGCTTCCCTTAGGAAGCGGAAAATCCTATATATGTCCATTGATCTTTAGATATGGGTTGTGACATACTCAATGACAACCGTTATGACCTTCAAACTATAGTGAGGTATTAGGTTGTATCAAAGCATGTCCCTAACCATATAGAAGGGTCAATGACATAAAGTTAAAGGATCAATATATCTCCCGTCACTTGTGAGGTTAACTCATGACACCAAACTAGAGCCTCACAACGGGTCGGTCTAGTATATCCATCACAGATAAACTCGTATATCAATGTTAGCACCTCATGCCTAACCAACCCATATACTAGTCTCACATGTACCAGAGCTATCCCATATCCACTCAGGTACTTGATTGGGGATAGAGTTTGAGCACAGATACAATCTATCTCCAGGGATATTATTATGTAAGTACATAGTCGCAGATGTAAACAAAGCATAATGACGATAATGCCAGAATGATTTATATATAAGATATCAATGTTAAATAGTACATGAGATAGACCAACATCTGGTCCTAAGGACATATACACCACCAACAACACTTAACTATGCAAATGAACTCACTAACCTCTCTTAGCGACTGATTTAAGTACAGAACGGCAACAAGAATAGTGGACTTAGTAGCGACTCAGCTTGTGCGCCTATGAACCATGTGGTCACACTAAAGCCAAGGAATGTACACATCTCCGGCATACGAATGCCTGTGGGCAAGGAAGTCAAGTAAGAACAACACAATGAAAATTGAAAAATAGGCGAACCTGATGCACTGGTGGTGTGATTTACTTGTTTGAAACGAAAGATGAGTACAACCGGTATGCGAGGAGTCGACACTAAGCCAAGGATCACACACCTTGCTCCACACTCTAACCTCTCTGAAGTGAGCTCCTATCATACAAGAAAGCTAAGGAACAAGCTAAACTCCAGCTCCCTTTTATAGAGTAAGGGAGGGAATATCACACCACATACATGACTAGGGAATATCACCCCACAATCATGATTAGGGAATAACACACCACAAGCATGACTACCTTCTCTAACTAACTAAAAGTAGTCAAGATGTTGTTGATTCATGTATTAACAAACTCCTACTAACTACTACCAACTAAAATAGATGAGAGAATCTAGAGTTGGGCAGATGGGCTGGACCTCTTGGACTGCAACCAGGCCGTCAAACTATCTCAGAGTAGGCGGCGATGAAACAATAGAATTTGCCGATGGTGTGCTGATTCATCGCCGTGCTAGTGTGTTCCTTGGCCGTGTTGGTCAATTGGTTGTGGTAGCGACCGTTGACCGGGTCTTCAGGTGACTGGGGTGCCAAGCATATGGGTCGCAACAGCTCCATGTGGGCTGATAATGGATTGATGATGCCTGTGTACCGTTCTAGTGGTTGACTTAAATGTTGAGGTCGCCTTATCGTGGTTGCATTAGGCCCCTTTGAAGTTTTTAGGGGTGGTGGAACCTTGTCTGGAGGGAAGTCCAATGAATGGCTTTGTTTATTTTGTTCTGGAGCTGCCGAAGAGGGTCCTCCTACATCAATCTCCCCTAGTTTGAAGAGTTCACCTTTGGAGAACTAACGGGATGCTCTTCGGTGGCAAGGGGCTCCTCCAGCAGGTCATGGTAGGGAAGAAGGTCCGTGACATTGAATACAGGGTGGATTCCCATGCTTTCTAGTAGATTGAGGACATAGGCGTTGGAGCATACCTGCTGTAGTACCACATAGGGCCATATATCATACTTGTAGCTTAAAATGCACCTGATTTGCCACTCACTTGGGGTGGATTCGCACCCTGACCAGATCACCTACACTAAAATGGAGTGGCCTATGATGTTTATTGGCCTTCAAAGCATTCCAAGTGTTGCCCAAAAAGATCTAATGTCGAACTTCCTCATTCAAAATCACAATATGACTCGCAAAGGAAAATGCATGCTCAGAAAGTTGGGACTCCATGAGAAGGTCATGCAAGTCAATAGGTTTTCATGGTTGTTGTTGTTAGTGTTTATGCCCTAGGACCTATGGTTGGTCCCATGTGTGTTACATTCATTTCTGATATACATATCCTGGCATAGTCATTGTTGTGCATTTGGTACATCTGCGTCATATGTATATTTGCATATACAATGTTCCCAGTGATAGATCTGATCTAGTCTCAAAGGATTATCCCTAGTCAAGCATCATAGTGGATAAGGGGCAGCTGTGATGCACTTGAGACTAGCATATGCTCTAGTTGAGCACGGGTTGCTAACGCCGGCATTTTGGTATATCAAAGTAGATATACTTGATTGACCCGCCATGAGGATTTGACTTCGTGTCATAAGTCAAAGCTCACAGTGACAGAGTTTCACTCATCCTCAACTTGAGGGCATTGATATCTCTATATGGTAAGGGATGTGCTTTGATACAACCTAACGCTCCGCCGTAGCAGGGGAGTCATAACGGTTGTCATTGAGTATATCTTTAGCCATATGAGAAATTCAATGAGCCAATAGAGGATTTGCCCCTCCTTGCGGGGAAGCTTGATATCCATGGCCCCACATATGGATGCATGACTGAAAGTGTATTGTCATACCCAGGTGAAAACCTTATTTAGTCATGACCATCAAATTGGGTTATACAAGTATGACACTTGTCCAATCAGGATGTCTGCCTGGCAAAAGGACTTGAGTGTGCATGTACTTTATCGCAGTTTTAGGGTATGTTGATGACGACTCCATTATGAGGACTTGGGTAGCAATGATGTATTGCTAGGTGCCGCTCATTGCTTATGATGACTAGAGGTTATCACTACCAATGTTTGAGGAACCTACACGGTATGTTTATACTTCTGGGAAGCTATTTGAATAAGTCAGAGTTCTATGATGAACTTCATAAGGTTCAATACAACATACTCAAGTGCTAATACCTTTGTCTTGGGGACATAGGTAATAAAGACAACAAAATTTGACATTGACATAGTGGGCCCATTGACTGGTGCTCTGGCGCAGTAGGAGCATGGTAGGTCAAGCCTTGGAGATGACGCTGAGGTCATGGTCCTAGTGCAAGTGGGAGATTGTTAGTGTTTATGCCCTAGGACCTTTGGGATGGTCTAATGGGATATGTGTATCACATCTAGTTGATATATGAGATATCTTAGCATGGTCGTTGTTATGCAAATATGTATAATTGCGCACTTGTATAGTTGCATGTACGATGTCCCTAAGAGATAGATGCTTGTCTTATCTCAGTTTTGTCCCGGTCAAGAATCATGGTGGATATGGGACAACTATGATTCACTTGAGACTGGTCAAGAGATAGATGCTACCATAATAACTCCTCTATCGTACGAAGAGAATCTAGAGTCCTCCTCTGGCCTTGCTCCAAGTGCGATATGTCATCGCACATCCTCTACTACTTAGCTCACATACAGTATAACACTATCTCGATTGAAGCTGAAGTAGATGACCCAGCAGATGTGGACGGTCCAGCAGTGGTGGATCGCTCAACTAGAGGAATAATCGGCGAAGATCTCGGTGGTGATATAGGTGCAGTCACCTCTCTAGGAGATCTCGACTCAATTCTGTTGCACCCCCACTGTAGTACAGTTCATGTTTGGTAGTCTCATGGTGGCCTCTAAGTCTCTGAAGATAAGATGATATGAGTTTCCAATCCTTGTAATCTTCTTAATATCAATGCATGCATCAAGATCTAGCCTACAATTTCCTTTAGCCTCTTTCAACCCCGAATGGTTGATCCCAAGGGCTAAAGCTATGGTGTTCACTAGACCTCCCATCATAAGTACTCCCTTCTGCGCCTTCGATACCTTCTAAATTTTCTTAACATGGTGAAACGAGGTATCAACGTGGAAGCCCCGAGCATAGCCCATACAAAGAATAGCTCTGACGCACGGACCATTTCATCGCTCTTCGCTCATCCAAGAATGGTGTGTGCAAGAATGTGAGTATAACATATAGCAGGGCATGAAAGATAAGTGCTCAGGAAGTCCTAGAGTCAAAGTATGACTCCCCTGAGATCTGCTGCCATAGTGCCCTGTCCGTATACTCAAAAGTGCGGCAGCATGTCCCACCCTCAGGGAACCAAAAAATGTGGCCAATCTGATCCTGGGTCAGGATGTGATCCCGGTTGCCCAACCGGAATGAGATGTGTCATGCGTCACGATCACCATAGTTATGTATCACTATCTACACAAAATTGAAAAACTCTTAAGGTAAGCTGAGTGTACATGGGATGTCTCATGTGAAAGAAATCTTGCCACCATATGTTTGAGAACATCCATAGGATGTCCTCGTACAATCCCAAGGTCTACAGTGTCTGCTAATCCCAATATCTGGTGCTGACAACTTCTCTAGTCGTCATAGCTCTGAATGCCTTCTCCTAATCTCTGTTCCTGTATCGAATCTAATATGAGTAAGGTACAAAGAGAGAAGATGGAGAACATGCCAGTCTCCTCTCAAGTGTGGCCAACTATACCACGTGGAGCTAACGCGGACATATGGGTATATCAGTGGTAGACATACTAGATCCGCTATGTGGCTATGACTTGGTGTCATGAGTTATCCTCACATGCGACAGGAGATGCATTGATCCCTTGACATGAGGCCATTGACCATTCTATATGGTTAGGGACATGATTTGATACAACCTAACATCTTGTCATAGTTGGGAGGTAATAACGGTTGTCATTGAGTATGTCACGACCCATAGGAGAAGGGCAATGAACAGATAGAGGATTTGCCCCTTCCAAACGGAAGCTTGATATCAATGGAGCTCCTCTATAGTTCTATGACTGAAAGTGTATGGCCATACCTAGGTGAGAACCTGATTTAGTCATGACCATGTGATTGGGTGAAAACAAGTGATGACACACTTGTCGAATTGGATATCAGCTTGGCAAAGGAGCTATAATGTATCTGTACCTAGTTGCGATGATGGGGATGTCGATGTCGATATCCATTCCGATGACTTGGGTAGGTGCGACGCACTACTAGGTGCCACTCACTACTTGTGATGACCTAAGTTCATCACTGCCAATGTCAGAAGAACCTACATGTCACACCAACACAATGAACACTTTAAGAGATTGAGCTACCTATTGAGTAGGTAATCCCTCTCTTAAGTTATGATCAATAAAAATATGAAAATCACATAATGTTTAGAGAACATTTTTCACCAGAATACTCAACAAACTAAGAGCACAAATCATAGAAATTAGGGCAAGACCGAAAATCACAAAACAAGCTACAAACACATAACATGCATGTAATCAACTTGAGCACCTAGAGTTTACTCTGATACCACTGGAGTAGGGGATGATTCTAGGGTTTTAATAACAATATTGTCTCTAGGTATGGAGCTCAAAACAATAAAGAAACTAGGGCATGCGATTCTAACAAAATCAGCAAGTAAAGGAAAGGGCAAGAAGAGAAGGATAGAAGTCACTTTGTGGCCCCTATTAGGGAATGGGTCTAAACCCCTTTCTTTGTCCATGCTCCCTAATCTTGGCGATGAGGCATAGAAGATGGTATTTAAATGTCCTACATTCAAATCAAATGAGCAAGGGGAGGACGAAATACATGTGTCCACAAACTCCCCTTAAACTATAACAAAGATGATCCTTAGCGGGGTCTTGTTGATGTCTTCATCTTCTCCACTTTGGCTTGGCGTTGAAGATGATGGAAGTGTTGGTGTATATGCCCTTGGACCCATTGTTGGTCCATCTTGTACTACTTGACTTTGATATTTAATATATCAATCTGGCATTGTCGTTATTATGCTATGTTTACATCTGCGATTATGTACATGGATAATAATGTCCCTGGCGACAGATTGTATCTGTGCTCAAACGGTGTGTCCCCAGTCGAGTACCTGAGTGGATAAGGGACAGCTCTAGTACATGTGAGACTAGTATACGGGCTGGTTATGCACGGGGTGCTAACGCAGGCATATAGGTATATCAGTGGTGTGGATATACTGGACCGACCCGCTGTGAGGCTTTAACTTGGTGTCATGAGTTAAGCTCACAAGTGACAGGAGATGCATTAATCTCTCGACTTGAGGTCATTGACTCTTCTATATGGTTAGGGACATGCTTTGATACAACCTCATGCCTCGCCATCACAGGGAGGTCATAACAGTTGTCATTGGGTATGTCACGACCCATATGAGAAGATCAATGGACAGACATAGGATTTGCCCCTTCCTACGGGAAGCTTGATATCCACGGGGCCCCCCTATGGTTGCATGACTGAAAGTGTATGGCCATACCCAGGTGAAGGCCGGATTTAGTCATGACCATGAGATTGGGTGAAAATAAAGTGGTGACACACTTTGTCCAATCGGATATTAGTTCGGCAAAGAGACTGTAATGCATCGGTACCTTGTTGCGATGATGGGGATGTCGATGTTGATATCCATTCCGATGACTTGGGTAGCAGCGATGCACTGCTAGGTGCCAATCACTGCTTGTGATGACTCGGTTCATCACTGCCAATGTCTGAGGAACCTACAGGGTCGTACAACTTGAAACTCGGGTTCTCGTATTGATCGGGTAGCCTATTAATTGAGTTATTCGATAACTCAGATCTATTTGGGAGAATCCATCAGCACCACTGTGCTAGATGAGATGAAAGGAATCATTTGGAGCTAACTTGTTTTTGGGCCTAGTAGGCCAAATGGGCCCAATAGACCAAGTTGGGCTAATAGGCCAAATGGGCTCAATAAGTCATTTGGGCCAATGGGCCAAATGGAATGGCGCAAGCTAATTGGGGTGAGCTTGGTGCATTTCCTTGAGGTGGACAAATCCAAGTTGGAAATCTTCTTAAGGTGAGAAGCTTGGAGCTTCTCACTTGGAGTGGGTGAATGTACTTGGGCTCATGGCACTTGGAGAGGGCGAAATGGGTTTTACCTCTTGAAGAGGGGTGTCTCTTCATGAAGAGGTGTGCCTCTTCACTAGTGAAGAGTTGCACCTATTCATGGGTATATAAACCCCCTTCCTCCCTCCTCATCGCAACTTCTTGAACTCTTGCACCCTTGTCCCCCTTGTTGCCACTCTTGGAAAGAGGGAGAGGGATGTTCGCCCAATGCCTCTCCTCTTCCCTTTAGTGAGTTAGGAACTTTGGAAGTTCCTTGGCGCCCTCCTCTCCAAAGTTGGACTTTGGCTTCGGTTGATTCCACTTCGGATCTTGGTGAAGGACCCCTTTCGAGAGGGGGGCGAAACCCATAGCCATGTATATTTCATAGCCATTGCTTAGATGGCGGCTTGGAAGAAGAAGGCGATAAGGCTTTCCTCCAAAGATGACGCACACAAGTTGAGTGGTCGGCTACTCCTTGTGACTCCTTGTGCTAGCAAGGATCTCCAAGTGTCCTTTTGTGTGTGTTGAAGAGAAGAGATGAATCTTCTATGCTGATTGAACCTTCTCCTTTGGCGTGAAGATCACCCAAGACGAGCGCAAGAGCACAAGTCGGCGAGAGAGAGAGCGAGAGAGTCACCCCACATTCGAAAACGTTGGGGAATTAACCAAAGGAGGAAAAACGCCTTTCTAAAAATAGAAAGCACTAAGTCCTCATTCAATCCCACGTTACCCACGTTACCTTCGAACGTCTCTCATTTGAATCAAGCGTTCACATAAGTGAACCGATTCAATTCATTCGGTTCAATGCATTTGGTTCAAAGACCAAATCAAATCAACATTGGTTCAGATCTCATTAAACCAAATGGATCAAGATCTAACCGTTCATCTCTCGATGCTCTCGATCTCACCGATCTAGCATCCAATCTCTCGATCGAAGCTTACCGATCTCAAGCCCTAATCAATCAAACATGATCAGACCAGATCTCACTTACAATCAGAGTTTAAACTCCTTTAAACTGAACCAAAACAATTCAATCCACACGATCTGACATAAGTAAGCCATATCATCAAATTGTGCGACCCTAAGGGTTTCCTTTAAATGTCGGTAACGATAACTTACGTTATCACGATTAGTGAGGGGTATCTAGCAACACATCACTGTCTCCCGATATAAAGGAAAGAGTCTTCCAAGACTACACCCAAACCACAGCACAAGTGTGAATCCACTTCACTAGGCATACATGTTTCCTTTGCCACTGGATGTTCTTATTGGACAAGCGTGTCAAGCCTGTAACTCCAATATGATGAGCATGATTAGATCAGATGATCATAGTCACCTGGGTATGGCCATACACTTTCTCAATCATCTCATTCAGGGGGGGCCCTTTAGAACATCACACTCCAATCAAGGAGACGGCAATCCTATATCTATCACTAGTGTCCTAACCTGACTCATGATCATTATCCAAGATAGTCTATAACCATTATGTTTCAAATGATATTGAACTACCTCAAAACAATGACAATCATCATTTAGAAACACAAGTGATCTCAAGTCAGAGAACATGTGCCACTTGTTGCAAACAAGGATTATTCACATTGTGACAAGCAATTGAATATCCTAGTAGGGTCTGTCCAGTACATCCAATGTACCCATGAGTCTACATCTTATTCCATGCTCGAAGCATCCTATAAGATTAGAACACATATTAGTCTCAATCATATCAAGGCTGTCTCATGTTCACCAAGATATCTCGACTAAAGACATTACAGCATGTCAGCCAAGCTGAACAGCATTGAGACATTATTCAGAAGCACACTTATTGGGGCAGACAATGTAACAAACTGAATAACAACCATTGCCTTTATAAACATAAGAGTTTATACATGATACTGATAGAATCCCAAGGCCTCAAACATTAGCCTTAAGGGCATACCCCAACAATCTCCCACTTCCACTTAATCTAATGGTTGAGAAATCTCAAACCCATGTTATTACAGTGCTTCTCATGCTTCTGCTGCGCCAGAGGCTTGGTAAGCGGGTCAGCCAAATTGTCATCTGTATGAACCTTGCAGATTTTGATCTCACCACGATCAATGATCTCCCGGATCAAGTGAAACCGTCTCTGTATGTGCTTGGACTTCTGGTGCGACCGTGGTTCCTTTGCTTGTGCGATTGCTCCAGTGTTATCACAGAAGATAACCAAAGGATCTGCACTCGAAGGAACAACACCAAGTTCCTGAATGAACTTACGAATCCACACTGCCTCCTTGGATGCTTCCGAGGCTGCAACATACTCGGCTTCTGTTGTGGAATCAGCAACGATAGACTGTTTGAAACTTTTCCATACCACAGCTCCTCCATTCAAGCTAAAAACATAGCCTGATTGCGATCGGAAATCATCCTGGTCAGATTGGAACGAAGCGTCAGTATATCCTTCAATACTGAGTTCTTCCTGACCTCCATACACCAAGAACATATCTTTGGTCCTCCGAAGATATTTTAAAATGTTCTTGACTGCAATCCAGTGTGCCTGACCTGGATTACTTTGGAATCGACTGGTCACGCTTAACCCGTAAGCGACGTCTGGGCGAGTACACAACATCGCATACATAATGGACCCAATAGCCGAAGCATAAGGCGTATTGTCCATTTCATCTTTCTCTGTCTATGTTTGTGGACACTGACTCTTTGAAAGATTCAGACCATGTCTGACTGGTAGATATCCTCTTTTAGAATTCTCTAAATGGAATCTCTCCAGGACTTTATCGATGTAAGTACTCTGGCACAGCCCGAGAAGCCTCTTAGATCTATCTCTGTAGATCTTCACACCTAATACATAGGCTGCTTCTCCTAGATCTTTCATTTGGAAACATTTTCTTAACCATGCCTTAACCGCATGTAGTTCAGGAATATCGTTTCCAATGATCAAGATATCATCGACGTAGAGGACTAGGAAAGTAATCACGCTCCCACTAAACCTCTTATACACACACGGGTCATCTTCATTCTTGATGAAACCAAATTCACAGATGGATTCATCAAAACGAATATTCCAGCTTCTAGATGCTTGCTTAAGTCCATAAATGGACTTCTTTAACTTGCATATTTTATGACGATCTGATGGATTAGTGAAACCTTCAGGTTGTGTCATATACACATCCTCATCCAGTTTTCCATTAAGGAAAGCGGTCTTCACATCCATTTACCAGATCTCATAATCGTAATATGCTGCTATCGCAAGAATAATCTGAATAGACTTGAACATGGCTACAGGAGAGAAAGTTTCATCATAATCTATCCCGTAGATTTGTTTGAAACCTTTCGCAACTAGCCTGCCTTTATAGGTAACCACGTTACCATCCATGTCAATCTTCTTCTTGAAGATCCATTTACAGCCTATAGGGATTACTCCCGGAGGCGGATCAACCAAATCCCAGACTTGATTATCTGACATGGAGTCCATCTCGGCTCGCATAGCTTCAAGCCATCTCGCTGATTCCGGTCCACTGACCGCATCCGCATAAGTGAGGGGTTCATCATGATCAATGATGTAGACTCCGTCATAGCGCTCAGGCTGTCGACGGATCCTTCCCGATCTTCGCGGTTCCCGTGATATCTGAGCCTCAGGTTGTTCAATAACCTGTTCTACTGGCTCATGCTCATCCAACTGTGCTTGACTACTTTGTCCTTCCTCTGGATTCTCATCCAGTTTTATTTCTCTCCCACTGGCCTCTTGCAGAAGAAATTCCTTCTCAAGAAAAATGGCCGTCCGAGCAACAAATACTTTGTTCTCTTTGGGATTGTAGAAATAATAGCCCTTCGTTTCTTTAGGGTAACCGACAAAGATGAATTTCTCAGATCTGCTCTCTAGTTTCCCAAAGACGAGCTTTTTGACATAAGCCTCGCAACCCCAGATCTTAATAAATGTCAAGCTCGGCTGTTTCCCATACCATAACTCATATGGAGTCGTTGAAACTGCCTTGGATGGCACTCGGTTTAGTACCTTTGCAGCTGTTTCCAGCGCAAATCCCCAAAAGGAGTAAGGTAGAGTAGCCTGACTCATCATAGAACGAACCATATCAAGTAATGTTCTATTTCTCCTCTCGGACACACCATTCCATTGCGGTGTTCCTGGCGGAGTGAGCTGTGAGATAATCCCACACTCCTTCAGATAGTCAGTAAATTCTCGACTTAGGTATTCTCCACCTCGATCTGAACGAAGTGCCTTGATATTTCGGCCTAGCTGATTCTGTACTTCATTTTTGAACTCTTTGAACTTGTCAAAAGATTCACTCTTGTGTCTCATGAGATAGACATACCCGAATCTACTGAAATCATCAGTAAAGCTAATGAAGTATGAGTAGCCACCTCTGGCATGTTTACTAAATGGCCCACACACATCACTGTGTATAAGGTCAAGTAAACCTGAAGCCCTTTGACCTTTGTTAGGAAAAGGAGACTTCGTCATTTTGCCCAATAAACAAGCTTTGCATGTATCAATCTCCTCATAGGAGAATGATCCCAGCAGTCCATGGTCATGCAACCGCTTAATGCGCTTCTTGTTAATATGGCCTAAACGACTATGCCATAGCAAGGTGCTGTCATCAGCATACTTGGCTTTCTTATTATCAATATTTTGTATAGAACATTCCATGTCCAACATGAATAACCCATTGTTAATTGACCCAGTAGCATAAATAATATTATCAAGAGAAAGATAACACTTTGAAGTCTTGCATTCAAAGGAAAACCCTTTCCTGACAAGAGCAGGAATAGAGATAATATTCTTGGTAATGCTAGGTACAAAATAACAATTGTTCAGTTCTAATACAAGTCCAGATGGCAATGAGATGTAATATTCTCCTACAGCAACAGCAGCAACCCGTGCCCCGTTTCCAACTCGTAGGTCCACCTCATGCTGTCCCACCTGTCTTCTTCTCTTGAGTTCCTGTACATTTGAACAAATGTGAACTCCACATGCAGTGTCCAACACCCATGAAATAGAAGAAGAAGATATCATGACTTCAGTCACAAAAATACCTGAGCCAGAAGCGATGCTTCCCTTCTTGTCTCCTTGGAGCGCTTTACAGTCCTTTTTCCAGTGACCCAGCTGGCCACAATGGAAACATCTGTATTCCTTCGACCGCTTGACCTTTTGTTTCAGAGCCTTGTTGTAGTTCTTGATAGGGGCTTTGCCCTTCTTCCCCTTCTTCTTGTTCCTGTAAGGGAACATCAAGACAGAGGTTGAAGGCTTTCCCTTTAGAGTCTCCTCTGTAGTCAAGAGCATATTCAGCAACTCTGCCGGAGTACAGTCGATCTTGTTCATATTAAAATTAATAATGAACGGATCGAAGGAGGCCGGGAGGGACTGCAGAATAATGTCTACAGCAAGCTCCTGATTGATGGTATGCCCCAGTTTCTCTAGAGCCTCTTTGTGCCCAATCATCTTGAGCACATGAGCTCCCACTGGACTCCCTTCAGCCAGTTTGCTCTGAAAGAAAAGCTTAGTCAAATTATAGCGTTCAGTCCTCGCCTGTGCAGCATACAGCATCTTGAGGTTTGCTATAATTTCTATAGCAGACATATCCTCATGCTGACGCTGCAGCTGTGGCGTCATAGACGCTAGCATCAGGCAAGCGACATCAATGCTATCATTGACATGCTTTTCATAGGCATCCCGAACCGCCCTTGCGGCGTTCGGAGCGGGTTGAGGCGGTATAGCCGTCTCGAGGACATACAGTTTCCTCTCAGCCTTAAGAACATTCTTAAGGTGTCCGTACCAGTCTGAGAAGTTTGGCCCAGCAAACTTCTCCCTTTCCAGTAGGGATCGCACATTGAAGCTCATGGTGTTCGTTGCTGCAGGAATCTACAACAATGCAAGAACAGCAAGGTCAGTATCAATGTTTAGAATCAATCCAGGACTTAAGAAAGATTCTTTTCTCACTATTTTATCTGACTGAAAAATCCATTAAAACAGTCCGAAAGAGTAATACTCTTTTAGTGAGATGGGATCCAGATTTCATACTTGGTCTCCGCGTCCCGCTCAGGCGAGATAAGATGCACAGAGAGTACAAGCACTAATTTCTGGTAGGCAGTCCCTGCCAATCGCCAGCCCGTGCGATTCCCCTTCATCTGGGCAATCCAGCAGACTGTGCCAACTGAGTTGGTACAACACAGTCTCTGATCCCACAGATGGCTGCCTCCATATAGCTCACATATGCTCAGTATGTAGCCTACATGGTCAAGCTGACCTGACCTACTCCCTGGACCACCACATGCTATGCTGAGCAACGAGAAGCGATAAATCCCTTCTCTGTAGCACGCAGGTGTAATCACACACCGTCTGAAGATAGATGGGCGTGCCCACTGAGTGGGAACAACACGGCCCCAACGATAGTCAGAACAGTGAGGTTTCGCGTTAGAAGGCATACGTGCTTGATATTTTAGCGTTGGATTTTAACGGTGTTTTATCTTCTTAACTATCATGCAAACCCTATGGTGATAGCAGAAGATAAATAAATCATGCATTTCTAATTATTTAAATAATAAAGGAAAGCATGATGATCTTATGTGGTAAACGCCCATTAAGCCTAAGTAAGACCTTAATTTAACTTAAGTCTTCACTTGAGCTGTTGATGGGTCTTTTGCATCTCATCTGGCCCAACCCAGGGCCCAAGCGCCCACTGCAGCTTAGGTGCGCCCACCAGGTAAATGCGCCTGTCCCAGAGTCGAACCCTGGACCTCCCACCTGGTCAAGCCACTGCTGCATGCGCCTCTGCCAAGTGTGCTCTGTGCTCTTGTCTGATTAAAATACATTTTAATCTATCTAGACAAGATTGACTCGCAGGTCAATTACACATTATAAATTAAATAACATGTGATACGCAGATCACAATAAAATTAATTTACAATTTACTTCCAGGCACGCAGGCCCCAGCACAGCACACATTAAAAGGGCAACCCACATAAGATTAAATAGACACTCATCATGGTATGCAATCAACATGTGATCCATTACAAGAAAATAAAATTTTTTGAAATCCCATTGGAATCAATTTTAATTTTCTTATGTGCCTTACTACCTTACAACGGTCCATTACTAGGGATCCACTCATCAGACCTAGTCTTATCCACTGCCCTTGCATGCACCAAGTCCTAACTGACTTGAGTTGACCTAATGGTCAACCATGCATGCGCTGGGCTGAACAACCCTCATGAGTTCTGGCAAACGGGTGTGACCCCGGGCCTAACTCATTTGGCGTTCACTGGTTGTCTCAACCAGACATTGCTACACGCTCTTGATGCAGTCGACCTATAGCCACCTCGTGCTTGCGCACAGGTGCCATCTGGTCGACCCATCTAGGCTGTCAGATGGTCTGATCAGACTGGTTGGATCTTAACTAGGTGATGATTTCAACCCTACTAACCCGTCTAAGGGTTTATAGCAAGCGCTTAGATCTAATGGGGGGGGACATGCGCCAACATACACATCATACATGCGCAACTTAAGAATAAACATACATCTAAAGGCTAGCATGTATATTTCGCATGATGATAGTTTTAGATCTAATCATAAACGCAAAGCATGGATCACAATAACGCAAAGCAGTCATATAAGATCATGCATAACCTTGGCGCTCTGATACCAATTGAAGGACCCCTTTTGAGAGGGGGGCGAAACCCATAGCCATGTATATTTCATAGCCATTGCTTAGATGGCGGCTTGGAAGAAGAAGGCGATAAGGCTTTCCTCCAAAGATGATGCACACAAGTTGAGTGGTCGGCTACTCCTTGTGACTTCTTGTGCTAGCAAGGATCTCCAAGTGTCCTTTTGTGTGTGTTGAAGAGAAGAGATGAATCTTCTATGCTGATTGAACCTTCTCCTTTGGCGTGAAGATCACCCAAGACGAGCGCAAGAGCACAAGTCGGCGAGAGAGAGAGCGAGAGAGTGACCCCACATTCGAAAACGTTGGGGAATTAACCAAAGGAGGAAAAACGCCTTTCTAAAAATAGAAAGCACTAAGTCCTCATTCAATCCCACGTTACCCACGTTACCTTCGAACGTCTCTCATTTGAATCAAGCGTTCACATAAGTGAACCGATTCAATTCATTCGGTTCAATGCATTTGGTTCAAAGACCAAATCAAATCAACATTGGTTCAGATCTCATTAAACCAAATGGTTCAAGATCTAACCGTTCATCTCTCGATGCTCTCGATCTCACCGATCTAGCATCCAATCTCTCGATCGAAGCTTACCGATCTCAAGCCCTAATCAATCAAACATGATCAGACCAGATCTCACTTACAATCAGAGTTTAAACTCCTTTAAACTGAACCAAAACAATTCAGTCCACACAATCTGACATAAGTAAGCCATATCATCAAATTGTGCGACCCTAAGGGTTTCCTTTAAATGTCGGTAACGATAACTTACGTTATCACGATCAGTGAGGGGTATCTAGCAACACATCACTGTCTCCCGATAGAAAGGAAAGAGTCTTCCAAGACTACACCCAAACCACAGCACAAGTGTGAATCCACTTCACTAGGCATACATGTTTCCTTTGCCACTGGATGTTCTTATTGGACAAGCGTGTCAAGCCTGTAACTCCAATATGATGAGCATGATTAGATCAGATGATCATAGTCACCTGGGTATGGCCATACACTTTCTCAATCATCTCATTCAGGGGGGCCCCTTTAGAACATCACACTCCAATCAAGGAGACGGCAATCCTATATCTATCACTAGTGTCCTAACCTGACTCATGATCATTATCCAAGATAGTCTATAACCATTATGTTTCAAATGATATTGAACTACCTCAAAACAATGACAATCATCATTTAGAAACACAAGTGATCTCAAGTCAGATGACATGTGCCACTTGTTGCAAACAAGGATTATTCACATTGTGACAAGCAATTGAATATCCTAGTAGGGTCTGTCCAGTACATCCAATGTACCCATGAGTCTACATCTTATTCCATGCTCGAAGCATCCTATAAGATTAGAACACATATTAGTCTCAATCATGTCAAGGCTGTCTCATGTTCACCAAGATATCTCGACTAAGGACATTACAGCATGTCAGCCAAGCTGAACAGCATTGAGACATTATTCAGAAGCACACTTATTGCGGCAGACAATGTAACAAACTGAATAACAACCATTGCCTTTATAAACATAAGAGTTTATACATGATACTGAAAGAATCCCAAGGCCTCAAACATTAGCCTTAAGGGCATACCCCAACACTTGGTGGAGTGCTTCAAGAGTTGGACTCCGACGAAGCTCCACCTCCTCTCCTTGGCATCTCCTCTAGAGTTGGCGCAAGTGATTGAGGAAGTCTCCCAAAGGCATGGATCTTCTTCCCGAGGCTAGCACCGGGCATGGAAGAAGAGGATTCGAGGTTCGGCTATGTGCGAGACTGTAGAGGGCGCACATTTGGGCGCCTGCATCGCATCACTTAATTTGCATCAAGGTATCATCTCCTGCTCACCATGTCGATCTCCTCACAAGACTCGATCTTCTGGGTTTTTGGGACTGGCCTGTTTCGGGGATTGCTTCCGCTGTGCTTGTCTGTAAAAATTTTTAAAAATCCCTAGGGTTTCCCAACAGTAGTATCAGAGGCATCTTGTGAACTCGAACGGTGTTTTATGCTTTTATTGTATGCTCACATGCCATCTGAATTTTTTGAAAATTTGCATATGTGCGTGAATTTTTCTATGTAAGAAAAATTGTAAGTTTTTCGTTCCTAACATCTATTCGATCTCTTTGGTTTTTTGCTTTCTTCACATGGTGGGTTAGACACATATGTGAGAGGATTAATTTCTCCCCACGCATGTAGTATAGTCCTACTATGTGGGACTTGTCGAAGATTATGAGCATATGGTTGTCCTAATCTTGGCAGGTTAAGGATTGCAAGGGTAGACGGCAAGCGTGCTTGGAGCATGCATGCGTCACTTATGGACTCCTGAGACAAACGAAAAGTCCTAGATTTGCGAACGGACGTTGAGGTTGAAAAACATGTTTTCTAAGAAAATAAAATTGAAGTTTTATGTTTTCATGAGCATATAGAAAAGTATGAGATGATTGTGCATCATGTTGTGGTCATAGTCAAGCCCCTTGTATGTCTGTGATGTATTTATGTGATGTAACATCCCACATTCTTAACCCCAAACAAATGGCACAATTCACAATTGATATAGGATGTTTCATATAAGATCGATCATATGCTAGGTAAAACCGAGTTCAAGAAAACACGATCTGAAAAATTTCATAAATCCATACACACAAATTCACAAAACTCAAATCTCATAAATCTCGTAAGGGTACCTGCCACCACGCAATACTTGCACTAGACATATGCAAGTTACAGTTATATCAAAACCGATTACAATTCATAAAATCCATAAAGGTACCTGCCACCAGGCAATACTTGCACTAGACATATGCAAGTTACAGTTGTATCAAAACCGATTGCAAAAATACACATCAACTTCAATCTCAAAACAAATCCACAAAAATCGATTTTATAAACTGACTCCAAACACCGAAACCAGGCTGATGCCCGCGGTGCCACAAAAATCAAATTCATAAGACTGCCATAACTGGCAACATACTTCACATAGTTCACATGGTTCACAAAGTTCATATAACTCGTAGGGTTTAGCCACAACCGGCATCATAAGCATAAACACATTAAGGCCACAACCGGCATCATAAATTCAATAAGCATAATTCACAGCATCCATATAATGCTAACTGCGCCCCTGCTCTACACCTGAAAATAGTGAGGGGTGAGCTACACAGCCCAGTGAGTGGATAGTCTAATTGACCATCCATAACATACTCTCAAAAACATATGCAGATTATTTTAAAAATCTTTAACAGGATATCATGTCAACACATAATAACAAATTCAATGCAAAAGTCATATAAGCAGTCAAATATACACACCAACATATAATAACCTCAAGTTCTGGAATTATACTCTAAACCAACCGAACACACATATTCTAAACCAACTAAACATACCAACACATTTTTAACCTAGTTGTCCAGCATATTCACAAAGTGACCAATATGGTCTAACCCGGCTTGGCCAAAGCACTGGGAGCTGCAAATCACATGCAACACAAACATGGACAGTGAATAGAATCAAGAGGTGGCCCCCGCCTGGTCAAGACGTGGCACGTTGGTCTATCACGCCATAACATAAAACGAGAATGAAGACATCAAGAGGTGGCCCCTGTCTGATCAGGACATGGCACTTTGGGTCTTATATCATTCCCAACACATAAAACGAGAATGATGACATCAAGAGGTGGCCCCTGTCTGATCAAGACATGGCACTTTGGGTCTTATATCATTCCCAACACATAAAAGAGTAATGACATCAAGAGGTGGCCCCTGTCTGACCAAGACATGGCACTTTGGGTCAAAACCCGTTCTCCCAAAAGGTTACTACTGGACAACAGACATATCTTATTTCATATTTCACAAAGGTGAACATATTTCACAAAGGTGGACTCCTAAGTGTAAACTAGACTCTAGGATAGTCATCACACAAATCATATCGGGCAGGCTGAACATCAACCCCCATCACAATAATCATAATAGGCAGGCTGATCATCAACCCCCTCACATATCACAATACAGGGTTGAAATTCAAACCCTTAACATATCACATAAGGACTATCCCCTTGAGTTCATAGTTACACCTAGCCTTAGTCCTAACCATCACATAACCACCTAATTTTCCAAATTCACATAATCCATAATTTTCCAAATTCACAAAACCCATCACATAACATAGAAAATCACATAACATAGTGTAGTCCTTAAATTTCAGGCTGGTCAGTTCAGTGTAGTTTTGCTAAATTATCACCCAATGTTCTCAAACATGAATACATGGTCTTAATTAAATAAACATGAGTTTTATAACATAACATTGCATTCATAAAATTAAATCATCACCCAATGTCCTCAAGCATTCATAAAATTACATAAAACTAAACCATATGTCCATATAATTTTACACATTATTCCATGTAACTACAAACATCAACATTCAGTTTTCACAAACAATTAACATAAATTTCATACTAATAAAGCACTGATTTAATATTACCAAAATCATACCAAAATCACTGATTTAATATTACCAAAATCACATACAATAAGTACCCTAAATTCGGTTTTCATGGAAACATGCCTCACATTCGGTTTTCATGAAAAATCCCCTAAACTATGTTTTCATGGAGAATTATCAAGATTCAATTCACATGTAAACATGTTAACCACAATATCAAAATTAAAATCAAGTTTCGGTTTTTCAGAAATAAATAGCACAAATTCGCTTCTTAGCATGATAAAACTTTCCAACTTAAATTAAACCCCTAGTTAACAAAAATCTCATGAAGACATATCCTTAAATTCGATTTTCCATAACAAACATACCATTGTAACTTTCGGTTTATAACAAAAATAAGACTTGAATTTTCGGTTTTTACATTACAAATTTCTAATCCATCTAAAGCATCAAATAACACAACCCAATTGATAGGAATCAAAAAGACACACCACTCACCTTGAAACTTAGGTTAAAATCCCCTCAACAAAATCGTTCAAAGCCTTTGAAATTCTTCTAGGAAGACGCCAAAGAAACTCCACCACCCACTCAAGAATTTCGGCCAAGGGAAGAAGATGAAGGAAGAACACCAAAAAAATCGTCTCCAAGCTTTCCAAGAGTCGCCAATTTCTTCCAAGCCGCCACCTTAATTTTCTCAAGACTCCAAAATCGCCAATAATCTCACCCTAGTCGAATTTACCACTTAAACTTTGGGTTTCTAAATTTTAAACCCTTCAACCCATTAATTCCAATAGGTTTAACCCACTTAACTAATAATTTTGAATTTTCAAACCCAATTAGCTAATTCGAATTTTTATTCCAATATCCCATAGTTAACCAATTAATTTAATTAACTTATCCAATAACCAATTACTTAACCGAAAATCCAATAAGGATTTAAGTTAACATCCAATAAGGATTAAATTAATTAACCAATAAGGTCTAATTAATTAACCAATAAGTTCTAATTAATTAACTCACAATTTACAACCATAAATCCTAATTAATTTAACATGAACAACCAATAATAATTTATCATAAAATATCAGCCAACAAACAAATAAATACTCTCTAATTAATTTACAATAAATTAACAACCAAATAACCTCAAATCAATTAATTACAAATTAACAATCAATAAGCCAATTAATTAGCACCCAACAATTTTATTTAAATCATAATACAATATCACAGCTAATGATTTTATTTAAATCCAAATAATTTATCATAATTTATCATAGAAAATAATGCTTACCAGAACTTAAGATCCTTGGATCTTACATTCCTCCCTCCTTATAAAGCTTTAGTCCTCTAAAGCTCAGCATCCATATCATCAAAAAGGTAAGCATAATTTTTCCTCATATCAGCTTCAGTCTCCCAAGTCGCTTCTTCAACTGATTGATTTCCCCAGATAACCTTTACCAAAGGTATAGTCTTGTTCCTCAGAACTTTATCCTTTCTATCCACAATCCGGAGAGGTCTTTCCTCAAAAGTCAAGTCACTCTGAATCTGAAGAGGTTCCAACTCCAACACATGAGATGGATCAGGATGATATTTCCTCAAAGTAGAGACATGGAATACATTATGCACATGATCCATAGCAGGAGGTAAAGCCAATCGGTAAGCCACTGGACCAACTCTCTCAATAATATCAAAAGGGCCTACAAACCTAGGGCTCAATTTGCCCTTTTTGCCAAATCTCATAACACCCTTAGTAGGCGACACCTTCAAGAACACATGGTCTCCTACCATAAACTCCAAAGGACGACGACGGTCATCAGCATAGCTCTTCTGTCTGTCCCGAGCAATTTTCAGCTTATCCTGGATCTCTCTGACTTTATCAGTAGTCTCTTGAACTGCATCGGATCTCAAAATCATCCTGTCACCAGTTTCTTCCCAACACAAGGGAGTCCTACACCTTCTCCCATACAAAGCCTCATAAGGAGCCATCTGAATACTAGAGTGGAAGCTATTATTATAAGTAAACTCTATCAAAGATAGATCCCGGTTCCACTCAGAACTCCAATCAACCACATAGGCTCTCAACAAATCTTCCAGAGTCTGTATAGTACGCTCTGTCTGGCCATCAGACTGAGGATGGTATGCTGTACTAAAACTCAACTTAGTACCCAAACCCTCCTGTAAACTCCTCCAAAATCTGGACAGAAATCGAGAGTCCCTATCAGACACGATATCAACAGGCACTCCATGCAGTTTGACTATCTCATCAATATATAATCTAGCCAGTCTCTCTAAAGAATAAGTCATTTTAATCGGAAGAAAATGGGCTGATTTAGTAAGTCTATCAACAATCACCCAAATAGCATCATGACCCAATCTGGTTCTAGGCAAACCACACACAAAATCCATACTGATGCATTCCCACTTCCACTCAGGAATAGGAAGAGACTGCAACAAACCCCCAGGCTTCTGGTGTTCGGCCTTTATAGTCTGACAGGTCAAACACCTAGAGACAAAATCAAGCACTTCTTTCTTCATACCCGGCCACCAAAAACTTTTCTTGAGGTCCTGATACATCTTAGTCACGCCAGGATGTAGAGAATATTTGGAGTTATGGCTGTCCTCCAATATTTCGTTCCTCAAGCTCGGTTCCTCCGGGACACATACCCTTCCACGAAACCGAAGAATACCATCATCAGACAGGCTAAAATCCTGAACCGCGCCATCAACCAGACTATCCCTGATCTGAACTAATCTCGGATCCACAGACTGCTGATCTCTGATCTTTTGCAACAAAGCAGACTGTACTCTGAGAAAAGCCACATAACCAGACTGAACTTTAGGAGTAACACTGATCCTGAGATCGCTGAACTCCTGCAGTAACCGCCACTCACTGACTCGTAAAGCAGCTACTGAAGTAACTGGATGTCTGCTCAGAGCATCCGCCACCACATTGGCCTTTCCAGCCTGATACTGAATAGAGAAGTCATAGTCTTTGATCAACTCCATCCATCTTCTCTGTCTCATGTTCAAGTCCTTCTGAGTGAAGATATACTTGAGACTCTGGTGATCAGTGAACAGATCAAACTCCTGACCCAACAAATAGTGACGCCATATCTTCAAAGCAAAGACTACGGCCGCCAACTCTAAATCATGAGTAGGGTAGTTCAATTCATACTCCTTCAGTTGTCTCGAAGCATAGGCTACTACAGAACCCTTCTGCATCAAGACACAACCCAACCCTTTGCCAGAAGCATCTGTATAAACAGTAAACCTTTCCCCATCACTAGGAATAATGAGGATCGGTGTACTAGTCAATCTCCTCTTCAGCTCTTGGAAGCTCTCTTCACACTTGTCATCCCAAATAAATTTAGCTTCCTTTCGGGTTAATTTAGTTAAAGGACCCGCCAGCTTGGAGAATCCCTCAACAAATCTCCGGTAATAACCTGCTAAACCCAGAAAACTCCTGATCTCAGTAGCACTAGTCGGTCTTCCCCAATCAAGAATGGCTTGCACTTTAACTGGATCCACAGACACCCCCCTGACCAGAAATCACATGTCCCAGAAAACTGATCTTCTCTAGCCAAAATTCACACTTACTAGCTTTGGCATATAACCGGTTCTTCCTCAAGACCTCCAGCACTCTGCGCAAGTCACTGACATGATCTGAAGTAGTCCGTGAGTATACCAAAATATCGTCTATAAAGACCACCACACAAGAGTCAAGCAACTCATGGAATACCCTGTTCATCAAATCCATGAAGACAGCAGGTGCATTTGTCAGTCCAAAAGGCATAACTAAAAATTCGAAATGCCCATACCTGGTCCTGAAAGCAGTCTTAAATATATCCTCATCCTTGACTCTAAGCTGATAATACCCTGATCTCAGATCAATCTTAGAGAACACTGTAGCTCCCTGTAATTGATCAAACAGATCATCAATTCTGGGAAGAGGATACTTATTCTTGATAGTCACTTGGTTAAGCTGCCTGTAGTCTATACACATCCTCAGGCTTCCATCTTTCTTCTTCACAAATAGCACTGGCGCTCCCCAAGGTGAAGCACTAGGCCGAATATACCCTTTCTCTAACAATTCCTCCAGTTGTTTCTTAAGCTCGGCCAACTCTGAAGTAGCCATACGATAAGGAGCTCCGGAGATAGGTGCCGTACCTGGCGCCAACTCAATGCCAAATTCTACCTCTCGAATCGGTGGCAAGCCTGAAAATTCTTCGGAGAACACATCAGGAAATTCTTTCACCACCGCCATCTGAGTCAAATCAGAAGTAGAATCCTCTTGCACCTTAACATGTGCAAGATACCCCTTGCATCCACTAGCAAGTAACTTCCTGGCCTGCAGGAAAGATATCACATGTGGTCCTTGGTCTGACACTAGACCTCTCACAAAAATCCGATTCCCATCAAGCATATTCAAAGTGATCACTTTCTCAAAGCAATCCACAGAGGCATGATGTGAAGACAACCAATCCATTCCTAGGATGACATCATAATCTTGCATGTTTAAGAGGATTAGATCTACCAGAAACTCATAACCCTCTACATGTACTACACAGTCAGTACAAATAGTATCTGTAGATAACGACTTTCCTAAGGGAGTACTCACAGACACAGCATAGTTCATCACCTTAGGTATCACAGGTAAACATGCAGCAAACTTAACAGATACAAAAGATAAATTTGCACCAGGGTCAAATAATATGCGAGCTAACTGATCAAATACAAATAATGTACCTTCCACAACGGATCGGGAAGCTCGTGTATCCTTCTCAACCACAGCATACACTCGGGTCTGGACTGTAGGCTTATCTGCGCCTCTAGGCTGTATCTCAGGTTCTTTGCAGTCCTTAGCCATATGCCCTGGTTTCTTACACCTGAAGCATACACCATTCTTCCTATGACAGTCTTTCACCAGATGTCCCCTGAGCCCACAATAACTGCAAGTCCCGTTCTCAGTGTTACTGTTTCTTACATCCCTGGCACCCCTGAACTGTTGCGGTGCATCCCTGGACTGCTGTGGTGCCTTGTAAGAGTAAGGCCTATACCTGCTCTTCTTGTAATCCTTATGCCTAGGGTACTTCTTACCCTTGCCGCCACTGCCATACTGAGGAACCGCCGCCTCAGCTGCAGGAACCACTGCCTCGGCAACATGAGAATTCCTCTCAGCTATGTATCTCTCAATGGTGCGTGCTCGCCCAACAGTCTCAACATAGGTCTCCAAATGTTGAGCACCAACCTGCTCTCTAATGTCCCATCTGAGACCTCTGAGAAACTTAGTAGCTCTCCTCTTTTCAGTGTTTATCAGATGAGGAGCATACTTTCCCAATTTCGTGAACTGTAGCTCATACTGGTCCACTGTCATATCACCCTGCTCCAGGTGAATAAATGCCACCTCTCGGTCCTCTACCAAGCTATCTGGAAAATACTTCTCATTAAATTGAGATAGGAAGTAAGGCCAATCTACTGTCTCCTGTCTTTCTGCTGCTAGTCTCACAACTCCTTTCCACCACTCATCTGCGTCGCCACGCATCATATAGGTGGACAGACATAGCTTATCCTCATCTGAGCAGCGCATAACTTGGAAAATCTTTTCCAAGACCAACTGCCAGTTCTCAGCAGTGCTGGATTCTGAGCCCCCATAAAAAGAGCTCGGACCCAGTTTCTGGAATTCACTCACAAGTGAAGCATAGCGCCTGTGAGCGCCCTCCTGAGAGTCATCCCCCACTGCCCGAGTAGTAGTCTGGGGTCTCTCTCGAGTCAGCTGCTGCAAAAGCTGCTGTCGTGCTTCTTGGTGCTGAGTCTGCTGCTGCTGCAGCATCTGAGCTTGCCTTTCTATCATAGCACCTTGTTGCTGAACCATGCCAGTCAGAGCCTCAATAGTTCTCGTGAGGTTCGGGGTCTGCTCGCCCTCATCACTAGCATTTCCTCTGGTTCGCACCATCTTAAATTCAAATTCCTACACACACATATCATAGTCACACACATATCATAGTCAGGAAAACAAACATAAACCTATCAGGTGTCTAGCAATACACAAACATGTTTTCCCCCAAACTAAGTTTTAGCTAGCCAACTGCTCTGATACCATTCTGTAACATCCCACATTCTTAACCCCAAACAAATGGCACAATTCACAATTGATACAGGATGTTTCATATAAGATCGATCATATGCTAGGTAAAACCGAGTTCAAGAAAACACGATCTGAAAAATTTCATAAATCCATACACACAAATTCACAAAACTCAAATCTCATAAATCTCGTAAGGGTACCTGCCACCACGCAATACTTGCACTAGACATATGCAAGTTACAGTTATATCAAAACCGATTACAATTCATAAAATCCATAAAGGTACCTGCCACCAGGCAATACTTGCACTAGACATATGCAAGTTACAGTTGTATCAAAACCGATTGCAAAAATACACATCAACTTCAATCTCAAAACAAATCCACAAAAATCGATTTTATAAACTGACTCCAAACACCGAAACCAGGCTGATGCCCGCGGTGCCACAAAAATCAAATTCATAAGACTGCCATAACTGGCAACATACTTCACATAGTTCACATGGTTCACAAAGTTCATATAACTCGTAGGGTTTAGCCACAACCGGCATCATAAGCATAAACACATTAAGGCCACAACCGGCATCATAAATTCAATAAGCATAATTCACAGCATCCAAATAATGCTAACTGCGCCCCTGCTCTACACCTGAAAATAGTGAGGGGTGAGCTACACAGCCCAGTGAGTGGATAGTCTAATTGACCATCCATAACATACTCTCAAAAACATATGCAGATTATTTTAAAAATCTTTAACAGGATATCATGTCAACACATAATAACAAATTCAATGCAAAAGTCATATAAGCAGTCAAATATACACACCAACATATAATAACCTCAAGTTCTGGAATTATACTCTAAACCAACCGAACACACATATTCTAAACCAACTAAACATACCAACACATTTTTAACCTAGTTGTCCAGCATATTCACAAAGTGACCAATATGGTCTAACCCGGCTTGGCCAAAGCACTGGGAGCTGCAAATCACATGCAACACAAACATGGACAGTGAATAGAATCAAGAGGTGGCCCCCGCCTGGTCAAGACGTGGCACGTTGGTCTATCACGCCATAACATAAAACGAGAATGAAGACATCAAGAGGTGGCCCCTGTCTGATCAGGACATGGCACTTTGGGTCTTATATCATTCCCAACACATAAAACGAGAATGATGACATCAAGAGGTGGCCCCTGTCTGATCAAGACATGGCACTTTGGGTCTTATATCATTCCCAACACATAAAAGAGTAATGACATCAAGAGGTGGCCCCTGTCTGACCAAGACATGGCACTTTGGGTCAAAACCCGTTCTCCCAAAAGGTTACTACTGGACAACAGACATATCTTATTTCATATTTCACAAAGGTGAACATATTTCACAAAGGTGGACTCCTAAGTGTAAACTAGACTCTAGGATAGTTATCACACAAATCATATCGGGCAGGCTGAACATCAACCCCCATCACAATAATCATAATAGGCAGGCTGATCATCAACCCCCTCACATATCACAATACAGGGTTGAAATTCAAACCCTTAACATATCACATAAGGACTATCCCCTTGAGTTCATAGTTACACCTAGCCTTAGTCCTAACCATCACATAACCACCTAATTTTCCAAATTCACATAATCCATAATTTTTCAAATTCACAAAACCCATCACATAACATAGAAAATCACATAACATAGTGTAGTCCTTAAATTTTAGGCTGGTCAGTTCAGTGTAGTTTTGCTAAATTATCACCCAATGTTCTCAAACATGAATACATGGTCTTAATTAAATAAACATGAGTTTTATAACATAACATTGCATTCATAAAATTAAATCATCACCCAATGTCCTCAAGCATTCATAAAATTACATAAAACTAAACCATATGTCCATATAATTTTACACATTATTCCATGTAACTACAAACATCAACATTCAGTTTTCACAAACAATTAACATAAATTTCATACTAATAAAGCACTGATTTAATATTACCAAAATCATACCAAAATCACTGATTTAATATTACCAAAATCACATACAATAAGTACCCTAAATTCGGTTTTCATGGAAACATGCCTCACATTCGGTTTTCATGAAAAATCCCCTAAACTATGTTTTCATGGAGAATTATCAAGATTCAATTCACATGTAAACATGTTAACCACAATATCAAAATTAAAATCAAGTTTCGGTTTTTCAGAAATAAATAGCACAAATTCGCTTCTTAGCATGATAAAACTTTCCAACTTAAATTAAACCCCTAGTTAACAAAAATCTCATGAAGACATATCCTTAAATTCGATTTTCCATAACAAACATACCATTGTAACTTTCGGTTTATAACAAAAATAAGACTTGAATTTTTGGTTTTTACATTACAAATTTCTAATCCATCTAAAGCATCAAATAACACAACCCAATTGATAGGAATCAAAAAGACACACCACTCACCTTGAAACTTAGGTTAAAATCCCCTCAACAAAATCGTTCAAAGCCTTTGAAATTCTTCTAGGAAGACGCCAAAGAAACTCCACCACCCACTCAAGAATTTCGGCCAAGGGAAGAAGATGAAGGAAGAACACCAAAAAAATCGTCTCCAAGCTTTCCAAGAGTCGCCAATTTCTTCCAAGCCGCCACCTTAATTTTCTCAAGACTCCAAAATCGCCAATAATCTCACCCTAGTCGAATTTACCACTTAAACTTTGGGTTTCTAAATTTTAAACCCTTCAACCCATTAATTCCAATAGGTTTAACCCACTTAACTAATAATTTCGAATTTTCAAACCCAATTAGCTAATTCGAATTTTTATTCCAATATCCCATAGTTAACCAATTAATTTAATTAACTTATCCAATAACCAATTACTTAACCGAAAATCCAATAAGGATTTAAGTTAACATCCAATAAGGATTAAATTAATTAACCAATAAGGTCTAATTAATTAACCAATAAGTTCTAATTAATTAACTCACAATTTACAACCATAAATCCTAATTAATTTAACATGAACAACCAATAATAATTTATCATAAAATATCAGCCAACAAACAAATAAATACTCTCTAATTAATTTACAATAAATTAACAACCAAATAACCTCAAATCAATTAATTACAAATTAACAATCAATAAGCCAATTAATTAGCACCCAACAATTTTATTTAAATCATAATACAATATCACAGCTAATGATTTTATTTAAATCCAAATAATTTATCATAATTTATCATAGAAAATAATGCTTACCAGAACTTAAGATCCTTGGATCTTACATGTGAGGCCTGTGTGCCGCTTTTTCTTTTTGTTTTGTAAACGCACAAAGAATATTAGGGGCGCATCCCTCATGGAGCTTACATCTTGGCGCATCAACCATGATGGCGTATCTTACTTGGTGGCGCAAGTAAGGGCTTGGCCGAACCTAGGGTTCGAGAGCTATCCCTCTTGGCACAAGCATGATGGCGCATCATGCATGGAGGAGCCACCAAGGTTTTGGCCGAACCCTAGGGTTTGTGTGCTATGCCTTGGTGTGGAGGACCTTGAAGCCGCACTTAAAGAAAAAGCTTAGTGGCGGCTAGGTTAGGTCTGGTTGGGGCTTGTCACCTATGTCAAGCATTGAACATCCTTTGACATGTGATGGTTCAGTGCGTTGATTAGGCTATGACCACATTGCTTGTTTACTGTTTTTGATATCTGCTAATGCATGCCTGGATGTGTTTCATCTTGTTGTTATCACTATAGGATTGCATGCTTGTAATGTTAGACAAAAGATAAAACTAAGAGGATGAGACCTCAAAAACCCTCAAAACAATATCAAGTTGTAGTGATGGGGGTGGGAATCATACAAGCATTCAAACAACGTATTTTGAAAACATTTGCTATTTAGGATATAGCTCTGAAAACCCATTTAAACTAACGCTTTTGCACCATAGTTTTTTTTGTAATTTTATAATAAGAAAATCGAAATTAAACATGCTGTTATAGGAAAGCGGTAAATGACGAAATTGTAAAGAATGCTCACCTTGCGGCCCTTGAGAATGGAAGGGCCAACCTTCCCGTCCTTCACCGGTCCAATGGTGGAACAACACGAAGTAGGGCCCTATGAGCTTACATCCATGACATTACAGCATCCCACACATGTGTAGGTGAGTGAGTGATAAAAGGTTAAATGTCTTTACAAGCAAAACATCAAGAGGGAGGTTAGGCCTCCTAGTTCTCTTGCCTAACAAGGAATAGACTAAACTATTTAGAGAGAGGGACAACTTGCACCAAGATGAACCCCCATTTCAAGCGTCATAATCCTACAATAATCAAGCAAGGGTGTAGTAAGATGCTCTTGAAGGAATAAGAAAGAAACACAAAAAATTGAGACTTAGCTGACTCTCGGAGAACAAGAGGCTGAACCATGTCACGTTACTGAGCTAGGAAGTTTATCGTATGAGGTTTTTTGGCTCCCGTCAGCTGGGAGAGATTGCCGGAAAAATAGCTACAGCGTCATTGGTGGCTGTAGAGGCGAGGGGAAGGACGGCCAGCCGAACTCGAGGCTGCAGGGAGGAGACGGGCGTTGGTGACGAGCAAGATCAGGTGCAGGGGCGAACTGGTTTGGGCGGTGAGCCTCCTCCGGTGGCGCCGTCGACTGGCGGTGATTGTAGGTTGCGAGGAGGCAGGTCGGTGACGCTATTCGTTGGGGTTCAGCGGACAGCGGCCATGGCTCGGCATCGGGAAACAGGTGGCGTCAGCGCTGCCCTGTTTCTGACTGAAACAGGGGATAACGCGGGACGGAGCAGGGGTTGCTGGTGATCATCGGACACGGCTCGAAACTTTGACCTGCTACACCTGGAGGCTCCTCGGGTCAGGGCGGACTTGTGGCCAGAGTTTGGGAGCAAGCGGTGGATGGTCGGAGGAGATCGACGTCGAACAGTGGGAGGAGGCGGAAACAGGGGCGCCAAGCTGGGGCGTCACAAGAAATCCCTCGATCCCGGCGATCCAGCCGTCGGATGGGGAGATCATCCCGGCTGTGTGTTCGACCGAAAGAGGAGGAGACGTGGCTGAAGTTTCAGCTCGATCAGCCTCCTGGATTGGCAGCACCAAGTTGACGAAATGGCAGCGACGAGAAGGGCGTGAGGATTTAATTCATCAGGACAGAACTTCCAAATCCATGGAAGGGTAGAGGAGGAGAGTTGAGGCGACACACACCATTAGAAGACACACTTCCTGATTTTTTTTTCAAAATATTCAACTATAAAAACCATTTGTTCTTAGGAGATTACAAGTTATAAGATGCTGCCAACGGGTCTTTCCAGCTCCCTAGGCACAAAAACAAGTCAACAAGTAAAGAAATACAGTCAGGCACAGATGCCTTAATGGAGCTAATATCTTTCCCATTTTGGGGCTGATTCGCTCTGAACTTTCACTTGGAGTTTTCCTGCTAATAGTAATGGCGAAATATGAAGATTGTGGAGCATTAATGGGCTGATATCCTGCCGGAAAGCTGATGGAACTCCACGGAGACCGAAGCTGGAATTTGCTGTAAATGGGACGGCAGAATTCTACATTTGGTGGGGTGTCTTGGAGGGTTGTCCCTTGCGTTGATGGCTGACCTCTTTCCTCAATTGACTGCTGATAGGGTAGGTGTGAGCTGCATTTGTCTTCTTACTTCAAAAGGGAAATGGCAGTTGGAGAGTGAGGGCAAACTACACTTGGCTTCCATCGAGGATGGGTGGATCTTTGAGTAGCTTTGTTGAGAATACTCCACCAAAGGGGCTGAATGGTCATAGGCGCCTCCATACTTGTCTTGGGCTTGACTTGAGCTCAAAATTGGATCAACCTAATCTATTACATCATTAGCATGAACTAACCTACCATACATAAGTGGCGGACCCTAGCGAATGTAACTACTTGGTGTAATTTGAGGGTGGATCTAACCTACCACATGATGCAAGTTATGCTAGGAGATCTAACTTAAATGATGCATGCAACGCAAGGAATGAAAATCTAACTTAAAGATGCATGCAATGCAAGAGATGTAAATTTAGGTGCCCTAGCTAGGGTAACCTTAAACTCCATTGGTATTTTCGTGGGTCATGTGGCCTCCCCACATCATGTAGCCTTCTGACACGTAGCCCTCATCAAGCTATCGATCAGTGGTGTTGTGAACTGTTTCCCACCCTCGTGGGACACACCCACTTATCTTTAGAAGGCGTGTGGTGGCAATGGTTTCCCAGTCCAGTTAAAACTCTAGGCATGCCTTCGCAAGGAAATTGTTGGCCCTTGGCATAACAGTCAGGATAGACTTGACTAGTTTTTCATATGTGGTGGCCACATGATGGAACTCTAGAGGCAGCCTCGAGAGGTTAAGGTTTTGTGTTGTTCCAGGCCTAGCTGGGCACAAAATGCTTGAACTATCTTGAGAAGGGGAATTGCCTGGGTGCAATCGGCCGGCGTGCCCACCTTAAGAAGCATGGGTCACTTTGTGCATCTCATCCCACCCTTGTGGGATGCGAAGCCTCATGTGGAATAAGGATCCCATCTCACTAGAAAATCTCGGATTTTCCAATTGACTTTGTGGGTTGTCAATTCGGTTAAAATAGTGGGAGTCATGATCATTTAATGTAAGTCCAGATTAAATGATTCGAAGTAGTACTAATCTGCTTTCTTGGTTGTTGTAGATCAATGGCTACGAACAATAGCAGATGGTCACTGCGATCTATCCTGGAAAATGACAAGTTGGTTGGATCCAACTTGATGGACTGGTATCGGAACTTGAGGTTTGTCCTTAAGCTCGAGTGGAAGCTCTATGTCCTTAAGCAGCCTATTCCAGAGCCACTTCCATGCTCGGCCTCAGCGGCTGAGAAGGATGCTTTTGATAAGCATCAGGCTGATACTTTGGAGGTTGCTAATTTGATGCTAACCAACATGTCGCCTGAATTTAGAGGGCAATATGAATCAAAGAGTGCTTTTGAGATTATTTATAATCTAAGGCAGCACTTCAATGAATTGGTTGAGCTCAACCCTCCCAAAGTAGTCATTCAGTGTGGTGAACCGAAAGGTTTAACTAAGGAACTAAAACTAAAGATGGAATGGATCTGGAATAACAGGTGTTATTCATGTGGATGGCCACCTCACATGTTGAAGGACATGGTGCGACTTCAGAACGAGGAGAAGAGAAGTAGGGCTTCGTCTTCTGGCTCAGGTATTTATGTTACCGAAGTCAACCTTTCTACTTCTATGTCATGGGTATTGGATACCGCATGCGGAGCTCATATTTGTACAAATATGCAGGGGCTCAAGAAAAGTAGAGCGGTGCGGCCTGGAGAGATTGACCTACGTGTTGGAAACGGAGCACAGGTTGCTGCTGTTGCCGTAGGACTTTTGATGCTCTCCCTGCCTTATGGATTTCAACTAGAGTTAATTAATTGCTATTATGTACCTTCTCTTACCAAAAACATTGTATCTATCCCTTGCTTGGCATGCAAAGGATTTAAATTTGAAATAAAAGAGGACTCTTGTTCTTTTTCATTTGCAAATGTGTTTTATGGGAAGGGTACCTTGTGCAATGGATTATATGTCTTGGACATGCATAACTCTATATGTAACATAAATCATAGAAGGATCAAACTGAGTGGTTCAGTTGGTGCGTACCTTTGGTATTGTCGATTAGCCCATATAAACAAGAATCACATTCAACAACTCCATGCAAATGGATTGTTAGATTCAACCTCCTTGGAGGAGTTTGATACTTGCGAGCCATGTTTATTAGGGAAAATGACAAAAGCACCCTTCACCAAGATTGGTGAGAGGGCAGGAGGTTTGTTGGATCTCATACATAGTGATGTGTGTGGGCCATTCAGTAAACAAGCTAGAGGAGGGTACAACTACTTCATCACATTTACTGATGACTTCACTAGATACGGTTATGTCTATTTGATGAGACATAAGTCCGAATCCTTTGAGAAATTTAAGGAGTTCAGACATGAAGTAGAGAACCAGCTTGGTAGATCTATTAAGGCTCTTCGATCAGATCATGGTGGAGAGTACCTGAGCGGTGAGTTCTTTGACTATCTTAGAGAGTGTGGGATTCTATCCCAACTCACTCCTCCTGGAACACCTCAATGGAATGGTGTGTCTGAAAGGAGAAATCGAACTATGTTGGACATGGTTCGATCTATGATGAGTCATGCAACTCTGCCTCCGTCGTTTTGGGGCTACGCACTTGAGACAGCTTCTCTCATACTGAATAATGTTCCATCTAAGAGTGTCTCCAAGATTCCGTACGAGGTATGGAGTGGGAGACGCCCAAATCTCTATTTTATCAGAGTCTGGGGATGTGAGGTTTATGTCAAACGTCAGGATTCTAGCAAGCTAGAACCCAGATCTGATAAATGCGTGTTTGTGGGAAATCCTAAGGAAACTAAAGGATATCACTTCTATGTTCCCAGTGAGAACAAAGTTTTTGTTGCTCGAAGTGCTGTCTTTCTAGAGAAAGAATTTCTCATGAAGGAAGTCAGTGGGAGTAAGTTTGACTTGGACGAGGTCCAAGTGCAAGCACAAGACACTGAGGTGGAACCTGAGCCACTTGCACCGGTTGTTGGGCAACCAGAGGCTCAGACACAGGCCTTGCGTAGGTTTGGGAGGATTCATCGTGCACCTGAGAGGTACGGATCGCTGCCGACCCAACACGACGGGATCTTCATCATTGAGGATGAACACAGGACCTATGATGAGGCGGTCGCTGGACCGGACTCCAAGAAATGGCTTGAGGCCATGAGATCCGAGATTGATTCCATGTCGACTAACCAAATATGGGATTTGGTTGAGCTACCTGATGGGGTAAAACCTATAGGGTGTAAATGGGTCTTTAAGAGGAAGACTGACATGGATGGTAACATAGTTACCTATAAGGGTAGACTTGTGGCTAAAGGATTCAGACAAGTTCACGGGGTGGACTATGATGAAACGTTCTCGCTAGTTGCCTTGTTCAAATCCATTTGAATCTTGCTTGCTATAGCTGCATATCACGATTATGAGATATGGCAGATGGATGTAAAGACAACGTTCCTTAATGGGAAGCTGACAGAGGATGTGTTCATGACACAACCTGATGGCTTCATCCATCCTGCAGAGGCCAATAAGGTCTACAGGCTAAAAAGATCTATTTATGGATTAAAGCAAGCCTCTCGAAGTTGGAATCTTCGATTTGATGAAGCTGTAAGAGATTATGGCTTTATCAAGAGCGAAGATGATGCCTGTGTATAAAGAAAATTCAGTGGGAGCTTGGTGATATTTCTAGTCCTGTATGTCGACGACATACTACTCATCGGAAACGACATCCCTAGTCTTCAAGCTGTGAAGACATGGTTGGGGAAGTGTTTCGAGATGAAAGACTTAGGGGAGACCGCCTATATCCTAGGCGTGCGGATCTACTGGGATAGATCCAAGAAGCTCCTGGCCCTTAGTCAGAGTACTTACATTGATAAGGTCCTGGAGAGGTTCAGCTTAGAGTAATCTAAGAAAGGATACCTTCCAGTGAGACATGGCCTTATTCTCTCCAAGAGCCAGTGTCCCGTCACACAGGCTGAGAGGGACGACATGAGTCGAGTGCCCTATGCTTCGGCAGTAGGTTCGATCATGTACGCGATGTTGTGTACTAGACCAGACGTGGCTTATGATGTGAGCATAACCAGCCGATACCAATCCAATCCAGGTCTGCAGCACTGGGTGGCTGTAAAGTACATTCTATGTTTCTGAGAAGAACTAAAGAATGGTTCTTGGTCTATGGGGGACAGGAAGAGCTCAGTGTTCAGGGCTACACTGAGGCATCATTCCAGTCTGACCCTAATGACTTCAGATCACAGATAGGCTATGTGTTCAGATTGAGTGGAGGTGCTATGAGCTGAGAGAGCTCTAAGCAATCCATTGTAACTGATTCTAGGACCGAGGCTGAGTATGTCATTGCTTCTGAGGCAGCCAAAGAAGCCATTTGGATTCGGAAGTTTATTTCTGAACTTCAGGTGGTTCCAACTGCTGTGGATCCGATTGAGCTCTATTGTGACAACAATAAAGCGATGGCACAGGCAAAGGAACCACGGTCTCATCAAAAATCCAAACACATTCTCAGTAAATTCCACCTGATCTGGGAAAACATTGATAGAGGTGATGTCAGGATAAGTAGAGTTGACACAGACAATAATCTGGTAGACCCACTGACCAAGGCTTTGGCGCAGCAGAAGCGTGATGGTCATGCGAGGGACATGGGGTTGAGATTTCTCAACAACTAAGTTTAAGTGCTTGTGCGAGATTGTTGGTGTATATGCCCTTGGACCCGTTGTTGGTCCATCTTGTACTACTTGACTTTGATATTTAATATATCATTCTAGCAGTGTCGTTATTATGCTATGTTTACATCTGCGATTATGTACATGGATAATAATGTCCCTGGAGACAAATTGTATCTGTGCTCAAATGGTGTGTCCCCAGTCGAGTACCTGAGTGGATAAGGGACAGCTCTGGTACATGTGAGACTGCTATATGGGCTGGTTACGCACGGGGTGCTAACGCAGGCATATCGGTATATCAGTGGTGGATATACTGGACCGACCCGCTGTGAGGCTTTAACTTGGTGTCATGAGTTAAGCTCACAAGTGACAGGAGATGCATTGATCTTTCGACTTGAGGTCATTGACTCTTCTATATGGTTAGGGACAAGCTTTGATACAACCTAATGCCTTGCTGTAGCAGGGAGGTCATAACGGTTGTCATTGGGTATGTCACAACCCATATGAGAAGATCAATGGACAGACGTAGGATTTGCCCCTTACTACGGGAAGCTTGATATCCACGGGGCCCCCCTATGGTTGCATGACTGAAAGTGTATGGCCATACCCAGTTGAAAGCCTGATTTAGTCATGACCATGAGATTGGGTAAAAATAAAGTGGTGACACACTTTGTCCAATCGGATATCAGTTCGGCAAAGAGACTGTAATGCATCGGTACCTTGTTGCGATGATGGGGATGTCGATGTTTATATCCATTCCGATGACTTAGGTAGCAGCGATGCACTGCTAGGTGCCAATCACTACTTGTGATGACTCGGTTCATCACTGCCAACGTCTGAGGAACCTACAGGGTCGCACAACTTGAAACTCGGGTTCTCATATTGATCGGGTAGCCTATTGATTGAGTTATTGGATAACTCAGATCTGTTTGGGAGAATCCATCAGTACCACTGTGCTAGATGAGATGAAAGAAATCATTTGGAGCTAACTTGTTTTTGGGCCTAGTAGGCCAAATGGGCCCAATAGACCAAGTTGGGCTAATAGGCCAAATGGGCACAATAAGCCATTTGGGCCAATGGGCCAAATGGAATGGCGCAAGCTACTTGGAGTGAGCTTGGCGTGTTTCCTTGAGGTGGACAAATCCAGGTTGGACATCTTCTTAAGGTGAGAAGCTTGTAGCTTCTCACTTGGAGTGGGTGAATGTACTTGGGGGCATGGCACTTGGAGTGGGCGAAATGAGTTTTACCTCTTGAAGAGGTGTGTCTCTTCATGAAAAGGTGTGACTCTTCACTAGTGAAGAGGTGCACCTATTCATGGGTATATAAACCCCCTTCTTCCCTCCTCATCGCAACTTCTTGAACTCTTGCACCCTTATCCCCCTTGTCGCCACTCCTGGAAAGAGGGAGAGGGATGTTCGCCCATTGCCTCTTCCCTTTAGTGAGTTCGGAACTTTGGAAGTTCCTTGGCGCCCTCCTCTCCAAAGTTGGACTTTGGCTTTGGTTGATTCTGGTTCGGATCTTGGTGGAGTGCTTCAAGAGTTGGACTTCGACGAAGCTCCACCTCCTCTCCTTGGCATCTCCTCTGGAGTTGGTGCAAGTGATTGATGAAGTCTCCCAAAGGCGTGGATCTTCTTCCCGAGGCTAGCACCGGGCGTGGAAAAAGAGGATTCGAGGTTCGGCTGTGTGCGAGACTGCAGAGGGCGCACATTTGTGCGCCTGCATCGCATCACTTAATTTGCATCAAGGTATCATCTCCTGCTCACCGTGTCGATCTCCTCGCGAGACTAGATCTTCTGGGTTTTTGGGACTGGCCTGTTTCGGGGATTGCTTCCGCTGTGCTTGTCTGTAAAAATTTTTAAAAACCCCCGGGGTTTCCCAACAGGAAGCTCAACTTGCTGATGGCGTGCATTCATAAGAGGTCTTCAAGAAGAGAAGGAGAGTGTTGGTTGAGAAGAAGAAGAGGAGAGGAAGGAGAACTCTCGGCACTTAGGAGAAGAGAAGAGTTTGGATGGAATCCACCACCACACAACCTTGCCCTCAACACTTTGGTTTTTTTTCTCAAAATGCATCGACTGATGTGCATGTGAAAATATGATGTAGGGGGGAAGCATGTTACTTATGCTACTAATTAAAACTATTTTTTTTTTATTTTGTATTTTCAGGAAAAAAACCCTTCAAAATTCAGAATGCAGCCAGAAATAGATATTAGAATTCCAGGGCAACTTTAATCATTTACAAAAAGTAGCTATATGTTATATGAGGATCCAGTGTTTCAAAAATTGAACCAATTAAACCAGCATATAGAACAACACTAGTTCTTTTAAATCGTATAAGAATTGTAGATTGAAGATCTGTCAAGTAATAAGGACATCAGGGACAAAACAGCTACTCAGATTAAAGAATAAAACTGGTGCAGAAATATATCATTTATCAAAAGTTGCACCGGCTTGCAGGTTTGTCCGTTTAATCTTAATTTGTCCCAACTGATCCAAATGAAAGAGAAGGATGAGATCTTGCTATTGGATCCAAGGATTACAGTTGGAAGCTTCCCTGAGCATGCTTAAAACCTGCAACAAAAACACTAATCAGATTAGATCATAAAACGGTTGCAGAAGTTATGTCAGATATCAAAATATGCCATGTCTCCCATAATCATCCATGCATTGTTGGATGGAACCGAGTTTTCCGGATGATAGATCAAGATGCGTGCTTCCATGTGGTGCCAAATGTTAAGAATTTTGTTACACTGAACTCTTAAAGTGCCTGCTAAAAGAAGAGTAATCAAATTAATTTCAAAAGCAAAACCCAGAAATCTGGAAGAAGGAACAGAGTGGAAAACTGGAAGCTAGGCTTGAGGCGATCAACGGCGCCAGAACATGGGTTGCTCGTGGGCGACGTTAGAGACAAAGGGAGGACAATGGGGCGTTGATGTCATCGGAGCACCAGGAGACGGAGGTGGATCGGGGCGAGGATGGTGACGGGAAGCTGGTGCAGACGGAGGAGCAAATGGTCTGTCGGAACAGGGGAAGTGCGCCAGAGAACAGAGGTCATCGCCGGATGACCGGTGATGCGTAATCTTGGAACCTGCTACAACTGGAAGCTTGTATGAAGGAGGCGAGGACGTGGCCGGAGTTTGGGGTCGATTGGCCCCCTGTCGGAGGAGCACGATGCGGAAGGGTAGAACTAGGTCGCGAGCAGGGTGGAAACAGGTGATCAAAATCGGTGTTTCAATTCCGGCGATAGGATGCAAGGGATGGGCGGATGTCGGTGGCTGAAGGTTCTTCATGGGATGGAAGAGTGGTGGCTGAAGTCTTGTGAGGACCCGACGGCTAGATCGCTGGCGTCGAGATCACAAAATGACGGAAATCTATAGGTTTGCTGGGTGTGCGATGTTGGCAGCGGAGCAGGAGAATTAGGGGAAGAAGGAGAGATTAGAGAAGAAAGGAAAAGGGAGGGGCTCAGCCCTAGAAGGAGGAGAAGAGAAGACTAGGTGACAAGTACCAAAGAGAAAAGAAGGAGACATCTGATTCATCAGAAGAGAAACCATTTCCATTCTTTCACAACAATCTGCTTATTACAATTGTGAAAGAGATACATATATGCTGGAGCATGGAAAGACGTTGCAGGTGATTGAGAGACGTTGCTATTTCCTTATTCGGCACCAAGAGATGTTGAGGAGCTTTGAGCGAAGATGGCAGCCAAGTGACATTGGAGTTTCCCTTTTCTCTTGGATGAGCGAATGTAACGTTGGAGCTTCTGATGTGGGACCAAAGCAGGACCTTCGGAGGTCCACCCGGGTCCGAAAGAAGCCCTCTCGGTATGGCTATCCTAGCCATTAGATATGGCTTCCTTAGGACCCCTTTTGTTGCTTATTTTGTCTTAGATTAGGGTGCATCATATGGTAGGTTAGATCCACCCTCCAATTACACCATGTAGTTACATGCCTAGGATCCGCCACTTATGTATAGTAGGTTAGTGCATGAATTTGATGTAATAGTATAGGTCAACTCCATTCTTGGAATGCAAGTCAAGATCAGGTCAAGACAACTCCAAGAGATGCCATGGGCCATCAGCCCAACTCATGAAGAAATCAGCCCACCCCAATGGATCAACACCACAAGCACCCCAAATTCCACCATCCTAGTTGGCTGCCATGTGGAGTTGCCGTCATCTCTAATCAAGTCAAGGAGCAGCCTGCTCAATGTCCCTACTTCAGCTCAACATACGCTAGCCTCAAAGTCAAGGAGCAGCTTGAAACAATGTCCACTTCAGTCCATCATGCGCCAGCCACCAAAGTCAAGGAGCAGCCTGCACTTTGCAACAACTTCAGTCCCTTCAAGTGCCAGCCGCCCATGCCAATCTGCAGCCTGCACAAAGTCAGCCATCAGCAGCCTTTTCAGTCCATCCTCATCTCAGCTTTTGAACTCACCAACCTGCTGAAGACTCCAAAGTTCAACCTCCAAGCAACCGCCCATGTGGAAGAAGAAACCAGCCCTTGAGTTGTCTACATCATGCTTGACTTGTGTGACTTGTTTTTGAGCTTAGGAAGGGAGATAACCGTTGGAGGCTCCCCTATATGATGTAACTTCTTGTAAAGTCATCAGTTTAGAGTTGAATGAATTTCAAAATTCAGAAGTGTGTCTTCTAATGGTGTGTGTCACCTAACCCCTCCCTTTCTTCCAACCATTGCCGAAAGTCTATTCCATCCCCTCTTGCTCTTCAACCTTCCACCTCCACTTGCGCTTGTCATGAAGATGGGAGCTCACGCCACTTCCTCCCTCTAGCCTTGAAGAGTCCTCAGCCATGATGAGGAGCTGGACACATCCGAGACTCAAGAAGGTGTCATCAACCCCATGCCAAGATCAAGTCACCACCCTAAGTTAGCTAAGTCTCTCTTCTTCCTTGGCTGATGTTTCTTGAAGTTTCTGAACATGCATCTGCACTCACTAAGGTCTCTTCTCAGGTTGCGCAAGGCCAAGGAGGGCATACAAGTTCATTCCCCCCCTTCCCCCCCTTAACTAGTTAGTCTCAAAAGTGTTAGCAAGGGAATTTGGAGGCTATCCTCCCCCTTGAATGTTCTTGTGTTAAGTGGCCTCTTAATATTATTTCAAATTCACCCACGCATGTGTGGGATGCTGCAATGCCATGTGTGTAAGCTCATAGGGCCCTACTTCGTGAGATTCAACCATTGGACCGGTGAAGAACGGGAAGGTCACCCTTTCTATTCTCAAAGGGTGCAAGGTGAGTTCCTCCCCTAGAGTAGCTTTATTGCTTATGATAGAACCGCATGCTAGATCTAATTGAGGTTATAGAATCGCATGATAAGCTTTGTCAAATTTCATTTTATCTAGAAGTGCATGCTAGGATAGTTTCGGTTTTCACTACTACTTACTAAAACAAGCTAGTTTCAAACTACGATAGCTCAAGGGGTTTACTAAGTTATACTTATTTAGCAAAACGTTTTCAAAACGCGTTGTTTGAATGTTGCATGCTTGGTGACCCCATCAGCTTCCTTTTTTGCTCTGTTGAAGATGATGCGTTGGCTGCAAATGTGGGTTGCAAGGTGCAGCGTTGGAGATGGGCTTGAATGCCTTGGGCCTCTTTTATTCTTGAAGTAGTTCCTCCTATTATTTGAGCTAGCTTTATGAGCGAAGCTTTGCAAGCTTATTTGTGAGCTTGTAAGCCGTTGACTAAGGTACTCATAGACTCCACTTATACCTACATGGCTTATGGTCCCTGCCCCCATCATTTCTCCCCGGGTGAAAATAATTCTTCCCCGAAGAATTGTTCTTGCGTTGGTGGAGAAGTTCTAGAGAGGCAAGGGTGAATTGTTCCTTCTGAACTTGAAGCTTCAAAATGTTGTCAGCATCATAGCATACTGTCTTGTTGTTCCTTGTCCACGGTCGAAGCTGCATATCAAGGGTACCTGCATTGAATTCCCTTTCTTGGCCGTACTCATTAGTAAGTTTTTTATAGAAAATCATAGGACTTATAAAAGAACAAGGAATGATGAAATCAACGTGCTCAACATCATTAAGTGTAAAGAGAAAATCATGTTTGGGTTTATTATGTTCTTTTGATCCTAATAGTGGCTTAATAGTGTGAGTAGAAAGACCTAAAAGACAAGATTCAAGCATCATAGGGTCCTGGAAGAGATTTTCTATGTCTAGGGGTTGACCTAAAGGTTGAGGATTAGGATCTAGGTCAATCTCAAAAGGTTCTAACTTAGGTTCAAGACATGGTTGAAGAAGACCTATGGGTTTGGGTTCAGCTTTAGGCTCTCTAATAGTAGTGCTAAGATCAAGTTGAGAACCTATGGGCATGGGCCCTAAAATTGAAGGTAAAAGTTTTGGCCCTAAAATTGAAGGTGAAGGCATTGGTTCTACTTGATGGTTTGGCTCTTCATGTCTTGCTACTTCAATATCAATGGTTTCATCAAGACATGGATTAATCTCTAATGTAGACTCTAAGGGTTGCTCAAGCTCTAATGGGGTTGAACTCTTGTGTTCTTTTTGCAAGGATTTCTCCATAAATCTCTTTATCTCTTGCTTAATCTCTTCAAGTTCTTCACGTAACTCCTTACAAAGGCTATGTGTTGACTTTTCATCATTAGGATAAACTATATGTTCCAAACCTTTATGAATAAAACTATAACACCAAGGTTTTGTAAAATAATATCCTTGAAAATCATGCATAAATTATCTCCCTAATAAGATGTCAAAACCTTTTAGACTCATCACATCACACCAAATGTTTGTTTTGATATTGTCTAGCATAATGGGAACTAAGCATTGATAGTCAACAAAAGTCATAGTCAAATCATCCCAAGTTATGTAGTAAGGGTTATGATGTTTATCTTTGGTGAGACCAAATTGTTCAAGGGCATCAATAGATATAAAATTAAACTTTACAAAGTGATCAATAATAGTTCTACCCTTATAACCATTACACCAAACATAAGTTTTGAAACTAGTAGGACTATGTGTGAGAAACTTATAGTTGTCCCTTTCAGATATAAGTTCTTTTTTTGGTGTGATTTCCCTTTAATAAAAGTGACGCACCATGATGTGGTATGAGAAGTTTGGGGTGCAACTAGGGTGTAAGCAAGATTTTTTTTTTAACAAATATAAATATGCGAACTAAAGAATGAGAACAATGAAAGCATGTATTTTTTTTTTCAATTGCAAGTAAAAAGCAAATACTTAACTATCATGCAGACTAAATATAAAGAAACATGAAGGATTTTTTTTTTCAAATGCAAGTAATTAGCAAAACATGCAAAAGCAATAAGCAATAAAATATGAAAACAAGAACTAACAATTTTTTTTTATGCAAAGAACAAAGCAAGGATCGTGTAGGCAGACAAGAGTTGCCAACGAACTTGCTCTGATACTAAACTGATGTAGGGGGGAAGTGTGTGACTTATGCTACTAATTAAAACTAATTTTTTTTTATTTTGTATTTTCAGGAAAAAAAAACCTTCAAAATTCATAATGTAGCCAAAAGTAGATATCAGAATTCCAGGGCAACTTTAATCATTTACAAAAAGTAGCTATATGTTATATGAGGATCCAGTGTTTCAAAAATTGAACCAATTAAACCAGCATATAGAACAACACTAGTTCTTTTAAATCATATAAAAATTATAGATTGAAGATCTGTCATGTAATAAGGACATCAGGGACAAAACAGCTACTCAGATTAAAGAATAAAACTAGTGCAGAAATATATCATTTATCAAAAGTTGCACCGGCTTGCAGGTTTGTCTGTTTAATCTTAATTTGTCCCAACTGATCCAAATGAAAGAGAAGGATGAGATCTTGCTATTGGATCCAAGGATTACAGTTGGAAGCTTCCCTGAGCATGCTTAAAACCTGCAACAAAAACACTAATCAGATTAGATCATAAAACGGTTGCAGAAGTTATGTCAGATATCAAAATATGCCATGTCTCCCATAATCATCCATGCATTGTTGGATGGAACCGAGTTTTCCGGATGATAGATCAAGATGCGTGCTTCCCTGTGGTGCCAAATGTTAAGAATTTTGTTGCACTGAACTCTTAAAGTACATGCGAAAAGAAGAGTAATCAAATTAATTTCAAAAGCAAAACCTAGAAATCTAGAAGCAGCAACAGAGTGGAAAACTGGAAGCTGGGCTTGAGGCGATCAACGGCGCCAAAACATGGGTTGCTCGTGGGCGACGTTAGAGACAAAGGGAGGACAATGGGGCGTTGATGTCATCGGAGCACCAGGAGACGGAGGTGGATCGGGGCGAGGATGGCGACGGGAAGCTGGTGTAGGCGGAGGAGCAAATGGTCTGTCGGAACAGGGGAAGTGCGCTAGAGAATAGAGGTCATCGCCGGATGACCGGTGATGCGCAATCTTGGAACCTGCTACAACTGGAAGCTCGTATGAAGGAGGCGAGGACGTGGCCGGAGTTTGGGGTCGATTGGCCGCCTGTCGGAGGAGCACGATGCGGAAGGGCGGAACTAGGTCGCGAGTAGGGCGGAAATAGGGGATCGAAATCGGCGTTTCGATTCCGGCGATCGGAGCAAGGGATGGGCGGATGCCGGCGGCTGAAGGTTCTTCATGGGATGGAAGAGTGGTGGCTGAAGTCTTGTGAGGATCCAACGGCTGGATCGCCGGCGGCGAGATCACAAAATGACGGAAATCTGCAGGTTTGCTAGGCGTGCGATGTTGGCAGCGGAGCAGGAGAATTAGGGGAAGAAGGAGAGATTAGAGAAGAAAGGAAGAGGGAGGGGCTCAGCCCTAGAAGGAGGAGAAGAGAAGACTAGGTGACAAGCACCTCAGAGAAAAGAAGGAGACATCCGATTCATCGGAAGAGAAACCATTTCCATTCTTTCACAACAATCTGCTGATTACAATCGTGAAAGAAATACATATACGCTGGAGCATGGAGAGACGTTGCAGGTGATTGAGAGACGTTGCTATTTCCTTATTCGGCACCAAGAGACGTTGAGGAGCTTTGAGCGAAGATGGCAGCCATGTGACGTTGGAGTTTCCCTTTTCTCTTGGCAGAGCGAATGTAACGTTGGAGCTTCCTTTTTTGCTCTGTTGAAGATGATGCGTTGGCTGCAAATGTGGGTTGCAAGGTGTAGTGTTGGAGATGGGCTTGAATGCCTTGGGCCTCTTTTATTCTTGAAGTAGTTCCTGAAAGTCCCCTAAGAAACGGGGAGCGAAACCCTAATAGGCGCATATGGAGGTTTTCATGCAGCGGAAGGGGTTTCTAGGGATCGAATGCATGATATATGATCAACTTTAAAATCAATTGCATAGAATGGTAGCGACTCGTACCATGGCCATCGCTTGGATGGTGTTTAGGAAGAAGAGAGAACGATGGGGTTCTCCTCCAAAGTGCCACACACAAGATGATCGATGGCTTGCTCCTTGGACGCTCCTTGTGCTAGCAAGGTTCTCCAAGTGACCTTGTCGTGTGAGAAGGGATGAAGAAGATGAGATCCACTGCTTGGCGATTCTTCCTTGTCGTCCAAGCCTCTTCCACGAGAATGCCCAAAAAAATTACACGAGAAGAGAGGGGCGACAACAATAGGAGTGAAGAGGGGAGGCGTGGTCACGTATGTGATCATGCTTTCTAAAAATAGAAAGCCACTCCTCAACATGCGATCAAGGGTTTTTCCCAATCGCATATTTCTCTTAACTTGAACCGTGCGCTCACATGATGAGCTGGTTCAATTTTGTTTGGTTCAAAGACCAATTAACCCAAGCTATTAGTCCAGATCACATTAAACCCTAAGGTTCTTGATCTGACCGTTGATCTCTTGATGCTCCTGATCTCACCGATCTAGCATCCATTCTCTCAATCGAAGCTTACCGATCTCAAGCCCTAATCAATCAAACATGATCAGACCAGATCTCACTCACAATCAGAGATTAAATCCCTTTAAACTGAACCTAAACAATTCAGTCCACACGATCTGACTTAAGTAAGCCATATCATCAAATTGTGCGACCCTAAGGGTTTCCTTTAAATGTCGGTAATGATAACTTACGTCATCACGATCAGTGAGGGGTATCTAGCAACACATCACTGTCTCCCGATATAAAAGAAAGAGTCTTCCAAGACTACACCCAAACCACAGCACAAGTGTGAATCCACTTCACTAGGCATACATGATTCCTTTGCCACTGGATGTTCTTATTGGACAAGCGTGTCAAGCCTATAGCTCCAATATGATGAGCATGATTAGATCAGACGAACATAGTCACCTGGGTATGGCCATACACTTTCTCAATCATCTCATCCAGGGGGGCCCTTTAGAACATCACACTCCAAACAAGGAGACGGCAATCCTATATCTATCACTAGCGCCCTAACATGACTCAAGTTCACCATCCAAGATAGTCTATAACCATTATGTTTCAAATGATATTGAACTACCTCAAAACAATGATAAACATCATTTAGAAACACAAGTGATTTCAAGTCAGAGGACATGTGCCACTTGTTGCAAACAAGGATTATTCACATTGTGACAAGCAATTGAATATCCTAGTAGGGTCTGTCCAGTACATCCAATGTACCCATGAGTCTACATCTTATTCCATGCTCGAAGCATCCTATAAGATTAGAACACATATTAGTCTCAATCATATCAAGGCTGTCTCATGTTCACCAAGATATATCGACTAAGGACAAAAGTACATGTCAGCCTAGCTGAACAGCTTTGAGACATTATTCAGAAGCACATGTATTGCAGCAGACAATGTAACAAACTGAATAACAACCATTGCCTTTATAAACAAAAGAGTTTATACATGATACTGTTACAATCCCAAGGCCTCAAACATTAGCTTTAAGGGCATACCCCAACAATCTCCCACTTGCACTTAATCTAATGGTTGAGAAATCTCAAACCCATATTATTACAGTGCTTCTCATGCTTCTGCTGCGCCAGAGGCTTGGTAAGCGGGTCAGCCAGATTGTCATCTGTATGAACCTTGCAGACTTTGATCTCGCCACGATCAATGATCTCCCGGATCAAGTGAAACCGTCTCTGTATGTGCTTGGACTTCTGGTACGACCGTGGTTCCTTTGCTTGTGCGATTGCTCCAGTGTTATCACAGAAGATAACCAAAGGATCTGCACTCGAAGGAACAACACCAAGTTCCTGAACGAACTTACGAATCCATACTGCCTCCTTAGATGCTTCTGAGGCTGCAACATACTCGGCTTCTGTTGTGGAATCAGCAACGATAGACTGTTTGAAACTTTTCCACACCACTACTCCTCCATTCAAGCTAAAAACATAGCCTGATTGCGATCGGAAATCATCCTGGTCAGATTGGAACGAAGCGTCAGTATATCCTTCAATACTGAGTTCTTCTTGACCTCCATATATCAAGAACATATATTTGGTCCTCCGCAGATATTTCAAGATGTTCTTGACTGCAATCCAGTGTGCCTGACCTGGATTACTTTGGAATCGACTGGTCACGCTTAACCCGTAAGTGACGTCTGGGCGAGTACACAACATCGCATACATAATGGACCCAATAGCCGAAGCATAAGGCGTATTGTCCATTTCATCTTTCTCAGTCTGTGTTTGAGGACACTGACTCTTTGAAAGATTCAGACCATGTCTGACTGGAAGATATCCTCTTTTAGAATTCTCTAAATGAAATCTCTCCAGGACTTTATCGATGTAAGTACTCTGGCACAGCCCGAGAAGCCTCTTAGATCTATCTCTGTAGATCTTCACACCTAACACATAGGCTGCTTCTCCTAGATCTTTCATCTGGAAACATTTTCTTAACCATGCTTTAACAGCATGCAGTTCAGGAATATCGTTTCCAATGATTAAGATATCATCGACGTTGAGGACTAGGAAAGTAATTACGCTCCCACTAAACCTCTTATATACACACGGGTCATCTTCATTCTTGATGAAACCAAATTCACTGATTTATTCATCAAAACGAATATTCCAGCTTCTTGATGCTTATTTAAGTCCATAAATGGACTTCTTTAACTTGCATATTTTATGACGATATGATGGATTTGTGAAACCTTCAGGTTGTGTCATATACACATCCTCCTGCAAATTTCCATTAAGGAAAGCAGTCTTCACATCCATTTGCCAGATCTCATAATCATAATATGCAGCTATCGCGAGAAGAATCCGAATAGACTTAAACATGGCTACAGGAGAGAAAGTTTCATCATAATCTATCCCGTAGATTTGTTTGAAACCTTTCGCAACTAGCCTGCCTTTATAGGTAACCACGTTACCATCCATGTCAATCTTCTTCTTGAAGATCCATTTACAGCCTATAGGGATAACTCCCGGAGGCGGATCAACCAAATCCCAAACTTGGTTATCTGACATGGAGTCCATCTCGGCTCGCATAGCTTCAAGCCATCTAGCTGAGTCCGGTCCACTGACCGCATCCGCATAAGTAAGGGGTTCATCATTATCATTGATGTAGACTCCGTCATAGCGCTCAGGCTGTCGACGGATCCTTCCCGATCTTCGCGGTTCCCGTGATATCTGAGCCTCAGATTGTTCAGTAACCTGTTCTACCGGCTCAGGCTCATCCAACTGTGCTTGACTACTTTGTCCTTCCTCTGGATTCTCATCCAGCTTTATTTCTCTCCCACTGGCCTCTTGCAGAAGAAACACCTTCTCAAGAAAAATGGCAGTCCGAGCAACAAATACCTTGTTCTCTTTGGGATCGTAGAAATAATAACCCTTAGTTTCCTTAGGATAACCGACAAAGATACATTTCTCAGATCTGCTCTCTAGTTTCCCAGAGGCGAGCTTTTTGACATAAGCCTCGCAACCCCAGATCCTGATAAATGTCAAGCTCGGCTGTTTCCCATACCATAATTCATATGGAGTCTTTGAAACTGCCTTGGATGGCACTCGGTTTAGTACCTTTGCAGCTGTTTCCAGTGCAAATCCCCAAAAGGAGTAAGGTAGAGTAGCCTGACTCATCATAGAATGAACCATGTCTAGTAACGTTCTATTTCTCCTCTCGGATACACCATTCCATTGCGGTGTTCCTGGCGGAGTGAGCTGTGAGATAATCCCACACTCTTTTAGATAGTCAGTAAACGCATGACTCAAGTATTCTCCACCTCGATCAGAACCAAGTGCCTTGATATTTCGGCCTAGCTGATTTTGTACTTCATTCTTGAACTCTTTGAACTTATCAAAAGATTCACTTTTATGTCTCATTAAATAGACATACCCATATCTACTGAAATCTTCAGTAAAGGTAATGAAGTATTGATAGCCACCCCTGGCATGTTTACTAAATGGCCCACACACATCACTGTGTATAAGGTCAAGTAAACCTGAAGCCCTTTGACCTTTGTTAAGAAAAGGAGACTTCGTCATTTTGCCCATTAAACAAGCTTTGCATGTATCAATCTCCTCATAGGAGAATGATCCCAGCAGTCCATGATCATGCAACCGCTTAATGCGCTTCTTGTTAATATGGCCTAAACGACTATGCCATAGCAAGGTGCTGTCATCAGCATACTTGGCTTTCTTATTATCAATGTTTTGTATAGAATATTCCATGTCCAACATGAATAACCCATTGTTAATTGAACCAGTAGCATAAACAATATTATCAAGAGTAAGATAACACTTTGAAATCTTGCATTCAAAGGAAAACCCTTTCCTGACAAGAGCAGGAATAGAGATAATATTTTTGGTAATACTGGGAACAAAGTAACAATTGTTTAATTCTAATACAATGCCAGATGGTAATGAGATGTAATAATCCCCTACAGCAACAGCAGCAACCCGTGCCCCGTTTCCAACTCGTAGGTCCACCTCATGCTGTCCCACCTGTCTTCTTCTCTTGAGTTCCTGTACATTTGAACAAATGTGAACTCCTCATGCAGTGTCCAACACCCATGAAATAGAAGAAGAGGATATCATGACTTCAGTCACAAATATACCTGAGCCAGAAGCGATGCTTCCCTTCTTGTCTCCTTGGAGCGCTTTACAGTCCTTTTTCCAGTGACCCAGCTGGCCACAGTGGAAACATCTGTATTCCTTTGACCGCTTAACCTTTTGTTTCAGCGCCTTGTTGTAGTTCTTGACTGGGGCTTTGCCCTTCTTCCCCTTCTTCTTGTTCCTAGAAGGAACCATTAAGACAGAGGTTGAAGGCTTTCCCTTCAGAGTCTCCTCAGTAGTCAAGAGCATATTCAGCAATTCTGCCGGAGTACAGTCGATTTTGTTCATATTAAAGTTAATGATGAACGCATCGAAAGAGGGCGGTAGAGACTGCAGAATAATGTCTACAGCAAGCTCCTGATTGATGGTATGCCCCAGTTTCTCCAGAGCCTCCTTGTGCCCAATCATCTTGAGCACGTGAGCTCCCACTGGGCTCCCTTTAGCCAGTTTGCTCTGAAAGAAAAGCTTGGTCAAGTTATAGCGTTCAGTCCTCGCCTGTGCAGCATACAACATCTTGAGGTTTGCTATAATTTATATAGCAGACATATCCTCATGCTGACGCTGCAGCGGTGGCGTCATAGACGCTAGCATCAGGCAAGCGACATCAATGCTATCATTGACATGCTTTTTATAGGCTTCACGAACCGCCCTTGCGGCGTTCGCAGCGGGTTGAGGCGGCACAGCCGTCTCGAGGACATACAGTTTCCTCTCTGCCTTAAGAACAATCTTAAGGTGTCCGTACCAGTCTGAGAAGTTTGGCCCAGCAAACTTCTCCCTTTCCAGTAGGGATCGCACATTGAAGCTCATGGTGTTCGTTGCTGCAGGAATCTACAACAATGCAAGAACAGCAAGGTCAGTATCAATGTTTAGAATCAATCCAGGACTTAAGAAAGTTTCTTTTCTCACTATTTTATCTGACTGAAAAATCCATTAAAACAGTCCTAAAGAGTAACACTCTTTTAGTGAGATGGGATCCAGATTTCATACTTGGTCTCCGCGTCCCGCTCAGGCGAGATAAGATGCACAGAGAGTACAAGCACTAATTTCTGGTAGGCAGTCCCTGCCAATCGCCAACCCGTGCGATTCCCCTTCATCTGGGCAATCCAGCAGACTGTGCCAACTGAGTTGGTACAACACAGTCTCTGATCCCACAGATGGCTGCCTCCATATAGCTAACATATGCCCCATATGTAGCCTACATGGTCAAGCGAACCTGACCTACTCCCTGGACCACCACGTGCTATGCTGAGCAACGAGAAGCGATAAATCCCTTCTCTGTAACATGCAGGTGTAATCACACACCGTCTGAAGATAGATGGGCGTGCCCACTGAGTGGGTACAACACGGCCCCAACGATAGTCAGAACAGTGAGGTTTCGCGTCAGAAGGCTTTACGTGCTTGATATTTAACGTTGGATTTTAACGGTCTTTTATCTTCTCAACTATCATGCAATTCATATGGTGATAGCAGAAGATAAATAAATCATGCAATTCTAATTATATAAACAATAAATAGAAAGCATGCTGATCTTATGTGGTAAAAGCCCATTAAGCCTAAGTAAGACCTTAACCTAACTTAAGTCTTCACTTGCTTTTCTTCATGGGGCTTTTGCTTCTCATCTGGCCCAACCTAGGGCCCAAGCGCCAACTGCAGCTCAGGTGCGCCCACCAGGGAAAATGCGCCTGTCCTAGGGTCGAACCCTAGACCTCCCGTCTGGTCAAGCCACTGCTGCATGCGCCTCTGCCAAGTGTGCTCTGTGCTCTTGTCTGATTAAAATACAATTTAATCTATCTAGACAAGATTGACTCGCAGGTCAATTACAGTTTATAAATTAAATAAAATGTGATGCGCAGATCACAATAAAAATTAATTTACAAATTTTAACCAGGCTCGCAGGCCCCAGCACAGCACACATTAAACACGGGCAGCCCACATAAGATTAAATAAACAAGCAAATGGCATCAATCATCATGTGATCCAATCAAGAAATTAAATTTTTGAAAAACCCCATTGGCATCAATTTTAATTTCCTTATACGCCCTACTACCTTACAACGGTCCATTACTAGGGATCCACTCATCAGTCCTAGTCAGATCCACTGCCCTTACATGCACCAAGTCCTAACTGACTTGAGTCGACCTAGTGGTCAACTATGCATGCGCCATGGGCTGAACAACCTACATGAGTTTTGGCAAGCGGGTGTGACCCCGGGCCTAACTCATGCGTGTTCACTGGTTGTCTCAACCAGACCTCGCTACACGCCTTTGATGCAGTCGACCTATAGCCACCTTATGCTTGCGCATAGGTGCCATCTGGTCGACCCATCTAGGCTGTCAGATGGTCTGATCAGACTAGTTGGATCTTAACTAGAGATGACTTCAACCCTACTAACCCGTCTAAGGACTTATAGCAGGCGGCACTTAGATCTAAGGTGAGTCGCGCAAGTAAAGAAGTTTTTGAGAAAAACTAAATGGATGCGCCAACCAGATACATGCGCTAATGATAAAAATCATACATCATGTAGTTTTCGCATGAATAACTTTCGCATGTAGTTTAGATCTAAGGTGTTGCGCAAACATGGATCACTAAAGTTAAGCAATCATACAAACATGCATATAACCTCGCTCTGATACCAATTGAAAGTCCCCTAAGAAACGGGGAACGAAACCCTAATAGGCGCATATGGAGGTTTTCATGCAGCGGAAGGGGTTTCTAGGGATCGAATGCATGATATATGATCAACTTTAAAATCAATTGCATAGAATGGTAGCGACTCATACCATGGCCATCGCTTGGATGGTGTCTAGGAAGAAGAGAGAACGATGGGGTTCTCCTCCAAAGCGCCACACACAAGATGATCGATGGCTTGCTCCTTGGACGCTCCTTGTGCTAGCAAGGTTCTCCAAGTGACCTTGTCGTGTGAGAAGGGATGAAGAAGATGAGATCCACTGCTTGGCGATTCTTCCTTGTCGTCCAAGCCTCTTCCACGAGAATGCCCAAAAAAATTACACGAGAAGAGAGGGGCGACAACAATAGGAGTGAAGAGGTGAGGCGTGGTCACGTATGCGATCATGCTTTCTAAAAATAGAAAGCCACTCCTCAACATGCGATCAAGGGTTTTTCCCAATCGCATATTTCTCTTAACTTGAACCGTGCGCTCACATGATGAGCTGGTTCAATTTTGTTTGGTTCAAAGACCAATTAACCCAAGCTATTAGTCCAGATCACATTAAACCCTAAGGTTCTTGATCTGACCGTTGATCTCTTGATGCTCCTGATCTCACCGATCTAGCATCCATTCTCTCAATCGAAGCTTACCGATCTCAAGCCCTAATCAATCAAACATGATCAGACCAGATCTCACTCACAATCAGAGATTAAATCCCTTTAAACTGAACCTAAACAATTCAGTCCACACGATCTGACTTAAGTAAGCCATATCATCAAATTGTGCGACCCTAAGGGTTTCCTTTAAATGTCGGTAACGATAACTTACGTCATCACGATCAGTGAGGGGTATCTAGCAACACATCACTGTCTCCCGATATAAAAGAAAGAGTCTTCCAAGACTACACCCAAACCACAGCACAAGTGTGAATCCACTTCACTAGGCATACATGATTCCTTTGCCACTGGATGTTCTTATTGGACAAGCGTGTCAAGCCTGTAGCTCCAATATGATGAGCATGATTAGATCAGATGAACATAGTCACCTGGGTATGGCCATACACTTTCTCAATCATCTCATCCAGGGGGGCCCCTTTAGAACATCACACTCCAAACAAGGAGACGGCAATCCTATATCTATCACTAGCGCCCTAACATGACTCAAGTTCACCATCCAAGATAGTCTATAACCATTATGTTTCAAATGATATTGAACTACCTCAAAACAATGAAAATCATCATTTAGAAACACAAGTGATTTCAAGTCAGAGGACATGTGCCACTTGTTGCAAACAAGGATTATTCACATTGTGACAAGCAATTGAATATCCTAGTAGGGTCTGTCCAGTACATCCAATGTACCCATGAGTCTACATCTTATTCCATGCTCGAAGAATCCTATAAGATTAGAACACATATTAGTCTCAATCATATCAAGGCTGTCTCATGTTCACCAAGATATATCGACTAAGGACAAAAGTACATGTCAGCCTAGCTGAACAGCTTTGAGACATTATTCAGAAGCACATGTATTGCAGCAGACAATGTAACAAACTGAATAACAACCATTGCCTTTATAAACAAAAGAGTTTATACATGATACTGTTACAATCCCAAGGCCTCAAACATTAGCCTTAAGGGCATACCCCAACAGTTCCTCCTATTATTTGAGCTAGCTTTATGAGTGAAGCTTTGCTAGCTTATTTGTGAGCTTGTAAGCCATTGACTAAGGTACTCGTAGACTCCACTTATACCTACATGGCTTATGGTCCCTGCCCCCATCAAAATACAAGGCTTTAAACCCTATTTTCCCTCAACGTTACATTCCCCTCAAATTGGATCTAAGGGCTAACTCTTCTTGCTTTGAAATGGATGGTGGGGACGAGATATTTCTTCTAATGATTCCATTGGTTGTGGGAGGCGGTTTGCATGGTGATTTAATGCAGCTTGTAGCCGAGAGATGCTTGTCTTTGTTGTTCTCGTTTGAAGTGGTTAAGGGCATTGATTGATGCATGCATGGATTTTGAGTGGACTTTTGTTGCATGCGAGATTTTGGTTGGCTAATGTGAAGAGGTGTCTTGGCACAGGCGCGTGGAAGAATCCTAGTTGGAATAGGATTGGCGCCTAGTGCATATTTGGTATCTTCAAGTGATTGATTTCGATTAAGATTCAATCTAATCACTTGGGATATTAATTAAGATATGATACGAGCAAGTGGGCAGATAATTTACATAATTAAGAGTCCTAATTTAATTAGGACATGCGCCCACACCCCATTAGGAAAATTCCTATCATGCAATGACTTGGTCTTTGTGCATTGATGAGGAATTTGCTCCTTAAGGAAAGGTTTGGCACATGTGGCTGAGTGCTTTCTTAGGCAAGTCATTGGCACATGTAATTAGGGGATTTGTTCAAGTAATTTAGTTAAATAAATCCCTACATTAATGCCCTAATCGCCCCACCCCAAACCGCCTCTTAGTCCTATTTAAAGAACCCTTGTCGCCCCCTCTCAATGCACTAAACTTCTTGAAGGCGCGAAGACAAGTGGAGGGGCAAAAGTTCTTGGAGTTATTTTCTTCTTCTTCCATCAAGGCCAAAGTCTTCTTCCTTTCCTTGGCGCAAAGGGGCAAGATGGCTTCCGGCATCTTCTTCCTCTTCTTCCCTTGTCGCCACTTCTCCTTGGTGGTTGGCACAAAGTGATCAAGAGGATCTCCTAAGGCGTGGATCTTTTTCCCGAGGCTAGCACCGGGCGTGGAAGAAGAAGACTCAAGGAATCCATGCGTGTGAGATTGCAAAGGGCAAACGCTTGGGCACCTACCTCGACATCGACCTCCACTTGCTCTAAGTACTTTCTCCTCTCATCGTGTTGACCCCCTTGCAAGACAATCCTCACTGGGTTTTTGGGACTGGCCTATTTCAAGGATATTCTTCCACTGCGTATGCAATCTGTAATGTCAAAAATTGTAAAATATCCCCGGGGTTTTCCAGCATCATCAACATCATTAGACATCAAATGCATAATAATAGAAATAGAAAGCATCTAATCACATAATATCCAAACCATGATGTGTAAGTACAATGCCCAAATCCACATAAGTGTAGCGCCCACATATGACGCTAAAATCATAATACATCAATCCAAATATCATCATGCGCCTACACAAGGTGCCAAATATCATCACGTGATCACAATAATAGAATATAGCAAAATGTTATACAATCCACTGAAATGAGTAGCACAAAGCGAATAGAGATAGAAATATAGAAACATATATCTTCCCTTACAATAAGAATGCATCGTCCTTAATGCAGTAAGCGTAGAATGAGAGAGTAGGGAAAAAGATACTCATAGAGTGCTAATCATCAGCATCGGTGTCTGTCTCCTCGTCATTCTCCTCGCCAGAAGTAGCCTCCTCCATATTCGCATCTTGGCCCTTCACTTCATCACTGCAGATGTGATCCCCTAGAAAGCCCTTAATATCCTGGACATTGTCACACACACCCTTGATAAAATCAAGCGCTCTCTCCAAAAGACGTCCCTGATGGAATACCTCTACAGATAAGGCCTATAAGCCTGCATCCTAGGCAGAAGACCAGCCCCTCTGAGGCTGTGCACCACCATGAGAAGAAGAACCAGCTCTACGTGGCAGAGAATCCATACTCATCGCAAAGGGATCGCTCGTACCACCCCAGGTGGGTGGTGGTGGTGTTGAGTCTAGTGGTGTAGGAACATCTGTAACAGCTGCATCAAGAGGAATTTTCCAATTCAATTGATTCCAAACCGTAGTTCATTCTTTATTTGGCAAGGGCAATGCTGGAAAATTCTGTCCAAGAACATGGGAAAAGATTTCCACTCTCGAACAATCATCCTCATCGCTACACATCACTCCAAGTCAACTCTACAATTCCCCTTTGCAGTCTCTACTCTAAATGGATCTACATCCAAAGCACGTGCTAAGGTGGTGACAAATCCTCCCAAAACTATAGCGCCCTTCTTGGCGCATGCAACTTTATGAAACTGCTTAACAAGATAATATGCCACTGTTGGGAAACCCCGGGGATATTTTACAATTTTCACAGAGATTACATTACATGCACAACAGAATAATATCTCCGAAACTGGCCGGTCCCAAAAAACCCAGTGAAGATCGCCTTGCGAGGGGGTCGACACTGAAAGGTTCCCGCAAGGGGGCGAAACCCTAAATCATAGGCGCATATGAAGAATGAAAGCAGCGGAAAGGGGGTTTCTAGATCTTGCATGGTATTATGATTAACAAAACCGATTGTATAGTAGTGATAGAACCATACCATAGCCATTTCTAGATGGCGTCTTGGAAGCTAGAGAACAAGAGAGGTCTCCTCCAAATTGTCGCACACAAGATGAGGTATAGCTTCTTCTTGTCGTCCCTTGTGCTAGCAAGGATCGTCCAAGTATCCTTCTCGTATGGAAGGGATGAGATCTTCTTGGCTTGGCGAAAAACTTCCTTGTCCTTTCGTCAACACCACATGCACTCTCGAATGAGCAAGCGACGAGAGGAAGGAGCGACAATAGGCGTGAGAGAGGAGTAACGTGAGGCGATGTCACGTTTAGGAGTCATGGTTTCTAAAAATAGAAACACTCCCACGTTCATGCACTCATGCGACCATGGGTTTACCCCAAGCGCAAACTTCTCTTCACCCTTGAACCATGCGCTCATTCATGAGCCGGTTCACTTTGGTTCGGTTCAATAACCAAATAAGCCAAGCATTCAGTCCAGACCATAATAAACACTTAGGTTCTTGATCTGACCGTCAATCTCTTGATGCTCCTGATCTGACCAATCTAGGATCCAATCTCTCGATCGAAGCTTACCGATCTGAAGCCCTAATCAATCAAACATGATCAGACCAGATCTCACTCACAATCAGAGATTAAATCCCTTTAAACTGAACTCAAACAATTCAGTCCACACGATCTGACTTAAGTAAGCCATATCATCAAATTGTGCGACCCTAAGGGTTTCCTTTAAATGTCGGTAACGATAACTCAGTCATCACGATCAGTGAGGGGTATCTAGCAACACATCACTGTCTCCCAATATAAAGGAAAGAGTCTTCCAAGACTACACCCAAAAACAACACAAGTGTGAATCAACTCACAAAGCATACATATTTCCTTTGCCACTGGATGTTCTTATTGGACAAGCGTGTCAAGCTTGTAACTCCAATATGATGAGCATGATTAGATCAGATGAACATAGTCACCTGGGTATGGCCATACACTTTCTCAATCATCTCATCCAGGGGGCCCCTTTAGAACATCACACTCCTTAAACAAGGAGACGGCAATCCTATGTCTATCACTAGTGCCCTAACCTGACTCAAGCTCATCATCCAAGATAGTCTATAATCATTATGTTTCAAATGCTATTGAACTACCTCAAAACAATGACAATCATCATTTAGAAAACACAAGTGATCTCAAGTCAGAGGAAATGTGCCACTTGTTACATTCAAGGATTATTCACATTGTGACAAACAATTGAATATCCTAGTAGGGTCTGTCCAGTACATCCAATGTACCCATGAGTCTACATCTTATTTCATGCTCGAAGCATCCTATAAGATTAGAACACATATTAGTCTTAACCATATCAAGGCTGTCTCATGTTCACCAAGATATATCGACTAAGGACTTTATTGCCTGTCAGCCTAGCTGAACAGCTTTGAGACATTATTCAGAAGTACACTTATTACAGCAGACAAGGTAACAACCTGAATAACAACCATGCCTATATAAACATAACAATTTATTACATGATACTGATACAAACCCAAGGCCTCAAACATTAGCCTTAAGGGCATACCCCAACAATCTCCCACTTGCACTTAATCTAATGGTTGAGAAATCTCAAACCCATGTTATTACAGTGCTTCTCATGCTTCTGCTGCGCCAGAGGCTTGGTAAGCGGGTCTGCCAGATTGTCATCTGTATGAACCTTGCAGATTTTGATCTCGCCACGATCTATGATCTCCCTGATCAAGTGAAACCGTCTCTGTATGTGCTTGGACTTCTGGTGCGACCGTGGTTCCTTTGCTTGTGCGATTGCTCCAGTGTTATCACAGAAGATAACCAAAGGATCTGCACTCGAAGGAATAACACCAAGTTCTCTCACGAACTTACGAATCCACACTGCCTCCTTGGATGCTTCCGAGGCTGCAACATACTCGGCTTCTGTTGTGGAATCAGAAACAGTTGACTGTTTGAAACTCTTCCACACCACTGCTCCTCCATTCAAGCTAAAAACATAGCCTGATTGCTATCGGAAATCATCCTGGTCAGACTGGAACGAAGCATCAGTATATCCTTCAATACTGAGTTCTTCCTGACCACCATATATCAAGAACATATCTTTGGTCCTCCGAAGATATTTTAAGATATTCTTGACTGCAATCCAGTGTGCCTGACCTGGATTACTTTGGAACCGACTGGTCACGCTTAACCCGTAAGCGACGTCTGGGCGAGTACACAACATCGCATACATAATGGAACCAATATCCAAAGCATAAGGCGTATTGTCCATTTCATCTTTCTCAGTCTGTGTTTGTGGACACTGACTCTTCGAAAGATTCAGACCATGTCTGACTGGAAGATATCCTCGTTTAGAATTCTCTAAATGAAATCTCTCCAGGACTTTATCGATGTAAGTACTCTGGCACAGCCCGAGAAGCCTCTTAGATCTATCCCTGTAGATCTTCACACCTAATATATAGGCTGCTTCTCCTAAATCTTTCATCTGGAAACATTTCCTAACCATGCCTTAACTGCATGCATTTCAGGAATGTCATTTCCAATGATCAAGATATCATCGACGTAGAGGAGGACTAGGAAAGTAATCACGCTCCCACTAAACCTCTTATATACACACGGGTCATCCTCGTTCTTGATGAAACCAAATTCAGTGACTGATTCATCAAAACGAATGTTCCAGCTTCTTGATGCTTGCTTAAGTCCATAAATAGACTTCTTTAACTTGCATATCTTATGACGATCTGATGGATCAGTGAAACCCTCAGGTTGTGTCATGTACATATCCTCATCCAGATTTCCATTAAGGAAAGCTGTTTTCACATCCATTTGCCAGATCTCATAATCATAATATGCAGCTATCGCGAAAAGAATCCGAATAGACTTAAACATGGCTACAGGTGAGAAAGTTTCATCATAATCTATCCCGTAGATTTGTTTGAAACCTTTCGCAACAAGCCTGCCTTTATAAGTAACTACGTTACCATCCATGTCAATCTTCTTCTTGAAGATCCATTTACAGCCTATAGGGATTACTCCCGGAGGCGGATCAACCAAATCCCAAACTTGGTTATCTGACATGGAGTCCATCTCGGCGCGCATAGCTTCAAGCCATCTCGCTGACTCCGGTCCACTGACCGCATCCGCATAAGTGAGGGGTTCATCATTATCAATGATGTAGACTCCGTCATAGCGCTCAGGCTGTCGACGGATCCTTCCCGATCTTCGCGGTTCCCGTGATATCTGAGCCTCAGGTTGTTCAATAACCTGTTCTACCGGCTCAGGCTCATCCAACTCTGCTTGATCACTTTGTCCTTCCTCTGGATTCTCATCCAGCTTTATTTCTCTCCCACTGGCCTCTTGCAGAAGAAACTCCTTCTCAAGAAATATGGCCGTCCGAGCAACAAAAACCTTGTTCTCTTTGGGATCGTAGAAATAATAACCCTTAGTTTCCTTAGGGTAACCGACAAAGATGCATTTGTCAGATCTGCTCTCTAGTTTCCCAGAGGCGAGCTTTTTGACATAAGCCTCGCAGCCCCAGATCCTGATAAATGTCAAGCTTGGCTGTTTCCCATACCATAATTCATATGGTGTTTTTGAAACGGCCTTGGATGGCACTCGGTTTAGTACCTTTGCAGCTGTTTCCAGTGCAAAACCCCAAAAGGAGTATGGAAGAGTAGCCTGACTCATCATAGAACGAACCATATCAAGTAACGTTCTATTTCTCCTCTCGGACACACCATTCCATTGGGGTGTTCCTGGCGGAGTGAGCTGTGAGATAATCCCACACTCCTTTAAATAGTCAGTAAACGCATGACTTAGGTATTCTCCACCTCGATCTGAGTGAAGTGCCTTGATATTTCGGCCTAGCTGATTTTGTACTTCATTCTTGAACTCTTTGAACTTGTCAAAAGATTCACTTTTATGTCTCATTAAATAGACATACCCATATCTACTGAAATCATCAGTAAAGGTAATGAAGTACTGATAGCCACCTCTGGCATGTTTACTAAATGGCCCACACACATCACTGTGTATAAGGTCAAGTAAACCTGAAGTCCTTTGACCTTTGTAAGGAAAAGGTGACTTCGTCATTTTACCCATCAAACAAGCTTTGCATGTATCAATCTCCTTATAGGAGAATGATCCCAGCAGTCCATGATCATGCAACCGCTTAATGCGTTTCTCGTTAATATGGCCTAAACGACTATGCCATAGCAAGGTGCTGTCATCAGCATACTTGGCTTTCTTATTATCAATATTTTGTATAGAACATTCCATGTCCAACATGTATAACCCATTGTTAATTGAACCAGTTGCATAAACAATATTATCAAAAGATAAAACACACTTTGAAATGTTGCATTCAAAGGAAAATCCCTTCCTGACAAGAGCAGGAATGGAGATAATATTTTTAGTAATACTGGGAATAAAATAACAATTGTCTAGTTCCAATACAATTCCAGACGGTAAAGAAATGAAATAGTCTCCTACAGCAACAGCAGCAACCCGTGCCCCGTTTCCAACGCGTAGGTCCACTTCATGCTGTCCCACCTGTCTTCTTCTCTTGAGTTCCTGCACATTTGAACAAATGTGAACTCCACATGCAGTGTCCAACACCCATGATATAGAAGAAGAAAACATGACCTCAGTCACATAAATACCTGAGCCAGAAGCGAAGCTTCCCCTCTTATCTCCTTGGAGCGCTTTACAGTCCTTTTTCTAGTGACCCAGCTGGCCACAGTGGAAACACCTGTATTCCTTGGACCGCTTCACCTTCTGCTTCAGAGCCTTGCTGTAGCTCTTGACAGGGGCTTTGCCCTTCTTCCCCTTCTTCTTGTTCCTGGAAGGAACCATTAAGACAGAGGTCGAAGGCTTTCCCTTCAGAGTCTCCTCAGTAGTGAGGAGCATATTCAGCAGCTCTGCCGGAGTACAATCGATTTTGTTCATATTAAAATTAATAATGAACGCATAGAAAGAGGGCGGGAGAGACTGCAGAATAATATCTACAGCAAGCTCCTGATTGATGGTATGCCCCAGTTTCTCTAGAGCCTCCTTGTGCCCAATCATCTTGAGCACGTGAGCTCCCACTGGGCTCCCTTCAGCCAGTTTGCTCTGAAAGAACAGCTTTGTCAAATTATAGCGTTCTGTCCTCGCCTGTGCAGCATACAGCATCTTGAGGTTCGCTATCATGTCTATTGCAGACATATCCTCATGCTGACGCTGCAGCGGTGGCGTCATAGACGCTAGCATCAGGCAAGCGACATCAATGCTATCATTGACGTGCTTTTCATAGGCTTCCCGAACCGCCCTTGCGGCGTTCGGAGCGGGCTGAGGCGGTATAGCCGTCTCGAGGACATACAGTTTCCTCTCTGCCTTAAGAACAATCTTAAGGTGTCCAAACCAGTCAGAGAAGTTCGGCCCAGCAAACTTCTCCCTTTCCAGTAGGGATCGCACATTGAAGTTCATGGTGTTCGTTGCTGCAGGTATCTACAACAATGCAAGAACAGCAAGGTCAGTATCAATGTTAAGAATCAATCAGGACTTAAGAAAGATTCTTTTTCTCACTATTTTATCTGACTGAAAAATCCATTAAACAGTCCGAAAGAGTAAACACTCTTTTAGTGAGATGGGATCCAGATTTCATACTTGGTCTCCGCGTCCCGCTCAGGCGAGATAAGATGCACAGAGAGTACAAGCACTAATCTCTGGTAGGCTATCCCAGCCAATCGCCAACCCGTGCGATTCCCCTTCATCTGGGCAGTCCAGCAGACTGTGCCAACTGAGTTGGTACAACACAATCTCTGACCCCACAGATGGCTGCCCCCATGTGCTACCATATGCGCCACATATGTAGCCAACATGGTCAAGCTGACCCGACCTACTCCCTGGACCACCACGTGCTATGCTGAGCAACGAGAAGGGATAAATCCCTACTCTGTAACACGCAGGTGTAATCCCGCACCGTCTGAAGATAGATGGACGTGCCCACTGAGTGGGTACAACACGGCTCCAACGATAGTCAGAACAGTGAGGTTTCGCGTCTGAAGGCTTACGAGCTTGATATTTTAGCGTTGGATTTTAACGGTCTTTTATCTTCCTCACTATCATGCAATTCCTATGGTGATAGCAGAAGATAAATTAAAACATGCTGTTCTACTTATATAAGCAATAAAAGAAAGCATGGATCTTATGTGGTAAAAGCCCATAGCCTAAGTAAGACCTTAATCTAACTTAAGTCTTCACTTGCTTTTGCTTCATGGGGCTTTTGCTGCTCATCTGGCCCAAACCAGGGCCCAAGCGCCATTTGCAGCTGAGGTGCGCCCACCAGGTAAACGCGCCTGGTCCCAGAGTCGAACCCTGGACCTCCCACCTGGTCTAGCCTCTGCTGCATGCGCCTCTGCCAAGTGTGCTCTGTGCTCTTGTCTAATTAAATTACAAATTTAACTATCTAGACAAGATTGACATGCAGGTCAATTACATTTTATAAATTAAAAGCAATGTGATTCGCAGATCACAATCTAAAATTAATTTACAAAATTAATACAGGCACGCAGGCCCCAGCACAGCACAGAATTAACATGGGCAGCCCACATAAGAATAAATAGACAAACACATGGCATCAATCATCATGTGATCCAGTCATTAAAATAAAATTTTCGAAAAACCCCATGGGCATCAATTTTATTTTGCTTATATGCCCTACAACCTTACAACTGTCCATTACTAGGGATCCACTCATCCAACCTAGTCAGATCCACTGCCCTTACATGCACCAAGTCCTAACTGACTTGAGTCGACCATAAGGTCAACCATGCATGCGCCAGGGCTGAACAACCACAATGAGGTCTGGCAAGCGGGTGTGAGCCCGGGCCTAACTCATGTGCGTTCATAGGTTGTCTCAATCAGACATCGCTACACGCCTGTCTGCAGCCGACCTGTAGCCACCACGTGCTCGCGCACAGGTGCTACCTGGTCAACCCATCAAGGCTGTCAGATGGTCTGATTAGACTTTTGGATCTAACCTAGGGGGTGACTTCAACCCTAATAACCCGTCTAAGGGTTTAATGCAAGGCTTTAGATCTAGTGAGTCGCGCATGTTATAATAGTTTTGATAAAACAACAACAATTACAATGCGTCAACATACATGCGCCAAGACAAACATACAAGTTTCGATTATGACAACGTAACATGTATTTGCGCATGTAATCAAGATCTAAGCGTTATTCACAAATAAGGATCACAAAAGGGCTTAAGCAATCATAAAACATGCGTTAACCATGCTCTGATACCATTTGAAAGGTTCCCGCAAGGGGGCGAAACCCTAAATCATAGGCGTATATGAAGAATGAAAGCAGCGGAAAGGGGGTTTCTAGATCTTGCATGGTATTATGATTAACAAAACCGATTGTATAGTAGTGATAGAACCATACCATAGCCATTTCTAGATGGCGTCTTGGAAGCTAGAGAACAAGAGAGGTCTCCTCCAAATTGTCGCACACAAGATGAGGTATAGCTTCTTCTTGTCGTCCCTTGTGCTAGCAAGGATCGTCCAAGTATCCTTCTCGTATGGAAGGGATGAGATCTTCTTGGCTTGGCGAAAAACTTCCTTGTCCTTTCGTCAACACCACATGCACTCTCGAATGAGCAAGCGACGAGAGGAAGGAGCGACAATAGGCGTGAGAGAGGAGTAACGTGAGGCGATGTCACGTTTAGGAGTCATGGTTTCTAAAAATAGAAACACTCCCACGTTCATGCACTCATGCGACCATGGGTTTACCCCAAGCGCAAACTTCTCTTCACCCTTGAACCATGCGCTCATTCATGAGCCGGTTCACTTTGGTTCGGTTCAATAACCAAATAAGCCAAGCATTCAGTCCAGACCATAATAAACACTTAGGTTCTTGATCTGACCGTCAATCTCTTGATGCTCCTGATCTGACCAATCTAGCATCCAATCTCTCGATCGAAGCTTACCGATCTGAAGCCCTAATCAATCAAACATGATCAGACCAGATCTCACTCACAATCAGAGATTAAATCCCTTTAAACTGAACTCAAACAATTCAGTCCACACGATCTGACTTAAGTAAGCCATATCATCAAATTGTGCGACCCTAAGGGTTTCCTTTAAATGTCGGTAACGATAACTCACGTCATCACGATCAGTGAGGGGTATCTAGCAACACATCACTGTCTCCCAATATAAAGGAAAGAGTCTTCCAAGACTACACCCAAAAACAACACAAGTGTGAATCAACTCACAAAGCATACATATTTCCTTTGCCACTGGATGTTCTTATTGGACAAGCGTGTCAAGCTTGTAACTCCAATATGATGAGCATGATTAGATCAGATGAACATAGTCACCTGGGTATGGCCATACACTTTCTCAATCATCTCATCCAGGGGGCCCCTTTAGAACATCACACTCCTTAAACAAGGAGACGGCAATCCTATGTCTATCACTAGTGCCCTAACCTGACTCAAGCTCATCATCCAAGATAGTCTATAATCATTATGTTTCAAATGATATTGAACTACCTCAAAACAATGACAATCATCATTTAGAAAACACAAGTGATCTCAAGTCAGAGGAAATGTGCCACTTGTTACATTCAAGGATTATTCACATTGTGACAAACAATTGAATATCCTAGTAGGGTCTGTCCAGTACATCCAATGTACCCATGAGTCTACATCTTATTTCATGCTCGAAGCATCCTATAAGATTAGAACACATATTAGTCTTAACCATATCAAGGCTGTCTCATGTTCACCAAGATATATCGACTAAGGACTTTATTGCCTGTCAGCCTAGCTGAACAGCTTTGAGACATTATTCAGAAGTACACTTATTACAGCAGACAAGGTAACAACCTGAATAACAACCATGCCTATATAAACATAACAGTTTTGAAAGTACCCCTTAAACCAAGGGGGGTCCCCTTCTAGGGGGAGCGAAAACCCTAGGCAGTGGCGCATAAAATTTTTGGGCAGCGGATTAGGGTTTCAAGAATCGGTTCATGTGATATGATCAACCAAATGGAAACGATTGCATGTAAGAGATAAAACTCATACCATAGCCATTTCGAATGGCGCCTAGGAAGCAAAGATCAAAGCAGATCTTCTCCAGAGGTGACGCACACAGTTGATGTCGCCTACTCCTCTTTGCGATCCTTGTGCTAGCAAGATCCAAAGAAGTCTTTGATCGAAAATGAGAAAGGGATGAAGAGATCTTTTCTTTGCCGATTTCTCCTCCAAATCCAAGGCGTCGTCACCCACGGAAAAACAAGAGGAATGCGTTCAAGTGGCGAGAATAGAGAGAGCACTCTCTTTCGAACGTGAGTCTCTCCAAGTGGAGATCATGGTTGCTAAAAATAGCACCACTAACCGCCCAACATGTTCACGCCAAGTGAACTTGTCGCCAATGCTTGAACCATTTTGGTTTAATTTAATTTTGGTTCAATTACCAAATAAACCAAACGACATGGCCTAGATCATATTAAAACCCTAAGGTTCCAGATCTAGCCGTTGATCTCTATGATGCTCCTGATCTGACCGATCTAGCATCTCTTCTCTCGATCGAAGCTTACCGATCTCAAGCCCTAATCAATCAAACATGATCAGACCAGATCTCACTCACAATCAGAGATTAAATCCCTTTAAACTGAACCCGAAACAATTCAGTCCACACGATCTGACTTAAGTAAGCCATATCATCAATTGTGCGACCCTGAGGGTTTCCTTAAAACATCGGTAACGATAATTTACATTATCACAACCAGTGAGGGGTATCTAGCAACACATCACTGTCTCCCGATATCAAGGAAAGAGTCTTCCAAGACTTCACCCAAAAACAGCACAAGTGTGAATCAATTCACAAAGCATACATATTTCCTTTGCCACTGGATGTTCTTATTGGACAAGCCTGTCAAGCTCGTAACTCCAATATGATGAGCATGATTAGAACAGATGAGCACTGTCACCTGGGTATGGCCATACACTCTCTCAATCATCTCATCCAGGGGGCCCCTTTAGAACATCACACTCCTTAAACAAGGAGACGGCAATCCTATGTCTATCACTAGTGCTCTAACCTGATTCAAGCTCACCATCCAAGATAGTCTATAATCATTATGTTTCAAATGATATTGAACTACCTCAAAACAATGACAATCATCATTTAGAAAACACAAGTGATCTCAAGTCAGAGGAAATGTGCCACTTGTCTTAATCAAGGAATATTCACATTGTGACAAACAATTGAACATCCTAGTAGGGTCTGTCCAGTACATCCCATGTACCCATGAGTCTACATCTTATTCCATGCTCGAAGCATCCTATAAGATTAGAACACATATTAGTCTTAACCATATCGAGGCTGTCTCATGTTTACCAAGATATATCGACTAAGGACATAATAGCATGTCAGCCCAGCTGAACAGCTTTGAGACATTATTCAGAAGAACATATATTGCAGCAGACAATGTAGCTAACTGAATAACAACCATGCCTTTATAAACACATAGAGTTTATTACATGATACTTGTTACATTCCCATAGGCCTCAAACATTAGCCTTAAGGGCATACCCCAACAATCTCCCACTTGCACTTAATCTAATGGTTGAGAAATCTCAAACCCATATTATTACAGTGCTTCTCATGCTTCTGCTGCGCCAGAGGCTTGGTAAGCGGGTCTGCCAGATTGTCATCTGTATGAACCTTGCATACTTTGATCTCGCCACGATCTATGATCTCCCTGATCAAATGAAACCGTCTCTGTATGTGCTTGGACTTCTGGTGCGACCGTGGTTCCTTTGCCTGTGCGATTGCTCCAGTGTTATCACAGAAGATAACCAAAGGATCTGCACACGAAGGAACGACACCAAGTTCTCTCACGAACTTACGAATCCACACTGCCTCCTTGGATGCTTCCGAGGCTGCAACATACTCGGCTTCTGTTGTGGAATCAGCAACAGTTGACTGTTTGAAACTTTTCCACACCACTGCACCTCCATTCAAGCTAAAAACATAGCCTGATTGCGATCGGAAATCATCCTGGTCAGACTAGAACGAAGCGTCAGTATATCCTTCAATACTGAGTTCTTCCTGACCACCATATATCAAGAACATATCTTTGGTCCTCCGCAGATATTTTAAAATGTTCTTGACTGCAATCCAGTGCACCATACCTGGATTACTCTGGTAACGACTGGTTACGCTTAACCCGTAAGCAACGTCTGGGCGAGTACACAACATCGCATACATTATAGAACCAATAGCCGAAGCATAAGGCGTATTGTTCATTTCATCTTTCTCAGTCTGTGTTTGTGGACACTGACTCTTAGAAAGATTCAGACCATGTCTGACTGGAAGATATCCTCGCTTAGAATTCTCTAAGTGAAATCTCTCCAGGACCTTATCGATGTAAGTACTCTGGCACAGCCCGAGAAGCCTCTTAGATCTATCCCTGTAGATCTTCACACCTAACACATAGGCTGCTTCTCCTAGATCTTTCATCTGGAAACATTTCCTCAGCCATGCCTTAACAGCATGCATTTCAGGAATGTCGTTTCCAATGATCAAGATATCATTGACGTAGAGGACTAGGAAAGTAATCACGCTCCCACTAAACCTCTTATATACACACGGGTCATCCTCGTTCTTGATGAAACCAAATTCAGTAACTGATTCATCAAAACGAATATTCCAGCTTCTTGATGCTTGTTTAAGTCCATAAATGGACTTCTTTAACTTGCATATTTTATGACGATCTGCTGGATTAGTGAAACCTTCTGGTTGTGTCATATACACATCCTCATCCAGATTTCCATTAAGGAAAGCTGTTTTCACATCCATATGCCAAATCTCATAATCATAATATGCAGCTATCGCGAAAAGAATCCGAATAGACTTAAACATGGCTACAGGTGAGAAAGTTTCATCATAATCTATCCCGTAGATTTGTTTGAAACCTTTCGCAACTAGCCTGCCTTTATAGGTAACTACGTTACCATCCATGTCAATCTTCTTCTTGAAGATCCATTTACAGCCTATAGGGATAACTCCCGGAGGCGGATCAACCAAATCCCAGACTTGGTTATCTGACATGGAGTCCATCTCGGCGCGCATAGCCTCAAGCCATCTCGCTGACTCTGGTCCACTGACCGCATCCGCATAAGTAAGGGGTTCATCATTGTCAATGATGTAGACTCCGTCATAGCGCTCAGGCTGTCGACGAATCCTACCCGATCTTCGCGGTTCCCGTGATGTCTGAGCCTCAGGTTGTTCAATAACCTGTTCTACCGGCTCAGGCTCATCCAACTGTGCTTGATCACTTTGTCCTTCTTCTGGATTCTCATCCAGCTTTATTTCTCTCCCACTGGCCTCTTGCAGAAGAAACTCCTTCTCAAGAAATATGGCCGTCCGAGCAACAAAAACCTTGTTCTCATTGGGATCGAAGAAATAATAACCCTTAGTTTCCTTAGGGTAACCGACAAAGATACATTTGTCAGATCTGCTCTCTAGTTTCCCAGAGGCGAGCTTTTTAACATAAGCCTCGCAACCCCAGATCCTGATAAATGTCAAGCTCGGCTGTTTCCCATACCATAACTCATATGGCGTCTTTGAAACTGCCTTGGATGGCACTCGGTTTAGTACCTTTGCAGCTGTTTCCAGCGCAAAACCCCAAAAGGAGTATGGAAGAGTAGCCTGACTCATCATAGAACGAACCATATCAAGTAACGTTCTATTTCTCCTCTCGGACACACCATTCCATTGCGGTGTTCCTGGTGGAGTGAGCTGTGAGATAATCCCACACTCCTTTAGATAGTCAGTAAATGCATGACTTAGGTATTCACCACCTCGATCTGAGCGAAGTGCCTTGATATTACGGCCTAGCTGATTTTGTACTTCATTCTTGAACTCTTTGAACTTGTCAAAAGATTCACTCTTATGTCTCATCAGATAGACATACCCCTATCTACTGAAATCATCAGTAAATGTAATGAAGTACTGATAGCCACCTCTGGCATGTTTACTAAATGGCCCACACACATCACTGTGTATGAGGTCAAGTAAACCTGAAGCCCTTTGACCTTTATTAGGAAAAGGTGACTTCGTCATTTTACCCATCAAACAAGCTTTGCATGTATCAATCTCCTTATAGGAGAATGATCCCAGCAGTCCATGATCATGCAACCGCTTAATGCGTTTCTCGTTAATATGGCCTAAACGACTATGCCATAGCAAGGTGCTGTCATCAGCATACTTGGCTTTCTTAATATCAACATTCTGTATAGAACTTTCCATGTCCAACATGAATAACCCATTATTAATTGAACCAGTTGCATAAACAATATTATCATATGACAAAACACACTTTGAAATATTGCATTCAAAGGAAAACCCCTTCCTGACAAGAGCAGGAATGGAGATAATATTTTTAGTTATACTGGGAACAAAATAACAACTGTTTAGTTCCAATACAATTCCAGATGGTAAAGTAATGAAGTAGTCTCCTACAGCAACAGCAGCAACCCGTGCCCCGTTTCCAACGCGTAGGTCCACCTCATGCTGTCCCACCTGCCTTCTTCTCTTGAGTTCCTGCACATTTGAACAAATGTGAACTCCACATGCAGTGTCCAACACCCATGATACAGAAGAAGAATACATGACCTCAGTCACGAATATACCTGAGCCAGAAGCAAAGCTTCCCCTCTTATCTCCTTGGAGCGCTTTACAGTCCTTTTTCCAGTGACCCAGCTGGCCACAGTGGAAACACCTGTATTCCTTAGACCGCTTCACCTTCTGCTTCAGAGCCTTGCTGTAATTCTTGACCGGGGCCTTGCCCTTCTTCCCCTTCTTCTTGTTCCTGGAAGGAACCATCAAGACAGAGGTTGAAGGCTTACCCTTCAGAGTTTCCTCAGTGGTCAAGAGCATATTCAGCAGCTCTGCCGAGTTACAATCGATTTTGTTCATATTAAAATTAATAATGAACGCGTCGAATGATGGCGGGAGAGACTGCAGAATAATGTCCACAGCAAGCTCCTGGTTGATGGTATGCCCCAGTTTCTCTAGAGCCTCCTTGTGCCCAATCATCTTGAGCACGTGAGCTCCCACTGGGCTCCCTTCAGCCAGTTTGCTCTGAAAGAAGAGCTTCGTCAAATTATAGCGTTCAGTCCTCGCCTGTGCAGCATACAACATCTTGAGGTTTGTAATCATGTCTCTAGCCGACATGTCCTCATGCTGACGCTGCAGCGGTGGCGTCATAGACGCTAACATCAGGCAAGCGACATCAATGCTATCATTGACGTGCTTTTCATAGGCTTCCCGAACCGCCCTTGCAGCGTTCGGAGCGGGCTTGCGGCGGTATCGCCGTCCGAGGACATACAGTTTCCTCTCTGCCTTAAGAACGATCTTAAGGTGTCCAAACCAGTCAGAGGAAGTTCGGCCCGCAAACTTCTCTCGTTCCAGTAGGGATCAGCACATTGAAGTTCATGGTGTTCGTTGCTGCAGGTATCTACAACAATGCAAGAACAGCAAGGTCAGTAACAATGGATAAGAATCAATCAGGACTTAAGAAAGATTCTTTTTCTCACTATTTTATCAGGCGTGAAAATCCAGCAAAACAGCCCGAAAGAGTAGAACTCTTTTAGTGAGATGGGATCCAGATTTCATACTTGGTCTCCGCGTCCCGCTCAGGCGAGATAAGATGCACAGAGAGTACAAGCACTAGTTTCTGGTAGGCAGTCCCTGCCGATCGCCAACCCGTGCGATTCCCCTTCATCTGGGCAGTCCAGCAGACTGTGCCAACTGAGTTGGTACAACACAATCTCTGACCCCACAGATGAGCTGCCTCCATGTGCTACCATATGCGCCACATATGTAGCCTACACGGTCAAGCTGACCCGACCTACTCCCTGGACCACCATGTGCTATGCTGAGCAACGAGAAGGGATAAATCCCTGCTCTGTAACACACAGGTGTAATCCCGCACCGTCTGAAGATAGATGGACGTGCCCACTGAGTGGGTACAACACGCTCCAACGATAATCAGAACAGTGAGGGTTTCGCGTCAGAAGGCTTACGAGCTTGATATTTAATCGTTGGATTTTAACGGTCTTTTATCTTCTTGCCTATCATGCAATTCCTATGGTGATAGCAGAAGATAAATTTACTCATGCAATTCTAATATAAAGCAATAAAAGAAAGCATGTGTCTTTTGTGGTAAAAGCCCATAGCCCTAGTGAGACCTTAACCTAACTTAAGTCTACACTTGCTCTTTATGGGTCTTTAGCTGCTCATCTGGCCCAAACCTGGGCCCAAGCGCCAACTGCAGCTCTGGTGCGCCCACCAGGAATTTGCGCCTGGTCCTAGGGTCGAACCCTAGACCTCCCACCTGGTCCAGCCACTGCTGCATGCGCTTCTGCCAAGTGTGCATTGTGCTCTTGTCTAATTAAATTACAAATTTAACTATCTAGACAAGAGTGACACGCAGGTCACTTTCACATTATAAATTAATTAAAATTGTGATACGCAGATCACATAAAGAAAATTAATTTACAACATATAATCCAGGCACGCAGGCCCCAGCACAGCACACATTAAAAACGGGCAGCCCACATAAGACTAAATAAACAAGCAGATGCAACAACCATCATGTGATCCAGTCAGGAAAAATAAATTTTTAAAAAACCCCTTGGGATCGATTTTTTTTTTTTTTAATTTTTCCTTATTTGCCCAACAACCTTACAATGGTCCATTACTAGGGATCCACTCATCCAACCTAGTCAGATCCACTGCCCTAGCATGCACCAAGTCCTAACTGACTTGAGTCGACCAAAAGGTCAACCATGCATGCACCAAGGCTGAACGACCACACTGAGGTCTGGCAAGCGGGCGTGACCCCGGGCCTAACTCAGGTGCGTTCATCAGTTGTCTCAATCAGACATCGCTACACACCTGTCTGCAGTCGACCTATAGCCACCACAGGCATGCGCCAAGGTGCTAACTGGTCGACCCATTCAGGCTGTCAGATAGTCTGATCAGACATGTTTGGATCTAACCTAGGGGGTGACTTCAACCCTAATAACCCATCTAAGGGTTTAATGTAGGAGCATTAGATCTAAGGTGAAACGCGCATGTGATCAAGGTTTTAGAAAAACTTACAAAAACATGCGCCAACAACAACATGCGCAATGGAGAAAATAACATCTATACAAATCATGAATTTTCGCCAACTTAGATAATCGCATGTAACCTATAGATCTATTATAATGCGCATACATGGATCATATGACATATCATGGCAATCATAAACAAGCATGAAACATCAGCCTCTGATACCAATTGAAAGTACCCCTTAAACCAAGGGGGGTCCCCTTCTAGGGGGAGCGAAAACCCTAGGCAGTGGCGCATAAAATTTTTGGGCAGCGGATTAGGGTTTCAAGAATCGGTTCATGTGATATGATCAACCAAATGGAAACGATTGCATGTAAGAGATAAAACTCATACCATAGCCATTTCGAATGGCGCCTAGGAAGCAAAGATCAAAGCAGATCTTCTCCAGAGGTGACGCACACAGTTGATGTCGCCTACTCCTCTTTGCGATCCTTGTGCTAGCAAGATCCAAAGAAGTCTTTGATCGAAAATGAGAAAGGGATGAAGAGATCTTTTCTTTGCCGATTTCTCCTCCAAATCCAAGGCGTCGTCACCCACGGAAAAACAAGAGGAATGCGTTCAAGTGGCGAGAATAGAGAGAGCACTCTCTTTCGAACGTGAGTCTCTCCAAGTGGAGATCATGGTTGCTAAAAATAGCACCACTAACCGCCCAACATGTTCACGCCAAGTGAACTTGTCGCCAATGCTTGAACCATTTTGGTTTAATTTAATTTTGGTTCAATTACCAAATAAACCAAACGACATGGCCTAGATCATATTAAAACCCTAAGGTTCCAGATCTAGCCGTTGATCTCTATGATGCTCCTGATCTGACCGATCTAGCATCTCTTCTCTCGATCGAAGCTTACCGATCTCAAGCCCTAATCAATCAAACATGATCAGACCAGATCTCACTCACAATCAGAGATTAAATCCCTTTAAACTGAACCCGAAACAATTCAGTCCACACGATCTGACTTAAGTAAGCCATATCATCAATTGTGCGACCCTGAGGGTTTCCTTAAAACATCGGTAACGATAATTTACATTATCACAACCAGTGAGGGGTATCTAGCAACACATCACTGTCTCCCGATATCAAGGAAAGAGTCTTCCAAGACTTCACCCAAAAACAGCACAAGTGTGAATCAATTCACAAAGCATACATATTTCCTTTGCCACTGGATGTTCTTATTGGACAAGCCTGTCAAGCTCGTAACTCCAATATGATGAGCATGATTAGAACAGATGAGCACTGTCACCTGGGTATGGCCATACACTCTCTCAATCATCTCATCCAGGGGGCCCCTTTAGAACATCACACTCCTTAAACAAGGAGACGGCAATCCTATGTCTATCACTAGTGCTCTAACCTGATTCAAGCTCACCATCCAAGATAGTCTATAATCATTATGTTTCAAATGATATTGAACTACCTCAAAACAATGACAATCATCATTTAGAAAACACAAGTGATCTCAAGTCAGAGGAAATGTGCCACTTGTCTTAATCAAGGAATATTCACATTGTGACAAACAATTGAACATCCTAGTAGGGTCTGTCTAGTACATCCCATGTACCCATGAGTCTACATCTTATTCCATGCTCGAAGCATCCTATAAGATTAGAACACATATTAGTCTTAACCATATCGAGGCTGTCTCATGTTTACCAAGATATATCGACTAAGGACATAATAGCATGTCAGCCCAGCTGAACAGCTTTGAGACATTATTCAGAAGAACATATATTGCAGCAGACAATGTAGCTAACTGAATAACAACCATGCCTTTATAAACACATAGAGTTTATTACATGATACTTGTTACATTCCCATAGGCCTCAAACATTAGCCTTAAGGGCATACCCCAACAAGTTTATTACATGATACTGATACAAACCCAAGGCCTCAAACATTAGCCTTAAGGGCATACCCCAACAGACACGATGAGATAGTAAGTACCTTAGGAGCAAGATGAGGCTGATGTTGAGGTAGGCGCCCAAGTGTTCACCCTCTGCAGTCTCACACACATGGATGTCTCGAGCTCTCTTCTTCCTCACCCGGTGCTAGCCTCGGGAAGAAGATCCAAGCCTCTGGGTTCCTTCTTCTATGCTTGCGCCACCTTAAAGGGAAGATGCGCCAAGAAGAGAGGAGAAGGAGGAGATGCCACCAACACTTCTAACACCTTGCGCCAAGAAGAGATGAAGAAGATGACTTGCGGCTTGATGGAAGAAGGAGTTGCGCCAATGCTATTGCTCTCACCCCTTGCTCTTTTCCTCACGCCAATATATTATCTATAGAGCTCTCACATGCATCTAGATATATAGATGCAAGAGGTGGTAAAGTTTGCTAAGCAAGGAATGGATACAATATTTTTAGTAAGTGAAGGTACATAATAGCAATGATCTAGTTCTAAAAGAAGTCTAGAAGGCAGAGAGAGAGAGTCAAAATTCCTATAGTAACAGCAGCAACTTGTGCCGTGTTCCAACCCGTAGGTCAATCTCTCCAGGCCGCACCGATCTACTTTTCTTAAGCCCCTGCATATTTGTACAAATATGAGCTCCATATGCGGTATCCAATACCCATGACATAGAAGTAGAAAGGTTGACTTCAGTAACATAAATACCTGAGCTAGAAGCTAAGGCCAAGTCTTTCTTCTCCTCATTCTGATGTTGCTTGCAGTCCCTCCTCTAGTGACCCTGCTCGCCATAGTGGAAGCACCTCTGTTCCTTTGACTTCCTTGCCTTTTTCTTCAGTGCCTTGGTAGGACAATTGGCACTGCCCTTAGCACGTGCCTTACCCTTCTTCATCTTATTGGTCGTAGGGACCAAAAGAACAAAATTGGGTTTGGTCTTGCCCATCTCACGCTCGGCTGTTTGAAGCATATTCAGTAGTTCCTCCCTTGTGCAATCAATCCGGTTCATGTTAAAATTTATGATAAACGAACTGAAGCTAGGGGGCGGGGACTGCAGAATAAGAACCACAACCAGCTCGTTATCTATGGTGTCTCCCAGTCTCTTGAGATGATCCACATTCCCAATCAGCTTGAGAACGTGGGGTCTCACTAGTGCACCCTCAGATAACTTGCACCGAAATACTGCTTTGGCCGTGTCAAATCTGTTAGTTCTAGCCTGAGCCTTGAACATCTATTTCAAATGAGTGATCATCTGAGAAGCGTTCTGCTCCTCATATTGCACTTGAAGTTCAGGTGCTATAGTGGCTACCATGAGACATGCAAACTCCAAAGAGTCATCCTGATGCTTTCTAAAAGCATCCTTGTCTGCTTTCCGGTCATTAGGCGCAGGAGCCGCAGGAAGAGGCTGTTCACGGACATACAACATCTTCTCGAGCTTGAGGGCTATCCTCAAGTTCCGATGCCAGTCCATGAAGTTGGATCTAACCAACTTATCCTTATCAAGAAGGGATCGCAGTATCAATCCACTACTGTTCGTAGCCATTGTTCTACAACCACCAAGAAACAGCAGATTAGTACTACTTCAAATTATTTAAACTAGACTTGTTTTAAATGATTATAGCTCCCACTATTTTAATCGAATTGACAACCCATAAAGTCAATCGGGAAATTTGGGATTTCCTAGTTAGATGGGATCCTTATTCAACATAGGGCTTCGCATCCCACGAGGGTGGAATGAGATGCACAAAGTGACCCATGCTTCTTAAGGTGGGCACGCCGGCCGATTGCACTTGGCAACTCCCCTTATTGAGATAGTCTAGGCATTTCATGTCCAACGAGGGCTGGATACAGCATGAAACCCTAACCTCTCAACGATGCCTCTAGAGTTTCATCATGTGCCCAGCACATATGAAAATCTAGTCAAGTCCATTCCTGACCGTTATGCCCAAGGCCAATGAGTTTCCTTGCGAAGGCACGTCTAGGGTAAAACTGGACTGGGGAAACCATTGCCACCACACATCTTCTAAAGATAAGTGGGTGTTTCCCACGAGGGTGGGAAATAGTTCACAACACCATTGATCAATAGCTTGGTGAGGGCTACACGTTAGAAGGCTACTAGACTTGATATTTTGATCGAGGGTTTTTGAGGTTTCATCCTCTTAGTTTTATCTTATGTCTAACATTACAGGCATGCAATCCTATAGCAATAATATGAAGATAAAACATCACAGGCATGCTTAGCAGATATGGAAAGTGGAAAAAGGATAACATGGTCATAGCCTATTTAAGACATTGAACCAACCCATACCAAAAGGGGTTCAACTCTTGACCTAGGACTCAAGCCCCTAAAACTTGACCTAGCCTAGCCGACCTCTTGCTTAATCTTCAAGGTTGGCTCCAAGTTCCTTCTCACCATGGTTTATCTCTCAAACCCTAGAGGTACCCCCAAGAAGCACCCTCATAGGTTCGGCCAATGCCATGGGCCTTCCTTCAACCAAGGTGTGCCACCTTGCAAGCCACAAGATGTATAGCTCTCAAGCCCAAGGGCTTGGCCAAAGCATCTTGCGCTCCCAAGCAAAGAGTTTGATTTCCATGCCAAGCAAGGATGCTTGTTGCACCACCATGCAAGGTGCACAAGCAAGCATGCATGTGCCAAGGTTCCAAGTAGATGCGCCACCCTAATCTTCTTCTTAGTTAAAAGCAAAACGAAAAGCGGCACGTAGGCCACATAGGGATACATCACAGGGATGCTAAGGGGCTTGACTCATGACCACAACATCATTCATAAAGTAGGCATTTACACATGCAATTCTACATGTTCATGAAAAACTCAAAATCTGAAATTTTAGTTTCTCATAAAACAAGCTTCTTCTTCTCATCTTCTTATCACAAATCTTTTGGTTATTTGCGATTAAATTCCATGATGATTTCATAGTTCCTATGGGTAGGCAATTTTGTCAGATCAAGAGACCCAGCCAGTCCGAAGACACAATGCCTGACCTACTTGACAAAACTACGTGCGCCTTTGATCTTAAATCAATCATGAAAACTAACCCAAAAGTCAAAAAGAAATTGACAAAGAGGATAGGAACTAGAAACCCATGTGAATATGCAATTTTTTGAAAATTGAAACATGGCATGTGAGCATGGAAAAGCATGAAAGTACATCGTTCGAGGCTCGCAAGTTGCTCTGATACCCCTGTTGGGAATCTTCAGGGATATTTTACAATTTTTAAAGAGATTACATTACATGCACATCGGAATGATATCCCCAAAACTGGCCAGTTCCAAAAACCCAGTGAAGATCGCCTTGTGAGGGGGTCGACACGATGAGATAGTAAGTACCTTAGGAGAAAGATGAGGTCGATGTCGAGGTAGGCGCCCAAGTGTTCGCCCTCTGCAGTATCATACACATGGATGTCTTGAGCTCTCTTATTCCTCACCCGGTGCTAGCCTCGGGAAGAAGATCCAAACCTATGGGTTCCTTCTTCTAAGCTTGCGCCACCTTCAAGGGAAGATGCGCCAGGAGGAGAGGAGAAAGAGGAGATACCGCCAACACTACTAACACCTTGCGCCAAGAAGCGATGAAGAAGATGACTTGCGGCTTGATGGAAGGAGGAGTTGCACCAATGCTATTGCTCTCGCCCATTGCTCTTTTGCTCACACCAATATGTTATCTCTAGAGCTCTCGCATGCAACTAGATATATAGATGCAAGAGGTGGTAAAGCGAGATGATTGGAGGCGCAAATTATCAAAAGGAATTCGGCTAGGGTTAGGGCTTGGGTGCAATTAGGGTTTGAGGTAAGGAAAGTCTCCAAGGAATTTCCATAAACCTCTCCTAATCACCAACCACTTTATATATATGTCCAACATGCCTCATGCGCCCCATCCCTTGCCATAGAGGCAAGGTTACCATTCAAGGTAGAAGGGGGAGGCGCCTAAAGCTTCCTAATGAAGCAAAGGCGCCAACTTCTCTCCATTATACCCATAGGCGCCAATGGGAGAAGTTTTCTTTCCATTATACCCTTTTAGCTTATTATCTCTTCATGACAACTTGTTATGGGCCCAATGGATAATGAGCAAGCCAAAACTTTATTACATGGGTTGATTAAGCCATTGGTGTGACCAATCTTGGTCAATTTCGAGTCAACCTACCAAAAATCAAGTTTGGCTCCAATAACTCTCTTCCATCTCATCAGGCCCATTGGCGCTGACGAAATCTCCCAAATAGATCCGAGTTATCCAATAACTCGATCATAAGGCTTCCCGATCAATACGAGAACTTGAGTATCAAGGTGTGCGACCCTGTAGGTTCCTCTGACGTTGGCAGTGTAGACCTAAGGTCACCACAAGCAGTGAGTGGCACCTAGCAGTGCATCGCTACTACCAAAGTCATCAGAATGGATATTAACATCGACTTCCCTCATCATCGCAACTAGGTACAGATACATTATAGTCCCTTTGCCAAACTGATATATGATTGGACAAGTGTGTCATCAGTTGCTATCACCCAATCACATGGTCATGACTAAATCAGGTTGTCACCTGTGTATGGCCATACACTTTCAGTCATAGAACCATAAAGGAGCTCCATGGATATCAAGCTTCCCTTAGGAAGGGGCAAATCCTCTGTTTGTCCATTGACCTTCTCATATGGGTCGTGATATGCTCAATGACAACCGTTATTACCTTACAACTATGGCGAGGTGTTAGGTTGTATCAAAAGCATGTCCCTAACCATATAGAACGGTCAATGACCTCAGGTTAAGGGATCAATGCATCTCCTATCACTTGTGAGGATAACTCATGACACCAAGTCATAGTCTCACAGCGGGTCGGTCCAGTATATCCACCACTGATATACCCATATGTCTGCGGTAGCATGTCGTGCCTAACCAGCCCATATACCAGTCTCACAAGTACCAGAGCTATCCCATATCCACTCAAGTACATCGATTGGGGACAACCATTTGAGCACAGATCCAATCTATCTCCAGGGACATTATCATGTAAGTACATAATCGCAGATGTAGACAAACATTCATAATGACAATGCCAGAATGATATATATATCGTTGTCAAGTAGTACAAAAAATGGACTGATACTACGTCTCAGGGCATACACACCAACAACCACATCTATAGGATAACCATGAAGCATGCACCATAAGAAAAAGAGTTCAACTTGTCAGATCATATCATCGCTCTCACCTCACTCGAAGACGGTATGTGAGAGAACCCTATGCATGCATCGTAGACAAGGTTTAGACATACTAGTCGCTCGTGCAGTCTTTGTTGAATAATTTGAATATGAAGTGATTTGATACCAAAAAGCATTTCAATGTATTCCTGTAGCGGATGTACACACCCTCCTAGAGGCAAGTGGAAGATAGCTCTAATATCCTTGAGCGTTAAACTCCTTTCTATATTTGCAAGTCGAAAGGTAAGACGACCTTTTGCTTCTTGACAGTGGTAATCATGGAGCTCGACCTCCAAGGTGCTAAGAAACACCAATACCAAGGGGGATCAATGTTTGTGGCTAACTCTGGAAGAACCTTAAGCATAAGATTTGCTCAAATATCCAATTTACATCTCCATCAAGCCCAAGGATCTCTAAAGTACGCTTGTCTGCATGTTTAGTGTTTGCAATCCTCCTTGTAAGAAGATGATTATACCTGGCTTCTTGTGCATCATCTCTGTAGACAATCCCATAAGGATTTGGATGTGGTGGTGGTGCTGGAGATTCAGCTAGTGCTTTACCTTTCCCTTTTCTTACAATTTGTTTTCTTCGTGGTGCCATTCAAGTAGTGAAGATGAAATCAAAGGGAATACCAAGGCTGAAGAAGGAAATGTAACTGACATAGAAATAGAGTGCAGAAACAGAACTAGCCTGCCAAATGCACTCTTCAAATCTGGTCCTCCTGAGTGAAATTGTTCTTTGAAAACTTCAGGGGAGAGATGTTCTAGCTTAATCAAAGATTCAGGAAGCGAGTAACTGCTCAAACGAAGATCTGACAATGAGAAATGATGATTAGCGGAACTTGGCGGAAATTTTTTTTTTTTGAGCAAATCTAGGCTTTGAACCACCGGAATGTGGCTCGGAGATGACCAGAAAGTTATCAGAGAAGGTCACTAGGTGAGTGGGAAGATTGGAGGAGGTATGATATGAAGAAACGGCGCAAATGCGAGAAGAAAACGGGAAAAACCCTAAAAAACAAGATCGGGTTTGTATATAGGCGCACGAAGATACGGTTGTGAAAATAAATACAACTGTGCCATGAAACATTTTGTAAAGAAAACCAATAAAAATACAACTGTAAAAAGAAATACGGCACCCCCGTGAAATATTCTGTGCCAATGTTCAAAGAAAATACGGGCTGTGAAAATAAATATGGCACCCCCATAAAACATTTTGTAAAGAAATTTTCTGAAAGTACGGGTGTGAAAATAAATACGGTACCCCTGTAATTTTTTTTTGTAAAAATATTGGTGTGAAAGGAAATACACCACACCCGTAAAACATTATGTTTCACAGTAACCCAAAAATACGGCTGTAAAAATAAATACGGCAGGGCCGTATTTTTTTTTTTGCGTAAACTTCAAAAATGATCGTTTTTACGTGAAATCAACTCAGAACACTCCTATAACACAAAAAAACAAGAATTAGTACTAGAAAAACAAGAATTAGTACTAGAAAAACTCAAAAATAAGCAAAAACAAAACAAAGTAAATCAAAACAAGAAGAACAAGAGTAAGAGTGCTTGGGTTACCTCCCAATAAGCACTAAGTTTAATGTCGGTAGCTTGACCAAAGATCATCATCATTATGCTAGCGGTGGAGGATTTGAGAGCTTCTGGTTGACACCTTCTTCAATAGGTTCTAACATATAGTAATGTTTCAGGCATTGACCGTTAACTGTGAAGGTTCCTGTTCTGTCACTCCAAATCTCAATAGCGTCATAAGGATAAACTTTAACAACCTTGAAAGGACCTGACCACCTCGTTCTAAGTTTCCCAAGAAAGAGCCTTAATCTAGTGTTAAAAAGTAAAACAAGATCACCTCCATGAAAATCTTTTCTAACGATGTGGCGGTCATGCCACTTCTTTGTTCTTTCCTTGTAGATCCTTGCACTCCCATATGCATTCATCTTGACTTCTTCAAGTTCATCATTTTGTAACTTCCTTTTCTCCCCAGCGGATTTCAAATCATAATTTAAAGTCTTTATCGCCCAATAAACTTTATGCTCCAATTCAACCGGCAGATGGCATGATTTACCATATATAAGCTGATAAGGTGACATACCAATCAGAGTCTTAAATGCAGTCCGGTATGCCCACAATTAATGGTCCAACTTCATGGACCAATCTTTCGTTGACCGAGAAATAGTTTTTTCAATACTCTTCTTTAATTCTCTGTTGGAAATTTCTACCTGGCCACTCATTTGTGGGTGATAAGGAGTTGATACTTTATGCTTCACCCCATATTTACTCAATAGAGCAGAGAATTTTTGCTCTATAAAGTGGGATCCACCATCACTTATAACAACTCATGGAACCCCGAGCCTCGAAAATATTATCCTTCTGAACAACTTGATAACTACGCAAGAATCATTGGTTAGAGCCGCTACAGCTTCAATCCACTTCGACACGTAATCAACTACTACAAGGATGTACTTATTACAACATGTGTGTGGGAAGGGACCCATGTAATCAATTCCCCACACATCAAATATCTCTATTTCCAAAATATTACTCAGTGGCATCTCATCACTTCTATATATGTTTCTTGTCTTCTAGCATTCATCACAAGAAAGAATGAAATTCCAAGCATCTTTAAAAAGAGTCGGCCAGAAGAAACCTGACTGAAGCACTTTGAAAGTAGTCTTGGATGAACTAGCATGTCCTCCATAGGCAAAACTATGGCAACGAAAAGTACATCCTTGACCTCTTCCTCTGGCAGACATCTCTTGTATAACCCATCTACACATCTCTTGAAAAGAAATGGATCCTCCCAGAAGTAATGTCTTACTTCTGATAAAAATCTCTTTCTACCATGATAATTCAAGTCATTAGGTAAAACATCAAACACCAAATAATTACAAAATCAGCATACCACGGAGCATCAATCTTCACGATAGGAAAGAGATGCTCGTAAGGAAAGGCATCATCAATCTCATGCTCGGTAACTTTTTGCACTCCATCTTCCTGAGCAAGACGTGATAAATGATCAACAACATAGTTTTCCACGCCCTTCTTATCCTTGATCTCAAGTCGAATTCTTGCAGCAGTAGGATTCATTTGATCAATCTTGGTTTGGAATCCTTCTTACTCATAAGATACCTGATAGCTGCATGATCTATGCAAACAACTACTTTAGAGTCAATAAGATAAGATCTAAATTTATTGAATGCAAAAACAATAGCTAGAAACTCCTTCTTGAAAGCCCCCTAAATCTAAGGGGGGGACGAAACCCTAATAGGAGGCGCATATAAAATTCGCAAGGAAGCAAGGGTTTCTTAAAGATCTTTTACATTCCATATGATCAACTGTCAAATGATTGAATAGATCAAGAAGAAGATCATACCATAGCCATTGATTCGAATGGCGTCTTGGAAGAAGATGGCGAAAGGGCTCTCCTCCAAAGGTGACGCACACAAGAGGATGATGACTACTCCTTGTGTTCCTTGTGCTAGCAAGGTTCTCCAAGTGCCCTTATCGTATGGAAGGGATGAGATCTACACTTCTTGGCCGAATCCTCTCTTGTCATCAACCTTCACCACGCAAGAGTGAGTCTTTGAGAGCAAGGGGCGAGAGACGAGAATAGAGAAGCGTTGCACTCGAACGTGGAGGCGTTTTCCACTTTGGAAAACCGAATTTCCAAAAATAGCAAATGCTTCAATACATGCGTTATGCGTTCACTCCAAGTGAACCGAACGCTCATCCCTCTAAATTGAACCATGCGCTCATACATGAGCCGGTTCAATTTGGATTTGGTTCAAGGACCAAATCAAGCCAAGCCTTGGTCCAGATCACCTTAAACCCTAAGATTCAAGATCTGACCGTTGTTCTCTTGATGCTCCTGATCTGACCAATCTAGCATCAATTCTCTCGATCAAAGCTTACCGATCTCAAGCCCTAATCAATCAAACATGATCAGACCAGATCTCACTTACAATCAGAGTTTAAATCCCTTAAACTGAACCAAAACAATTCAGTCCACACGATCTGACTTAAGTAAGCCATATCATCAAATTGTGCGACCCTAAGGGTTTCCTTTAAATGTCGGTAACGATAACTTATGTTATCACGATCAGTGAGGGGTATCTAGCAACACATCACTGTCTCCCGATATAAAGGAAAGAGTCTTCCAAGACTACACCCAAACCATAGCACAAGTGTGAATCCACTCACTGTCTCCCGATATAAAGGAAAGAGTCTTCCAAGACTACACCCAAACCATAGCACAAGTGTGAATCCACTTCACTAGACATACATGTTTCCTTTGCCACTGGATGTTCTTATTGGACATGCGTGTCAAGCTTGTAACTCCAATATGATGAGGATGATTAGATCAGATGAACATAGTCATCTGGGTATGGCCATACACTTTCTCAATCATCTCATCCAGGGGGCCCCTTTAGAACATCACACTCCAAACTAGGAGACGGCAATCCTTTATCTATCACTAGTGTCCTAACCTGACTCATGATCATTATCCAAGATAGTCTATAACCATTATGTTTCAAATGATATTGAACTACCTCAAAACAATGACAATCATCATTTAGAAACACAAGTGATCTCAAGTCAGAGGAAGTATGCCACTTGTTTGCATACAAGGATTATTCACATTGTGACAAGCAATTGAACATCCTAGTAGGGTCTGTCCAGTACATCCAATGTACCTATGAGTCTACATCTTATTCCATGCTCGAAGCATCCTATAAGATTAGAACACATATTAGTCTCAATCATATCAAGGCTGTCTCATGTTCACCAAGATATCTCGACTAAGGACTTAACTGCATGTCAGCCAAGCTGAACAGCATTGAGACATTATTCAGAAGTATACATATGACAGCAGATAATGCAACAACATGAATAACAACCATTGCCTTTATAAACATGAAGTTTATACATGATACTGATACAATCCCGAGGCCTCAAACATTAGCCTTAAGGGCATACCCCAACAATCTCCCACTTGCACTTAATCTAATGGTTGAGATATCTCAAACCCATATTATTACAGTGCTTCTCATGCTTCTGCTGCGCCAGAGGCTTTGTAAGCGGGTCAGCCAGATTGTCATCTGTATGAACCTTGCAGATTTTGATCTCGCCTCGATCAATGATCTCCCGGATCAAGTGAAACCGTCTCTGTATGTGCTTGGACTTCTGGTGCGACCGTGGTTCCTTTGCTTGTGCGATTGCTCCAGTGTTATCACAGAAGATAACCAAAGGATCTGCACTCGAAGGAATAACACCAAGTTCCTGAACGAACTTACGAATCCACACTGCCTCCTTAGATGCTTCTGAGGCTGCAACATACTCGGCTTTTGTTGTAGAATCAGCAACAATAGATTGTTTGAAACTTTTCCACACCACCACACCTCCATTCAAGCTAAAAACATAGCCTGATTGCGATCGGAAATCATCCTGGTCAGATTGGAATGAAGCGTCAGTATATCCTTCAATACTGAGTTCTTCCTGACCACCATACACCAAGAACATATCTTTGGTCCTCCGAAGATATTTCAAAATGTTCTTGACTGCAATCCAGTGCGCCTGACCTGGATTACTTTGGAATCGACTGGTCACGCTTAACCCGTAAGCGACGTCTGGGCGAGTACACAACATCGCATACATAATGGACCCAATAGCCGAAGCATAAGGCGTATTGTACATTTCATCTTTCTCAGTCTGTGTTTGCGGACACTGACTCTTCGAAAGATTCAGACCATGTCTGACTGGAAGATATCCTCTTTTAGAATTCTCTAAATGGAATCTCTCCAGGACTTTATCGATGTAAGTACTCTAGCACAGCCCGAGAAGCCTCTTAGATCTATCTCTGTAGATCTTCACACCTAATACATAGGCTGCTTCTCCTAGATCTTTCATCTGGAAACATTTTCTTAACCATGCCTTAACCGCATGTAGTTTAGGAATATCGTTTCCAATGATTAAGATATCATCGACGTAGAGGACTAGGAATGTAATTACGCTCCCACTAAACCTCTTATATACACACGGGTCATCTTCATTCTTGATGAAACCAAATTCACAGATTGATTCATCAAAACGAATGTTCCAGCTTCTTGATGCTTGCTTAAGTCCATAAATGGACTTCTTTAACTTGCATATTTTATGACGATCTGATGGATTAGTGAAACCTTCAGGTTGTGTCATATACACATCCTGATCCAGATTTCCATTAAGGAAAGCGGTCTTCACATCCATTTGCCAGATCTCATAATCATAATATGCTGCTATTGCGAGAATGATCCGAATAGACTTGAACATGGCTACAGGAGAGAAAGTTTCATCATAATCTATCCCGTAGATTTGTTTGAAACCTTTCGCAACTAGCCTGCCTTTATAGGTAACCACGTTACCATCCATGTCTATCTTCTTCTTGAAGATCCATTTACAGCCTATCGGGATTACTCCCGGAGGCGGATCAACCAAATCCCAGACTTGGTTATCTGACATGGAGTCCATCTCGGCTCGCATAGCTTCAAGCCATCTCGCTGATTCCGGTCCACTGACCGCATCCGCATAAGTGAGGGGTTCATCACGATCAATGATGTAGACTCCGTCATAGCGCTCAGGCTGTCGACGGATCCTTCCCGATCTTCGCGGTTCCCGTGATATCTGAGCCTCAGGTTGTTCAATAACCTGTTCTACTGGCTCATGCTCATCCAACTGTGCTTGACTACTTTGTCCTTCCTCTGGATTCTCATCCAGCTTTATTTCTCTCCCACTGGCCTCTTGCAGAAGAAATTCCTTCTCAAGAAAAATAGCCGTCCGAGCAACAAATACTTTGTTCTCTTTGGGGTCGTAGAAATAATAACCCTTAGTTTCCTTAGGCTAACCGACAAAGATGCATTTCTCAGATCTGCTCTCTAGTTTCCCAGAGGCGAGCTTTTTGACATAAGCCTCGCAACCCCAGATCTTAATAAATGTCAGGCTCGGCTGTTTCCCATACCATAACTCATATGGAGTCTTTGAAACTGCCTTGGATGGCACTCGGTTTAGTACCTTTGCAGCTGTTTCCAGTGCAAATCCCCAAAAGGAGTAAGGTAGAGTAGCCTGACTCATCATTGAACGAACCATATCCAATAAGGTTCTGTTCCTCCTCTCGGACACACCATTCCATTGCGGTGTTCCTGGCGGAGTAAGCTGTGAGACAATCCCACACTGCTTCAGATAGTCAGTAAACTCTCGACTTAGGTATTCTCCACCTCGATCTGAGCGAAGTGCCTTGATATTTCGGCCTAGCTGATTTTGCACTTCATTTTTGAACTCTTTGAACTTGTCAAAAGATTCACTCTTATGTCTCATTAGATAGACATACCCGTATCTACTGAAATCATCAGTAAAGGTAATGAAGTATGAATAACCACCTCTGGCATGTTTACTAAATGGCCCACACACATCACTGTGAATGAGGTCAAGTAAACCTGAAGCCCTTTGACCTTTGTTAGGAAAAGGAGCTTTCGTCATTTTACCCATTAAACAAGCTTTGCATGTATCAAGCTCCTCATAGGAGAATGATCCCAGCAGTCCATGATCATGCAACCGCTTAATGCGTTTCTCGTTAATATGGCCTAAACGACTATGCCATAGCAAGGTGCTGTCATCAGCATACTTGGCTTTCTTATTATCAATATTTTGTATAGAATATTCCATGTCCAACATGAATAACCCATTGTTAATTGATCCAGTAGCATAAACAATATTATCATAAGAAATAACACACTTTGAAATATTGCATTCAAAGGAAAACCCTTTCCTGACAAGAGCAGGAATAGAGATAATATTTTTCGTTATGCTAGGTACAAAATAACAATTGTTCAATTCTAATACAAGTCTAGATGGTAATGAGATGTGATATTCTCCTACAGCAACAACAGCAACCCGTGCCCCGTTTCCAACTCGTAGGTCCACCTCATGCTGTCCCACCTGTCTTCTTCTCTTGAGTTCCTGTACATTTGAACAAATGTGAACTCCACATGCAGTGTCCAACACCCATGATTTAGAAGAAGAAACCATGACTTCAGTCACGAAAATACCTGAGCCAGAAGCAAAACTTCCCTTCTTGTCTCCCTGGAGCGCTTTACAGTCCTTTTTCCAGTGACCCAGCTGGCCACAGTGGAAACATCTGTATTCCTTCGACCGCTTAACCTTTTGTTTCAGAGCCTTGTTGTAGCTCTTGACAGGGGCTTTGCCCTTCTTCCCTTTCTTCTTGTTCCTTGAAGGAACCATCAAGACAGAGGTTGAAGGCTTTCCCTTTAGAGTCAACTCTGTAGTCAAGAGCATGTTCAGTAACTCTGCCGGGGTACAGTCGATCTTGTTCATATTAAAGTTAATAATGAACGGATGGAAAGAGGTCGGGAGAGACTGCAATATGATGTCTACAGCAAGCTCCTGATTGATGGTATGTCCCAGTTTCTCTAGAGCCTCCTTGTACCCAATCATCTTGAGTACGTGAGCTCCCACTGGACTCCCTTCAGCCAGTTTGCTCTGAAAGAAAAGTTTAGTCAAATTGTAGCGTTCAGTCCTAGCCTGTGCAGCATACAGCAGCTTGAGGTTTGCTATAATTTGTATAGCAGATAGATCCTCATGCTGACGCTGCCGCTCTGGCGTCATAGACGCAAGCATCAGGCAAGCGACATCAATGCTATCATTGACATGCTTTTCATAGGCTTCCCGAACCGCCCTTGCGGCGTTGGCAGCGGGTTGAGGCGGTATAGCCGTCTCGAGGACATACAGCTTCCTCTCTGCCTTAAGAACAATCTTAAGGTGTCTGTACCAGTCTGAGAAGTTTGGTCCAGCAAACTTCTCCCTTTCCAGTAGGGATCGCACATTGAAATTCGTGGTGTTCGTTGCTGCAGTAATCTACAACAATGCAAGAACAGCAAGGTCAGTATCAATGTTTAGAATCAATCCAGGACTTAAGAAAGATTCTTTTCTCACTATTTTATCTGACTGAAAAATCCATTAAACAATCCGAAAGAGTAACGCTCTTTTAGTGAGATGGGATCCAGATTTCATACTTGGTCTCCGCGTCCCGCTCAGGCGAGATAAGATGCACAGAGAGTACAAGCACTAATTTCTGGTAGGCAATGCCTGCCAATCGCCAACCCGTGCGATTCCCCTTCATCTGGGCAATCCAGCAGACTGTGCCAACTGAGTTGGTACAACACAGTCTCTGATCCCACAGATGGCTGCCTCCATATAGCTCACATATGCTCAGTATGTAGCCTACATGGTCAAGCTGACCTGACCTACTCCCTGGACCACCACGTGCTATGCTGAGCAACGAGAAGCAATAAATCCCTTCTCTATAACACGCAGGTGTAATCACACACCGTCTGAAGATAGATGGGCGTGCCCACTGAGTGGGTACAACATGGCCCCAACGATAGTCAGAACAGTGAGGTTTCGCGTCAAAAGGCTTACGTGCTTGATATTTTAGTGTTGGATTTTAACGATCTTTTATCTTCTTAACTATCATGCATAACCTATGGCGATAGCAGAAGATTAAATCATGCAGTTCTAATTATATAAACAATAAGTAGAAAGCATGCTGATCTTATGTGGTAAAGGCCCATTAAACCTAAGTAAGACCTTAATTTAACTTAAGTCTTCACTTGAGCTCTTCATGGGTCTTTTGCCTTCTCATCTGGCCTAACCCAGGGCCCGAGCGCCCACTGCAGCTCAGGTGCGCCCACCAGGTAAATGCGCCTGTCCCAGAGTCGAACCCTGGACCTCCCACCTGGTTAAGCCTCAAGCTGCATGCGCCTCTGCCATGTGTGCTCTGTGCTCTTGTCTGATAAAATTACAATTTAATCTATCTAGACAAGATTGACTCGTAGGTCAATTACACTTTATAAATTAAATAACATGTGATGCGCAGATCACAATAAAAATTAATTTACAATTTTAATTCCAAGCACGCAGGCCCCAGCACAGCACACATTAATTAGGCAGCCCACATAAGATTAAATAAACAAGCATCATGGCATCCAACCAACATGTGATCCAAATAAGAAAATAAAATTTTTGAAAACCCATTGTCATCAATTTTAATTTTCTTATGTGCCTTACTACCTTACAACGGTCCATTACTAGGGATCCACTCATCAGACCTAGTCTTATCCACTGCCCTTGCATGCACCAAGTCCTAACTGACTTGAGTCGACCTAATGGTCAACCATGCATGCGCTGGGCTGAACAACCCTCATGAGTTCTGGCAAGCGGGTGTGACCCCGGGCCTAACTCATACGCGTTCACTGGTTGTCTCAACCAGACATCGCTACACGCCTGTCTGCAGTCGACCTATAGCCACCTTGTGCTTGCGCACAGATGCCATCTGGTCGACCCATCTAGGCTGTCAGATGGTCTGATCAGACTGTTTGGATCTTAACTAGGTGATGACTTCAACCCTACTAACCCGTCTAAGGGTTTATAGCAAGCGCTTAGATCTAAGTGAGGCGCGCAAGTGATTAAGTTTTTTAAGAAAAACTACAACATTCAACATGCGCAACTATGTAAGCATCAAACATGCGCCAACATAAAATATATTCAACTAGTAGTTTCGCATGAAGAGAAAACTTAGATCTATGCATAAACGCATACATGGATCACCTTCAGCAATCATATGAACATATATAAACCAATGCTCTGATACCAATTGAAAGCCCCCTAAATCTAAGGGGGGGACGAAACCCTAATAGGAGGCGCATATAAAATTCGCAAGGAAGCAAGGGTTTCTTAAAGATCTTTTACATGCCATATGATCAACTATCAAATGATTGAATAGATCAAGAAGAAGATCATACCATAGCCATTGATTCGAATGGCGTCTTGGAAGAAGATGGCGAAAGGGCTCTCCTCCAAAGGTGACGCACACAAGAGGATGATGACTACTCCTTGTGTTCCTTGTGCTAGCAAGGTTCTCCAAGTGCCCTTATCGTATGGAAGGGATGAGATCTACACTTCTTGGCCGAATCCTCTCTTGTCGTCAACCTTCACCACACAAGAGTGAGTCTTTGAGAGCAAGGGGCGAGAGACGAGAATAGAGAAGCGTTGCACTCGAACGTGGAGGCGTTTTCCACTTTGGAAAACCGAATTTCCAAAAATAGCAAATGCTTCAATACATGCGTTATGCGTTCACTCCAAGTGAACCGAACGCTCATCCCTCTAAATTGAACCATGCGCTCATACATGAGCCGGTTCAATTTGGATTTGGTTCAAGGACCAAATCAAGCCAAGCCTTGGTCCAGATCACCTTAAACCCTAAGATTCAAGATCTGACCGTTCATCTCTTGATGCTTCTGATCTGACCAATCTAGCATCAATTCTCTCGATCGAAGCTTACCGATCTCAAGCCCTAATCAATCAAACATGATCAGACCAGATCTCACTTACAATCAGAGTTTAAATCCCTTAAACTGAACCAAAACAATTCAGTCCACACGATCTGACTTAAGTAAGCCATATCATCAAATTGTGCGACCCTAAGGGTTTCCTTTAAATGTCGGTAACGATAACTTACGTTATCACGATCAGTGAGGGGTATCTAGCAACACATCACTGTCTCCCGATATAAAGGAAAGAGTCTTCCAAGAGTACACCCAAACCATAGCACAAGTGTGAATCCACTTCACTAGACATACATGTTTCCTTTGCCACTGGATGTTCTTATTGGACATGCGTGTCAAGCTTGTAACTCCAATATGATGAGGATGATTAGATCAGATGAACATAGTCATTTGGGTATGGCCATACACTTTCTCAATCATCTCATCCAGGGGGCCCCTTTAGAACATCACACTCCAAACTAGGAGACGGCAATCCTTTATCTATCACTAGTGTCCTAACCTGACTCATGATCATTATCCAAGATAGTCTATAACCATTATGTTTCAAATGATATTGAACTACCTCAAAACAATGACAATCATCATTTAGAAACACAAGTGATCTCAAGTCAGAGGAAGTATGCCACTTGTTTGCATACAAGGATTATTCACATTATGACAAGCAATTGAACATCCTAGTAGGGTCTGTCCAGTACATCCAATGTACCTATGAGTCTACATCTTATTCCATGCTCGAAGCATCCTATAAGATTAGAACACATATTAGTCTCAATCATATCAATGCTGTCTCATGTTCACCAAGATATCTCGACTAAGGACTTAACTGCATGTCAGCCAAGCTGAACAGCATTGAGACATTATTCAGAAGTATACATATGACAGCAGATAATGCAACAACATGAATAACAACCATTGCCTTTATAAACATGAAGTTTATACATGATACTGATACAATCCCGAGGCCTCAAACATTAGCCTTAAGGGCATACCCCAACACTTCTCTGTGGTTGAATAATTTATCTGTCTATCGTCCAATGTTTGGCTCGCATATTATATAGCTTGCAATCTCTTCTCTTTGCGTTGTCCAAGAACAGCCCCTATGGCATGGTCGCTGGCATCACACATCAACTCAAAAGGAAGCGACCAATCAGGTGGTCGAATTATTTGTGCTGTGGTAACAGCCTTCTTGAGTTTCTAAAAAGCAATCATACTATTCTCATCAAAAATAAAAGGAACATCCTTACCAAGTAATAAAGTAAGAGGTCTAGCAATTTTCAAAAAATGTTTAACAAAGCGTCTATAAAAACCAGCATGACCAAGAAAACTCCTAACTCCCTTAACAGAAGATGGTGGTGGCAATTTTTCAATCACCTTTAACTTTGCCCTATCTACTTCAATACCACGGCTAGAAATCAAGTGCCCTAGAACAATACCTTCATTAACCATAAAGTGACACTTTTCCCAATTTAAAACCAAATTAAACTCTTCACAAATTGTAACACACGTGATAGATTAGATAGGTAAATATTAAAATTGGAACCATATAAGGAAAAATCGTCCACAAACACATCCATAATTTCCTCAATAAGATACCTACCGGATGTCGTACAGGAAGTGGGCTTAAGATCTCCAATGTCCAACTTCTTACAAATAGAGTGTGGCATCAAGCTGACACTAACTCTTAGATCACACAAAGCACGGTCAATAGATATATCACCAATCAAACAAGGAATAGAAAAACTCCTTGAATCCTTAAGCTTCGGTGGCAATTTATTCTGAATTATTGCACTGCATTCTTCAGTGAGTGCGACCATTCCATGCTCTTCCAACTTCCTATTGTTGGATAATATCTCTTTCAAGAACTTGGCATGTGAAGGCATCTATGATAACGCATCAGTGAAAGGTATATTAATATAAAGCTTTTTAAGTACCTCTAAAATTTTCCCAAATTGTTTGTCAAGTTTAGCCTTTTCCAATCTCTGAAGGAAAGATACTAGCGGTTTGTAGGGAGGTCGGGGTACATAAACTACTTTCGGCTCCCTATCTTGCAAAGATGTGTCGCCATTATTTCCCTCTTCCTCTATGGACTCAAAATTCTACACCTCTTTGTCTTGTATTGTATCTGGTGCTCATGGCTCTTCTAATTGTTTCCCACTGCATGTGATAATGGCATTGCAGTGCTCAAGTGGGTTTACCTCTAGTTTCCCCAGTAGTCTACCTATAGGCCTGCTGAGCTACCTAAGTTTCCAACATCTTTTGATGGGTCTTCATAGATTGCATCTCAAAAATCAGATTCTTGATAGACTCACCAACATATCTAAATTCTTGCCTGAAATAATCTAATTGATGTATGGAATTGTCATTATGCTTGGTCTGTGTGGCAATAAATGTCTCCATCAAAAATTCCAGGTTCGACTTATGAGGAGCTTAAGGTTGAGGTTGGTTGTACTGTCTTTGCTGAAAGCTAGAGGGCAGTCAATTATTACACTGAGGTGCTTGGTTTTGATTACTACTCTATGAAAGACTGAGATGGTTACTCCAACTAGGGCTATAAGTGCTTGAGTATGGCTCATTCTGAGGTCTTCCATTATAATTCCCAATTGTATACGCTTGTTTAGAGTCGCACTCACCTTGTGTAGAAGCTCCCAACTGACAATCCTGTGTATAATGTCATGCATTACCACAAATCTAATATGAAATAGCATTAAGAGTGACAAGATTAAGACTTAAAGAATTAATTTTACTAGTTAAAGAATCAACCATGGCGGCAAGCGAAGTGATAGCATCTAAGTCATACCTACCTGATGCCTTGGCCGATGGCCCTCTTTCACTTACCCATTGGCAATGATTCAAGGCCATTTCTTCAAACAAATTAATTGCATCATCCAGACTCTTGTTCATGATCGTCCCACTGGCGGTAGCATCAACTGTCATATGAGTATTATAATTCAATGCATTATAGAATATGTGAATGATTACCCACTTGTCGAGGCCGTAGTGTGGACACATTCTCTGAGGTTCTTTAAATCGGTCCCACGCCTCGTATAATGATTCTCCTTCTTTCCGGGCAAAGCTTGTGATCTGGTTCCTTATCTGTGCAGTTTTACTTGGGGGGAAGTATTTTGCTAGGAAAGCATTTAAAAGCTGCTCACAAGTCGTTATGGAACCTGGCTGATGAGAGTGAAGCCATGCACGAGCCCTATCCCTGAGAGAAAAAGCAAAGAGTCTGAGTCTCAAAGCATCATTAGAAACACCATTCATCTTTAATGTATCACAAGCCTCAAAGCATCATTAGAAATATAGAACGGTGCATATTAGGATCCTCGGATGGCAAGCCACCAAACCAGTTCTGTTGAACCATAGAAAGCAGGGATGGCTTGATTTCCAAATTGTTCGACTCTATGCTGGGGTGAGTAATACTAGAGTGAATCCCTTGCATATTTGGGGTTGCATAATCCCTCAAAGATCACTATTCTTTTGCCATCTTGGATTTTAAGATTTTCTTTGCTAATTGCTTTCTACGCAAGTGAAAAGTTCTCTTTGGTTCAGGATCTTCCTCAAAGAGCTTCCTGGAACACCTGGGCACCTGGGCATAAACAATTAACAAGTCAAACTGAAGATGGAAAATAGAGAATCAGTTCAAAGAAAGACTATGAATAAATAGAGTCAAATAACAAGTAAAAAGAAACATAAGTCTAGTCTGTCAATCCTTAGATTGAGTCAATATTCATGAAATTGGTCGCCAGCAACGCGCCAAAAACTTGAGGTGTTCCACGAGTGCACGGACAAATCAAAGTAAAAAAATATCAATCCCACAGGGACCAATGACCAAGTAATGACTCTACTTAAGATCTTTAGCTAGACAATTACGAAAAAGAGTGGTTTTTATCTTAACTAAACTGCAGAAAGAGTAAAACAGAATTTAGTTGTAATCAATTTGATGGAGGTTCAGGACTTCGGTTTCACCACACTATGTTTCATAACTTTTTATAATTAAAAGCATCTTAAGAAGGATTTACCATGTTGAAGGGGATTTATTTGCATGTACAGATTGCCACTTCTCAGCACTACAATCCGGTGTTTATCTGAATCAATCCCCTACTCTTGTGGTTATTGATTCGAAATAAACCCAATGAGTTCTTGATAAATCTAAACAAGCCCTCAAGCTGATTTGAACTACTATCGTGTTCAAATAAACTTGTCCAAAAATTATAAATCCGACGTTGCAATTCACCTCTCTATACTTCTTGCGACGTCTCAAAACATGCAAATTATGGCCAGTAATCAACATGTAATAAGCACAACAATTATTAAATCTAACACAAATTAATCACTTCATCAGAAGATAACAAGAGTCAAGTCTGTTGGGGTATGCCCTTAAGGCTAATGTTTGAGGCCTTTGGGATGATTTCAGTATCATGTATAAACTATGTATAAGTTTATAAAGGCAATGGTTGTTATTCAGGTTGTTACATTATCTGCTGCTGTTATGTATACTTCTGAATAATGTCTCAATGGTGTTCAGCTTGGCTGAGATTAGCATTGTCCTTACTCGAGATATCTTGGTGAACATGAGACAGCCTTGATATGATTGAGACTAATATGTGTTCCAATCTTATAGGGTGCTTCGAGCATGGAATAAGATGTAGACACATAGGTGCATTGGATGTACTGGACAGACCCTACTTAGGATATTCAATTGTTTGTCACAATGTGAATAATCCTTATATGCAAGCAAGTGGCATATTTCCTCTGACTTGAGATCGCTTGTGTTTCTAAATGATGATTGACATTGTCTTGAGGTAATTCAATATCATTTGAAATATAATGGTTATAGATTATCTTGGATAATGAGCATGAGTCATGTTAGGACACTAGTGATAGATATAGGATTGCCTCTCCTTGTTGGAGTGTGATGTTCTAAAGGGGCCCCCTGGATGAGATGATTGAGAAAGTATATGGCCATACCCAGATGACTATGTTCATCTGATCTAATCATTTTCATCATATTGGAATTACAGGCTTGACACGCTTGTCCAATGAGAACATCCAGTGGCAAAGGAAACATGTATGTCAAGTGAATTGGATTCACACTTGTGCTATGGTTTGGGTGTAGTCTTGGAAGACTCTTTCCTTCATATCGGGAGACAGTGATGTGTTGCTAGATACCCCTCTCTGATCGTGATAACGTAAGTTATCGTTACCGACATTGAAGGAAACCCTTAGGGTCGCACAATTTGATGATATGGCTTACTTATGTCAGATCCGTGTGGACTGAATGGTTTTGGTTCAGTTTAAAGGAGTTTAAACTCTGATTGGAAGTGAGATCTGGTCTGATCATGTTTGATTGATTAGGGCTTGAGATCGGTAAGCTTCGATCGAGAGAATTGATGCTTGATCGATGAGATCAAGAGCATCAAGAGATGTGTGGTTAGATCTTGAGCCATCTGGTTCATATGAGATCTAGACCATGGCTTGGTTTGATTTGGTCTTTGAACCAAATGCAATAGAACCGGTTCACATAAGTGAACGCATGGTTCAAAGTGAGAAGACGTTTTGGTTGGTTCGAAAACATGGGCGCATGGCTTGATGACTTTCTATTTTGGAAGCCATAAGGGTTCCCACGTTGGATAACGCCTCAACGCCTCCCTCTCTCTCGAATGAATGCTTCTCCTCTCGTGTGTGTGTCGAGGCTCCACGAAAGAGAAGAGGTAGAGAGTTTTCGCTTAGCCAAGAAGAAGAACATCTCATCTTCTCCTACACGTTGATGGACACCTTGGAACTTTGCTAGCATAAAGAAGAAAAGGGAGTAGCCATCGTCACCTTGTGTGCGACTGCTTTGGAGGAGAGCTGCTCGCCCTCTATATTCTTCCAAGTCGCCATCCAAATAATGGCCATGGTAACATCCTATCTTCTCATTGCAAGAACTAATAGTTGATCATATGTTCATGCCATGCGATCTTCATGAAACCCTTGTTTTCGCCCATGAAAAATTTTATATGCGCCTGAATTAGGGTTTCGCCCCCCCTTTCAAAGTCATGAAAACTGTTGGGGTATGCCCTTAAGGCTAATGTTTGAGGCCTTGGGATTATATCAGTATCATGTATAAACTCAATGTTTATAAAGGCAATGGTTGTTATTCAGGTTGTTGCATTATCTGCTGCCATATGTATACATCTGAATAATGTCTCAATGCTGTTTAGCTTGGCTGACATGCAGTATTGTCCTTAGTCGAGATATCTTGGTGAACATGAGACAACCTTGATATGATTGAGACTAATATGTGTTCTAATCTTATAGGATGCTTCGAGCATGGAATAAGATGTAGACTCATGGGTACATTGGATGTACTGGACAGACCCTACTTAGGATGTTCAATTGCTTGTCACAATGTGAATAATCCTTATATGCAAGCAAGTGGCATATTTCCTCTGACTTGAGATCACTTGTGTTTCTAAATGAGGATTGGCATTGTCTTGAGGTAGTTCAATATCATTTGAAATATAATGGTTATAGACTATCTTGGATAATGAGCATGAGTCATGTTAGGGCACTAGTGATAGATATAGGATTGCCTTCTCCTTGTTTGGAGTGTGATGTTCTAAAGGGGCCCCCTGGATGAGATGGTTGAGAAAGTGTATGGCCATACCCAGATGACTATGTTCATCTGATCTAACCAGTCTCATCATATTAGAGTTACAGGCTTGACATGCTTATCCAATAAGAACATCCAGTGGCAAAGGAAACAAGTATGCCTAGTGAATTGAATTCACACTTGTGTTATGGTTTGGGTGTAGTCTTGGAAGACTCTTTCCTTTATATCGGGAGACAGTGATGTGTTGCTAGATACCCCTCTCTGTTCGTGATAACGTAAGTTATCGTTACCGACATTTAAAGGAAACCCTTAGGGTCGCACAATTTGATGATATGGCTTACTTATGTCAGATCGTGTGGACTGAATTGTTTTGGTTCAGTTTAAAGGGATTTAAACTCTGATTGTAAGTGAGATCTGGTCTGATCATGTTTGATTGATTAGGGCTTGAGATTGGTAAGCTTCGATCGAGAGAACTGATGCTAGATCGATGAGATCAAAAGCATCAAGAGATGAATGGTTAGATCTTGAGCCTTTTTGGTTTTATATGATCTAGATCAAGTCTTGGTTTAATTTGGTCTTTGAACCAAATTCAATTGAACCGGTTCACTTAGAGTGAGCGCATGGTTCAAAGGGAGAATGAGTTGCGATCGTTCATATTGGGGTGAACGCATGAACGTATGAGGGCTTACTATATTTGGAAATTGGTTTTCCAATTCGAGAGTAACGCCTCCACGTTCGAGAATAACGCCTCACTCTCGCCCATCTTCTCCTCTTGACGCTCCTCTTTCGGTGTGGTGATTTTTCACGCAAACGAGAGGGAGTTCGACGAGCACCAAGACATCTCTCAATCTCCTTCACGCGATTAGCACACTTGGAGAGCTTTGCTAGCACAAGGATTGTAACATCCCGTTATCTTAACCCCATACAAGCAACACAAATCACAAAAGAAACAGGATGTGTCATACAAGATCGATTCATATGCTAGGTAAAACCGAGTTCAAGAAACACGATCTGAAAATTTCCAAAAATCCATACATACAATCTCCAAGAAACGCAATTCATAAAGGTACCTGCCACCACGCAATACTTGCACTAGACATATGCAAGTTACATGTATATCAAAACCGATTGCAAAAATACACATCAAACTGAAATTCAAAACAAAATCACAACGTCGATTCCATAAAGTTTCACAGTGATACCAAACACCGAAACCAGGCCAAAGCCCGCGGTGACACAAAAATCATAATATCAAAACCGCCACAACCGGCAACACAAGTTCACACGTAGTTTGGCCACAACTGGCAACCCAAGTTCATATAATTCGGCCACATCCGGCCTCAGTTAATTAAGCACAAAAGTTATACATCCAACCAGCATGGAGAATCACAATATCCGTATAACATGCTAACTCATGCAGTGCGCCCCTGTTCTACACCTGAAAACATTGAGGGGTGAGCTACACAGCCCAGTGAGTGGATAGTCTCAAACGACCATCCATAGCATACATTCAAAAATACAGGCAGATTATTTTAAAAATCTTTAACAGATTATCATATCAACATATAACAAAATTAAAGAACAAAACACATATGAACAATCAAGTATACACTGCCAAGACATCACACAATTGCCCCCATAGAGTAACTAAGGTTCTAGAGCTACACTCTAAACCACTGTACACATTAACCACTTAGTTAACCTAGTTGTCCAGCATATTCAGTAGTGACCATCATGGTCTAACCCGGCTTTGGCCTAAGCACTGGGAGAAGCCTGCATGCAACATATAGATGGACAGTGTATAGAATCAAGAGGTGGCCCCCGCCAGGTCACGACGTGGCACTTTGCTCTACTACACCCCATAACACAAAAAGATGTGTAGATTCAAGAGGTGGCCCCCGCCAGGTCATGACATGGCACTTTGCTCTACGACACCCCATAACACAAAAGAGTGATGACATCAAGAGGTGGCCCCCTGTCCGACCAAGACATGGCACTTTGCGTCAAAACTCATTCTCCCAAAGGGTTCCTACTGGACAATAGACACATCTTATATCTTATATCACAAAGGTGGACTCCTAAGTGTCAACTAGACTCTAGGATAGTCATCACAATAATCATATCGGGCAGGCTGAACATCAACCCCCATCACAATAATCATAACAGGCAGGCTGAACATCAACCCCCTTCACATATCACAATACAGGGCTGAAATATCCAACCCTTAACATATCACATATCAACTATCCCATTGAGCACACAGTTACACTTAGCCTTAGTCCTAACCATTCCATGATCACAACATATAATATTTGAAATCACATAACCACATAATATTCAAAATCACATAACCGCATAATATTCAAAATCACATAATCACATAACATTCAAAAAATCACATAATGTAGGGTAGTCCTTAGGTTTCATGCTGATCAATTCAGTGCAGCCTTGCTAAGTTATCACCCAAATTTCTCAAACAAAGATTCATGGTCATAAATAAACAAACATGACTCTTATAATATTATTAGCATTTATTAGGGCATCCATAAAAATCAACATAAGATTAAAATCCATGCTCTTACAATCTGGTTCACAAAACATCACATCTAGCCCACGGTTTCAAACATAATATCTATTTAAAACAAGATTCTCATGCTACCAAAAATCAATGATTTAATATTACCAAAATTCCCTATAAAATACCTAGTTAACAAGAATTTCATATACTCCCAATTCAATGGTTTAATGCTACCAAAATTCCCTATAAAAATACCTTAAATTTCAAGCTACAAGTTTCGGTTTTCATGGGATATACACCTATACAAATTTTCGGTTTTCATGAAGATACATCATAATTTGGTTTTTAGCATGATAAAATTTCCAACTTAAATAAAACCTTAGTTAACAAGGAGTCTTGAGTTTTCATGATAATTATACCATTGTAACTTTCGGTTTATAACAAAGAGAAGTCTTGAGTTTTCGGTTTTTAACATGGTAAAATTTCTAATCAATCTAATGCATCAATTAACACAACCAAATTGCTAGAAATCAATTAAGACACCCCACTCACCTCTTAAACCGAAAATCCTCCACACAAAAAATCGTCTAAAGCCTTGATGTCGCCCAAAGGATCTCCAAGAACTCGCCAAGGAAGCTTCTTCACCTCAAGGAAATTCGCCAAGGGAAGAAGATGAAGAAAATCACCTCAATAATTCCAAGAACACCAAGATCGCCTTCTTCCTCCTAGCCGTCGCCCAAGGTTTCTTCCAAGCCAACAATTTCGCCAAAAACTCTACCCTAGCCGAAAATTCCCACTTAACATTTCGGTTTTTAATTTTTTAACCCATTAACCAATTAATTCAAATAGGGTTTAATCCATTTAACTAACTAATTCAAATTTTAAATCTAATATCCATCTAACCCAATAACCCAATGGTTTAAGTGAACATCCAATAAGAATTTAAAATTACCATCCAATAAGCTAGTTAATTAATTAACATTAACATCCAAAAATCTTTAGTTAGTTAATTATTAACAACCAATACATAGAAAAATATCACAGTCAATAATTTTATTTAAATCAAAAATAATGCTTACCAGGACTTAAGATCCTTGGATCTTACATCCCTCCCTCCTTATAAAGCTTTAGTCCTCTAAAGCTCAGCATCCATATCATCAAAGAGATAAGCATAAAATTTCCTCATATCAGCTTCAGTCTCCCAAGTTGCCTCCTCAACCGACTAATTTCCCCAGATAACCTTTACCAAAGGTATAGTCTTGTTTCTCAGAACTTTAACCTTTCTATCCACAATCCGGAGAGGTCTTTCCTCAAAAGTCAAATCACTCTGAATCTGAAGAGGTTCTAGCTCTAACACATGAGATGGATCAGGATGATATTTCCTCAAAGCAGAAACATGGAACACATTATGCACATGATCCATAGCAGGAGGTAAAGCTAATCTGTAAGACATTGGACCAATTCTCTCAATAATGTCAAAAGGGCCTACAAACCTAGGGCTCAATTTGCCCTTTTTGCCAAACCTCATAACACCCTTAGTAGGTGATACCTTTAAGAAAACATGATCCCCTACCATAAACTCCAGGGAACGACGACGGTCATCAGCATAACTCTTCTGTCTGTCCCGAGCAATCTTCAATTTATCCTGAATCTCTCTGACCTTATCAGTAGTCTCCTGTACTGCATCAGATCTCAAAATCATTCTGTCACCAGTTTCCTCCCAACACAAGGGAGTCCTACACCTTCTCCCATACAAAGCTTCATAAGGAGCCATCTGAATACTGGAGTGGAAACTATTATTATAAGTGAACTCTATCAAAGATAGATCCCGGTTCCACTCAGAACTCCAATCAACCACATAAGCTCTCAATAAGTCTTCTAGAGTCTGGATAGTACGCTCCGTCTGGCCATCAGACTGAGGATGGTATGCTGTACTAAAACTCAACTTAGTACCCAAACCCTCCTGTAAACTCTTCCAAAATCTGGACAAAAACCGAGAGTCCCTATCAGACACAATATCAACCGGCACTCCATGCAGTCTGACTATCTCATCAATGTACAATCTGGCCAGTCTCTCTAAAGAATAAGTCATCTTAATCGGAAGGAAATGGGCTGATTTAGTGAGTCTATCAACAATCACCCAGATAGCATCATGACCCAATTTGGTTCTAGGCAAACCACACACAAAATCCATACTGATGCATTCCCACTTCCACTCAGGAATAGGAAGGGGCTGCAACAAACCACCAGGCTTCTGGTGTTCAGCCTTTACAGTCTGACAAGTTAAACACCTAGAGACAAAATCGATTACCTCTTTCTTCATACCCGGCCACCAAAAATTTTTCTTGAGGTCCTGATACATTTTAGTCACGCCAGGATGTAGAGAATATTTGGAGTTATGGCTGTCCTCCAATATTTCTTTCCTCAAGCTCGGTTCCTCAGGGACACATACCCTTCCACGAAACCGAAGAATACCATCATCAGACAAGCTAAAATCCTGAACTGCTCCATCAACCAAACTATCCCTGATCTGAACTAATCTCAGATCCACAGACTGCTGATCTCTGATCTTCTGCAACAAAGCAGACTGTACTCTGAGAAAAGCCACATAACCCGACTGAACTCTAGGAGAAACACTGATCTTGAGATCGCTAAACTCCTGCAGCAACTGCCACTCACTGACCCGTAGTGCTGCTACTGAAGTAACTGGATGTCTGCTCAGTGCATCCGCCACCACATTGGCCTTTCCAGCCTGATACTGAATAGAGAAGTCATAGTCTTTGATCAACTCCATCCATCTTCTCTGTCTCATGTTTAACTCCTTCTGAGTGAAGATGTACTTGAGACTCTGGTGATCAGTGAACAGATCAAACTCCTGACCCAACAAATAGTGACGCCATATCTTCAAAGCAAAGACTACGGCCGCCAACTCTAAATCATGAGTAGGGTAGTTCAATTCATACTCCTTCAGTTGTCTCGAAGCATAGGCTACTACAGAACCCTTCTGCATCAAGACACAACCCAACCCTTTGCCTGAAGCATCCGTATAAACAGTAAACCTTTCCCCATCACTAGGAATAATGAGGATCGGTGTACTAGTCAACCTCCTCTTCAGCTCTTGAAAGCTCTCTTCACACTTGTCATCCCAAATAAACTTGGCCTCCATTCTGGTCAATTTAGTTAAAGGACCCGCCAGCTTGGAAAATCCCTCAACAAACCTCCGGTAGTAACCTGCTAAACCCAAGAAACTTCTGATCTCAGTAGCGCTAGTCGGTCTTCCCCAATTAAGAATGGCTTGCACTTTAACTGGATCCACCGACACCCCTTGACCAGAAATCACATGCCCAAGGAAACTGATCTTCTCTAGCCAGAACTCACACTTACTAGCCTTGGCAAATAATCGGTTCTTCCTCAGAACCTCCAGCACTCTGCGCAAGTCACTGACATGATCTGAAGTAGTCCGAGAGTATACCAAGATATCATCTATAAAGACTACCACACAAGAGTCAAGCAAATCATGGAATACCCTGTTCATCAAATCCATGAAGATAGCAGGTGCATTCGTCAGTCCAAAAGGCATAACTAAAAATTCAAAATGCCCATACCTGGTCCTGAAAGCAGTCTTAAATATATCCTCATCCTTGACTCTAAGCTGGTAATACCCTGATCTCAGATCAATCTTAGAGAACACTGTCGCTCCCTGTAATTGATCAAATAGATCATCAATTCTGGGAAGAGGATACTTATTCTTGATAGTCACTTGGTTCAGTTGCCTGTAGTCTATACACATCCTCAGGGTTCCATCTTTCTTCTTTACAAACAGCACTGGCGCTCCCCAGGGAGAAGCACTAGGCCGAATGTACCCTTTCTCTAGCAATTCCTCCAGTTGTTTCTTAAGTTCAGCCAACTCTGAGGTAGCCATGCGGTAAGGAGCTCTGGAGATAGGTGCCGTACCTGGCGCCAACTCAATGCCAAACTCTACCTCTCGAATTGGTGGCAAGCCTGAAAATTCCTCAGAGAACACATCAGGAAACTCTTTCACCACCGCCATCTGAGTCAAATCAGAAGTAGAATCATCCTGCACCTTAACATGCGCAAGGTAACCCTTACACCCACTAGCAAGTAACTTTCTGGCCTGCAGAAAAGATATTACATGTGGTCCTTGGTCTGACACTAGACCTCTCACAAAAATCTGATTCCCATCTAGCAGATTTAAAGTGATTACTTTCTCAAAGCAATCCACAGTGGCATGATGTGAAGACAACCAATCCATTCCTAAGATGACATCATAATCTTGCATGTCTAAGAGGATTAGATCTACCAGAAACTCATAACCCTCTACATGCACTACACAATTAGCACAAACAGTATCTGTAGATAATGACTTTCCTAAGGGAGTACTGACAGACACAACATAATCTAGCATCTTAGGTACAACAGGTAAACATGCAGCAAATCTAACAGATACAAAAGACAGATTTGCACCAGGGTCAAATAAGATACGAGCTAACTGATCAAATACAAATAAGGTACCTTCCACGACGGATCGGGAAGCTCGTGTGTCCTTCTCAGCCACAGCATAAACTCGTGTCTGGACTGTAGGCTTCTCTGCGCCTCTATTCTGTATCTCAGGCTCTTTGCAGTCTTTGACCATGTGCCCTGGTTTCTTACATCTGAAGCATACACCATTCTTCTTATAACAATCCTTCACCAGATGTCCCTTGATCCCACAATAATTACAAGTCCTATCCTCTGTGATACTGTTCTTTACATCTCTGACATCCCTGAACTGCTGCGGTGCATCCCTGAACTGCTGCGGTGCCTTGTAAGAGTAAGGCTTATACCTGCTCTTCTTGTAATCCTTATGCTTGGGGTACTTCTTACCCTTGCCGCCAATGCCATACTGAGGAGCTGCCGTCTCAGCTGCAGGAACCACGGTCACGGCAACATGAGAACTCCTCTCAGATATGTATCTCTCAATGGTGCGTGCTCGCCCAACAGTCTCAACATAAGTCTCCAAATGCTGAGCACCAACCTGCTCCCGAATGTCCCATCTGAGACCTCTAAGAAACTTAGTAGCCCTTCTCTTTTCAGTGTTTATCAGGTGAGGGGCATACTTTCCCAACTTAGTGAACTGCAATTCATACTGGTCTACTGTCATATCACCCTGCTCCAGGTGAATAAATGCCACCTCTCGGTCCTCCACCAAGCTATCAGGGAAGTACTTCTCATTAAATTGAGACAAGAAATAGGGCCAATCTACTGTCTCATGTTTTTCCTCAGCAAGTCTCACCACGCCCTTCCACCACTCATCTGCGTCACCACGCATCATATAGGTGGTCAGACATAACTTGTCTTCGTCCGAGCACCGCATGACTTGGAAAATCTTTTCCAAGCACAACTGCCAGTTCTCGGCAGTACTGGATTCTGAGCCCCCATAAAAAGAACTAGGACCCAGTTTCTGGAATTCACTCACAAGTGAGGCATAGCGCCGGTGAGCTCCCTCCTGAGAGTCATCCCCCACCGCCCGGGTAGTAGTCTGGGGTCTCTCCTGAGTCAGCTGCTGCAAAAGCTGCTATTGTGCCTCTTGATGCTGAGTCTGTTGTTGCTGCAGCATCTGAGCTTGCCTCTCTATCATGGCACCTTGTTGCTGTACCATGCCAGTCAGAGCCTCAATAGTTCTCGAGAGATTCGAAGGCTGCTCATCCTCGCCACTAGCATTTCCTCTGGTTCGCACCATCTTAAATTCCTACACACACATGCCGTAGTCAGGAAAACAAACATAAACCTATCAGGTGTCTAGCAATACACAAACATGTTTTCCCCCCGAACTAAGTTTTAGCTAGCCAACTCCTATGATACCATTCTGTAACATCCCGTTATCTTAACCCCATACAAGCAACACAAATCACAAAAGAAACAGGATGTGTCATACAAGATCGATTCATATGCTAGGTAAAACCGAGTTCAAGAAACACGATCTGAAAATTTCCAAAAATCCATACATACAATCTCCAAGAAACGCAATTCATAAAGGTACCTGCCACCATGCAATACTTGCACTAGACATATGCAAGTTACATGTATATCAAAACCGATTGCAAAAATACACATCAAACTGAAATTCAAAACAAAATCACAACGTCGATTCCATAAAGTTTCACAGTGATACCAAACACCGAAACCAGGCCAAAGCCCGCGGTGACACAAAAATCATAATATCAAAACCGCCACAACCGGCAACACAAGTTCACACGTAGTTTGGCCACAACTGGCAACCCAAGTTCATATAATTCGGCCAGATCCGGCCTCAGTTAATTAAGCACAAAAGTTATACATCCAACCAGCATGGAGAATCACAATATCCGTATAACATGCTAACTCATGCAGTGCACCCCTGTTCTACACCTGAAAACATTGAGGGGTGAGCTACACAGCCCAGTGAGTGGATAGTCTCAAACGACCATCCATAGCATACATTCAAAAATACAGGCAGATTATTTTAAAAATCTTTAACAGATTATCATATCAACATATAACAAAATTAAAGAACAAAACACATATGAACAATCAAGTATACACTGCCAAGACATCACACAATTGCCCCCATAGAGTAACTAAGGTTCTAGAGCTACACTCTAAACCACTGTACACATTAACCACTTAGTTAACCTAGTTGTCCAGCATATTCAGTAGTGACCATCATGGTCTAACCCGGCTTTGGCCTAAGCACTGGGAGAAGCCTGCATGCAACATATAGATGGACAGTGTATAGAATCAAGAGGTGGCCCCCGCCAGGTCACGACGTGGCACTTTGCTCTACTACACCCCATAACACAAAAAGATGTGTAGATTCAAGAGGTGGCCCCCGCCAGGTCATGATGTGGCACTTTGCTCTACGACACCCCATAACACAAAAGAGTGATGACATCAAGAGGTGGCCCCCTGTCCGACCAAGACATGGCACTTTGCGTCAAAACTCATTCTCCCAAAGGGTTCCTACTGGACAACAGACACATCTTATATCTTATATCACAAAGGTGGACTCCTAAGTGTCAACTAGACTCTAGGATAGTCATCACAATAATCATATCGGGCAGGCTGAACATCAACCCCCATCACAATAATCATAACAGGCAGGCTGAACATCAACCCCCTTCACATATCACAATACAGGGCTGAAATATCCAACCCTTAACATATCACATATCAACTATCCCATTGAGCACACAGTTACACTTAGCCTTAGTCCTAACCATTCCATGATCACAACATATAATATTTGAAATCACATAACCACATAATATTCAAAATCACATAACTGCATAATATTCAAAATCACATAATCACATAACATTCAAAAAATCACATAATGTAGGGTAGTCCTTAGGTTTCATGCTGATCAATTCAGTGCAGCCTTGCTAAGTTATCACCCAAATTTCTCAAACAAAGATTCATGGTCATAAATAAACAAACATGACTCTTATAATATTATTAGCATTTATTAGGGCATCCATAAAAATCAACATAAGATTAAAATCCATGCTCTTACAATCTGGTTCACAAAACATCACATCTAGCCCACGGTTTCAAACATAATATCTATTTAAAACAAGATTCTCATGCTACCAAAAATCAATGATTTAATATTACCAAAATTCCCTATAAAATACCTAGTTAACAAGAATTTCATATACTCCCAATTCAATGGTTTAATGCTACCAAAATTCCCTATAAAAATACCTTAAATTTCAAGCTACAAGTTTCGGTTTTCATGGGATATACACCTATACAAATTTTCGGTTTTCATGAAGATACATCATAATTTGGTTTTTAGCATGATAAAATTTCCAACTTAAATAAAACCTTAGTTAACAAGGAGTCTTGAGTTTTCATGATAATTATACCATTGTAACTTTCGGTTTATAACAAAGAGAAGTCTTGAGTTTTCGTTTTTTAACATGGTAAAATTTCTAATCAATCTAATGCATCAATTAACACAACCAAATTGCTAGAAATCAATTAAGACACCCCACTCACCTCTTAAACCGAAAATCCTCCACACAAAAAATCGTCTAAAGCCTTGATGTCGCCCAAAGGATCTCCAAGAACTCGCCAAGGAAGCTTCTTCACCTCAAGGAAATTCGCCAAGGGAAGAAGATGAAGAAAATCACCTCAATAATTCCAAGAACACCAAGATCGCCTTCTTCCTCCTAGCCGTCGCCCAAGGTTTCTTCCAAGCCAACAATTTCGCCAAAAACTCTACCCTAGCCGAAAATTCCCACTTAACATTTCGGTTTTTAATTTTTTAACCCATTAACCAATTAATTCAAATAGGGTTTAATCCATTTAACTAACTAATTCAAATTTTAAATCTAATATCCATCTAACCCAATAACCCAATGGTTTAAGTGAACATCCAATAAGAATTTAAAATTACCATCCAATAAGCTAGTTAATTAATTAACATTAACATCCAAAAATCTCTAGTTAGTTAATTATTAACAACCAATACATAGAAAAATATCACAGTCAATAATTTTATTTAAATCAAAAATAATGCTTACCAGGACTTAAGATCCTTGGATCTTACAAGGATCGACAAGGAGTAGGCGATCAATCATCTTGTGTGCGCACGCTTTGGAGGAGAGCCACTTGGTTCTCTGCTTCCAAATCGCCATCCACTCATGGCTATGGTATGATTTTGTTTTGATCTATACAATCTTCAAGTTGATCATATATTCATGCATGCGATGCTAGGAAACCCTAGATTCCGCCCATGCAAATGTTTATATGCGCATGCCTTAGGGTTTCACCCCCTTTCAATTGGTATCAGAGCAGGTTTCTGTATGAATCATATGATTGCTTTGTGTGATCCATGTTTGCGATAAGTAGATCTAAAATAATGATCATGCCGAAAACTACATGCTTGTATGCTTTTACTTTTGGTGGCGCATGATTCATGTTGGCGCTTGTTGAAGTTGTTTTTACCAAAACTTAACATATTGCGCGCATCCACTTTGATCTATAAGCACCTACTTGAAAAACTTAGACGGGTTATTAGGGTTGAAGTCATCAGTCTAGTCTAGACCCAACAGTCTGATCAGACCATCTGACAGCCTAGATGGGTTGACCAGATAGCACCTATGCGCAAGCATGAGGTGGCTATAGGTCGACTGCAGAAAGGCGTGTAGCGATGTCTGATCGAGGCGACCAATGAACGATCATGATTAAGGCCCGGGGTCACACCCGCTTGCCAGAAATCATGAGGGACGTTCAGCCCTTAAGGCATGCATAGTTGACCACTAGGTCGACTCAAGTCGGTTATGACTTGGTGCATGCAAGGGCAGTGGGTCTGACTAGGTCTGATGAGTGGATCCCTATTAATGGACCGTTGTAAGGTAGTAGGGCACATAAGGAAATAAAATTGATGCCAATGGGATTTTCGAAAATTTTATTTCTTGATTGGATCACATGATGTTTGTATAACATGATTGAATGTCTATTTCATCTTATGTGGGCTGCCCAATTTTAATGTGTGCTGTGATGGGGCCTGCGTGCCTGAATCAATATTGTAAATTATTTATTATGATCTGCGCATCACATTTTAATTAATTGATAATGTGTAATTGACCTGCGAGTCAAATCATGTCAAGATAGATTAAAATGTAATTTAATCAGACATGAGCTCAGAGCACACATGGCAGAGGCGCATGAAGCAAGTGGCTTCACCAGTGGGAGGTCTAGGGTTCGACTCTAGGACAGGCGCATTTTACCTGGTGGGCGCATCTTAGCTGCACAGGGCGCTTGGGCCCGGGTTGGGCCAGATGAAATGCTAAACACCCATGAAGAGCTCAAGTGAAGACTTAAGTTAATTTAAGGTCTAACTTAGGCTTAATGGGCTTTTACCACATAAGATCATCATGCTTTCTATTTACTGTTTAAGTAAATTTAATATCTACATGATTTATTCTTCTGCTATCACCATAGGATTTGCATGATAGTTAAGAAGATAAAAGGACCGTTAAAATCCAACGATGAATATCAAGCACGTAAGCCTTCTGACGCGAAACCTCACTGTTCTGACTATCGTTGGGGCCGTGTTGTACCCACTCAGTGGGCATGCCCATCTATCTTCAGACGGTGTGTGATTACACCTGCGTGTTACAGAGAAGGGATTTATCGCTTCTCGTTGCTCAGCATAGCACGTGGTGGTCCAGGGAGTAGGTCAGGTCAGCTTGACCATGTGGGCTACATATTGAGCATATGTTAGCCATATAGAGGCAGCCATCTGTGGGATCAGAGACTGTGTTGTACCAACTCAGTTGGCACAGTCTGCTGGATTGCCCAGATGAAGGGGAATCGAACGGGTTGGCGATTGGCAGGGATTGCCTACCAGAGATTAGTGCTTGTACTCTCTGTGCATCTTATCTCGCCTGAGCGGGACGCGGAGACCAAGTATGAAATCTGGATCCCATCTCACTAAAAGAGTTTTACTCTTTCGGACTGTTTTACTGGATTTTTCAGTCAGATAAAATAGTGAGAAAAGAATCATTCTTAAGTCCTGGATTGATTCTAACATTGATACTGACCTTGTTGTTCTTGCAATGTTGTAGATTACTGCAGCAACGAACACCACAGCGTTCAATGTGCGATCCTTACTAGAAAGGGAGAAGTTTGCTGGGCCAAACTTCTCAGATTGGTATGGACACCTTAAGATTGTTCTTAAGGCTGAGAGGAAACTGTATGTCCTTGAGACGGCAATACCGCTTCAACCCGCTGCGAACGCCGCAAGGGCGGTTCGGGATGCTTATGAGAAGCATGTTAATGATAGCATTGATGTCGCTTGCCTTATGCTTGCGTCTATGACGCCAGAGCTTCAGCGTCAGCATGAGGATTTATCTGCTATTGAAATTATAGCAAATCTCAAGATGCTGTATGCTGCACAGGCAAGGACTGAACGCTATAACTTGACAAAACTTTTCTTTCAGAGCAAATTGACTGAAGGGAGTCCAGTGGGAGCTCACGTACTCAAGATGATTGGGTACAAGGAGGCTCTAGAGAAACTGGGACACACCATCAATCAGGAGCTTGTTGTAGACATTATCCTGCAGTCTCTCCCGACCTCTTTCGATCCGTTCATCATTAATTTTAATATGAACAAGATCGACTGTACCCCGGTAGAGTTACTGAACATGCTCTATACTACAGAGCAGACTCTTGAAAAGGGAAAGCCTTCATCCTCTGTCTTGATGATTCCTTCCAGGAACAAGAAGAAGGGGAAGAAGGGCAAAGCCCCTGTCAAGAGCTACAACAAGGCTCTGAAACAAAAGATCAAGCGGTCGAAGGAATACAGATGTTTCCATTGTGGCCAGCTGGGTCACTGGAAGAAGGACTGTAAAGCGCTCCAAGGAGACAAGAAAGGAAGCAAGCCTTTCGCTTCTGGCTCAGGTATTTTCGTAACTGAAGTCATGGTATCTTCTTCTTCTATTTCATGGGTGTTGGACACTGCATGTGGAGTTCACATTTGTTCAAATGTACAGGAACTCAAGAGAAGAAGACAGGTGGGACAGCATGAGGTGGACCTACGAGTAGGAAACGGGGCACGGGTTGCTGCTGTTGCTGTAGGAGAATATCACATCTCTTTACCATCTGGTCTTGTATTAGAACTGGACAATTGTTATTTTGTACCGAGCATAACTAAGAATATTATCTCTATTCCTGCTCTTGTCAGGAAAGGGTTTTTCCTTTGAATGCAAAACTTCAAAGTGTTATATTTCTTTTGATAATATTGTTTATGCTACTGGGTCGATTAACAATGGGTTATTCATGTTGGACATGGAATGTTCTGTACAACAAATTGATAATAAGAAAGCCAAGTATGCTGATGACAGCACCTTGCTATGGCATAGTCGTTTAGGCCACATTAACAAGAAGCGCATTAAGCAGTTGCATAAACATGGACTGCTGGGATCATTCTCCTATGAGGAGCTTGATACATGCAAAGCTTGTTTAATGGGTAAAATGACGAAGTCTCCTTTTTCTAATAAAGGTCAAAGGGCTTCAGGTTTACTTGACCTCATTCACAGTGATGTGTGTGGGCCATTTAGTAAACATGCCAGAGGTGGCTATTCATACTTCATTACCTTTACTGATGATTTCAGTAGGTATGGTTATGTCTATCTAATGAGACATAAGAGTGAATCTTTTGACAAGTTCAAAGAGTTCAAAAATGAAGTACAAAATCAGCTAGGCCGAAATATCAAGGCACTTCGTTCAGATCGAGGTGGAGAATACTTGAGTCGAGAGTTTACTAACTATCTGAAGGAGTGTGGGATTATCTCACAGCTCACTCCGCCAGGAACACCGCAATGGAATGGTGTGTCCGAGAGGAGAAATAGAACCTTACTGGATATGGTTCGTTCAATGATGAGTCAGGCTACTCTACCTTACTCCTTTTGGGGATTTGCACTGGAAACAGCTGCAAAGGTACTAAACCGAGTGCCATCCAAGGCCGTTTCAAAGACTCCATATGAGTTATGGTATGGGAAACAGCCGAGCTTGACATTTATCAAAATCTGGGGTTGCGAGGCTTATGTCAAAAAGCTCGCCTCTGGGAAACTGGAGAGCAGATCTGATAAATGTATCTTTGTCGGTTACCCTAAAGAAACTAAGGGTTATTATTTCTACGATCCCAAAGAGAACAAAGTATTTGTTGCTCGAACAGCTATTTTTCTTGAGAAGGAATTTCTTCTGCAAGAGGCCAGTGGGAGAGAAATAAGGCTGGATGAGAATCCAGAAGAAGGACAAAGTAGTCAAACTCAGTTGGATGAGCCTGAGCCAATAGAACAGGTTACTGAACAACCTGAGGCTTAGATATCACGGGAACCGCGAAGATCGGGAAGGATCCGTCGACAGCCTGAGCGCTATGACGGAGTCTACATCATTGATGATGAACCCCTCACTTATGCGGATGCGGTCAATGGACCGGAATCAGCGAGATGGCTTGAAGCTATGCGAGCCGAGATGGACTCCATGTCAGATAACCAAGTCTGGGATTTGGTTGATCCGCCTCCGGGAGTAATCCCTATAGGCTGTAAGTGGATCTTCAAGAAGAAGATTGACATGGATGGTAACGTGGTTACCTATAAAGGCAGGCTAGTTGCGAAAGGTTTCAAACAAATCTACGGGATAGATTATGATGAAACTTTCTCTCTTGTAGCCATGTTCAAGTCTATTCGGATTATTCTCGCGATAGCGGCATATTATGATTATGAGATCTGGCAAATGGATGTGAAGACCGCTTTCCTTAATGGAAAATTAGAAGAGGATGTGTATATGACACAACCTGAAGGTTTCATCAATCCATCAGATCGTCATAAAATATGCAAATTAAAGAAGTCCATTTATGGACTTAAACAAGCATCGAGAAGCTGGAATATTCGTTTTGATGAATCAATCTGTAAGTTTGGTTTCATCAAGAATGAAGATGACCCATGTGTATATAAGAGGTTTAGTGGGAGCGTGATTACTTTCCTAGTCCTCTACGTCGATGATATCTTAATCATTGGAAACGATATTCCTGAACTGCATGCCGTCAAGGCATGGTTAAGAAAATGTTTCCAGATGAAAGATTTAGGAGAAGCAGCCTATGTATTAGGTGTGAAGATCTACAAAGATAGATCTAAGAGGCTTCTCGGGCTGTGCCAGAGTACTTACATCGATAAAGTCCTGGAGAGATTCCATTTAAAAAATTCTAAAAGAGGATATCTTCCAGTCAGACATGGTCTGAATCTTTCAAAGAGTCAGTGTCCACAAACACAGACTGAGAAAGATGAAATGGACAATATGCCTTATGCTTTGGCTATTGGGTCCATTATGTATGCGATGTTGTGTACTCGCCCAGACGTCGCTTACGGGTTAAGCGTGACCAGTCGATTCCAAAGTAATCCAGGTAAGGCACACTGGATTGCGGTCAAGGACATTTTGAAATATCTTCGGAGAACCAAAGATATGTTCTTGATTTATGGAGGTCAGGAAGAACTCAGTATTGAAGGATATACTGACGCTTCGTTCCAATCTGACCAGGATGATTTCCGATCGCAATCAGGCTATGTTTTTAGCTTGAATGGAGGAGCAGTGGTGTGGAAAAGTTTCAAACAATCAATTGTTGCTGATTCCACAACAGAAGCCGAGTATGTTGCAGCCTCAGAAGCATCCAAGGAGGCAGTGTGGATTCGTAAGTTCGTTCAGGAACTTGGTGTTGTTCCTTCGAGTGCAGATCCATTGGTTATCTTCTGTGATAACACTGGAGCAATAGCACAAGCAAAGGAACCACGGTCGCACCAGAAGTCCAAGCACATACAGAGAAGGTTTCACTTGATCCGGGAGATCATTGATCGAGGAGAGATCAAGATCTGCAAGGTTCATACAGATGACAATCTAGCTGACCCGCTTACAAAGCCTCTGGCGCAGCAGAAGCATGAGAAGCACTGTAATAATATGGGTTTGAGATTTCTCAACCATTAGATTAAGTGCAAGTGGGAGATTGTTGGGGTATGCCCTTAAGGCTAATGTTTGAGGCCTTGGGATTATATCAGTATCATGTATAAACTCAATGTTTATAAAGGCAATGGTTGTTATTCAGGTTGTTGCATTATCTGCTGCCATATGTATACTTCTGAATAATGTCTCAATGCTGTTCAGCTTGGCTGACATGCAGTATTGTCCTTAGTCGAGATATCTTGGTGAACATGAGACAGCCTTGATATGATTGAGACTAATATGTGTTCTAATCTTATAGGATGCTTCGAGCATGGAATAACATGTAGACTCATGGGTACATTGGATGTACTAGACAGACCCTACTTAGGATGTTCAATTGCTTGTCACAATGTGAATAATCCTTATATGCAAGCAAGTGGCATATTTCCTCTGACTTGAGATCACTTGTGTTTCTAAATGAGGATTGGCATTGTCTTGAGGTAGTTCAATATCATTTGAAATATAATGGTTATAGACTATCTTGGATAATGAGCATGAGTCATGTTAGGGCACTAGTGATAGATATAGGATTGCCTTCTCCTTGTTTGGAGTGTGATGTTCTAAAGGGGCCCCCTGGATGAGATGGTTGAGAAAGTGTATGGCCATACCCAGATGACTATGTTCATCTGATCTAACCACTCTCATCATATTGGAGTTACAGGCTTGACATGCTTATCCAATAAGAACATCCAGTGGCAAAGGAAACAAGTATGCCTAGTGAATTGAATTCACACTTGTGTTATGGTTTGGGTGTAGTCTTGGAAGACTCTTTCCTTTATATCGGGATACAGTGATGTGTTGCTAGATACCCCTCTCTGTTCGTGATAACGTAAGTTATCGTTACCGACATTTAAAGGAAACCCTTAGGGTCGCACAATTTGATGATATGGCTTACTTATGTCAGATCGTGTGGACTGAATTGTTTTGGTTCAGTTTAATGGGATTTAAACTCTGATTGTAAGTGAGATCTGGTCTGATCATGTTTGATTGATTAGGGCTTGAGATTGGTAAGCTTCGATCGAGAGAACTGATGCTAGATCGATGAGATCAAGAGCATCAAGAGATGAATGGTTAGATCTTGAGCCTTTTTGGTTTTATATGATCTAGATCAAGTCTTGGTTTAATTTGGTCTTTCAACCAAATTCAATTGAACCGGTTCACTTAGAGTGAGCACATGGTTCAAAGGGAGAATGAGTTGCGATCGTTCATATTGGGGTGAACGCATGAACGTATGAGGGCTTACTATATTTGGAAATTGGTTTTCCAATTCGAGAGTAACGCCTCCACGTTCGAGAATAACGCCTCACTCTCGCCCATCTTCTCCTCTTGACGCTCCTCTTTCGGTGTGGTGATTTTTCACGCAAACGAGAGGGAGTTCGACGAGCACCAAGACATCTCTCAATCTCCTTCACGCGATTAGCACACTTGGAGAGCTTTGCTAGCACAAGGATCGACAAGGAGTAGGCGATCAATCATCTTGTGTGCGCACGCTTTGGAGGAGAGCCACTTGGTTCTCTGCTTCCAAATCGCCATCCACTCATGGCTATGGTATGATTTTGTTTTGATCTATACAATCTTCAAGTTGATCATATATTCATGCATGCGATCCTAGGAAACCCTAGTTCCGCCCATGCAAATGTTTATATGCGCATGCCTTAGGGTTTCACCCCCTTTCAAAAACATAGAGGGTTACACCCTAAATCCTGAATAAAGGTTTACACTAACATATTAATAATATCAACGTTGTAAGAATCCATGTTTTTTATTACAAATTGGCATATAAATATGAAATCAACAAAGGAAGACAAGAATCAAGGCTCCCTAATGAAGATCGACGCTAGCTAGCTGGAAAATCAAAGCTTTTCTTGTCAGAAATCAGAGATCACTGCCGTTCGCCCTAGCTCTCGCCTCGTTGTCGAATTCTCCTTGTAAATTGGCTCGAAAGAGTCTCAATAATCGGTCCAAAGCATCCTTATATAGTTCTCCACCCTTAGCATAGGCTTTCCCCAAAATTCGATGTGAAGAGGAATCAAATCGATCAAAAAACTAAGTCAAATTCGAGTTGGCCGGATGAAAATACAGCATTGCCATATTTTCTTCTGTGTCTTTCAAAATTACAACCTGACAGAAATACGGTCGTGAAAATAAATACGACCCTTCTATATTTCTTTTTATGGATTTTCTTCAACAAAATATGGCCGTGATTTTCATCACCGGCGTCCGTATTTCTTTCTGTGGATTTCTAAAATTTTGTACTGACAAAAGTACGGCCATGATAAATATCATAGGCGTTGCCATATTTCTTTTTATGCTCTTCTAGAAATAGGGGGCCATCATAATAAATATGGCAGTGTTGTATTTTTCAAATAAGCTCTGAATTGCACAAAAATTGATGAGCAGCTTTGTCTTGACTTGTGGACTTGGATTCATCAAAATCTATCAAAATTTGATCTTTTCTGCCTGAAACATGCTAAAAGAATTTAAGTTGAAATAAGTGAAAATATGATAAGAATAGGAGAGATTATGCATAAAAAGTATAGTAAAAATACTATACAAATACGAGACATCAGCCGCCTTGGTCTTCAGCTCCATGGGTCAGCTCACAAACCCTAGAGGCGCCATCCAGGAAACCCTAGATGCCCCCTTAGGTTCTGCCAGCCCTATGCTCCTCCTGTGTCAGCTCGCAAACTCTAGGCTTCTCCTAGGGTTCGGCCAACACCATATGCGCCACCATCTTGCTATGTACACTGCCTCCCATGCAATTTACGCCACCACAAGGTGCGCCAATATGCTAGGGTGCACTACTAAGCAAAGATGTGTCACCATCATGCTAGGTGTGCCAAGTCACTCTACTTGCCTCTCAAACCAACATGTGCACCTCCTAGGTTACCCTAGGTGCCACCATGGTTTCGCCAAGGAGAACTTGCGCCACTTAGCATGGTCTTCATGCCATGCACCAAGGAAGTCTTTTGCTGCCCTAATCTTTAATTCTAGCTATTTTACAATACATGATTTAAAAATAACAAGGGTGGCAAGCAGGCCTCATAGAAAATACATCACAGGCATAGGCTTATCTATAACCATATAACACTATAATAATAAAAGCACCTACTCATGCCCTTTTACACGCAATGAAAAACTAACAATTAGAATTAATTTTAGTTTTTCATAAAATTGTTCATCACCCAAAATAATTATCACAAAATTTCCTCTAATGAATTCTCTCATGCTACTTGTGAAAAGTGGCGCATGCATGCCCTAAGCATGCTAGCCACCCCCTTTCAGTCCACCTTACCATGTAAAGATTAAAGGGAAAAATCCAAAACAATTTTTACCTAGCTTGTGTGCACGGTCTATCCTTGACACACATGAAGAATCTGTCAGCAGGAAATTTTAGACAAAAATTCTAGCATTATAAACCTACCTTTTTCTAAATAGAAAATCATGGCATAAAAATTTCAAACGAATTTTTTCATAACATGGCAGGTAGTAACTGTTAGGGAATGCCGGATGTAATTTTAAAATTTTGCAGTCCCAGGACGCAGCGGAAGAAGTATTACACCCGAAACACATTCCTTTCCCAAGGATCCTTGCGAGTGAGAGAACACAAGGATGTGTTAGGGTTAGTACCTTTATTGCTTGTTTAGATGTCGAAGCCATGTTGAAGGCGCCCATGTGTTCGCCCTCTACAAGTATCCATGCGTCGACTCCTTGATCGTTGCTCCCTTCCACGCTCAGTGCTAGCCTCGGGAGGAGAATCAAGCCTTCACTTCCACTTGCGCCACCTTCAAGAGAAGTTGCGCCAAGGAGGGGATAGGGAAGATGATGCCGCCAAGGACTTCCCTCTTCTTCTTTGCTTACGCCACCTCCAAGGTGCGCCTATGGCCAAGGGACGATGAGGGCTTGTGACAAGAAGATGCCACCAAGCACAAAGAATCCTTGCGCCAAGAAGAGAGGAAGAGGAAGAACTTGCGGTTCCAAGGAAGAAGTTTGCACCACCTTGTTGTCGCCCTTTGCTTTGCTCTCTCTCCCCTCTATGTGTGTTCTCACCTCCTTAAAGTCCAACCATGGAAGGGGCGGTAAGGGGTCCTATAAATAGGACAAGAGGTGGTAAGGCAATGGCTAAGATCATGCCAAGTGGGTGGCTAGGATAAAGGAGTCTTGAGGTAAGGAAAGTCTCCAAGACTTTACCATAAACCTCATTCAACCTATCCTAATTTGCCCAATGGCCATATCAGCCCAAGACATGCCTTAGATGCATGCATTCCATCCAAGGGAAGGGCAAGGCGCAACAAGCATGAGGAGTTTCGGCTAGGGTAAGAATTTTGGGAGAAACTAGGGTTTTAGGTAAGGTAAGTCTCCAAGACATTTCCATATACCTTACCCTACTATCCATATGCGCCCAAGCTCTTTCCAAAAGAGCCATCAAGCCATATCAGCCCCAAGACTTACCTTAGAGGCAAGTATTCCTTCCAAGGAAGAAGGGCTAGGCGCCCTTTACTTCCATAATGAAGCAAAGGCGCCTCCCTCACCCCATTATGCCCCTAGGCGCCAATGGGGTGAGATTTCTCCCCATTATACCCTTTTAAGCCAATTCCTCTTCATGACAACTAATTATTGGGCCTCATTGGATAATGAGCTAGCCCAAACTTCATGGCATGGGTTGATTAAGCCATTGGATCCAATCCAATGCAACCCTAATCCAAATGTGACCAATCTAGGTCAATTTCGGGTCAACCTGCCAAAAATGAAGTTTGTCTCCAATAACTTTCTTCCAACTCATCAGGCCCATTGGCGCTGATGAAATCTTCCAAATGGATCCAAGTTATCCAATAACTTGATCCTAAGGCTTCTGATTAAAGCAACGTCAAGAGTCTATTGCGTGTGACCCCGTAGGATCCATATGACGATGGCAATGATGTAAACATAAGTAGTGAGGGGTATCTAGCAACACATCACTACTACCCATGTCATAGGACTTAAGTCATTATGGCAACAACTCCTAACAAGCAACGAGGATTCCCATTGCATTACAGATCCCTTTGCCTAAGCTGATATCCTGCCATTGGATTAGTCTCAAGTTTATTATCCAATGCATTGGTCATGACTCAACAAGTGTGGCCACACTTTCCTGTCATGCACCAATAATGTGGGGCGCCCCGAGGTGGATATCATGCTTCCTCGGAAGGAAGGGGCAAATCCTACTATTGGTCATCCATGTCTCTACGTGACTTATGACATGCCCAATGACAGTCGTTTTGATCTCCCAATTACGGAGAGACGTAAGACTGTATTAAAGCATACACTTCATCAAGTCTAGACATGAATACCTCAAGTCTAAGGATCAATGCAAACCTCTTGCATGTGAGATTGACTTGTTGACTAGACAAGTCAATCCTCACGGTGGATCACTCCAGTGCATCCAATGCACCTGTATGTCTGCATTACTGTGCCCTGCACCTAACCAGCCCATACACCAGTCTCACATGTACCAAAGCTGTCCCATATCTGCTAAGGTACCTTGTCTGGGGATAGCTTATGAGAATGGATCCAATCCAAACTCCTGGGACATTATTTATGCAACTCAATACATCAACGCAGGTAGAGTAGTCTGCATAATAACGACCATGCCTATATAAAGAGTAATAGTTCTATCAAAGTGCATTCAAACAATGCCTGACCATGTCCATACATTGGTCTTTAGGGCATATACACCAACAATCTCCCACTTGCACTAAGACCAAGGACAACTGATGTTTAGTCAGTTCCAATGTCTCTAGTATGACCCATTTAGCTTCCGCTGCGCTAGAGGCTGGATCAGTGGGTTTTTCCAGATTGCTATCTGTGTTTATTTTAACAAATTTGATCATCATCCTTATCTATGATCTCTAAGATCAGATGATATGCTGCAGTACATACTTGAGCATTAAGTTCCTTCTCTCATGCTATGGTCCCAGTAAGAACTATACTGGACCATCAAGCACTATGAACTAGATCAAGTTCAAATGAATGAAGCTGCCTCCTTGGCTGCCACAAAGAGCTGCAATGTACTCAGCCTTATTTGTAGAAATTTTGCCACTTTGGTTTGCATAATGCTCTTTCTGCATACAATCACCATAACAAGGCAAAGCGCAAATCCTAGCTATGATCAATAGTCACTAGACTGGAACGAAGTGTCAGTGTACCCCTGTACACAAAATTCTTTCCTGTCTATTATAGACTAGACTCCAATCCTTTATACTTCCCAAGTATATGTATAAGGATTGCTTTCACAGCTATCTAGTGTTAAACACTAAGATATGATTGAAATTTGCTGGCTATGCTCCAAGCATTTGCCAGAAATGGTCTTCAAAACATCATCCATCCTACATACAATGTATCGGGACTTTGAACCCATGTTAATACTCTCCAGCTGTGCCATAGGACACAACATCTTTGAGAGACTTAGACCATATCTTCCTGGAAGGTATAAATATTTGGAATCATCCAATATAATCCTCTCCAGAAACTCTTGGATGAACATAGATTGACTAAAGGGCAATGACTTTCTTGGATTTCCATAGATCCTCATGCCTAGGATGTAGGCATCATTCCCTAGATCATTCTTCTCGAAATACATATCAAACCTTTTCTTCACCATGTGAAGAGCTGAGATGTTATTCCACGTGAGGAGAATATCATCAATCATCTAGACAAGAAATATTATTAATAAGGTGCTCCCACTGATCTTCTTGTAAACACAGGTTTTTCAACCATGCTTGCATCATGCATATCTATATGGCCTTGATATGAGAACCTTCTGGCTATTTCCCTATAGATATCTTTTTCAGATGTCCATGCAAGAAAAGCAATTATAACAACATGCCATAATTGATCATGCAATTATAACAAGCAGATCCCTAATGGACTTAAAGCTTAGCTATTGGTGAAAATTTCATCATTATCCACCCAGTGGATTTGCCTGAAATTATTGTTCACTAGCTTGTCTTTTAAGGTAACAATGTTACCTTCCATGTCTATCTTCCTAGAAGATTTATTATAGCCTGTGGGAATTACCCCTTATGGCAGCTTATCCAAGTCCCAGACTTGATTAGCAGACATGGAGTCCATTATGGTTCTCATGGCCCTTAGCCATTTCTTGGAATCTGGTCCACCGACCGCTTCCATTTCCTCATAAGTCTTAGGTTCATGCTTGATGAGAAATTCGTCATGCCCAGCATATCGAATCGATCCAGACTTATGTTATTCCTGTGTTACTTGAACCTCAGGTTGACTTTCAACCTGTATGTGAGATTTTGCTCTCCATCTGTGTCTAATTATATTGTGGTTGATTCTGGACCTTGTCCAAATCAGATCTACTCCCACTGGCTTCTTTCAAGAGAAATACTTTCTCAAGAGAGACAGCAGTTTGAGCAACAAATATTTTGTTCTCCTTGGGATAGAATTAGCACTCTATAGTGCACCACAAACACATACTTTTTGAATCACTGCACATTACATTTCCAATTCCATTGAAGAAATGGGATATTTGCAGTTCTTAACTCAAAAGCTAACTTAGACATTTTCTTATGGAGTAGCAGTACATCTGTTTGCATGGCAACATAGTAGTATATTTGCATGACTTACTCAAAGTTGGAACCACATCCAATGTGTTCCTTTTCTTTCTTTGAAATTTACCACACAGTGGTGTACTAAGAAAGCTGTGAGATCACTCCACACTTCTTAGGAAGGTCATCAAATTCTCCACTAATCATCTTGATCCAATCAAGGTGCTTTAATAGATCCTTCAATTTGACTCAATACTTCATTTGTGAACTTCTTGGAATTTTCCAAAGTTCTTGGGTTGCGTAAGGCATACCCACACTCAATGAAGTATATATAACTCCTCTTAGTGTTTGCTTGCATGGGTCCTCTTACATCGCTGTGTAATAGATCCAACAAGTCACTACTCCCGTCCACCCTTTTGGTGAAAGCAGCATCTGTCATATTGTTCCTTTGAACTAGGCTCACATGTATCATAATCTTGAAAGGACAATGATCCCAATAGTCCATGGACTTTCGGATGTGACCATTGTTCTATGGTTCAAGAGACAATGCTATAAGAGGAAGTTTATTGAATCATTAGATCTGATCTTGTGTCACATATAGAACCACAAACTATTATCAATTGTATCACTTCAATAGAACATCTCAGATTAAAGAAAAATATTATTTATTATTTCAAACTGAAGTCCTTTCCAAAAGGAATGATGTTCTAATACATAGGCTGATACAATAATAGCAAAGTTCTATATAAAGTCTTCAAGGCAATGAGATGATATCAACAGCAGCATCCAATGCTCCGTCCCTGACCTGAGAGTCGATCCCATCAAGCCTCTTCATCCTACTTCTTTTGAGCTCCTGCACATGTAAAACATATGTGAGCCTCACATATGGTACCCAGTACCCATGAATAAGAAGTAGACAAAAGACCTCGGTAACACAATACCTGAAGCGGATGGATTACATCCCTTCTTCTTTGCCATGCTCTTCTTGGCCATCAATCCTCTTCGAAATACCCATGCATTCGCAGTCTTCCGAAGTATTAGCTTCGAAGATACAGAACCATGGTCTTTCTCAGATTCAGGCACACATTCTGAAGATCCAACAGAACTCTCCTGATCATTGTCTATAGAGCATGGTGTGAAGAGACCTTTGAGATGTATGATTAGATCATAGATCCCCATCTCATCACATTCAACCTTGACCTCCGGGGTCATGCACTCTAAGACAAGAGCAGTGTACTGTTCGTTATCTTCACAATGTTCAAGATAGACATTCCACTCCCAGTCATTAGTGAAATACACACTGGGCTGGGATGGAGGTCTTTCAAGAAGATGCACCTTATGTTCTTGTTCCAGTATCTTGGACAAAGTCTTGAACCATTTTGTCCAATTTGTCCCATCCAGTTTATGTTTATAAAGTTTCAATCTTAGATCAGGAGATGCCTTCTACAATAAGCAAATAAGTAAAATAAGTACTATGACAAAGCATTTAACAAGGACTTTAAATTAAATGCTATGCTCCCACTATTTCCAAAACAAGTTGAGGACTCTCAAACTCAACATAGAAATGAGTGAGTAGGATCCTAATTTCACATGAGGTCTCCGCGACTCACGAGGGTGAGTTGAGATGCACAGAGAGTCCCACGCTTCCTTAGGTAGGCATGCCAGCCAATTGTGCCACGCACAATTCCTCTTAGTTAAGACAGACTAGGCGCCCTGTGTCCAGCGAGGGCTGGATACAACACAGAACCCTATCCTCTCAACAGCTGCCTCTAGTGATTCATCATGTCAGTGACATATGAAAAACTAGTCAAGTCTGGTCCTAACCGTTATGCCCAGGGCCAACGAATTTCCTTGCGAAGGCACGCCCAGGTTAAAACTGGACTGGGGAAATCATTGTCACCACACACCTCCTAAAGATAAGTGAGTGTGTCCCACAAGGGTGGGAAACAGTTCACAACATCACCAATCGATAGTTTGATGAGGGCTACGCGTTAGAAGGCTATTGACTTGATATTTTAATGAGAGTTTTGCATGTTCATTTTATTCTTTTCTAGCATGCATCTTTCCTATGGTTATGGCAGCAAGGAAAAACATCACAGGCATGCTATGGATAAAATAATAAACCATCACAGGCATGCTATTTTTGGTCGATATGGTCATAGCCCTTTTCATACACATAACTTGTTACGAGCCATGTGACATGTTATTGTGCATCCAAGGGTTGCGAGTCCCTAAAGCAGATCGGCCCATGCCAGAAGCCTAAAGCATGTGTCCTTCCTTCAGCCACAAGTCCATCACCATGCTTCCAAAGCTGGCGCCACTTCTGACTCCGATTGAAGAAGACTCCTTATTGTCAAGATGAAGCCTTAACCTATCATATAACTCTACATCTATTCTAAACAAGATGAAAAATTCTTTTACAACAAGATAGGGAGAGAACCACACACAGGTGGAAAAACATTTTTACAAGCATTCATCACAAGTGGAAACATGCTTCCACATCACAACACAGGAGGGCACTCGCTATGACCATATCAACCCAATCAAGTGGCGCATGTAAAATTTGAAAATCCGGAAAAGTCAAATTTTAGCACCTTATGCGCCAACATCATCCAAAGCACTCTCTTAACCAATTTTATGCCAAAATTTAGATCAAGTTCCATGATGATTTCATAGACCCTATCGGCTGGCAGTTTTGTCAGATCAAGAGACCCGGCCAGTCCGAAGACACAATGCCCGTCCTACTTGACAAAACCTACGTGCGCCTTTGGTCTTAAATCAAGCATAAACAAGATTCAAGTTTCGGCCATAAAGTTGAGAAGAGAAGATTGGATGAAAAACGCTTTCTAAGTGAAACGCGCATGGATAGAAGAAAAATTTTCCAAAAATTTTTCACACAAGCAAACGTACACCTTGTGTTTCTCGCAAGTAGCTCTGATACCACTGTTAGGGAATGCCGGATGTAATTTTAAAATTTTGCAGTCCCAGGACGCAGCGGAAGAAGTATTACACCCGAAACACATTCCTTTCCCAAGGATCCTTGCGAGTGAGAGAACACAAGGATGTGTTAGGGTTAGTACCTTTATTGCTTGTTTAGATGTCGAAGCCATGTTGAAGGCGCCCATGTGTTCGCCCTCTACAAGTATCCACGCGTCGACTCCTTGATCGTTGCTCCCTTCCACGCTCGGTGCTAGCCTCGGGAGGAGAATCAAGCCTTCACTTCCACTTGCGCCACCTTCAAGAGAAGTTGCGCCAAGGAGGGGATAGGGAAGATGATGCCGCCAAGGACTTCCCTCTTCTTCTTTGCTTACGCCACCTCCAAGGTGCGCCTATGGCCAAGGGACGATGAGGGCTTGTGACAAGAAGATGCCACCAAGCACAAAGAATCCTTGCGCCAAGAAGAGAGGAAGAGGAAGAACTTGCGGTTCCAAGGAAGAAGTTTGCACCACCTTGTTGTCGCCCTTTGCTTTGCTCTCTCTCCCCTCTATGTGTGTTCTCGCCTCCTTAAAGTCCAACCATGGAAGGGGCGGTAAGGGGTCCTATAAATAGGACAAGAGGCGGTAAGGCAATGGCTAAGATCATGCCAAGTGGGTGGCTAGGATAAAGGGGTCTTGAGGTAAGGAAAGTCTCCAAGACTTTACCATAAACCTCATTCAACCTATCCTAATTTGCCCAATGGCCATATCAGCCCAAGACATGCCTTAGATGCATGCATTCCATCCAAGGGAAGGGCAAGGCGCAACAAGCATGAGGAGTTTCGGCTAGGGTAAGAATTTTGGGAGAAACTAGGGTTTTAGGTAAGGTAAGTCTCCAAGACATTTCCATATACCTTACCCTACTATCCATATGCGCCCAAGCTCTTTCCAAAAGAGCCATCAAGCCATATCAGCCCCAAGACTTACCTTAGAGGCAAGTATTCCTTCCAAGGAAGAAGGGCTAGGCGCCCTTTACTTCCATAATGAAGCAAAGGCGCCTCCCTCACCCCATTATGCCCCTAGGCGCCAATGGGGTGAGATTTCTCCCCATTATACCCTTTTAAGCCAATTCCTCTTCATGACAACTAATTATTGGGCCTCATTGGATAATGAGCTAGCCCAAACTTCATGGCATGGGTTGATTAAGCCATTGGATCCAATCCAATGCAACCCTAATCCAAATGTGACCAATCTAGGTCAATTTCGGGTCAACCTGCCAAAAATGAAGTTTGTCTCCAATAACTTTCTTCCAACTCATCTGGCCCATTGGCGCTGATGAAATCTTCCAAATGGATCCAAGTTATCCAATAACTTGATCCTAAGGCTTCTGATTAAAGCAACGTCAAGAGTCTATTGCGTGTGACCCCGTAGGATCCATATGACGATGGCAATGATGTAAACATAAGTAGTGAGGGGTATCTAGCAACACATCACTACTACCCATGTCATAGGACTTAAGTCATTATGGCAACAACTCCTAACAAGCAACGAGGATTCCCATTGCATTACAGATCCCTTTGCCTAAGCTGATATCCTGCCATTGGATTAGTCTCAAGTTTATTATCCAATGCATTGGTCATGACTCAACAAGTGTGGCCACACTTTCCTGTCATGCACCAATAATGTGGGGCGCCCCGAGGTGGATATCATGCTTCCTCGGAAGGAAGGGGCAAATCCTACTATTGGTCATCCATGTCTCTACGTGACTTATGACATGCCCAATGACAGTCGTTTTGATCTCCCAATTACGGAGAGACGTAAGACTGTATTAAAGCATACACTTCATCAAGTCTAGACATGAATACCTCAAGTCTAAGGATCAATGCACACCTCTTGCATGTGAGATTGACTTGTTGACTAGACAAGTCAATCCTCACGGTGGATCACTCCAGTGCATCCAATGCACCTGTATGTCTGCGTTACTGTGCCCTGCACCTAACCAGCCCATACACCAGTCTCACATGTACCAAAGCTGTCCCATATCTGCTAAGGTACCTTGTCTGGGGATAGCTTATGAGAATGGATCCAATCCAAACTCCTGGGACATTATTTATGCAACTCAATACATCAACGCAGGTAGAGTAGTCTGCATAATAACGACCATGCCTATATAAAGAGTAATAGTTCTATCAAAGTACATTCAAACAATGCCTGACCATGTCCATACATTGGTCTTTAGGGCATATACACCAACAGTAACCACATGTAGAAAAGCAGTAAACACCACATGGGTCTCATAAGTTGCCTCTGATACCACTGTTGGGAATCCCTGGGCTAATTTAAAAATTTAAAAATAGCAGAAGCAATGGCCTGAAGTAGGATCTCCCTACGCGCTAGGATCCCTTACGAGTGATCCACCAGATGTATCAGAGTAGTATACCTTTATTCGCATAAATCCTAGGGGTTGCCGATGATGCAGAGAGGCGCACAAGTGGTCTGCCCTCTATAATCGTGCACACACAGGCTCCCCAAGATCTCTTCCATCCAGGCCTGGTGCTAGCATTCGGGAGGAATATCCTGTCGCTAATGATGTCCTCTCTTTTTGCGCCATCTCCAAGATGCGCTTATGGAGGATCCTCTTGCTTGCTCCATCCATATGATGCGCCATGAGGAAGAAGTGGTAGGCGACAAGGAGAGAAGATCTCTTCCACTTGTCCCTTAAGAGATGATGATCTATGATGATCTACATACCCTGGAGATTGTCGCCATCACCATGGAGGAGGAGAGGCGGCTGCCCTCTTCATGTTGACAAGAAGGAGAGGAGGCTTGGGCGGCTAGGGCTGGGAAGAGTCGAACCCTTCAATATGCGCCTAGACCCTCCATTTACATAGAGTTAAATATCTAGCCCTACAACTTTAGTTACAATTATTTTGAATATAAATATTCACTTAAGTTGCGCATGGCCCCCATGTCTTAAGTTGTAATAAAATGAATATAAATAAGTTAATTCACTTGAGTTGTGATCCACGTGTTCCATTTAAATTATGTTGATAATCGACTGGATAAATCCAGCAACATTTGACCCATGGACTGGACCTAGTCCATCGAAGTCAAATGTGGTCACCCAAGGGTCAACCAGGGTCAACATAAGTCAAAATGCACCATCACTCTATAATGTCATCTCTAACTCATCAGATGCATCCGAGATGCATCAGACTCCCAAACTGACTCGAATCAACCAAATGACTCGATCAATATGAGATCTTGAGTGTCTAGGAGTGCGACCCTGTAAGTTCCTCAGACATTGGCAGTGATAACCTTAAGTCATTACAAGCAATGAGTGGCACCTAGCAGTACATCATTGCTACCCAAGTTCTCGGAATGGAGTCATCATTGACACCCCCTAAAACTGCGGCAAAGTATACGTACACTCAAGTCCTTTTGTCAGGATGATATCCTGATTGGACAAGTGTGTCACACTTGTTTGACCCAATCTAATGGTCATCACTAAATCAGGTTCTCACCTGGGTATGGCCATACACTTTCAATCATGCATCCACATGTGGGGTGTATGGATATCAAGCTTCCTCGCAAGGAAGAGGCAAATCCTCTATTGGCTCATTGAATCTCTCATATGGTTCATGATATACCCAATGACAACTATGACTCCCCTGTTATGGCGAAGCATTAGGTTGTATCAAAGTACATCACTTACCATATAGAGATATCAATGCCCTCAAGTCGACGACAAATGAAACTTTGTCAATGTGAGATTTGACCTGTGACACCAAGTCAAATACTCACGGTGGTTCAATCTAGTATATCTCCCTTGATATACCCATATGTATGCATTAGAAACACGTGCTCAACTAGGGCTGATGCCAATCTCAAGTGCATCATAGTAGTCTCTTATCTACTACAATACTTGACCGGGGAAAATCCTTTGAGACTAGATGAAATCTATCTCCAGGAACATTGTATATGCAAATGTACATATGATGCAGATGTACCAAATACACAAAAACAGCCATGCTAGGATATATTGTTAGGAAACCCCGGACCTTATAAAATATTTAAACACAATAGATGCGAAGGTCCGAAGTAGAATTCCCACAAAAACTCTAGGATCACTTACGAGTGAACACCAAAGGATATGAAGAGTAATACCTCATCAAGCAATCTCAGGAGTAGTCGATGATCAAGACACGCAAGTGCCCATCCTCTACAATCGCGCACACACGGACTCCTTGAAGTCACTCCAACCTCTGTGCTTGGTGCTAGCCTCAGGAGGTGAGATCCACACCTCTTTCAAAATCTCAACTTGCGCCAATCACCAAGATCCAGCCCCAAGGAGAAAGGGGAGTGTTGGCGACAAGGAGTGGGTAGCACTACCACTTGTCCCAACCTTGAAGCAAAAATTCTTCTATTTGTTATCACCTTCAACACCCTCACACCAAGGAGGAGAGGGGAGGCGACAACAGGAGATGAGAAAAGAGAACTGGTGCAGGAAGCTCCCAAAAGAGCCTCTCTATTTGTAATAGATGTACCAACTATTCTTAGAGATTATTTTTCATTAAATTTAATATACAAATATATTGAATATAATGAAGAACGCACTTAAACCATGTATGAATAAATCAATTAAATATATCAGCTAAATTGGTCAAGCATAAATAAAAATATTTGATTAAATCTGTTTAACCATAAATTAGTAAATGTATTAATTATTTAATCATCTACGCGGCTATTTATATTTTACCATTAAATATATAAATACATTTAATGTAAAATGTGGCTAGCAAAATTAATTAGCCAAGAGAATAATTCTCTTGCCAATTAATAAATTTTATTTATTCATGTGACTTAAGTGCCAAGTCCTAAACTTGCACTAAGACCCTTGTTTGACTCATTTTGATAACACAGGTCAATAGAGGTCTAATGTTGTCCACTAAAGGTCAACTAGTGATCAAATATGAATTAAATAAAAAAATCATCTCCATAGAAGAAATCTCAAAGCAACAGACTCCCAAAGTGATCTGAATCACACAATGATTCGTTCAGAGGCTATCCGATCAGTATGAGACGTTGAGTGTATAGGAATGCTACTCTATAGATTCTTTAGACATTGGCAGCGATAATCTAAAATAATCAAAAGGGATGAGTGGAACCTAGCAGTGCATCATGGCTGCCCAAGTCATTAGAATGGAGTCATCATTGACATCCCCTAAAATTGTGATAAAGTATAAGTACAGCTTTGTAATTTTGCCAAACTGATGTCCTGATTGGACAAGTGTGTCACACTTGTTTACCCAATTTTCCAGTTATGACTAAATCAGGTTCTCACCTAGGTATCGCCATACACTTTCATTCATGCAATCATCTAGGGCGCCATGGACATCAAACTTTCTCGTAAGGAAGGGCAAATCCTCTCTTGGCACATTGAATCTCTCATATGGCTTATGACACACCCAATGACAACCGTTATGACTCCCCTTTTATAGCAAAGTGTTAGGTTGCATCAAACTGTCCCATTTGCCATATAGAGATATGTTGGGAAACCCCAGAGATATTTTACAATTTTTAGAGTTATAGACATTGCACAGTGGAAGAATGTCCCCGAAACAGGCCAGTCCCAAAAACCCAGTGCAGATCGTCAAGCGAGGGGATCGACACGATGTGATAAAAAGTACCTTAAGCGAGCAAAGAGATGTCGATGTTGAGATAGGCGCCCACGTGTTCGCCCTCTGCAGTCTCACACACACGGACTCCTCGAGCTCTCTTCTTCCGCGCTTGGTGCTAGCCTCGGGAAGAAGATTCAAGCCTTATGTTCTCCCTCTTCAACTCTGCTCTACCTCCAAGGTGTATGCGCCAAGAAGAAGGAGAGGAGAACTAGTCGCCAAGTCCAAGTCCTTCTTGCACCAAGAGGAGGAGAAGAAGACTTGTGCTTGCGGCTAGATGTTGGAGGAAGAGAAGTTACGCCAAGAGCCTCCAAGTTTTCGCCCCTCTCTATTGCTTACGCCTCCAATTAATTGTCACTCTCAAGAGGGGATGACTAAGTGCTCTTTTATAGGGCAAGAGGTGGTTTATGAAAGGCTAGGATCAAGACAAGTGGGCGGTTAGGATGAGAAGGTTTGAGGCAAGGAAAGTCTCCAAGACATTTCCATAATTCTCATTCAACCATTCCTTTTGTGCCCATGCCTTTCTTTGTGCGCCAAGGCCTTTCCTTGCACCCCAAGCAATGCCATAGAGGCATTCATACCATAAGGGATAAAGGGGGGAGGCGCCAATTGCTTCCTTATGTAGCAAATTGTGCCACTTGTCCCCATTATGCCCATAGGCGCCTAGGGAAGAAGATTTGTCCCCATTATACCCTTCTAGCCCTTCTTCTCTTCATGACAACTTATTAGTGAGCCCAACTTAGCAATGGGCCTAGCCCAAAGACCATTAGTCATGTTAACCAAGCGATTCGATCCAATCCAACTTAACCCATGGTCAAATGAGGCTAACCATGGTTAATTCGGCCAATATGCCAAAAACAGAAGTTGGCTTCAATAAGTTTCTTCCATCTCATCAGGCCCATTGGCGCTGATGAAATCTCCGAAATAGATCCGAGTTATCCTATAACTCGATCATAAGGCTTCCCGATCAATATGAGAACTCGAGTGTCTTGGTGTGTGACCCTGTAGGTTCCTCTGACGCTGACAGTGTTGACCAAAGGTCACCACAAGCAGTGAGTGGCACCTAGCAGTGCATCGCTGCTACCCAGGTCATTGGAATGGATATCGACATCGACATCCCCATTATCGCTACTAGGTACAGATGCATTACAGTCTCTTTGCCGAACTGATATCCGATTGGACAAGTGTGTCACCACTTGATTTCACCCAATCACATGGCTATGACTAAAACAGTTTCTCACCTAGGTATGGCCATACACTCTCAGTCATAAAACCATAGAGGAGCTCCATGGATATCATACTTCCCTAAGGAAGGGGCAAATCCTTTGTCTGTCCATTGACCTTCTCATATGGGTCGTGACATGCTCAATGACAACCGTTATGACCTCCCAACTACGGCGAGATGTTAGGTTGTATCAAAGCAAGTCCCTAACCATATAGAATGATCAATGACCTCAAGTCAAGGGATCAATGCATCTCCTGTCACTTGTGAGGATAACTCATGACACCAAGTCATAGCCTCACAGCGGGTCTATCCAGTATATCCTCCAATGATATACCCATGTGTCTGTGTTAGCACCATGTGCCTTACCAGCCCACATAGCAGTCTCACAAGTACCATAGCTGTCCCATATCCACTAAGGTACATCGACTGGGGACTATAGTTCGAGCAAAGATTCAATCTGTCTCCAGGGACATTATCATGTTAGTACATATGCGTAGATGTAAACAAACATAGATGACGACAATGCCAGAATGATATATAAATATCAAAGTCAAGTAGTACATAATGGACCAAAACTAGGTCTTAGGGCATATACACCAACAATCTCCCACTTGCACTAAGACCTAGAAGTTGAGGAATCTCAACCCCATATCTCTGGCGTGACCATCATGCTTCTGCTGCGCCAAAGCCTTGGTCAATGGGTCTGCCAGATTGTTCTCTTTGTCAACTCTGCTAATCTTGACATCACCTCTGTCAATGATCTCTCTGATCAGGTGAAATCTTCTGAGTATGTGTTTGGATCTTTGATGAGACCGTGGTTCCTTTGCTTGTGCAATTGCTCCATTGTTGTCACAGTAGAGTTCAATGGGAACCATTGCACTAGGGACCACCGGAAGATCACATAAGAACTTCTTTATCCAAACGGCTTCCTTGGCTGCCTCAGAAGCGGCCACATACTCAGTCTCGGTTGTAGAATCTGCTATGGTGGATTGCTTGAAGCTCTTCCAGCATACAGCGCCTCCATTTATCTTGAACACATAGCCGGCCTGCGATCTAAAGTCGTCAGGGTCAGACTAGAACGATGCATCAGTATAGCCCTGCATACTGAGCTCTTCCTGTCCCCCATAGACCAAGAATAAATCCTTAGTTCTTCTCAGATACTTTAGGATGTTCTTTACAGCCACCCAGTGCTGAACACCTAGATTGGATTGGTATCGGCTGGTTATGCTTACAGCATATGCCACATCTGGTCTAGTACACAACATTGCATACATGATTGATCCTACTGCCGAAGCATAAGGAATTCGACTCATGTCATCCCTCTCAGCCTGTGTTGTAGGACACTGGCTCTTTGAGAGAGTAAGGCCATGTCTTACTGGAAGGTATCCTTTCTTGGATTGCTCCAAGTTGAACCTCTCCGGGACCTTATCAATGTAGGTACTCTGACTAAGGGCCAGGAGCCTCTTGGATCTATCCCGGTAGATCCTTACGCCTAGAATATAGGCGGCCTCCCCTAAGTCTTTCATCTCGAAACACTTCCCCAACCATGTCTTCACAGCTTGAAGACTAGGGATGTCGTTTCCGATGAGCAGTATGTCATCAACATACAAGACCAGAAAAATCACCAAGCTCCCACTGAATTTTCTGTATACACAGGCATCATCCTCGCTTTTGATAAAGCCATAATTTCTCACGGCTGAATCAAATCAAAGATTCCAACTTCGAGATGCTTGCTTTAATCCATAAATGGATCTCTTTAGCCTGCAGACCTTATTAGCCTCTGCAGGATGGATGAAGCCATCAGGTTGTGACATATACACATCCTCAGTCAGCTTCCCATTAAGGAACGCTGTCTTCACATCCATCTGCCAAATCTCATAGTCATGATATGCAGCTATAGCAAGCAGAATCCGAATGGATTTGAACATGGCAACTGGCGAGAAGGTTTCATCATAGTCCACCCCGTGGACTTGTTTAAATCCTTTAGCCACTAGTCTACCCTTATAGGTAACTATATTGTCATCCATGTCTGTCTTCCTCTTGAAGACCCATTTACACCCTATGGGTTTTACCCTATCAGGCAGCGCAACCAAATCCCAGACTTGGTTAGCTGACATGGAATCCAACTCGGATCGCATGGCGTCAAGCCATCTCTCGGAGTCCGGTCCACTGACCGCCTCATCATAGGTTCTAGGTTCATCCTCAATGATGAAGATCCCATCGTGTTGGGTCGACAGCGACCCATACCTTTCAGGTGCACGATGAATTCTCCAAGACCTACGCGGGAAATTCCACTTGAGCATCCAAATCAGGATCAATACCAGCAAAAACATCTCTGAACAAGGTTCTAGCGCCATGCCAAATGTGTCCGAAAAAGAAGAGCAAAGCGAACGTAGCATGGCCAAAAGTGAACCAACCCCTTGGACTGCTACGAAAAACGCCATCAGATTTCAAAGTAGCCCGATCCAATTCAAAAATTTCACCTAATTGGGCACATGTAGCATATTTTTTCACAGTCGCAGGATGACTATAACTAACTCCATTGAGTTCGCCACCATAGAACTCAACAGTTACACCTACCTGTTCAACACTATACTTTGATTCTTCCCTTCTAAAAGGAACATCGGCTCTCACAATTCCGTCTCCATCTACCAAAACTACTGGAAATGTTTCAAAAAAGGTAGGCATACGACGTACAAAAAGCTCGCGCCCTTCTTTATCTCTAAAGACGGGGTGTCCTAACCATCCAACAGCTATTACATCCCCGTTGTCCATTGACCCCGCTCTGAATAATCCCCCTTTTGCCGGATTATTACCAATGTAATCATAAAAAGCTAATACCTGTGTCTGAGCCTCAAGTTGGCTAGCAACCGGTGCAGGTGGCTCAGATTCCATCTCTTTGTCTTGTGTTTGCACTTGGACCTCATCCAAGTCAAACTTCCTCCCACTAACTTCTTTCATGAGAAATTCTTTCTCTAGAAAGACAGCACCCCGAGCAACAAAAACTTTATTCTCGGTTGGGACATAGAAGTAGTATCCTTTAGTTTCCTTAGGATACCCCACAAACACACATTTATCAGATCTAGGTTCTAGCTTGCTAGAATCCTGACGTTTGACATAAGCCTCACATCCCCAGATCTTGACAAAAGTGAGATTAGGGCGTCTCCCACTCCACATCTCGTATGGTATTTTAGAGACACTCTTAGATGGAACGTTGTTCAGTATTAGAGAAGCTGTCTCTAGTGCATGCCCCCAGAATGATGGAGGTAGAGTTGCATGACTCATCATGGATCGAACCATATCCAATAAAGTTCGATTTCTCCTTTCAGACACACCATTCCATTGAGGTGTTCCAGGAGCAGTGAGTTGGGATATGATCCCACACTCTCTCAGATAGTCAAAGAACTCACCGCTCAGGTACTCTCCACCTCGATCTAATCGAAGAGATTTAATGGATCTTCCAAGCTGGTTCTCTACTTCATTCTTGAACTCCTTGAATTTCTCAAAGGACTCAGATTTATGTCTCATTAAGTAGACATAGCCATACCTACTGAAGTCATCAGTGAAGGTAATGAAGTAGTTGTGCCCTCCTCTGGCTTGTTTATTGAAAGGTCCACACACATCAGTATGTATGAGATCCAATACACCTCCTGCCCTCTCACCAATCTTCGTGAAGGGCGCCTTTGTCATTTTCCCTAATAAACAAGGTTCACAAGTATCAAATTCCTCCAAGGAACTTGAATCTAATAATCCTTTTGCATGGAGTTGTTGGATGCGATTCTTGTTTATATGGGCTAATCGACAGTGCCATAGGAAAGCACCAAATGAACCACTCAGTTTGGTCCTTTTATTACTTATGTTATAAATAGAACTTTCCATATCCAAGATATATAGACCATTGCACAGAGTACCCTTCCCATATAACATATTTGCAAATGAAAAAGAACAAGAGTACTTATTTATTTCAAACTTAAATCCCTTCTTTGCTAAGCAAGGAATGGATACAATGTTCTTAGTAAGTGAAGGTACACAAAAGCAATTATCTAGTTCTAATTGAAGTCCAGAAGGCAAGAAGAGAGTCAAAACGCCTATAGCAACAGCAGCAACCTGTGCCCCGTTTCCAACGCGTAGGTCAATCTCTCCAGGCCGCACCGATCTACTTTTCTTGAGCCCCTGCATATTTGTACAAATATGAGCTCCACATGCGGTATCCAATACCCATGACATAGAAGTAGAAAGATTGACTTCTGTAACATAGATACCTGAGCTAGAAGTTAAGGCCAAGCCTTTCTTCTCCTCATTCTGAAGCTGCTTGCAGTCCCTTCTCCAGTGACCCTACTCGCCACAGTGAAAACACCTCTGGTCCTTTGACTTCTTCGCCTTTTTCTTCAGTGCCTTGGTAGGACCTCTGGCACTGCTCTTAGCTCGTGCCTTACCCTTCTTCTTTATCTTCTTGGTCGTAGGGACCAAAAAGAATAGAATTGGGTTTGGTCTTACCCATCTCTCGCTCGGCTGTTTGGAGCATATTTATCAATTCCTCCCGTGTGCACTCAATCCGGTTCATGTTGAAATTAATAATAAACGGACTGAAGCTAGGGGGCAGGGAATGCAGAATAAGATCCACAACCAACTCGTTGTCTATGGCATGTCCCAGTCTCCTGAGATGATCCACATTCCCAATGAGTTTGAGAACATGGGGTCTCACTGGTGCACCCTCAGACAACTTACACCGAAAGACTACTTTGGCGGTGTCAAATCTCTCAGTTCTAGCCTGAGCCTCGAACATCTATTTCAGATGAGTGATCATCTGAAAAGCATTCTGCTCCTCATATTGCACTTGTAGTTCAGGTGCCATGCTGGCTAGCATGAGACATGCAACCTCCAAAGAGTCATCCTGATGCTTTCTTTAAGCATCTCTGTCTGCCGTTCGGGCATTAGGCGGAGGAGCCGCAGGAAGAGCCTGTTCAAGGACATACAGCTTCTTCTGGAGCTTGAGGACTATCCTCAAGTTCCGATGCCAGTCCATAAAGTTAGTTCCAACTAACTTATCCTTATCAAGGAGTGATCGCAGTGATAATCCACCAGTGTTCGTAGCCATTGTTCTACAACACCTAAGAAGAACAGATTAGTACTACTTCGAATCATTTAAACTGGACTTTTTTTAAATGATTATTGCTCCCACTATTTTAAATTCGAATTGACAACCCACAAAGTCAATCGGGAAGTTTAAGACTTCCTAGTGAGATGGGACCCTTATTTCACGTGAGGCTTTGCGTCCCACGAGGGTGGGATGAGATGCACAAAGTAACCCATGTTTCCTAAGGTGGGCGCGCCGGCCGATTGCTCTAATCAATTCCCCTTATTGAGACAGTCTAGGCATTTCATGTCCAGCGAGGGCTAGATACAGCATGAAATCCCAACCTCTCAATGATGCCTCTAGAGTTTCATCATGTGCCTAGCACATATGAAATTCTAGTCAAGTCCATTCCTAATCGTCATGCCCAGGGCCAACGGTTTCCTTGCGAAGGCGCGCCCGGTTAAAACGGACTGGGGAAACTACTGATCGATAGCTTGATGAGCGCTACGCATTAGAAGGCTACTAGACTTGTTATTTAAGTGAGGGTTTTTGAGGTCTCATTAGCTCAGTTTTATCTTATGCCTAACATTACAGGCATGCAATCCTATAGTGATAGCATAACAATAAAACATTACAGGCATGCTTTTAGCTCTAGAAAATAAAGCAGTAAAGGGATGATGTGATCATAGCCCATTCAAGACATTGAACCGACCCATGCCAAGAAGGGGTTCAACTCTTGACCTAGGATTCAAGCTCCAAAACAGGACCTAACCTAGCCGACCACTAGCTTGATCTTCAAGGTTGGCTCCAAGGTCCTCCTTCAAGCAAGATGCGCCATTTAGCGAGCACAAGAGGTATAGCTCACAAGCCCAAAGGGCTCGGCCAATGCATCTTGCGCCCATGCGCCACCAAGCCAAGCAATGGTGCTTATAGCGCCATCATCCAAGATGCGCCACCATGCAGCATGCTCCAAGTGGATGCGCCCCTAATCTTCGTCTTAATTAAAAGTAAAAAGATAAGCGGCATGCAGGCCTCACAAGGATACAACACAGGCATGCTAGGGGCTTGACTCATGATCATAACACCATGCACATTCAGGGCACTTACTCATGCAATTCTACATGCTCATGAAAAACTAGAAAACTTCAATTTTAGTTTCTCATAAAACAAGTCGCTTTTCCTCATCCTTTTATCACAAATCTTTTAGTTATTTGCGATCAATTTTCAAGGTGATTTTATGGATCCTTTCGGTTGGCAATTTTGTCAGATCAAGAGATTCGGCTAGTCCGAAGACACAATGCCAGTCCTACTTGACAAAATCACGTGCGCCTTTGATCTTAAATCGACCAAGAAAAATAATCCAAAAATCCAAAAGAAATTGACAAAGAGGATAGGAGAAAGAAACTTTAATTTTTCTACTTTAAGAAAAATCATATGATCATGGCATATGCAATTTACTAAAATTACATCATGGCATGTGAGCATCGAAAAGCATGAAAAACATCGTTCGAGGCTCGCAAGCTGCTCTGATACCACTGTTGGGAAACCTCGGGGACATTTTACAATTTTTAGAGTTATAGACATTGCACAGCGGAAGAATGTCTCCGAAACAGGCCAGTCCCAAAAACCCAGTGCAGATCGTCAAGCGAGGGGATCAACACGATGTGATAGAAAGTACCTTAAGCGATCAAAGAGATGTCGATGTTGAGATAGGCGCCCACGTGTTCGCCCTCTGCAGTCTCACACACACGGACTCCTCGAGCTCTCTTCTTCCACGCTTGGTGCTAGCCTCGGGAAGAAGATTCAAGCCTTATGTTCTCCCTCTTCAACTCTGCTCTACCTCCAAGGTGTATGCGCCAAGAAGAAGGAGAGGAGAAGTAGTCGCCAAGTCCAAGTCCTTCTTGCGCCAAGAGGAGGAGAAGAAGACTTGTGCTTGCGGCTAGATGTTGGAGGAAGAGAAGTTGCGCCAAGAGCCTCCAAGCTTTCGCCCCTCTCTATTGCTTACGCCTCCAATTAATTGTCACTCTCAAGAGGGGACGGCTAGGTTCTCTTTTATAGGGCAAGAGGTGGTTTATGAAAGGCTAGGATCAAGACAAGTGGGCGGTTAGGATGAGAAGGTTTGAGGCAAAGAAAGTCTCTAAGACATTTCCATAATTCTCATTCAACCATTCCTTTTGTGCCCATGCCTTTCTTTGTGCGCCAAGGCCTTGCCTTGCGCCCCAAGCAATGCCATAGAGGCATTCATACCATAAGGGATAAAGGGGGGAGGCGCCAATTGCTTCCTTATGAAGCAAATTGTGCCACTTGTCCCCATTATGCCCATAGGCGCCTAGGGGAGAAGATTTGTCCCCATTATACCCTTCTAGCCCTTCTTCTCTTTATGACAACTTATTAGTGAGCCCAACTTAACAATGGGCCTAGCCCAAAGACCATTAGTCATGTTAACCAAGCGATTGGATCCAATCCAACTTAACCCATGGTCAAATGAGGCTAACCATGGTTAATTCGGCCAATATGCCAAAAACAGAAGTTGGCTTCAATAAGTTTATTCCATCTCGTCAGGCCCATTGGCGCTGATGAAATCTCCAAAATAGATCCGAGTTATCCTATAACTCGATCATAAGGCTTCCCGATTAATACGAGAACTCGAGTGTCTTGGTGTGTGACCCTGTAGGTTCCTCTGACGCTGGTAGTGTTGACCAAAGGTCACCACAAGCAGTGAGTGGCACCTAGCAGTGCATCGCTGCTACCCAGGTCATTGGAATGGATATCGACATCAACATCCCCATCATCGCAACTAGGTACAGATGCATTACAGTCTCTTTGCCGAACTGATATCCGATTGGACAAGTGTGTCACCACTTGTTTTCACCCAATCACATGGCTATGACTAAAACAGGTTCTCACCTGGTTATGGCCATACACTCTCAGTCATAAAACCATAGAGGAGCTCCATGGATATCATACTTCCCTAAGGAAGGGGCAAATCCTTTGTCTGTCCATTGACCTTCTCATATGGGTCGTGACATGCTCAATGACAACCGTTATGACCTCCCAACTACGGCGAGATGTTAGGTTGTATCAAAGCAAGTCCCTAACCATATAGAATGATCAATGACCTCAAGTCAAGGGATCAATGCATCTCCTGTCACTTGTGAGGATAACTCATGACACCAAGTCATAGCCTCACAGCAGGTCTACTAGTATATCCTCCAATGATATACCCATGTGTCTGCGTTAGCACCACGTGCCTAACCAGCCCACATACCAGTCTCACAAGTACCATAGCTGTCCCATATCCACTAAGGTACATCGACTGGGGACTATAGTTCGAGCACAGATTCAATCTGTCTTCAGGGACATTATCATGTTAGTACATATGCGTAGATGTAAACAAACATAGATAACGACAATGCCAGATGTTGGGGTATGCCCTTAAGGCTGATGTTTGAGGCCTTGGGATTGTAAAAGTATCATGTAATAAACTCTTATGTTTATAAAAGGCATGGTTATTATTCAGGTTGTTACCTTGTCTGCTGTAATAAGTGTACTTCTGAATAATGTCTCAAAGCTGTTCAGCTAGGCTGACATGCTATATGTCCTTAGTCGAGATATCTTGGTGAACCTGAGACAGCCTTGATATGATTGAGACTAATATGTGTGCTGATCTTATAGGATGCTTCGAGCATGGAATAAGATGTAGACTCATGGGTACATTGGATGTACTGGACAGACCCTACTAGGATATTCAATTGCTTGTCACAATGTGAATATTCCTTTATTGCAACAAGTGGCACATGTCCTCTGACTTGAGATCACTTGTGTTTCTAAATGATGACTGTCATTGTTTTGAGGTAGTTCAATATCATTTGAAAGATAATGATCATAGACTATCTTGGATAATGATCATGAGTCAGGTTAGGACACTAGTGATAGACATAGGATTGTCGTCTCCTTGTTTAAGGAGTGTGGTGTTCTAAAGGGCCCCCTTATGAGATGATTGAGATAGTGTATGGCCATACCCAGATGACTATGTGCATCTGATCTAATCATGCTCAACATATTGGAATTACAGGCTTGGCACGCTTGTCCAATAAGAACATCCAGTGGCAAAGGACACATGTATGCCTCGTGAGTTTGATTCACACTTGTGCTATGGTTTGGGAGAAGTCTTGGAAGACTTTTTCCTTTATATCGGGAGACAGTGATGTGTTGCTAGATACCCCTCACTGGTCGTGATAATGTAAGTTATCATTACCGACATTTAAAGGAAACCCTCAGGGTCGCACAATTTGATGATATGGCTTACTTGAGTCAGATCGTATGGACTGGATTCTTTGAGTTCAGATTAAAGGGGATTTAATCTCTGATTGTAAGTGAGATCTGGTCTGATCATGTTTGATTGATTAGGGCTTGAGATCGGTAAGCTTCGATCGAGAGAAATGATGCTAGATCGGGGAGATCAGGGGCATCAGGAGATGAGTGGTTAGATCGTGAGCCTTAGGGTTCAATTTGGTCTAGACCAAGTGGCTTGAGCTATTTCGGTTTGGTTTGATGAACCAAATTCGATTGGACGATTTGGCTTGAACCGGTTCACAAATGTGAACGCTTGGTTCAATGCCAATAGGCGTTTTTGGTTTGTCTTGAGCGCATGGCTTGATTGTCTTCCATTTATGGAAAGTCATCAAAGCCGGTTTTGCTTAAACGCCAAAATGCTTAAGCGTTGGTCTCTTGACGACAACGCCTTGATCCTTTTCGTTTGGTGGTTGACGAAAGAGGAAGACAAGGAAGAGGAGCTCTCGGCCATAGGGATTCATCTAATCACCCCCTTTCCATTCGACAAGATAGCTTGGGTGCCTTGCTAGCACAAGGGACGTCAAGGAAGTGAGCATCTTCATCTTGTGTGTGGACTTGTGGAGGAGACCTAACTTGTTCTCTTCTTCCAAGCCGAATTCCAAGCCTATGGCGTTGGTATGAATCTCCCCTTGTTCTTATCAATCTATGATAGTTGAACATATGGCATGCAAAAGATCTTGAAACCCTTGCTTCCGCTTGCATAAATTTCATTTGCGCCATGATTAGGGTTTTTGCCCCCCTCTCGAAAGGGGTTCCAACAATTGGTATCAGAGCCGTCTATGCATGCTATTATGTTTGCTGATGTGATCCATGTTTACATTTATGCTTAGATCTATGGTTGGTTACATGCGCAAGCTCATGAAAAATTTATGATGCGAAAACTTCATGCATGATGTTTGTTGTTCTAAGCCGCATGTATAGGTGCTTGTTGTTTGTTGTTGTCAAAGTTGCGCTCCCCCTTGAAGGGGACTCTACAAGTGTTGTTGTTGGCGCATGTTTGATTGGCGCTTCTTACATGTTGTTTTTGACAAAACAAAACATCTTGCGCGCCCATGAATTAGATCTAAGTTGCACCTATTGTAAACCCTTAGACGGGTTGATGGGGTTGAAAGCATCCTCTATGTTAGATCAAACTAGTCTGATCAGACCATCTGACAGCCTAGATGGATCGACCAGATGGCACCTGTGCGCAAGCACGAGGTGGCTATAGGTCGATTGCATCACAGGCGTGTAGCGAGGTCTGGTTGAGACAACCAGTGAACACACATGAGTTAGGCCCGGGGTCACACCCGCTTGCCAGAACTCATGTTGGTGGTTCAGCCCTTGGCGCATGCATGGTTGACCATCAGGTCAACGCGAGTCAGTTAGGACTTGGTGCATGCAAGGGCAAGGATCTAACTAGACTTGATGAGTGGATCCCCATCAATGGACCGTTGTAAGGTTATAGGGCTCATAAGGAAATTAAAATTGATGCCATGGGGTTTTTCAAAAATTTTAATTTCATGAATGGATCACATGTTGATTGATGCCTATGCTTGTTTATTTAATCTTATGTGGGTTGCCCTATTGTGTGCTGTGCTGGGGCCTGCGTGCCTGGATTTAAAATTGTAAATTAATTTGTGATCTGCGAATCACATTGTACTTAATTTATAATATGTAATTGACCTGCGAGTCAATCTTGTCTAGATAGATCAAATTGTATTTGATTAGACAGGAGCACAAAGGCACAAATCCCAAGGGGCATTCAGCTGGTGGCGCACCTGAGGTGCTCTAGGAGCTAGAGCCCTGGGTTGGACCAGATGAGATGCAAAAGGAGCTCAAGTGAAGACTTAAGTAAAATTAAGGTCTTACTTAGGGTTCATGGGCATTTACCACATAAGATCAACATGCTTTCTATTTATTGCTTTTATAATTAGAAATGCATGTGTTTATCTTCTGCTATCACCATAGGACTTGCATGATAGTCAAGAAGATAAAAAGACCGTTAAAATCCAACGCTAATATATCAAGCTCGTAAGCCTTCTGACGCGAAACCTCACCGTTCTGACTATCGTTGGAGCCGTGTTGTACCCACTCAGTGGGCACGTCCATCTATCTTCAGACGGTGCGGGATTACACCTGCGTGTTACAGAGTAGGGATTTATCCCTTCTCGTTGCTCAGCATAGCACGTGGTGGTCCAGGGAGTAGGTCGGGTCAGCTTGACCATGTAGGCTACATATGTGGCGCATATGGTAGCACATGGAGGCAGCCATCTGTGGGATCAGAGACTGTGTTGTACCAACTCAGTTGGCACAGTCTGCTGGATTGCCCAGATGAAGGGGAATCACACGGGCTGGCGATTGGCAGGGACTGCCTACCAGAAATTAGTGCTTGTCCTCTCTGTGCATCTTATCTCGCCTGAGCGGGACGCGGAGACCAAGTATGAAATCTGGATCCCATCTCACTAAAAGAGTTTTACTCTTTCGGACTGTTTTACTGGATTTTTCAGTCAGATAAAATAGTGAGAAAAGAATCTTTCTTAAGTCCTGGATTGATTCTGAACATTGATACTGACATTGCTGTTCTTGCATTGTTGTAGATTCCTGCAGCAACGAACACCATGAGCTTCAATGTGCGATCCCTACTGGAAAGGGAGAAGTTTGCTGGGCCGAACTTCTCTGACTGGTTCGGACACCTTAAGATCGTTCTTAAGGCAGAGAGGAAACTGTATGTCCTCGAGACGGCGATACCGCCGCAGCCCGCTCCGAACGCCGCAAGGGCGGTTCGGGATGCCTATGAAAAGCACGTCAATGATAGCATTGATGTCGCTTGCCTGATGCTAGCGTCTATGACGCCACCGCTGCAGCGTCAGCATGAGGATATGTCGGCTATAGAGATTATAGCGAACCTCAAGATGCTGTATGCTGCACAGGCGAGGACAGAACGCTATAATCTGACGAAGCTCTTCTTTCAGAGCAAACTGGCTGAGGGGAGCCCAGTGGGAGCTCACGTGCTCAAGATGATTGGGCACAAGGAGGCTCTGGAGAAACTGGGGCATACCATCAACCAGGAGCTTGCTGTAGATATTATTCTGCAGTCTCTCCCGCCTTCTTTCGATGCGTTCATCATTAACTTTAATATGAACAAAATCGATTGTACTCCGGCAGAGCTGCTGAATATGCTCTTGACTACTGAGGAGACTCTGAAGGGAAAGCCTTCGACCTCTGTCTTGATGGTTCCTTCAAGGAACAAGAAGAAGGGGAAGAAGGGCAAGGCCCCTGTCAAGAACTACAGCAAGGCTCTGAAACAGAAGGTGAAGCGGTCGAAGGACAACAGGTGTTTCCACTGTGGCCAGCTGGGTCACTGGAAAAAGGACTGTAAAGCGCTCCAAGGAGATAAGAGGGGAAGCATCGCTTCTGGCTCAGGTATATATGTGACTGAGGTCATGTTATCTTCTTCTATATCATGGGTGTTAGACACTGCATGTGTGTTGGGGTATGCCCTTAAGGCTAATGTTTGAGGCCTATGGGAATGTATCTGTATCATGTAATAAACTCTTATGTTTATAAAGGCATGGTTGTTATTCAGTTAGCTACATTGTCTGCTGCAATATATGTTCTTCTGAATAATGTCTCAAAGCTGTTCAGCTGGGCTGACATGCTATTAAGTCCTTAGTCGATGTATCTTGGTGAACATGAGACAGCCTTGATATTGTTAAGACTAATATGTGTTCTAATCTTATAGGATGCTTCGAGCATGGAATAAGATGTAGACTCATGGGTACATGGGATGTACTGGACAGACCCTACTAGGATGTTCAATTGTTTGTCACAATGTGAATATTCCTTGATTATGACAAGTGGCACATTTCCTCTGACTTGAGATCACTTGTGTTTTCTAAATGATGATTGTCATTGTTTTGAGATAGTTCAATATCGTTTGAAACATAATGATTATAGACTATCTTGGATGATGAGCTTGAGTCAGGTTAGGGCACTAGTGATAGACATAGGATTGCCGTCTCCTTGTTTAAGGAGTGTGATGTTCTAAAGGGGCCCCCTGGATGAGATGATTGAGAGAGTGTATGGCCATACCCAGGTGACTATGATCATCTGATCTAATCATGCTCATCATATTGGAATTACAAGCTTGACAGGCTTGTCCAATAAGAACATCCAGTGGCAAAGGAAAAATGCATGCCTTGTGATTTGATTCACACTTGTGCTGTTTTTGGGTGTAGTCTTGGAAGACTCTTTTCTTTATATCGGGAGACAGTGATGTGTTGCTAGATACCTCTCACTGATCGTGATAACGTAAGTTGTCGTTACCGACATTTAAAGGAAACCCTTTGGGTCGCACAATTTGATGATATGGCTTACTTAAGTCAGATCGTGTGGACTGAATTATTTGGGTTCAGTTTAAAGGGATTTAATCTCTGATTGTAAGTGAGATCTGGTCTGATCATGTTTGATTGATTAGGGCTTGAGATCGGTAAGCTTTGATCGAGAGAATGCATGCCAGATCGGTCAGATCAGGGGCATCGTTGAGATCGACGGTTAGATCGTGAACCTTAGGGTTTATTTAAGATCTAGACTAGATCATTGGCTTGATTGGTTCTTAAACCGAACCAAAGTGAACCGGCTCACTAAATGAGCGCTTGGTTCATAGGGAGAGGAGTAGGCGACAAGTTCACTTGGCGTGAACGTTGTGGTGAGGAGTGGTTACTATTTTTAGTAACCATGATCTCCACTTGAGGGGGCTCTCGTCCGAATAGAGTATGCTCTATTTTCGCCACTTCCCATATTCCTCTCGCCCATATTCCTCTCGACATTCTTGTGTGAGTGCGGCGACGCTTGACGGATTGAGGAGGATTCGGCCAAGAGAGATTGACATCTCATTTTCCCTTCACTCGTCAAAGGACCTCTTGGAACCTTGCTAGCACAAGGAGCACCAAGAGAGATAGCGACATCATCTTGTGTGTGACGACAAGGAGAAGATCTCATTTGATCTTTACTTCCAAGGTGCCATCTAGAAATGGCAATGGTATGGATCGAATCATCTCTTATGCAATCGGTTTTTCTTTAAGTTGATTATATAAGGTGCATGCGATTCTTAGAGACCCTATCCGCTGCTTGAAATTTGTTTTGCACCATGCTGGGTTTCGCCCCCCTCTTGAAAGGGGTTCCAACAACTGGTATCAGAGCAGGTTTTCTATGCATCTTTGTATGATTGCTTAAGCTTATGTGATCCATGTTTGCGTGTACATGCTTAGATCTAGTTAACATGCGATTTTTCTTTAAGTTTTTGTACATGCGAAACTTGAAGTATGTTTTCGTTGGCGCATGTTGTTCTTGGCGCATGCTTTGTGTTTTTCTTAAAACCCTAATTGACATGCGCGAGTCACTCTAGATCTAAGGCTCTACTATAAACCCTTAGACGGGTTATTAGGGTTGAAGTCACCCCCTGAGTTAGATCCAACAGTCTGATCAGACCATCTGACAGCCTGAATGGGTCGACCTGTTAGCACCTTGGCGCAAGCCTATGGTGGCTATAGGTCGACTGCAGACAGGTGTGTAGCGATGTCTGATTGAGACAACCTATGAACACACATGAGTTAGGCCCGGGGTCACACCCGCTTGCCAGACCTCATTGTGGTTGTTCAGCCCTGGCGCATGCATGGTTGACCTCATGGTCGACTCAAGTCAGTTAGGACTTGGTGCATGCAAGGGCAGTGGATCTGACTAGGTTGGATGAGTGGATCCCTAGTAATGTACCGTTGTAAGGTTGTAGGGCAAATAAGGAAAAATTAAAATTAATCCCAAGGGGTTTTTGAAAATTTTAATTTTTATAATGGATCACTTGATTGCTGAATGGATGCATGTGTCTGTCTATTTTGTCTTATGTGGGCTGCCCATGTTAAATCTGTGCTGTGCTGGGGCCTGCGTGCCTGTTTTAAAATTGTAAATTAATTATTGTGATCTGCGCATCACTGTGTTTTAATTTATAAATGTAAGTGACCTGCGTGTCACTCTTGTCTAGATAGTTAAATTTGTAATTTAATTAGACAAGAGCACAGAGCACACTTGGCAGAGGCGCATGCAGCAAGTGGCTGGACCAGGTGGGAGGTCTAGGGTTCGACCCTAGGACCAGGCGCATTTTCCCTGGTGGGCGCACCTGTGCTGTAATTGGCGCTTGGGCCCAGGTTTGGGCCAGATGTGCAGCAAAAGACCCATGAAGAGCAAATGAAGACTTAAGTTAGGTTAAGGTCTTCTAGGGCTATGGGCTTTTACCACATAAGATACATGCTTTCTTTTATTGCTTAATATTAGAATTGCATGATTAAATTATCTTCTGCTATCACCATAGGAATTGCATGATAGGCAAGAAGATAAAAGACCGTTAAAATCCAACGCTTAAATATCAAGCTCGTAAGCCTTCTGACGCGAAACCTCACTGTTCTGATTATCGTTGGAGCCGTGTTGTACCCACTCAGTGGGCACGTCCATCTATCTTCAGACGGTGCGGGATTACACCTGCGTGTTACAGAGTAGGGATTTATCCCTTCTCGTTGCTCAGCATAGCACGTGGTGGTCCAGGGAGTAGGTCGGGTCAGCTTGACCGTGTTGGCTACATATGTGGCGCATATGGTAGCACATGGAGGCAGCCATCTGTGGGGTCAGAGATTGTGTTGTACCAACTCAGTTGGCACAGTCTGCTGGACTGCCCAGATGAAGGGGAATCGCACGGGTTGGCGATCGGCAGGGACTGCCTACCAGAAACTAGTGCTTGTACTCTCTGTGCATCTTATCTCGCCTGAGCGGGACGCGGAGACCAAGTATGAAATCTGGATCCCATCTCACTAAAAGAGTTTTACTCTTTCGGGCTGTTTTGCTGGATTTTTCACGCCTGATAAAATAGTGAGAAAAAGAATCTTTCTTAAGTCCTGATTGATTCTTATACATTGATACTGACCTTGCTGTTCTTGCATTGTTGTAGATACCTGCAGCAACGAACACCATGAACTTCAATGTGCGATCCCTACTGGAAAGGGAGAAGTTTGCTGGGCCGAACTTCTCTGACTGGTTTGGACACCTTAAGATCGTTCTTAAGGCAGAGAGGAAACTGTATGTCCTCGAGACGGCGATACCGCCGCAGCCCGCTCCGAACGCCGCAAGGGCGGTTCGGGAAGCCTATGAAAAGCACGTCAATGATAGCATTGATGTCGCTTGCCTGATGCTAGCGTCTATGACGCCACCGCTGCAGCGTCAGCATGAGGATATGTCGGCTATAGAGATGATAGCGAACCTCAAGATGCTGTATGCTGCACAGGCGAGGACTGAACGCTATAATTTGACAAAGCTCTTCTTTCAGAGCAAACTGGCTGAAGGGAGCCCAGTGGGAGCTCACGTGCTCAAGATGATTGGGCACAAGGAGGCTCTAGAGAAACTGGGGCATACCATTAACCAGGAGCTTGCTGTGGACATTATTCTGCAGTCTCTCCCGCCTTCATTCGACGCGTTCATTATTAATTTTAATATGAACAAAATCGATTGTACTCCGGCAGAGCTGCTGAATATGCTCTTGACCACTGAGGAGACTCTGAAGGGTAAGCCTTCAACCTCTGTCTTGATGGTTCCTTCTAGGAACAAGAAGAAGGGGAAGAAGGGCAAGGCCCCGGTCAAGAATTACAGCAAGGCTCTGAAGCAGAAGGTGAAGCGGTCTAAGGAATACTGGTGTTTCCACTGTGGCCAGCTGGGTCACTGGAAAAAGGACTGTAAAGCGCTCCAAGGAGATAAGAGGGGAAGCTTTGCTTCTGGCTCAGGTATATTCGTGACTGAGGTCATGTTTTCTTCTTCTGTATCATGGGTGTTGGACACTGCATGTGGAGTTCACATTTGTTCAAATGTACAGGAACTCAAGAGAAGAAGGCAGGTGGGACAGCATGAGGTGGACCTACGAGTTGGAAACGGGGCACGGGTTGCTGCTGTTGCTGTAGGAGACTACTTTATTTCTTTACCATCTGGACTTGTATTGGAACTAAACAGTTGTTACTTTGTTCCCAGTATAACTAAAAATATTATCTCCATTCCTGCTCTTGTTAGGAAGGGATTTTCCTTTGAATGCAATATTTCAAAGTGTATTTTGTCTTTTGATAATATTGTTTATGCAACTGGTTCAATTAATAATGGGTTATACATGTTGGACATGGAATGTTCGATACAACAAATTGATATTAAGAAAGCCAAGTATGCTGATGACAGCACCTTGCTATGGCATAGTCGTTTAGGCCATATAAACGAGAAACGCATTAAGCGGTTGCATGAAAATGGACTGCTGGGATCATTCTCCTACAAGGAGATTGATACATGCAAAGCTTGTTTAATGGGTAAAATGACGAAGTCACCTTTTCCTCATAAAGGTCAAAGGGCTTCAGGTTTACTTGACCTTATACACAGTGATGTGTGTGGGCCTTTTAGTAAACATGCCAGAGGTGGATATCAGTACTTCATTACCTTTACTGATGATTTCAGTAGATACGGGTATGTCTATCTGATGAGACATAAGAGTGAATCTTTTGACAAGTTCAAAGAGTTCAAAAATGAAGTACAGAATCAGCTAGGCCGTAATATCAAGGCACTTCGCTCAGATCGAGGTGGTGAATACCTAAGTCATGCATTTACTGACTATCTAAAGGAGTGTGGGATTATCTCACAGCTCACTCCGCCTGGAACACCGCAATGGAATGGTGTGTCCGAGAGGAGAAATAGAACGCTACTTGATATGGTTCGTTCTATGATGAGTCAGGCTACTCTACCCTACTCCTTTTGGGGTTTTGCACTGGAAACAGCTGCAAAGGTACTAAACCGAGTGCCATCCAAGGCAGTTTCAAAGACGCCATATGAGTTATGGTATGGGAAACAGCCAAGCTTGACATTTATCAGGATCTGGGGTTGCGAAGCTTATGTAAAGAAGCTCGCCTCTGGGAAACTAGAGAGTAGATCTGACAAATGTATCTTTGTCGGTTACCCTAAGGAAACTAAGGGTTATTATTTCTTCGATCCCAAGGAGAACAAGGTTTTTGTTGCTCGGACGGCCATATTTCTTGAGAAGGAATTTCTTCTGCAAGAGGCCAGTGGGAGAGAAATAAAGCTGGATGAGAATCCAGACGAAGGACAAAGTAGTCAAGCAGAGTTGGATGAGCCTGAGCCGGTAGAACAGGTTATTGAACAACCTGAGGCTCAGATATCACGGGAACCGCGAAGATCGGGTAGGATCCGTCGACAGCCTGAGCGCTATGACGGAGTCTACATCATTGACAATGATGAACCCCTCACTTATGCGGATGCGGTCAGTGGACCGGAGTCAGCGAGATGGCTTGAAGCTATGCGCGCCGAGATGGACTCCATGTCAGATAACCAAGTTTGGGATTTGGTTGATCCGCCTCCGGGAATTATCCCTATAGGCTGTAAATGGATCTTCAAGAAGAAGATTGACATGGATGGTAACGTGGTTACCTATAAAAGCAGGCTAGTTGCGAAAGGTTTCAAACAAATCTACGGGATAGATTATGATGAAACTTTCTCACCTGTAGCTATGTTTAAGTCTATTCGGATTCTTTTCGCGATAGCTGCATATTATGATTATGAGATTTGGCAGATGGATGTGAAAACAGCTTTCCTTAATGGAAATCTGGATGAGGATGTGTATATGACACAACCAGAAGGTTTCACTAATCCAGCAGATCGTCATAAGATATGCAAGTTAAAGAAGTCTATTTATGGACTTAAACAAGCATCAAGAAGCTGGAACATTCGTTTTGATGAATCAGTCATTGAATTTGGTTTCATCAAGAACGAGGATGACCCGTGTGTATATAAGAGGTTTAGTGGGAGCGTGATTACTTTCCTAGTCCTCTACGTCGATGACATCTTGATCATTGGAAACGACATTCCTGAAATGCATGCTGTTAAGGCATGGCTAAGGAAATGTTTCCAGATGAAAGATTTAGGAGAAGCAGCCTATGTGTTAGGTGTGAAGATCTACAGGGATAGATCTAAGAGGCTTCTCGGGCTGTGCCAAAGTACTTACATCGATAAGGTCCTGGAGAGATTTCATTTAGAGAATTCTAAACGTGGATATCTTCCAGTCAGACATGGTCTGAATCTTTCGAAGAGTCAGTGTCCACAAACACAGACTGAGAAAGATGAAATGGACAATACGCCTTATGCTTCGGCTATTGGATCCATTATGTATGCGATGTTGTGTACTCGCCCAGACGTTGCTTACGGGTTAAGCGTAACCAGTCGTTACCAGAGTAATCCAGGTGTGGCGCACTGGATTGCAGTCAAGAACATTTTAAAATATCTGCGGAGGACCAAAGATATGTTCTTGATATATGGTGGTCAGGAAGAACTCAGTATTGAAGGATATACTGACGCTTCGTTCCAGTCTGACCAGGATGATTTCCGATCGCAATCAGGCTATGTTTTTAGCTTGAATGGAGGTGCAGTGGTGTGGAAGAGTTTCAAACAGTCAACTGTTGCTGATTCCACAACAGAAGCCGAGTATGTTGCAGCCTCGGAAGCATCCAAGGAGGCAGTGTGGATTCGTAAGTTCGTGAGAGAACTTGGTGTCATTCCTTCGAGTGCAGATCCTTTGGTTATCTTTTGTGATAACACTGGAGCAATCGCACAAGCAAAGGAACCACGGTCGCACCAGAAGTCCAAGCACATACAGAGACGGTTTCATTTGATCAGGGAGATCATAGATCGAGGCGAGATCAAAGTCTGCAAGGTTCATACAGATGACAATCTGGCAGACCCGCTTACCAAGCCTCTGGCGCAGCAGAAGCATGAGAAGCACTGTAATAATATGGGTTTGAGATTTCTCAACCATTAGATTAAGTGCAAGTGGGAGATTGTTGGGGTATGCCCTTAAGGCTAATGTTTGAGGCCTATGGGAATGTATCTGTATCATGTAATAAACTCTTATGTTTATAAAGGCATGGTTGTTATTCAGTTAGCTACATTGTCTGCTGCAATATATGTTCTTCTGAATAATGTCTCAAAGCTGTTCAGCTGGGCTGACATGCTATTAAGTCCTTAGTCGATGTATCTTGGTGAACATGAGACAGCCTTGATATTGTTAAGACTAATATGTGTTCTAATCTTATAGGATGCTTCGAGCATGGAATAAGATGTAGACTCATGGGTACATGGGATGTACTGGACAGACCCTACTAGGATGTTCAATTGTTTGTCACAATGTGAATATTCCTTGATTATGACAAGTGGCACATTTCCTCTGACTTGAGATCACTTGTGTTTTCTAAATGATGATTGTCATTGTTTTGAGATAGTTCAATATCGTTTGAAACATAATGATTATAGACTATCTTGGATGATGAGCTTGAGTCAGGTTAGGGCACTAGTGATAGACATAGGATTGCCGTCTCCTTGTTTAAGGAGTGTGATGTTCTAAAGGGGCCCCCTGGATGAGATGATTGAGAGAGTGTATGGCCATACCCAGGTGACTATGATCATCTGATCTAATCATGCTCATCATATTGGAATTACAAGCTTGACAGGCTTGTCCAATAAGAACATCCAGTGGCAAAGGAAAAATGCATGCCTTGTGATTTGATTCACACTTGTGCTGTTTTTGGGTGTAGTCTTGGAAGACTCTTTTCTTTATATCGGGAGACAGTGATGTGTTGCTAGATACCTCTCACTGATCGTGATAACGTAAGTTGTCGTTACCGACATTTAAAGGAAACCCTTTGGGTCGCACAATTTGATGATATGGCTTACTTAAGTCAGATCGTGTGGACTGAATTATTTGGGTTCAGTTTAAAGGGATTTAATCTCTGATTGTAAGTGAGATCTGGTCTGATCATGTTTGATTGATTAGGGCTTGAGATCGGTAAGCTTTGATCGAGAGAATGCATGCCAGATCGGTCAGATCAGGGGCATCGTTGAGATCGACGGTTAGATCGTGAACCTTAGGGTTTATTTAAGATCTAGACTAGATCATTGGCTTGATTGGTTCTTAAACCGAACCAAAGTGAACCGGCTCACTAAATGAGCGCTTGGTTCATAGGGAGAGGAGTAGGCGACAAGTTCACTTGGCGTGAACGTTGTGGTGAGGAGTGGTTACTATTTTTAGTAACCATGATCTCCACTTGAGGGGGCTCTCGTCCGAATAGAGTATGCTCTATTTTCGCCACTTCCCATATTCCTCTCGCCCATATTCCTCTCGACATTCTTGTGTGAGTGCGGCGACGCTTGACGGATTGAGGAGGATTCGGCCAAGAGAGATTGACATCTCATTTTCCCTTCACTCGTCAAAGGACCTCTTGGAACCTTGCTAGCACAAGGAGCACCAAGAGAGATAGCGACATCATCTTGTGTGTGACGACAAGGAGAAGATCTCATTTGATCTTTACTTCCAAGGTGCCATCTAGAAATGGCAATGGTATGGATCGAATCATCTCTTATGCAATCGGTTTTTCTTTAAGTTGATTATATAAGGTGCATGCGATTCTTAGAGACCCTATCCGCTGCTTGAAATTTGTTTTGCACCATGCTGGGTTTCGCCCCCCTCTTGAAAGGGGTTCCAACAATGTGGAGTTCACATTTGTTCAAATGTACAGGAACTCAAGAGAAGAAGGCAGGTGGGACAGCATGAGGTAGACCTACGCGTTGGAAACGGGGCACGGGTTGCTGCTGTTGCTGTAGGAGACTATTTCATTTCTTTACCATCTGGCATTGTATTAGAAAAAAACAATTGTTATTTTGTACCCAGTATTACCAAGAATATTATCTCCATTCCTGCTCTTGTCAGGAAGGGATTTTCCTTTGAATGCAAAATTTCAAAGTGTGTTTTATCTCATGATAATATTGTGTATGCCACTGGTTCAATTAACAATGGGTTATTCATGTTGGACATGGAATATTCGATACAAAATATTGATAATAAGAAAGCCAAGTATGCTGATGACAGCACCTTGCTATGGCATAGTCGTTTAGGCCATATAAACGAGAAGCGCATTAAGCGGTTGCATGAACATGGACTGCTGGGATCATTCTCCTATGAGGAGATTGATACATGCAAAGCTTGTTTAATGGGTAAAATGACGAAGTCACCTTTTCTTCAAAAGGGTCAAAGGACTTCAGGTTTACTTGACCTTATACACAGTGATGTGTGTGGGCCTTTCAGTAAACATGCCAGAGGTGGCTATCAGTACTTCATTACCTTTACTGATGATTTCAGTAGGTATGGGTATGTCTATCTGATGAGACATAAAAGTGAATCTTTTGACAAGTTCAAAGAGTTCAAAAATGAAGTACAAAATCAGTTAGGCCGTAATATCAAGGCACTTCGTTCTGATCGAGGTGGTGAATACCTGAGTCATGCATTTACTGACTATCTAAAGGAGTGCGGGATTGTCTCACAGCTCACTCCGCCAGGAACACCGCAATGGAATGGTGTGTCCGAAAGGAGAAATAGAACGTTACTTGATATGGTTCGTTCTATGATGAGTCAGGCTACTCTTCCATACTCCTTTTGGGGTTTTGCACTGGAAACAGCTGCAAAGGTACTAAACCGAGTGCCATCCAAGGCAGTTTCAAAGACGCCATATGAGTTATGGTATGGGAAACAGCCTAGCTTGACATTTATCAGGATCTGGGGTTGCGAGGCTTATGTCAAAAAGCTCGCCTCTGGGAAACTGGAGAGCAGATCTGAGAAATGTATCTTTGTTGGTTACCCTAAGGAAACTAAGGGTTATTATTTCTTCGATCCCAAAGAGAACAAGGTTTTTGTTGCTCGGACGGCTATATTTCTTGAGAGGGAATTTCTTCTGCAAGAGGCCAGTGGGAGAGAAATAAAGCTGGATGAGAATCCAGAGGAAGGACAAAGTAGTCAAGCACAGTTGGATGAGCCTGAGCCAGTTGAACAGGTTATTGAACAACCTGAGGCTCAGATAACACGGGAACCGCGAAGATCGGGAAGGATCCGTCGTCAGCCTGAGCGCTATGACGGAGTCTACATCATTGATAATGATGAACCCCTCACTTATGCGGATGCGGTCAGTGGACCGGAGTCAGCTAGATGGCTTGAAGCTATGCGAGCCGAAATGGACTCCATGTTAGATAACCAAGTCTGGGATTTGGTTGATCCGCCTCCGGGAGTAATCCCTATAGGCTGTAAATGGATCTTCAAGAAGAAGATTGACATGGATGGTAACGTGGTTACCTATAAAGGCAGGCTAGTTGCGAAAGGTTTCAAACAAATCTACGGGATAGATTATGATGAAACTTTCTCACCTGTAGCCATGTTTAAGTCTATTCGGATTCTTTTCGCGATAGCAGCATATTACGATTATGAGATCTGGCAGATGGATGTGAAAACAGCTTTCCTTAATGGAAATCTGGATGAGGATGTGTATATGACACAACCTGAGGGTTTCACTAATCCATCAGATCGTCATAAAATATGCAAGTTAAAGAAGTCCATTTATGGACTGAAACAAGCATCTAGAAGCTGGAACATTCGTTTTGATGAATCAATCTCTGAGTTTGGTTTCATCAAGAACGATGATGACCCGTGTGTTTATAAGAGGTTTAGTGGGAGCGTAATTACATTCCTAATCCTCTACGTCGATGATATCTTAATCATTGGAAATGATATTCCTGAACTGCATGCTGTTAAAGCATGGTTAGGAAAATGTTTCCAGATGAAAGATCTCGGAGAAGCAGCCTATGTATTAGGTGTCAAGATCTACCGAGATAGATCTAAGAGGCTTCTCGGGCTGTGCCAGAGTACTTACATCGATAAGGTCCTGGATAGATTCCATTTAGCGAATTCTAAACGTGGATATCTTCCAGTCAGACATGGTCTGAATCTTTCAAAGAGTCAGTGTCCACAAACATAGACTGAAAAAGATGAAATGGACAATACGCCTTATGCTTCGGCTATTGGGTCCATTATGTATGCGATGTTGTGTACTCGCCCAGACGTCGCTTACGGGTTAAGCGTGACCAGTCGATTCCAAAGTAATCCAGGTTTGGCGCACTGGATTGCAGTCAAGAACATTTTAAAATATCTGCGGAGGACCAAAGATATGTTCTTGATATATGGTGGTCAGGAAGAACTCAGTATAGAGGGATATACTGACGCTTCGTTCCAGTCGGACCAGGATGATTTCCGATCGCAATCAGGCTATGTTTTCAGCTTGAATGGTGGAGCAGTGGTGTGGAAGAGCTTCAAACAGTCAACTGTTGCTGATTCCACAACAGAAGCCGAGTATGTTGCAGCCTCGGAAGCATCCAAGGAGGCAGTGTGGATTCGTAAGTTCGTGAGAGAACTTGGTGTCGTTCCTTCGAGTGCTGATCCTTTGGTTATCTTCTGTGATAACACTGGAGCCATCGCACAAGCAAAGGAACCACGGTCGCACCAGAAGTCCAAGCACATACAGAGACGGTTTCACTTGATCCGGGAGATCATTGATCGAGGCGAGATCAAAATCTGCAAGGTTCATACAGATGACAATCTGGCAGACCCGCTTACCAAGCCTCTGGCGCAGCAGAAGCATGAGAAGCACTGTAATAATATGGGTTTGAGATTTCTCAACCATTAGATTAAGTGCAAGTGGGAGATTGTTGGGGTATGCCCTTAAGGCTAATGTTTGAGGCCTTGGGATTGTAAAAGTATCATGTAATAAACTCTTATGTTTATAAAAGGCATGGTTATTATTCAGGTTGTTACCTTGTCTGCTGTAATAAGTGTACTTCTGAATAATGTCTCAAAGCTGTTCAGCTAGGCTGACATGCTATATGTCCTTAGTCGAGATATCTTGGTGAACCTGAGACAGCCTTGATATGATTGAGACTAATATGTGTGCTGATCTTATAGGATGCTTCGAGCATGGAATAAGATGTAGACTCATGGGTACATTGGATGTACTGGACAGACCCTACTAGGATATTCAATTGCTTGTCACAATGTGAATATTCCTTGATTGCAACAAGTGGCACATGTCCTCTGACTTGAGATCACTTGTGTTTCTAAATGATGACTGTCATTGTTTTGAGGTAGTTCAATATCATTTGAAAGATAATGATCATAGACTATCTTGGATAATGATCATGAGTCAGGTTAGGACACTAGTGATAGACATAGGATTGTCGTCTCCTTGTTTAAGGAGTGTGGTGTTCTAAAGGGCCCCCTTATGAGATGATTGAGATAGTGTATGGCCATACCCAGATGACTATGTGCATCTGATCTAATCATGCTCAACATATTGGAATTACAGGCTTGGCACGCTTGTCCAATAAGAACATCCAGTGGCAAAGGACACATGTATGCCTCGTGAGTTTGATTCACACTTGTGCTATGGTTTGGGAGAAGTCTTGGAAGACTCTTTCCTTTATATCGGGAGACAGTGATGTGTTGCTAGATACCCCTCACTGGTCGTGATAACGTAAGTCATCGTTACCGACATTTAAAGGAAACCCTCAGGGTCGCACAATTTGATGATATGGCTTACTTGAGTCAGATCGTATGGACTGGATTCTTTGAGTTCAGATTAAAGGGGATTTAATCTCTGATTGTAAGTGAGATCTGGTCTGATCATGTTTTATTGATTAGGGCTTGAGATCGGTAAGCTTCGATCGAGAGAAATGATGCTAGATCGGGGAGATCAGGGGCATCAGGAGATGAGTGGTTAGATCGTGAGCCTTAGGGTTCAATTTGGTCTAGACCAAGTGGCTTGAGCTATTTCGGTTTGGTTTGATGAACCAAATTCGATTGGACGATTTGGCTTGAACCGGTTCACAAATGTGAACGCTTGGTTCAATGCCAATAGGCGTTTTTGGTTTGTCTTGAGCGCATGGCTTGATTGTCTTCCATTTATGGAAAGTCATCAAAGCCGGTTTTGCTTAAACGCCAAAACGCTTAAGCGTTGGTCTCTTGACGACAACGCCTTGATCCTTTTCGTTTGGTGGTTGACGAAAGAGGAAGACAAGGAAGAGGAGCTCTCGGCCATAGGGATTCATCTAATCACCCCCTTTCCATTCGACAAGATAGCTTGGGTGCCTTGCTAGCACAAGGGACGTCAAGGAAGTGAGCATCTTCATCTTGTGTGTGGACTTGTGGAGGAGACCTAACTTGTTCTCTTCTTCCAAGCCGAATTCCAAGCCTATGGCGTTGGTATGAATCTCCCCTTGTTCTTATCAATCTATGATAGTTGAACATATGGCATGCAAAAGATCTTGAAACCCTTGCTTCCGCTTGCATAAATTTCATTTGCGCCATGATTAGGGTTTTTGCCCCCCTCTCGAAAGGGGTTCCAACACCAGAATGATATATAAATATCAAAGTCAAGTAGTACATAATGGACCAAAACTAGGTCGTAGGGCATATACACCAACAAGATACCACTGCCCTCAAGTATAGGACAAGCATAACTCTGTCACTATGATATTCATATCGTGACACCGAGATGAATCCTCACGGTGGGTCGATTTAGTATATCTCCCTTGATATACCTATACGCTTGCGTTAGCATCCCGTGCTCAACCAGCGCGTATATCAGTCTCAGGTGAATCATAGTTGTCCCATATCCGCTATGATTCTCGACCAGGTACAAAAATAAAGACTAGATAAATTCTATCTCTTAGGGACATCGTACATGTAAATGCACATGTGCGCAGATGTACAAATTTGCATAACGACGACCATGGCAGGATAACTCATCTATCAAATAGATGTGATACACATATCCCACTGGACCATCCAAAGGTCCTATGGCATAAACACTAACAATCTCTCACTTGCACTAGGACCATGCTTCTTGTGCGACCTCAACGCCATGTCCCAAGCTCGACCTGCCACGCTCCTACTATGCCAGAGCATCGGTCAATGGGCCCACTATGTTAATGTCTATGTCTGCTATGTCTTTATTACCTTTCTCCCCAAGACAAGGTATTAGCACTTGAGTATGTTGTTCGAATCTTTGTGAAGTATGGCAAAAGACTCCCACTTATTCAAACTGCTTCCCAAAAGTATATACATACTCTGCTTTCAAGTAGTCTGCTTTTAAACCCTCTCAACTTCTAGCACTACTACCATAACAGCTAGAATGTCACTATGGTCTGAATGGAACAAGCTGCCTAGTGCAAACACTGAGCTTTTCCTGCTATTACTGACCAAGAACCACCCCTTAGTTCTATATAGAACCTAAGTATGTTCTATGTTCCTTATCCAGTGTTTAGCACCTAGATTGGACCTGGTACTAACAAGTCTTCAATCTCCCACTGAACTTGGGTACTATAAGGTGAAGATTCTTTGTCCTTCTTAGAGTTACACATAACATAGGCATACATGAATCGATTCAACCATTATTCACACACTTTCTGAACCCAGGTTACCTACAACCTATATGCATGATTTAGATTCCGTCCTTGACCATTAGCGTTAAGTGGTTGACTTTGGACTGAATCCATGTCACAACTTCCTCCCACTAGCTTTTTCAGAGAAAGACATTTCCAAGAAAAATAGCACTATGAGCAACAATCATTTGTTCTCCTATGGGTATATGGAAATTGTTTTCCACTTTCACGAATCTAGATGGAATTAAGTTCAGCGTGGAAGAAACTATCAGCATTACCTCATAAGAGATATCTATGACTTTCAATTTCTCCAACTAGAACTACCTACAAAGGTATTCATTAGGAGGTATAAGCTATGAGCAGACCACATACTCACAATGATAGTCACATGTGGATCAAGTACTGTTCATCCTACCTTGATTGAAGATTATATATGACTTTCAATAAGCTAGTTCTATATATTTTTAGTAAATTATTAATTCCACTCCTTTGACCTTTTAGTCCACTTCACCCCACTTGGTGAAGGACATTTATTTTATCAATAATCAAGTATTTGCCTATCTTTGACGTCTCGAAAGATATGGTAGGTTTAAGGCCACCCCAGTTTATGGGTATCCTAAGGCACCCTTGCATTGCATGCATCATGTAGCTACATATGGTAGGTTTTGTATTTTTGTTTTACGGAAATTATGTTGCATCATAGTAGTATTAGTGCATGGCATAATGTTGCATCATAGTAGGAGTAGTGTAATAAGCATTTACAACTCATGTGGACAAGCTCAAGGCTAGCTCAAAGCTCACTACAACAAGCTAGCTCCAAATATGGAAGGTCACTTCAAAGCCTAGCTCAAAGTGAAGACTTGAGATGAAAGGAGTTCATCTCACCTTTCCAAATTCATATGCCTCATCAACCATGGATTATATCAGCCACCTCAAGTGATATGTGCCCATCAAAGAAGAAAAAAAATAAGATCCCAATCCCTAAAATCAAGGAAGGCAATTAGTGGGATTTGTGTTCACACCATGGAAGGAAACAAGCCAACCATTCTATCAATCTTCTCAAAATTCGCCCAAGACAAGCATGGAAGCCTTGCCACCTCATGAAGCCAGTTAAGGGAAGAATTCAAAGGAAATTCGTCCAAGCACAACACTCAAGCCGATCAAATATCAAGAGTAATTCATCCATGGCCAAAGAAGGAAGTATTATCACCTCTTCTTGTCGCCCAAGCAAAGAATAATGCGCCAAAGCCACCAAAAGACTTCTATACTTGTCCAAGCCAAAGAGGAAACATTTCAAACACCAACCAAAGAAGGAAATATTGCAAAGGAAGAGAATTCGGCCAAGCATGCAATCAACCCTTGGCGCTCACTCAAAATTGGGAAGTCTTCAAGCCAATCTCGACCAAAGGAACCCTTGCCACGACCATGCATTGAAGACTAAAATTTCTTTCTTATTTTGCTCTTTTGTAATGTTGAGAAAATGTCTACAAAAATTGTAATCACATATAACTTTGCATGATTTGGAATAATAGAATTGTCGATTAATTTATAGGAAACTATGGGTGCTTGTGTCGCCCCTCTCCCCCTTCTTCGCATCTGATGTGCTTGTGTCACCTATCCTCCCTTCTTCTCCCAAGGGCCATAGTTCCCTTCGCTAACCCCTTCCTCTTATAACCTCTACACATCTATCTGTGCACGGACAACCTCTTCAACCAACAAGTGGCACATATATTCCCTCTTGAACCACAAATGGCGCATCTACTTCCTCTTCACCATCTCTTATGCATCTACATCCTCTTCACCAATTAGTGGCGCAGGACTCCTCAACTCCATCAACAAGGTCTTCTCCAAACGCAAGTAAACTCCTCCCATCATTGGCGTGGATGCACTCTTGAAGCCAAGGATCAAGTTGAAGAACTCTCCTTGAATAAGCTAAGTTTCTTCAACTATTTGTGTTATTTGTTTCTAGTCTATTCAAGAGCAAGTTTACTACACCTTGTGAATCTTGTAGGAGGATGGCGTAAGGATAGGGAGATCCCCTCTTGGCGCAACAACAAAGAACCATGGATGGCCGAAACTTGAAGAGCCTTCCTCTATCCAAGACTTGGCGCCCCTCAAGTAGTAGACCCTTTAGTTGTTCAATCATTAGGTATAGTAGTTAACTCAGTTATATTTGTTAGCAAGAGGAACTTGGAAGATTAGCTTCCCCTCTTGATCTCCTTTATTGTAAAAGGCCTTGGAATTTAAACCCTAATTTTTAATACTCACGCATGTGTGAGTTTGTTGTTTTGGTGTGTTTGTAATGAAGCAACTCCTTCCATCAGAGTAGGACCATTGAAGACCAGGATATTAAGACTCTTCTACTCTCAAGGGTTGCTCTGTAAGTATCTCTCGTAGTTTTTCAATTCCTAGTTTAAAATAGTTTAGTCTTTTAGGATTGCATGTTTGGCTGTAGATTAGTTAACTACATGTTTAGCTATAGATTTGTTTTGTAAGAGCATGTTAATTGCAATTTATTTTGTAGTTTAGAATTGCATGCTTAGGTATAATATTATCTTGCATATAATATGGTTGCATATTAATTTTCGGTTTTTATCTAAAAATACCAAAAAAACATATTTTGAAAAACACGTTAGACAATCTTGCATGCTAGCTTGTTCTCTTAGATTTAATTTTTATGCTAGCCCATATCGTATGCTTTCCCCCTACATCAAGTACCCAAGAAACTTGAGCACATGCGGTCCCACTGGAGCACCTTCAGGCATCTTGCACTAATAGGCAGCCTTGGATGTTTCAAACCTTTCTATTCTAGCTTACAATTCGAACAGTTGGTTTAGATGTGTGATGATCTGAAACGCGTTCTAATCCTCATGCTGCATCTACAACTCGGACAACATCGCAGATAACATAAGGCATACAACATCTAGGGCGTCAATCTAATGCTTGTAATAAGCTTCCCATTCAGCTGTGCAAGCTGAGGATGGCGGTGGAGGAGGAAGCACTTGTTCTAAGACATACAGCTTCTTCTCCTGCTTGAGGTCTACCAACAAGTGGTGCTATCAGTCCATGGAATTGACTCCAGTGAATTTCTCCCTATCAAGGACGGAACAAAGTGATAGTCCGCTATTGTTATTGTTTGCAGATGCCATCTACAACAAATGACAAAAGCATATCAGTATCATAATGTCCATCGTTTATTCCAGCCCTTTATAAATGATTGTTTCTCACTATATTATTATAATCCATAATCCTCAAAAATCGATAGAGAAATCAACTGACTTCCTTAGTGAGATGGGATCCTCGTTTCATATACGGCCTTGTGTCCCGCTAGGGCAGGATGTACATCAAAATGTGACACAAGCTTCCTGAGGTAGGCTCGCTGGCCAATTACAACTTGGCAATAACCCTTCTCAAGACAGTTTAGGCATTTTGTGCCCAACTAGGGTTGGAACAACACAATAACCTAACTTCTTAGGGGTGCCTCCAGAAATTTCATCATGTTAACCAACACATATGAAAATTCCAGTCAAGTCCAACCTGACTGTTATACCCAGGGCCAATGAATTCCTTGTAAGGCGTGTCCAAGATTTCAATTGGACTGGGGAAAATATTATCACCACATGCCTCCTAAAGATAAATGGGTGTGTCCACTAGGGTGGAAATAGTTCACAACACCATCAATCGATAGTTTGACGAGGGTTACGTGTCAAAAGGCTAAGGAATGAGACTTCATATCATTTAGCGAGGATTTTTGTTATCTTAGCACCATGAGCTTTTATCATTATTTCTACAAATACAGGTATGCAAACCTATGGTGGAATAAAACAAAAGCAGTAAAGGCATACTAAAGCAAAAATAGTAAATATGATGTGATCAAAGCCCATAACTTGGGTAACAAGCCCCTAGACCTAGTCCAAGCCACCAAGCACCTACCAAGGGCTATGTGCCATGGGCTCATGCCAACAAGTCCTTAGCTCATCCTTGAGTGCCTTAAAGGCTCTACTCCAATGCCCTGAGGTGTGCCACCTAGGTCTTTTGCTCCATGGGTCAGCTCGGAAACCCTAAAGCCACTATCCAAGAAACCCTAGATCCACTTTAGGTTCGGCCAGCCCAATTCTTCACCACAAGATAGCTTGCAAACCTTAGGCTCCTCCCAGGGTTTGGCCAACTCAGATCTCCTCCTGGAAGCTAGCTCGCAAACCCTAAACTCCTTCCAGTGATCAGCCAATCATCAATGCACCATCCATCTCTAGGTATCTTACCTCTTTGCTTGAAACGATACATCCTTTGCAAGGTGCACCACCTAGATGTGCGCCCCCTTTGCTTGGATGTGCTATCAAGCATCCTTCGTGCTCTATCTTCCTCCATCATCCCTTGAACGTAAGAAGCATCCAAAGGACCTTCAAGCTCTCAGCTAATGATGGAAGATCAGCCCCTATGTAAGCTTGGAGTGCCAATCCTCTTTCTCAACCCTTGAACCTCAAGATACGCCACTGGGAGACCTAGAAGCCATCAAGGATCGGACAAGGAAGAAGATCAGCCCCCTTAGGTTGCTTTTCCTTCATCATCAGCCCTTGAACTCATGCATGTGCCACTAGGAAACCTAGAAGCCATGAAGGTTCAGTTGATGATGAAGGCCAGCCCCTTACTTGACTAGGTTGCACCATCACTGTATCCAACCATCATCTCTTAAGTAAACCATCTAGCTAACCCTAGAAGCCACTCAATGTTAGGTCAAAGAAGGGGATGCACGACCTTAGGAGGTAAGGTGAACCAACCCTAACCATAGCCGCCAACCCCTTTAGGTACGCATCTAGGTAACCCTAGAAGCCACCCTCGGGTTCGGCTAGGTATGCGTTGCACCACCTTGAGTGATGCACAAGGAAGAGAGAGAGAGAGAGAGAGGAGAAAAATTGCCGCTTGATGTCTTCAATCCGATTTATAAAATTGAAAAGTTGGCACGCAAACCTCACAATTATACATCACAGGCATGACAATATTGGGGCTTGTCTAAGATCACAACATGATGCATAAATCAACTACTCGTGAGATTCTGCATGCTATGAAAAATCAACAAGTAATCACTTTTAATTTTTCATAAAACCTATTCAATTAATTTTCAGCGACTCTATATCATCCTTCTATATTGTTTTGCCCCTCTCAGGAGGATACAAAGGGTAGCCGCCCCTTGCAATCCTTACCCCATAGAGATTAGGACAATTACCCTGCCCCGATAATCTCCTATAGGTCATGCGCCGTGGGCCTATCCCATGAGCGTAAGAAGGGGTAAATTTTTCCACATAGGGTCTATCCCATATGTGAAGAAAACAAAACTAGAAGATGATTAAGAGGCGAAAATTAACAAAAATGATTCTTCAACATAAAAATCATAGTATAAAAATTTGTCAAAAATTATTTTCATGTCATGGGGTATGCGCATGTAGAAAAGTACACCTACAGGCCTCGTAAGATCCCTATCATACCATTGTTGGGAATCCCTGAACCTTAGAAAATATTTAAACATAGCAGAAGCGAAGGTCCGAAATAGAATTCCCACAAAAACTCTAGGATCACTTATGAGTGAACACCAAAGGAAGTAAAGATTAATACCTCGTCAAGCAATCCCAGGAGCAATCGATGATAAAGACACGTGTTGTGTCCACAAGTGCACGGATACTCAAAGTAATAAAAATATCGAACCACAGAGACCATATTGTTAAGTACCAAATAATTGTATTCTCACTAGCTAAGCAAATCGAATATGATGCAAGTAAAAGATGCAGAAAAGTATGCTAAATAATGATCAGAGAGATAAACATGGGACTAGGGTTTCATCCACCTTAATTTCAATGACTAGATAAGAATAAAAGGTCATCAGTCAAATCTTATTATAATAAAGACCTAATTTACTTCATAAATGATTATCCCGCTCTCACGCAGACAATCATACAAAGAACCAATCCTCACTCTCATGCAAGATCTATCCAATGCTGAAAATAAGTAAATCATTGAATAAAGAACTCAAGGATCACTCTCGTGCATCCGAGTTATAAGTCAATCATCTCAAGTGGAATCTCAAAGATCACTCTCGTGTATCCTAAAACTCAACACAGGTTTTACTTATGGTTTTCCGACGACTCGATCCTCACTCTCGTGCAAGATCAAATCAAGTCTAACACAATAACTCAACCCTAGATTCAAATTATCAACATGGCAATAAATTCACTAAAAATCAGAATTCAAAGAACAAACCTAATCTCTTACGGTAACTTCCAAACTCGATAATTTCTAGGGTTCCGAATTTCACAATCAACCTCTCAGTCTATTTTGCAAAATTCTAAAATATTCTGATATTTATAAAACTAAGGGGAATCAAGAACAATTAATCACAAAAGTAAAATTATCATAATAAAATTATCATGACAAAAGTTAATGTTTTCTAGTCATTAACAAACTAAGGGAATTACACCCCATGTCCCAAAAGAAGATCTAAGCTTTCATGGTGAAAGGATTACAACAAACCATAATTTCAGAGGATTAGAAAGTGAAAAAGGGAAAGAATAGTTACAAAACAGGGTTGTAATTGAAATATAACCCGTAATTTCGCTTGTGAACAGTGCTGTCACCACTATTTCGATGATTTCTCCCCCGATCGGACTCCAAATGCTCTAAAACTTATGGGGTGTGCTCTCCTACTCCAGATGAAGCTTCGGTGTAAAAATCACGGTCTGATATGTCCTCTACACCTCTCAGCGCGAGTACAAACCCTAACCACCTCTCTGACAATTACTCTCTCAATTGGTGATAAACATTGGGGCTTTCACTTCGTTATCTTCTCCTCTTAACGACGAGTTCGCAACAACTTTTGGATTTCAAATTAGACTTCTGGATCAAAAGTTATGGTCCCCGCAAAATTTGGGCTAAAAAATTGAGAAATAAGGCACAAAATACGGTACCGTATTTTGAAATACGGTAGTGCCGTATTTTACCCAAAAATTCTGAAACTTTATGTTAAAAATCCTCCAAAAATACAGTACCATGCCAGTTGTTCCAAAAAATACGGTAGTGCCGTATTTTTGCAATTTGGGTCCGAATTTCATGAAAATTGATGGGTAGCTTCGTTTCGACGTCTGGAATCCATTAGTGTGCTCAAATCTTCCAAAATCCATCAAAATATGGCACTTTTAACATGAAAATGATAAAAAATAAGAAGTGGTGTAGATTCTGCAATATTTGACAATTAAGGCTTAAAAACAAGCAAAAGAGTATAATTATGACACGAAAAGACCAATGAAATGACACATAATATACTATGAATTTTGGTGTCATCAAACACATAAGGCTCAAACTTTGCTTGTCCTCAAGCAAATAAATAAGAACAATGCTAAGTATGGAAAATATTCTCTTTTATGAAAAATAAATTTCTAAAATATAATCACTCATGAAATATTTCACCAACTTTTTGCACAAAATTTCAGATAAATACATCGTCCTCTGAAATTAATCTTTAAGATTCACAGCTTTGATCAAATAAAATTTCGCAACTCGCATAATAAAAAGAATTTCAGTCTCATGAATTCACCTAATTTTCAGTTTAAATTTATCAAATCTTTGTTTACAGGAATAAAGTCTCCTAGATCTTTTTCCACACAGAATCTCTATTTTCTTGCCCCTCTTTTTTTTTTAATATATACCCATAAAGATACATACTTTTTACTTTAGACTTCAACTCTTGTCTTAGGTACCACTGTTAATTTTACACAGTGCCAAGTAGAGGAGTCTTTTTCTTTTTCTCTCTCTTTTTTTTTATATAGACTTCAACCCATCTCTTCGGTACCACTGTCAATTTTACACAGTGCCAAGTAGGGGAGTCTCTCACTATTTTTGTGGATATTGGATTCCCTCTTCCCAACAAATAGTAAGATAAACCAAATATTAACTAAGCTAATCAATTGACATCAATTCAAAAATTACACTCATATACTCATTTTATTCAAGAAAGATGCTTCACTCTTAGATTGCATTTATCGAACAACATACCTACCCAAAACCTTATGCATCAATCAATAAATAATTTCAACAAGTTGATATATATTGAAGAAATAAATTCAACATAATAGGTATATCTCCATTCACAGGCATTAGCATGAACTTTCATAATCAATGTTTAATCTACACATCTCTTATCTCATGGATTCAGGTCATAAAATTTTTTTAAATCTCAAAATATGTCAAAATCAATGCAAAAGGTGTGAAGCATGAAACTCATAGAATCATAGTCAAAAGTGTGACATGATAGACTCAAAAAATCTCGTATAATAGAAATCTCAATAAGTGATACAATCAAAAGCAAATCAAAGATGCAACCATATGAAATAATCATGAATACAAGAGAGTGCAAATGATACTCACAAAACTATATGGCAAGCTTTGACCAAAATACATAAGGCTCATATCAAAAAATAATGTTGGGGCAGATGCTGCTAGGTTCAAAGATGTGCCTTTTGAAAATTTTACCTACACAATTTAAGATACATAAGGCTCAGTTTTAAAAATAGTCTCTAAAATAATAATGATAGAAATAATTTTCTCAAAGAATAATCAGAGATATCATCGATGGTCCAGAAGAGTGCTGGTGAAAAGAGCTGATGCAGTTGAGAAGTAGAGGGTGAATAGAGGCTAGCTGAAGAGCTGCTAGTAATGATGATGGTGCCGATAGTAGAGTGTGTAATCTCTAGTGGTTTGCTAGAGACTATAGTCCTGGAGGTGAGATCGTCGGCCGGTGGGTGCAAGAAATAACACTGCACATAAAAAAAAATTCAGAGTTAACAATGAAGACTGCTGCATGAATAAATAAAATTATGGAATAAGAGGCAGTAAGGGAAATAAGAATCTGCTGATGGTATAATCCAGTGTCGATGGCTGGAAATAGTGATGTTAGAGGCAAATGCAGTGGTGGCTAGAGGTGGAAGACAGTTGCTCTTGAAGATTTCTGGATCTGGAGGCAAAAGAAGCTATAACATGTAGAAAACAAAAAAAGTAGTTTTTGAATTTTTTATGAAAAGTAGCCCTACCAAAAAATAAGATTTAATGATCCAAATAGAAAATGGACAAAACCAAGTTGTAGAATAAGATATGTTCTTTTCAGATGTATGAAAATTAAAGGATCAAAATCTATCAGAAATTTAGGGCATCAATAGAAATTAGGCTACTCAGATAAAAAACGGCAAAACTGCACAAAAGTTAATCAAATTCGAAAAGTTGCCATATGTCATAGAATTGTCAGAAAATATTTTCATGAAAACAATTAATCCACAAGATAGAATGACATACGAACCTCATATTCCAAGTGAAAAATCACGGTTTCAAGTCATCGAAGCACCTTAAAAACTAGCAGCAAAAGTGCTAATCAGATTAGTCAGAAGAAAACTGCTGCAGAAATTAATCAGAATCGAAAAGTTGCTAGGTGCTTTTGAATGATCCATGGACTTTAAAATTTAGTAAAAATATCCAGATGATAGAAACAGATGAGTACTTTGTGATGGTACAAGAGATGAAAAATTTTCTGAACCCAGTTTCTTAAAATCGCAGTGAGAAAGCACCTACTCAAATAAGCAATTTGCAGATTTCAAATACGGTACCGTGAAATTCTTTACGGCAGTGCCGTAATATGCATAAAACTGTCAGGTTAGATATCAGCTGAAATACATTACCGTGAAGATGATTACGGCACTGCCGTATTTTTCAAGAAATTTTTCAAAATTTTTGGATCAAAAATATGGTACCGTGAAAAAGCATATGGTACTACCGTAAAAGCCATAAAACCTTATGTACAAAAGTTATCAAAAATACGGCACCGTGAAAGTTTAGGACAAAATTACGATAGTGCCATAAAAGACTTCAAAGCTCTCGGGACCTAAATTACGGCACCGTGGAAGATATTACGGTAGTGCCGTATTTTGCGCACAATTTTGTTTTTCCCTGCAAAAATAAAAGAAAAATTAATTTTAAAAATAAACTAAAATAAAAGAAACTAAACTAAGTAAGAGGGCTTGGGTTGTCTCCCAAGAAGCGCTAATTTTAGGTCCATAGCTTGACCTAAACTCAAAAATCAAGGTCAAGCAAGTGAATTAGTTCCAAAGTAAATTGCATACAATTTTTTGCATTTGCTTTGTCCCAAAAGTTTAGCCACTTATCCAAATATCCAAAATTTCTCATAAATCATGATTTATGTGGCTTTCTTAAATATGCAGAATTTAAAATCAAAATTTTCAATGATTTTCCTATGTTTGTTAGAGAGAAAAATCATAAGTCCTTTCTTTAGATTTATATTTTCAATGGCCATAGGACTTTGATCAAAAGATATAAGCATTGGATCATCAAAATAAGTTTTATGTCTTTCATTAGATTCCTCAATAAAACACACTTTCTCAAATAAATCAAAAGAGTGAACATTAGATATGGGCAAAACATCATCATGGTGAGATTCATCTATGTTTGTAATATTCAAATCCTTTTAAACTTCCTCATGCTCACAATCTAATAATTTGTCAATTTCAAAATTATCATCAATAAAATCAGGGTATTGTCTTCAAAATATATTTTTTCATGTTTTTCAACAATTTCATAATCATCTACATCAGAGTCAAAATCATCAAATTCAGCAATTTTCAATCCTTTTTCAAGTTCTTTAGATTTAGCTACACACAATTTACCATCAAGATCAGAATTTTCATCAAAAGAATTAATTTCATGACCATCACTAAAATCAAAAGGAGATTTTTCAATTTATTCAAACTTGTCCACAAATAAACTATCAGATGAATCAATTTTACAATCATCAAAATTAAAGTGAGATTCATTAATGTTCACATAAGGCTCAATCTCAAAATAATCATAATCAGAGGGGGAATTTTCTAAATCAACTTCTTCAGTTTCCAAATCAAACTCAAATAAACAAACTTGTTGTGCTAATTGGGTTTCTAAAATTTCATTGTGTGCAACCATGTCATCCAACCTAGAATTGATTTGTTTGAGGGTCTCACTCACATCATCATTTTGTTTCATAAACTTTTCAAACATAATCTCTAAGCTAGATTTTTCAGTATCCTCAAAGCATGGTTCAGAAGTAAAGTTTGAGCAATCATCATAAAAAGATCTAGAATCATATTGATCATCTTGATACCATGATGAATTGGAATTTAAAAATTGGCTATTAGAAGTGTAATGACCAATTGATCCACAAATATCACATCTATTAGAATAAAAAGAGTGCATATAAGAGTTAAACGTATCTTCAAGTGTGCTCAATGAATTATTTTCATACTTACCTTGTGGCATGTATACCTCACCTCTTTGAGTCGCCCATGAGTTGTGATTAAAAGACATATCTTCAAATCTATAAAGAACAAAAAGATTATCCAACACAAATCAATTAGAAAAATTATTTTTTTTCAGAACATATAAAAAATAGAAAATCTAAAACACAAGCAAATTCACAAATTTTTAGATCTCACAGCTCTGTCACAACTGCGAAAATCCAAAACCATCAAAAATAGAAAACAAAGTTAAAACTAAAAATAAATAAAACTTAGTCTAGCAATACTAACAACTATTTTGATATTAACAAAACTAAGGTTCCCGGCAACGGCGCCAAAAACTTGTTGATCAGAGAGATAAACATGGGACTAGGGTTTCATCCACCTTAATTTCAATGACTAGATAAGAATAAAAGGTCATCAGTCAAATCTTATTATAATAAAGACCTAATTTACTTCATAAAAGGATCATCTCGCTCTCGTGTAGACAATCATACAAAGGACCAATCCTCATTCTCGTGCAAGATCTATCCAATGCTGAAAATAAGTAAATCATTGAACAAAGAACTCAAGGATCACTCTCGTGCATCCGAGTTCTAAGTCAATCATCTCAAGTGGAATCTCAAGGATCACTCTCGTGTATCCTGAAACTCAACACAGGTTTTACTTATGGTTTTCCGACGACTCGATCCTCACTCTCGTGCAAGATCAAATCAAGTCTAACACAATAACTCAACCCTAGATTCAAATTATCAACATGGCAATAAATTCACTAAAAATCAGAATTCAAAGAACAAACCTAATCTCTTACTGTAAGTTCCAAACTCGATAATTTCTAGGGTTCCGAATTTCACAATCAACCTCTCAGTCTATTTTGCAAAATTCTAAAACATGCTGATATTTATAAAACTAAGGGGAATCAAGAACAATTAATCACAAAAGTAAAATTATCATAATAAAATTATCATGACAAAAGTTAATGATTTATAGTCATTAACAAACTAAGGGAATTACACCCCATGTCCCAAAAGAAGATCTAAGCTTTCATGGTAAAAGGATTACAACAAACCATAATTTCAGAGGATTAGAAAGCGAAAAAGGGAAAGAAAAGTTACAAAACAGGGTTGTAATTGAAATACAACCCGTAATTTCGCTTGTGAACAGTGCTATCACCACTATTTTGATGATTTTTCCCACGATCGGACTCCAAACGCTCTAAAACTTATGGGGCGTGCTCTCCTACTCCAGACGAAGCTTCAGTGTAAAAATCACGATCTGAGATGTCCTCTACACCTCTCAGCGCGAGTACAAACCCTAACCGCCTCTACGCCTCTCGGCGTGAGGACAAACCCTAACTGCCTGTCGGCGCGAGGACAAACTCTAACCGCCTCTCTGATGTTCGCAGCAACTTTCGGATTTCAATTTGGACTTCTGGATCAAAAGTTATGGTCCCCGCAAAATTCGGACTGGAAAATTGGGAAGCAGGGCACAAAATACGGTACCGTATTGTGAAATACGGCAGTGCCGTATTTTACCCAAAAATTCTGAAACTTTCTATTAAAAATACTCCAAAAATACGGTATCGTGCCAGTTGTTCCCAAAAATACGGTAGTGTCATATTTTTGCAATTTGGGTAGCTTCGTTTCAACGTCTGGAATCCATTGGTGTACTCAAATCTTCCAAAATCCATCAAAATATGGTACTTTTAACCTGAAAATGACCAAAAATAAGAAGTGGTTTAGATTTTATAATATTCAACAATTAAGGCTTAAAAACAAGCAAAAGAGTATAATTATGACACGAAAAGGCCAATGAAATGACACATAATATACTATGAATTTTGGTGTCATCAACACACAAGTTCCCGTCCTCTACAATCGCACACACATGGACTCCTCGAAGTCCCTCCAGCCTCCGCGCTTGGTGCTAGCCTTGGGAGGTGACATCCATGCCTCTTTGAAAATCTCAACTTTTGCAAATCACCAAGATTCAACACCAAGGAGAAAGGGGAGTGTTAGCGACAAGGAGTGGGTAGCTGATGACACCAAAATATATAGTATATTATGTATCATTTTATATATCTTTTTCATGCCAAATTGAAGATCTTTTGCTTATTTTTATGCTAAATTTATCAAATATTACAAAATTTACTTCTATTTTAGTTTTTCATGATTTTCAGGTAAAAAGGCACTATTTTGAGGCATTTTCAAGAAAAATCAAAGACATGGAAAAGTTACCATCATCAAGATGAGATCACTTAACAAATTTCACGTAAATCGGAGCAAACAACCAAAATACGATAGTGTCATGTTCTATATTACGGTACCGTATTTCTGTACGATACCCTAATATCAGAGCACTGCCGTAAATTGGTGGAATTTTCAACCAGAAGATTTAATGAAAAATACGGCACTGCCGTAAAACTTAACACTGTCGTATTTTGAAGCGCATTCAGAATATAGATAATTCCTGATTTTAAGGCATTAGTGTAAACTTTGACACGGGCCATATTTTCCAGATGATTTTGACCAGAGAACGCGACCGATTTTACGGCACCGCCGTGAAATATTATACTGCCGTATTTCTGCTTTTGAACATGACTTCCACGGTCAAAATTGAAGCCCGATTTTTGTGGAGATGATTGTGGGAGATCTAGACATCCAAATTGAGATCTAAAAGAAGTGGTGGACTGGTCTCAACGAGGAGAAGATAAAGACACCGAAAGCCCCAATTTTTATCCAGAATCGAGGGAGCAATCGACAGAGAAGTGTTTAGGGTTCGTCCTCGTGCCGAAAGGCATGGAGGCCACCTCCAGCCGTGAAATTCACACTGAAGCTTCGCCTAAAGCAGGAGACAACACCCAGAAGTTTCAGAACGAAAGGAGATTAATTGCAGGAGGAATCAATGAAAGAAGGGCTCAGGCACTATTCACAGCGAGTTTCCTTTGCAAAATACGGCTGTAATTTATATTACAGCCGTGGAGTATTTTCTTAAACCCTCTTCTTCATTGATTTCTGACACTTTGATACTATGGCTTGTTGTATTTCTTCTTCCATGCAAGCTTAAACATATTTGGGACATGGGGTGTAATCCCCTTTGATTTCTTAATGATTAGATAACTTTTTATCTTCGTCATAATAGTTTTATGATGATAATTTTACTTTTGTGAATGATTGCACTTTGATTCTCCATAGATTGATGTTATTATTCATGTTTAAGAGTTCTCACAATAAGGACCGAAAGGTGACTTGCTTGAGAACTTGGAACCCTAGAATTGCATGTTAGGAACTTTCCGTAAGAAATTAGGTTAGTTCTTAATTATTTTATTTTAGTGATCTTATTGCCATGATAGAAAATTTGAATATAGGATTGAGTTATTGTGTCAAACGTGGAGATCTTGCACAAAAGTTAGGATTGGAACGTTGGAGAACCATAAGTAGAACTTGTGTTGAGTCTCGGATGTACGAAAGTGATCCTTGAGATTCCACTCGAGACAATCAACTTAGAATTCGGATGCACGAAAATGATCTTTGAGTTCTTTGATTGATGATTTACTTATCTTTAGCGTTGGGATAGATCTTGCGTGAAATCGTGGATTGATCCCTGCATGATTGTCTGCACGAAAGTGAGATGATCTCTTTATGAAATAAATTAAGTCTTTATCATGATAAGATTAGTCTGACGACCTTATATTTTTGTCTAGTCATTGAAATTAAGGTGGATGAAACCCTAGTCCCAATTTCTCTCTGATTTATCTTTTCACCGTTTATATTGCTTACTTGCATTAAAATCAGTCGCTTAGTTAGTAAGAATACAACTATTTGGTACTTAACACATAGGTCCCAGTGGATTCTATACTTTCTTTATTACTTCGAGTATCCGTGCACTTGCGGGCACATCAACAAGTTTAGGAACACAACAAGTCTTTGGTTTTGTTGAGTATCCACCAGAGATAAGTCTGTGCACCTACTTGCAGATACAACAAGTTTTTGGCGCCATTGCCGGGGATTAGTCCAAGGGACATGCCATACAACATGAGATACAAGAAGTTTTTGTCGCCGTTGCTGGGGACCTTAGTTTTGTTAATATCAAAATAGTTGTTAGTATTGCTAGACTAATTTTTATTTGTTTTAGATTTAACTTTATTTTTTGTTTTTGCAGGTTTTGGATTTTCAGAAGTTGTGACATAACTGAGATTTTCTAAAATTTGAGAATTTGCTTGTGTTTTATACTTTCTTTGTTTTATATATTCTTAAAAAAAATATAAAAAAAGTTGTATTTGATTGATTGGTGTTGGATTATCTTTCTGTTCTTAATAGATTTGAAGATATGTCTTTTAATTTCAACTCGTGGGCAATTGAAAGAGATGAAGTATACATGCTATATAAAGATGATTCATCATGCACTCTTCAAGATAAGTTAAATTTTATCTCTCGTCTAATAGACACTTTAAATATGCACCCTGTTAGGACATCTATTTCTCCTATTAGATGTAGTATTTGTAAATGTTCTAATCATTATGCTTTTGATTGCCAATTTTTAATTCCTCCAAATTATGCTTTTGAACCATACTTTGAGGACATTGAATAATCTAGGTTAGAATCTGTGCTTGAAACATTTATGTCAAATCAAAACCAATTCATGACAAATCAAAATAAGGAAATTGAAGATCTTAAGGAGATAATTGGTCAGCTTGCTTCTAATGTAGAATCTATATCTACTCATTCTGAATTTTTAGAAACCCAGTTAGCACAACAAGCTTGTTTATTTGTGTTTGAAACTGAAGAACTTGATTTAGAAAATTCCCCCTCTGATTATGATTGTTTTGAGATTGAGCCTTATGTGAACATTAATGAATCTCACTCTGATTTTGATAATTGTGAAATTGATTCTTTTGATAATGTATTTGTGGAAAAGTTTAAGGAAATTGAAATTGAAAAACTCTCTTTTGATGAAATTGATTCTTTTGATGATATATTAATTGTGGTTAAATCTGATGAAGAATATGAGGGGATTGATTTGGAAAAATCTTACTCTAATATTGTTGATGACTTTGAAATTGATAAGTTATTTGATGAAGTGCATGAGGATCTTGATAAGGATTTGAATGAATCTCACTCTGATGTTTTACCCATGTTTACTGATATTTTTGAAAAATTATGTTTTATTGAGGAACCTAATTTGAGACATAAAAATTATTTTGATGATCCAATACTTAAACCTTTTAATGGAAGTCCTTTTGCAATTGGAGATAGAAATTTGAAGAAAGGACTTATGATTTTGCTTACAGACAAATATAGGAAGATTATTGAATATCCATTTAGTGAAGTTGAAAATTTTGATTTTCATTTCCGCACATTTGAGAAAGCCATGTCAATTGTGATTTATTTAAAATTTTGGATATTTGAATTAGTGGCTAAACTTTTTGGACAGCGGAAAAGAAAGAAATTATATGCTAGTTACTTTGGAACTGATTCACTTGCTTCACCATAATTTTTCAGTTTTGGTCAAGCTAATGACCTAAAAATTAGCGCTTCTTAGGAGGCTATTAGTTAACCTAGTTAACAAGCGACTAAAACAAACTTGCATCAGAAAAACTAGGAATCCCAAGAATTGCTTATCACGAGCATATGATCAACCTTTTTGCCTTGTATAGAACAAGTAAAAGCATTACCTGTGCCATGATATGAGAGGCGGCTTGGAAGAAAAAGGGGCGAGTGCCTCTTCTCCAAAGAAATCACACACAAGATGAAGTAGACTTCCTCCCTTGCGTCCCATGTGCTAGCAAAGACACCAAGGAGTCCTGATCGTCCCTTGTAAGGAAGATGTGCGTCTTGGCTAGAGTTTTTGGATGGAGACGATCCACTTAAGAGGAAGAAGATGAGTCCTCTCTTTCTCTCTCTTGAATCCGTGGGTGATTAAGGAGAGGTATATTCGGCCACCAAAATAGTGAAACCGAAAAACATAACTACCTCCACAACTCCCACTTAAACCATCGAAACCTCCATCTTAAATTGAACCATGCGTTCACAAGTGAACCGGTTCAAACACCATTTGGTCCAAACACAAAATTGAACCAACCCTGGCTAAAATCTCTTTGAACCGAATGGCTCAAGATCTAACCACACATCACATTGAACCCCTGATCAACACGATCAAGAATCAATCCCCCCGATCAAAGCTTACCGATCACATGCCCTAATCAATCAAACATGATTAGACTAGATCTCACTTCTAATCAGAGTTTAAATTCCTTTAAACTGAACTAGAATAATTCCAGTCCACACGATCTGACATAAGTAAGCCATATCATCAAATTGTGCGACCCTAAGGGTTTCCTTCAATGTCGGTAACGATAACTTACGTTATCACGATCAGAGAGAGGTATCTAGCAACACATCACTGTCTCCCGATATGAAGGAAAGAGTCTTCCAAGACTACTCCCAAACCACAGCACAAGTGCGAATCTAATTCACTTGGTATACATGTTTCCCTTTACCACTGGATGTTCCCGTTGGACAAGCGTGTCAAGCCTGCGATTCCAACATGATGAAAATGGTTAGATCAGATGAACATAGTCGTCTGGGTATGGCCATACACATTCTCAACCATTTCATCCAAGGGCCCCCTTAGAACATCACACTCCAATCAGGAGAGGCAATCCTATATCTATCACAAGTGCCCTAGCATGACTCATGCCCACTATCCAAGATAATCTTTAACCATTATCTTTCAAATGATATTGAACTACCTCAAGACAATGCCAATCATCACTTAGAAACACAAGTGATCTCAAGTCAGAGGGAATATACCACTTGCTTGCATACAAGGATTATTCACATTGTGACAAACAATTGAATATCCACAGAAGGGTCAGTCCAGTACATCCAATGCACCTATGTGTCTAATCTTATTCCACGCTCGAAGCATCCCACAAGATTAGAACACACATTAGTCTCTATCATATCAAGGCTGTCTCATGTTCACCGAGATATCTCGACTAAGGACAATACTGAATGTCAGCTAAGCTGAACATCATTGAGACATTACTCAGAAGTATACATACAGCAGCAGATAATGTAACAATCTGAATAATAACAATTGCCTTTATAAAACATATATATATTTATACATGATACTGAAAATAACCCAAAGCCTCAAACATTGGCCTTAAGGGCATACCCCAACAGAGGCAACCCAAGCACTCTTACCTTAGTTTAGTTTCTTTTATTTTAGTTTATTTTTAGAATTAATTTTTCTTCTCTTTTTTGCAGGAAAATAAAATTTTGCGCAAAATACGACACTGCCGTAATCTATTTCACAGTGCCGTAATTTCGGCTAATTTCTCACCCGACAGTTTTTCATCTTTTACGGCACTACCGTAATACTTTTTACGGTACCGTAATTTATGTCCGTTTTCGATTTCACGTGCCGTATTTTTTAGCATTTTTGACCAGAAAATTCTTTGAAAAATACGGCGAGTACCGTAAGAACTTTCACGGTACCATATTTCTGGATATTTCTGACCCGTGAGTTTAGTGAAAATTACGGCACTACTGTAAGGGATATTACGCCCGTAATTCTAAACCTGCAGTCTGCTTATCTGAGTAGGTGTTTTCTCGTAGTGATTTTAAGAAACTGGGTTGAGAAAAATTTTGATCTTTGGCACCATCAAGAAGTACTCATCTTTTACTATCATTTGGATATTTTTATTGAATTTTTAAGTCCATGGATCGTCCTATAACGCATAGCATCTTTTAGTAAATAATTAATTTATGCATCAGTTTTTTCTGACTAATCTAATTAGCACTTTTGCTGCAACTTTTTAAGATGCTTCAATGAGTTGAAACCCTGATTTTCACATGGAATATGAAGAACATGTGTCATTCTATCTTGTGGATTAGTTATTTTCATGAAAATATTTTCTGACAATTATAGGACACATGGCAACTTTTCGAATATGATTAACTTTTGTGCAGTTTTTATAGTTTTGTAATCTGAGTAGCCTTCTTTCTGTTAATACCCTAAATTCCTGAAAGATTTTGTTCCCTTGATTTTTATACACCTGGAAAGAACAAGTTTCATTCTATTACATGGTTCTGTCCATATTCTTTTTGGATCATTAAATTTTATTCTTGTGTATAGATACTTTTTCATAAAAAATTTAGTTGCTGCTCTGTTTGCTTTCTACCAGTTATTGATTCTTTTGCCTCCAGATCCAGAAATCTTCAAGAGCAACTGTGTTCCACCTCTAGCCACCACTACATCTGCCTCTGACATCACTGTTTCCAGCCGTCGACACTGGATTATACCATCTGCAGATTATTACTTTTTCTACTGCCTCTATTTCCATTGATTTGATTAATTTATGGAGCAGACTCTTTATTAGTGAATGAATTTCTTTATCTATGCAGCATTATTTCTGGCACTCACTGGCCGACGATCTCACCTCCAAGACTGTAGTCTCTAGCAGGCCACTAGAGATTACTCACTCTACTGTCGGCACCATCACCAACATTGCTAGGAGCTTTTCAGCTAGCTTCTGTTCCACCTCTGCTTCTCGCCTACATCAGCTCTTTCCACCAGGACTCCTCTAGACCATTAATGATATCTCTGATTCTCCTTTGAGAAAATTATTTTTATCTTTAGTATTTATTTAGAGACTATTTTTAGACTGAGCCTTATGTATCTTAAATTATGCAGGTAAAATTTTCAAAAGGCACATCTATGGACCTAGCAGCATCTGCCCCGACACTATTTTTGGTCTGAGCCTTATGTATTTTTGGTCAGAGATTGCTATATAGTTTTGTGAGTATCGTTTGCATGCTTTTGTATTCATGATTATTTCATATGGTTGCATCTTTGGTTTGCTTTAGATGTATCACTCACTGATATTTCTTCGATATGGTTGTATGATGATATGATTGTTCATTATCCACTTTCTCATTGATAAATATCTTCCTTGATGATGAATAAACCTGTATTCATGATTATAAAGAAACTCATAATGTTAGATTTATTTCATCAATGCATATCTATCTTTTGAAATTTGACATTGGTTGATGCATGAAATTTTGGGTAGATGTGTTATTTGAGGAATAAGATCTAAAGGTGAAACTACTCCTTTAGATAAAATGAGCATATAAGTATAATTTGTGAATTGATGTCAGTTCATCAACCTAGTAGATGTTTAGTCTATCCTGCTATTTGTTAGGAAGGAGGAATCCAAGATCCATAAAAATAGTGAGAGACTCCCCTACTTGGCACTATGTAAAATTGATAGTGGTACCTAAGAGATGGGTTGAAGTCTATGCCTAAAAGATAATGAGAGAGAAAAAGAATAAGACTCCTCTACTTGGCACTATGCAAAATTGATAGTGGTACCGAAGAAAAGAGTTGAAGTCAAAATAAAAAGTGTGTATCTAAGTGGGTACATGCCATCTAAGCAAAACCAACAAAATACATGAAAGAGAAAAAAAAATTGAATAAAAAATTATGTGTGGAAACAGATCTTGTAAACCTAATTTCTGTAAACAAAAGCATGATAGATTTGAATTGAAATAGGGTGAAGTCTTGAGATTGAAAATTCTAATTAGTATACGAGTTGCAAAGTTTTATTTGATTGAATTGTGGATCTAGAGGGTTGAGTTCTAAGGATGATATATTTATTTGATGTTTTATAAAACAATTGATGAAATTTTTCATTGATGATTGTATTTTAGAAATTTATTGAGCATGAAAAGGTTATTCTTTTAATCAATTTTTGATTTTTGATTGAGGACAAGCAAAGTTTGAGCCTTATGTATTTTGATGACACCAAAATATATAGTATATTTTGTATCATTTTATATATCTTTTCATGCTAAATTGAATATCTTTTGCTTATTTTTATGCTAAATTTATCAAATATTGCAAAATCTACTTCTATTTTCGTTTTTCATGATTTTCAGGTAAAAATGCACGATTTTGAGGTGTTTTCTAGAAAAATCAAAGACATAGAAAAGTTACCATCATCAATAGGAGATCACTTGACAAATTTCACGCAAATCGGAGCAACCAACCAAAATACGGTAGTGTCGTATTCTATATTCCAGTACCGTATTTCTGTATGATACCGTAATATCAAAGCACTGCCGTAAATTGGTGGAATTTCTGACCAGAAGATTTAATGAAAAATACGGCACTACCGTAAAACATAACACTGCCTTATTTTGAAGCGCATTCAGAACAGAGATAATTCCTAATTTTATAGCACTACTGTAAACTTTGACACGGGCCGTATTTTCCAGACGATTTCGACAAGAGAGTTCAGCCGACTTTGGGGCAGTGCCGTGAACCATTTTACGGTGCCGTATTTTCTAGACAACATCAGATTAGAGAACGCGACCGATTTTACAGCACTACCGTGAAATATTACACTGCCGTATTTCTGCTTTTGAATGCGACTTCCACGGTCAACTTTGAAGCCCAATTTTTGTGGAGATAATTGCGGGAGATCCAGACATCCAAATTGAGATCCAAAAGAAGTGGTGGACTAGTCTCAATGAGGAGAAGATAAAGACACCGAAAGCCCCAATTGTTATCCAGATTCGAGCGAGCAATCGATAGAGAGGTGTTTAGGGTTCATCCTCGCACCGAGAGGTGTGGAGGCCACCGCCGGTTGTGAAATTCACACTGAAGCTTCGCCTAGAGGAGGAGACAACACCCCAGAAGTTTGTGAACGAAAGGAGATCAATTGGAGGAGGAATCAACGAAAGAAGTGCTCGGGCATTGTTTACACTATGTTTCCTTTGCAAAATGCGGCTGTAATTTATATTACAGCCGTGGTGTATTTTCTTAAACCCTCTTCTTCATTGATTTCTGACACTTTGATACTATGGCTTGTTGTATTTCTTCTTCCATGCAAGCTTAAACATATTTGGGACATGGGGTGTAATCCCCTTTGATTTCTTAATGATTAGATAAACTTTTATCTTTGTCAGAATAGTTTTATGATGATAATTTTACTTATGTGAATAATTGCACTTTGATTCTCCATAGATTGATGTTATTATTCATGTTTTAGAGTTCTCACTGAAGGACCCCTTTCGAGAGGGGGGCGAAAACCCTATTAGGGTGGCGCATAAAGTTTTGCAAGCGGAAGAAGGGCTTTCAAAGATCTTTCTATTGCATATGATCAACTTAGATAGATGTGAGAATGATCCATACCGTCGCCATCTCTTGGATGGTGTCTTGGAAGAAGAAAGCAAAAGAGATCTCCTCCAAAGGCTGTCGCACACAAGAAGAAGAAGGCCTACTTGTTTGGGGCGATTTGTGCTAGCAATGCTCCAAAGCTTCCTCGATCGTTTGAGGGATGATGAGATGAAAATTTGGCCGAATCCTCTTGTCGTCAACCTTCACGCCACCAGCCGTGAGTCGTCTAATGCCAAGAGCGAATTCGCAAGAGGAATAGAGAGGAGGCGTTGCAAGTGAATGTGGAAACGTTCCCACGTTGAAAACCGACCGAGAGTTCCCAAAATAGCAAGCCATGATTACGTGCGTTATGCGTTCACCAAGTGAACCATGCGCAACTCTCTTCTCCCACCTGAACCTTGCGCTCAACCCATGAGCTGGTTCAAGATGTTTGGTTCAATGACCAAACCAAATCAGCCCAAACATTAAGTCTAGATCGAATTAGACCCTAAGGTCCTAGATCTGACCATTCATCTCCAGATGCTTCTGATCTGATCGATCTAGCATCAACACTCTCGATCGAAGCTTACCGATCTCAAGCCCTAATCAATCAAACATGATCAGACCAGATCTCACTTACAATCAGAGTTTAAATCCCTTTAAACTGAACCGAAACAATTCAGTCCACACGATCTGACTTAAGTAAGCCATATCATCAAATTGTGCGACCCTGAGGGTTTCCTTTAAATGTCGGTAACGATAACTTACATTATCACGATCAGTGAGGGGTATCTAGCAACACATCACTGTCTCCCGATATAAAGGAAAGAGTCTTCCAAGACTACACCCAAAACACAGCTCAAGTGTGAATCCTTTTCACTAGGCTTCACTAGGCATACATATTTCCTTTGCCACTGGATGTTCTTATTGGACAAGCGTGTCAAGCTTGTAGCTCCAATATGATGAGCATGATTAGATCAGATGAACACAGTCACCTGGGTATGGCCATACACTTTCTCAATCATCTCAGCCGGGGGGGCCCCTTTAGAACACCACACTCCTTAAACAAGGAGACGGCAATCCTATGTCTATCACTAGTGCCCTAACCTGACTCATGATCATTATCCAAGATAGTCTATAATCATTATGTTTCAAATGATATTGAACTACCTCAAAACAATGACAATCATCATTTAGAAACACAAGTGATCTCAAGTCAGAGAGAGATGTGCCACTTGTAGCAAACAAGGATTATTCACATTGTGACAAGCAATTGAATATCCTAGTAGGGTCTGTCCAGTACATCCAATGTACCCATGAGTCTACATCTTATTCCATGCTCGAAGCATCCTATAAGATTAGAACACATATTAGTCTTAACCATATCAAGGCTGTCTCATGTTCACCAAGATACATCGACTAAGGACATAACTGCACGTCAGCCTAGCTGAACAGCTTTGAGACATTATTCAGAAGAACATATATTGCAGCAGACAATGTAGCTTAACTGAATAACAACCATGCCTTTATAAACATAAGAGTTTATTACATGATACTTTTACAATCCCAAGGCCTCAAACATTAGCCTTAAGGGCATACCCCAACAATCTCCCACTTGCACTTAATCTAATGGTTGAGGAATCTCAAACCCATATTATTACAGTGCTTCTCATGCTTCTGCTGCGCCAGAGGCTTGGTAAGCGGGTCTGCCAGATTGTCATCTGTATGTACCTTGCAGACTTTGATCTCGCCACGATCTATGATCTCCCGGATCAAGTGAAACCGTCTCTGTATGTGCTTGGACTTCTGGTGCGACCGTGGTTCCTTTGCTTGTGCGATTGCTCCAGTGTTATCACAGAAGATAACCAAAGGATCTGCACTCGAAGGAACGACACCAAGTTCTCTCACGAACTTACGAATCCACACTGCCTCCTTGGATGCTTCCGAGGCTGCAACATACTCGGCTTCTGTTGTGGAATCAGCAACAGTTGACTGTTTGAAACTCTTCCTCACCACTGCACCTCCATTCAAGCTAAAAACATAGCCTGATTGCGATCGGAAATCATCCTGGTCAGACTGGAACGAAGCATCAGTATATCCTTCAATACTGAGTTCTTCCTGACCACCATATATCAAGAACATATCTTTGGTCCTCCGAAGATATTTCAAAATGTTCTTGACTGCAATCCAGTGCGCCATACCTGGATTACTTTGGAACCGACTGGTCACGCTTAACCCGTAAGCGATGTCTGGGCGAGTACACAACATCGCATACATAATGGATCCAATAGCCGAAGCATAAGGCGTATTGTCCATTTCATCTTTCTCAGTCTGTGTTTGTGGACACTGACTCTTCGAAAGATTCAGACCATGTCTGACTGGAAGATATCCCCTTTTAGAATTCTCTAAATGAAATCTTTCCAGGACCTTATCGATGTAAGTACTCTGGCACAGCCCGAGAAGCCTCTTAGATCTATCCCTGTAGATCTTCACACCTAACACATAGGCTGCTTCTCCTAGATCTTTCATCTGGAAACATTTCCTTAACCATGCCTTAACCGCATGCATTTCAGGAATGTCGTTTCCAATGATCAAGATATCATCGACGTAGAGGACTAGGAATGTAATCACGCTCCCACTAAACCTCTTATATACACACGGGTCGTCCTCGTTCTTGATGAAACCAAACTCAGAGATTGATTCATCAAAACGAATATTCCAGCTTCTTGATGCTTGTTTCAGTCCATAAATGGACTTCTTTAATTTGCATATCTTATGACGATCTGATGGATTAGTGAAACCTTCAGGTTGTGTCATGTACACATCCTCATCCAGATTTCCATTCAGGAAAGCTGTTTTCACATCCATTTGCCAGATCTCATAATCGTAATATGCTGCTATCGCGAAAAGAATCCGAATAGACTTAAACATGGCTACAGGTGAGAAAGTTTCATCATAATCTATCCCGTAGATTTGTTTGAAACCTTTCGCAACTAGCCTGCCTTTATAGGTAACCACGTTACCATCCATGTCAATCTTCTTCTTGAAGATCCATTTACAGCCTATAGGGATAACTCCCGGAGGCGGATCAACCAAATCCCAGACTTGGTTATCTGACATGGAGTCCATCTCGGCGCGCATAGCTTCAAGCCATCTCGCTGACTCCGGTCCACTGACCGCATCCGCATAAATGAGGGGTTCATCATTATCAATGATGTAGACTCCGTCATAGCTCTCAGGCTGACGACGGATCCTACCCGATCTTCGCGGTTCCCGTGATATTTGAGCCTCAGGTAATTCAATAACCTGTTCTACCGGCTCAGGCTCATCCAACTGCGCTTGACTACTTTGTCCTTGCTCTGGATTCTCATCCAGCTTTATTTCTCTCCCACTGGCTTCTTGCAGAAGAAACTCCTTCTCAAGAAATATAGCCGTCCGAGCAACAAAAACCTTGTTCTCCTTGGGATCGTAGAAATAATAACCCTTAGTTTCCTTAGGGTAACCGACAAAGATACATTTCTCAGATCTGCTCTCCAGTTTCCCAGAGGCGAGCTTTTTGACATAAGCCTCGCAGCCCCAGATCCTGATAAATGTCAAGCTTGGCTGTTTCCCATACAATAACTCATATGGAGTCTTAGAAACTGCCTTGGATGGCACTCGGTTTAGTACCTTTGCAGCTGTTTCCAGTGCAAAACCCCAAAAGGAGTAAGGTAGATTAGCCTGACTCATCATAGAACGAACCATATCAAGTAACGTTCTATTTCTCCTCTCGGACACACCATTCCATTGCGGTGTTCCTGGTGGAGTGAGCTGTGAGATAATCCCACACTCCTTTAGATAGTCAGTAAACGCATGACTTAGGTATTCTCCACCTCGATCTGAGCGAAGTGCCTTGATATTTCGGCCTAGCTGATTTTGTACTTCATTCTTAAACTCTTTGAACTTGTCAAAAGATTCACTCTTATGTCTCATCAGATAGACATAACCATACCTACTGAAATCATCAGTAAAGGTAATGAAGTACTGATAGCCACCTCTAGCATGTTTACTAAACGGCCCACACACATCACTGTGTATAAGGTCAAGTAAACCTGAAGCCCTTTGACCTTTGTGAGGAAAAGGTGACTTCATCATTTTACCCATCAAACAAGCTTTGCATGTATCAATCTCCTCATAGGAGAATGATCCCAGCAGTCCATGTTCATGCAACCGCTTAATGCGTTTCTCGTTAATATGGCCTAAACGACTATGCCATAGCAAGGTGCTGTCATCAGCATACTTGGCTTTCTTATTATCAATATTTTGTATAGAATTTTCCATGTCCAACATGAATAACCCATTGTTAATTGAACCAGTTCCATAAACAATATTATCATAAGATAAAACACACTTTGAAATATTGCATTCAAAGGCAAATCCTTTCCTGACAAGAGCAGGAATAGAGATAATATTTTTGGTGATGCTCGGTACAAAATAACAATTGTTTAATTCCAATACAATGCCAGATGGTAAAGAAATGAAATAGTCTCCTACAGCAACAGCAGCAACCCGTGCCCCGTTTCCAACGCGTAGGTCTACCTCATGCTGTCCGACCTGCCTTCTTCTCTTGAGTTCCTGCACATTTGAACAAATGTGAACTCCACATGCAGTGTCCAACACCCATGAAATAGAAGAAGATGAAAACATGACTTCAGTCACGAATATACCTGAGCCAGAAGCGATGCTTCCCCTCTTATCTCCTTGGAGCGCTTTACAGTCCTTTTTCCAGTGACCCAGCTGGCCACAGTGGAAACACCTGTATTCCTTGGACCGCTTAACCTTCTGTTTCAGAGCCTTACTGTAGTTCTTGACCGGGGCCTTGCCCTTCTTCCCCTTCTTCTTGTTCTTGGAAGGAACCATTAAGACAGAGGTTGAAGGCTTTCCCTTCAGAGTTTCCTCAGTAGTCAAGAGCATATTGAGCAGCTCTGCCGGAGTACAGTCGATTTTGTTCATATTAAAGTTAATAATGAACGCGTCGAATGAAGGCGGGAGAGACTGCAGAATAATATCTACAGCAAGCTCCTGGTTGATGGTATGCCCCAGTTTCTCTAGAGCCTCCTTGTGCCCAATCATCTTGAGCACGTGAGCTCCCACTGGGCTTCCTTCAGCCAGTTTGCTCTGAAAGAAGAGCTTGGTCAAATTATAGCGTTCCGTCCTCGCCTGTGCAGCATACAGCATCTTGAGGTTTGCTATAATCTCTATAGCCGACATATCCTCATGCTGACGCTGCAGCGGTGGCGTCATAGACGCTAGCATCAGGCAAGCGACATCAATGCTATCATTGACATGCTTTTCGTAGGCTTCACGAACCGCCCTTGCGGCGTTCGCAGCGGGTTGAGGCGGCACAGCCGTCTCGAGGACATACAGTTTCCTCTCAGCCTTAAGAACAATCTTAAGGTGTCCGTACCAGTCTGAGAAGTTCGGCCCAGCAAACTTCTCCCTTTCCAGTAGGGATCGCACATTGAAGCTCATGGTGTTCGTTGCTGCAGGAATCTACAACAATGCAAGAACAGCAAGGTCAGTATCAATGTTAAGAATCAATCAGGACTTAAGAATGATTCTTTTTCTCACTATTTTATCTGGCTGAAAAATCCAGCAAAACAGCCCGAAAGAGTAGAACTCTTTTAGTGAGATGGGATCCAGATTTCATACTTGGTCTCCGCGTCCCGCTCAGGCGAGATAAGATGCACAGAGATGACAAGCACTAATCTCTGGTAGGCAGTCCCTGCCAATCGCCAACCCGTGCGATTCCCCTTCATCTGGGCGATCCAGCAGACTGTGCCAACTGAGTTGGTACAACACAATCTCTGATCCCGTAGATGGCTGCCTCCATGTGCTACCATATGCGCCACATATGTAGCCTACATGGCCAAGCTGACCCGACCTACTCCCTGGACCACCACGTGCTATGCTGAGCAACGAGAAGCGATAAATCCCTTCTCTGTAACACGCAGGTGAAATCACACACCGTCTGAAGATAGATGGACGTGCCCACTGAGTGGGTACAACACGGCTCCAACGATAATCAGAACAGTGAGGTTTCGCGTCAGAAGGCTTACGAGCTTGATATTTAATCGTTGGATTTTAACGGTCTTTTATCTTCTTCACTATCATGCAATTCATATGGTGATAGCAGAAGATAAACTAATCATGCAATTCTAATATTAAACAATAAAAGAAAGCATGGATCTTATGTGGTAAAAGCCCATAGCTTAAGTAAGACCTTAAATAAACTTAAGTCTTCACTTGCTTTTCTTCATGGGGCTTTCGCTGCTCATCTGGCCCAAACCAGGGCCCAAGCGCCATCTGCAGCTCTGGTGCGCCCACCAGGAATATGCGCCAGGTCCTAGGGTCGAACCCTAGACCTCCCACCTGGTCTAGCCACTGCTGCAGGGGCCTCTGCCAAGTGTGCTTTGTGCTCTTGTCTGATTAATTTACATATTAATCTATCTGACAAGATTGACACGCAGGTCAATAACATTTTTATAAATTAAGCAATGTGATGCGCAGATCACAATATAAAAATTAATTTACAAAAAATACCAGGCACGCAGGCCCCAGCACAGCACACATTTAACATGGGCAGCCCACATAAGATTAAATAAACAGGCAATATGGCATCAAACATCAGCATGTGATCCAATAAGAAAACAAAATTTCAAAAACCGCATTGGCATCAATTTTAATTTTCTTATATGCCCCCACAACCTTACAACGGTACAATAATAGGGATCCACTCATCCATTCTAGTCAGATCCTGTGCCCTTGCATGCACCAAGTCCTAACTGACTTGAGTCAACCCAGTGGTCAACTATGCATGCACCAAGGGCTGAACGACCACGATGAGGTCTGGCAAACGGGTGTGAGCCCGGGCCTAACTCATGTGCGTTCAACAGACGTCTCAACCAGACATCGCTACACACCTATGATGCAGCCGACCTATAGCCACCTCTTGCTTGCGCAAGGGTGCTATCTGGTCGACCCATCTAGGCTGTCAGATGGTCTGATCAGACTAGTTGGATCTAACCTAGAGGATGACTTCAACCCTACTAACCCGTCCAAGGGTTTATAGTAGGCGCTTAGTCTAATGATAGGCGCGCAAGTGATATTCTTTTGATAAAACATCAACAACAAAGATCACAAAGATGCGCCTAGTTTGAAACATGCGCAAACATAAAACATGTGTTATCATATTCGCATGTCATGTAAACTATAGATCTAAGCATGTTTTGCAAACAAGGATCACAATATAGCATTAAGCAATCATATGCATAGATAAACTTGGCTCTGATACCAATTGAAGGACCCCTTTCGAGAGGGGGGCGAAAACCCTATTAGGGTGGCGCATAAAGTTTTGCAAGCGGAAGAAGGGCTTTCAAAGATCTTTCTATTGCATATGATCAACTTAGATAGATGTGAGAATGATCCATACCGTCGCCATCTCTTGGATGGTGTCTTGGAAGAAGAAAGCAAAAGAGATCTCCTCCAAAGGCTGTCGCACACAAGAAGAAGAAGGCCTACTTCTTTGGGGCGATTTGTGCTAGCAATGCTCCAAAGCTTCCTCGATCGTTTGAGGGATGATGAGATGAAAATTTGGCCGAATCCTCTTGTCGTCAACCTTCACGCCACCAGCCGTGAGTCGTCTAATGCCAAGAGCGAATTCGCAAGAGGAATAGAGAGGAGGTGTTGCAAGTGAACGTGGAAACGTTCCCACGTTGAAAACCGACCGAGAGTTCCCAAAATAGCAAGCCATGATTACGTGCGTTATGCGTTCACCAAGTGAACCATGCGCAACTCTCTTCTCCCACCTGAACCTTGCGCTCAACCCATGAGCTGGTTCAAGATGTTTGGTTCAATGACCAAACCAAATCAGCCCAAACATTAAGTCTAGATCGAATTAGACCCTAAGGTCCTAGATCTGACCATTCATCTCCAGATGCTTCTGATCTGATCGATGTAGCATCAACACTCTCGATCGAAGCTTACCGATCTCAAGCCCTAATCAATCAAACATGATCAGACCAGATCTCACTTACAATCAGAGTTTAAATCCCTTTAAACTGAACCGAAACAATTCAGTCCACACGATCTGACTTAAGTAAGCCATATCATCAAATTGTGCGACCCTGAGGGTTTCCTTTAAATGTCGGTAACGATAACTTATATTATCACGATCAGTGAGGGGTATCTAGCAACATATCACTGTCTCCCGATATAAAGGAAAGAGTCTTCCAAGACTACACCCAAAACACAGCTCAAGTGTGAATCCTTTTCACTAGGCTTCACTAGGCATACATATTTCCTTTGCCACTGGATGTTCTTATTGGACAAGCGTGTCAAGCTTGTAGCTCCAATATGATGAGCATGATTAGATCAGATGAACACAGTCACCTGGGTATGGCCATACACTTTCTCAATCATCTCAGCCGGGGGGGCCCCTTTAGAACACCACACTCCTTAAACAAGGAGACGGCAATCCTATGTCTATCACTAGTGCCCTAACCTGACTCATGATCATTATCCAAGATAGTCTATAATCATTATGTTTCAAATGATATTGAACTACCTCAAAACAATGACAATCATCATTTAGAAACACAAGTGATCTCAAGTCAGAGGAGATGTGCCACTTGTAGCAAACAAGGATTATTCACATTGTGACAAGCAATTGAATATCCTAGTAGGGTCTGTCCAGTACATCCAATGTACCCATGAGTCTACATCTTATTCCATGCTCGAAGCATCCTATAAGATTAGAACACATATTAGTCTTAACCATATCAAGGCTGTCTCATGTTTACCAAGATACATCGACTAAGGACATAACTGCACGTCAGCCTAGCTGAACAGCTTTGAGACATTATTCAGAAGAACATATATTGCAGCAGACAATGTAGCTTAACTGAATAACAACCATGCCTTTATAAACATAAGAGTTTATTACATGATACTTTTACAATCCCAAGGCCTCAAACATTAGCCTTAAGGGCATACCCCAACACTCACAATAAGGACTGAAAGGTGACTTGCCTGAGAACTTGGAACCCTAGAATTGCTTGTTATGAACTTTTTGTAAGAAATTAGGTTAGTTCTTAATTATTTGATTTTAGTGATCTTATTGCCATCATATATATTTTGAATATAGGATTGAGTTATTGTGTCAAACGTGGAGATCTTCCACGAAAGTGAGGATCAGAACGTTGGAGAACCATAAGTAGAACTTGTGTTGAGTCTCGGATGCACGAAAGTGATCCTTGAGATTCCACTCGAGACAATCAACTTAGAATTCGAATGCACGAAAGTGATTTTTGAGTTATTTGATTGATGATTTACTTATCTTTAGTGTTGGGATAGATCTTGCGCGAAAGCAATTATTGATCCCTGCATGATTGTCTCCACGAAAGTGAGATGATCCCTTTATGAAGTAAATTAAGTCTTTATCATGATAAGATTAGTCTGACGACCTTTTATTTATGTCTAGTCATTGAAATTATGGTGGATGAGACCCTAGTCCCAGCTTCTCTCTGATTTATCTTTTCACTCTTTATATTTCTTACTTGCATTAAAATCGGTCGCTTAGCTAGTAAGAATACAACTATTTGGTACTTAACACATAGGTCCCTGTGGATTCGATACTTTCTTTATTACTTCGAATATCCGTGCACTTGCGGGCACATCAACATGTTTTGGAACACAACAAGTTTTTGGTTTTCCTGAGTATCCACTAAAAATAAGTTTGTGCACCTACTTGCGGATACAACAGTAGCACTACCACTTGTACCAACCTTGAAGCAAAAATCCTTCTATTTATTATCACCTTCAAGATCCTCACTCCAAGGAGAAGAGGGGAGGCGACAACAGGAGATGAGAAAAGATAACTTGTACAAGAAGCTCCCAAAAGAGCCTCTCTATTTATAATAGATGTACCAACTATTCTTGGAGATTATTTTTCATTAAAGAAGCCTCCCAAAAGAACCTCTCTATTTACAAGAAGCTCCCAAAAGAGCCTCTCTATTTTGCTAGACTGATGTCCTGATTGGACAAGTGTGTCACACTTGTTTACCCAATCTTCTAGTCATGACTAAATTAGGTTCTCACCTGAGTATCACCATACACTTTCATTTATGCAACCATCTAGGGCGCCATGGACATCAAACTTCTTCGCAAGAAGGGCAAATCCTCTCTTGGCACATTGAATCTCTCATATGTCTCATGACACAGCCAATGACAACAGTTATGACTCCCCTTTTATAGCAAAGTTTTAGGTTGCATCAAAGTGTCTCATTTGCCATATAGAGCTACCACTGCTGTTATGCCTGTGACCAAAGTCCCATTGACCCTGGGTTCCACGTAGTCAACACAAGACAAACCGCGAGACCGTGGACTCAGATTTGACCCGAGTCGTTGGACTGGACTTAACACGGTAGGAGGCTCAACCAGCCTCCTCAGCCGCTTAGTCTCTTACCGATGACTCACCAGCACCACTATTCGAACCAATTTGAACACTTTTGCAAGACAATTTTGGGAAGGGAAATTTTCACTTCATAGTCTTCGATTACACTACTTGAACTTACCAAAAACCCTCCTCCTCTCTTTATACAATCCCTCCAAACCTACGGCTCTACAACCCTCTGGCACTCCTGCCTTCTAGTCGCCCTTACGCCCACCTCTAGCGTCTTCTATGGCTGGATCCACACACAGCCTCTATTCGGACGGGACACGCCGCCCACATCCTCTACGACTCGTCCATCCACCATTTCTCTAGTGGCTTGCCACCACCTCGGGAATCCTGAAAATGCCTACGCTTCCTTCGAGCTCTTTGTGTTGGATTCCACTGCTTGCCCGGATCTGAATTTTCCGTCCTGCGACCCAACCCATTTGACCCCTAGTTGCATCTCGATCCTATGTGGCTTCGTTGCCATGAGGTTCGGGGACCCACTGGCCCCCGGAGTTCTCACAATCCTCCCCTAGTGGAAACGGACGCCTCCCCCGGCATCCTGCTCACCATGAATTCCGTCAGGAAGGTTTCGAACTGCCATAAATCTTGGGCCTTTTGCCACGTAGGTTTGCTTACCCCTTGCCATTGCACGAGGAACTCGGTCAGGCGATTGCGAGCGTAGGTTCCCCGTGTGCGATAGTTGAGCACACGGTCAAGTTCTCTATCGAACTGCACCCGGACTATTAGTGGTGCCCAAGCTGACTGTACACGCCCTTCGTCCGGATCCTCATGGAAACGCTTGAGGAATGGGACGTGAAAGACTAGATGCATCTTGAGGCGCTCCGGCAACTCGAGCCGGTAAGCCACCAAGCCCACCCTGCTGAGGACCCGGAAGGGCCCGTCGTAATGGGGAACTAGGCTGCGGTGGACCCGACGAGTAGGGACGTGTTTCCACATGTTTGGAGTGATCTTTAGTAGGACCAACTCCCCTGGGTGAAACTCTTCTTCTCGCCGGCTCTGGTTGGCGAAGTATTCCATCTAGTGGGCCGCCTCCTCGAGGCAGTCCCTTGCTTCCTCCAACATCTCAAAGCGCTCCCTAGCTAACCGGTGGGATGCCAGGCAGACTCCATCATCATCACGCAAGGTCACGTCGATGGGGTTAAACGGCTGACGACCCAACACCACTTCAAATGGGCTTTTCCCTGTGGTAGAGGAATGGTGGAGGTTGTGAGTGAACTGGGCCGCATCCAGCAACTCCACCCAGTTCCTTTGGCTTGCGGTTACGTAGTGGCGAAGAAACTCTTCTAGCATCACGTTCATTCATTCGGTTTGGCGGTCCGCCTATGGATGGTATGCCATGGATAGTTTCAGCTTTGATCCCAGTCACTCATGATGTCGGCGGGGAGACCGAAGAATTTCACCACGCCGCTCCAGAACAGGGTGGCTGCTTCCTCTGCCAGACAGTGTGGCGTTGCTACCATAAACATGGCGTACTTCGAAAATCAATCGATGACGACGAATACCGAGCCTTGACTGTCTACCACCGGAAATCCCGTGACAAAATCCATGGAGACCGAGGTCCATGGATGCTCTGGCCTTGGCAACGGTTGGAGTAACCCGACTTCTCGTCGGCGCTCCACTTTGTCCATTGGGCAGGTGGCACACGTCTGTACGTAATGCACGATGTCGACCCTCATTGAGGACCAGTAGCATACTCTTTCCATTAATGCCTGCATGCGTTGCTGCCCGGGTGGCCGGCCCGGGGTGCGTCATGAAGTTCGGCCATCAGGTCACAGTGTAGGGTGCCTCCGCTCGGGATGAGGGGTCTTTCTCCTTTGGCCATCAGAAGGCTACACACTCCTACTGCGAATTGGCGCACAGTGCCATCTTGGACTCGCTTGAAGAGTGTCTGGTAGTGCACGTCTCTGGCCGTTGCTCTTTCTACTTTTACGAGGAGATCCCCCTCCACCGTCGCCATTGCACAACAAACCACGGCCAAAAGCTAGCTTAATGCGTTAGGGACGACATTGGCTCGACCGGGCTTATGTTGCTAATGAATCTCAAACTCGGCGAGCTGCTCCTGCCACCGGACTTGCCGGACAGACAGCTTTGGTTGGGTGGAAGGTGTTCGCGATGTTGTCAGTGCGCACCATGAAGGCCACACCCAACATGTAGACACGCCATGCCCTCAAGCAGTGGAGAATAGCTAACATCTCTGTCTCGTGGGTGGTGTAGCATTGCTCGGCCGGACTGATCTTCCGGCTCTCATACACCACCGGGTGGCCATTTAGAACCAGGACGCCCCCTATGGCATGGTCCGAGGCATCTGTGTGGATTTCGAATGGTTGCCGGAAGCTGGAGAGGGAGAGAATGCGCTTCGTTACCAATCTCTATTTTAGCTCGCGGAATGCCGACTGCTGCTCGGCACCCCATCTCCACAGCTCCTTCTATCGAAGGAGGTCAGAGAGTGGCGAAGCGATCCTTGAGTATCCGGCTATGAATCGTCGGTAAAAATTTGCAACTCCGAGAAATGACCTCAGCTCCGTCTGGGTCTGGGGGCCGCCCACTCTATGATTGCATGAACCTTGGCTAGATCCATGCGTACTCTCCCACCTCCAACCAGGTGACCCAGGAATGAAACCTCCTCCTTCGCGAACTCGCATTTTGCGGGGTGGAGGTATAGGTGGTTTTCCCATAACCGCTAGAGCACCATTCGAAGATGCTAGCGATGCTCTTCCCTTGATTCCGAGTATACGACAATGTCGTCCAGATAGACTACCACGAATTCGCCAAGAAAGCGGTTCAACACCTGGTACATCAGCCAGCAGATGGTCGCCGGAACGTTGGTCAGGCCGAAAGGCTTGACCAGGAATTCGTACGCGCCATAGTGCGTGGAACACGCCGTTTTCTTTTCTTCCCCATCTACAATCCGGACTTGCCAGTATCCAGATTAGAGATCGAGCTTCGAAAAGATTGTTGCCTCCCCACGTCGATCGAGCAAATCAAGAATCTAGGGAATAGGGTACCGGTCCCTTACCGTGATCCGGTTCAACGCCCGGTAGTCCACGCACATACGTAGTGTCCCATCCTTTTTGCGTTGGAACAATACCGAAGTGCCATACGGGGATGTTGATGGGTAGATCAAGCCTAATTTGAGAAGTTGATCTAGTTGCTGGCGTAGCTCCTTCAACTCGCTCGGCGCCATGCGGTATGTGCCATGCGCCATGCGCCATGCGGTGTTGGACCCAACACGGTCTGCCTTCGTGCAAGACCTGGGTGCCGTTCAGGTGGGAAAACACAGTTATCTTCGCATGTCGGAGAAGTTCAACACGGCTATCTTACCATGATGCCGGTCGGACCATAATCCCACGGTGATTGGTACGTCATACGCGACGCCAATCATCCATTATTCAGCTGTATTTACCGTCTTCACTACGTCAGTTGTCGGTGAAATATGTAACTCCAGCTGTCTCACCGTTGCTTCGGATACAAAGAGGTGTGTGGCTCCTGTATCGACCATCGCCCATATCACCACGCCATTCACCTGAAGGTTCCCCTAAGGGGGCGAAACCCTAATATGCGCATGTAGAATGTTTTGCATAGCGGAAGCTAGGGTTTCTTAAGGAATCGCATGCATGAATATATGATCAACTTCATGAACTTGTATAGATCAAACGAAAAACATACCAATGCCATTTCTTGGATGGCGACTTGGAAGCAAGAGGGCGATGTGGCTCTCCTCCAAAGCGTGCGCACACAAGATGTATGATCGCCTACTCCTTGTCGATCTTTGTGCTAGCAAAGTTCTCCAAGTCTCCTAACCGTGTGAAGGAGATGAGATGCTTTTCTTGGCTTTCGAACTCCCTCTCTTTGCGTGAAGAAGATCACCGAAAGAGGAGCGTCGTCAAGAGGAAGAGGCGAGTGAGCGAAGAGTAATGCCCTCGAACGTGAGGCGTTATGCCCAAACGTGGAAGCGTTACTCTATTTTGGAAAACCAACTTCCAAAAATAGCAAACCCCTTAACGCTCATGCGTTTACACAATTAAACCGATCGCCACGTTATCTCCCATTGAACCATGCGCTCACATGATGAGCCGGTTCAATTAGATTTGGTTCAAAGACCAAATTAAGCCAAGCATTGGTCTAGATCAAATTAAACCATAAGGTTTAAGATTTAACCATTCATCTCTTGATGCTCTTGATCTCACCGATCTAGCATCAATTCTCTCGATCGAAGCTTACCGATCTCAAGCCCTAATCAATCAAACATGATCAGACCAGATCTCACTTACAATCAGAGTTTAAACTCCTTTAAACTGAACCAGAACAATTCAGTCCACACGATCTGACTTAAGTAAGCCATATCATCAAATTGTGCGACCCTAAGGGTTTCCTTTAAATGTCGGTAATGATAACTCACGTTATCACGATCAGTGAGGGGTATCTAGCAACACATCACTGTCTCCCGATATAAAGGAAAGAGTCTTCCAAGACTACACCCAAACCATAGCACAAGTTTGAACCCAACTCACTAGGCATATGTGTTTCCTTTGCCACTGGACGTTCTTATTGGACAAGCGTGTCAAGCCTGTAATTCCAATATGATGAGAATGATTAGATCAGATGAACATAGTCATCTGGGTATGGCCATACACTTTCTCAATCATCTCATCCAGGGGGCCCCTATAGAACATCACACTCCAAACAAGGAGACGGCAATCCTATATCTATCACTAGTGCCCTAACATGACTCATGCTCATTATCCAAGATAATCTATAACCATTATGTTTCAAATGATATCGAACTACCTCAAAACAATGCCAATCATCATTTAGAAACACAAGTGATCTCAAGTCAGAGGAAATATGCCACTTGTTTGCTTATAAGGATTATTCACATTGTGACAAGCAATTGAATATCCCAAGTAGGGTCTGTCCAGTACATCCAATGTACCCATGAGTCTACATCTTATTCCATGCTCGAAGCATCCTATAAGATTAGAACACATATTAGTCTTAATCATATCAAGGCTGTCTCATGTTCACCAAGATATCTCGACTAAGGACAAAACTGCATGTCAGCCAAGCTGAACAGCATTGAGACATTATTCAGAAGTATACATATTGCAGCAGATGATGAAACAACCTGAATAACAACCATTGCCTTTCAGCAGATGATGTAACAACCTGAATAACAACCATTGCCTTTATAAACATTGAGTTTATACATGATACTGATATAATCCCAAGGCCTCAAACATTAGCCTTAAGGGCATACCCCAACAATCTCCCACTTGCACTTAATCTAATGGTTGAGAAATCTCAAACCCATATTATTACAGTGCTTCTCATGCTTCTGCTGCGCCAGAGGCTTAGTAAGCGGGTCAGCTAGATTGTCATCTGTATGAACCTTGCAGATTTTGATCTCGCCACGATCAATGATCTCACGGATCAAGTGAAACCTTCCCTGTATGTGCTTGGACTTCTGGTGTGACCGTGGTTCCTTTGCTTGAGCTATAGCTCCAGTGTTATCACAGAAGATAACCAATGGATCTGCACTCGAAGGAACAACACCAAGTTCCTGAACGAACTTACGAATCCACACTGCCTCCTTGGATGCTTCCGAGGCTGCAACATACTCGGCTTCTGTTGTGGAATCAGCAACAATTGACTGTTTGAGACTTTTCCACACCACTGCTCCTCCATTCAAGCTAAAAACATAGCCTGATTGCGATCGGAAATCATCCTGGTCAGATTGGAACGAAGCGTCAGTATATCCTTCAATACTGAGTTCTTCCTGACCTCCATATATCAAGAACATATCTTTGGTCCTCCGAAGATATTTCAAAATGTTCTTGACTGCAATCCAGTGTGCCTTACCTGGATTACTTTGGAATCGACTGGTCACGCTTAACCCGTAAGCAACGTCTGGGCGAGTACACAACATCGCATACATAATGGACCCAATAGCCGAAGCATAAGGCGTATTGTCCATTTCATCTTTCTCAGTCTGTGTTTGTGGACACTGACTCTTTGAATCGCATACACGCCTGTCTGCAGCCGACCTGTAGCCACCACGTGCTTGCGCACAGGTGCTACCTGGTCAACCCATCAAGGCTGTCAGATGGTCTGATTAGACTTTTGGATCTAACCTAGGGGGTGACTTCAACCCTAATAACCCGTCTAAGGGTTTAATGCAAGGCTTTAGATCTAGTGAGTCGCGCATGTTATAATAGTTTTGATAAAACAACAACAATTAAAATGCGTCAACATACATGCGCCAAGACAAACATACAAGTTTCGATTATGACAACTTAACATGTATTTGCGCATGTAATCAAGATCTAAGCGTTATTCACAAACAAGGATCACAAAAGGGCTTAAGCAATCATAAAACATGCGTTAACCATGTTCTGATACCATTTGAAAGGTTCCCACAAGGGGGCGAAACCCTAAATCATAGGCGCATATGAAGAATGAAAGCAACGGAAAGGGGGTTTCTAGATCTTGCATGGTATTATGATTAACAAAACCGATTGTATAGTAGTGATAGAACCATACCATAGCCATTTCTAGATGGCGTCTTGGAAGCTAGAGAACAAGAGAGGTCTCCTCCAAATTGTCGCACACAAGATGAGGTATAGCTTCTTCTTGTCGTCCCTTGTGCTAGCAAGGATCGTCCAAGTATCCTTCTCGTATGGAAGGGATGAGATCTTCTTGGCTTGGCGAAAAACTTCCTTCTCCTTTCGTCAACACCACATGCACTCTCGAATGAGCAAGCGACGAGAGGAAGGAGCGACAATAGGCGTGAGAGAGGAGTAACGTGAGGCGATATCACGTTTAGGAGTCATGGTTTCTAAAAATAGAAACACTCCCACGTTCATGCACTCATGCGACCATGGGTTTACCCCAAGCGCAAACTTCTCTTCACCCTTGAACCATGCGCTCATTCATGAGCCGGTTCACTTTGGTTGGGTTCAATAACCAAATAAGCCAAGCATTCAGTCCAGACCATAATAAACACTTAGGTTCTTGATCTGACCGTCAATCTCTTGATGCTCCTGATCTGACCAATCTAGCATCCAATCTCTCGATCGAAGCTTACCGATCTGAAGCCCTAATCAATCAAACATGATCAGACCAGATCTCACTCACAATCAGAGATTAAATCCCTTTAAACTGAACTCAAACAATTCAGTCCACACGATCTGACTTAAGTAAGCCATATCATCAAATTGTGCGACCCTGAGGGTTTCCTTTAAATGTCGGTAACGATAACTCACGTCATCACGATCAGTGAGGGGTATCTAGCAACACATCACTGTCTCCCAATATAAAGGAAAGAGTCTTCCAAGACTACACCCAAAAACAACACAAGTGTGAATCAACTCACAAAGCATACATATTTCCTTTGCCACTGGATGTTCTTATTGGACAAGCGTGTCAAGCTTGTAACTCCAATATGATGAGCATGATTAGATCAGATGAACATAGTCACCTGGGTATGGCCATACACTTTCTCAATCATCTCATCCAGGGGGCCCCTTTAGAACATCACACTCCTTAAACAAGGAGACGGCAATCCTATGTCTATCACTAGTGCCCTAACCTGACTCAAGCTCATCATCCAAGATAGTCTATAATCATTATGTTTCAAATGATATTGAACTACCTCAAAACAATGACAATCATCATTTAGAAAACACAAGTGATCTCAAGTCAGAGGAAATGTGCCACTTGTTACATTCAAGGATTATTCACATTGTGACAAACAATTGAATATCCTAGTAGGGTCTGTCCAGTACATCGAATGTACCCATGAGTCTACATCTTATTTCATGCTCGAAGCATCCTATAAGATTAGAACACATATTAGTCTTAACCATATCAAGGCTGTCTCATGTTCACCAAGATATATCGACTAAGGACTTTATTGCCTGTCAGCCTAGCTGAACAGCTTTGAGACATTATTCAGAAGTACACTTATTACAGCAGACAAGGTAACAACCTGAATAACAACCATGCCTATATAAACATAAGAGTTTATTACATGATACTGATACAATCCCAAGGCCTCAAACATTAGCCTTAAGGGCATACCCCAACAGGCACAGCCCGAGAAGCCTCTTAGATCTATCTCTGTAGATCTTCACACCTAATACATAGGCTGCTTCTCCTAAATCTTTCATCTGGAAACATTTTCTTAACCATGCTTTGACAGCATGCAGTTCAGGAATATCGTTTCCAATGATCAAGATATCATCGACGTAGAGGACTAGGAAAGTAATCACGCTCCCACTAAACCTCTTATATACACACGGGTCATCTTCATTCTTGATGAAACCAAACTTACAGATTGATTCATCAAAACGAATATTCCAGCTTCGCGATGCTTGTTTAAGTCCATAAATGGACTTCTTTAATTTGCATATTTTATGACGATCTGATGGATTAGTGAAACCTTCAGGTTGTGTCATATACACATCCTCTTCTAATTTTCCATTAAGGAAAGCGGTCTTCACATCCATCTGCCAGATCTCATAATCATAATATGCCGCTATCGCAAGAATAATCCGAATAGACTTGAACATGGCTACAGGAGAGAAAGTTTCATCATAATCTATCCCGTAGATTTGTTTGAAACCTTTCGCAACTAGCCTGCCTTTATAGGTAACCACGTTACCATCCATGTCTATCTCCTTCTTGAAGATCCATTTACAGCCTATAGGGATTACTCCCGGAGGCGGATCAACCAAATCCCAGACTTGGTTATCTGACATGGAGTCCATCTCGGCTCGCATAGCTTCAAGCCATCTCGCTGATTCCGGTCCACTGACCGCATCCGCATAAGTGAGGGGTTCATCATCAATGATGTAGACTCCGTCATAGCGCTCAGGCTGTCGACGGATCCTTCCCGATCTTCGCAGTTCCCGTGATATCTGAGCCTCAGGTTGTTCAGTAACCTGATCTACTGGCTCAGGCTCATCCAACTGTGCTTGACTACTTTGTCCTTCTTCTGGATTCTCATCCAGCTTTATTTCTCTTCCACTGGCTTCTTGCAGAAGAAATTCCTTCTCAAGAAATATAGCTGTCCGAGCAACAAATACTTTGTTCTCTTTGGGATCGTAGAAATAATAACCCTTAGTTTCTTTAGGGTAACCGACAAAGATACATTTCTCAGATCTGCTCTCTAGTTTCCCAGAGGCGAGCTTTTTGACATAAGCCTCGCAACCCCAGATCTTAATAAATGTCAAGCTCGGCTGTTTCCCATACCATAACTCATATGGAGTCTTTGAAACGGCCTTGGATGGCACTCGGTTTAGTATCTTTGCAGCTGTTTCCAGTGCAAATCCCCAAAAGGAGTAAGGTAGAGTAGCCTGACTCATCATTGAACGAACCATATCAAGTAAGGTTCTATTTCTCCTCTCGGACACACCATTCCATTGCGGTGTTCCTGGCAGAGTGAGCTGTGAGATAATCCCACACTCCTTCAGATAGTCAGTAAACTCATGACTCAAGTATTCACCACATCGATCTGAACGAAGTGCCTTGATAGTTCGGCCTAACTGATTCTGTACTTCATTTTTGAACTCTTTGAACTTGTCAAAAGATTCACTCTTATGTCTCATAAGATAGACATAACCATACCTACTGAAATCATCAGTAAAGGTAATGAAGTATGAATAGCCACCTCTAGCATGTTTACTAAATGGCCCACACACATCGCTGTGAATGAGGTCTAGTAAACCTGAAGCCCTTTGACCTTTATTAGAAAAAGGAGACTTCGTCATTTTACCCAATAAACAAGCTTTGCATGTATCAAGCTCCTCATAGGAGAATGATCCCAGCAGTCCATGATCATGCAACCGCTTAATGCGCTTCTTGTTAATATGGCCTAAACGACTATGCCATAGCAAGGTGCTGTCATCAGCATACTTGGCTTTCTTAATATCAATCTGTTGTATTGAACATTCCATGTCCAACATGAATAACCCATTGTTAATTGACCCAGTAGCATAAACAATATTATCAAAAGAAATGTAACACTTTGAAATCTTGCATTCAAAGGAAAACCCTTTCCTGACAAGAGCAGGAATAGAGATAATATTCTTAGTTATGCTCGGTACAAAATAACAATTGTCCAGTTCTAATACAAGACCAGATGGTAAAGAGATGTGATATTCTCCTACAGCAACAGCAGCAACCCGTGCCCCGTTTCCAACTCGTTGGTCCACCTCATGCTGTCCCACCTGTCATCTTCTCTTGAGTTCCTGTACATTTGAACAAATGTGAACTCCACATGCAGTGTCCAACACCCATGAAATAGAAGAAGAAGATACCATGACTTCAGTCACGTAAATACCTGAGCTAGAAGCGAAAGGCTTACTTCCCTTCTTATCTCCTTGGAGCGCTTTACAGTCCTTTTTCCAGTGACCCAGCTGGCCACAATGGAAACATCTGTATTCCTTCGACCGCTTTACTTTTTGCTTCAGAGCCTTGTTGTAGCTCTTGACAGGGGCTTTGCCCTTCTTCCCCTTCTTCTTGTTCCTAGAAGGAACGATTAGGACAGAGGATGAAGGCGTTCTCTTCTCACGAGACTGAGTCTGCTCTGTAGTCAAGAGCATGTTCAGCAACTCTGCCGGCGTACAGTCGATCTTGTTCATATTAAAATTAATAATGAATGGATCGAAAGAGGCCGGGAGAGACTGTAGAATAATGTCTACAACAAGCTCCTGATTGATGGTGTGTCCCAGTTTCTCTAGAGCCTCCTTGTACCCAATCATCTTGAGTACGTGAGCTCCCACTGGACTCCCTTCAGCCAGTTTGCTCTGAAAGAAAAGTTTAGTCAAATTGTAGCGTTCAGTCCTTGCCTGTGCAGCATACAACAACTTGAGATTTGCTATTATTTCAATAGCAGATAAATCTTCATGTTGACGCTGCAGCTGTGGCGTCATAGACGCTAGCATCAGGCAAGCGACATCAATGCTATCATTGACGTGCTTTTCATAAGCTTCCCGAACCGCCCTTGTGGCGTTCGCAGCGGGTTGAGGCGGTATAGCCGTCTCGAGGACATACAGTTTCCTCTCAGCCTTAAGAATAATCTTAAGGTGTCCGTACCAGTCTGAGAAGTTTGGCCCAGCAAACTTCTCCCTTTCCAGTAGGGATCGCACATTGAAGGCTGTGGTGTTCGTTGCTGCAGTAATCTACAACAATGCAAGAACAGCAAGGTCAGTATCAATGTTAGAATCAATTCAGGACTTAAGAATGATTCTTTTCTCACTATTTTATCTGACTGAAAAATCCAATAAAATAGTCCGAAAGAGTAAAACTCTTTTAGTGAGATGGGATCCAGATTTCATACTTGGTCTCCGCGTCCCGCTCAGGCGAGATAAGATGCACAGAGAGTACAAGCACTAATTTCTGGTAGGCAATCCCTGCCAATCGCCCACCCATGCGATTCCCCTTCATCTGGGCAATCCAGCAGACTGTGCCAACTGAGTTGGTACAACACAGTCTCTGATCCCACAGATGGCTGCCTCCATATGGCTACCATATGCTCAATATGTAGCCTACATGGTCAAGCTGACCCGACCTACTCCCTGGACCACCACGTGCTATGCTGAGCAACGAGAAGCGATAAATCCCTTCTCTGTAACACGCAGGTGTAATCACACACCGTCTGAAGATAGATGGGCGTGCCCATTGAGTGGGTACAACACGGCCCCAACGATAGTCAGAACAGTGAGGTTTCGCGTCAGAAGGCTATCGTGCTTGATATTTGGCGTTGGATTTTAACGGTCCTTTTATCTTCTTACTATCATTCAAATCCTATGGTGATAGCAGAAGAATAAATCATGCAGTTACTACATTACTGAAACAGTAAATTAAAAGCATGATGATCTTATGTGGTAAAAGCCCATTAAGCCTAAGTAAGACCTTAATTAACTTAAGTCTTCACTTGAGCTCTTCTTGGGTCTTTTGCATTTCCTCTGGCCCAACCCGGGCCCAAGCGCCCACTGCAGCTTAGGTGCGCCCACCAGGTAAAATGCGCCTGTCCTAGAGTCGAACCCTAGACCTCCCACTGGTGAAGCCACTTGCTGCATGCGCCTCTGCCATGTGTGCTCTGTGCTCATGTCTGATTAAAATACAATTTAATCTATCTAGACATGATTGACACGCAGGTCAATTACACTTTATAAATTAATTGAAATGTGATGCGCAGATCACAATAATAATTTACAATAAAACATCCAGGCACGCAGGCCCCAGCACAGCACACATTAATTGGGCAGCCCACATAAGATGAAATAAACATTCATTCATGTGATACAAACAACATGTGATCCAGATAAGAAAATAAATTTTTCGAAAATCCCCATGGCCTCAATTTTATTTCCTTAGGTGCCCTACTATCTTACAACGGTCCATTAATAGGGATCCACTCATCAGACCAAGTCAGACCCACTGCCCTAGCATGCACCAAGTCATAACCGACTTGAGTCGACCCAATGGCCAAACATGCATGCGTTAAGGGCTGAACGACACTCATGAGTTCTGGCAAGCGGGCGTGACCCCGGGCCTAACTCATGTGCGTTCACTGGTTGTCTCAATCAGACATCGCTACACGCCCAGTATGCAGTCGACCTATAGCCACCTCATGCTTGCGCATAGGTGCCATCTGGTCGACCCATCTAGGCTGTCAGATGGTCTGATCAGACTGTTGGGTCTATACTGGACGATGACTTCAACCCTAATAACCCGTCTAAGTCTTTCAAGTAGGCGCTTGATCTAAATGGAGTCGCGCAAGATAAGTTGTTTTGACAAAAACATCATGTAATATGCACCAACACTCATCATGCGCAAACATAAGATAAAGCTACAAACATGTAGGTTTCGGCATGATCATAGATCTACTCATAAACACAAGCATGGATCACAAAAAGCAATCATATAATTCATAGCAACATGGCTCTGATACCAATTGAAGGTTCCCCTAAGGGGGCGAAACCCTAATATGCGCATGTAGAATATTTTGCATAGCGGAAGCTAGGGTTTCTTAAGGAATCGCATGCATGAATATATGATCAACTTCATGAACTTGTATAGATCAAACGAAAAACATACCAATGCCATTTCTTGGATGGCGACTTGGAAGCAAGAGGGCGATGTGGCTCTCCTCCAAAGCGTGCGCACACAAGATGTATGATCGCCTACTCCTTGTCGATCTTTGTGCTAGCAAAGTTCTCCAAGTCTCCTAACCGTGTGAAGGAGATGAGATGCTTTTCTTGGCTTTCGAACTCCCTCTCTTTGCGTGAAGAAGATCACCGAAAGAGGAGCATCGTCAAGAGGAAGAGGCGAGTGAGCGAAGAGTAATGCCCTCGAACGTGAGGCGTTATGCCCAAACGTGGAAGCGTTACTCTATTTTGGAAAACCAACTTCCAAAAATAGCAAACCCCTTAACGCTCATGCGTTTACACAATTAAACCGATCGCCACGTTATCTCCCATTGAGCCATGCGCTCACATGATGAGCCGGTTCAATTAGATTTGGTTCAAAGACCAAATTAAGCCAAGCATTGGTCTAGATCAAATTAAACCATAAGGTTCAAGATCTAACCATTCATCTCTTGATGCTCTTGATCTCACCGATCTAGCATCAATTCTCTCGATCGAAGCTTACCGATCTCAAGCCCTAATCAATCAAACATGATCAGACCAGATCTCACTTACAATCAGAGTTTAAACTCCTTTAAACTGAACCAGAACAATTCAGTCCACACGATCTGACTTAAGTAAGCCATATCATCAAATTGTGCGACCCTAAGGGTTTCCTTTAAATGTCGGTAACGATAACTCATGTTATCACGATCAGTGAGGGGTATCTAGCAACACATCACTGTCTCCCGATATAAAGGAAAGAGTCTTCCAAGACTACACCCAAACCATAGCACAAGTGTGAACCCAACTCACTAGGCATATGTGTTTCCTTTGCCACTGGACGTTCTTATTGGACAAGCGTGTCAAGCCTGTAATTCCAATATGATGAGAATGATTAGAGCAGATGAACATAGTCATCTGGGTATGGCCATACACTTTCTCAATCATCTCATCCAGGGGGCCCCTATAGAACATCACACTCCAAACAAGGAGACGGCAATCCTATATCTATCACTAGTGCCCTAACATGACTCATGCTCATTATCCAAGATAATCTATAACCATTATGTTTCAAATGATATCGAACTACCTCAAAACAATGCCAATCATCATTTAGAAACACAAGTGATCTCAAGTTAGAGGAAATATGCCACTTGTTTGCTTATAAGGATTATTCACATTGTGACAAGCAATTGAATATCCCAAGTAGGGTCTGTCCAGTACATCCAATGTACCCATGAGTCTACATGTTATTCCATGCTCGAAGCATCCTATAAGATTAGAACACATATTAGTCTTAATCATATCAAGGCTGTCTCATGTTCACCAAGATATCTCGACTAAGGACAAAACTGCATGTCAGCCAAGCTGAACAGCATTGAGACATTATTCAGAAGTATACATATTGCAGCAGATGATGTAACAACCTGAATAACAACCATTGCCTTTATAAACATTGAGTTTATACATGATACTGATATAATCCCAAGGCCTCAAACATTAGCCTTAAAGGCATACCCCAACATCACCGACATCAGCACGTAAATCACCCGGGCGGCGATTGACGCCGATACCACGGCAATTGCTGCTTTGGACATCGCTCCCAGCATTGCTGGGTGTTGTGTCCATAAGTGCACGGATACTCAAAGTAATAAAGAAAGTATTGAATCCATAGGGACCTATGTTATTGAGTACCGAATAATTGATTTTTCACTATCTAGGCAATCGAAAGAGTGTAAACTAGCAATCGAAGACTAAAGCGCTAAAACGGAATTATCAGAGAGAGAAGCTGGGACTAGGGTTTCGTTCACTTAAATTTTTATGACTAGACACGAATAAAGATTTCGTCAGTTTAATTTTAACATGACAAAGATGTAATTTACTTTAATAAAAGGATTATCTCACTTTCGTGCAGACAACCATGTAGGGATTAATCCTCGCTCTTGCGCAAGATTAGTCCCAACGCTGAAGATAAGTAAATCATCAAACATAGAACTCAAGGATCACTTTCGTGCATCCGAATTCTAGGTCAAAAATCTCTAGTGGAATCTCAAGGATCACTCTCGTGCATCCGAGTCTCGACGCTAGTTTTACTCATGGTTCTCCAACGTTCCGATCTTTGCTCTCGCACAAGATCTCCACGTTTGAAAACTTAGACTCAATCCTAGATTTATATTATTATCATGGCAATTAGTTTACTAGAATCAGACAAATAAGAATTAACCTAAAAGGGCTTCTAACATGCAATTCTAGGGTTCCAAATTCTCAAGGAATTACTTCTCAGTCAATGGCGAAAATTCTGAAAACATGAATAATAATGTAGATCTATGGAGAGTCTAAGAACAATTACCACATGAGTAAAATCATCATGCTAAGATTAAACGTGACAAAATAATGGAAAAATAGTCATCTAGTCATTGAAAATCAAATGAATTACTCCCCCATGTCCCAAAATAAGTTTAAGCTAGCATAGAGGGAAGATTACAATAATCCATATTTGAAGAAAATCAAAAAGAAGAAGAAGGAAGGAAAATTACGGTACGGCCGTAAAGAAATTTACGGCTGTAATCTAGAGCAAACAGAGGGCTGATTACACCTATAGCCATACATCTGAATGTTGAACCATATGGGATAGAAGTGGCAAGGGGGAATGCAAGGCTTGATCTTGAGTCTTGCATGGCAATGAAAATGATAGTTAGAGAAGGGGATGTCTTTTGTTTGGTTCTTGGACCAAATGCCCCTAATCTACCATTACCCCATGTAGAGAAAACAACTATGAAATAAAGACCGAATTGGAAGCTTTCATCGAGCGCCGCCGAGGCCGCTTTCACACCACCATTGAGTGCAGTTCCACCCCCACCCACTTGGGGTGGAAGAGATGATCCTTATGCTATGGAGTCACCATCTCACCGGCCTGCTGATCCTACACACACAGCTGCTGGTTCTTCCCACAGACCTACTGGAGGATGGTCTACTGCCTTCGACCCAGGATTCTAAGCACTCTCCGCTGAGATATATCGTCAGGGACATCGTATGGAGAGGATGATGGACACCGTAGGGCAGATGAAGGACACGATGCATCACCTTCACTACGATGTGGAACATCTCAGCAACTATATGAAAGATCCCCTAACAAAGGGAGCGAAACCCTAGATAGGCGCATGTATTTTTCGTTTAAGCAGCGGAAAGGGGGTTTCTAGGATCTTTTGATGCATGCATTATAATCAACTTAAAACCGATTGCACAAGAGATAGAACCATACCATTGCCATCGGTTTGATGGTGTCTTGGAATCAAAGACGCAAGTGCCTCTTCTCCTTAGATGACATACACAATGAGAAGGCGACTACTTCCTTGGCGACTTTGTGCTAGCAAATCTTCAAGGAGTCCTTCGTATGGAGGGAATGAGAGAAACTTACTTGCTTAGTCCTCGACTCTTCAAAAGCGTGAAGCAGAGGTTCCACACGAGAGAAGGCCACGGGAATAGAAGTGAGGCGACAAGAGATGCGCTCCACATAAGACATGGAGGCGTGGTTGCTAAAAATAGCCAACTTACTCTTTCATGCGATCATGTGTTCATGCATTTCGATCCAATCGCATTTTTCCTCTCTATTCTTTAAACCAAGCGCTCATCCATGAGCCGGTTCATTTGAATTTGGTTCAATAACCAAATAAACCAAGCAACCAGTCCAGACCATAATAAACACTTAGGTTCTTGATCTGACCGTCGATCTCTTGATGCTCCTGATCTAACTGATCTAGCATCCATTCTCTCGATCGAAGCTTACCGATCTCAAGCCCTAATCAATCAAACATGATCAGACCAGATCTCACTTACAATCAGAGATTAAATCCCTTTAAACTGAACCCAAATAATTCAGTCCACACGATCTGACTTAAGTAAGCCATATCATCAAATTGTGCGACCCTGAGGGTTTCCTTTAAATGTCGGTAACGATAACTCACGTTATCACGATCAGTGAGGGGTATCTAGCAACACATCACTGTCTCCCGATATAAAGGAAAGAGTCTTCCAAGACTACACCCAAACCACAGTACAAGTGTGAATTCAACTCACTAAGCATACATATTTCCTTTGCCACTGGATGTTCTTATTGGACAAGCGTGTCAAGCTTGTAACTCCAATATGACAAGCATGATTAGATCAGATGAACATAGTCACCTGGGTATGGCCATACACATTCTCAATCATCTCATCCAGGGGGCCCCTTTAGAACATCACACTCCTTAAACAAGGAGACGGCAATCCTATGTCTATCACTAGTGCCCTAACCTGATTCAAGCTCATTATCCAAGATAGTCTATAATCATTATGTTTCAAATGATATTGAACTACCTCAAAACAATGACAATCATCATTTAGGAAACACAAGTGATCTCAAGTCAGAGGAAATGTGCCACTTGTTGCAATCAAGGATTATTCACATTGTGACAAACAATTGAACATCCTAGTAGGGTCAGTCCAGTACATCCAATGTACCCATGAGTCTACATCTTATTCCATGCTCGAAGCATCCTATAAGATTAGAACACATATTAGTCTTAACCATATCAAGGCTGTCTCATGTTCACCAAGATATCTCGACTAAGGACTTAACTGCATGTCAGCCTAGCTGAACAGCTTTGAGACATTATTCAGAAGAACATATATATTGCTGCAGACAATGTAGCTAACTGAATAACAACCATGCCTTTATAAACATATAAGTTTATACAAATGATACTGTTACAATCCCAAGGCCTCAAACATTAGGCTTAAGGGCATACCCCAACAATCTCCCACTTGCACTTAATCTAATGGTTGAGAAATCTCAAACCCATGTTATTACAGTGCTTCTCATGCTTCTGCTGCGCCAGAGGCTTGGTAAGCGGGTCTGCCATATTGTCATCCGTATGAACCTTGCAAACTTTGATCTCGCCACGATCTATGATCTCCCTGATCAAGTGAAACCGTCTCTGTATGTGCTTGGACTTCTGGTGCGACCGTGGTTCCTTTGCTTGTGCGATTGCTCCAGTGTTATCACAGAAGATAACCAAAGGATCTGCACTCGAAGGAACAACACCAAGTTCTCTCACGAACTTACGAATCCACACTGCCTCCTTAGATGCTTCCGAGGCTGCAACATACTCGGCTTCTGTTGTGGAATCAGCAACAGTTGACTGTTTGAAACTCTTCCACACCACTGCTCCTCCATTCAAGCTAAAAACATAGCCTGATTGCGATCGGAAATCATCCTGGTCTGACTGGAACGAAGCGTCAGTATATCCTTCAATACTGAGTTCTTCCTGACCACCATATATCAAGAACATATCTTTGGTCCTCCTCAGATATTTTAAAATGTTCTTGACTGCAATCCAGTGCGCCATACCTGGATTACTTTGGAACCGACTGGTCACGCTTAACCCGTAAGCAACGTCTGGGCGAGTACACAACATCGCATACATAATGGATCCAATAGCCGAAGCATAAGGCGTATTGTCCATTTCATCTTTCTCAGTCTGTGTTTGTGGACACTGACTCTTCGAAAGATTCAGACCATGTCTGACTGGAAGATATCCTCTTTTAGAATTCTCTAAATGAAATCTCTCCAGGACTTTATCGATGTAAGTACTCTGGCACAGCCCGAGAAGCCTCTTAGATCTATCCCTGTAGATCTTCACACCTAATACATAGGCTGCTTCTCCTAAATCTTTCATCTGGAAACATTTCCTTAACCATGCCTTAACGGCATGCATTTCAGGAATGTCATTTCCAATGATCAAGATATCATCGACGTAGAGGACTAGGAAAGTAATTACGCTCCCACTAAACCTCTTATATACACACGGGTCATCCTCGTTCTTGATTAAACCAAACTCAGAGATTGATTCATCAAAACGAATATTCCAGCTTCTAGATGCTTGTTTAAGTCCATAAATAGACTTCTTTAACTTGCATATCTTATGACGATCTGATGGATTAGTGAAACCTTCTGGTTGTGTCATATATACATCCTCATCCAGATTTCCATTAAGGAAAGCTGTCTTCACATCCATTTGCCAAATCTCATAATCATAATATGCAGCTATCGCGAAAAGAATCCGAATAGACTTAAACATAGCTACAGGTGAGAAAGTTTCATCATAATCTATCCCGTAGATTTGTTTGAAACCTTTCGCAACTAGCCTGCCTTTATAGGTAACCACGTTACCATCCATGTCAATCTTATTCTTGAAGATCCATTTACAGCCTATAGGGATAACTCCTGGAGGCGGATCAACCAAATCCCAAACTTGGTTATCTGACATGGAGTCCATCTCGGCGCGCATAGCTTCAAGCCATCTCGCTGACTCCGGTCCACTGACCGCATCCGCATAAGTGAGGGGTTCATCATTATCAATGATGTAGACTCCGTCATAGCGCTCAGGCTGTCGACGGATCCTTCCCGATCTTCGCGGTTCCCGTGATATCTGAGCCTCAGGTTGTTCAATAACCTGTTCTACTAGCTCAGGCTCATCCAACTGTGCTTGCGCACTTTGTCCTTCCTCTGGATTCTCATCCAGCTTTATTTCTCTCCCACTGGCCTCTTGCAGAAGAAACTCCTTCTCAAGAAATATAGCCGTCCGAGCAACAAATACCTTGTTCTCTTTGGGATCGTAGAAATAATAACCCTTAGTTTCCTTAGGGTAACCGACAAAGATACATTTGTCAGATCTGCTCTCTAGTTTCCCAGAGGCGAGCTTTTTGACATAAGCCTCGCAACCCCAGATCCTGATAAATGTCAAGCTCGGCTGTTTCCCATACCATAACTCATATGGCGTCTTAGAAACTGCCTTGGATGGCACTCGGTTTAGTACCTTTGCAGCTGTTTCCAGTGCAAATCCCCAAAAGGAGTAAGGTAGAGTAGCCTGACTCATCATAGAACGAACCATATCAAGTAACGTTCTATTTCTCCTTTCGGACACACCATTCCATTGCGGTGTTCCTGGCGGAGTGAGCTGTGAGATAATCCCACACTCCTTCAGATAGTCAGTAAATTCTCGACTTAGGTATTCTCCACCTCGATCAGAACGAAGTGCCTTGATATTTCGGCCTAGCTGATTTTGTACTTCATTCTTGAACTCTTTGAACTTGTCAAAAGATTCACTTTTATGTCTCATTAGATAGACATACCCATACCTACTGAAATCATCAGTAAAGGTGATGAAGTACTGATAGCCACCTCTGGCATGTTTACTAAATGGCCCACACACATCACTGTGTATAAGGTCAAGTAAACCTGAAGCCCTTTGACCTTTGTTAGAAAAAGGTGACTTCGTCATTTTACCCATTAAACAAGCCTTGCATGTATCAATCTCCTCATAGGAGAATGATCCCAGCAGTCCATGATCATGCAACCGCTTAATGCGCTTCTTGTTAATATGGCCTAAACGACTATGCCATAGCAAGGTGCTGTCATCAGCATTCTTGGCTTTCTTAATATCAACATTTTGTATAGAATTTTCCATGTCCAACATGTATAATCCATTGTTAATTGAACCAGTTGCATAAACAATATTATCTAAAGATAAAACACACTTTGAAATATTGCATTCAAAGGAAAATCCCTTCCTGACAAGAGCAGGAATGGAGATAATATTCTTAGTAATACTGGGAACAAAGTAACAACTGTTTAATTCTAATACAATTCCAGATGGCAAAGAGATGAAATAGTCTCCTACACCAACAGCAGCAACCCGTGCCCCGTTTCCAACTCGTAGGTCCACCTCATGCTGTCCCACCTGCCTTCTTCTCTTGAGTTCCTGTACATTTGAACAAATGTGAACTCCACATGTAGTGTCCAACACCCATGATATAGAAGAAGATGAAACCATGACTTCCGTCACGTATATACCTGAGCCAGAAGCAAGGCTTCCCCTCTTGTCTCCTTGGAGCGCTTTACAGTCCTTTTTCCAGTGACCCAGCTGGCCACAGTGGAAACACCTATATTCCTTGGACCGCTTAACCTTCTGTTTCAGAGCCTTGCTGTAACTCTTGACAGGGGTCTTGCCCTTCTTCCCCTTCTTCTTGTTCCTCGAAGGAACCATCAAGACAGAGGTTGAAGGCTTACCCTTCAGAGTTTCCTCAGTAGTCAAGAGCATATTCAGCAGCTCTGCCGGAGTACAATCGATTTTGTTCATATTAAAGTTAATAATGAACGCATCGAAAGAAGGCGGAAGAGACTGCAGAATAATGTCTACAGTAAGCTCCTGGTTGATGGTATGCCCCAGTTTTTCTAGAGCCTCCTTGTGCCCAATCATCTTGAGCACGTGAGCTCCCACTGGGCTCCCTTCAGCCAGTTTGCTCTGAAAGAACAGCTTTGTCAGATTATAGCGTTCTGTCCTCGCCTGTGCAGCATACAGCATCTTGAGGTTTGCTATCATGTCTATGGCAGACATATCCTCATGCTGACGCTGCAGCGGTGGCGTCATAGACGCTAGCATCAGGCAAGCGACATCAATGCTATCATTGACGTGCTTTTCATAAGCTTCCCGAACCGCCCTTGCGGCGTTCGGAGAGGGCTGAGGCGGTATCGCCGTCTCGAGGACATACAGTTTCCTCTCTGCCTTAAGAACGATCTTAAGGTGTCCGAACCAGTCTGAGAAGTTCGGCCCAGCAAACTTCTCCCTTTCCAGTAGGGATCGCACATTGAAGCTCATGGTGTTCGTTGCTGCAGGAATCTACAACAATGCAAGAACAACAAGGTCAGTATCAATGTCAAGAATCAATCAGGACTTAAGAAAGATTCTTTTTCTCACTATTTTATCTGGCTGAAAAACCCAGCAAAACAGCCCGAAAGAGTAGAACTCTTTTAGTGAGATGGGATCCAGATTTCATACTTGGTCTCCGCGTCCCGCTCAGGCGAGATAAGATGCACAGAGAGTACAAGCACTAATCTCTGGTAGGCAGTCCCTGCCAATCGCCTACCTGTGCGATTCCCCTTCATCTGGGCAATCCAGCAGACTGTGCCAACTGAGTTGGTACAACACAATCTCTGACCCCACAGATGGCTGCCTCCATGCGCTACCATATGCGCCACATATGTAGCCTACATGGTCAAGCTGACCCGACCTACTCCCTGGACCACCACGTGCTATGCTGAGCAACGAGAAGCGATAAATCCCTTCTCTGTAACACGCAGGTGTAATCCCGCACCGTCTGAAGATAGATGGACGTGCCCACTGAGTGGGTACAACACGGCTCCAACGATAATCAGAACAGAAGGCATACGAGCTTGATATTTTATCGTTGGATTTTAACGGTCTTTTATCTTCTTCACTATCATGCAATTCCTATGGTGATAGCAGAAGATAAATAAATCATGCTGTTCTACTTATTAAACAATAAAAGAAAGCATGAATCTTATGTGGTAAAAGCCCATAGCCCTAGTAAGACCTTAAGAACTTAAGTCTTCACTTGCTTTTCTTCATGGGGCTTTTGCTGCTCATCTGGCCCAAACCAGGGCCCAAGTGCCATCTGCAGCTCAGGTGCGCCCACCAGGTAAATGCGCCTGGTCCTAGGGTCGAACCCTAGACCTCCCACCTGGTCAAGCCTCTGCTGCATGCGCCTCTGCCAAATGTGCTCTGTGCTCTTGTCTGATTAATTTACAAATTAATCTATCTAGACAAGGTTGACTCGTAGGTCAATTACATTTTATAAATTAAATGCAATGTGATGCGCAGATCACAATATAAAAATTAATTTACAAAATTAACCAGGCACGCAGGCCCCAGCACAGCACACATTAAAACACGGGCAGCCCACATAAGATTAAATAAACATACATATGCATCAATCAACATGTGATCCATTCATGAAAATTAAATTTCGAAAACCCCTTGGGATCAATTTTAATTTTCCTTATTTGCCCTACTACCTTACAATGGTCCATTACTAGGGATCCACTCATCAGATCTAGTCAGATCCACTGCCCTTTCATGCACTAAGTCCTAACTGACTTGAGTCGACCAAAAGGCCAACCATGCATGCGCCAAGGGCTGAACGACCACACTGAGGTCTGGCAAGCGGGCGTGAGCCCGGGCCTAACTCATGTGCGTTCATAGGTTGTCTCAACCAGACATCGCTACACGCCTGTCTGCAGTCGACTTATAGCCACCTTGTGCTTTCGCACAGGTGCCATCTGGTCGACCCATCAAGGCTGTCAGATAATCTGATCAGACTAATTGGATCTTGACTAGACTGAGATTTCAACCCTAATAACCCATCTAAGGGTTTAAAGTAGGCGCCTTAGATCTAAGGTGAATCGCGCATGTAATATAAGTTTTAAGAAAACATACAAAAATGCGCCAAGAACATGCGCCAACATAAGAATGTAACATGAAACATTTTTCTTATGAAACATCTAATATGCGCATGTTATAGATCTAAGCATACTTATATATCCGCATACATGGATCACAATATTTTAAGCAATCATAGAAACATGCAAACAATGGCTCTGATACCAATTGAAAGATCCCCTAACAAAGGGAGCGAAACCCTAGATAGGCGCATGTATTTTTCGTTTAAGCAGCGGAAAGGGGGTTTCTAGGATCTTTTGATGCATGCATTATAATCAACTTAAAACCGATTGCACAAGAGATAGAACCATACCATTGCCATCGGTTTGATGGTGTCTTGGAATCAAAGACGCAAGTGCCTCTTCTCCTTAGATGACACACACAATGAGAAGGCGACTACTTCCTTGGCGACTTTGTGCTAGCAAATCTTCAAGGAGTCCTTCGTATGGAGGGAATGAGAGAAACTTACTTGCTTAGTCCTCGACTCTTCAAAAGCGTGAAGCAGAGGTTCCACACGAGAGAAGGCCACGGGAATAGAAGTGAGGCGACAAGAGATGCGCTCCACATAAGACATGGAGGCGTGGTTGCTAAAAATAGCCAACTTACTCTTTCATGCGATCATGTGTTCATGCATTTCGATCCAATCGCATTTTTCCTCTCTATTCTTTAAACCAAGCGCTCATCCATGAGCCGGTTCATTTGAATTTGGTTCAATAACCAAATAAACCAAGCAACCAGTCCAGACCATAATAAACACTTAGGTTCTTGATCTGACCGTCGATCTCTTGATGCTCCTGATCTAACTGATCTAGCATCCATTCTCTCGATCGAAGCTTACCGATCTCAAGCCCTAATCAATCAAACATGATCAGACCAGATCTCACTTACAATCAGAGATTAAATCCCTTTAAACTGAACCCAAATAATTCAGTCCACACGATCTGACTTAAGTAAGTCATATCATCAAATTGTGCGACCCTGAGGGTTTCCTTTAAATGTCGGTAACGATAACTCACGTTATCACGATCAGTGAGGGGTATCTAGCAACACATCACTGTCTCCCGATATAAAGGAAAGAGTCTTCCAAGACTACACCCAAACCACAGTACAAGTGTGAATTCAACTCACTAAGCATACATATTTCCTTTGCCACTGGATGTTCTTATTGGACAAGCGTGTCAAGCTTGTAACTCCAATATGACAAGCATGATTAGATCAGATGAACATAGTCACCTGGGTATGGCCATACACTTTCTCAATCATCTCATCCAGGGGGGCCCCTTTAGAACATCACACTCCTTAAACAAGGAGACGGCAATCCTATGTCTATCACTAGTGCCCTAACCTGATTCAAGCTCATTATCCAAGATAGTCTATAATCATTATGTTTCAAATGATATTGAACTACCTCAAAACAATGACAATCATCATTTAGGAAACACAAGTGATCTCAAGTCAGAGGAAATGTGCCACTTGTTGCAATCAAGGATTATTCACATTGTGACAAACAATTGAACATCCTAGTAGGGTCAGTCCAGTACATCCAATGTACCCATGAGTCTACATCTTATTCCATGCTCGAAGCATCCTATAAGATTAGAACACATATTAGTCTTAACCATATCAAGGCTGTCTCATGTTCACCAAGATATCTCGACTAAGGACTTAACTGCATGTCAGCCTAGCTGAACAGCTTTGAGACATTATTCAGAAGAACATATATATTGCTGCAGACAATGTAGCTAACTGAATAACAACCATGCCTTTATAAACATATAAGTTTATACAAATGATACTGTTACAATCCCAAGGCCTCAAACATTAGGCTTAAGGGCATACCCCAACACTATATGGAAGAGATGGGGAATTTCTTGCATGATCATTTTGGATTCCAGGACTCGAGGAGACGTGGCGACCATAGTGGGCACCAGAGAGAGCAGCCCTTTGATCCTATGGATGAAGCAGAGGAGTGTTGGGAAACCCCGGGGACATTTTACAATTTTTCAGAGTTATAGACATACATACATTCATTGCACAGCGGAAGAATGTCCCCGAAACAGGCCGGTCCCAAAAACCCAGTGAAGATCGCAAGCAAGAGAGTCGACACGATGAGTTAAGAAATACCTTAAGAGCGATTTGGAGTGATGCCGATGTAGGCACCCAAGTGTGCGCCCTCTGCAGTCTCACACACACGGATCTCTTGAGTTCTCTTCTTCCACGCCCGGTGCTAGCCTCGGGAAGAAGATCAAAGCCTTAGGGAGATGCTCCACTTCACTTGCGCCACCAAGAGAAAGGATGCGCCAAGAGAAGAAGGAAACAACCCAAGCCGCCAAGCCCCAAAGCTCCTTGCACCAAGAGGAAAGGAGGGAGAGGCTTGCGGCTATGGAAGAAGGAAGATGCGCCCTTGCTTCTAGCACTCGCCCCTCTTCTTGTGTTCACGCCTTTAAGCATTAATCACTCATAAGAGGGGTCGGCTAGGTGCTCTTTTATAGGGCAAGAGGTGGTTTATGAAATGCTAGGATCAAGACAAGTGGGCGGCTAGGATGAGAAGGTTTGAGACAAGGAAAGTCTCCAAAACATTTCCATAATTCTCATTCAACCATTCCTTTTGTGCCCATGCCTTTCTTTGTGTGCCAAGGCCTTGCCTTGCGCCCCAAGCAATGCCATATAGGCATTCATACCATAAGGGATAAAGGGGGAGGCGCTAATTGCTTCCTTATGAAGCAAATTGTGCCACTTCTCCCCATTATGCCCATAGGCGCCTAGGGGAGAAGATTTATCCCCATTATACCCTTCTAGCCCTTCTTCTCTTCATGACAACTTATTATTGGGCCTCATTGGATAATGAGCTAGCCCAAACTCCATTACAAGGGTTGATTAAGCACTTGGATCCAATCCAATGCAACCCTAATCCAAATGTGACCAACCATGGTCAAATACGGGTCAACCTGCCAAAAATGAAATTTGGCTCCAATAATATTCTTCCATCTCATCAGGCCCATTGGCGCTGATGAAATCTCTCAATTAGATCCGAGTTATCCAATAACTCGATCATAAGGCTTCCCGATCAATACGAGAACTCAAGTATCAAGGTGTGCGACCCTGTAGGTCCCTCTAACGTTGGCAGTGCTGACCAAGTGTCACCACAAGCAGTGAGTGGCACCTAGCAGTGCATCGCTGCCACCCAAGTCATCGGAATAGATATCGACATCGACATCCCCATCATCGCAACTAGGTACAGATGCATTATAGTCTCTTTGCCGAACTGATATCTGATTGGACAAGTGTGTCACCACTTGTTTTCATCCAATCACATGGCTATGACTAAAACAGGTTCTTACCTGGGTATGGCCATACACTATCAGTCATAGAACCACAGAGGAGCTCCATGGATATCACACTTCCCTAAGGAAGGGGCAAATACTATGTCTGTCCATTGACTTTCTCATATGGGTCGTGACATGCTCAATGACAACCGTTATGACCTCCTAACTATGGCGAGGTGTTAAGTTGTATCAAAGCAAGTCCCTAACCATATAGAATGGTCAATGACCTCAAGTCAAGGGATCAATGCATCTCTTGTCACTTGTGAGGATAACTCATGACACCAAGTCATAGCCTCACAGCGGGTCTATCCAGTATATCCTCCAATGATATACCCATGTGTCTGCGTCCTAACCAGCCCACATACCAGTCTCACAAGTACCATAGCTGTCCCATATCCACTAAGGTACATCGACTGGGGATTATAGTTCGAGCACAGATCCAATCTGTCTCCAGGGACATTATCATGTTAGTACATATGCGCAGATGTAAACAAACATAGATAATGACAATGCCAGAATGATATATAAATATCAAAGTCAAGTAGTACATAAGTTGACCAAAACTAGGCCCTAGGGCATATACACCAACAATCTTCCACTTGCACTAAGACCTAGAAGTTGAGGAATCTCAACCCCATATCTCTAGCGTGACCATCATGCTTCTGCTGCGCCAAAGCCTTGGTCAATGGGTCTGCCAGATTGTTCTCTGTGTCTACTCTGCTAATCTTGACATCACCTCTGTCAATGATCTCTCTGATCAGGTGAAATCTTCTGAGTATGTGTTTGGATCTTTGATGCGACCGTGGTTCCTTGGCTTGTGCAATTGCTCCATTGTTGTCACAGTAGAATTCAATGGGATCCATTGCACTAGGTACCACCTGAAGATCACATAAGAACTTCCTTATCCAAACGGCTTCCTTGGCTGCCTCAGAAGCAGCCACATACTCAGCCTCGGTTGTAGAATCTGCTATGGTGGATTGCTTGAAGCTCTTCCAACATACAGCGCCTCCATTTATCTTGAACACATAGCCGGCCTACGATCTAAAGTCATCAGGGTCAGACTGGAACGATGCATCAGTATAGCCCTGCATACTGAGCTCTTCCTATCCCCCATAGACCAAGAACAGATCCTTAGTTCTTGATGGGGTCACTAAGCATGCAACATTCAAACGACGCGCTTCGAAAACATTTTGCTAGTTAAGTATAGCTTAATAAAACCCCTTGTTGCTAACGTAGTTTGAAATTAGCTAGTTTTGGTATGAAGTAGTGAAAACCGAAACTACTCAACAAGTAAGTCCTAGCATGCGCTTCTAGATAAGATGAAACTCAACAAAGTTTAAGCATGCGGTTCTACCATAAGAAGTGCAACCACTCTAAGGGAGGAACTCACCTTGCACCCTTTGAGAATAGAAAGGGTGACCTTCCCGTTCTTCACCGGTCAAATGGTTGAAACTCACGAAGTAGGGCCCTATGAGCTTACAACCAGGGCATTACAGCATTCCACACATGCGTGGGTGAGTTTAAAAGAATATTAAGAGGCCAATACACAAGAACACCCAAGGGGGAGGATAGCCTCCAAATTCCCTTGCTAACACATTTGAGACTAACTAGTTAAGAGGGGAAAGGGTGGGGATGAACTTTGTATGCCCTCCTTGACCTTGCGCCACCTGAGAAAATCCCTTGTGAGTGCAGATGGATGCTCAAGAACTTCAAGAAAACATCAACCAAGGTAGTGGAGAGACTTAGCTAACTTAAGGTGGTGGCTTGATCTCGGAATGGGGCTGATGACACCATCTTGAGTCTTGGTTGAGTCCCGCTCCTCCTCTTGGGCTGAGGGCTCTTCAAGGCTAAAGGGAGGAAGTGGCGTGGGCTCCCAACTTCAGGACAAACACAAATGGTGGAGGAAGATGGAAGAGCATGAGGGGGTGGAGAAGAGCTCTCGGCAATGGTTGGGAGAGGGGTAGGGAAAGGTGACACACACCATGAGAAGACTAACTTCTGAAATTTGAAATTGTATTCAACACTCTAACCGAAAGCTTTACAAGAGGAATACATCATATAGGGGGCTGTCAACGGTTGCCTCCCTTCCCTAAGCACATGACAAACTGAATGACAAGAGCAGGTTGCGTTTCCTTCCCTAAGTACATGACACATTGAGTGAACAAGGGCAGGTTGCAGGCGGTTGAAGGGGCTGAAGGAGTTGTCACTCTTCATCTGATGTGTGCAGCTTCTAGAAGAAGGAAACTCTGCATTGCTGGTGGCGTGCAGACCTCTTCTTGGCAGTGGTGGTTGGCGAATGATGGGCTGAAAAGGAGCTGTCATTCTGCAGGAAATGGGGACAGCTTCTTGAGGCTGAAATTCTGCAAAGCTGCTGGCGCATGATGGTTGTAAGGGGCTGCAAAAGCTGGTGGCTGGCGCATGATGACTGCAAGGGGCTGCAACAGCAGGTGAGGGAATGGTCTTGTCCATCTTTGCTTCAAAGGGGAAGGGGCGGTTGGAGGTAGAGACAAATCCCCATGGCTGCCAACTAGGATGGTGGAGTGTTGGGTACTTGTGGTGATGCTCCTTTGAGTTGGATGGGCTGGTTCTCACATGAGATGGGCTCATGGGCTCATGGCATCTCTTGGAGTTATCTTGACTTGATTTTGACTTGCCTCCCAAAATGGAGTTGACCTATACTATTACATCAATTTCATGCACTAACCTACCATACATAAGTGGCGGATCCTAGGGATGTAACTACATGGTGTAATTGGTGGGTGGATCTAACCTACCATATGATGCAAGTTATGCTAGGAGATCTAACTTAAAGGATGCATGCAATGCAAGGAATGAAAATCTAACTTAAAGATGCATGCAATGCAAGAGATGGAAATAACTTAAAGGATGCATGCAATGCAAGGAATGAAAATCTAACTTAAAGATGCATGCAATGCAAGAGATGGAAATTTAGGTGCCCTAGCTAGGGTAACCTTAAACTCCATTTGTATTTCCGTGGGTCATGTCGCCTCCCCACATCAGTTCTTCTCAGATACTTTAGGATGTTCTTTACAGCCACCCAGTGCTGCAGACCTGGATTGGATTGGTATCGGCTGGTTATGCTCACAGCATATGCCACATCTGGTCTAGTACACAACATTGCATACATGATCGATCCTACTGCCGAAGCATAAGGAATTCGACTCATGTCGTCCCTCTCAGCCTGTGTTGTGGGACACTGGCTCTTTGAGAGAGTAAGGCCATGTCTCACTGGAAGGTATCCTTTCTTGGATTGCTCCATGTTGAACCTCTCCAGTACCTTATCAATGTAGGTACTCTGACTAAGGGCCAGAAGCCTCTTGGATCTATCCCGGTAGATCCTTACACCTAGAATATAGGCAGCCTCCCCTAAGTCTTTCATCTCGAAACACTTCCCCAACCATGTCTTCACAGCTTGAAGACTAGGGATGTCGTTTCTGATGAGCAGTATGTCATCAACATACAAGACCAGAAAAATCACCAAGCTCCCACTGAATTTTCTGTATACACAGGCGTCATCTTCTCTTTTGATAAAGCCATAATCTCTCACGGCTTCATCAAATCAAAGATTCCAACTTCGAGATGCTTGTTTTAATACATAAATGGATCTCTTCAGCCTGCAGACCTTATTAACCTCTGCAGGATGGATGAAGCCATCAGGTTGTGACATATACACATCCTCAGTCAGCTTCCCATTAAGGAACGCTGTCTTCACATCCATCTGCCATATCTCATAGTCATGATATACAGCTATAGCAAGCAGAATTCGAATGGATTTAATCATGGCAACTGGCGAGAAGGTTTCATCATAGTCCACCCCGTGGACTTGTTTAAATCCTCTAGCCACTAGTCTACCCTTATAGGTAACTATATTGCCATCCATGTCTGTCTTCCTCTTGAAGACCCATTTACACCCTATGGGTTTTACCCCATCAGGCAGCTCAACCAAATCCCATACTTGGTTAGCCGACATGGAATCCATCTCGGATCGCATGGCGTCAAGCCATCTCTCGGAGTCCGGTCCACTGACCGCCTCATCATAGGTTCTGGGTTCATCCTCTATGATGAAGATCCCATCGTGTTGGGTCGGCAGCGACCCATACCTTTCAGGTGCACGATGAATTCTCCCAGACCTACGCGGGACTTGTGTCTGAGCTTCAGGTTGGCTAGCAACCGGTGCAGGTGGCTCAGATTCCATCTCTTTGTCTTGTGCTTGCACTTGGACCTCATCCAAGTAAAACTTCCTCCCACTAACTTCTTTCATAAGAAATTCTTTCTCTAGAAAGACAACACCCCGAGCAACAAAAAGTTTGTTCTCGATTGGGACATAGAAGTAGTATCCTTTAGTTTCCTTAGGATACCCCACAAACAAACATTTATCAGATCTAGGTTCTAGCTTGCTAGAATCCTGACGTTTGACATAAGCCTCACATCCCGAGATCTTGATAAAAGTGAGATTTGGGCGTCTCCCACTCCACATCTCATATGGTATTTTGGAGACACTCTTAGATGGAACATTATTCAGTATTAGAGAAGCTGTATCTAGTGCATGCCCCCAGAATGATGAAGGTAGAGTTGCATGACTCATCATAGATCGAACCATATCCAATAAAGTTTGATTTCTCCTGTCAGACACACCATTCCATTGAGGTGTTCCAGGAGGAGTGAGTTGGGATATGATCCCACACTCTCTCAGATAGTCAAAGAACTCACCGCTCAGGTACTCTCCACCTCGATCTGATCGAAGAGCTTTAATCGATCTTCCAAGCTGGTTCTCTACTTCATTCTTGAACTCCTTGAATTTCTCAAAGGACTCAGATTTATGTCTCATTAAGTAGACATAGCCATACCTACTGAAGTCATCAGTGAAGGTAATGAAGTAGTTGTACCCTCCTCTGGCTTGTTTATTGAAGGGCCCACACACATCAGTATGTATGAGATCTAATAAACCTTCTGCCCTTTCACCAATCTTGGTGAAGGGCACCTTTGTTATTTTCCCTAATAAAGCCATAATCTTTGCTTTTAATAAAGCCATAATCTCTCGCAGCTTCATCAAATCAAAGATTCCAACTTCGAGATGCTTGCTTTAATCCATAAATGGATTTCTTTATCCTGCAGACCTTATTGGCTTCTGCAGGATGGATGAAGCCATCAGGTTGTGCCATATACACATCCTCAGTGAGCTTCCCATTAAGGAACGCTGTCTTCACATCCATCTGCCATATCCCATAGTCATGATATGCAGCTATAGCAAGCAGAAACCGAATGGATTTGATCATGGCAAATGGTGAGAAGGTTTCATCATAGTCCACCCCGTGGACTTGTTTAAATCCCTTAGTGACTAGTCTACCTTTATAGGTAATTATGTTGCCATCCATGTATGTCTTCCTCTTGAAGACCTATTTACACCCTATGGGTTTTTCCCCATCAGGCAGCTCAACCAAATCCCAGACTTGGTTAGCCGACATGGAATCCATCTCGGATCGCATGGCCTCAAGCCATTTGTTGGAGTCCGGTGCACTGACCGCCTCATCATAGGTTCTGGGTTCATCCTCGATGATGAAGATCCCGTTGTGTTGGGTCGGCAACGACCCATACCTCTCATGTGCACGACGAATCCTCCCAAACCTACGTGGGACCTGTGTCTGAGCCTCAGGTTGGCTAGCAACCGATGCAGGTGGCTTAGATTCCATCCCTTTGTCTTGTGGTTGCACTCGGACCTCATCCAAGTCAAACTTCCTCCCACTAACTTCTTTCATGAGAAATTCTTTCTCTAGAAAGACAGCTCCCCGAGCAACAAAAACTTTGTTCTCGGTTGGGATATAGAAGTAGTATCCTTTAGTTTCCTTAGGATACCCCACAAACACGCATTTATCAGATCTAGGTTCTAGCTTGCTAGAATCCTGACGTTTGACATAAGCCTCACATCCCCAAATCTTGATAAAATTGAGATTAGGGCGTCTCTCACTCCACATCTCGTATGGTATTTTAGAGACACTTTTAGATGGAACGTTATTCAGTATTAGACAAGCTGTCTCTAGTGCAAGCCCCCAGAATGAGGGAGGTACAGTTGCATGACTCATCATAGATCGAACCATGTCCAACATAGTTTGATTTCTCCTTTCAGACACACCATTCCATTAAGGTGTTATAGGAGAAGTGAGTTGGAATATGATCCCATACTCTCTCAGATAGTCAAAGAACTCACCGCTCAGGTACTCTCCACCACGATCTGATCGAAGAACCTTGATGGATCTACCAAGTTGGTTCTCTACTTCATGTATAAACTCCTTAAATTTCTCAAAGGATTCAAACTTATGTCTCATCAGATAAATATAACCATACCTACTGAAGTCATTAGTAAAGGTCATAAAGTAGTTGTACCCTCCTCTAGCTTGTTTATTGAAAGGCCCACACACATCAGTATGTATGAGATCCAATAAACCTCCTGCCCTCTCACAAACCTTAGTGAAGGACGCTTTTGTCATTTTTCTTAATAATCATGGCTCACAAGTATCAAATTCCTCCAAGGAACTTAAATCTAACAACCCATTCTCATGGAGTTGTTGGATGCGATTCTTGTTTATATGGGCTAATCGATAATGCCATAGGAAAGCACCAACTGAACCACTCAGTTTGGTCCTTTTATTACTTATGTTACAAATAGAACATTCCATATCCAAGATATATAGACAATTGCACAAAGTACCCTTCCCATAGAACATATTTGCAAATGAAAAAGAACAAGAGTTCTTATTTATTTCAAACTTAAATCCATTCTTTGCTAAGCAAGGAATGGATACAATGTTCTTAGTAAGTGAAGGTACATAATAGCAATTATCTAGTTCTAACTGAAGTTCAGAAGGCAGGGAGAGAGTCAAAACGCCTACAGCAACAGCAGCAACCTGTGCCCCGTTCCCAACCCGTAGGTCAATCTCTCCAGGCCGCACCGATCTACTTTTCTTGAGCCCCTGCATATTTGTACAAATACGAGCCCCACATGCGGTATCCAATACCCATGACATAGAAGTAGAAAGATTGACTTCTGTAACATAAATACCTGAGCTAGAAGTTAAGGCCAAGCCTTTCTTCTCCTCATTCTGAAGCTGCTTGCAGTCCCTTCTCCAGTGACCCTCCTCGCCAAAGTGGAAACACCTCTGGTTCTTTGACTTATTCGCCTTTTTCTTCAGTGCCTTGGTAGGACCTTTGGCACTGCCCTTAGCACGTGCCTTACCTTTCTTCTTTATCTTCTTGGTCGGAGGGACCAAAAGAACATAATTGGGTTTGGTTTTACCCATCTCACGCTCGGCTGTTTGGAGCATATTCAGCAATTCCTCCCGAGTGCACTCAATCCGGTTCATGTTGAAATTTATAATAAATGGACTGAAGCTAGGGGGCAGGGAATGCAGAATAAGATCCACAACCAGCTCGTTGTCTATGGCATGTCCCAGTCTCTTGAGATGATCCACATTCCCAATGAGTTTGAGAACATGGGGTCTCACTGGTGCACCCTCAGACAACTTACACCGAAAGACTGCTTTGACGGTGTCAAATCTCTCTGTTCTAGCCTGAGCCTCGAACATCTGTTTCAGATGAGTGATCATCTGAAAAGCGTTCTGCTCCTCATATTGCACCTGCAGTTCAGGTGCCATACTGGCTAGCATAAGACATGCAACCTCCAAAGAGTCATCTTGATGCTTTCTATAAGCATCTCTGTCCGCCGCTCAAGCATTAGGCGGAGGAGCCGCAGGAAGAGCCTGTTCAAGGACATACAACTTCTTCTCGAGCTTGAGGACTATCCTCAAGTTCCGATGCCAGTCCATAAAGTTGGTTCCAACCAACTTATCCTTATCAAGGAGTGATCACAGTGATAATCCGCCAGTGTTTGTAGCCATTGTTTCTACAACACCCAAGAAAATCAGATTAGTACTACTTCGAATCATTTAAACTGGACTTGTTTTAAATGATTACTGCTCCCACTATTTAAATTCGAATTGACAACCCACAAAGTCAATCGGGAAGTTTAAGACTTCCTAGTGAGATGGGATCTTTATTCCACATGAGGCTTCGTGTCCGACGAGGGTGGGATGAGATGCACAAAGTAACCCATGTTTCCTAAGGTGGGCGCACCAGCCGATTGCTCCAAGCAATTCCCCATATTGAGACAGTCTAGGCATCCATGTCCAGTGAGGGCTGGATACAGCATGAACCCTAACCTCTCAATGATGCCTCTAGAGTTTCACCATGTGCCCAGCACATATGAAAGCCTAGTCAAGCCCATTCCTAACCGTTTATGCCCAGGGCCAATGAGTTTCCTTGCGAAGGCATGCCCAGGTTAATACTTGACTGGGAAACCATTGTCACCACACACTTTCTAAAGATAAGCGGGTGTGTCCCACGAGGGTGGGAAACAGTTCACAACTCCACTGATCGATAGCTTAGTGAGGGCTACGCGTTAGTAGGCTACTAGACTTGATATTTCATTATGAGGGTTTTTGAGGTCTCATCAATTTTATCTTATGTCTAGCAATACAGGCATGCAATCCTATAGTGACAACATGAAGATAAGACATTGCAAGCATGCTTCAGCAGATAATGAAAGCATTAAAGAATGATGTGATCATACTCTATTCAAGACATTGAACCAACCCATGCCATGAAGGAGGTTCAACTCTTGACCTAAAACTCAAGCCCCTAAAATTAGACCTAGCTTAGCCGACCTCTAGCTTGAACTTCAAGGTTAGCTCCAAGGTCCTCCAAGCCCCATCTTGCAAGGTCCATCATAGCTTGCTCTCAAGCCCTAAGGCTCGGCCATGCTATGCTTGCGCCACCAAGCAAGTTTGCGCCATCAAGGAAGATGAAAACGCCAAGGCTCATGTAGGAAGCGCCCCCTTAATCTTGATCTTTAATTTTACAAAAATAAAAGAAAAAGATGGCGCGCAGGACGCACAAGAGAACATCACGGGCATGCAAAAGGGCTTGACTTATGATCACAACATTATGCACAATCAAGGTATTTACTCATGCAATTCTACATGCTCATGAAAAACATAAAATCTAAAATTTTACTTTTTCATAAAACTAGTCTCTTTTCCTCATCTTCTTCTCACAAATCTTTTGGTTAATTGCGATTTATTTTTCATGATGATTTCAGAGATCCTTTTGGCTGGCAATTTTATCAGATCAAGAGACCCGGCCAGTCCGAAGACATAATGCCCGTCCTACTTGACAAAATTACGTGCGCCTTTGATCTTTAAATCAAATAAGAAAAATAGTCCAAAAATCCAAAAGAGATTGAGAGGATGAAAGAAACAAGAAACCCTAATTTTTCCTACATAGAAAAATTGTTTGCCATGCATCATGCTATTGACGAAAATAGAGATATGGCATGTGAGCATAGAAGAAAAGCATAAAAATATCGTTCGAGTCTTGCAAGTCCCTTTGATACCACTGTTGGGAAACCCCGGGGACATTTTACAATTTTTTATAGTTATAAGCATACATACATACATTGCACAGCGGAAGAATGTCCCCGAAACAGGCCGGTCCCAAAAACCCAATGAAGATCGCAAGCAAGAGAGTCGACACGATGAGTTAGGAAATGCCTTAAGTGTGCCCAAGTGTGCGCCCAAGTGTGCGCCCTCTGCAGTCTCACACACACGGATCTCTTGAGTCCTCTTCTTCCACACCCGGTGCTAGCCTCGGGAAGAAGATCCAATCCTTAGGGAGATGCTCCAATCACCTTGCGCCACCACCAAGGAGGGATGCACCAAGGAGGATGAAGAGGAGAGGAAACTGTCAAGAGCTTTCTTCACTTGCGCTAAGAAGAAGAAAGGAAGAAGACTTGCAGCCACTTGATGGAAGAGGAAGAGGTTGCGCTACCTTTGTTCCTTGCTCTCGCCCCTCTTGATGTGTTCACGCCTCCAAGGATTGTAACACTTGAGAGGGGGCGTCTAGGGCTCAATAAATAGAGCAAGGGGCGGTTAGGGCAATGGCTAGGATTATGACAAGTGTAGGGCTAGGATGAGGAGGTTTGAGGTAAGGAAAGTCTCCAAGACTTTACCATAAACTCCATTCAACCTATCCATAGTTGCCCAAGCACCATATCAGCCCAAGACATGCCTTAAAGGCATTCATACCATCAAGGGAGAAGGGCTAGGCGCCAATTGCTTCCTTAATGAAGAAATTTTGCCACCCAAAGCCCATTATGCCCCTTAGGCGCCAATGAGGTTGGGCTTCTCCCCATTATACCCTTTTAGCCTCTTATCTCTTCATGAGAACTTGTTATTGGGCCTCATTGGATAATGAGCTAGCCCAAACTCCTTTACATGGGTTGATTAAGCACTTGGATTCAATCCAATGCAACCCTAATCCACATGTGACCAATCATGGTCAAATACGGGTCAACCTACCAAAAATGAAGTTTGGCTCCAATAACTATCTTCCATCTCATCAGGCCCATTGGCGCTGATGAAATCTCCCAATTAGATCTGAGTTATCCAATAACTCGATCATAAGGCTTCCCGATCAATACGAGAACTCAAGTATCAAGGTGTGCGACCCTGTAGGTTCCTCTGATGCCGGCAGTGCTGACCAAAGGTCACCACAAGCAGTGAGTAGCACCTAGTAGTGCATCCCTGCTACCCAGGTCATTGGAATGGATATCGACATCGACATCCCCATCATTGCAACTAGGTACAGATGCATTATAGTCTCTTTGCCGAACTGATATCCGATTGGACAAGTGGGTCATCACTTGTTTTCATCCAATCACATGGCTATGACTAAATCAGGTTCTCACCTGGGTATGGCCATACACTTTCAGTCATAGAACCATAGAGGAGCTCCATGGATATCAATCTTCCCTAAGGTGTATGATGACTATTTTTTCCGACTTCATTGAGGATTTTATGGATGTACTTACGGATGATTTCTCTGTATATGGTTCTTCCTTTAATGATTGTTTGGCTAATCTATCTCGAGTTTTACAATGGTGTGAAGAAACTAACCTTGTGATTAATTGGAAAAAATGTCATTTCATGGTTAGGCAAGGGATAGTTTTGGGGCACTTGATTTCAGAAAGAGGGATTGAAGTTGACAAAGCCAAAGTCGAGGTGATAAAAAAATTAGAGCCGCCCACTACAGTAAAGGAGGTTCGAATATTTCTAAGACATGCAGAATTCTTCCGACGATTCATCCAGGATTTTTCTAAACTTGCTAGACCTTTTATAAATTTACTTTGTAAAGATGTTAAATTTTCTTTTGATGAAGATTGTTTGTCTGCTTTTCAAGAACTAAAGAAAGCTTTGGTTTCAGCACCTATCATTCAGCCTCCAGATTGGGATTTGCCTTTTGAGCTCATGTGTGATGCTAGTGATTATGCAGTAGGAGCAGTTTTAGGATAGAGAAAAGAGAAAAAGACTTATGTTATTCATTATGTTAGTAGGACTTTGGATGAGACATAGAGAAATTAAACCACCATTGAGAAGTAACTTTTAGCCATACTGTTTGCCTTTGATAAGTTTAGATCATACTTGATTAACTGAAAAGTGGTGGTGTATACTGATCATGCAGCAGTGAGGTATTTAATGCAGAAAAAAGACAGTAAAACATGCTTGCTTCGATGGATTAAACTCTGGCAAGAGTTTGATTTAGAAATTAAAGATAAAATGGGATCAAAAAACTTTATTGCAGATCATCTTTCAAGGATAATGGTAGATACTGAAAAGAATGATATAATCAATGATTCTTTTCCTGAATAACAACTCTTGGCCATTGAACAAATCAGAGCCCCTTGGTATGCTGACATAGTAAATTACCTAGTAGCTAAGGTTTTTCCTCCTGATTTAAGTTATCAAAGAAAGAAGAGATTATTGGCTGAAGTAAAACACTATTTTTGGGATGAGCCTTATATTTTTAGACGATATGCAGATGGCATTATTAGAAGATGTATACCTGAAAAGGAAATCACAGATATGTTGTTTCAGTGTCATGGATCCTCTTATGGTGGGCATGCTAGCACTGAGAAAACTGCTTTCAAAGTGTTGCAATCAGGATTTTATTGGCCTTCAATTTTAACAAGAAACATGAGATGCCATTGTGCACTATTCTTGAGGTTGAGATATTTGATGTTTAGGGGATTGATTTCATGGGACCTTTTCCATCTTCTGGAGGTAACAAATACATACTCGTGGCAGTTGATTAAGTTTCAAAATGGGTTGAAGCTATTGCTTCTCCTACCAACGATTCTAGAGTTGTTGTTAAACTGTTCAAAAAAATTATCTTTCCACGATTTGGGACACCACGAGTAGTGATTAGTGATGGAGGTTCACATTTCATAGAACATATGTTCTTAGCCTTGCTTCGAAAGTATGGGGTAAATCATAGAGTTGCAACACCTTATCACCCCCAAACAAGTGGACAAGTTGAGATATCAAATCGAGAAATAATGGGAATTTTGGAAAAGACAGTGTCACACACGAGAAAAGATTAGGTATCCAAACTTGATGATGCACTATGGGCTTACCGGACTGCTTTTAAAACACCAATTGGTATGTCTCCTTTTCAATTGGTTTATGGAAAATCTTATCATCTACCTGTAGAGCTCAAGCATAGGGTGTTCTGGGCAATTGAAGCACTAAACTTTGACTTAAAGAATGTGGGTGAAAAACAAAGGTTACAATTGAACGAGGTAGATGAGATTAGACTCTCTGCTTATGAAAATGCGAGAATTTATAAGAAGAGGATTAAAAGATGGCATGATCGACATATTTTCAGAAGGTAATTCCAACCAGGCGACTTTGTTCTTTTATTCAATTATGGATTTAGACTTTTTCCAAGTAAACTTAAGTCTCGATGGTCTGGACCTTTTCAGGTGAAGAAAACATACCCCTATGGAGCTGTGGACATATGGAGTAATGAAACAGAAGAGTTTATAGTTAACGGTCAGAGATTGAAGCATTATTATCAAGAAGAACAGATTGAAGAAAAGGAAAATTTTCATCTTGATGAACCACGATCAAATCTGAGTGTAGAACGGTGAAGCTAAAGACCTTTAAATTAGCGCTTCTTGGGAGGCAACCCAAGCACTCTTACTTAGCTTAGTTTCTTTTATTTTAGTTTATTTTTAGAGTTAATTTTTCTTCTCTTTTTGCAGGTAAAATCGAGTTTGGTACAAAAATACGGCAATATTGTAATGCAAATTATGGGCCGTAATATCAGTCCGTTTTCAACCAAAATCTTTTGAGAGTTTTACGGCAGTACCGTAAGGGATTTTATGTGTCGTAATTTAGGGTAATTTTTGTACATAAAGTTTTATTGATTTTACGGCACTACCATAATGCTTTTCGTGGGCCGTATTTTCTATTAATTTTCAACCCGAAAGTTTCTGAGATTTGGCTCATATTATAGTAGTACCGTAACTCTTTTTATCTGCCATATTTTTGAGTGATTTTCGGTCCGAGAGTTTCAAATTTTTATGAAAATTATGGTAGTACTGTAACCATTTTTACAGTACCGTAGTTTTTCGTTAAAAAAAATAGTTTAGACCCGAGGACACGGAGGAGATTGGATCTGACGTAGACGAGTAGAGCTTTGTTAGTATTCCTTTTTCCTACTAATTTACATTTCATCTTGCATATCTTATTGATGTTTCATATGTTTATGGGGAAGGATGACTCCTTCAGACTTCTTGTGTCCACCGATGCTATCTACATTGTTTCTACTTGACAGTTTCATCATTTGATTTGGTTGTATGATATTCTGATATTGCTGTTAGATTCGATTGGGTTGTATAATGATTGAGATTATGTTGATATTGAGCACCTTGTGGGTGCAAACTGATGCATAATGAGTTGTATTAGTTTATTTCTGAATAGATATATGCAAAATTTTCTCTTGATATCGTTTTATGCTGTAATGTTATAGTGTGGTCTATTTTTGAAAATTCGGTTGATAGCATGATTTTCTTGATGATAATTTTGTTTATACCAGTGATTTGGATTAGACCTTTCGAATTGAGTTTATTTCTCTAATATATATCAGCCTTTTGGAATTTTTCATTGATTGATGAATAAAATTTTGGGTGAACATGTTATTTGATGAATTTAGTTTAAAAAGTGAAGCTACTTCTTTAAATAAAATTAGTATATGAGTATGATTTTTGAATTGATATTGATTGATTAATTTAGTTGATGTTCATCCTATCTACTATTTGTTGGGAAGAAAGATTCCATGATCCAAATAAAGAGAGTGATGACTCCCTTACTTGGCACTGCGCAAAATTGGCAGTGGTACCAAAGACATGGGTTGAAGTCAAAATGAGAGGAAAAAAAAAATCAAAAAATGACTCCTCGTCTTGGCACCGTGTTGATTTGCGGTGATATCGAAGTTAAGAGTTGAAGTCAAAAGAAAAAAGCATGTATCTATGTAGGTACATACCATGAGAGAAATCGTTTCACATTAACTCCGCTATTTTTGGATATGAGTTCTATTACATTGATTATGTGATCAATGTACTCTAACTTCGTCACCAGAAAAAAAAGGTGGTAATCAAATTAGAGAATGTGAATGATACATAAAAGGGAGGAACTAAAAAATTTTTCTGAGTGGAAAAAGATCTTGGAAATCCTATTCCTGTAAACAAAAGTATGATAAGTTTGAACTGAAACTGGGTGAAATCTTAAGATTGAAATTCTACTTATTGTACAAGTTGTGAAATTTTATTTGATTAAGTTCCAGATCTTGAGAATTGAATTCGAAGGATGATATGTTTATTTAGAATTTTATGAAATGATTGGTGAGAATTTTTCATTGGTGATTGTACTTTAGAAATTTATTCCTTGGATCAGTTTTTGATTTTGCTTGAGGACAAGCAAAGTTTGAGCCTTATGTGTTTCATGACACGAAAATTTATAGTATATTTTGTGCCATTTGATAGGTATTTTTGGGTCATATTCATGCTCTTTTGCTTATTTTTATGCCTTATTTATCAAATATTGTAGAATCTACACCTTTTATGGTTTTTGATGATTTTCAGTTAAAAAGACACCATTTTAAGGCGTTATCAAATATTACATTTCAATTTTCATGAAGAATTGAAACCTCAAACCAAATTATGGCAGGGCTGTAATTAATATTACGGTACCGTGGTATCACTAAACCTACAGAACAAACCACGGCACTACCGTAATTTCGGAGCACTGCCGTAATTTGGGGTGAATTTTGAATAGAAAGTTTTGCAGATATTACAGCACTGCTGTAATCCATATTATGGGCCATAATTTTGATTGATTTTTCAACCGAGAGGTTTGATGAGTTTACGGCACTGCCGTTATCAAAAACATGGCCGTAATTCTAACCTGGATAACCGAATTTCATAGATATTTTGGAAGCCCGATTCTTGCGCTGATGATTTTGGACGATCTAGACCATCAATTTGAGATCTATAAAAAGGGAAATACGGAGGAGATCGAGGAGAGGACAGACACACGAAAAACCCCAATTTTCATCAACGTTCAAGAGAGAAATCGAGATTTGAGCCGTCGCCCTAGGTTTCACCGCTGGGAAGTGTACAGTGCATATCCGGTCGAGAAATTTGAGGGGAAGCTGCGCCTAGAGGAAGAGAACATACTTCAGAAGTTTCAGAGTAAAAGGGGATCGATCGGAGGAGATATCAACAAAGGAAGCATCACCAGCACTATTCATCGCGCCTTCTAAAGTAAAATTACGGCTATAATTTTCATTACAGCCATGCTGTTATTTGATTTCCTCTTTCCTTTTGATTTCTAATCCTTTGAAACAATAGTTTATTTTAATTCTTCAACTATGCTAGCTTAAACACTTCATGGGACATGGGGTATAATCCTCTTAATTTCTTATTACTTGATGACTTTTATTTCATCAAGATAATTTTAATATGATAATTCTACTTATGTGACGATTGCCTTTAATTCTTCTTAGATTTATTTTACTAGCATGATTTAGAGTTTTTGTGATATGGACTAAAAAGTTATTTGTGAAAACTTGGAACCCTAAAATTGAATGTTAGGAACTCATCATAAGAAATTAGGTTTGTTCTTATTTATTGATTTTAGAAGTATATTGCCATGTTGATAATCTGAATCTAGGATTGAGTTATTGAAATAAACATGATGATACTGTGAGAAATCAAGTATCGGATCGTTGGAGAACCTTAAGTAGAACCTGTGAAACTATAATATGAAAATATGTAGTTTTCACTTGAGATGATTGACTTAGAATTCGGATGCATGAAAGTGATCCTTGAGTTCCTTGTCAATGATTTACTTGTTTTTAACATTGAATAGATACTATGAGAAAGTGAGGATTGGTTCCTTGTAAATTATCTGCGCGAAAGCTAGATAATTTCTTTATTAAGTAAATTATATCTTTATCATAATAAAATTAGACTAACGACCTCTTATTTAGATATAGTCATTAAAATTAAGGTGAATGTGTTGGGAAACCCCAGGGATATTTTACAATTTTTCAGAGATAGACATTACAGAATACATTGCACAGCGGAAGAATATCCCCGAAATAGGCCAGTGCCAAAAACCCAGTGAAGATCGTCATGCGATTGAGTTGACACAATGTGATAGTAAGTACCTAGAGCAAGCGTGGAGTTGATGTTGAAGTAGGCACCCAAGCGTTCGCCCTCTGCAGTCTCACACACACAGATGCCTCGAGCTCTCTTCTTCAATGCTTGGTGCTAGCCTCGGAAAAAAGATCCAAGCCTTAGGTCACCTTCTTCAAAGCTTGCACCACCTTCAAGGGAAGATGCGCCAAGAAAAGAAGGAGAGGAGATGAAGAAGATGCCGCCAAGCCTTCCAACTTGTTGCGCCAAGAGGAGGAAGCAAAGACGAAGCTTGCTGCTTGATGGAAGAGGTATGTGCCACCCTTGATGTTCTTGCGCCCTTGCCCTTGCTCACGCCTTCAAGAATTTGTACCTAAAAAGGGGGCGACAAGGGGTCTCTTTTATAAGAGCAAGAGGCGGTTTGGCATGGGCTTAGATCATGACAAGTGTGCGGCTAAGATAAGGGGTTGACAATTAGGGTTTGAGGTTAGGAAAGTCTCCATGACTTTACCATAAACCTCTCCCACTTAGCCATATGCGCCCCAAGAGTTTCCTTAGAAGCTCTCAAGCCATATCAGCCCCAAGTCTTGCCTTAGAGGCAAGCATACCATCAAAGGCACAAGGGCTAGGTGCATAAAGCTTCGAAATGAAGCAAAAGGCGCCTCCCTCACCCCATTATGCCCCTAGGCGCCAATGGGGTGAGACTTCTCTGCATTGTTCCCTTTTAGCCCATTACTTCTTCATGACAATATGTTATTGGGCCTCATTGGGTAATCAGCAAGCCCAAACTTCATTGCATAGGATGATTAAGCCATTGGATCCAATCCAATGCAACCCTAATCTGAATGTGACCAATCTTGGTCAAATACGGGTCAACTTGCCAAAAATAAAGTTTGGCTCCAATGACATTCTTCCATCAAATCAGACCCATTGGCGCTGATGAAATCTCCAAAATAGATCCGAGTTATCTAATAACTCGATCATAAGGCTTCCCGATCAATACGAGAACTCGAGTATCATGGTGTGCGACCCTGTAGGTTCCTTTGACGTTGGCAGTGCTGACCTAAGGTCACCACAAGCAGTGAGTGACACCTAGTAGTGCATGACTGCTACCCAAGTCATTGGAATGGATATAGACATCCCCATCATCGCAACTAGGTACAGATACATTACAGTACCTTTACCGAATTGATATCCGATTGGACAAATGTGTCATCACATGTTTTCACCCAATCACATGGTCATGACTAAATCAAGTTTTCACCTGGGTATGGCCATACACTTTCAGTCATAGAACCATAGCGGAGCTCCATGGATATCATGGTTCCCTTAGGAAGGGGCAAATCCTTTGTCTGTACATTGATCTTCATATATGGGTTACGACATACTCAATTATAGCCTTTATGACCTCCCAACTATGGTGAGGTGTTAGGCTGCATCAAAGCATGTCCCTAACTATATAGAAGAGTCAATGACCTCAAGTATAAGGATCAATGCTTCTCCTATCACTTGTGAGGATAATTCATGACACCAAGTCATTACCTCACAGCGGGTCAATCCAGCATATCTCCACTGATACACCCATATGTCTGCGTTAGCACCTCGTGCCTAACCAGCCCATATACCAGTCTCACAAGTTCCAGAGCTATCCCAATCATTTGAGCACAGATCCAATTAGTCTATAGGGACATTATCATGTAAGTACATAATCATAGATATAGACAAACAACGATAACGACAATGCTAGAATGAAATATAAGTATCAAAGTCAAGTAGTACATAGGTTGACCAAATATAGGTCTCAGGGCATATACACCAAAATCTCCCACTTGCACTTAGACCTAGTGGTCGAGGATTCTCAAGCCCATATCCCTGGCATGACCATCATGCTTCTGCTGCGCCAAAGCTTTGGTCAGTGGATCTGCTAGATTGTTCTCTATATCAACTCTGCTAATCTTGACATCACCCCGATCAATGATCTCTCTGATTAGGTGAAATCTCCTGAGTATGTCTTTGGACCTTTGATGAGACCGTGGTTCCTTTGCCTATGCAATGGCTCCATTGTTGTCACAATAGAGCACAATGGGATCCACAGTAGTTAGAACCACCTGAAGATCAGATATGAACTTCCTTATCCAAACAGCTTCTTTGGCTGCGTCATAAGCAGCAACATACTCGGGCTCTATTGTAGAATCAGCTATGGTGGACTGCTTGAAGCTCTTCCAGCAAACAGCGCCTCCATTCAATTTGAACACATAGCCGCCCTACGATCTAAAGTCATCAGGGTCAGACTGGAATGCTGCATTAGTGTAGCCCTGAACACTGAGTTCTTCCTATCCCTTGTAGACCAAGTACAGATCCTTAGTTCTTCTTAGATACTTAAGGATGTTCTTTATAGCCACCCCAGTGCTGTAGACCTAGATTGGATTGGTATTTGCTGGTTATGCTCACAGCATAAGCCACATCTGGTCTAGTATACAACATTGCATACATGATCGATCCGACTGCCGAAGCATAGGGAACTCGACTCATTTCATCCGTCTCAGCCTATGTGGTGGGACACTGGCTCTTTGAGAGAGTAAGGTCATGTCTTATTTGTAGGTATGCTCTTTTGGATTGCTCCATATAGAACCTTTCCAAGACCTTATAAATGTAAGTACTCTAACTAAGGGCGAGGAGCCTCTTGGATCTATCCCGGTAGATCTTCACGCCTAGTATATAGGCGGCCTACCCTAAGTCTTTCATTTCGAAACATTTCCCCAACTATGTCTGCACAGACTGAAGACTAGCAATGTCGTTTCCAATGAGCAGTATGTCATCGACATACAAGACCAGAAAAGTCACCAAGCTCCCACTGAATTTTCTGTATACACATGTGTCATTTTCACTTTTGATAAAGCCATAATCTCTCACATCTTCATCAAACCGAAGATTCCAACTTCGAGATGCTTGCTTTAATCCATAAATGGATTTCTTTAACTCGCAGACCTTACTTGTATCTGCAGGTTGGATGAATCCATCATGTTGTGTCATATACACATCCTCTGTCAACTTTCCGTTAAGGAATGCTGTCTTAACATCCATCTACCATATCCCATAATCATGATATGCAGCTATAGCAAGCAAAATCCAAATGGATTTGATCATGGAAACTAGCGAAAAGGTTTCATCATAGTTCACCCCATGTACCTATCTGAATCCTTTAGCCACTAGTCTACCTTTGTAGGTAACTATGTTGCCATCCATGTCAGTCTTCCTTTTGAAGATCCATTTTTACCCTATGGGTTTTACCCTATCAGGTAGCTCAACCAAATCCCAGAGTTAGTTAGCCGACATGGAATCCATCTCGGATTGCATGTCCTCAAGCCATCTCTCGGAGTCCGATAAAGAGACTGCATCATCGTAGGTGCATGGCTCATCTTTGATGATGAAGATTCTGTCATGTTGGGTCGGCAGTGACCCATACCTCTCAGGTGCATGACGAATCCTCTAAGGCATGTTGGATTTACATGGTAAGTCCTAGGTGATTAGAGGAAATTTATGGCAAACTCTTGGAGAGTTACCAAAACCCAAAACCCTAATTGCCTCCCCTTAACCCTAGCCACCCCCTTTTTCTTCATGACTTGCGCCCACATCCCTCTTGCCTTGCCACCCCTTACTTCTATATAATAGAAGTATGCGTGGGACTCAAAGTGATGCAAAAATTCAAGAGGCATGAACATCAATTGGCGAGAGCAAGGCATAAGGGTGAGGACATCAAAGCTTGGAACAATCTTCTTCCATCTTCATAGCCGCAAGCCTTCTTCCTCCTTTCCTCTTGGCGCAAGGAGCATTGGTTCTTGGCGGCTTGTCTTCTTCCCTCTTCCTTCTTGGCGCAACTTATCTAGATGGTGGCTCAAGTAAAGTGGAGGTCTCCCTAATGCTTGGATCTTCTTCCTGAGGCTAGCACAGGGCGTGGAAGAAGAGAGCTCGAGGCATCCGTGTGTGTGAGACTGTAGAGGGCGCATGCTTGGGTGCCTACCTCAACATCAGCCTCGTCTTGCTTTAAGGTATTTTCTAACTCATCGTGTCGACTCCCTCGCATGACGATCTTCACTGGGTTTTTGGGATTGGCCTATTTTGGGGATAATCTTCTACTGTGCAATGTATTTGTGTTGATATGACTCTGAAAAATTATAAAATATCCCTGGGGTTTCCCAATAGTGGTATCAAAGCGACTTGCGAGACTCAAATGATGTAATTTCATGCTTTTCCTTGGTCACATGCCATATCTCAATTTTCGCAAATTGCATGATCACATGGCTCATGAATTTTTCTAAGTAAGAAAAATTAGGGTTTCTTGTTCCTATCATCTTGTCAATCTCTTTTGGATTTTTGGGTTATTTTTCTTGCTTGATTTAAAGATCAAAGGCGCACATAGTGTTGTCAAGTAGGACGGGCATTGTATCTTCGGACTGGCCGGGTCTCTTGATCTGACAAAATTGCCAGCCGAAAGGATCGATGAAATCATCATGAAAACTAATCGCGAATAACCAAAAGATTTGTGATTAGAAGATGAGGAAAAGAGACTTGTTTTATGAAAAAGTAAAATTTTAGATTTTATGTTTTTCATGAGAATGTAGAATTGCATGAGTAAATACCTTAGTTGTGCATAATGTTGTGGTCAAAACTTAAGCCTCTTTGCATGCCTGTGATGCATCCATGTGCGGCCTGCTTGCCATCTCTTTCTTTTGTTTTGTAAAATTGCTTATGATGAAGAATAGGGGATACATCCTTGGATGATTGGTGCATGCTAGAGGCTTGGTGCGCAAGCTTCAACTTAGGGTGGCGCTTGCTTGCATGATGGCGCAAGAGGGCAAGGCCGAGCCTTAGGGCTTGTGAGTAGCCATCTTGGCCCTTGCAAGGTGTCGGTTCACCTTTGGAGGAAGCCCATGGCATTGGCCAAACCATGGGGTGTGCTTCTATAGTTTCCCTAGAACTACCTCTAGGGTTTGAGAGCTAAACCATGGATAGGAGGACCTTGGAGCCAACCTTGAAGACCAAGCTAGAGGTCGGCTAGGCTTGGTCTAGTTTTAAGGAGCTTGAGTCCTAAGTCAAGAGTTGAACCTCCTTTTGGCATGCCTGTGATGTTTTATCGTTATGTTATCACTATAGGATTGCATGCCTGTATTGTTAGAAATAAGATAAAACTGATGAGACCTTAAACAAAAACCCTCAATTAAAATATCAAGTCTAGTAGCCTTCTAACGCATAGCCCTCACTAAGCTATCAATCAGTGGAGTTGTGAACTGTTTCCCACCCCTGTGGGACACACCCACTTATCTTTAGAAAGTGTGTGGTGGCAATGGTTTCCCAAGTCCAGTTTTAACCTGGGCGTGCCTTCGCAAGGAAACTCGTTGGCCCTAGGCATAACGGTTATGAATGGACTTGACTAGATTTTCATATATGCTAGGCACATGATGAAACTCTAGAGGCATCATTAAGAGGTTAGGGTTTCATGTTGTATCCAGCCCTCACTGGACATGGAATGCCTATACTGTCTCAATAAGGGTAATTGCTTAGAGCAATCGGTCGACGTGCCCACCTCAGGAAGCATAGGTCACTCTGTGCATCTCATCCTACCCTCGTGGAATGCGAAGCCTCATGTGGAATAAGGACCCCATCTCACTAGGAAATCTTAAATTTCTCGATTGACTTTGTGGGTTGTCAATTCGATTAAAATAGTGGGAGCCATATTCATTTAAAACAAGTCCAGTTTAAATGATTTGAAGTAGTACTAATTTGCTGTTTCTTGACTGTTGTAGAACAATGGCAACGAACAATAGCGGATTGACACTGCGATCACTTCTTGATAAGGATAAGTTGGTTGGAACCAACTTTATGGACTAGCATCGGAACTTGAGGATAGCCCTCAAGCTCAAGAAGAAGTTGTATGCCCTTGAGCAGCCTCTTCTTGCGGCTCCTGCGCCTAATGCCTGAACGGCAGATAGGGATGCTTTTAGAAAGCATTAGGATGACTCTTTGGAGGTAGCATTTCTCATGTTAGCCACTATGGCACCTGAGCTTCAGGTGCAATATGAGGAGTAGAATGCTTTTCAAATGATTACTCATTTGAAACAGATGTTCGAGGCTTAGGCAAGAACTAAGATATATGACACTGCCAAAGCAATCTTTCGGTGCAAGTTATCTGATGGTGCACCAGTAAGACCCCATGTTCTCAAGATGATTGGGAAGATGGATCTTATTCTACAGTCCCTGCCCCCTAGCTTCAGTCTATTTATTATAAATTTCAATATGAACCGGATTGATTGCACATGGGAAGAACTATTGAATATGTTCCAAACAACCGAGCGTGAAATGGGAAAGACCAAACCCAATTATGTTCTTTTCGTCCCTACGACCAAGAAGATGAAGAAGAAGGGTAAGGCATGTGCTAAGGGCAGTGCCAAGGGTCCTAACAATGCCCTGAAGAAAAAGGCAAAGAAGTCAAAGGACTAGAGGTGCTTCCACTGTGGCGAGCAGGGTCACTGGAGGAGGGACTGCAAGCAACTTTAGAATGATGAGAAGAATGGTTTGGCCTTAGCTTCTTGCTCAGGTACTTATGTTACTGAAGTAAGCCTTTCTACTTCTATGTCATGAGTATTGGATACCGCATGTGGAGCTCATATTTGTACAAATATGCAGGGGCTCAAGAAAACTAGATCGGTGCGGCCTGGAGATATTGACCTACGAGTTGGAAACGGGGCACAAGTTGCTGCTGTTGCTATAGGAGTTTTGACTCTCTCCCTACCTTCTGGACTTCAATTAGAACTAGATCATTGCTACTATGTGCCTTCACTTACTAAAAATATTGTATCCATTCCTTACTTGGCAAAGAATGGATTTAAGTTTGAAATAAAGGAGAACTCTTGTTCTTTCTCATTTGCAAACATGTTTTATGGGAAGGGTACTTTATGCAATGGGTTATATGTCTTGGACATGGATAGTTCTATTTGTAACATAAATAATAAAAGGACCAAACTGAGTGGTTCAGTTGGTGCTTTCCTTTGGCATTGTCGATTAGCCCATATAAACAAGAATCGTATCCAACAACTCCATGCAAATGAGTTGTTAGATTCAAGTTCCTTGAGGAATTTGAAACTTGTGAGCCTTGTTTATTAGGGAATATGACAAAAGCGCCCTTCACCAAGATTGGTGAGAGGGCAGGAGGTTTATTGGATCTCATACATACTTATGTGTGTGGCCCATCCAATAAACAAGCCAGAGGAGGGTATAACTACTTCATCACATTTACTGATGACTTCAGTAGATATGGTTATGTCTACTTGATGAGACATAAGTCTGAATACTTTGAGAAATTTAAGAAGTTCAGACATGAAGTAGAGAACCAGCTTGGTAGATCCATTAAGGCTCTTCGATCAGATCGTGGTGGAGAGTACCTAAGTGGTGAGTTCTTTGACTATTTGAGAGAGTGTGGGATCCTATCCCAACTCACTCTTCCTGGAAAACTTCAATGGAATGGTATGTCTGAAAGGAGAAATCGAACTTTGTTGGACATGGTTCGGTCTATGATGAGTCATGCAACTCTACCTCCCTCATTATGGGGTCATGCACTTGAGACAGATTCTCTGATACTGAATAACGTTCCATCTAAGAGTGTCTGCAAGACACCATACGAGGTATGGAGTGGGAGATGCCCTAATCTCACTTTTATTAAGATATGGGGATGTGAGGCTTATGTCAAACGTTAGGATTCTAGCAAGCTAGAACCTAGATATGATAAATGTGTGTTTGTGGGGTACCCTAAGGAAACTAAGAGTTACTACTTCTAAGTTCCCAGCGAGAACAAAGTTTTTGTTCCTCGGGGTGCTGTCTTTCTTGAGAAAGAATTTCTCATGAAAGAAGTTAGTGGGAGAAAGTTTAACTTGGACGAGGTCCAAGTGCAACCACAAGACACAGAGATGGATCCTAAGCCACATGCACAGGTTGCTGGGCAACCTGAGGCTCAAACACAAGCCCCACGTAGGTCTGGGAGGATTCGTCGTGTGCCTGAGAGGTATGGGTCGCTACTGACTCAACACAAAGGGATCTTCATCATTGAGGATGAACCCATGACTTATGATGAGGCGGTCAGTGGACTGGATTCCCAGAAATGGCTTGAGGCTATGAGATCCGAGATGGATTCCATGTCAGCTAACCAAGTCTGGGATTTGGTTGAGCTGCCTGATTGGCTAAAACACATAAGGTGTAAATGGGTCTTCAAGAGGAAGACAAACATAGATGGCAACATAGTTACCTATAAATGTATACTAGTGGCTAAGGGATTCAAACAAGTCCACGGGGTAGACTATGATGAAACCTTCTCGCCGGTTGCCATGATCAAATCCATTCGGATTCTGCTTGCTATAGATGCATATTATGACTATGAGATATGGATGATGGATGTGAAGACAGCATTCCTTAAGGGGAAGCTGGCTGAGGATGTGTACATGACACAACCTGATGGCTTCATCCATCCTGCAGATGCCAATAAGGTCTGCAGGCTAAAGAAATCCATTTATGAATTAAAGCAAGCATCTCGAAGTTGGAATCTTCGGTTTAATGAAGCTGTGAGAGATTATGGCTTTATCAAAAGCGAAGTTGACGCTTGTGTATACAGAAAATTCAGTGGGAGCTTGGTGACTTTTCTGGTCTTGTATGCCGATGGCATACTGCTCATCGGAAACGACATCGCTAGTCTTCAAGCTGTTAAGACATGGTTAGGGAAGTGTTTCGAGATGAAGGACTTAGGGGAGGCCACCTATATCCTAGGTGTGAGGATCTACGGGATAGATTCAGAGGCTCCTGACCCTTAGTCCATGTACCTACATTGATAAGGTCTTGGAGAGGTTCAACTTGGAGCAATTCAAAAAAGGATACCTTCCAGTGAGATATGGTCTTACTCTCTCAAAGAGCCAGTGTCCCACCACGCAGGCCGTATTTTGCGCAAAATTTATTTTTCCTGTAACAAGAGAAGAAAATATTAGTTCTAAAAATAAAGTAAAATAAAAGAAACTAACTAAAAAAAGAGTGCTTGGGTTGCCTCCCAAAAAGTGCTAGTTTTTAGGTCCATAGCAAGACCAAAAATCAAACATCATGGCGAAGTAGGTGGATCAATACCGTAGTAAATAGCATATAACTTTCTGCTTTTCCGTTGTCCTAAAAGTTTAGCCACTAATCCAAATATCCAAAATTTCATATAAATCAAGATTGACATGGCTTTCTCAAACATGCAGAAATCAAAATCAAAATTTTCAATTCCACTCAAAGGATATTCAATAATCTTCTTAAATTTATTAGAAAGCAAAATCATTAGTCCTTTATTCAAATTTATATCTTCAATTGCAATAGGACTTTGATCAAAAGATTCAAGTATTGGATAATGAAAACAGTCTTTCTATCTCACATTAGATTCCTCAATAAAGAATAATTTTTCAAATAAATCAGTAGACATGGGCAAAGCATCAGAGTGAGATTCATCAATATTCATAATTTTCAAATTCTTTTCAAGTTCTTCATGCACTTCATCAATTTCAAAATTACTAACAAAATTAGAGTAAGAGTTTTCTAAATCAGTCCCCTCATATCCTTCATCAGATTCAACCACAAATAATATATCATCAAAAGAATCAATTTCAAAACTATCATTAGAATCAAACGGAGATTTAACAAAATCAATTTTCTCAAATTTTTCCACAAATAAATTATCAGTTGAATCAATTTTACAATTATCAAAATCAGAGTAAGATTCATTAATATTCACATAAGGCTCAATCTCAAAACAATCATAATTAGAGGGGGAATTTTCTAAATCAATTTCTTCAGTTTCCAAATCAAACTCAAATAAACAAGATTGCTGTGCTATCTCGGTTTCCAAAATTTCCTTATGAGCTGTTAAAGATTCTACTTGAGAAGCAAGCTGACTAATTATCCCTTGAAGACCTTCAAATAAACAAGTTCTTCATGCACTTCATCAATTTCAAAATTACTAACAAAATCAGAGTAAGATTTTTCTAAATTAGTCCCCTCATATCCTTCATCAGATTCAACCACAAATAATATATCATCAAAAGAATCAATTTCAGAAGTATCATTAGAATCGAAGGGAGATTTAACAAAATCAATTTTCTCAAATTTCTCCACAAATAAATTATAAGATGAGTCAATTTTACAATCATCAAAATTAGAGTGAGATTCATTAATGTTCATAAAAGGCTCAATCTCAAAACAATCATGATCAGAGGGGGGATTTTCTAAATAAATTTCTTCAGTTTCCAAATTAAAATCAAATAAACAAGATTGTTGTGCTATCTGGGTTTCCAAAATTTTCTTATGAGCTGTTAAAGATTCTACTTGAGAAGCAAGCTGACTAATTATCCCTTGAAGATCTTCAATTTTCTTACTTCGATTTGTCATGATTTGAATTTGATTTGTCATGAATTTTTCAAGCATGGATTTTAACCTAGAATTTTTAGTATCCTCAAAGTATGGTTCAGAAACATGATTTGAAGGAGTTCAAATTTGGCAATAAGAGAGATATAAATGGAGTCTATGAGTACCCTAGCCAAATACTTGGAAGCTCTTAAATAAGCTAGCAAGCTCATCCTTAAAGCTAGCTCAGTAATTGGAAGAGCACTACTTCAACCATTCAATAAACTAAAGACGCATGTTAGGCCCAAATATCTTCAATGTCAAGTCAAAGCCCAACATCAACGCTGATCCTTGCCACGCACACTTGGAGCCAAAAGTGGAAACTCTCCCACGTCTCTTTGCACAACGCTCATCTCCAACGCTGGAACGATACGATGCTCACTTGCAGCCAACAATGGAAACATCTCCAACGTCTCTCTCTGCTGCCGAAGATGGAAACTCCAACACTCACCTGCAACGTCTGCCAAAGCTTCCCCTATATGTATCTCTCGTTTGTATCCTTGTAATACCAGATTTGTTGAATGAATGAAATAGGTTTTTTCTTCCAATGGAATCGGATGTTTCCTATCCTCTTCCACTCTGAAGTGCTTGTGTCACCTAGCTTTCCCTTCCTCCTCCTTCCCCAAACTCTCCTGCTCCGCAGCAAGCATCCGCACATTTTAGCCAACTTCCAGATTTCCAAAATTTTGGAAGCTCACCGCCAACGATCTAGCCAGCGGATCTCCGCTAGATTTCGGCCACCATTCCTCCTCCCACTGAAGAATCTCCAGCCTCCAGCATCTGCCCATCCACCCCTCCGATCGCTAGAATCGGAAGAATCACCATCACGCCCAGCTTCTTCCGATTCTAGCGATCGGAGGGGTGGATGGGCAGATGCTGGAGGCTGGAGATTCTTCAGTGGGAGGAGGAATGGTGGCCGAAATCTAGCGGAGATCCGCTGGCTAGATCGTTGGCGGTGAGCTTCCGAAATTTTGGAAATCTGGAAGTTGGCTGAAATGTGCGGATGCTTGCTGCGGAGCAGGAGAGTTTGGGGAAAGTGGAGGAAGGGAAAGCTAGGTGACACAAGCACTTCAGAGTGGAAGAGGATAGGAAACATCCGATTCCATTGGAAGAAAAAACCTATTTCATTCATTCAACAAATCTGGTATTACAAGGATGCAAACAAGAGATACATATAGGGGAAGCTTTGGCAGACGTTGCAGGCGAGTGTTGGAGTTTCCATCTTCGGCAGCAGAGAGAGACGTTGGAGATGTTTCCATTGTTGGCTGCAAGTGAGCATCGTATTAGTCTTCTTTGTGCAGGAATTTTAAGAAGTTGGCAGAACAAAAGTTTATAACCTTGGCACGATTAGGAAACACAAATCTTGTTCTACCTCTCGGATCAGATGGTTTCATTTTAGAGGCAACGAGTCATCCTAGAAGGCATCACAAGAATTACTACCTGAAATCATTAACTTTGTTACACGCTTCCACATCAAAAAACAAAAATAAATAATTGAATTAGTATCATCTTCACACGCTCCCGTCCTACATCAGGGGGCGCAAGTAAGGGTATGGCCGAGCCTTGTGCTTGTGAGCTATCCCTCTTGTGGCTTGCAAGATGGCGCATCTTCCTTGGAGGAGGATCCATGGCATTGGCCGAACCTATAAGTGCTTCTAGGGTTTCCCTAAAAGTACCTCTCGGGTTTGAGAGCTAAACCATAGAAAGGAGGACCTTGGAGTCAACCTTGAAGACCAAGCAAGAGGTCAGCTAGGCTAGGTCTAGTTTTAGGGGATTGAGTCCTAGGTCAAGAGTTGAAACTCTTTTTGGCATGGGTTGGTTCATTGTCTTGAATGAGCTATGATCACATCATCCTTTATTTGATTTCTTAACAAAAGATAAAGCATGCCTGTGATGTTTTATCGTTATGTTATCACCATATGATTGCTTGCATGTAATGTTAGACATAAGATAAAACTGAAATGATGAGACCTGAAGAACCCTCGATCAAAATATCAAGTTATCGATCAGTGGTGTTATGAACTGTTTCCCACCCTCGTGGGACACACCCACTTATCTTTAGAAGGTGTGTGGTGGCAATGCTTTCCCCAGTCCAGTTTTACCCTGGACGTGTCTTCGCAAGGAAACTCATTGGCCTTGGACATAACGGTTAGGAATGGACTTGACTAGATTTTCATATGTGCTGGGCACATGATGAAACTCTAGAGGCATCGTTGAGAAGTTTGGGTTTCTTGTCGTATCTAGCCCTCACTGGACATGAAATGCCTGGACTGTCTCAATAAGGGGAATTGCTTAAAGCAATCGGCCGGCGTGCCCACCTTAAGAAGCATGTGTCACTTTGTGCATCTCATCCCACCCTCGTGGGATGCAAAACCCTGTGTGGAATAAGGATCTCATCTCACTAGGAAATCCCGCATTTCCCGATTGACTTTCTATGTTGTTAATTCAATTAAAATAGTGGGAGCCATAATCATTTAAAACAAATCCAATTTAAATGATTTGAAGTAGTACTAATATGTTATTTCTTGCTGGTTGTAGAACAATGGCTATTGACACTAGCGGATAAACACTGCGATCCCTTCTCGATAAGGATAAGTTGGTTGGATCCAACTTGATTGACTAGCATCGGAACTTGAGGATAGCCCTCAAGCTCGAGAAGAAGTTGTATGTCGTCGAACGGCCTCTTCCAGCGGCTCCTGTGCCTAATGCCCGGACGGCAGGCAGCGATGCTTTTAGAAGCATCAGGATGACTCTTTGGAGGTTACATGTCTCATGCTAGCCACTATGGCACCTGAACTTCAGGTGCAATATGGTGAGTAGAATGCTTTTCAGATGATCACGCATCTGAAATAGATGTTCAAGGCTCAAGCTGGAACTGAGAGATATGACACTGCCAAAGCAGTATTTCGGTGCAAGTTGTCTGAGGGTGCACAAGTGAGACCCCACGTTTTCATGTTGATTGGGAATGTGGATCATCTCACGAGACTGGGACACACCATAGATAACGAGCTGGTTGTGGATCTTATTCTACAGTCCCTGCCCCCTAGGTTTAGTCTATTTATCATAAATTTTAACATGAACCGGATTGATTGCACAAGGGAGGAACTACTGAATATGCTCCACACAGCTGAGCGTGAGATGTGTAAGACCAAACCCAATTCTATTCTTTTGGTCCCTGCGACCAAGAAGATGAAGAAGAAGGGTAAGGCACATGCTAAGGGTAGTGCCAAAGATCCTACCAAGACACTGAAGAAAAAGGTAAAGAAGTCAAAGGAACAGAGGTGCTTCCATTGTGGCGAGCAGGGTCACTGGAGGAGGGCATGCAAGCAACTTCAGAATGAGGAGAAGAAAGGCTTGGCCTTAGCTTCTAGCTCAGGTAATTATGTTACTCAAGTCAACCTTTCTACTTCTATGTCATGGGTATTGGATACTGCATGTGGAGCTCATATTTGTACAAATATGCAGGGGCTCAAGAAAAGTAGATCGGTGTGTCCTGGAGAGATGGACCTATGAGATGGAAACGGGGCACAAGTTGCTGCTGTTGCTGTAGGTGTTTTGACTCTCACCCTACCTTCTAGACTTCAATTAGAACTAGATAATTGTTATTATGTACCTTTGTTGACTAAAAACATTGTATCCATTCCTTGCTTGGCAAAGAAAGGATTTAAGTTTGAAATAAAGGAGAACTTGTTGGTGTATATGCCCTAGGACCTAGTATTGGTCGATTATTGTACTACTTAACTTTGATATTTATATCATTCTGGCATTGTCATTATCGTTGTTTGTCTACATCTGCGATTATGTACTTACATGATAATGTCCCTGGAGACAGATTGACTCTATGCTCAAATGATTGTGTCCAGTCGATGTACCTGAGTGGATATGGGACAGCTCTGGTACTTGTGAGACTAGTATATGGGCTCGTTAGGCACGAGGTGCTAATGCTGACATATGGGTATATCAGTGGTGGATATACTGGATAGACCCGCTGTGAGGCAATGACCTGGTGTCATGAGTTATCCTCACAAGTGATAGGAGATGCATTGATCCCTTGACTTGTGGTCATTGACCATTCTATATGGTTAGGGATATGCTTTCATACAACCTAACACCTCACCGTAATTGGGAGGTCATAACAGTTGTCATTGAGTATGTCACGACCCATATTAGAAGGTCAATGGACAGACAAAGGATTTGCCCCTTCCTAAGGGAAGCTTGATATCCATGGAGCTCCTCTATGGTTCTATGACTAAAAGTGTATGGCCATACCCCAGTGAGAACCTGATTTAGTCATGACCATTTGATTGGGTGAAAACAAGTGGTGACACACTTGTCCAATCGGATATCAGTTCGGCAAAGAGACTATAATGCATCTGTACCTAGACGCGATGATGGGGATGTCAATGTCGATATCCATTCCAATGACCTAGGTAGTAGCGATGCACTGCTAGGTGCCACTCACTGCTTGTGGTGACCTTTCGTCAGCACTCCCATCATCAGAGGAGCCTACAGGGTCGCACACCTTGATACTCAAGTTCTCATATTGATCAGGAAGCCTTATGATCGAGTTATTGGATAACTCGGATCTAATTGGGAGATTTCATCAACGCCAATGGGCCTGATGAGATGGAAGAATGTTATTGGAACCAAACTTCATTTTTGTCAAGTTGACCCGTATTTGACCATGGTTGGTCAAATTTGGATTAGGGTTGCATTGGATTGGATCCAATTGCTTAATCAACCCATGTAGTGAACTTTGGGCTAGCTCAGTACCCAATGAGGCCCAATAACAAGTTATCATGATGAGAGAATGGGCTAAAGCGTATAATGGGGAGAAATCTCCACCCCATTGGTGTGTAGGGGCATAATGGGGTGGCGTGGGCGCCTTGCCCCTTTGTGCTTAGATGGAATACTTGCCTCTATTGCAAGGCTTGAGACATCTAAGGCATGATAGACTTATTAGGTATGTCTTGGGTGATTATGTGGGGTTTATGGAAAAGTCTTGGAGACTTACCAAAACCCTAAACCCTAATTGCCACCTTGCAAACCCTAGCCGCCCCTTTCATCATGAGGTGCACCCACCCTTTGCCTTGTGTTGCCGCCACCTTGCCTCTATATTTCATGGCATATGCGAGAGGCTAAGAGAAGTTTTTGTTCTTGGCATGAGCAAGCAACATAAGGGCGAGAGCTTCAAAGTTGGCGCAAGAAATCTTCTCTTCCATGTCCTAGCCGCAAGCACTCTTAGTCTTCTTCTACCTCTTATCTTGGCGCAAGAAGAAGACTTGTAGTTGGCGGCTTGATCTCCATCCTTCTTCATCCTTGGCACATATTCCTTGGAGGTGGCGCAAGTTCTGAAGAAGGTAACTTGAAGGCTTGGATCTTCTTCCCGAGGCTAGCACCGGGCGTGGAAGAAGAGGACTAGAGGCATCCGTGTGTGTGAGACTACAGAGGGCACATGCTTGGGCGCCTACCTCGACATCGGCCTCATCTTCACTGGGTTTTTGGGACTGGCCTGTTTCGGGGATATTCTTCCGCTGCGCAATGTATTTGTGTAATCTCTATCTCTGAAAATTGTAAAATATCCACGGGGTCTCCCAACAGTGCTATCAGAGGGACTTGCAAGACTCGAACAATGTAATTTCATGCTTTTCCATGCTCACATGCCATATCTCAACTTTTGAAAATTGCATGATCACATGGCAAGCGATTTTTCTAAGTAGGAAAAATTAGCGTTTCTTTTTCCTATCATCTTGTTAATCTCTTTTGGATTTTTGGGTTATTTTTCTTAGTTGATTTAAAGATCAAAGGCGCACGTAGTTTTGTCAAGTAGGACGGGCATTATGTCTTTGGACTGGCCGGGTCTGTTGATCTGACAAAATTGTGAGCCGAAAGGATCTATGAAATCATCATGAAAAGTTAATCATGAATAACCAAAAGATTTGTGATAAGAAATGAGGAAAAGAGACTTGTTTTATGAAAAAGTAAAATTTCAGATTTTGTGTTTTTCATGAGCATGTAGAATTGCATGAGTAAATACCTTGGTTGTGCATAATGTTGTGGTCATGAGTCAAGCCCCTTTGCATGCCTCTGATGTATCCTTGTGAGGCCTGCGTGCCGCCTTTGTTTTTGCTTTTAATTAAGAAGAAGATTAGGGTAGCGCTTGTACTTGGAGATTGGCGCACGCTTGAAGCTTGCGCACCTTGCTTGGTGGCGCAAGAAGCTTCTTCAAAGATGGCGCATCCTTGCATGGGGGCGGAAGTTAGGGTTTGGTTGAGCCTTGTGATGAAGGGGGCAAACACAGGACAAAAGTTGTATGCAAACAACGCTTTGAGAAAATATTTTTTTTGTATTTTATAATAAAATCCGAGATTTACTCTACCGAGGTTGGAAAATATTTTTGGTATTTTAATAGTAAAGAAAACTGAAACTACAATTACTTTAAAACTACTTGCAAGAAAAGAAATGACTTGAAAGTTAAAACTCACCTTGGACCCCTTGAGAATAGAAGGGGTCACCTTCCCATTTTTCACCGGTCCAATGGTTGATGGCAACGAAGTAGGGCTCTATGAGCTTACACACATGCAAACATTCAAGGCCCACACATGCGTGGGTGAGTTTAAACAAAGTTTAATTGTCCAACAATCAAAGAGAAGTCAAGAGGGGAGTTAGGCTCCCAAATTCTCTTGCTAACAAGATTAAGGAGTATCTAATTTAAAGGGGGGGAGGGGGTGGAAGAAGAGTGTCTTGCGCCAAGAGAACCTCCAAATCCTTGCGTCATCCTTCAAGAAACAACAAGGTTAGTGTAGGAATAAGTTCTAGAATTAAAAAGAGGGCAAGGGGAAGGAACTTGGCCAAAGAGGTGTCTTCTTGATGTCATTCTTCATGATGGCCGAGAGTGATGAAGCTTCCAAGGAGCCTTCTAATGCTTGCCGAGATCAAAGTGTGGTGGATCTTACTTGAAATATCGTCAAAGGATGTGAAAGAACCTTCAAGGCTTTTAGTTGAATGGAGGATTAGAGGGGAGAAGGAGAAGAGGGGAAGGGAAAGGGTTCGACCCTTTAGAAGAGGGGGAGAAGAGAGGTCTTTGGCGACACAAGCACCATTGGCAACTAATCGACAATATGAGAAGAGATTACAACTTATAGGCAAGTTTGGGCCAGGGGTATTTGTGACATTCTACCCTAGGTGCAATTACAAAAACAAGTAAGAAAATTCAGCATTAATGTCTTGGTTGGATCCTTCCTTTAGAGGCTGAATTTTGAATTCAAATCCTCGTTGTTTCGGTGGAGCTTCTCTATGCGGCCGAAATTCCTTTGCCCTCTTTCCTTATTGGCTTGAATGGATTCATGGCTTGGTTCAATGAATCCTTTTGAATTTTGAATTCCTTCCTTCATAAGCTTGGGCGGCTAGAAGACTTCCTTGATTGGCTTCCACAAATTGTGGATCTTGATTGATGGTGCATTGATGGCTTGACTCAAATGGCAAGATGTGGGCTGGTCCTTTCTTGCATTTGACTCCTCCTCAATGAATCCTTTTGAATATTGAATTGCTTCCTTCATAAGCTTGGGCGGCTAGAAGACTTCCATAGATGTTTCCACAAATTGGGGATCTAGATGAGGATCCCATGATTTGTGGATCTTGATTTGATCCTTGGTGTCTTTGGCGCAAATTGGGAAGTGTGGGCTGAATTCAATTCCTTCTCTCATGGTTGGCACCTTGGCTTGTTTTCGAAGGGATGTTGACTTAATTGCGAGCAACTCCATCTTGAAGTCTTTGAGTTGAAGTAGTTGAAGTGCTCTCTTTCCAAATTGGGAGCTCAACTAGTTGAGTGACTTGAGCAGAGCTCCTTAGTGTCTCTTTGAGCTGACTCTACCCTGCCATGTTAGTTGCAAATGCAAATACACTATCCTAGCATGCAATGCATAGTCTAAAGAGAACTTCATGGATACTAGAAGTAAAATTTATTCAACCAAAGCAAATTGCAAATATGGAAAGTGCAAATAAGGAAATATGCAAGTAAGGGAAAATGCAACAAGGTGGCCTAGCAGGGGGAGCCATTTTGAGAGGGCTTCCTCCTAGTCCTATGTGATTTATGAGGGGTTGGGATTGGTCCTCCATCACCTTGTGCTTGTGTGCTATCTATCCCTCTTATGGCTTGCTTGATGGCGCACCTTCTTTGGAGGAAGACCATGGCATTGGCTGAACCTTGGGGGTGTACCCCTAGGGTTTGAGAGCTAAACCATCGAGAGAAGGACCTTGGAGCCAACCTTGAAGATCAAGCTAGAGGTCGGCTAGGTTAGGTATTGTCTTTGGGGCTTGAGTCCTAGGTCAAGAGTTGAACCTCCTTTTGGCATGGGTTGGTTCAATGTCTTGAACAGGCTATGATCACATCATTCTTTTACTGCTTTTAGTATCTGCTAAAGCATGCCTGTGATGTTTTATCATTATGTTATCACTGTAGGATTACATGCCTATTTTGTTAGACATAAGATAAAACTGATGTGACCTTAAATAAAAACTCTCAATTAAATTATCAAGTCTAGTAGCCTTCTAACGCGTAGCCCTCACTAAGCTATCAATCAGTGCAGTTGTGAACTATTTCCCACCCTCGTGGGACACACCCACTTATCTTTAAAAAGTGCGTGGTGGCAATGGTTTCCCCATTCCAGTTTTAATCTAGGCATGCCTTCGCAAGGAAACCCATTGGCCCTGGGCATAATGGTTAGGAATGGACTTGACTAGATTTTCATATGTGCTGGGCACATGATGAAACTCTAGAGGCATCGTTGAGAGGTTAGGATTTCATGCTGTATCCAGCCCTCACTGGACATGAAATGCCTAGACTGTCTCAACAAGGGGAGTTTCTTGGAGCATCCGGCCGGCGCGCCCACCTTAAGAAGCATGGGTCACTTTGTGCATCTCATCCCACCCTCGTGGGACGCGAAGCCTCATGTAGAATAAGGATCTCATCTTACTAGGAAATCTTAAATTTCCCGATTGACTTTGTGGGTTGTCAATTCGATTAAAATAGTGGGAGCCATAATCATTTAAAATAAGTCCAGTTTAAATGATTCAAAATACTACTAATCTGCTAATTCTTGGTTGTTGTAGAACAATGGCTATGAACAATGGCAGATGGTCACTGCAATCTACCCTGGAAAGAAATAAGTTGGTTGCATCCAACTTACTGGATTGGTATATGAACTTGAGAAATGTGCTCAAGCTCGAGAGGAATATCTATGTCCCTGAGCAGCCAATTCCCGAGTCACTTCCATGCTCGGCCTCAGCGGCTGAGAAGGATGCTTATGATAAGCATCAGGCTGATACTTTGGAGGTTGCTAGTTTAATGCTAACCAACATGCCACCCGAGTTAAGAGGGCAATATGAATATAAGAGTGCCTCTGAGATTATTTCTAATCTAAGGCAGCTCTTTGATGAATTGGTTGAGCTCAACCCTCTTAAAGTAGACATTCAATGTGTTGAGCCTAAAGGCTTAACAAAGACATTGAAAATAAAGATGGAAAGAGTCAGGAATAACAAGTGCCACTCATGATAAAGGACATGTTGCGACTTCAGAATGAGAATAAGAGGGGCAAGGTTTCGTCTTCATGCTCAGGTATTTATGTTACAGAAGTCAACCTTTCTACTTCTATGTCATGGGTATTGGATACCGCATGTGGAGATTATATTTGTACAAATATGCAGGGGCTCAAGAAAAGTAGATCGGTGTAGGCTGGAGAGATTGACCTACTAGTTGGAAATGGGGCACAGGTTGCTGCTATTGTTGTAGGAGTTTTGACTCTCTCCCTGCCTTCTGGACTTCAATTAGAGTTAGATAATTGCTACTATGTACCTTCGCTTACTAAGAACATTGTATCCATTCCTTGCTTAGCAAAGAAGGGATTTAAGTTTGAGATAAATAAGAACTCTTGTTCTTTTTCATTTGCAAATATGTTCTATGGGAAGGGTACTTTGTGCAATGCTCTATATGTGTTGGACATGGATAACTCTATTTGTAACATAAATAATAAAAGGACCAAACTGAGTGGTTCAGTTGGTGCTTTCCTATGCCATTGTCGATTAGCCCATATAAACAAGAATCGCATCCGACAACTCTATGCAAATGGGTTGTTAGATAAGTTCCTTGAAGGAAATTGACACATGTGAGCCTTGTTTATTAGGAAAAATGACAAAGGCACCCTTCACCAAGACTAGTGAGAGGGCAAGAGGTTTGTTGGATCTCATTCACACTATTGTGTGTGGGCCATTCAATAAACAAGCCAGAGAAGGACACAACTACTTCATTACCTTCACTGATGACTTCAGTGGGTATGGTTATGTCTACTTAATGAGACATAAATCTGAATCCTTTGAGAAATTTAAGGAGTTCAGACATGAAGTAGAGATCCAGCTTGGTAGATCCATTAAGGCTCTTCGATCAGATCATGGTGGAGAGTACCTGAGCGGTGAGTTCTTTGACTATCTGAGAGAGTGTGAGATCTTATCCCAACTCACTCTTCCTGGTACACCTCAATGGAATGGTGTGTCTGAAAGGAGAAATCAAACCTTGTTGGACATGGTTCGGTCTATGATGAGTCATGCAACTCAACCTCCCTCATTCTGGGGTCATGCACTTAAGACAGCTTCTCTGATACTGAATAACGTTCCATCTAAGAGTGTCTCCAAGATACCATACGAGGTATGAAGTGGGAGACACCCTAATCTCACTTTTATCAGGATCTGGGGATGTGAGGCTTATGTCAAACGTCAAGATTCTAGTAAGCTAGAACGTAGATCTGATAAATGTGTGTTTGTGGGGTACCCTAAGGAAACTAAGGGTTACTACTTCTATATTCCCACCGAGAATCAAGTTTTTGTTGCTCGGGGTGTTGTCTTTATAGAGAAAGAATTTCTCATGAAAGAAGTCAGTGGGAGGAAGTTTGACTTAGACGAGGTCCAAGTGCAACCACAAGACAAAGAGATGGAACTTGAGCCACCTGCACCAGTTGCTAGGCAACCTAAGGCTCAGACACATGTCCCACGTAGGTCTTGGAGGATTTGTCGTGCACCTGAGAGGTATGAGTCGCTGCCGACCCAACACGATGGGATCTTCATCATTGAGGATGAACCCAGAACCTATGATGACGCAGTCAATAGACCGGACTCCGAGAGATGGCTTGAGGCCATGCGATCCAAGATGGATTCCATGTCAGCTAACCAAGTCTGGGATTTGGTTGAGCTGCCTAATGGGGTAAAACCCATAGGGTGTAAATGGGTCTTCAAGAAGAAGATAGACATGGATGGCAACATAGTTACCTATAAAGGTAGACTAGTGGCTAAGGGATTCAAACAAGTCCACGGGGTGGACTATGACGAAACCTTCTCGCCGGTAGCCATGATCAAATCCATTCGGATTCTGCTTGCTATAGCTGCATATCACGACTATGAGATATGGCAGATGGATGTGAAGACAGTGTTCCTTAACGGGAAGCTGACTGAGGATGTGTACATGACACAACATGATAGCTTCATCCATCCTGCAGATGCTAGTAAGGTATGCAGGCTAAAGAAATCCATTTATGGATGAAAGCAAACATCTCAAAGTTGGAATCTTCGGTTTGATGAAGCTGTGAGAGATTATGGCTTTATCAAAAGTGAAGATGACGCCTGTGTTGGTGTATATGCCCTACAGACCAATGTATGGACATGGTCAGGCATTGCTTGAATGTACTTTGATAGAATTAATGAAATTGATATAATCAATAAAGGCATGGTCGTTATTATGCAGATTGCTTTACCTGCGTTGATGTATTGAATTGCATATATAATGTCCCAGGAGTTTGGATTGGATCCATTCTCACAAGCTATCCCCAGTCAAGGTACCTTAGCAGATATGGGACAGCTTTGGTACATGTGAGACTGGTGTATGGGCTGGTTAGGTGCAGGGCACAGTAACGCAGACATACAGGTGCATTGGATGCACTGGAGTGATCCACCGTGAGGATTGACTTGTCTAGTCAACGAGTCAATCTCACATGCAAGAGGTTTGCATTGATCCTTAGACTTGAGGTATTCATGTCTAGACTTGATGAAGGGTATGCTTTAATACAGTCTTACGTCTCTCCGTAATTGGGAGATCAAAACGACTGTCATTGGGCATGTCATAAGTCACGTAGAGACATGGATGACCAATAGTAGGATTTGCCCCTTCCTTCCGAGGAAGCATGATATCCACCACGGGGCGCCCCACCTTATTGGTGCATGACAGGAAAGTGTGGCCACACTTGTTGAGTCATGACCAATGCATTGGATAATAAACTTGAGACTAATCCAATGGCAGGATATCAGCTTAGGCAAAGGGATCTGTAATGCAATGGGAATCCTCGTTGCTTGTTAGGAGTTGTTGCCATAATGACTTAAGTCCTATGACATGGGTAGTAGTGATGTGTTGCTAGATACCCCTCACTACTTATGATGTTTACATCATTGCCATCGTCATATGGATCCTACGGGGTCACACGCAATAGACTCTTGACGTTGCTTTAATCAGAAGCCTTTGGATCAAGTTATTGGATAACTTGGATCCATTTGGAAGATTTCATCAGCGCCAATGGGCCTGATGAGTTGGAAGAAAGTTATTGGAGCCAAACTTCATTTTTGGCAGGTTGACCCGAAATTGACCTTAATTGGTCACATTTGGATTAGGGTTGCATTGGATTGGATCCAATGGCTTAATCAACCCATGCCATGAAGTTTGGGCTAGCTCATTATCCAATGAGGCCCAATAATAAGTTGTCATGAAGAGGGAATTGGCTTAAAAGGGTATAATGGGGAGAAACCCAACCCCATTGGCGCCTAGGGGCATAATGGGGTGTGGGTGGCATAAGTTGCTTCCTTTGGAAGGAAGTGGCGCCTCCCCCTTCATCCATTCATGGTATCTTGTCTCTATGGTAAGTATTGGGGCTGATATGGCTTGAGGACTCTTTTGGAAAGAGCTTGAGCGCATATGAGAAGTAGGGAGATGTTTATGGTAAAGTCTTGGAGACTTTCCTTATCTCATAAACCCTACATGCACCCAAACCCTTACCCTAGCCAAATACCTCTTGCATGTTGCGCCTAGCCCTTCTCCTTGGATGGAAAGAATGCCTCTAAGGCATGTCTTGGGCTGATATGGCTATTGGGCAAATAAGGATAGGTTGAATGAGGTTTATGGCAAAGTCTTGGAGACTTTCCTTACCACAAACCCCTCTCATCCTAACCGCCCACTTGGCATGATCCTAGTCATTGCCCTAGCCGCCCCTTGTCCTATTAATAGGACCCTTGCCGCCCTCTCTTGTGTGGTTGTTGGTTCGATTCCTTGGAGGTGTGAACAAACATAGAGAGGTGTGAGCTAGGGCAAAGGGCGACAACATCAAGGTGGCGCAACCTTCCTCCTCTTTGTAGCCGCAAGCCTTCTTCTCCTTCTTCTCCTCTTGGCGCAACTTGGAGAAGGGCTTGGTGGCGACATCTCTTGGAGAGAATTGGAAGTTTAAGGTGGCGACAACTTGAGGGCTTGGAGCTCTCCTTCTTCCATCAAAGGCGTAAGCAAGTTCTTCTTGTTCTTCTTCTCATCTTCTTGGCGCAAGGATTTTTTGAGCTTGGTGGCGTCTTCTTGCCTCAAGCCCTCATCGTCCCTTGGCCATAGGCGCACCTTGGAGGTGGCGCAAGCAAAGAAGAAGAAGGAAGTACTTGGCGCATCATCTTCCTCCTCATCTCTTCTTGGCGCTTCTACCTTGGAGGTGGCGCAAGTTTTGAAGAGAGTGATAAGGCTTGATTCTCTTCCCGAGGCTAGCACCAAGCATGGAAGGGAGCAACGATCAAGGAGTCGACGCGTGGATACTTGTAGAGGACGAACACTTGGGCGTCTTCAACTTGGCACCTTCATCCTAACAAGCAATAAAGGTACTAACCCTAACACATCCTTGTGTTCTCTCCCTCGCATGGATCCTTGGGACCGGAATGTGTTTCGGGTGTAATGCTTCTTCCGCTGCGTCCTGGGACTGCAAAAATTTTAAATTACACCCGGCATTCCCTAACAGTGGTATCAAAGCTACTTGCGAGAAACACAAGGTGTACGTTTGCTTGTGTGAAAAATTTTTGGAAAATTTTTCTTTCATCCATGCGCGATTCACCTAGAAGGCGCTTTCATCCAAACTTCTTTTATCAATTTTATGGCCGAAATTTGGATTGTGTTTATGATGGATTTAAGACCAAAGGCGCACGTAGTTTTGTCAAGTAGGACGGGCATTGTGTCTTCGGACTGGCCGGGTCTCTTGATCTGACAAAATTGCCAGCCGATAGGGTCCATGAAATCATCATGAAACTTGATCCCAATTTTAGCATAAATTTGATTGAGAGAGTGCTTTGGATGGAGTTGGCGCATAAGGGGATAAAATTTGATTATTCCGGTTTTTCAAATTTTATATATGCGCCACTTGTCTCTTCCTTGGGTTAATATGGTCATAGCGGGTGCCCTCCTGTGTTGTGATGTGGAAGCATGTTTGCACCTGTGATGAATGCTTGTAAAATCTTTCTGCCACCTGCGTGTGGTTCTCCCCCTTCTTGATGTAAAATTTTCATCTTTCCTTAGAATAGATGTAGAACTGTTTACATAAGATAGGTTAAGGTTCATCAAAGACAACAAGGTGTCTTCTTCAACCGATTTCAGAGTGGCGCCAGCTTTGGAAGCGTGGTGATAGATTTGCGGTTGGAGGAAGGGATGCTTGCTTTCGGCTTCTGGCATGGGCTGATTTCCTTCAGGGACTCGCAACCCTTGGATGCACGATAACATGTCACATGGCTCGTGACAAGTTATATGTATGAAAAGGGCTATGACCATATCGACCAAACTAGCATGTCTGTGATGGTTTATTATTCTGTCCATAGCATGCCTGTGATATTTTTCCTTTGCTGCCATAACCATAGGAAAACTGCATGCTAGAAAAGAATAAAATCAACATGCAAAAACTCTCATTGAAATATCAAGTCAATAGCCTTCTAACGCGTAGCCCTCATCAAACTATCGATCGGTGGTGTTGTGAACTGTTTCCCACCCTCGTGGGACACACCCACTTATCTTTAGAAGGTGTGCGGTGACAATGATTTCCCCAGTCCAGTTTTAACCTGGGCGTGCCTTCGCAAGGAAATTCGTTGGCCCTGAGCATAACGGTTAGGACCAGACTTGACTAGTTTTTCATATGTCACTGACATAATGAATCACTAGAGGCAGCTGTTGAGAGGATAGGGTTCTGTGTTGTATCCAGCCCTCGCTGGACACAGGGCGCCTAGTCTGTCTTAACTAAGAGGAATTGTGCGCGGCACAATTGGCTGGCATGCCTACCTAAGGAAGCATGAGACTCTCTATGCATCTCAACTCACCCTCGTGAGTCGCGGAGACCTCGTGTGAAATTAGGATCCTACTCATGTATTTCCAAGTTGAGTTTTGAGAGTTATCAACTTGTTAAGGAAATAGTGGGAGTATAGCATTTAATTTAAAGTCCTTGTTAAATGCTTTATCATAGTACTTATTTTGCTTGTTTGCTTATTGTAGATGATTCCATCTCCTGAACCTAGATTGAAACTTCTTAAAAATAAACTGGATGGAACAAATTGGACAATATGGTTCAGACTTTTGTCCAAACTTCTAGAACATGAGAATATGGTCTATCTTCTTGAAAGACCTCCAACCCAGCCCTGTATATATTTTTGTACAGAGTGGGAGTGGAATGTCTATCTTGAACATTGTGTGGATAGTGAACATTACACTACTCTTATTTTGAGGTGCTTGACCCCTGAGGTCCAGGTTGAGTGTGATGAGATGGGGATTTATGATATGATCATACATCTTCGACGTCTCTTCACACCGGGCACTTCAAATAGTAATCAAGAGAGTGTTGTTGGATCTTCTGGGTGTTTGCTTGAATCCAAGAATGACTATGGTTCCGTATCTTCGAAGCTAAAACTTCGGAAGACTGGGAATGCATGGAAATTTCAGGATGGATTAAGGCCCAGGAAGAGCATGGCACAAAAGAAGGGATGTTATCCATCTGCTTCAGGTATTGTGTTGCTGAGGTCTTTATGTCTACTTCTTATTCATGGGTACTGGGTACCGCATGAGGAGCTTACATATGTTTTTCATATGCAGGGGCTCAAAAGAAGTAGGACAATAAGGCTTGATGGGATCGACTTTCGAGTCAGGGACGGAGCATTGGATGCTGCTGTTGATGTCATCTCACTACCTTCAAAGACTTCAACTAGAACTTTGCTATTATGTACTAGCTTTTGTATTAGAACATTATGTCCATTATTTTGAATGGATTTTCAGTTTGAAATAAATTGGTATTTCCTTAAATCTGGAATGTTCTATAGTAGTGGTACAATTGATGATAGCTTATAGTTCTGTATGTAACACTAAATAGATCAAGTCCAATGATTCAATCAATACCATCTCTTTGCATTGTCTCTTGGGCCATAAGACATAAGTCACATCCAAAAGTCCATGGACTATTGGGATTGTTATCCTTTCAGGGTTATGATATATGTGAGCCTTGTCTAATGGACAAGATGACAGATGCTACCTTCATTTAGGAAGGAGAGAGAGGTTAGATGCTTGTTGGATCTAGTGCACAGCAATGTGTGTAGACCCATGGAGACAAGCACTAAGTGGTATACTTCATTAAGTTGGGATATGTCATATCCGATACGTAACTTTGGAGAAATCCAAGAAGTTAAGAAATGAAGTATAGAATCGAATTGGAGAATCTATTAAAACCCTTTGATTGGATCAAAGTAGGAAGTGAAGAATTTGATGACTATCTTGAGGAGTGTGGGGTTGTCTCACAGCTTACTTGGAACACCACAACTGTGTGGTGAAATTCAAAGAAAGAAAAGGGAACACATTGGATGTGGTTCCACCTTTGAATAGTCATGCAAATTTACTTCCTTTAGAGGCCATGCAAGCAACTGTTCTGACACTCCATAGTGTGTACTTGTGGGGCACTGAAAGTGCTGCTTCTATCCCGATGAGAAGAAAAATATTTGTTGCTCAAACTGCTGTCTTTCTTGAGGAGATATTTTTGAAAGAAGCTGGTGGGAGTAGATTTGATTAGGACAAGGTCCAAAAATCAACCACAATACAGTTAGACACAAATGGAGAATAGATTCACACATGCAGGTTGAAAAGTCAACCTGAGGTTCAAGTAACACAGGAATCACATGAGTCTGAATGGATTCGAAATACTCTCACAGGTTGTGGGCATGACGAATTTTTCATCTAGGATGAACCTAAAGACTTATGAGGAAATGGAAGCGGTCAGTGGACCAGATTCCAAGAAATGGCTGAGCGCCATAAGAACCATAATGGACTCCATGTCTGCTAATCAAGTGTGGGACTTGATTGAGCCGCCAAAGGGGTAACACCCAGACGCTGTATGTGGATCTTCTTGGAAGATAGACATGAAAGGTAACATTGTTACCTATGATGACAAGCTAGTGAATGAAATTTCAGATAAGTCCACTGGGTGGATATTGATGAAATTTTTCACCGATAGCTTTGTTTGAGTCCATTAGGTATCTACTTGTCTTAATTGCATGTTCTGTTATAGCGTGTTGTTATGAAAATTGCTTTTCTTAATGGACGTCTGGAAGAGGATGTCTAGATGGAAATAGCCAAAATATTTTCATACAGTCGCCACAAAGATATGTATGGTATTATACAAGTATCCTGTGTTTACAAGAAGATCAGTGGGAGCAACATAATGTTTCTTGTTCTAATTGATTGACGATATTCTCCTCACTTGAAATGACATCCCAGCTCTTCACGCGGTGAAGTACAGGCTTGGAATGTATTTCGAGAAGAATGACCTAGGGAATGCAGCCTACATCCTAGGCATGTGGATCAACTGGGATCCAAGAAAGTCATTGCCCTTTAGTCAATCTACGTTCATCCAAGAGATTCTGGAGAGGTTCATGTTGGATCATTCCAAAGGATGATACCTTCCAGAGAGACATGGTCTGATTCTCTGCATGATGCAATGTCTTTTGACACAGCAGGAGAGAGACAACATGATTCTATAGTCCTAATACATTGGGTATAGGATAGATCATGTTTTGTGCAACTAGCACAAGACTATGTGTGGCGAATGCTTGGAGCATGGCCAGTAAGTTTCAATCAGATCCTAGTGTTCAAACACTGGATAGCTGTGAAAGCAATCCTTCATACTTGGGAAGTATAAAGGATTGAATTTTAGTCTGTGATAGACAGGAAGAACTTTGTGTACTGGGTACACTGACACTTCGTTCTGGTCTAATGACTATCGATCACAGTCAGGATTTGCTTTTTGCCTTGATGTGGTGTTGTTGGCTGAAAGAGCTTTATGCAAACTGCAGTGGCAAATTCTACAATAAGGCTGAGTACATTGCAGCTTCTTGTGGCAGCCAAGGAAGCAGCTTCATTCATTTGAACTTGATTTAGTCCCTGATGCTTGATGGTCCAGTATAGTTCTTACTGGGGCCATAAGCATGTGTAAAGGAACTTAGCACTCAAGTATGTACTACAGCGATATCATCTAATCTTAGAGATCATGGATAAAGATGATGATTCAAACTAGTTAAAATAAACACAGATAGCAATCTGGAAAAACCCACTGACGTAGCCTCTGGCGCAGCGGAAGCTAAATAAGTCATACTAGAGACATAGGGACTGATTAAACATCAGTTGCCCTTGGTCTTAGTGCAAGTGGGAGATTGTTGGTGTATATGCCCTACAGACCAATGTATGGACATGGTCAGGCATTGCTTGAATGTACTTTGATAGAATTAATGAAATTGATATAATCAATAAAGGCATGGTCGTTATTATGCAGATTGCTTTACCTGCGTTGATGTATTGAATTGCATATATAATGTCCCAGGAGTTTGGATTGGATCCATTCTCACAAGCTATCCCCAGTCAAGGTACCTTAGCAGATATGGGACAGCTTTGGTACATGTGAGACTGGTGTATGGGCTGGTTAGGTGCAGGGCACAGTAACGCAGACATACAGGTGCATTGGATGCACTGGAGTGATCCACCGTGAGGATTGACTTGTCTAGTCAACGAGTCAATCTCACATGCAAGAGGTTTGCATTGATCCTTAGACTTGAGGTATTCATGTCTAGACTTGATGAAGGGTATGCTTTAATACAGTCTTACGTCTCTCCGTAATTGGGAGATCAAAACGACTGTCATTGGGCATGTCATAAGTCACGTAGAGACATGGATGACCAATAGTAGGATTTTCCCCTTCCTTCCGAGGAAGCATGATATCCACCACGGGGCGCCCCACCTTATTGGTGCATGACAGGAAAGTGTGGCCACACTTGTTGAGTCATGACCAATGCATTGGATAATAAACTTGAGACTAATCCAATGGCAGGATATCAGCTTAGGCAAAGGGATCTGTAATGCAATGGGAATCCTCGTTGCTTGTTAGGAGTTGTTGCCATAATGACTTAAGTCCTATGACATGGGTAGTAGTGATGTGTTGCTAGATACCCCTCACTACTTATGATGTTTACATCATTGCCATCGTCATATGGATCCTACGGGGTCACACGCAATAGACTCTTGACGTTGCTTTAATCAGAAGCCTTTGGATCAAGTTATTGGATAACTTGGATCCATTTGGAAGATTTCATCAGCGCCAATGGGCATGATGAGTTGGAAGAAAGTTATTGGAGCCAAACTTCATTTTTGGCAGGTTGACCCGAAATTGACCTTAATTGGTCACATTTGGATTAGGGTTGCATTGGATTGGATCCAATGGCTTAATCAACCCATGCCATGAAGTTTGGGCTAGCTCATTATCCAATGAGGCCCAATAATAAGTTGTCATGAAGAGGGAATTGGCTTAAAAGGGTATAATGGGGAGAAACCCAACCCCATTGGCGCCTAGGGGCATAATGGGGTGTGGGTGGCATAAGTTGCTTCCTTTGGAAGGAAGTGGCGCCTCCCCCTTCATCCATTCATGGTATCTTGTCTCTATGGTAAGTATTGGGGCTGATATGGCTTGAGGACTCTTTTGGAAAGAGCTTGAGCGCATATGAGAAGTAGGGAGATGTTTATGGTAAAGTCTTGGAGACTTTCCTTATCTCATAAACCCTACATGCACCCAAACCCTTACCCTAGCCAAATACCTCTTGCATGTTGCGCCTAGCCCTTCTCCTTGGATGGAAAGAATGCCTCTAAGGCATGTCTTGGGCTGATATGGCTATTGGGCAAATAAGGATAGGTTGAATGAGGTTTATGGCAAAGTCTTGGAGACTTTCCTTACCACAAACCCCTCTCATCCTAACCGCCCACTTGGCATGATCCTAGTCATTGCCCTAGCCGCCCCTTGTCCTATTAATAGGACCCTTGCCGCCCTCTCTTGTGTGGTTGTTGGTTCGATTCCTTGGAGGTGTGAACAAACATAGAGAGGTGTGAGCTAGGGCAAAGGGCGACAACATCAAGGTGGCGCAACCTTCCTCCTCTTTGTAGCCGCAAGCCTTCTTCTCCTTCTTCTCCTCTTGGCGCAACTTGGAGAAGGGCTTGGTGGCGACATCTCTTGGAGAGAATTGGAAGTTTAAGGTGGCGACAACTTGAGGGCTTGGAGCTCTCCTTCTTCCATCAAAGGCGTAAGCAAGTTCTTCTTGTTCTTCTTCTCATCTTCTTGGTGCAAGGATTTTTTGAGCTTGGTGGCGTCTTCTTGCCACAAGCCCTCATCGTCCCTTGGCCATAGGCGCACCTTGGAGGTGGCGCAAGAAAAGAAGAAGAAGGAAGTACTTGGCGCATCATCTTCCTCCTCATCTCTTCTTGGAGCTTCTACCTTGGAGGTGGCGCAAGTTTTGAAGAGAGTGATAAGGCTTGATTCTCTTCCCGAGGCTAGCACCAAGCGTGGAAGGGAGCAACGATCAAGGAGTCGACGCGTGGATACTTGTAGAGGACGAACACTTGGGCGTCTTCAACTTGGCACCTTCATCCTAACAAGCAATAAAGGTACTAACCCTAACACATCCTTGTGTTCTCTCCCTCGCATGGATCCTTGGGACCGGAATGTGTTTCGGGTGTAATGCTTCTTCCGCTGCGTCCTGGGACTGCAAAAATTTTAAATTACACCCGGCATTCCCTAACAGTGGTATCAAAGCTACTTGCGAGAAACACAAGGTGTACGTTTGCTTGTGTGAAAAATTTTTGGAAAATTTTTCTTTCATCCATGCGCGATTCACCTAGAAGGCGCTTTCATCCAAACTTCTTTTATCAATTTTATGGCCGAAATTTGGATTGTGTTTATGATGGATTTAAGACCAAAGGCGCACGTAGTTTTGTCAAGTAGGACGGGCATTGTGTCTTCGGACTGGCCGGGTCTCTTGATTTGACAAAATTGCCAGCCGATAGGGTCCATGAAATCATCATGAAACTTGATCCCAATTTTTGCATAAATTTGATTGAGAGAGTGCTTTGGATGGAGTTGGCGCATAAGGGGATAAAATTTGATTATTCCGGTTTTTCAAATTTTATATATGCGCCATTTGTCTCTTCCTTGGGTTAATATGGTCATAGCGGGTGCCCTCCTGTGTTGTGATGTGGAAGCATGTTTGCACCTGTGATGAATGCTTGTAAAATCTTTCTGCCACCTGCGTGTGGTTCTCCCCCTTCTTGATGTAAAATTTTCATCTTTCCTTAGAATAGATGTAGAACTGTTTACATAAGATAGGTTAAGGTTCATCAAAGACAACAAGGTGTCTTCTTCAACCGATTTCAGAGTGGCGCCAGCTTTGGAAGCGTGGTGATAGATTTGCGGTTGGAGGAAGGGATGCTTGCTTTCGGCTTCTGGCAAGGGCTTATTTCCTTCAGGGACTCGCAACCCTTGGATGCACGATAACATGTCATATGGCTCGTGACAAGTTATATGTATGAAAAGGGCTATGACCATATCGACCAAACTAGCATGTCTGTGATGGTTTATTATTCTGTCCATAGCATGCCTGTGATGTTTTTCCTTTGCTGCCATAACCATAGGAAAACTGCATGCTAGAAAAGAATAAAATCAACATGCAAAAACTCTCATTGAAATATCAAGTCAATAGCCTTCTAACGCGTAGCCCTCATCAAACTATCGATCGGTGGTGTTGTGAACTGTTTCCCACCCTCGTGGGACACACCCACTTATCTTTAGAAGGTGTGCGGTGACAATGATTTCCCCAGTCCAGTTTTAACCTGGGCGTGCCTTCGCAAGGAAATTCGTTGGCCCTGAGCATAACGGTTAGGACCAGACTTGACTAGTTTTTCATATGTCACTGACATAATGAATCACTAGAGGCAGCTGTTGAGAGGATAGGGTTCTGTGTTGTATCCAGCCCTCGCTGGACACAGGGCGCCTAGTCTGTCTTAACTAAGAGGAATTGTGCGTGGCACAATTGGCTGGCATGCCTACCTAAGGAAGCATGAGACTCTCTATGCATCTCAACTCACCCTCGTGAGTCGCGGAGACCTCGTGTGAAATTAGGATCCTACTCATGTATTTCCAAGTTGAGTTTTGAGAGTTATCAACTTGTTAAGGAAATAGTGGGAGTATAGCATTTAATTTAAAGTCCTTGTTAAATGCTTTATCATAGTACTTATTTTGCTTGTTTGCTTATTGTAGATGATTCCATCTCCTGAACCTAGATTGAAACTTCTTAAAAATAAACTGGATGGAACAAATTGGACAATATGGTTCAGACTTTTGTCCAAACTTCTAGAACATGAGAATATGGTCTATCTTCTTGAAAGACCTCCAACCCAGCCCTGTATATATTTTTGTACAGAGTGGGAGTGGAATGTCTATCTTGAACATTGTGTGGATAGTGAACATTACACTGCTCTTATTTTGAGGTGCTTGACCCCTGAGGTCCAGGTTGAGTGTGATGAGATGGGGATTTATGATATGATCATACATCTTCGACGTCTCTTCACACCGGGCACTTCAAATAGTAATCAAGAGAGTGTTGTTGGATCTTCTGGGTGTTTGCTTGAATCCAAGAATGACTATGGTTCCGTATCTTCGAAGCTAAAACTTCGGAAGACTGGGAATGCATGGAAATTTCAGGATGGATTAAGGCCTAGGAAGAGCATGGCACAAAAGAAGGGATGTTATCCATCTGCTTCAGGTATTGTGTTGCTGAGGTCTTTATGTCTACTTCTTATTCATGGGTACTGGGTACCGCATGAGGAGCTTACATATGTTTTTCATATGCAGGGGCTCAAAAGAAGTAGGTCAATAAGGCTTGATGGGATCGACTTTCGAGTCAGGGACGGAGCATTGGATGCTGCTGTTGATGTCATCTCACTACCTTCAAAGACTTCAACTAGAACTTTGCTATTATGTACTAGCTTTTGTATTAGAACATTATGTCCATTATTTTGAATGGATTTTCAGTTTGAAATAAATTGGTATTTCCTTAAATCTGGAATGTTCTATAGTAGTGGTACAATTGATGATAGCTTATAGTTCTGTATGTAACACTAAATAGATCAAGTCCAATGATTCAATCAATACCATCTCTTTGCATTGTCTCTTGGGCCATAAGACATAAGTCACATCCAAAAGTCCATGGACTATTGGGATTGTTATCCTTTCAGGGTTATGATATATGTGAGCCTTGTCTAATGGACAAGATGGCAGATGCTACCTTCATTTAGGAAGGAGAGAGAGGTTAGATGCTTGTTGGATCTAGTGCACAGCAATGTGTGTAGACCCATGGAGACAAGCACTAAGTGGTATACTTCATTAAGTTGGGATATGTCATATCCGACACGTAACTTTGGAGAAATCCAAGAAGTTAAGAAATGAAGTATAGAATCGAATTGGAGAATCTATTAAAACCCTTTGATTGGATCAAAGTAGGAAGTGAAGAATTTGATGACTATCTTGAGGAGTGTGGGGTTGTCTCACAGCTTACTTGGAACACCACAACTGTGTGGTGAAATTCAAAGAAAGAAAAGGGAACACAATGGATGTGGTTCCACCTTTGAATAGTCATGCAAATTTACTTCCTTTAGAGGCCATGCAAGCAACTGTTCTGACACTCCATAGTGTGTACTTGTGGGGCACTGAAAGTGCTGCTTCTATCCCGATGAGAAGAAAAATATTTGTTGCTCAAACTGCTATCTTTCTTGAGGAGATATTTTTGAAAGAAGCTGGTGGGAGTAGATTTGATTAGGACAAGGTCCAAAAATCAACCACAATACAGTTAGACACAAATGGAGAATAGATTCACACATGCAGGTTGAAAAGTCAACCTGAGGTTCAAGTAACACAGGAATCACATGAGTCTGAATGGATTCGAAATACTCTCACAGGTTGTGGGCATGACGAATTTTTCATCTAGGATGAACCTAAAGACTTATGAGGAAATGGAAGCGGTCAGTGGACCAGATTCCAAGAAATGGCTGAGCGCCATAAGAACCATAATGGACTCCATGTCTGCTAATCAAGTGTGGGACTTGATTGAGCCGCCAAAGGGGTAACACCCAGACGCTGTATGTGGATCTTCTTGGAAGATAGACATGAAAGGTAACATTGTTACCTATGATGACAAGCTAGTGAATGAAATTTCGGATAAGTCCACTGGGTGGATATTGATGAAATTTTTCACCGATAGCTTTGTTTGAGTCAATTAGGTATCTACTTGTCTTAATTGCATGTTCTGTTATAGCGTGTTGTTATGAAAATTGCTTTTCTTAATGGACGTCTGGAAGAGGATGTCTAGATGGAAATAGCCAAAATATTTTCATACAGTCGCCATAAAGATATGTATGGTATTATACAAGTATCATGTGTTTACAAGAAGATCAGTGGGAGCAACATAATGTTTCTTGTTCTAATTGATTGACGATATTCTCCTCACTTGAAATGACATCCCAGCTCTTCACGCGGTGAAGTACAGGCTTGGAATGTATTTCGAGAAGAATGACCTAGGGAATGCAGCCTACATCCTAGGCATGTGGATCAACTGGGATCCAAGAAAGTCATTGCCCTTTAGTCAATCTACGTTCATCCAAGAGATTCTGGAGAGGTTCATGTTGGATCATTCCAAAGGATGATACCTTCCAGAGAGACATGGTCTGATTCTCTGCATGATGCAATGTCTTTTGACACAGCAGGAGAGAGACAACATGATTCTATAGTCCTAATACATTGGGTATAGGATAGATCATGTTTTGTGCAACTAGCACAAGACTATGTGTGGCGAATGCTTGGAGCATGGCCAGTAAGTTTCAATCAGATCCTAGTGTTCAAACACTGGATAGCTGTGAAAGCAATCCTTCATACTTGGGAAGTATAAAGGATTGAATTTTAGTCTGTGATAGACAGGAAGAACTTTGTGTACTAGGTACACTAACACTTCGTTCCGGTCTAATGACTATCGATCACAGTCAGGATTTGCTTTTTGCCTTGATGTGGTGTTGTTGGCTGAAAGAGCTTTATGCAAACTGCAGTGGCAAATTCTACAATAAGGCTGAGTACATTGCAGCTTCTTGTGGCAGCCAAGGAAGCAGCTTCATTCATTTGAACTTGATTTAGTCCCTGATGCTTGATGGTCCAGTATAGTTCTTACTGGGGCCATAAGCATGTGTAAAGGAACTTAGCACTCAAGTATGTACTACAGCGATATCATCTAATCTTAGAGATCATGGATAAAGATGATGATTCAAACTAGTTAAAATAAACACAGATAGCAATCTGGAAAAACCCACTGACGTAGCCTCTGGCGCAGCGGAAGCTAAATAAGTCATACTAGAGACATAGGGACTGATTAAACATCAGTTGCCCTTGGTCTTAGTGCAAGTGGGAGATTGTTGGTGTATATGCCCTACAGACCAATGTATGGACATGGTCAGGCATTGCTTGAATGTACTTTGATAGAATTAATGAAATTGATATAATCAATAAAGGCATGGTCGTTATTATGCAGATTGCTTTACCTGCGTTGATGTATTGAATTGCATATATAATGTCCCAGGAGTTTGGATTGGATCCATTCTCACAAGCTATCCCCAGTCAAGGTACCTTAGCAGATATGGGACAGCTTTGGTACATGTGAGACTGGTGTATGGGCTGGTTAGGTGCAGGGCACAGTAACGCAGACATACAGGTGCATTGGATGCACTGGAGTGATCCACCGTGAGGATTGACTTGTCTAGTCAACGAGTCAATCTCACATGCAAGAGGTTTGCATTGATCCTTAGACTTGAGGTATTCATGTCTAGACTTGATGAAGGGTATGCTTTAATACAGTCTTACGTCTCTCCGTAATTGGGAGATCAAAACGACTGTCATTGGGCATGTCATAAGTCACGTAGAGACATGGATGACCAATAGTAGGATTTTCCCCTTCCTTCCGAGGAAGCATGATATCCACCACGGGGCGCCCCACCTTATTGGTGCATGAAAGGAAAGTGTGGCCACACTTGTTGAGTCATGACCAATGCATTGGATAATAAACTTGAGACTAATCCAATGGCAGGATATCAGCTTAGGCAAAGGGATCTGTAATGCAATGGGAATCCTCGTTGCTTGTTAGGAGTTGTTGCCATAATGACTTAAGTCCTATGACATGGGTAGTAGTGATGTGTTGCTAGATACCCCTCACTACTTATGATGTTTACATCATTGCCATCGTCATATGGATCCTACGGGGTCACACGCAATAGACTCTTGACGTTGCTTTAATCAGAAGCCTTTGGATCAAGTTATTGGATAACTTGGATCCATTTGGAAGATTTCATCAGCGCCAATGGGCATGATGAGTTGGAAGAAAGTTATTGGAGCCAAACTTCATTTTTGGCAGGTTGACCCGAAATTGACCTTAATTGGTCACATTTGGATTAGGGTTGCATTGGATTGGATCCAATGGCTTAATCAACCCATGCCATGAAGTTTGGGCTAGCTCATTATTCAATGAGGCCCAATAATAAGTTGTCATGAAGAGGGAATTGGCTTAAAAGGGTATAATGGGGAGAAACCCAACCCCATTGGCGCCTAGGGGCATAATGGGGTGTGGGTGGCATAAGTTGCTTCCTTTGGAAGGAAGTGGCGCCTCCCCCTTCATCCATTCATGGTATCTTGTCTCTATGGTAAGTATTGGGGCTGATATGGCTTGAGGACTCTTTTGGAAAGAGCTTGAGCGCATATGAGAAGTAGGGAGATGTTTATGGTAAAGTCTTGGAGACTTTCCTTATCTCATAAACCCTACATGCACCCAAACCCTTACCCTTGCCAAATACCTCTTGCATGTTGCGCCTAGCCCTTCTCCTTGGATGGAAAGAATGCCTCTAAGGCATGTCTTGGGCTGATATGGCTATTGGGCAAATAAGGATAGGTTGAATGAGGTTTATGGCAAAGTCTTGGAGACTTTCCTTACCACAAACCCCTCTCATCCTAACCGCCCACTTGGCATGATCCTAGTCATTGCCCTAGCCGCCCCTTGTCCTATTAATAGGACCCTTGCCGCCCTCTCTTGTGTGGTTGTTGGTTCGATTCCTTGGAGGTGTGAACAAACATAGAGAGGTGTGAGCTAGGGCAAAGGGCGACAACATCAAGGTGGCGCAACCTTCCTCCTCTTTGTAGCCGCAAGCCTTCTTCTCCTTCTTCTCCTCTTGGCGCAACTTGGAGAAGGGCTTGGTGGCGACATCTCTTGGAGAGAATTGGAAGTTTAAGGTGGCGACAACTTGAGGGCTTGGAGCTCTCCTTCTTCCATCAAAGGCGTAAGCAAGTTCTTCTTGTTCTTCTTCTCATCTTCTTGGTGCAAGGATTTTTTGAGCTTGGTGGCGTCTTCTTGCCACAAGCCCTCATCGTCCCTTGGCCATAGGCGCACCTTGGAGGTGGTGCAAGCAAAGAAGAAGAAGGAAGTACTTGGCGCATCATCTTCCTCCTCATCTCTTCTTGGCGCTTCTACCTTGGAGGTGGCGCAAGTTTTGAAGAGAGTGATAAGGCTTGATTCTCTTCCCGAGGCTAGCAACAAGCGTGGAAGGGAGCAACGATCAAGGAGTCGACGCGTGGATACTTGTAGAGGACGAACACTTGGGCGTCTTCAACTTGGCACCTTCATCCTAACAAGCAATAAAGGTACTAACCCTAACACATCCTTGTGTTCTCTCCCTCGCATGGATCCTTGGGACCGGAATGTGTTTCGGGTGTAATGCTTCTTCCGCTGCGTCCTGGGACTGCAAAAATTTTAAATTACACCCGGCATTCCCTAAGGCTCAGACACATGTCCCACGTAGGTCTTGGAGGATTTGTCGTGCACCTGAGAGGTATGAGTCGCTGCCGACCCAACACGATGGGATCTTCATCATTGAGGATGAACCCAGAACCTATGATGACGCAGTCAATAGACCGGACTCCGAGAGATGGCTTGAGGCCATGCGATCCAAGATGGATTCCATGTCAGCTAACCAAGTCTGGGATTTGGTTGAGCTGCCTAATGGGGTAAAACCCATAGGGTGTAAATGGGTCTTCAAGAAGAAGACAGACATGGATGGCAACATAGTTACCTATAAAGGTAGACTAGTGGCTAAGGGATTCAAACAAGTCCACGGGGTGGACTATGACGAAACCTTCTCGCCGGTAGCCATGATCAAATCCATTCGGATTCTGCTTGCTATAGCTGCATATCACGACTATGAGATATGGCAGATGGATGTGAAGACAGTGTTCCTTAACGGGAAGCTGACTGAGGATGTGTACATGACACAACATGATAGCTTCATCCATCCTGTAGATGCTAGTAAGGTATGCAGGCTAAAGAAATCCATTTATGGATGAAAGCAAACATCTCAAAGTTGGAATCTTCGGTTTGATGAAGCTGTGAGAGATTATTGCTTTATCAAAAGCGAAGATGACGCCTGTGTATACAGAAAATTCAGTGGGAGCTTGGTGACTTTTTTGGTCTTCTATGTCGATGACATACTGCTCATCGGGAACGACATCCCTAGTCTTCAAGCTGTGAAGACATGGCTAGGGAAGTGTTTCGAGATGAAGGACTTAGGGGAGGCTGCCTATATCCTAGGCGTGAGGATCTATCGGGATAGATCCAAGAGGCTCCTGGCCCTTAGTCAGAGTACCTACATTGATAAGGTTCTAGAGAGGTTCAACTTGGAGCAATCCAATAAAGGATACCTTCCAGTGAAACATGGCCTTACTCTCTCAAAGAGCCTAGTGTCTCACCACATAAGCTGAGAGGGATGACATGAGTCGAGTCCCCTATGCTTCGGTAGTGGGATGGATCATGTATGCAATGTTGTATACTAGACCATACGTGGCTTATGCTGTGAGCATAACCATCCGATACCAATCCAATCCTGGTTTGCAGCACTGGTTGGTTGTAAAGAACATCCCTAAGTATCTGAGAAGAACTAAGGATCTGTTCTTGGTCTATGGGGGACAGGAAGACCTCAGTATGCAGGGCTACACTGATGCGTCGTTCTAGTCTGACCCTGACAACTTCATATCGCTGGCCGGCTATGTGTTCAATATGAATGGAGGCGCTGTATGCTGGAAGAGCTTCAAGCAATCCACCATAGCTGATTATACAACTGTGGCTGAGTATGTGGCCGCTTCTGAGGCAGCCAAAGAAGTCGTTTGGATCAAGATGTTCATTTCTGAACTTCAGGTGGTTCCGAGTGCAATGGATCCCATTGAGCTCTACTGTGACAACAATCAAGCAATTTTACAAGCTAAGGAACCACGGTCTCATCAAAGATCCAAACACATACTCAGGAGATTTCACCTGATCAGAGAGATCATTGACAGAGGTGATGTCAAGATTAACAGATTTGACACAGTGAACAATCAGGCAGACCCATTGACCAAAGGTTTGGCAAAGCAGAAGCATGATGGTCACGCAAGAGATATGGGGTTGAGATTCCTCAACCTCTAGGTCTTAGAGCAAGTGGGAGATTGTAAGTGTATATGCCTTTGGACCTAGTATTGGTTCATTGTTGTACTACTTAACTTTGATTTTTATATCATTCTGGCATTGTCATTATCATTGTTTGTCTACATCTGCGATTATGTACTTACATGATAATGTCCCTGGAGACAGATTGGATCTGTTCTCAAATGATTGTGCTCAGTCGATGTACTTGAGTGGATATGGGATAGCTCTGGTACTTGTGTGACTGGTATATGGGCTCATTAGGCATGAGGTGCTAACGCACACATATGGGTATATCAGTGGTGGATATTCTGGATAGACCCGCTGTGAGGCAATGACTTGGTGGCAAGAGTTATCCACACAAGTGATAGGAGATGCATTGATCCCTTGACTTGAGGTCATTGACCATTCTATATGGTTAGGGATATCCTTTGATACAACCTAATACCACACCGTAATTGGGAGGTCATAACGGTTGTCATTGAGCTTGTCACGACCCATATGAGAAGGTCAATGGATAGACACAGGATTTGCCCCTTCCTAACGGAAACTTGATATCCATGGAACTCCTCTATGGTTCTATGACTGAAAGTGTATGGCCATACCCAGGTCAGAACTTGATTTAGTCATGACCATGTGATTGGGTGAAATCAAGTGGTGACACACTTGTCTAACCGGATATCAGTTCGGTAAAGAGACTATAATGAATCTGTACCTAGTCGTGATGATGGGGATGTCGATGACGATATCCATTCCAATGACCTGGGTAGCAGCAATGCACTGCAAGGTGCTACTCACTGCTTGTGGTGACCTTTGGTCAACACTGCTAGTGTCAGAGGAACCTACAGGGTCGCACACCTTGATACTCAAGTTCTCGTATTGATCTGGAAGCCATATGATCGAGTTATTGGATACCTCGGATCTAATTGGGAGATTTCATCAGCGCCAGTGGGCCTAATGAGATGGAAGAATGTTATTGGAGGCAAATTTCATTTTTGGCAGGTTGACCCGTATTTGACCATGGTTGGTCAAATTTGGATTAGGGTTGCATTGGATTGGATCCAATTGATTAATCAACTCATGTAATGAAGTTTGGGCTAGCTCATTACGCAATGAGTCCCAATAACAAGTTATCATGAAGAGAGAATGGGCTAAAGGGTATAATGGGGAGAAATCTCCATCCCATTGGCGCCTAGGGGCATAATGGGGTGGAGTGGGCGATTTTGCTTCATATGGAAGCTAATGGCGCCTTGCCCCTTTGTGCTTAGATGGAATACTTGCCTCTATGGCAAGGTTTGAGACATCTAAGGCATGATAGACTTATTAGGTAAGTCTTGGGCGAATATGTGGGGTTTATGGAAAAGTCTTGGAGACTTACCAAAACCCTAAACACTAATTGCCACCTTGCAAACCCTAGCCGCCCCTTTCATCATGAGTTGTGCCCACCCTTTGCCTTGTTTTGCCACCACCTTGCCTCTATATATCATGGGATATGCGAGAGGCTAAGAGAAGTTTTTGTTCTTGGCATGAGCAAGCAACATAAGGGCGAGAGCTTCAAAGTTGGCGGAAGCAATCTTCTCTTCCATGTCCTAGCCGCAAGCACTCTTAGTCTTCTTCTACCTCTTATCTTGGCGCAAGAAGAAGACTTGTAATTGGCGGCTTGATCTCCATCCTTCTTTATCCTTGACAAAATTGCTAACCCATAGGATCTATGAAATCATCATGAAAAGTTAATCGTGAATAACCAAAAGGTTTGTGATAAGAAGATGAGGAGAAGAGACTTGTTTTATGAAAAAGTAAAATTTCAGATTTTATGTTTTTCATGAGCATGTAGAATTGCATGAGTAAATACTTTGGTTGTGCATAATGTTGTGGTCTTGAGTCAAGCCCATTTGCATGCCTGTGATGTATCCTTGTGAGTCCTGCGTGCCACTTTTCTTTTTTGCTTTTAATTAAGAAGAAGATTAGGGTAGCACATGTACTTGGAGATTGGCACATGCTTGAAGCTTGCGCACCTTGATTGGTGGTGCAAGAAGCTTCTTCAAAGATGGCGCATCCTTGCATGGGGGCACAAGTTAGGGTTTGGTCGAGCCTTGTGCTTGTGTGCTATCCCTCTTGTGGCTTGCTTGCCTTCCCTGGATGAAGACCATGGCATTGGCCGAACCTTGGCGGTGTACCCCTAGGGAAATTGATACTTGTGAGCCTTATTTATTAGGGAAGATGACAAAGGCGCCCATCACCAAGATCGGTGAGAGGGCAGGAGGTTTATTGGATCTTATACACAGTGATATGTATGGACCATTCAGTAAACAAGTCAGAGGAGAAAATAATAAAAATAACAACTAAAAATTCAGAAACTTTCTGTTTAAAATCCTCCAAAAATACGGTACCTTGGCAATTGTTCCCAAAAATACGGTAGTGTAGTATTTTTCAAATTGGCTCCGAATTTCATGAAAATTGATGGGTAGCTTTGTTTCTACGTCTGGAATCCATTGGTGTGCTCAAATCTTCCAAAACTCATCGAAATAAGGCACTTTTTATCTAAAAATGATAAAAAAATAAGAAATGGTGTAGATCCCGCAATATTTTACAAATAAGGCTTGAAAACAAGCCAAAAAGCATAAATATGACATAAAAAGACACATGAAATGACAGAAAATATACTATGAATTTTGGTGTCATCAAGGGTACAACTATTTCATCACATTTAGTAATGACTTTAGTAGATATGGCTATGTCTATCTGATGAGACATACGTCTGAATCCTTTGTGAAATTCAAGGAGTTCAAAAATAAAGTAGAGAACCAGTTTGCAAGATCCATTAAAACTCTTCGATCAGATCGTGGTGGAGAGTACCTGAGCGGTGAGTTTTTTTGACTCTTTGAGAGAGTGTGAGATTCTATCCCAACTCACTCCTCCTGCAGCACCTCAATGGAATGGTGTGTTTGAGAGGAGAAATTGAACCTTGCTGGACATGGTTCGATCTATGATGAGTCATGCAACTCTACCACCCTCATTTTGGGGTTTTGCACTTGAGATAGCTTCTCTTATACTGAATAACGTTCCATCTAAGAGTGTCTTCAGGATACCATACGAGGTATGAAGTGTGAGATGGCCTAACCTCTCGTTTATCAGGATCTGGGTATGTGAGGCTTATGTCAAACGTCAGGATTCTAGCAAGCTAGAACCTAGATCTGATAAATGTGTCTTTGTGGGGTATCCTAAGGAAACTAAAGGTAACTACTTCTATGTTCCCACCAAGAACAAAGTTTTTGTTGCTCGGGGTGCTATGTTTGTAGAGAAAGAATTTCTCATGAAAGAAGTCAATGGGAGGAAGTTTGACTTGGACGAGGTCCAAGTGCAACCACAGGACAAGGAGATGGAACTTGAGCCACCTGCACACGTTGCTAGGTCGCCTGAGGCTCAGACACAGGTACCACATAGGTCTGGGAGGATTCGTCGTGCACCTGAGAGGTATGGGTCACTGCCGACCCAACACGATAGGATCTTCATCATTGAGGATGAGTCCAGGACTTATGATGAGGCGGTCAGTGGACTAGACTCTGAGAGATGGCTTGAGGCCATGCGATCCCAGATGGATTCCATGTCAGCTAACCCACAGGGTGTAAATGGGTGTTCAAAAGGAAGACTGGCATTGATGGCAACATAGTTACCTATAAGGGTATATAGTGGCTAAAGAATTCAGACAAGTCCACGAGGTGGACTATGATAAAACCTTCTCGCCAGTTGCCATGATCAAATCCATTCGAATTCTGCTTGCTATAGCTTCATATCATGACTATAAAATATGGCAGATGGATGTTAAGATAGCGTTCCTTAATGGGAGGCGATAGAGGATGTGTATATGACACAACCTGATGGTTTCATCCATCCTGTAGATGCCAATAAAATCTGTAGGCTAAAGAAATCCATTTATGGATTAAAGCAAGCATTTCGAAGTTGGAATCTTTGGTTTGATCAAGCTGTGTGAGATTATGGCTTTATCAAAAGTGAAGATGACACCTGTGTATACAGAAAATTCAGTGGGAGCTTGGTGACTTTTCTGGTCTTGTATGTCGATGACATACTGTTCATCGAAAATGACATCCCTAGTCTTTAGTCTATGAAGACATGGTTGGGGAAGTATTTTGAGATGAAGGACTTAGGGGAGGCCGCCTATATCCTAGGCGTGAGGATGTACCAGGATAGATCCAAGAGGCTCCTGGCCCTTAGTCAGAGTACCTACTTTGAGAAGGTCCTGGAGAGGTTCAACTCGGAGCAATCCAAGAAGGGGTACCTTCCAGTCAGACATGGCCTTACTCTCTCAAAGAGCCAGTGTCCCACCACACAGGTTGAGCGGGATGACATGAGTCGAGTGCCCTATGCTTTGGTAGTGGGATCGATCATGTATGCAATATTGTGTATTAGACCAAATGTGACTTATGCTATGAGCATAACCAGCCGATACCAATCCAATCCAGGTCTGCAGCACTGGGTGGCTGTAAAGAACATCCTTAAGTATCTGAGAAGAACTAAAGATCTGTTCTTGGTCTACGGGGGACAGGAAGAGCTTAGTGTTCAGGGATACGCTAATGTGTCATTCCAGTCTGACCCTAACGACTTCAGATCATAGGCCAGCTATGTGTTCAAGATGAATGGAGGCGCTGTGTCCTGGAAGAGCTTCAAGCAATCCACCATAGCTGATTCTACAAATGAGGCTAAGTATGTGGCCGCTTCTGAGACAGCCAAAGAAGCTATTTTGATCAGGAAGTTCATTTCAAAACTTCAGGTGGTTTCAAGTGCAGTGGATCCCATTGAGGTCTACTGTGAAAACAATGGGGAATTGCACAAGCTAAGGAACCACGGTCTCATCAAAGATCCAAACACATACTCACAAGATTTCACCTGATTAGAGAGATCATTGACCTAGGTGATGTCAAGATTAGCAAAGTTGACATAGAGAACAATCTGGCAGACCCACTGACCTATTGTGTTATTTGTTAGGAAGAAATAATCTAAAATCTTGAAAAGGGACGCCTCTACTTGGCACTGCAAAAAATTGGCTGTGGTACCTAAGACGTGAGTTGAAGTCTATTAAAAAAAAAGGGAAATAAAAGTATGTATCAATGTGAGTACATGCCAAAGAAAAATCATTTAACATTAACTCTACTATCTTTTGTTATGAGTCATGACTCTACTAATTTTAAAGATATGAGTCCTATTACTTGGCTATCTGATGTAGGAGGGGCCACTAGCATGCAAATCTATTGAATTAAAATCCAATTATTTTCCAAACAAAATTAGAATTCAGGAAACAACCAGAATATGGTGCTACAGAGAATAATCGCTTATGAAAATTAGCTATGCAAAGGATTAGGATTCAATGATCCACAATGGGAACCAACTAAACCAAGTGGCAGAGTAAAAATTGTTATGTTTAGTCGTACCAATTGTAGCGAGTCAAGGTATATCAGGACAATAGAACATCTACATTAGTATGGCAAGTCAGATTAGTAAATAAAACAGTTGCAAATTCATTCTTAATTGCGCCAAGGATATGGACTTTTGCTCCCATGATGATCTAGTGAATCTGGATTCGGCTTGACTGGTCCAAATGATAGAGCAAGATGTGATCTTCCTAATTGCGCCAAGGATATGGACTTTTGCTCCACCAAATATTTAAACTACCTATGACAAATAGCATAATTAGATTAGTATTCAAGCAAACAGATACTTGAAATAGGAGTCAAGGAAATCTGGTAGCACGGGAAGCAAAGTTTGCATCGATCAATGACACTGAGGCATGGGTCGTTCGTCAGTGGTGTTGGAGTTATGGGAAGCATGAGATGGCATTGATGTCATCAGAGCACCAGAGGGGGGAGGCGAGGATGGCGTTGGAGCACTAGCGGAGGTGGAGACACGGCTGTTCGATCATAATAGGGGAAGTTGTGAAAGCGGTGTAGATGTCATCGTCGTTCGTCTGGTGGTGCATGAACGTTGAACATGCTACAGCTGGGAGTTCTTGTGAGGGTGGCGAAGGTGTGGCTAGAGTTTGGCAATGAACGGTGGCCGTGTGGAGGAGAAAGATGCTGAAGAGCGGAACTAGGGCAGAAGGCTGGGCGAGAATAGGGATTATGATTGGGAATTCAATTTTGGTGATCGAAGCGATGGATGGGTGGATGCCAGCGGCTGCAGGTTATCCAGAGAAAGGAGAGGTGGTGGCCAAAGTCTCATGGATATCTAACTGGTGGATCGATGGCGGCGAACTCAGGAAGTCTCGAGAATTCTAGAAAAGTCATGATTGGAGGATTTAGTTTCGAGAGTAGGAAGGGATTAGAGAAGAAGAGAAGAAGGAGGGGCTTGGCCCTAGATGAAGGAGACGAAGGAGACCTCCGATTCCATCGGAAGAAAAAAACTATTTCATCAATTCATCAAAGTCTACTTTTACAAAAAGGAGATACAATCTTATATAAGGAAGATGGCTGGTAACAATGCTGTTGTTGCTTTCTTCATCTTCACGCCAGCTTTGTTAGCTATTCACGTAAACTGCAATAGGTAGCTTCTCTGGTGTTTGCTTGCTGCAAAGAGGTGCTACAGGTGATGTTGTAGGTGGTGTAGTTTTCTCGGGCAGCCAATGAAAGCTATTTGGAGAGTAGTTTGACTATAAAATCTGGTTTTGGAAGCTGAGATTTTCCTTGGAATGAGCTGATCGTTGGGAGTTCCTAGGCTGATTTTGTGGGCTGGGGTGGCCGAGTCCTTTCCCTTGTTGGGTTGATTCTTTGGATATGCACTTGGGCTTGCTTTAATGCCTCATTCGAATATGAAATTGAGCTTGAAGATTTGACCATGATATTCGTTTAAAGGACCATACCTCATATTGATGACATGGCAAATAAGATAGCAAGGATTAGTGTCTCATTAGAAATTAGGACTACCTTATGATAAAAGTCAAAATTTAGACATAAGTATTGACTAAGTCAATAATGAAACAAGGGTTAAAATAATTATGCAAAAATTGAACAAGTCAAAATTAAGTCTAATATCATGCAAAAATGCTCCTGCATCACTATGCGGTCAGTGTACTCTAAAATCGTAACCAGGAAAAAAGTGGTAATTAATTTCCAGAATGTCAGAATAAAAAAATAATAAATAGAAAAAATTTTGGAAGTCCTATTTGTATAAACAAAAACATGGTAGTATTGAACTGAACACATGGTGAATTCATGAGATCGAGATTCATATTATTATGCAAGTTGCAAATTTTATTTGTTTTGGACTGTGGATCTTAAGGATTAAATTCTAAAGAATATTCTACTTTTCTGGAATCTTGTGTGACATGAGTTGGAAATCTTTAAATGAGTGATTATATTTTAGAAGTTTATTTTTCAGAAGTAAGTTATATTTTCCATACTCAGCATTATTCTTTGGTCTATTTATTTGCTTAAGGACAAGCAAAAGTTTAAGTCTAGGGAGATTTGATGTCTTGAATTTATGTAGTATTTTTGCTATACTTTTTATACATAATCTCTTTTATTTTTTTTATCATGTTTTCACTTATTTGGACTTAAATTCTCTTATTTGTTCAGAATCTTCACCCCTTTTCTTTTTTATTGCATTTCAGGGGAAAATGACCATATTTTGATAGATTTTATAGAATCTAAGTGCACAGATGAATTATACAGGTCAAGATGAAGATGCCTATCAAATTTCATGCGAATCAGAGCTTGTTTAGAAATTACGGCATGCCCTATCACGACCGTAAATTATTAGAAGAGCACAGAAAGAATTACAGCCTGCATGTGATATTTGTCACGACCATAATTTCTTTGGTACAAAAATTCAAAATTCATAGAAAGAATCATGGCCTACCCATAATTATTTTCACTATCGTGATTTCTTGAAGATTTTTCACAGAAAGAATTATGGCCTACCCTTGATTATTATCACGGCTGTAATTCTTCCAATTTTCTTTTCCAGAATACACAGGGAGAATTACAGCCAACCCATGATTATTATCACGGTCGTAATTCTGTATACCAGTTCCGAGTTTGACTCGGTTTCTTGCCTAAATTGGCTCGTTTTCGAGCCAACTTTTGGGGGAAACCTAATCAAATGATGGGGAACTATATAAGGAGGCTTGGGAGCAATTATTGGGACTTTTTTAGCCGATTCTCATGACGAAATTGATGAAGAGGTGAGTTATAGAGCAATTGGCAGTGTTCGGCGGTTTTACACCAGAAGAGTGTCAATTTTCCGATCAACTATTGTCGATCTTCGTCAGGAAACTTTGAACTCCTTCCTCCTCCTAGTTAATTTTGGAATTTATTTGCCAATCACAATTGATTTTATGGATTCTTGTAACGTGAACATGAAAAACATGTCAGCGTAAACCTTTTATTTAGGACTGAGGGTGTATCCCGCTATATTTTTATGACTTAATTATTTCTTTCTAACTTATGAAGTAAATTACTTGTATAGATTCAATTTTTGTTGTGCTTATTTACATGTTAATTACTGGCCATAATTTGTTTGCTAAGAGATGTCACAAGAAGTACTAAAAGGTGAATTGCAACATCGGATCTACAATTTTTGGAAAGGTTGATTCGATTAGAAAAGTAGTTCGAATTGGCTTGAAGGATTTTTATGATTTGTCAAGAACTGATTGGGTCTATCTCAACTTAATAACCATGAAAGTAGGGATTAACTCGGTAGACACTAGATTGTACTGTTGAAAGGGGGCAATCTGTACAACATAGTAAATTCTTCTCCAAGATATTTTTGATTAAAAAAAAGTAATGAAGCATAGTATGGTGAACCCGAAATCCTAAATTTCCATCAAATCAATTACAACCTACTTGAGTTTTTTTACCTTCTTTTAAGCGAAATTTAACCCTTTTTCCGAATCATCTAGCTAACGTTTCTAAGATAAGTTAGTACTTGATCATTGGTCCTTGTGGGATCAATATTTTTATTGCTTCGACGTTTCCGTGCACTTGCGGACAACATCAGGCAGCGACCCATATGTCTCAGGTGCATGATGAATCCTCTCATACCTATGTGGGACTAGTGTCTGAGTCTTTGGTTTCCCACCAACCAGTGTAGGTGGCTCAGGTTCCATCTCAGTGTCTTGTGGTTGCACTTAGATCTCGTCCAAGTCAAACTTCCTGCCACTAACTTCTTTCATAAGAAATTTTTTCTCTAGAAAGACAATAACCCAAGCAACAAAAACTTTATTCTCGGTGGGAACATACAAGTAGTATCCTTTAGTTTCCTTAGGATACCCACTCAAACACACAATTATCAGATTTGGACTCTAGCTGGCTAGAATCCTATTATTTGACATAAGCCTCACATTCCCATACTCTAATAAAAGATAGGTTCGAGCGTGTCCCACTCCATACCATGTACGGAATCTTGGAGACACTCTTAGATGGAACGTTATTTAGTATAAGAGAAGTTGTCTTAAGTGTATGATCCTAGAACGAGGGTGGTAGAGTTGCATGACTCATTATGGATCGAACCATGTCCAACAAGGTTCGATTCCTCCTTTCAGACACACCATTCCATTGAGGTGTTCCAGGAGGAGTGAGTTCGGACAAGATCCCACATTCTCTCATACAGTCAAAGAACTCACCGCTCAAGTACTCTCCACCACGATCTAACCAAAGAGTCTTAATAGATCTACCAAGCTGGTTCTCTAGTTAATGTCTGAACTCCTTAAATTTCTCAAAGGATTCGGACTTATGCCTCATCAAATAGACAACACCTTATCTACTAAAGTCATCAGTAAATGTGATAAAGTAGTTGTACCCTCCTCTGTCTTGTTTAGTGAATGAACGACACACACCGCTATGTATGAGATCCAATAAACCTCATGCTGTCTCACCTATCGTGGTGAAGGGCGCTTTTGTTATCTTCCCTAATAAACAAGGCTCACAAGTATCAAATTCCTCCAACGAGACTGAATCTAATAATCCATTTGCATGGAGTTATTGATTGAGATTCTTGTTTATATGGGCTAATCGATAATGCCAAAGGTATGCACCAACTGAACCACTCAGTTTGATCCTCTTATGATTTATGTTACATATAGAGTTATCTGTGTCCAAGACATAAAAGTCATTGCATAAAGTACCCTTCCCATAAAACACATTTGCAAATAAAAAAGAACAAGAGTTCTACATTATTTCAAATTTAAATCCTTTCCTTGCTAAACAAGGAATGGATATAATGTTTTTGGTAAGAGAATCGGGGTGTAATATAAACCATGGCAGTGCCGTGTTTTGACCTTTATGCTTCAAAACTTGGCTCGACAAAATCACGGCTATAATAGAATTATGGTTGTGCCATAATTTATACTGGATAGAAATCTTCAAAATTTACAGCGGAGTAAATAAATTATGGCAGTGCCATGGTTTATTGTATAGTCCAATAAAACCACGGCCCGTAATATAAATTATGCCCCTGCCGTAATTTTGCCGAAAGCTCCGATTTACGTGAAATTTGAGGTGTAATCTCCTCTTGATAATTGGAATTTGTCTATGCACTTGGTTTGCATAAAAATCGATTAAAATGATGCTTTTTTTTACCTGAAAATGAACAAAAATGAGAAAAGGTGTAGATTCCGAAATATTTGATAAAAAAAGGCATAAAAATAAGCAAATGAACATGAATATGACTCAAAAAGACCAATCAAATAATCCACAATTTAATCCAATAAAATTTTGCAACTTGTATAATAAACGGAATTTCAATCTCATGAGTTCACTCAGTTTCAGTTCAAATCCATAATACTTTTGTTTATAGGAATATTATCTCCAAAATCTTTTTCCACTCAAAATTTTGCATTTTCTTTTTTTTTATCGTTGACATTTTCTAAATCGATTACCACAATGTTTTTGGTGATGAATTTTGAGTACATCGACCACATAATCAATGTAATAGAACTCATACCACATTAGCAGGAAGAATCTTACATGAGACAGTGGAGTTAATGTCAAATGATTTTTCTCCATGGCATGTACCCACATAGATACACACCTTTTATTTGGACTTCAACTCTTAACTTTGGTACCACTACAAATGAATACAGTGCCAAGTAGAGGAGTCATTCTCTTTTTCTCTCTCTCTCTCTTTTTTTACATACTTCAACCCATATCTTTGGTACCATTGTCAATTTTACGCAGTGCCAAGTAGGGGAGTCTCTCTCTTTTTTGATCTTGGATTATTTCTTCCCAATAAATAGTAAAATAGACTAAACATTAGCTAAGTTAATCAATTGACATCAATCCAAAAATCATACTCATATGCTCATCTTATTCAAAAAAGTAATTTCACTTTTAGATCATATTCATCAAACAACATATCTACCCAAAACTTCATGTGTCAATCAATGAAAAATTTCAACAGGTAGATATATATTGAAGAAATAAATTCAACATAATAGGTTCATCCTTAATCACAGGCATTGACATATTCATTATTAAGAAACCAAACTATCAACAGGAATTTTAGAAAAATAGACCACACTTCAACACAACAACGTATAACCAAAACCAAAAGGATTGCACATATCAGGTTCATCATTCAAGTTATACAATCATCACATATCAGAATGAACCTACACAAGGTGCTCAATATCATCAGAAATCAGAATATCATATACAACCATATCGAATTAGAAACAAAAACACAAGTGCCATAACGTCTTAGTACAACCAAATCGAATAAAATTCATAATTAATCAACAAGTAGTGGACACAAGAAGTTTAACTGAATCATTCTTCCCTACAAAAATTATATAACATTAGTAGGATATAAAGATGGATAAGGCACAAGTAGGAATGAAAATACTCACAAAACTCTAATTGTCTGCATCAGAACCTATCTCCTCGGTGGCTTCATTAGTAGGGGCTGCATCCATAGGATCGTCCTGACCACCCTCATCACCACCATTGTCACCGTCGTCTCCACCTCTACCTTCATACCCAAATATGTCATAAAGGAAGTTCCTCATCTCTTCCATGTAATTCCCAAGTTCCTCAACATCTTCATGTATATGACCCATAGAATCAAGCATTCTCTCCATGAGGCGACCCTGACGGTACACCTCTGCAGAAATAGCCTGAAAACCAGAATCATAGGAACTAGCCCATCCTTTTTCGGCAGCTCAGCGTGAGGAACATGCAGCTTGGTGCGATGGCGAATCTGTAGCTCCGTCTAATGGTGAATCCATACTCATACCAAATGGGTCATCTCTGCCACTCCAAGTGGGTGGTGGTGGTGGAGAATCTAAGGGTGTGGGGGTAGCGGCTATAGCATCACTAGGAGCGAGTTTTCAATTTGCTTGATTTTGGATTGTTGTCTTCTCTTTGTTGGGCAATGGTAGTGTGAGAGCCCCTGGCCCAAGAACTAAACAATAGATATCCCCTTCTCTCACTATCATTTTCATGGCCACACAGGATTCAATATCTAATCTCGCATTCCCTCTAGCCACTTAAATTCCATACGGCTCAACATTCAAAGCGAGGGCTATAGGAGTAAGAAATCCTCCTATCACAATAGTTCCCTTCTTTGCGCTAGCCACCTTATCCAAATACTTGATAAAGAAGAAAGGAACATCTGTAGGACATCCATGAAGCATGCACCATAAAAAGTAGAGTTGGGACTGATGGACTATACCGTCACTATCTCCTCGTCCAAATACAGTGTGGGCCAAAACTCGGTGTGCATACTTGATGCAGGGATTTGAAATTCTGGTAGCTCTGGCTGACACTGCTGCAAAACTAGACTCTGAGATAATTTGGTTCCAAAATACATTCTCAATGAAGCCAAGTGGTACATGACTACGACCTCCTCCTGCTAAATGAAAGATAGACATGATGTCCCTAAAAGTGAGACTCCTCTCGATATTAGCCATGCAAAAGTTGATCTCACCTTCGGCATGGCTATCAGTGAACTCATGGAGCTCCATATCCATATTGCTGAGAAACTCTAAAACTAAGGGTAGGTATGTCTGCGGAGTCATATGGAAAAGCTTCTTTGCCAGATCTGGTTGAACATCCAGAATACATCCTCATAAAGACCCAAAGCCTCCAATGTACGCTTATCAGCATACTTTGTATTCACTATTCGGTGGGTAAGCAACTGATTATACCGCGCCTCCTGGATTTCATATCTGAAAACCATTCCGTATGGGTTGAGAGGTGGGGCTGGTTCAGAGGACTCGGCAAGACCTTTGCCTGTCCTCTTGGAAACTACTTGCTTGGACCTTGGTGCCATTTCAATTCAAAGAAATAGGAATAAAAATTTCAAAACTGGAAATAAAGATGTTACCCTCGTGAAACAGTGCTGAGCAAAGAGGGTTAATGTAGCTCTCGAATCTAGACCCTTGAGACGAAATCAAACCTTCAAATGTCTTCAGGAGGGTTCTTTTACCTCTGATGAGAACTTTGGAGGCAAGAAGCAGCATGATTAGAGCTCTGATCAACGAAAAATGAGCTTGGTGGAAGCTCGGCGGAACAGATGCTGGTGGACACGACCGAGCTTCGGATCTTGAAAATGTTGGTTAGGAACTTGTCGGAGTTGGTAGGAGATTGTTGGGGAATCTTGCGGGAGATTTCCAAAAGGTAAGGGTAGCTCAAATCAAATAAATCAGAAGTTGATTCGCCATAAACGAAGAGGGGTAGAAACTTGTCGAACGGACGTTGGGAAGACTAGATTGAGGTTTGAAAATTCACCAAAATGTCGGTCAGAGATAAATGAAAAAGGTCGTCGGAGGGTTATGGATGGAAGGGCGAGCTGAAATTTCAAAGGCGGCGCGTGATCGAGTGGAAATACCAGTGAAAAACCCTAAATGACAGTAGAAAAACCCTAAATACGGCAGTAGAATTGTGTATGGCTGACACAATTACTGCCGTAATGTTAATTACGGTACTGCCCCAATTTTTCGTGAAAGTTTTGGTAAGATTTTGGACCCAAATTATGACTAGTAAATTTATTATGGAAGTACCGTATTTTGCCTAAAAATCTGGAGAACTTTCTGGAAAAAAGGGTCAAAATTATAGCCTGTGAAAAACATTATGGTAGTACCATAAAAGGCTCAAAACTTAATGTAAAGAATCAAAATAAAAATACGGACAGTGAAAAATATTACAGTATCGCTGTATTTTGCACAAAAATCCCGAAAACTTTATGTAAAGAAATTGGTCAAAATTACGGCCCGTAAAATAAATTACAGTACCATCGTAAAAGCAATCAAACCTTCTAGACAAAAATTCCACAAAATTATGGCCTGTAAAATAAATTACGGTACTACCATAATTTACGAAGAGATTTAGTTTTTCTACAAAAAGAAAAGAAAAATTAGCACTAAAAATAAACTAAAATTAAAAAAACTAAACTATGTAAAAGGGCTTGGGTTGCCTCTGAAGAAGCGCTAATTTTTAGGTCATTAGCTTGACTAATCTGCGCTTAGATCCGATCTAGGTTCCTTGAGTTGGAATTTTGTTCTTTCTTCGATTTGTTCCTCTTGGAAATAGTGTTTCAACCTCTGACCATTAACTTTGAATTCCCCCATCTTGTCACTTCATATGTTTACAGCTCCGTAAGGATAAACCTTTCGAACCTAAAAAGGTTCGAACCATCGAGACTTAAGTTTACCAGGAAAAAGTTTCAATCTAGAAATAAACAAAAGAACAAAGTCACCTGGTTCAAATTCTTTTCTTAGAATATGTCGATCGTGCCATCTCTTAGTCCTCTCTTTATAAATCCTTCCGTTCTCATAAGCGGAGAGCCTAATCTCATCTAGCTCGTTCAATTATAACCTTCATTTTTTCCCAGCGTTCTTTAAGTCAAAGTTTAGTGCATTGATAGCCCAGAACGCCTTGTGCTCGAGCTCTATAGGTAGATGACAAGATTTACCATAAACCAATTGAAAAGGAGACATACCTATTGGTCAAAAGCAGTCCGGTATGCCCAAAGTGCATAGTCAAGCTTAGAAGCCCAGTCCTTTCTTGTTCTTGGCACAGTTTTCTCCAAAATCCCCTTGATTTCCCAGTTGGATATCTCAACATGTCCACTTATTTGGGGATGATAAGGTGTTGCAACTATATGATTAACCCCATACTTTCTAAGCAACACTGAAAATTTATGTTCTACAAAGTGCGTGCCTTGATGACATGCATATATATGATATATTGTGACATAATTTTATTATTATTTTAGAGCAAAATGCATGTTTTGTCTCCTTTATTTGCCTAAATGCTTTATATTATTCATAATCTTCACTTTTCCTTGATTTCATTGAAATATAGGGATTTCGCCCACAAATTGGTGGAATTTGGGAGATATGAAAATTTGGGAAAATTCTCGATGATGAGACGAAGCTACATATCAAATTTTAGTTTAAATGGAGTTCTCCATGCTCTTCACAGGCATGGCCATGCATCCATGCATGGTTGTGTATAAACCTGCATTCCCATACTGCGCTGAGCCGTTCACAAGCACACTCGTGCATCCTTGCATGGCCGTGAAAGGGTCTGCTGACTTTTCCAGAATTCGACAAGACATTCACGGGCGTGCCCATGAACCCATACATGGCCGTGAACAGTAAGTTCTCCAGAATCAAAAGTTCACCGAACCGTTCACACCGATACACGGCCGTGAATAGTTTCGCCCAGTTTCGATAGGTGTTCGATTTTTCACCCATATCTTACTATTTTTGGAGCAGACTTTGCTGAAATTTGGTGGAGACCTTCACAACTGGGCAATCAACAATTTGGGACTAAAATCACATGATTTGGTGTTGCGATTGTGGAGAAGGGTTGAAAGAGGCAACAACTAGGGTTTCGGGGCAATTTTCTGGATGATGGGACTGTTTGGGCTCGATTTCTCTTCCATTTCGATGCTGAGGATCTTGCTCTACCCTCTCCCATCAAGGATCTACCTTTTTCCCTAGTTTGATTCAATTTGTATGAGAGATTTTATGCATTTAACGATGTATATTATAGCGTAAGCCTATTTTCGGAGTTTGCGCATAGCTCACTGCAAGAATGTTAGTTTTTAATCCATGTCTAGGAAGTTTTGTTCTTATTCATGTCTAGGAAATTTTAATCCATGATTATGTACTAGCGATACACATTTGTGTTTTAGACATTGTGGGAAGGACCAAGAGGTGAACTACAACGTCAGATCCCCTTAGACTGGATTGGTGTTGGCCAAAATCACCCAAGGAATCCTAATTCTTCATAGAACCCATTGGGTCTGCTTAACCCGGTAAGCCACGAGAGTAGGAGACTTGGGTTAAGTTAGATACTAGACTGTGTCCTGAGATGGAGCGTGTTTGTACCTTAGGAAGGATTACAATAAGAACATAGGTAAAACATGTTTAAAATATCAACATTATCTTTCTTTCATGCTTCAGTGTGGTGAAACCCAAAACCCCGATTTTCTCTCAAGATCTTAACAACCCACTTGTTCCTTGTTTTGATTGTCACTAGCATGAGTTTACTTTCTTGCATTAGGAATTTAGTGACACTCCTACACTTATTTGATCACCTAGCTATTAGTTAACTGATCAGTTAGTACTTGACCCCTAGTCCTTGTGGGATTGATACTTTTTATTATGCGATAGACCGTGCACTTGCGGTACGAACCTATCAAGTTTTTGGTGCCGTTGCCGGGGACTAGGTTGTCAATATTAACACGATCAGAAAAATGATAGACTAGGTTTAATTAGATTTTTGTTTGCTTTTTATTCTGTGTATTTGCTTTTTGTTTTAGTTGGAATTTTTATTAATGCTGGTGCTACTAATCTCTTTTGTCAAAGTATTGTTTATGCCTAGGAATACTATTCGAATAGGGAAACTTATACCCATTGACCAGGAGGTAGAGCGTACCTTTCGTTTGGTTCAAAGGAATCTGAAGAGTCTTAAGCTTGAAGGAGAATTTTCTAACAACTAGACAATGGAAGCTAATCGCACTTTGAAAGATTTTGCAATACCCACCATCTCTCGTGTGCACTCGAGCATATCGCGACTGGCTATCGAAGCTAACAACTCCGAGATAAAGCCATCCCTTATACAAATGGTACAACAGAATCAATTCAGTGGAACAGCTACTGAGGATCCCAATATTCACTTATCTATTTTTCTAGAATGTTGCGACACTCTTAAAATTAAATGCCATCCCTTTTTCTCTCAGGGGCCGAGCCAGGGCATGGTTACAATCTCTACCGCAGGGCTTTATCACTACGTGGGACCAGTTATCACAGGCTTTTCTGTCAAAATATTTCCCACCGAGCAAAACTGCCTAGCTCAGAAATAAAACCACCAACTTTGCTCAGCGAGATGGAGAGTCCATTTATGAAAAATGGGACTGGTTCAAGGAATTACTGCGCATGTGCCCACACCATAGTCTATAAAAATGGGTAATCATTCATACTTTTTACAGTGGTTTAATTTAACAGACTAGACTTTCTGTAGATGCTGCAGCTGGTGGGGAACTAATGAACACAGACTATGACGAAGCGATGGACTTAACTGAGGATATGGCCCTCAACCATTATTAGTGGTCGGGAGAGAGGAGTCAGCCAGTTTGAAATTCAGGCAAGTTTGATATAAACATGATTAATTGCCTAGTAGAAAAAGTAGATTCACTTTCATCTAAGCTTGATTCTATGAATGTTTGTACTTCTAACTTTATAACTTGTGATATTTGTGGAGTGACAGGGCATTCTTCTGACGATTGCCATATCTTGAGTGCCCTATCCGAGCAGGTCAACACTATTAGGAATTTTCAAAACCAGAACGATCCTTATTCAAACACATACAATCCAGGATGGAGAAAGTAGAAACCACTCGAATTTCTCCTACAAGTTGAATCAAGGGCAAGTCCCTCCTGCAAATTTTGCTAATCCAAATTCTTATTCTAATTTCAGGCCTCCTCCCGGAATACAACACTCATCTGCTAATCAGAGACAGCCAGACCCTCCTCATAGGTCCAGATTAGAGATGATGATTGAGAACTATATGACAATCAGATGAAGCAATCCGATAGTATGAATGAGCAAATTTGCCAGCTGAATATGAAAGTGGACTCTATGTCCACGCACTCGAGAGTGATGGAAACCCGAATCACAGAACTGGATCAAAGGGACCAATGCAATGCCGTCATGACAAGTGGCGATGAGCAATTAGAGGAACCTGAAATTGAGAATATTAATAATGAAAAAGAAGAGTCCGGGGGCTAGAAAGATAAGTATCATTTGGAAATCCCTAAAACACTAGACATCGAGCAGATAATGGCTACTACTGAAAACTCTACAATCTGCACGCATAGTCAGCCGTCTCTCAAACTCGAAGATCCTGGTAGTTTTGATATTCCATGTATGATTGGCAATACCTCATTTGATAGAGCACTCTTGGATCAGGGTTCTGGGGTCAGCATCATGTCATTCCCTACCTTCAAGGGGTTGGACCTGGGAATTCTCAAATCAACATCTAAGGTTCTCCAACTGGCCAATAGCCTTAAACTTCACCCGCTTGGAATTGCTGAAAATGTGCCGTTGCAAATTAAAGCATTCGCGTCCTAGTGGATTTTGTGGTTCTCGACATGAAAGAGAATTCTACTTTTCCCCTCATATTAGGCAAACCATTCCTCGCTACAATTGAAGCTGTAATTAACGTCCCATCCAAAATGATGAAATTCAGCATTGTTGGGAATGATTTGTCATTCGATCTTTCAACCACTAATAAAGAATTAACTTTTTCAGATTCTGGGGGCAACGAAGTAGTAATGAAGGAAAGCATTGCGCAGTCGAGTAGCAAGCTCAAACTCTTCCCAGATGCTTTCCCTCAGCGTTTACAAGATAGGCCCGATGATTCTATTGGTATAGAAGAAGATGGGATGGTGTCTATGGTGATTCCAACTAAAGATGCCACGGGAGCTAACCTAAAGTAGAGAACATTAGGGGTGTTTGAAGATGAAGTTTTGATTAACTTTGAGAAGGCTTATAAGTTTTACAACTTTGTTGTTCCATGTGCTATCAAAACAGTTCCAGAGAAACTTTTTTATCTTGTGCTTATTTTAACAGATGCAATTCATGGGCAACAATAAAAGCAGAGGCTCCATGCCACTTACTTCGCCTCTACTACACCAGACATACCATGACATCCTTCTATGGTAAAGCTAGTGACCTTAAAGAAGCGCTTGTTGGGAGGCAACCCAACCACTTGCTTTCAGACTTTTTTCTAGTTTCTTATTTATTTATGTTACTACACCTATGTTGTTTGCCAATTTTCTTTCATATTTATGTTTTCTAGGCTGTACCCCTCTGATGGTAATTTTTCTATAATTTTTTAGGCACTTGCGAACCATTCACGGTCGCACCCGTGCATCTATGCACGACCATGAATGGCTCGGAATGCTTTCTGGAACTAGCGCCGAGATGCTCACAGGCAAGGGCGTGCAGTGACCCACGGCCATGATGGGAATCTGTAGGTTGCACCGAGACTTGCACGGACGTGCCTGTGCATGGACGCACGGTCGTGACGCATAAGTGGCGTTCATGTCCAAATTAGCGCCGAAGCTTGCATAGGCTGGCCCATGTATCCTGATGCATTGTATTTACACCACATTTTTACTTATATTTTATACTACATTTTAGGCTTAATTGCATGATTTTATGCTAATTTTGGTATTTTTACTTCACTTAGCACAGAATCTTCACTTTTCTTGGTTTTATTGAAAATGCAGGTAAAAAGGCACGAAAATGATGAATTTCATGAGTTTTAAAGCCATTTCATGATGCCTGAGGAGATCACGAGCTTACACATCAAATTTGGAGCAAAAATGGTGAAGATTTCGATTTTCACGACCTTGGCCGTAATTCTAGGATCGGCCGTAATTTTGGCATTCGAACAGGCGCGAAATGCGACTGAGTGTGGAAATCCACAAAAACGCTCACGGGGGAAGCTGTGAATCCATCACGGTCCGTGAAACTTTATGTGTACAAAGGGGTGTAGACACAGAAGCAATTATGGCCTCAGCAATAAACTCATTACGGGGCGTGAAAACGTCCGCCGTTCTTGTTTCTCACTTATTCGACTTTAAATTGAACCTGAATTGGACCAAACTCTCCAGAAACCTTCCTCGATGGGTTATATACTGATTAGACTATAAAAGGAAGGATTTTGGTAGGGTTTCGAGGGCTTCTACGGACTAAAACTAACGGAGGTAGCGGCAGAGGCGAAAATCTATTTTTGGGCAGAATTCCGGCAAGAGATCACGCAAAGGAGGGGATTTGACACTTCATCTTTTTGACACCAAAATATATAGTATGTTTTGTACCATTTTATATATCTTTTCATGCTAAATTGAAGATCTTTTGCTTATTTTTATGCTAAAATTATCAAATATTGCAAAATCTACTTCTGTTTTGGTTTTTCATGATTTTCAGGTAAAAAGGCACTATTTTAAGGCATTTTCATGCAAAATCAAAGACATGGAAGAGTTACCATCACCAAGAGGAGATCACCTGACAAATTTCACGTAAATCATAGCAACACATCAAAATACGGTACTGCCGTATTCTATATTATGGTACCGAATTTCCATACGCTACCGAAATATCAGAGCACTACTGTAAATTGGTGGATTTTCTAATCAGAGAGTTTAATGAAAAATATGGTACGGTCGTAAAAAATTTCACGGGCCGTATTTTGAAGCGCATTCAGAATAGAGAAAATTGGTGAAATTACGGTACTGCCGTAAACTTTGACACGGGCCGTATTTTCCAAACGATTTTGACCAGAGAGTTCAGCCAATTTTATGGCAGTGCCGTGAACCATTTTATGGTGCCGTATTTTCTAGACAACATCATTTCAGAGAACGCGACTGATTTTACGGCACTGTAGTGAAATATTACACTACCGTATTTATGCTTTTGAACGCGACTTCCACGGTCAACTTTGAAGCCCAATTTTTGTGGAAAAGATTGAGGTAGATCCAGACATCCAAATTGAGATCCGAAAGAAGTGGTGGACTGGTCTGGAGGAGGAGAGGAGGAAGACACCAAAAGCCCCAATTTTCATCAACTGTAGGGGGAGAAATTGAGTTACACGCCGCCGCCTAGTGTTCTGCCACCGCGACAAATCCAGAGGATCTCCGGCTATGAAATTCATACTGAAGCTTCGACTAGAGGAGGAGACAATGTACCAAAAGTTTGAGAACAAAAGGAAATCAATTGGAGGAGAAATCGAGGAAAGAGGAGGCGCCGACACTATTCACAGCGCCCCCTTTACAAATTACGGCTGTATATAATTTCACAGCCATGGTGTATTTTCCTAAAACTTCTTTTCCTTTGATTTTTGATCTTCTGAAATAATGGAATATTGTATTTTCTTCATTATGCTAGCTTAAACACTCTTTGGGACATGGGGGAGTAATTCCCTTTGATTTTCTTAATGACTAGATACTTTATACTTTCATCATGATTATTCTACTTTGATAATTTTACCTATGTGATTATTGCTCTAAGATTCTCCTTAGTTTACTTTTTGTCATCATGATTTAGAGTTTTCACAATAAGGACCGAAAGGTGATTTGCTTGAGAACTTGAAACCCTAAAATTGATTAATAGGAACTCACCGTAAGAAATTTGGTTAAATTCTTATTTCTTTATTTTGGTAGTTTGAATTGCCATGATGATAATTATGAACCTAGGATTGAGTTATTGTGTCAAACGTGGAGATCTTGCATGAAAGTGAGGATCGGAACGTTGGGGAACCATAGGTAGAACTTATGTTGAGACTCGGATGCACGAAAGTGATCCTTGAGTTTCCGCTCGAGGCGATCAACTTAGAACTCGGATGCACGAAAGTGATCCTCGAGTTCTTTGTTTGATAATTTACTTATCATTAGCTTGGGATAAATCTTGCACGAAAGCGAGGATAGGTCTCTGCAAGGTTATCTGCATGAAAGTGAGTTAATCTCTTTACAAAGTAAATTATGTCTTTATCATAATAGAACTTGATTGATGAATATCTCTATATATCTAATCATAAAAATTAAAGTGAATGAAGTCCTAGTCCCAGTTTCTCTCTGATAGTATTTTCTCCTGTGTTTTCGATCTTTACTTTACTTTTATTCGATTGCCTAGATAGGAAGAAATCAATTATTTGGTAGTTGACAACATAAGTCTCTGTGGGTTTGATATATTTCTTTATTACTTCGAGTATCCATGCACTTGCAGAGATAACAACAAGTGTGGTAACTCAACAAGTTTTTGGAGCCGTATTAGGGGGTGACAAGTCCATGTGCTCCATATAATAAGTTTTGGCTGCGACTTCAGAAATAAGTTTTATTTTCCTACTTGTTGGGGTACAACACATCTTCATCACCAGATCAAGGGGAAGAGTTCTTAATTACTTTCCTAGTGTCTCTTTGCATTATTTTTTAGATATTACATGTTGAATTCATCACTAAACATGCTGTATTCAAAGAACATGTTCGCTTAAACCTATTTTCTAGATTTGGGGAGTAGCCCGTTGATGTTTTATGGATTAAATCTATTGTTTTAAATCTTTGTCATGATTTTTATGGAGTTGATTTGATTAGAATTATGTTTATTTTGTAATTTACTCTAATCAAGTAATTTTGCGTCTAAGACGTTGTGAGAAGGACCGGGAGGTGAATTGCAATGTTGGAACTATTCTATTCAAACCTACGAATCCGATCACGAGAGTAGTTTGGATTCGTTTGAAGGATTTACATGGTTTTTCATAGAACTTAATGGTTCTATTTATGTTAATTGTCATAAGAGAAGGGAATTAATGTAAATAGATACCAGATTACGCTTCGGGAGGAGGTAATCTGTACCTTAGGAAAAAACCCTTTCAAAACTATAATTTTCTATTCAAAGATTTAATTTTATTAAATTCATAATCATCAGCGTGGTGAAACCCTAAATCCTGAATTTATCCAAATTGATTTTTACCTAAAACACTGTACTTGTTTCTTTTTATCATACTTAGAAGTTTTCAGAAACAAAAACCACAAATTTGATTCGTCTAGATATAGATCGACCGTGTAATCGGTATTTGACCGTCTGATCCTCATTGGGAATGATATCTTATTTTATTACTTTGATAAATCCGTACACTTGCGGATGCATCATGTTTTTTGGCACCGTTGCTGGGGATTAGGCAAGCCAATATTGATTTAATCGTGAGATTCATAGACTAAACATTTTATTGATTTATTTTAATTTTTGTTTTGTTTTTTATTTTAATTTTTCTTATTTTGTTTTGTTTTGCATTTTTTTTAGTTAGTTTATTTTATTTTTCTCTTTTTAGATTAACACGTTGTATGTACAGGAGAACTCAAAAATCACTTGACTACATATTTTAAGCTTTGTTTTGCATTCCTATTTTACATTTTGTATTTCTGAACTTTATTGCAAATATGATGTTTAACCAATGTCAATGGTCAAATCAGGGTATGTGCCATCGGTAATGACAAGAGAATATGGCACAGATTCATTATAATCACTTGCATCAAAGGTAAATTCCTTTACTCAACACACTAATTATTTAAGCATGCAATATTCTAAGTTGAAATATGTTATGTGTGATATTTGTGGATATCATGGGCAGTATTATACTGAATGTCAATTTGGGATTCCTTCATGCTTTAACTCATGCCCTAGTACTCACAATCAAAGTTGGGAGAACCATCAAAACTATCTTTATCAGAATGACCCAACACTTATTCCACAATCAGACTTTGGTCAATCTCAAGAAGCCATGCATGCTTGAAGATTCTATACCTACTATGAACAAACACAGTGAGGATCTTCTTAGTATAATTAATGGCACTGATAAAAATGACATAGCAGAAGAAATCCATAATAAATCTGAGAATTTTATACAGTTAGAACAATCATTAGTCATGACTCGTGATTATTTTTTCCCTTGTTCAAATTTTTATAATTTTGAAAATTCTAAATACATCATTAACCCTTCCTCAAAACTTTACCAGCCATCTAGTCCCCTCTCACATAATGTAGTGCCTTGCAACACAAATACTTGGGACATATATGAAAAAAAATTTGAACTTTTAGAGTCTTATGAGAAGAAAGGTAATGAATTTATGGATCCTCAAATCAGAAGTAGAGAGATAGATGGGGGTGAATTTGATTGTGTTATGATGGAACACCCCATTGAAGATAAAGAAATTGAGGAGAAAGATGAGGAAGAGGATCCCTATGCATATTCTCCCATCACCACCATATGAACCATCCTTTGAAGCAAATCCAACCACAGGCACCCAAAGATATTAACACATGAGATTCTTGATCACATTGATATTGAGGTAAGTGAAAAACCTAAAATAAAATTTGAAAACTTCTTGATCAATCCAAGGTATGAATTCTTTGATTTTAATTCTAGTCTTCTTCCAATTGTTGATAGAAATCTAAAGGAAGAATGCATGATTTTACTCTTGAATAAATACAGAAAAATTATTGAGTATTCTTTGCATGACTCTAACTTTTGTTTTTGTATGCATGTACTGGACACTGCGACATGGATCCACTTGTTTAACTGGATATATACTTTGGTGGGCACACTCTTGAGATGGAGGAAAAGCAGAAGACTATATGCTCTCTACTATGACACTGATTCACCAACTCCACCATGACATGAAGCTATGGCCAAGCTAATGACCTTAAACAAGCGCTTTTTGGGAGGCAACCCAAATTTCTAACTTTTACTGCTCTTAGTTTTAGTTTATAACTTTCTTTAAATTTTTAGAAATTTTGGCAGCATGATTTGATAAATTTTTATTGATAGAAAATCTTTTAATAAGTTATTTTATGTGCTGGAATTTTTGGAAAATTTTTTACATGAATAATACATGTCAAATGAGACATTCACGGGTGCAGCCGTGAATCACTCACAGAACGTGAATCTTGCGGCATCTTCTTTGTCAGTATATTAAATGTTGATTAGATTCATGAAACGTGATGGTATTTGATGTGTGGAACTTATTCATGGTGGAAAATATTGATATCTATGTTGTGATATAGTTTCTTAATTTTTTTCCGAGTCACATTCGCATGTTTTGATATAACTGCACAGGATTTCACTCATCTTTTAAAGGGAACTCTTGCAATTTTTTTCTGAAATCTATCATTCATTAATTTTAATGTTCATGTATATACAACGATTTAAGTCCAGGGTGTCCCTCTATATTTAGCTTTTCTTCAAGCTTTATAGTGTTTTGAATGTTTATGATTATTAAGGATAATCACGTTTGTTTGACCTTAATTCTGAACTTAGGAAACTTTTATAGTGTTTAATTTGATGACTTAGGGAATTTTTAAAATTTCATGTGGAATTAAATTTTTGAGTAAATTCAATTCTGGTATTGTTAAAATACATATATGCATTGTTATATATTCATGCGACGTGTGTATAGTGTTTTTGTACTTAAAATTTAATTTATCTATCTTTGCTTGATGGAAAATTTTTATGAATTGAATTTGGTGATATTTCTTTTAATTGAGATTTGCTCCAACTCCTCTAGTTGAGTAATATAAAGTCATGAGTTATATTATACCACAAGTTGGTATACTTTAAATCTGTTGCGATCAAGTATCGATAACAATTTAAATACCATGCCACTAACCGGCTTTCTCTAAAAAAAGAGAGAAGAGAGAAAAGACTCATCTACTTGGCACTGCCAAATTTGATAGTGGTACCAAAGACATGAGTTGATGTCTAAAGAAAAAAAAAAGAAAGAAAAAAAAGAGAGAGAGAGAGAAAAGGGAGAAAGATGTATGTCAAGTGGACAACTCCTCTGACCTTATGATTGAGACTATGAGTTAGATTATACTACTTTGTGGTATACTTTAAAAAATGCTATGTTGCTAACAAAAAGAGCACATGACAGTTGAAAGACCAAATTGCTTTAAAAATCTCTTATCTTTAAAATCACCAAATGACTTGAAGTAAATTTCTATCTATTGAGTAAGGAAGATTTATTAAGTCTAGAGTATTTGATGCTTAATACATGAAGGATGAATATTATGACATGAATTTTGAGTTTTATCTTTCTTGGATTGTAAACTCCTAACAATTTATTTCTTTAATGATTTTTCTTATTTGCTTGTATTCTGAAAATTGATTGCTTGAACTATGGACTAATAGTTCCATTAACGGGAGAACAAATGTGTGTTCCTTATCTTAACATTCTATATACATATCAAAGTATTGCTTGAGGACAAGCAAAGTTTCAAGTCTAGGGTATTCTGATATGTTGTATTTACACCACATTTTTACTTGTATTTTATACTATGTTTTAGGCTTAATTGCATAATTTTATGCTAATTTTGGTATTTTTTAGTTCACTTGACACAGAATCTTAACTTTTCATGGTTTTATTAAAAATGTTGGTAAAAAGGCATGAAAATGATGGATTTAACGAGTTTTAAAGCCAAAGCATGATTCCCGAGGAGATCACGAGCTTACACGTCAAATTTGGAGCGAAAATGGTGAAGATTTCGATTTTCATGGCCTTAGCCGTAATTCTGGGCTCGGCCGTAATTTTGGCGTTTGAATAGGGGCGAAATGCGACTAAGTGTGGAAATCCACAGAAACTTTCACTGGTGAAGCCATGAATCCATCACGGTTCGTGAAACATTCTGTGTACAAAGGGGTGTAGACACAAAAGCATTTACGGCCAAAGCCATAAACTCATTACGGGCCGTGAAAATGTTCGTCCTTCGTGTTGCTCACTCAATTCGTCTCCAAATTGAACCAGAATTGTACCAAACCCTCCAAAAACCTTCCTAGATGGGTTCTATACTGATTAGACTACAAAAGGAAGGATTTTGGTAGGGTTTCGGGGGCTTCTACAGATGAAAATGAACGGAGGTAGCAGCAGCGGCGAAAATCAATTTCTAGGCATAATTCTGGCGAGAGATCACGCAAAGGAGGGGATTTGACGCTTCATCTTCATTAGCAGATCAACGAGAAGAGTTCTAATTACTTTCCTAGTGTCTCATTGCATTATTTTTGAGATATTATATGTTGAATTCATCACTAAATATGCTATATTCAAAGAACATGTTTGCTTAAACCAATTTTCTGGATTTGGGGAGTAGCCGGTTGATGTTTTATGGATTAAATCTATTGTTTTAAATCTTTGTCATGATTTTTATATAGTTGATTTGATTATAATTATGTTTATTCTATAATTTACTCTGATCAAGTAATTTTACGTCTAACACATTGCGAGAAGGACTAGGAGGTGAATCGCAACGTTAGAACTATTCTAGTCAAACCTATGAATCTGATCACGGGAGTAGTTCGGATTCGTTTGAAGGATTTACATGTTTTTTCATAGAACTTAATGGGTCTATTTATGTTAATTGTCACGTGAGTAGATAATTAATGTAAATAGATACCAGATTACGCTTCGGGAGGAGGTAATCTATACCTTAGGAAAAATCCCTTTCAAATCTATAATTTTCTGTTCAAAGATTTATTTTTATTAAATTCATAATCATCAGCGTGATGATTTTTATCCAAATTGATTTTTACCCAAAACACTATACCTGTTTCTTTTTATCGTACATAGAAGTTTTCAAAAACAAAAACCAAAAATTGGATTCGTCTAGATATAGATCGACCGTGTGATCGGTACTTGACCGCCTGATCCTCATTGGGAAAGATATCTTATTTTATTACTTCGATAAATTTGTACACTTGTGTGTTGGGGTATGCCCTTAATGCTAATGTTTGAGGCCTTGGGATTCTTTCAGTATCATGTATAAACTCTTATGTTTATAAAGGCAATGGTTGTTATTCAGTTTGTTACATTGTCTGCCGCAATAAGTGTGCTTCTGAATAATGTCTCAATGCTGTTCAGCTTGGCTGACACGCTGTAATGTCCTTAGTCGAGATATCTTGGTGAACATGAGACAGCCTTGATATGATTGAGACTAATATGTGTTCTAATCTTATAGGATGCTTCGAGCATGGAATAGGATATAGACTCATGGGTACATTGGATGTACTGGACAGACCCTACTAGGATATTCAATTGCTTGTCACAATGTGAATAATCCTTGTTTGCAACAAGTGGCACATGTCCTCTGACTTGAGATCACTTGTGTTTCTAAATGATGATTGTCATTGTTTTGAGGTAGTTCAATATCATTTGAAATATAATGGTTATAGACTATCTTGGATAATGATCATGAGTCAGGTTAGGACACTAGTGATAGATATAGGATTGCCGTCTCCTTGATTGGAGTGTGATGTTCTAAAGGGGCCCCCCTGAATGAGATGATTGAGAAAGTGTATGGCCATACCCAGGTGACTATGATCATCTGATCTAATCATGCTCATCATATTGGAGTTACAAGCTTGACACGCTTGTCCAATAAGAACATCTAGTGGCAAAGGAAACATGTATGCCTCGTGAAGTGGATTCACACTTGTGCTGTGGTTTGGGTGTAGTCTTGGAAGACTCTTTCCTTCATATCGGGAGACAGTGATGTGTTGCTAGATTCCCCTCACTGATCGTGATAACGTAAGTTATCGTTACCGACATTTAAAGGAAACCCTTAGGGTCGCACAATTTGATGATATGGCTTACTTAAGTCAGATCGTGTGGACTGAATTGTTTTGGTTCAGTTTAAAGGAGTTTAAACTCTGATTGTAAGTGAGATCTGGTCTGATCATGTTTGATTGATTAGGGCTTGAGATCGGTAAGCTTCGATTGTGAGTATTGATGCTAGATCGGTGAGATCAAGAGCATCAAGAGATGAACGGTTAGATCTTGAACCATTCGGTTTGATTGGATCTGAGCCTATGCTGGTTTGATTTGGTTTTTGAACCAAATTCAATTGGACCGAATAAATAGAACCGGTTCACATAAGTGAACGCTTGGTTCAATTGGAGAAGGATTGTTTCGATGGTTCACTTGGGTGAACGCATGAAACATTGAGGAGTTACTAATTTTGGAAGTCGGTTTCCAAATTGGAAACGCTCCCACGTAGTAACGTTGCTCGCCCATTATTCTCCATTGATTCCTCTCGTGTGAAGGTCTCTCGAGGCTAGGAGGAAAACATTCGGCCAGCAAGACTTCTTCTTCGACATCTCCTACACGCGATTAGGATTCTTGAAGGTCTTTGCTAGCACAAAGGACAACAAGGAGAAAGCCATCTTCACCTTGTGTGCGTCGCCTTTGGAGAAGAAGCATTTGATTCTTTCGCTTCCAAGCCGCCTCCTTACTCATGGCCATGGTAACGCATCTCTATGCTATCGTTTTAAGTTGATCATATGAATATCACATGAGATCCTTTGAAACCCTTGCTTCCGTTGCAAATGAACTATATGCGCCACCTATTAGGGTTTCGGCCCCCCCCCTCCTTTTAGGGGACCCTTCAATTGGTATCAGAGCATGCGGTTCTATATGTGTTCATATGATTGCTTGATGTTATTGTGTGATCCATGTTTGAGCGTAAGCTTAAGATCTAAGGTTTTTACATGCTAAAGTTTATGATAGTTCATCATGCGAAAATACATATGTTTGATGTATGTTACACTTTGGCGCATGTATTGGCGCATGTTGTTGTTTTGTCAAAAACCTTCACTTGCGCGCCCCATATTAGATCTAAGCGCCTACTATAAACCCTTAGACGGGTTGATGGGGTTGAAGTCATCTTCTAGGTAAGATCCAACCAGTCTGATCAGACCATCTGACAGCCTAGATGGGTCGACCAGATGGCACCTGTGCGCAAGCACGAGGTGGCTATAGGTCGACTGCAGATAGGCGTGTAGCGAGGTCTGGTTGAGACAACCAGTGAACGCACATGAGTTAGGCCCGGGGTCACACCCGCTTGCCAGAACTCATGAAGGTTGTTCAGCCCTTTGCGCATGCATGGTTGACCATTAGGTCGACTCAAGTCAGTTAGGACTTGGTGCATGCAAGGGCAGTGGATCTGACTAGACATGATGAGTGGATCCCTATTAATGGACCGTTGTAAGGTAGTAGGGCACATAAGACAAATAAAATTGATTCCGATGGGATTTTGAAAAATTTTATTTAGTTGATGGATCACATATTGATTGGATGCCATGATGCTTGTCTATTTCATCTTATGTGGGTTGCCCTTTTAATGTGTGCTGTGCTGGGGCCTGCGAGCCTGGATTAATTATAAATTATTATTTTTGTGATCTGCACATCACATTTTAATTAATTTATTGTGTAATTGACCTGCGTGTCAATCTTGTCTAGATAGATTAAATTGTAATTTTAATCAGACAAGAGCACAGAGCACACATGGCATTGGCGCATGCAGTAGTGGCTTGACCAGGTGGGAGGTCCAGGGTTCGACTCTGGGACAGGCGCATTTACCTGGTGGGCGCACCTGAGCTGCAGTGGGCGCTTGGGCCCTGGTCTGGGCCAGATAAGATGCAAAAGACTCATGAAGAGCTCAAGTGAAGACTTAAGTTAACTTAAGGTCTTACTTAGGCTTAATGGGCGTTTACCACATAAGATCATCATGCTTTCCTTTATTGTTTAAATAATTAGAAATGCATGATTTATTTATCTTCTGCTATCACCATAGGGTTTGTATGATAGTTAAGAAGATAAAAGGACCGTTAAAATCCAACGCTAAATATCAAGCACGTAAGCCTTCTGACGCGAAACCTCACTGTTCTGACTATCGTTGGGGCCGTGTTGTACCCACTCAGTGGGCACGCCCATCTATCTTCAGACGGTGTGTGATTTCACCTGCGTGTTATAGAGAAGGGATTTATCGCTTCTCGTTGCTCAGCATAGCACGTGGTGGTCCAGGGAGTAGGTCAGGTCAGCTTGACCATGTAGGCTACATATGGGGCATATGTTAGCTATATGGAGGCAGCCATCTGTGGGATCAGAGACTGTGTTGTACCAACTCAGTTGGCACAGTCTGCTGGATTGCCTAGATGAAGGGGAATCGCACGGGTTGGCGATTGGCAGGGACTGCCTACCAGAAATTAGTGCTTGTACTCTTTGTGCATCTTATCTCGCCTGAGCGGGACGCGGAGACCAAGTATGAAATCTGGATCCCATCTCACTAAAAGAGTCTTACTCTTTCGGACTGTTTTAATGGATTTTTCAGTCAGATAAAATAGTGAGAAAAGAATCTTTCTTAAGTCCTGGATTGATTCTAAACATTGATACTGACCTTGCTGTTCTTGCATTGTTGTAGATTCCTGCAGCAACGAACACCATGAGCTTCAATGTGCGATCCCTACTGGAAAGGGAGAAGTTTGCTGGGCCAAACTTCTCAGACTGGTACGGACACCTTAAGATTGTTCTTAAGGCTGAGAGGAAACTGTATGTCCTCGAGACGGCTATACCGCCTCAACCCGCTCCGAACGCCGCAAGGGCGGTTCGGCATGCCTATGAAAAGCATGTCAATGATAGCATTGATGTCGCTTGCCTGATGCTAGCGTCTATGATGCCACAGCTGCAGCGTCAGCATGAGGATATGTCTGCTATAGAAATTATAGCAAACCTCAAGATGCTGTATGCTGCACAGGCGAGGACTGAACGCTATAATTTGACTAAGCTTTTCTTTCAGAGCAAACTGGCTGAAGGGAGTCCAGTGGGAGCTCACGTGCTCAAGATGATTGGGCACAAAGAGGCTCTAGAGAAACTGGGGCATACCATCAATCAGGAGCTTGCTGTAGACATTATTCTGCAGTCCCTCCTGGCCTCCTTCGATCCGTTCATTATTAATTTTAATATGAACAAGATCGACTGTACTCCGGCAGAGTTGCTGAATATGCTCTTGACTACAGAGGAGACTCTAAAGGGAAAGCCTTCAACCTCTGTCTTGATGTTCCCTTCCAGGAACAAGAAGAAGGGGAAGAAGGGCAAAGCCCCTGTCAAGAACTACAACAAGGCTCTGAAACAAAAGGTCAAGCGGTCGAAGGAATACAGATGTTTCCATTGTGGCCAGCTGGGTCACTATAAAAGGACTGTAAAGCGCTCCAAGGAGACAAGAAGGGAAGCATCGCTTCTGGCTCAGGTATTTTTGTGACTGAAGTCATGATATTTTCTTCTTCTATTTCATGGGTGTTGGACACTGCATGTGGAGTTCACATTTGTTCAAATGTACAGGAACTCAAGAGAAGAAGACAGGTGGGATAGCATGAGGTGGACCTACGAGTTGGAAACGGGGCACGGGTTGCTGCTGTTGCTGTAGGAGAATATAACATCTCATTGCCATCTGGACTTGTATTAGAACTGAACAATTGTTATTTTGTACCTAGCATTACCAAGAATATTATCTCTATTCCTGCTCTTGTCAGGAAAGGGTTTTCCTTTGAATGCAAGACTTCAAAGTGTTATCTTTCTCTTGATAATATTATTTATGCTACTGGGTCAATTAACAATGGGTTATTCATGTTGGACATGGAATGTTCTATACAAAATATTGATAATAAGAAAGCCAAGTATGCTGATGACAGCACCTTGCTATGGCATAGTCGTTTAGGCCATATTAACAAGAAGCGCATAAGCGGTTGCATGACCATGGACTGCTGGGATCATTCTCCTATGAGGAGATTGATAAATGCAAAGCTTATTTATTGGGCAAAATGATGAAGTCTCCTTTTCCTAACAAAGGTCAAAGGGCTTCAGGTTTACTTGACCTTATACACAGTAATGTGTGTGGGCCATTTAGTAAACATGCCAGAGGTGGCTACTCATACTTCATTACCTTTACTGATGATTTCAGTAGATATGGGTATGTCTATCTAATGAGACATAAGAGTGAATCTTTTGACAAGTTCAAAGAGTTCAAAAATGAAGTACAAAATCAGCTAGGCCGAAATATCAAGGCACTTCGCTCAGATCGAGGTGGAGAATACCTAAGTTGAGAATTTACTGACTATCTGAAGGAGTGTGGGATTATCTCACAGCTCACTCCACCAGGAACACCGCAATGGAATGGTGTGTCCGAGAGGAGGAACAGAACCTTACTGGATATGGTTCGTTCTATGATGAGTCAGGCTACTCTACCTTACTCCTTTTGGGGATTTGCGCTGGAAACAGCTGCAAAGGTACTAAACCGAGTGCCATCCAAGGCAGTTTCAAAGACTCCATATGAGTTATGGTATGGGAAACAGCCGAGCTTGACATTTATTAAGATCTAGGGTTGCGAGGCTTATGTCAAAAAGCTCGTCTCTGGGAAACTAGAGAGCAGATCTGAGAAATTCATCTTTGTCGGTTACCCTAAGGAAACTAAGGGTTATTATTTCTACGATCCCAAAGAGAACAAAGTATTTGTTGCTCGGATGGCTATTTTTCTTGAGAAGGAGTTTCTTCTGCAAGAAGCCAGTGGGAGAGAAATAAAACTGGATGAGAATCCAGAGGAAGGACAAAGTAGTCAAGCACAGTTGGATGAGCCTGAGCCAGTAGAACAGGTTATTGAACAACCTGAGGCTCAGATATCACGGGAACCGCGTAGATCGGGAAGGATCCGTCGACAGCCTAAGCGCTATGACGGAGTCTATATCATTGATCATGATGAACCCCTCACTTATGCGGATGCGGTCAGTGGACCGGAGTCAGCTAGATGGCTTGAAGCTATGCGAGCCGAGATGGACTCCATGTCAGATAATCAAGTCTGGGATTTGGTTGATCCGCCTCCGGGAGTAATCCCTATAGGCTGTAAATGGATCTTCAAGAAGAAGATTGACATGGATGGTAACGTAGTTACCTATAAAGGCAGGCTAGTTGCGAAAGGTTTCAAGCAAATCTACGGGGTAGATTATGATGAAACTTTCTCTCCTGTAGCCATGTTCAAGTCAATTCGGATTATTCTTGCGATAGCAGCATATTACGATTATGAGATCTGGCAAATGGATGTGAAGACCGCTTTCCTTAATGGAAAACTGGATGAGGATGTGTATATGACACAACCTGAAGGTTTCACTAATCCATCAGATCGTCATAAAATATGCAAGTTAAAGAAGTCCATTTATGGACTTAAGCAAGCATCTAGAAGCTGGAATATTCATTTTGATGAATCAATATGTGAATTTGGTTTCATCAAGAATGAAGACGACCCGTGTGTATATAAGAGGTTTAGTGGGAGCGTGATTACTTTCCTAGTCCTCTACGTCGATGATATATTAATCATTGGAAATGATATTCCTGAACTGCATGCTGTTAAAGCATGGTTAAGAAAATGTTTCCAGATGAAAGATCTAGGAGAAGCAGCCTATGTATTAGGTGTGAAGATCTACAGAGATAGATCTAAGAGGCTTCTCGGGCTGTGCCAAAGTACTTACATCGATAAAGTCCTGGAGAGATTCCATTTAGAGAATTCTAAAAGAGGATATCTTCCAGTCAGACATGGTCTGAATCTTTCAAAGAGTCAGTGTCCACAAACAAAGACTGAGAAAGATGAAATGGACAATACGCCTTATGCTTCGGCTATTGGGTTAAGCGTGACCAGTCGATTCCAAAGTAATCCAGGTCAGGCGCACTGGATTGCGGTCAAGAACATTTTGAAATATCTTCGGAGGACCAAAGATATGTTCTTGATATATGGAGGTCAGGAAGAACTCAGTATTGAAGGATATACTGACGCTTCATTCCAATCTGACCAGGATGATTTCCGATCGCAATCAGGCTATGTTTTTAGCTTGAATGGAGGAGCTGTGGTATGGAAAAGTTTCAAACAGTCTATCGTTGCTGATTCCACAACAGAAGCCGAGTATGTTGCAGCCTCGGAAGCATCTAAGGAGGCAGTGTGGATTCGCAAGTTCGTTCAGGAACTTGGTGTTGTTCCTTCGAGTGCAGATCCTTTGGTTATCTTCTGTGATAACACTGGAGCAATCGCACAAGCAAAGGAACTACGGTCGCACCAGAAGTCCAAGCACATACAGAGACGGTTTCACTTGATCCGGGAGATCATTGATCGTGGTGAGATCAAAATCTGCAAGGTTCATACAGATGACAATCTGGCTGACCCGCTTACCAAGCCTATGGCGCAGTAGAAGCATGAGAAGCACTGTAATAACATGGGTTTGAGATTTCTCAACCATTAGATTAAGTGCAAGTGGGAGATTGTTGGGGTATGCCCTTAAGGCTAATGTTTGAGGCCTTGGGATTCTTTCAGTATCATGTATAAACTCTTATGTTTATAAAGGCAATGGTTGTTATTCAGTTTGTTACATTGTCTGCCGCAATAAGTGTGCTTCTGAATAATGTCTCAATGCTGTTCAGCTTGGCTGACATGCTGTAATGTCCTTAGTCGAGATATCTTGGTGAACATGAGACAGCCTTGATATGATTGAGACTAATATGTGTTCTAATCTTATAGGATGCTTCGAGCATGGAATAAGATGTAGACTCATGGGTACATTGGATGTACTGGACAGACCCTACTAGGATATTCAATTGCTTGTCACAATGTGAATAATCCTTGTTTGCAACAAGTGGCACATGTCCTCTGACTTGAGATCACTTGTGTTTCTAAATGATGATTGTCATTATTTTGAGGTAGTTCAATATCATTTGAAATATAATGGTTATAGACTATCTTGGATAATGATCATGAGTCAGGTTAGGACACTAGTGATAGATATAGGATTGCCGTCTCCTTGATTGGAGTGTGATGTTCTAAAGGGGCCCCCCTGAATGAGATGATTGAGAAAGTGTATGGCCATACCCAGGTGACTATGATCATCTGATCTAATCATGCTCATCATATTGGAGTTACAAGCTTGACACGCTTGTCCAATAAGAACATCCAGTGGCAAAGGAAACATGTATGCCTCGTGAAGTGGATTCACACTTGTGCTGTGGTTTGGGTGTAGTCTTGGAAGACTCTTTCCTTCATATCGGGAGACAGTGATGTGTTGCTAGATACCCCTCACTGATCGTGATAACGTAAGTTATCGTTACCGACATTTAAAGGAAACCCTTAGGGTCGCACAATTTGATGATATGGCTTACTTAAGTCAGATCGTGTGGACTGAATTGTTTTGGTTCAGTTTAAAGGAGTTTAAACTCTGATTGTAAGTGAGATCTGGTCTGATCATGTTTGATTGATTAGGGCTTGAGATCGGTAAGCTTTGATCGAGAGTATTGATGCTAGATCGGTGAGATCAAGAGCATCAAGAGATGAACGGTTAGATCTTGAACCATTTGGTTTGATTGGATCTGAGCCTATGCTGGTTTGATTTGGTTTTTGAACCAAATTCAATTGGACCGAATAAATAGAACCGGTTCACATAAGTGAACGCTTGGTTCAATTGGAGAAGGATTGTTTCGATGGTTCACTTGGGTGAACGCATGAAACATTGAGGAGTTACTAATTTTGGAAGTCGGTTTCCAAATTGGAAACGCTCCCACGTAGTAACGTTGCTCGCCCATTATTCTCCATTGATTCCTCTCGTGTGAAGGTCTCTCGAGGCTAGGAGGAAAACATTCGGCCAGCAAGACTTCTTCTTCGACATCTCCTACACGCGATTAGGATTCTTGAAGGTCTTTGCTAGCACAAAGGACAACAAGGAGAAAGCCATCTTCACCTTGTGTGCGTCGCCTTTGGAGAAGAAGCATTTGATTCTTTCTCTTCCAAGCTGCCTCCTTACTCATGGCCATGGTAACGCATCTCTATGCTATCGTTTTAAGTTGATCATATGAATATCACATGAGATCCTTTGAAACCCTTGCTTCCGTTGCAAATGAACTATATGCGCCACCTATTAGGGTTTCGGCCCCCCCCCCCTCCTTTTAGGGGACCCTTCATTGTGGACGTATCATATCCATACACGGCCATGCACGCTTCTATTATAATAGAGCGCCGCGTACACACCCGCATTCACACCCGTGTAGGAAACCCTAGCCGCGCCGCCGCCGTTCCGATTTGCCACCTCCGGTGACCCTCCACGTCTTCTCCAACCACTAGCGACTCTTCCCCTCTAGTTTCCACCACCGAATCGTGCTTCCCGATGCCGATTCGCCGCTTCCACGAGTTCCACTGCCGGCCTTATCTCTTCATTGCCGACGCCTCCAACGACTCACCTACGCCCTCTGGTATCTTCCCATCAGCCTTCTACGTCGCCATCCTGTCTAGACCCAAACAAGTCACCTCCAAGCATCGCACGTCTTCTTCTAGTGCCGCCGCATAATAGCAGCCAGTGCCTGTGATGACACCGAAATATGTAGTATATTTTGCATCATTTTAGATACCTTTTCATGCTAAATCGAGGATCTTTTTACTTGTTTTTATGCTAAATCCATCAAATGTTGCAAAGTCTACTTCTATTTTGGTTTTTCATATTTTTCAAGTAAAAAGGCACTATTTTAGGCGTTTTCAAGCAAAATCAAATACATGGAAGAGTTCTCATCAACAAGAAGAAGTCACCCAAGAAATTTCACGTAAATCAGAGCAAGCCGGCAAATTACGGTAGTGCCGTAATCTATTTTACGGTATCGTAATTCCACATGGTACCGTAAAATCTGAACACTGCCGTAATTTGTAAAGTTTTCCAAACAGAAAGATTTCCTGATTTTACGGTACCGTAAGCAATATTACGGTACCGTATTTTCGAGCCTTTTCAAAACAGAAAGTTGCCCAGAAATTACGGCATCCGCCGTAAAGAATTACACGGGCCGTATTTTCCCGACGAATCCAACTAGAGAGCTCAACTGATATTACGGCACGGGCCGTAAACTATTTTACGGGCCATATTTTCTGAGACAACATTGGTACAGATGACTCAAGAGATTTTATGGCACCAGCTGTAAACAATTACACTGCCGTAAAACCCGTTTTGAACGCGACGCCCGGTCAGTTTCCACGCCCGATTTTTGTGGAGATTCTTACGGGCGATCTAGGGCTTAATATTCGAAGCCGTAAGAAGCAAAGAGAGAGCTTTGGACGAGAGGATTACAGAGAGACCAAAAGACCTAAATTTCGTGCACTGTCGAAGGAGAAATCTCGATCCACGCCGCCGCCGAGGGTTCCGCCGCCGCGCTCGATCCAGATGATCTCCGGCCGTGATCTTTCTACCGAAGCTGTGCCTGGTGAAGGAGAGGACATGCCAAAAGTTTCAGATCAAAAGGAGACGAATTGGAGGAGAAATCAGAGAAAGAAGAATCGCCACCGATTTCTTCGCAAATTACGGCTGTGAAATACTTCACAGCCGTGTTGTATTTTCTGAGAACTCTTTCTTTTGTTGAATCTCAATTTTCTGAAATTATGGAATTCTGTAATCTCTTCACCATGCTAGCTTAAACTATTTTTGGGACGTGGGGAAGTAGTTCACTTGACTTTCAATGATTAGATAACTTCTTTTTTTTCAATATTTCGTTGAGTTTGATCTTAACATGATGATTTTGCTCATGCGTTAACTGTGCTTAGAATCTCTTTAAGTTCATGTTATTAATTAAGTTCTTAGAATTTTTGCTTGAGACCGAAAGGTGATTGCTTGAGAATTTGGAACCCTAGAACTGCATGTTAGGATCCCTTCCTTAGGTTAGATCCATCTTGATCTTTTCTAGTAAGATAATTGCCATAATTATAACATGAATATTTTGATCGAGTCTATTTGTCAAACGTGGAGATCTTGTGCGAAAGAAAAGATCGGAATGTTGGAGACCCTTGAGCAAAACTAGTTGCGAGACTCAGATGCACTAAAGTGATCCTTGAGACTCCACTAGAGATTCCTAGAACTCGGATGCACGAAAGTGATCCTTGAGTTCATCGTTTGATAATATCTTCATCATGATAAAATTGAATCAACGAAATCCTTATACATATCTAGTCATAAAAGTTTAAGTGAATGAAACCCTAGTCCCAGCTTTTCTCTCTGATAATCCCGCTCTTAGTTCCGATTGCTATTTTCACGATCTCGATTTGTCTAGATAGTAAGAAATCGACTATTTAGTATTCAACAACGTAGGTCCCTGTGGATTCGATACTTTTTTTTATTACTTCGTATGCCCGTACACTTGCGGTTTAACATCAAGGTTTGGTGCCGTTACCAAGGATTAGTCCAAGGTACACGCATGCCAAACTTGTAGTGTTTCCATCCCGGGCTAACAAGTTTTTGGCGCCGTTGCCGGGGAACTTAGTTTTGTTGATATTTAAGTCGTTGAGATTATTGCTAGATTAGGTTTTTATTTACTATCTTTTTTTTATTTACTGCTTGTTTTCTGTTTCTTTAAATCACTTGATCTGTTTACTTTGCATGCGTAGGAGCCTTAGGTCAGGACCACTTGTACCATTAGATCCTGAAATCAACAAAACATTGAGAGTGCACAGAAAGTTAAAACTGGAAGAAGAACTGCAAGAACAATCCCAACTGGAGTTAGAAGAAGAGATATTTTAGATGGGAGACAATCAGAACCATCAAAGAACACTTAGGGACTATGCAGCCCCTAATCATCATGAAATTTGTTCTAGTATTGCTAGGCCAGCAATTGAGGCCAACAATTTCGAGATTAAGCCTGGACTTATTGCAATGTTTCAACAAGAGCAATTTGGAGGATCTCCACTAGAGGATCCCAACAAACACTTGGCCTTATTTCTTGATCTATGCGATACTGTTAAGATGAATGGTGTTTCTAATGACGCATTTAGACTAAGACTTTTTCCCTTTTCTCTCAGGGACCGGGCAAAGACATGGCTTAATTCACACCCAGCCGGTACCTTCACCACTTGGAATCAGCTATCCAACTCCTTCCTGAACAAATACTTTCCCCCAAGCAAAACACTGCAGATGAGAAACCAAATTACAAGCTTTCAACAGAGAAGTGGGGAGTCGCTCAGTGAAGCCTGGGAGAGATTCAAAGAACTGCAGCGGAAGTGTCCTCACCATGGATTAGAACTTCAAACTTTAATGCAAACTTTTTATATTACCTTATCTGATCAAACTAAAATGATTGTGGATGCTACTGCAGGAGGAGCTCTAATGAGCAAAACACCAGATGAAGCCTTCAGACTGATAGAGGAGATGGCATTGAACCACAATCAATGGACTACAGAAAGAGGAGTACTTTACAACCCTTCTCAAGGTAAGGGTGAAAATGAAGGATTCCGATCCTTAGAAGAGAAGGTAAACTTTTTGTGCAATAAGTTAAATTCTATGCAAACTGCTTCTGTTTCTGCTGTTACTTGTGAAAATTGTGGCCATGATAATCATACTGCTGAATATTGTAGAACTGTTGATCAGGGTAGTGAGCATGTGAATGTCATAGGGAATTACAATCAAAGTAGACCTAATGACCTCTATTCTAATACATATAACCCTGGATGGAGGAATCACCCCAATCTTTCATGGAAAAACAATAACAATGTAGGGGGGAACACTGAAAACAAAGGATTCCAAAGGCAAAATCCCAACCAAAATCTGAATCAAAACAATGATCAATTTTCTGAGATAAAATCCATGTTTGAAAAGTTAATGACCAGTCAAAATCAGTTTGAGTTGAAACAAGATAGAAAAATTGAAGAGTTTATGTCTGATCAAAAACAAATCCTGTCAAATCAAAATAGACAAATTGAGGAGTTTAAGCAAAGTGTTCATCAAATTAACTCTAGACTGGATAGAGTAGAAGCCCACAACAAAATCCTTGAAAACCAAATTGCACAACATGCTAGTGTACCTTACAGACCACCAGGGAAATTGCCTGCAAAACCTGAGATAAACCCTAGGGAGCACTGTAATTCCATTATGACTAGAAGTGGGAAACAACTAGGAGAACCTAGAGGGAGGTCTGAAAACATTGCAAAAAGGATTGTTGATAATGAAGAAGAGTTAGAGTTAGGAGAATCCTCCTCACATAAGAAACCCCAAACTTGTTCATCACCTCAAAAGGGTGATGAACCAAAAGGGGAAGAATCATGTGAGAAAGACAATCTTAACCCTAATTTGCCTTCTCCTTACCAAACACCTATACCTTTTCCTCAAAGGTTGATTCAACATAAACTAGACAAAAAGTTTGGCAAATTTCTTGAAATCCTGAAAAAGCTTTATGTTAACATTCCATTTACTGAAGCTATTACTGAAAAGCCATCTTATGCCAAATTTTTAAAAGAAATTTTGTCTAATAAAAGAAAATTGGATGATTATGGTACTTGTATGGTCACTCTAATAGAAGATTGTAGTGCGGTCATTTAAAATAAATTGCCACCTAAATTGAAGGATCCAGGTAGCTTTTCTGTACCTTGCTCAATTGGTACCCTATCTTTTGACCGAGCCTTATGTGACATGGTGCAAGTGTGAGTCTGATGCCTCTCTCTACTTACAAGAAAGTAAATCTTGGGGAGCTAAAGCCTACATCAATATCTTTACAGCTCGCGGACTCATCGGTGAAGTATCCTGTAGGTATATTAGAAAATGTTCCTATGCAGATAGGTAAGTTTTTCATACCTGCAGATTTTGTAGTGTTAGACATGGAGGTAAATTCTAGAAATCCTATCATTCTTGGAAGACCACTTTTGGCCACGGCTAAGGCTAACATTGATGTGAATCAAGGAAAGATTACCTTTGACATATGTGATAACAAGATTGAATTTAATCTTAATGATCCAACAAACAAACTTTCGTACTCAGGATCTTGTTGTAGTATTAAAATATTTAATGATGAAATCTATGATGTTTCAAGTTTGTTTGATGAAACACCAAATAATGAATCTAACAATCTTTTTGAGGATATTGATGAGAAATTGCAGAAGAAGAGAAAGCCAAAGAGGAAGAGAAGAAGAGAAAGCTCTAGGATGATTGAGAAAATAGAAAGAATTCTGAGCATATTTGGATACTGTTTCAAGATCGAGCCTTATGTTGTAAGATCAGAGTTGAGGTCCAGGAATTCACGATCAAACCTGAGTGTTAAAGGGTCAAGCTAATGACCTTTAAATTAGCGCTTCTTGGGAGGCAACCCAAGCTTTCTAACCCTTTGTTTTCTTTAACTTAATTTTTGCTTAGGACTAATTTTTATTTTATCTTTGTAGGTTTTTCGTGATTTGGAGCAAAATATGGCACCTACCGTAAAGGATTTCACGGTACCGTATTTCTGATCCAAAATCAACCCGAGAGTTCTTTCATTTTTACGGCACTACGGTAAGGTAGTTTACGTGCCATATTTTCTGAAATTTTAATTTTTTTGATTTTCTGAATATTCAATTTTTTTCAAAAAAAAAACTTTACTATTTGAATTTTACGGCGGTACCGTAAAGCACATTGTTGTACCATATTTTTGATGTCATTTCGAACAGAACGTAGTCGAGATTTTACGGCGGTACCGTAAACTATTTTACGGTACCGTATTTCCGCGTCGTTTTTGGGCAGAAGGTTCTCGATATTTTACGACACCTACCGTAAACAATTTTACGGTGCCGTAATTAGGTATCTGTTCGAACAGAAAGCTGTCTCGATTTTACGGCACCGGCCGTAAGGTATTTCACTGCCGTAAAACGCTTTCTGACACGCGAGTCTGTGCCGTATTTAGGGTTTTGACCGGACCGTTTTTAAGGTTTTTACCCTCGATCTCGCTCGTTCTTACGCCGATTTTGGATTTTCGACTTTCTCCGGCATCCTCAAGACGCGGGCGACCACTTTCGTTCAACTTTCACCGTCGATTAGGTAACCGATTCTCCGATTTTTACGTTTTAGCGAGTTTTGACAAATTTTCGCCCCTTTCTCTCATTCTTGCTCGATTCTCAACCGTTTGAAGCGATTTTTGTTTCTATACACTCGTTAGGGGATAGGCTTTCGATTTCTTGCTGTTAGAAAAGAATTTGGTTAGATTTCATGACTGATTTGAGCTAAAACACGATAAATGCGTTTGAACCTACTGTTCACTCATAGTTCGGTTGATTTTTGAAGTTGAGCCGAGTTTTGAGTTGATTTTCACTTTCTACTTGCTTAATTAGTGATGAAGAACTTATGATTCACACATACCATATCAGAATGAAGTCTAGATTGCATGCCCCGTTTTTATATTTTAGAACACATGGATAAGTTGCAATTGAACTGCATTATTGTTTGTTGCCATTAAAATTTGAGTTTGCAGCTTGATTGCCAACATGCCAAGAACAAAATCCATTTGCCCAAGAGAACCAAAGAGAAGAAAAGAAAAAGGGAAAGCCCCTAGTAGATCATCTCAATCCCAAAATCCATATGGGATCACATTTAGGAATGAGATGCAAGAAGCAAGATATAACAAACTGCTGGAATTGAGAATTGTAAACACAAAATATGCTGATCAAAGAACTCTTGAAGCCTTAAGGCTTTATGAAGATATTCTTTGGATGTTTGAGAGGATAGAAGCCAACCAGTTTTTCCAGACACATCCACCGACATACTTGCCACTTGTTTTAGAGTTTCTGAGCAGCCTGATTGTGGAATTAAAGGAACACTCCCATGGCCCAGCTAAGGGAAAGATTACTTTCAGATTGGAAAATGAAGAGAGAGAGCTTACATGGAGGTCGCCTCAACACTGCCTTCCACTTTGCCAAGCAACTACAGAAAGTTTCTAGGGCGCCGAAGGGTGCCATCGCTCTCGGGGTACTCCTCACCCCACTTGCTCTTGCGGTTGGGATCTAGCCCTATCAGATGGAGCAAGCCCGTGTGAACTTCCACCTTGTCCTTGACTCTTGCATCTCGATACGAATGGTAGTCAAGTAAGGAGAACTCTACAGTCTGCTCTTCCCCGGAAGCGATGTGAAGTTACCACTACCGAATCCTGCACGCACTATAGTTCGTGAGTAGCGGAACTAGAGAGTGGAAGCAGTTGAAGATCATGATGTCCCCCTTGACACTACTCCACCACCCCCTTCAGAGCGACCTACCACTCAGCTTGACCGCATGGTGGCGATGATCAGATTTGTCTGGGACGCCCAGCAAGAAACTCACCTTACCGTTGATGATGGGCTTAATTGGCTTCGCAACCTTGAGGCTGAAGTAGGATGCCAAGGATGGGTCCAATATTCCATCATGGAGTCTATTCATGACCTTCAGTAGCGACTGCGTCGGTGCTGGGGATGAGCACTTTGCTTTCACCATCACTTGGTTAGCTATTCTTTTTCCAGTAGCTTTAGTTGTTTATTTTCTTTCATCAGCTTTTGTTAGTCTTCTTTTATCATATTGTCATTTCACCTTATGTTTGTTTTTACCACTCTATTAGTTTCAACATCTTAGGTGTCTTGCCCACCCCTGCTCTATGCTTTTTTTCATGAAATATTAGTTATATCCACTTCTTGTTTTGTCTCTAGAATTGCGTTGCTCCATGAATACTAACATGAATTGGATGGGAATCTTGAATGTTTTTATAAGTCTTTACGGGTTGTGGTTTACTCATGTGATTCTTGGGTTTAGTGCAGTTGAATGATGTAATTAACTCAATTCATTATTTTTATAATCCTAAAAAGTGTGTTTGTTATTTTACCTTAACTTTGACATATATCTCACGTATACTGATTGATTGCATCTTGCTTGATAAATCCATACTTATTTGTACATCTTATCATAGGGATCAGAAATATTAATAGTGGTACCGAAGTGTACTTGTACATTGCACATTGTACTCCCAGTTGGCACTGTTCATAGCATTAAAATAGCAAAAGGGATAGTGGTAACTAAGTTCATTGTCTATCAGGCTTGGCACTATCCCCAGCGTTCAAAATAACAGTAGTGGTACCGAAGCCAGGATGTTCTCAGTCCTCTAGCTTGGCACTGTTATCTTAAAAAAAAAAAAATGGCACCACATAGAGACTATGTGGTACCGATGCTATTTTCCTATGACTTGATGTACAATTATCTGCTTTGCGAATGCTTGATCAATTATATCATTTATGTGAGATGTTCTGTAAAGGTTTTTAGTACTGTCAACTTTGCATACTCTAATGAATTATACTAGTAATATTTCACTTAATTTGATTTCGATACTACATTATAACTTGAGGCTTGTTGTGATTAAACTGTAACCTTGTTAGACTTATTTAATTTATTTGAAATTTCCCATTTCATCTCATCACTATGTTCTAGACAATTCAATTGTTGAGGACAAGCAAAACTTTAAGTCTGATGTATTTTGATGACATGCATATATATTATATATTGTGACTTAATTTTATTATTGTTTTGGAGCAAAATACATGCTTTGTCTCATTTATTTGCCAATATGATTTATATTATTCATAATCTTCACTTTTCCTTGGTTTCATTGAAATATAGGAATTTCGGCCACAAATTGGTGGAATTTGGGAGATCTGAAGGTATGGGATGATTCTCCGTGATGAGATGAAGCTACATATCAAATTTCAGCTCAAACGGAGTTCTTCACGCTCATCATTAGTATGGCCATGCATCCGTGCATGGCCGTGTATGAACCTGCATTCCCAGACTGCGCCGATTCGTTCACAGGCACACCCATGCATCCATGCACGGCTGTGAAATGGTCGGCCGACTTTTCCAGAATTCGACAACACATTCACGGGCATGCCCGTGAACCCATACATGGCCGTGAAGAGTAATTTATCCAGAATCAAAAGTTTACCGAACCATTCAAGAGCATGGCCGTGCACCGATACACGGCCGTGAACGGTTCCACCCAGTTTCAACAAGTATTCGGTTTTTCACCCATATCTTACTATTTTTAGAGCAAAATTTGTTGAAATTTGGTGGAGACCTTCCCAACTAGGCAACTGACAATTTGGGACTGGAATCATGGGATTTGGTGTAGCGGTTGTGAAAAATGGACTAAAGAGGTGACAACTAGGGTTTTGGGGCAATTTTCTTGACGGCGAGACTATTTGGGCTCGATTTCTCTTCCGTTTTGACGTTGAGGATCTTGCTCTACCCGCTCCCATCAAGGTTCTACCTTTTCCCCTAGTTTGATTCGATTTATGTGAGAGATTTTATGCGTTTAACGATGTATATTGTAGCGTAAGCCTATTTTCATGGTTTAGGTGTAGCCCTGTGTAAGAATGTTGTTTTTTAATGTTTGATCTACACTTTATCTAAATTTATGTTTGTTCTTATTCATGTCTAGGAAGTTTTAATCCATGATTATGTACTGGCTATACATATTTGTGTTTTAGATGTTGTGGGAAGGACCGAGAGATGAACTACAACGTCAGATCCCCTTAGATTGGACAGGTGATTTCGGCCACAAGAGTTGTCGAAATCACCCGAGGAACCCTAATTCTTCATAGAACACATTGGGTCTAGTTAGCGCGGTAAGCCACGAGAGTAGGAGACTTGGGTTAAGTCAGATACCAGACCGTGTCCTAAGAGGGAGCGCATCTATACCTTAGGAAGGATTACCTTAGGAACATAGGTAAAACATGTTTAAAATATCAACATTATCTTTCTTTCATGCCTTAGTGTGGTGAAACCCAAAACCCTGATTTTCTCTCAACATCTTTACATCCTGCTTGTTCCTTGTTTTGCTTTTCACTAGCATTAGTTTTCATTCTTGCATTAGGAATTTAGTGACACTCCTACACTTAGTTGATTACCTAGCTATTAGTTAACTAATCAATTAGTACTTGACCCCTAGTCTTCATGGGATTGATACTTTTTATTACGCGATAGACCGTGCACTTGCAGTACGAATCTACCAACCCTCCATCGCTAATAACAAATTGTGGTCTCCCAAATCGTGGAAAGATGATCTTCTTGAACAATTTTACAACAACCCTAAAATCATTAGTAAGAGAAGCAAGAGCCTTGATTCACTTAGGAACATGATCTACGGCCACAAGTATAAATTTGTTACCTCCAGATGATGGGAATGGTCCCATGAAATCTATCCCCCAAACATTTAATATCTCATCCTCAAGAATACAAGTCAGTGGCATTTCATTTCTTCTATTAATGTTCCCTGTCTTTTGACATCTATCACATGACAATATGAAATTCCTAGCATCCTTAAAAATTGAGGGTCAATAAAATCTAGATTGCAAAATCATGAAAGCAGTCTTCTGAGTACTAGCATGTCCTTTATATGAAGATCCATGACATTGAAAAAGAATGTCAATAATTTCTTCCTCAGGTACACATCTCCTAAAAATCCCATCTACACATCTTCTGAATACATAAGGCTCATCCCAAAAATAGTTATTTACCTCGACTAAGAATCTCTTCCTTCCTTGATAACTCAAATCAAAAAGAAAAATATTAGCAACCAAGTAATTCACTATATCAGCATACCATGGAGCCTTGATCTATTCAAGGGCTAACTCCACTCTGGTGGCTAAATGATGGGCGCTAAAGTCAGAGCCTTCTTCAACTCCTGGAAAGCAGACAAACAACTTTCATCAAAAGAAAATTTAACATATTTACAAAGTAAATTTGTGATTATTCTAGCAAGTTTAGAGAAATCCTTAATAAATCGTCGGTAGAATCCTATATGTCCAAAGAAACTCATGATCTCCTTGACTATAGTGGGCGGCTCCAATTTCCTAAACACCTCAACTTTGGCTTTGTCAACCTCTATCTCTCTTTTTGAAATTAAGTGCCCCAAAACTATCCCCTGCCTAACCATGAAATGACACTTTTTCTAGTTAAGCACAAGATTAGTTTCTTCACACTTTTGCAAAACTTGAGATAAGTTAGCCAAACAATTATCGAAAGAAAAACTATATACAAAAAAGTCATCCATAAAAACATCTATAAAATCCTCAATAAAGTCTGAAAAGATAGCCATCATACACCTCTGAAAAGTAGCAGGTGCATTATATAAACCAAAAGACATTCTCCTATATGCCAAAGTACCATAAGGGCAAGTGAAAGTAGTTTTATCTTGGGTATCGAGATGGATAGGAATTTGAAAAAAATCCTGAATAACCATCTAAGAAATAGAAGTAAGAGTGAGTAGCAAACCTCTCAACCATTTGATCAATAAAAGGTAAAGAGAAGTGGTCTTTCCTAGTGGATGCGTTCAATTTCCTATAATCTATACACATGCGCCAACTAGTTACTATCATAACAGGAATCAATTCATTATCTTTGTTCTTCATCACAGTTACACCGCCTTTCTTAGGAACACAATGAACAGAACTTACCCATATACTGTCGAAGATAGGATAAATAATACCTGCATCAAGTAATTTCATAACCTCTTTCTTGACAATTTCCTTCATATAGGGGCCAAGTCTCCTTTGAAAATCAACATGTGGTTTGTGTTCCTCTTCCATAAGAATTATGTGCATACAAAAAGAGGGGTTAATCCCTTTCAAGTCATCAATAGAGTACCCAATTACCTTCCTATGAACCCTCAACTTTTTTAGAAGAAAATCTATCTCCCTTTTTTTAAGCTGTGCATCAAGAATAATAGGGTAAGTAGAATTAGGTCCAAGGAATTCATAGCGAAGATTATTAGGTAAAGATTTCAATTCCACTTTTGGGACTTTTTCTTCCTTATTCTCTTGATCATCACAAATAGTGTAGTCTAACAAATCATGAATCTCATAACTTGAGTCAGAACTAGAATCAAGATCATAATCATCTTCTAAGACAGAATCAAAATCATAAGGTTTATCAAATAAATCATTAAGATCATAAACCTGGTCATCTACAGCAAGAATACTACAACACGATCTAGCATAAGATGGCTTTTTCATGGATTCATTCAAATCAAACTCAATTTTGTTATCACTAATGTTAAGAGTGTGCTATCATTCTTTACATCAATAATAGCTCCTGCTGTGGCTAAGAACGATCTACCAAGTATGAAAGGAATTTTTGCATCTTCCTCCATCTCTAAAACTACAAAATATACTAGAACAAAATACTTACCAACCTAGATCAGAACATCCTCAAGAATCCCAATAGGATACTTAACTAAATAATCAGCAAGCTACAAAGATATAGAAGTTGGTTTGGGCTCTCCCATGTCCAGTTTCCTGCAAACAGATAATGACATTAAGCTTACACTAGCACCCAAATCACATAAGGCTCAGTGAAAAGCCATACTCCCAATTAAACAAGGAATAGAGAAACTACCTGGATCCTTTAATTTTGGTTGGTAGTTTATTTTGAATGATAGCACTACACTCCTCAGTTAGTGCCACAGTGCCATAGTTCTCTATTTTTCTTTTATTTGACAAAATCTCTTTGAAGAATTTAGCATAAGTGGGCATTTGAGACAAAGCATTAGTAAATGGAATATTAATGTAAAGCTTTTTCAAAACATACAAAAACTTCCCAAATTTCTTATCTAACTTAGCTTGAACAAGTCTCTGAGGAAAGGGTATAGGAGGCCTATATGGTGCTGGTGAACTAGGTCTAGTAATATCAGGCTGACATGGCTCATCACCTTTAGGTTCATCACCTCTAAGAGGTGGCGAACTAGTATGGGACTGCTCATGTACAGGTGGTGTTTCTAAGACAGGTTCACTACTATGTTCAATATCAGGTTCTTCTTCAATATCATCCTCAAATCTACCTCTAGGTTCATCCAATTGTTTCCCACTTCTAGTAGTTATGGCATTACAATGTTCCCTAGGGTTTGGTTCAGGTTTAGTAGGCAATTTCCCTAGGGGTCTATAAGAAGTGCTAGCTTGTTGTGCTATTTGATTCGCTAGAATTTTATTGTGTACTGTTAAAGATCCAACTTGAGAAGTAAGCTGATTAATTGTATCCATAATTTTCTCAAATTTCTAATTTTGGTTAGATATTAATTGATTTTTACTTGTCATGAACTTTTCAAGCATGGATTCTAAACTAGAGTTCTAGGGCTGATTTTGATTTTGTTGACTCTGTTGGTATCCTATATTCTCAACTTGTCCTCTTGCATTATTGTTGTTTTTCCAAGATAAATTTGGATGATTCCTCTATCCAGGGTTATATGTATTAGAGTAGGGATCATTATTTTTTCTACTCTGATTGTATCCCCCTATAGCATATAATTGTTCTACACCCTGATCGGAAATCACTTTACACTCCTCAAAATAATGTCCTTGGTTGCTAGAAATCTCACAAATAGTAGAAGATGAAACTACAGCAGTTTGCATTTGAAAAGAATCGAATCTATTACACAAAGAGTCTACCTTTTCAGCCAAGGTACGCCAACCATCATTCTCATTCTTATCATGTGGAGGACGATATATCACTCCTCTTTCAGTGGTCCACTGGTTATGGTTTAGCACCATCTCCTCAAATATGGTAAAAGCATCGTCAATGGTTTTGTTCATAAGGGCTCCACCTGTTGTAGCATCAACAGTGAGACGAGTATTATAAAGTAAACTATTATAAAAAGTATGTATTAAAACCTATGTTTCTAAGCCAGGGTGAGGGCACTTCTATTGTAATTCATTGAAACGCTCCCATGCATCACTAAAAGACTCACTATCCCGCTGTGCAAAGCTAGTAATTTGATTCCTCAACTGGATTATTTTGCTTGGTGGGAAATACTTCATCAAAAAGGCATTTGAAAGCTGATCCCATGTGGTGAATATACTAGTAGGTTAAGAGTGTTGCCAGGTACGTGCTATGTCCCTGAGAGAAAAAGGAAATAATCTTAGTTTCAATGCATCATTAGATACACCATTAATTTTAATAGTATAACAAAATTCAAGAAATAAAGCAAGATGTTGATTAGGATCTTCAAGTGGAGATCCTCCAAATTGATTCTGCTGGATCATAGATAGTAAAGCTGTCTTGATTTCAAAATTATTAGCCTCAATCACCGGTCTAACAATGCTAGAGTGTATCTCTTGTGGATTCGGCGCTGCATAGTCTCTAAGCGATCTCCTGTCAGCCATGATTACTTCTTCTTTCTTATTTTCCTCAAATCTAAGTTTCCTGCGCAATCTAATAATTTTTTTAATCTCATGATCTAAGGGGACAAGGGGTCCTGCGCATACACAAGTAAAAATATCAAATTAACTCAGAATTTGCAGAAAAATACAGAAAACAGAATAAATCTCAGCTTCTGAAAAATCATAAGAAAAGAGCAAAAACAAAAAATAATAAAGACAAAGCTTAGTCTAGCCATACTATCAGTTTTTTTCAATATTAACAAAAACCAAGGTTCCCGGCAATGGCACCAAAAACTTGTTGTGTCCGCAAGTGTACGTATACTCGAAGTAATAAAAAGATATCAAACCATAAAGACCTCGTTGTTAAGTACCAAGGAGTTGATTTCTCACTAACTAGGCAAATTTGGATGCGATGTAGTGAACGATCGGAAATTACATGAAATATCAGAGAGAAAAGTTGGGACTAGGGTTTCATCCACCTTAATTTCAATGACGATGTAATTTACTTGTCATGATAAAGATGTAATTTACTTTATAAAAAAATTGTCTCGCTTTCTCAACAACAATATACAAAGAATAACCCTCGCTCTCATGTCTGATTATTCAGTGTTAAAAGTATGCAAATCTTGACAAAAAGAATTTAAATCACTTTCATGGTTAAACTCTTAGTATCAAAATCACAAGTGAAACTAAATATTCTTATACTTTAGTTCCACTAGTTCTACTTAAGGGTTTCTGATGATCCAATACCTAATTTCTTAGCATATTTTCACGTCTAACTCAGTAATATTTTCTAGATCAGTGTTTCAACAAGAAATTAAACTTCAAGAATCTAGAAATAAGAACAAACCTAATCTCTTTGCATAAGTTCCTAAATCTCAATTTTAGGGTTTCATGTTTTGCAAATCACTTTTCAGTCCATTTCACAAAACTCTAACACATGCTAAAAAAATTGAAACTATAAAAGATTAAGGACATTAATCACTTAAGGAAAATTATCATATCAAAAATATTCTGATGAAATAAAGATTATCCAGCCATTAAGAAATTAAGGGGATTACACCCCCAGTCCCAAAAAGAAGTTAAGCTACCATGGTGGAAGAATTACAATAATTCATTGTTCAGAGAGATCAGATGTCAAAAGAAAGAATAGGTTACAGTATACAGGTTGTAATAAAATTACAGCCCGTAATCTTCTTCGAAAACGTGTAATGAACAGTGTGGTGCTCACGAATCTGTTGATTTCTCCTTCAAACGAACTCCTTTCTTTCTAAAACTTCTTGTGCATGTTCTCCTTTCTTAGGTGAAGCTTCCTCTCAAATTTCACAGCCAATGGTGGTCTGTATGCTTCTCAGCGATGAACCCTATGGCGGCGATGAGAATCTCAATTTCTCTCTGAATCATGGATAAAAATTGGGGCCCTTGTTCTGAGATCTTTGCCTCTCCTTATAGAGTTTTCCACTTCTTTTAGTTTTTGAAATGGGGGTCTAAATCGCCCGAAATCATTGACGTAAAAATTGGGCTACAGTAACGCCAGAAGAATCGGAAAGAGTCGGCCGCCTAGATTATAATTACGGCCCGTAAAACTTATTATGGCAGTGCCGTAATTCTTTATGTGAAGAATCATGGGATGTAATATAAACGACTACAGTGCCGTGTTTTGACCTTTATGCTTCAAAATTTCGCTCGACAAAATCACGGCCGGAATAGAATTACGGTAGTGCCGTAATTTCCTTTGGATAGAAATCTTCAAAATTTACGGCAGACGAAATAAATTACGGCAGTACTATGGTTTATTCTATAAGTCCAGTAAAACCACGACCCGTAATATAAATTACGGCCCTGCCGTAATTTTGCCGGAAGCTCCAATTTGCGTAAAATTTGTTGTGTAATCTCATCATTATAATTGGAATTTGTCGATGCACTTGGTTTACTTGAAAATCTATTAAAATGATGCCTTTTTACCTGAAAATGATCAAAAATGAGAAAAGGCATAGATTCTGAAATACTTTATAAATAAGGCTTAAAAATAATCAAAAGAGCATGAACATGACTCAAAAAGACCAATCAAATAATACAAAATATACTATAAATTTTTGTGTCATCAGCATAGAGTGTCCAATACCCATGATATAGAAGTAAAAAGGGTGACTTTGGTAGCATATATACCTGCGCCAGAAGATGAAGCTTTGTCTCTCTTCTCCTGGTTATGAAGTTGCTCGCAGTCCCTTCTTTAGTGGCGCTGCTAGCCACAGTGAAAGTACCTCTATTTCATTGTCTTACTGACCTTCCTTTTCACTACGTTGGTCGGACCTTTGGCACTGCCCTTTGCATGTGCTTTACCCCTTTTTTTCATCATCATGGTCGTAGGGACCAAAAGAACATAATTGGGTTTGGTATTGACCATTTCTCGCTCGATTCGTCTGGATCATATTCAATAGTTCCTCTCTCATGCACTCAACCTAGTTCGTGTTAAAATTTATAATAAAAAGGCTGAAGATAGAGGGCAGGGACTGCAGAATAAGATCCGTGACCAGCTCATTATAAATTGTGCATCCCAGTCTCTTGAGATGATCCACATACCCAATGATCTTGAGAACATGGGGTCCCATTAGACCACCTCCCGATTACTTGCACCGAGAGACTACTTTGATATTGTCATATCTCTCCGTTCTTGCCTGAGTGATGCAACGGAACTTATGGGAGGGGGGGGGGGGGGTCCTTCATTCAGTACTCTGAGGAGGCAGAGATGATGATGCGGAAAATGTGAGAGGGTCTTGAGGCGAGGGAGATGAAAACACGTCGAGGGAATCTAGGAAAACCGACCAAAACGATGCTGCGAAGATGTGACTTGAGCAATACCAGTGAGCTAAAAATACTAGCAAACACGATCTACAATCTCAAACTGCTAACCTTGCTTGTAGTGCCAATTTTCATAGCATGAGCGCAGTCGGGATTCCTTCACGAGGCAGTGAAGAGAGGGGCGCTCGCTCATCCAGGACGGGGCTGCCGGTGGGGGCGTGTAGGGTGGCTGCCCAAATTAGAAGCAAAGTCGGGGTACAGACGATACACAATGAATGAAAAAGGAAGAGATGCCCAAAGCGATTCAGTGTCACCTCAGCCCTTTTGATTGAAATCGCACAAAGTACAAGACAGAGAAGGAACGAGAGGAACTAACAGCCTAGTCTCATGGAGCTTACTGGACCTAGGCCTTCGCGTGGGAGGGGAAGACACATGACAATCATATGAGAGCTGTTGGATAAGCCAACCACCCAATAACTTCCTAAAAGGGGCCCTCTAGGAAACTAATGGTGGGAAACCCCGGGGATATTTTACAATTTTCAAAGAGGCAGACATTACAGATTACATTGCACAGTGGAAGAATATCTCCGAAACTGGCCAGTCCCAAAAACCCAGTGAAGATCTCTTGTGAGGGGGTCGACATGATGAGTTAGTAAATACCTTATGAGCAAGACGAGGCCGATGTCGAGGTAGGCGCCCAAGCGTGCGCCCTCTGCAGTCTCACACACACGGATGCCTCAAGCTCTCTTCTTCTTTGCCCGGTGCTAGCCTCGGGAAGAAGATCCACACCTTAGGGTTCCTTCTTCTAAGCTTGTGCCCCCTCCAAGGTTCAAGCGCCAATGAAGAAGGAGAAGGGAAGAGATCCCACCAAGCACAAGTCCACCTTGTGCCAAGATGAAGGGGAGGACACTTGCTTGCAGCAATGGAAGAGGAGCTTGCGTCAATGGAGTCCTTGCTCTCACCCCTTAACTTGCTCTTGCCCTTTGTCCTTTAGTTCACGCCAATTAATTGTATGCTATGGGGCTCACACACGCTTCTATTTTATAGAAGCAAGTGGCGGCAAGGCAAGAGGGGGTGTGGGCGCAAATCCAAGTAAGAAGGGCGGCTAGGGTTAATGGGTGGAAGCAATTAGGGTTTTGGGTTTAGGTAACTCTCCAAGAGTTTACCATAAACTTCCTCTAATCGCCTAGGACTTACCTGTAAGTCCCCAGAAGGGGGCGAAACCCTAAAGCTTGGCGCGTATAAAATTTTAAACAGCGGAAGAGGGTTTCTAGGGGATCGGATTCATGCATAACATATGATCAACTTGTTAAACCCGATTGCAAACATAGAAGATGTCATACCGATGCCATTTCTAGATGGCGTCTTGGAAGCAGAGAGCGATAGGGATCTCCTCCAAAGGATGCGCACACAAGATGAAGAAGTCGCCTACTCTGATGGTGCTCCTTGTGCTAGCAAGGTTCCAAGAGGTCCTTGTCGTATGGAAGGGAAAAGAATCCTTTGCTTGGCGATTTCTTCCTTCTCCTTTTTCGTCAACCTCTTCACCACACGAGAGAGAGCTTGTTGGCGACGAGAGAGGAGGAGAAGCGAGAGAGTAGAGCGCCTTAGGCGTGAACGTGAGTGATGGTCACGTATGCGATCATGCTTTCTAAAAATAGAAAGCCACTTACTCACATGCGATCATGGGTTTACCCCAATCGCAAACTCCTCTCCATTTGAACCACACGCTCACTCAATGAGCTGGTTCAATTTGGTTTGGTCCAAAGACCAATTAACCCAAGCGATATGGTCTAGATCACAATTAAACCATAAGGTTCCAGATCTAACCGTTGATCTCTTGATGCTGCTGATCTCACTGATCTAGCATCCATTCTCTCGATCGAAGCTTACCGATCTCAAGCCCTAATCAATCAAACATGATCAGACCAGATCTCACTTACAATCAGAGACTAAATCCCTTTAAACTGAACCCAAACAATTCAGTCCACACGATCTGACTTAAGTAAGCCATATCATCAATTTGTGCGACCCTAAGGGTTTCCTTTAAATGTCGGTAATGATAACTCACGTTATCACGATCAGTGAGGGGTATCTAGCAACACATCACTGTCTCCCGATATAAAGGAAAGAGTCTTCCAAGACTACACCCAAACCACAGAACAAGTGTGAATCCAATTCACAAGGCATGCAAATTTCCTTTGCCACTGGATGTTCTTATTGGACAAGAGTGTCAAGCTTGTAGCTCCAATATGATGAGCATGATTAGATCAGATGATCATAGTCATCTGGGTATGGCCATACACTTTCTCAATCATCTCATACAGAGGGGGGCCCCTTTAGAACATCACACTCCAATTAAGGAGATGGCAATCCTATATCTATCACTAGTGCCCTAACCTGATTCAAGCTCACCATCCAAGATAGTCTATAATCATTATGTTTCAAATGATATTGAACTACCTCAAAACAATGACAATCATCATTTAGAAACACAAGTGATCTCAAGTCAGAGGAAATGTGCCACTTGTTACAATCAAGGATTATTCACATTGTGACAAGCAATTGAATATCCTAGTAGGGTCTGTCCAGTACATCCAATGTACCCATGGGTCTACATCTTATTCCATGCTCGAAGCATCCTATAAGATTAGAACACATATTAGTCTCAATCATATCAAGGTTGTCTCATGTTCACCAAGATATCTCGACTAAGGACATTACAGCATGTCAGCCTAGCTGAACAGCTTTGAGACATTATTCAGAAGTACACCTATTGCAGCAGACAATGTAACAAACTGAATAACAACCATGCCTTTATAAATATAAGAGTTTATACATGATACTGTTACAATCCCAAGGCCTCAAACATTAGCCTTAAGGGCATACCCCAATAATCTCCCACTTGCACTTAATCTAATGGTTGAGAAATCTCAAACCCATATTATTACAGTGCTTCTCATGCTTCTGCTGCGCCAGAGGCTTAGTAAGCGGGTCTGCCAGATTGTCATCTGTATGAACCTTGCAGACTTTGATCTCGCCATGATCTATGATCTCCCTGATCAAATGAAACCGTCTCTGTATGTGCTTGGACTTCTGGTGCGACCGTGGTTCCTTTGCTTGTGCGATTGCTCCAGTGTTATCACAAAAGATAACCAAAGGATCTGCACTCGAAGGAACAACACCAAGTTCTCTCACGAACTTACGAATCCACACTGCCTCCTTGGATGCTTCCGAGGCTGCAACATACTCGGCTTCTGTTGTGGAATCAGCAACGATTGACTGTTTGAAACTCTTCCACACCACCGCTCCTCCATTCAAGCTAAAAACATAGCCTGATTGCGATCGGAAATCATCCTAGTCCGACTGGAACGAAGCGTCAGTATATCCTTCAATACTGAGTTCTTCCTGACCACCATATATCAAGAACATATCTTTGGTCCTCCGCAGATATTTTAAAATGTTCTTGACTGCAATCCAGTGCGCCATACCTGGATTACCTTGGAACCGACAGGTCACGCTTAACCCGTAAGCGACGTCTGGGCGAGTACACAACATCGCATACATTATGGATCCAATAGCCGAAGCATAAGGCGTATTGTCCATTTCATCTTTCTCAATCTGTGTTTGTGGACACTGACTCTTCGAAAGATTCAGACCATGTCTGACTGGAAGATATCCTCTTTTAGAATTCTCTAAATGAAATCTCTCCAGGACTTTATCGATGTAAGTACTCTGGCACAGCCCGAGAAGCCTCTTAGATCTATCCCTGTAGATCTTCACACCTAATACATAGGCTGCTTCTCCAAGATCTTTCATCTGGAAACATTTCCTTAGCCATGCCTTTACGGCATGCATTTCAGGAATGTCGTTTCCAATGATCAAGATATCATCGACGTAGAGGACTAGGAAAGTAATCACGCTCCCACTAAACCTCTTATATACACACGGGTCATCTTCGTTCTTGATGAAACCAAATTCAGTGACTAATTCATCAAAACGAATATTCCAGCTTCTTGATGCTTGTTTGAGTCCATAAATAGACTTCTTTAACTTGCATATTTTATGACGATCTGATGGATTAGTGAAACCTTCTGGTTGTGTCATATACACATCCTCATCCAGATTTCCATTAAGGAAAGCAGTCTTCACATCCATCTGCTAGATCTCATAATCGTAATATGCTGCTATCGCGAAAAGAATCCGAATAGACTTAAACATGGCTACAGGTGAGAAAGTTTCATCATAATCTATCCCGTAGATTTGTTTGAAACCTTTCGCAACTAGCCTGCCTTTATAGGTAACCACGTTACCATCCATGTCAATCTTCTTCTTGAAGATCCATTTACAACCTATAGGGATTACTCCCGGAGGCGGATCAACCAAATCCCAGACTCGGTTATCTGACATGGAGTCCATCTCGGCGCGTATAGCTTCAAGCCATCTCGCTGACTCCGGTCCACTGACCGCATCCGCATAAGTGAGGGGTTCATCATGATCAATGATGTAGACTCCGTCATAGCGCTCAGGCTGTCGACGGATCCTTCCCGATCTTCGCGGTTCCCGTGATATCTGAGCCTCAGGTTGTTCAGTAACCTGTTCTACCGGCTCAGGCTCATCCAACTGTGCTTGACCACTTTGTCCTTCTTCTGGATTCTCATCCAGCTTTATTTCTCTCCCACTGGCCTCTTGCAGAAGAAACTCCTTCTCAAGAAATATGGCCGTCCGAGCAACAAATACTTTGTTCTCTTTGGGATCGTAGAAATAATAACCCTTAGTTTCCTTAGGGTAACCGACAAAGATACATTTCTCAGATCTGCTCTCTAGCTTTCTAGAGGCGAGCTTTTTGACATAAGCCTCGCAGCCCTAGATCCTGATAAATGTCAAGCTAGGCTGTTTCCCATACCATAACTCATATGGCGTCTTAGAAACTACCTTGGATGGCACTCGATTTAGTACCTTTGCAGCTGTCTCCAGTGCAAATCCCCAAAAGGAGTAAGGTAGAGCAGCCTGACTCATCATAGAACGAACCATATCAAGTAACGTTCTATTTCTCCTCTCGGACACACCATTCCATTGCGGTGTTCCTGGTGGAGTGAGCTGTGAGATAATCCCACACTCCTTTAGATAGTCAGTAAACTCTCGACTTAGGTATTCTCCACCTCGATCAGAACGAAGTGCCTTGATATTTCGGCCAAGCTGATTCTGTACTTCATTCTTGAACTCTTTGAACTTGTCAAAAGATTCACTCTTATGTCTCATTAGATAGACATAACCGTATCTACTGAAATCATCAGTGAAGGTAATGAAGTACTGATAGCCACCTCTGGCATGTTTACTAAATGGCCCACACACATCACTGTGTATAAGGTCAAGTAAACCTGAAGCCCTTTGACCTTTATGAGGAAAAGGCGACATCGTCATTTTGCCCATTAAACAAGCTTTGCATGTATCAATCTCCTCATAGGAGAATGATCCCAGCAGTCCATAATCATGCAACCGCTTAATGCGTTTCTTGTTAATATGGCCTAAACGACTATGCCATAGCAAGGTGCTATCATCAGCATATTTGGCTTTCTTATTATCAATATTGTGTATAGAACATTCCATGTCCAACATGAATAACCCATTGTTAATTGAACCAGTAGCATAAACAATATTATCTAAAGTAAGAATACACTTTGAAATATTGCATTCAAAGGAAAACCCTTTCCTGACAAGAGCAGGAATAGAGATAATATTTTAGTAATACTTGGAACAAAGTAACAACTGTTTAATTCTAACACAAGTCCAGATGGTAAAGAGATGAAATAGTCTCCTACAGCAACAGCAGCAACCCGTGCCCCGTTTCCAACTCGTAGGTCCACCTCATGCTGTCCCACCTGCCTTGTTCTCTTGAGTTCCTGTACATTTGAACAAATGTGAACTCCACATGCAGTGTCCAACACCCATGAAATAGAAGAAGATGAAACCATGACTTCCGTCATGTAAATACCTAAGCCAGAAGCGATGCTTCCCCTCTTGTCTCCTTGGAGCGCTTTACAGTCCTTTTTCCAGTGACCCAGCTGGCCACAGTGGAAACATCTGTATTCCTTTGACCGCTTAACTTTTTGCTTCAGAGCCTTGCTGTAACTCTTGACAGGGGCCTTGCCCTTCTTCCCCTTCTTCTTGTTCCTAGAAGGAACCATTAAGACAGAGGTCAAAGGCTTTCCCTTCAGAGTCTCCACAGTAGTCAAGAGCATATTCAGCAGCTCTGCCGGAGTACAGTCGATTTTGTTCATATTAAAGTTAATGATGAACGCATCGAAAGAGGGCGGGAGAGACTGCAGAATAATGTCTACAGCAAGCTCCTGATTGATGGTATGCCCCAGTTTCTCTAGAGCCTCCTTGTGCCCAATCATCTTGAGCACGTGAGCTCCCACTGGGCTCCCTTCAGCCAGTTTGCTCTAAAAGAACAGCTTTGTCAGATTATAGCGCTCAGTCCTCGCCTGCGCAGCATACAGCATCTTGAGGTTTGCTATCATTTCTATAGCAGACATATCCTCATGCTGACGCTGCAGCGGTGGCGTCATAGACGCTAGCATCAGGCAAGCGACATCAATGCTATCATTGACATGCTTTTCATAGGCATCCCGAACCGCCCTTGCGGCGTTCGGAGCGGGCTGAGGCGGTATAGCCGTCTCGAGGACATACAGTTTCCTCTCTGCCTTAAGAACAATCTTAAGGTGTCCGAACCAGTCTGAGAAGTTTGGCCCAGCAAACTTCTCTCTTTCCAGTAGGGATCGCACATTGAAGCTCATGGTGTTCGTTGCTGCAGGTATCTACAACAATGCAAGAACAGCAAGGTCAGTATCAATGTTAAGAATCAATCAGGACTTAAGAATGATTATTTTTCTCACTATTTTATCTGGCTGAAAAATCCAGCAAAACAGCCCGAAAGAGTAGAACTCTTTTAGTGAGATGGGATCCAGATTTCATACTTGGTCTCCGCGTCCCGCTCAGGCGAGATAAGATGCACAGAGAGTACAAGCACTAATTTCTGGTAGGCAGTCCCTGCCAATCGCCAACCCGTGCGATTCCCATTCATCTGGGCAATCCAGCAGACTGTGCCAACTGAGTTGGTACAACATAGTCTCTGACCCCACAGATGGCTGCCTCCATGTGCTACCATATGCGCCACATATGTAGCCTACACGGTCAAGCTAACCCGACCTACTCCCTGGACCACCACGTGCTATGCTGAGCAACGAGAAGCGATAAATCCCTTCTCTGTAACACGCAGGTGTAATCCCGCACCGTCTGAAGATAGATGGACGTGCCCACTGAGTGGGTACAACACGGCTCCAACGATAGTCAGAACAGTGAGGTTTCGCGTCAGAAGGCTTACGAGCTTGATATTTTAGCGTTGGATTTTAACGGTCTTTTATCTTCTTGACTATCATGCAATTCCTATGGTGATAGCAGAAGATAAACTCATGCAATTCTAATTATAAAAGCAATAAATAGAAAGCATGCTGATCTTATGTGGTAAAAGCCCATTAAGCCTAAGTTAGACCTTAAATTAAACTTAAGTCTTCACTTGCTTTTCTTCATGGGGCTTTTGCTTCTCATCTGGCCCAACCTAGGGCCCAAGCGCCATCTGCAGCTCAGGTGCGCCTACCAGGGAAAATGCGCCTGGTCCCAGAGTCGAACCCTGGACCTCCCACCTGGTCAAGCCTCTGTTGCAAGCGCCTCTGCCAAGTGTGCTCTGTGCTCTTGTCTGATTAATTTACAAATTAATCTATCTAGACAAGATTGACTCGCAAGTCAATTACATTTTATAAATTAAATGCAATGTGATGCGCAGATCACAATAAAAATTAATTTACAAATTTTAAGCAGGCACGCAGGCCCCAGCACAGCACACATTAATTAGGCGTCCCACATAAGATTAAATAAACAAGCATATGCTTACAATCAACATGTGATCCATTCATGAAAATAAAATTTTTCAAAAACCCATTGGCATCAATTTTATTTTCCTTATGTGCCCTACTACCTTACAACGGTCCATTAATAGGGATCCACTCATCAGACCTAGTCAGATCCACTGCCCTTGCATGCACCAAGTCCTAACTGACTTGAGTCGACCCAGTGGTCAACTATGCATGCGCTAGGGCTGAACAACCTACATGAGTTTTGGCAAGCGGGTGTGACCCTGGGCCTAACTCATGCGTGTTCACTAGTTGTCTCAACCAGACCTCGCTACACGCCTTTGATGCAGTCGACCTATAGCCACCTTATGCTTGCGCATAGGTGCCATCTGGTCGACCCATCTAGGCTGTCAGATGGTCTGATCAGACTAGTTGGATCTTAACTAGAGATGACTTCAACCCTACTAACCCGTCTAAGGGTTTAATGTAGGTGCGGCTTAGATCTAATGATAGTCGCGCATGTCATTAGGGTTTTTAGAAAAACAACTACAACAACATGATAGATGCGCTATCAACACACATGCGCCAAGGAAACATACAAGTTTCGGCATGAATGAACAATGTACATGTAAGTCTCGCATGTAAGAAAGATCTAAGCATACAAGGATCACAGCAGGATAGCAATCATATAAATCATGCATATAACCGCTCTGATACCAATTGTAAGTCCCCAGAAGGGGGCGAAACCCTAAAGCATGGCGCGTATTAAATTTTAAACAGCGGAAGAGGGTTTCTAGGGGATCGGATTCATGCATAACATATGATCAACTTGTTAAACCCGATTGCAAACATAGAAGATGTCATACCGATGCCATTTCCAGATGGCGTCTTGGAAGCAGAGAGCGATAGGGATCTCCTCCAAAGGATGCGCACACAAGATGAAGAAGTCGCCTACTCTGATGGTGCTCCTTGTGCTAGCAAGGTTCCAAGAGGTCCTTGTCGTATGGAAGGGAAAATAATCCTTTGCTTGGCGATTTCTTCCTTCTCCTTTTTCGTCAACCTCTTCACCACACGAGAGAGAGCTTGTTGGCGATGAGAGAGGAGGAGAAGCGAGAGAGTAGAGCGCCTTAGGCGTGAACGTGAGTGATGGTCACGTATGTGATCATGCTTTCTAAAAATATAAAGCCACTTACTCACATGCGATCATGGGTTTACCCCAATCGCAAACTCCTCTCCATTTGAACCACACACGCACTCAATGAGCTGGTTCAATTTGGTTTGGTCCAAAGACCAATTAACCCAAGCGATATGGTCTAGATCACAATTAAACCATAAGGTTCCAGATCTAACCGTTGATCTCTTGATGCTGCTGATCTCACTGATCTAGCATCCATTCTCTCGATCGAAGCTTACCGATCTCAAGCCCTAATCAATCAAACATGATCAGACCAGATCTCACTTACAATCAGAGACTAAATCCCTTTAAACTGAACCCAAACAATTCAATCCACACGATCTGACTTAAGTAAGCCATATCATCAATTTGTGCGACCCTGAGGGTTTCCTTTAAATGTTGGTAACGATAACTCACGTTATCACGATCAGTGAGGGGTATCTAGCAACACATCACTGTCTCCCGATATAAAGAAAAGAGTCTTCCAAGACTACACCCAAACCACAGCACAAGTGTGAATCCAATTCACAAGGCATGCAAATTTCCTTTGCCACTGGATGTTCTTATTGGACAAGAGTGTCAAGCTTGTAGCTCCAATATGATGAGCATGATTAGATCAGATGATCATAGTCATCTGGGTATGGCCATACACTTTCTCAATCATCTCATACAGAGGGGGGCCCCTTTAGAACATCACACTCCAATTAAGGAGACGGCAATCCTATATCTATCACTAGTGCCCTAACCTGATTCAAGCTCACCATCCAAGATAGTCTATAATCATTATGTTTCAAATGATATTGAACTACCTCAAAACAATGACAATCATCATTTAGAAACACAAGTGATCTCAAGTCAGAGGAAATGTGCCACTTGTTACAATCAAGGATTATTCACATTGTGACAAGCAATTGAATATCCTAGTAGGGTCTGTCTAGTACATCCAATGTACCCATGGGTCTACATCTTATTCCATTCTCGAAGCATCCTATAAGATTAGAACACATATTAGTCTCAATCATATCAAGGTTGTCTCATGTTCACCAAGATATCTCGACTAAGGACATTACAGCATGTCAGCCTAGCTGAACAGCTTTGAGACATTATTCAGAAGTACACCTATTGCAGCAGACAATGTAACAAACTGAATAACAACCATGCCTTTATAAACATAAGAGTTTATACATGATACTGTTACAATCCCAAGGCCTCAAACATTAGCCTTAAGGGCATACCCCAACATTACCATGTAAATCCATCATGCCTTAGTGTTGTGATCCGAAAGGACATACTTATAAATACAAGTAGGTAGACTTATTTCAGGTGTCGCGGTCAAAACCTAAGTGTTGGCGTACAGGGCTATTGTCACTCCCTGACACGGCTCCAAAAACTTGTTATCCCTAAACTTGTAGTGTCCGCAAGTGCACGGATACTCGAAGTAATAAAGAAAAGTATCGATCCCACAGAGACCTTATTGTTAAGTACCAAATAGTTATTTTCTTACTAGCTAAGCAAACCGAATATGATGCAAGTAAATAATAGAAAGAGTGTAAAGATAAACAGAGAGATAAACTAGGACTAGGGTTTCATCCACTTTAATTTAAATGACTAGACATAAATAAAAGGTCATCAGACTAATCTTATCATGATAAATACTTAATTTACTTCATAAAAGGATCATCTCACTTTCGTGCAGACAATCATGCAGGGATCAATCCTCGCTTTCGTGCAAGATCTATCCCAATGCCAAAGATAACTAAATCATCAATCAAAGAACGCAAAGATCACTATCGTGCATCTGAATTTTAAGTTGATTGTCTTGAGTGGAATCTCAAGGATCACTTTCGTGCATCCGAGACTCAACACAAGTTCTACTTATGGTTTTCCAACGACTCGATCCTCACTTTCATGCAAGATCAAATCAAGTCTAATACAATAACTCAACCCTAGATTCAAATTATTAAACATGGTAATAATATCACTAAAATTAAACAAATAAGAAATAACCTAAGAAAGTTCCTATCATGCAATTCTAGGGTTCCAAGTTCTCAAGCAAGTCACCTTTCAGTCCTTATTGCGAGAACTCTAAAACATGAATAATAACATCAATCTATGGAAAATCAGAGTGCAATTATTCACATAAGTAAAATTATCATCATAAAACTATTCTGAAAAAGGTAAAAAGCTATCTAATTATTAAGAAATCAAAGGAGATTACTCCCCCATGTCCCAAAGAGTGTTTAAACTTGCATGGAAGAAGAAATACAATAATCCATTGTTTAGAATGACCAGAAAATGAAAAGAAGAGAGAAATAATGTTACAACACGGCTGTAATAGAATTTACAGCCGTAATTATGCGAGTGAACAGTGCCGGTGCCGCTCTTTCATTGATTTCTCCTCCATCCGATCTCCTCTTGCTCTGAAACTTCTGGTGTGTCGTCCTCTCCTCCAAACGAAGCTTCTGTATGAAAATGCAGTTGAGGTGTCCTCTACACCTCTCGGCGTGAGGCCAAACCCTAAGCGCCTCTCCGTTGATTGCTCTCTTGATTCCAGATAAACAATGGGGATTTTACTTTGTGTGTCTTCTCCTCTTTATGGTGAGTCCGTAGCATCTTTCGGATCTCAATTTGAAGGTCTGGATCAAAAGATATGGTCCGCGCAATAATCGGACCCAGAAAAATCACGATTTTGAGTTGTAATTACGGCCGTAAAGGATTTTATGGCGGTGCCGTAATTTTGAGTATGTGAATTCTGCGTCAAATTACGGCCCGTGAAATTGATTACAGCTGTGCCATATTTTTTTCCTCTAAATTTCTAGACCAAAATACGGCCCGTAAAGATCATTACGGCAGTGCCGTATTTCTTCAAATCTCTCGGGTAGGAGATCATCTGTAATTACGGTACTGTGATCTTCTTTACGACAGTGCCGTATTCGCCATGAAAACTCTGGTCGCAAAAATCCCAAAATACGGCACCTTACGAGAATTATGGCAGTACCATTATTTTGAACTGCGAGTGCAGGGAAATTACGGTACCGTAATGTTGGGGTATGCCCTTAAGGCTAATGTTTGAGGCCTTGGGAATGTATCAGTATCATGTAATAAACTCTTATGTTTATAAAGGCATGGTTGTTATTCAGTTTGTTACATTGTCTGCTGCAATAAGTGTACTTCTGAATAATGTCTCATAGCTGTTCAGCTGGGCTGACATGCTATAAAGTCCTTAGTCGAGATATCTTGGTGAACATGAGACAGCCTTGATATGGTTAAGACTAATATGTGTTCTAATCTTATAGGATGCTTCGAGCATGGAATAAGATGTAGACTCATGGGTACATTGGATGTACTGGACAGACCCTACTAGGATATTCAATTGTCTGTCACAATGTGAATAATCCTTGAATGTGACAAGTGGCACATTTCCTCTGACTTGAGATCGCTTGTGTTTCTAAATGATGATTGTCATTGTTTTGAGTTAGTTCAATATCATTTGAAACATAATGGTTATAGACTATCTTGGATGGTGAGCTTGAGTCATGTTAGGGCATTAGTGATAGACAAAGGATTGCCGTCTCTTTAATTAGAGTGTGATGTTCTAAAGGGGCCCCCTAGATGAGATGATTGAGAAAAGAGTATGGCCATACCCAGGTGACAATGTTCATCTGATCTAATCATGCTCATCATATTGGAGTTACAAGCTTGACACGCTTGTCCAATAAGAACATCCAGTGGCAAAGGAAACATGCATGCCTTGTGAGTTGATTCACACTTGTGCTATGGTTTGGGTGTAGTCTTGGAAGACTCTTTTCTTTATATCGGGAGACAGTGATGTGTTGCTAGATACCCCTCACTGATCGTGATAACGTTAGTTATCGTTACCGACATTTAAAGGAAACCCTTAGGGTCGCACAATTTGATGATATGGCTTACTTAAGTCAGATCGTGTGGACTGAATTGTTTTGGTTCAGTTTAAAGGGATTTAATCTCTGATTGTAAGTGAGATCTGGTCTGATCATGTTTGATTGATTAGGGCTTAAGATCGGTAAGCTTCGATTGAGAGAATAGATGCTAGATCGGTGAGATCAGGAGCATTAAGAGATGAACGGTTAGATCTTGAACCTTTAGGTTTAATATGATCTGGACTGAAGACTTGGCTTGATTGGTTTCTTGAGCCGAACCAAATTGAACCGGCTCATATATGAGCGCATGGTTCAAAGGGAGAAGAGGTGGCGACTTGTTCACTTGGCGTGAACGTTTGAGCGAGTGGTGGTTTCTATTTTTAGAAACCATGATCTCCACTTGGAGATCTCTCACGTTCGAAGAGAATTAATTCTATTCTCGCCTCTCTACCCATTATTCCTCTCGACACTTTTGTGTGTGGCGACGCTTGGAGCTTTGAGGAGGATTCGGCCAAGAAAGGAAAATCGTCTCTATCCCTTCCATACGTTCAAGACTTCTTGGAACCTTGCTAGCACAAGGAGCACCAAGAAAGTAGGCACACTCTCATCTTGTGTGCGCATTCTCTGGAGGAGACCCCTGTCGATCTCTGCTTCCTAGACGCCATCCAAACGAAATGGCTATGGTATGAATCTAAACCTTATGAAGTTAATCATATGTCATTACGTAAGGTCTCTTGAAACCCTAGTTTCCGCTTGCAAAATTATTTGCGCCACCTGTCAGGGTTTCGCCCCCTTAGCTATAGGGGACTCTCACGTAATATCCATAATGGGGGTGTCGTAATTTTTTCTGAAGCTCTGATTCTTCTGAAATTTAATGTGTGATTTCCTCTTCATGATGAGAATCTTCTATGTATTTGATTTTGCTTGAAAATGCCTTAAAATCGTGTCTGTTTACTTGAAAATCATGAAAAACCAAAATAGAAGTAGATTTTGCAATATTTGATAAAAAAAAGGCATAAAAATAAGCAAAGTAGTAATAATATGACACAAAAAGATATACAAAATGGAATGAAATTTACTATAAATTTTGGTGTCATCAAACACATAAGGTTCAAACTTTGCTTGTCCTCAAGAAAATAAATAGAATAAAGTACTCTACTATGGAAAATATGCCTTTTTATGAAAAATAAATTTCTAAAATATAATCACTCATGAAATATTCCATCAATGTTTTGTACAAAATTTCAAATAAATACATCATCTTCTGAATTTAATCTTTTAGATTCATAGCTTTGATCGAATAAAACTTCGTAACTCGCATAATAAACAGAATCTTAGTTTCATGATTTCTCCCAATTTTCAATTTAAATCTATCATACTTTTGTTTACAGGAATAGGATATCCAAAATCTTTTTCCACACAATTTTTTTTTCTTTTCTATTTCTCTTCCTCATTTTTTTTTGTGGCATGTACACACATAGATACATGTATAATTTTTTATTTCGACTTCAACTCTTATGTTCGGTACCACTGTCAATTTTACACAGTGCCAAGTAGAGGAGTCATGTTCTTTTTTTTTCTCTATTTTTTTTATAGACTTCAACCCATGTCTTAGGTACCACTGTCAATTTTTCACAGTGCCAAGTAGGGGAGTCTCTCACTATTTTTGGATCTTGGATTCTTTCTTCCCAATAAATTATAAAATAGACTAAACATCAAGTAGATTAATTAATTGACATCAATTCAAAAATTACACTCATATGCTCATTTTATTCAAGAAAGATGTTTCTGAAAGGTCCCCTAAAGCCAAAGGGGGCGAAACCCTAATAGGTGGCGCATATAATACTTTTGCAACGGAAGCTAGGGTTTCAAGATCAACTTGCATGTTATATGATCAACTAGATAAAAAGCTTGCAAAGATCAACAAAAACGATCATACCATTGCCATAGCTTAGATGGCGCCTTGGAAGCAAAGAGTCGATTGCTTCTTCTCTAAAGGGAATTGCACACAAGAGGAAGATGGCCTACTCCTTTGTCACTCCTTGTGCTAGCAAGGCTCCAAAGTATCCTTGATCGCTTGAAGGGATGAAGAGACGATTACTAAGCTTGCCCCACTCTTCCTTGGCGTGAGTTCTATCTCCACACACGAGAGTCATCGTGAGGAAGAGGCGAGAGGATGTTACAAAACGAAGTGGAGTCGTTTCACTCAAAACGTGGAGACGTTTTCTCAAATTGAAAACCGACTTTCCAAATATAGAAAGTCCCTAACTCCAAGCGTTCATGCGTTCATGAACCTTTCGAAACTCATCCTCCAATTGAACCAAGCGCTCACTTGATGAGCCGGTTCAAATTGGTTTGGTTCAAAGACCAATTAAGCCAAGCCTTTTGTCCAGATCAGATTAAACCCTAAGGTTCTAGATCTGACCGTTCATCTCTTGATGTTCATGATCTCACCGATCTACCATCTATTCTCTCGATCGAAGCTTACCGATCTCAAGCCCTAATCAATCAAACATGATCAGACTAGATCTCACTTACAATCAGAGATTAAATCCCTTTAAACTGAACCCAAACAATTCAGTCCACACGATCTGACTTAAGTAAGCCATATCATCAAATTGTGCGACCCTAAGGGTTTCCTTTAAATGTCGGTAACGATAACTTACGTTATCACGATCAGTGAGGGGTATCTAGCAACACATCACTGTCTCCCGATATAAAGAAAAGAGTCTTCCAAGACTACACCCAAACCACAGCACAAGTGTGAATCCACTTCACTAGGCATACATGCTTCCTTTGCCACTGGATGTTCTTTATTGGACAAGCGTGTCAAGCCTGTAGCTCCAATATGATGAGCATGATTAGATTAGATGAACATAGTCACCTGGGTATGGCCATACACTTTCTCAATCATCGCATTCAGGGGGGCCCCTTTAGAACATCACACTCCAAACAAGGAGACGGCAATCCTATATCTATCACTAGTGCCCTAACATGACTCATGCTCATTATCCAAGATAGTCTATAACCATTATGTTTCAAATGATATTGAACTACCTCAAAACAATGACAATCATCATTTAGAAACACAAGTGACCTCAAGTCAGAGGAAATGTGCCACTTGTTGCAAACAAGGATTATTCACATTGTGACAAGCAATTGAATATCCTAGTAGGGTCTGTCCAGTACATCCAATGTACCCATGAGTCTACATCTTATTCAATGCTCGAAGCATCCTATAAGATTAGAACACATATTAGTCTCAATCATATCAAGGCTGTCTCATGTTCACCAAGATATCTCGACTAAGGACATTACAGCATGTTAGCCAAGCTGAACAGCATTGAGACATTATTCAGAAGCACACTTATTGCAGCAGACAATGTAACAAACTGAATAACAACCATTGCCTTTATAAACATAAGAGTTTATACATGATACTGAAAGAATCCCAAGGCCTCAAACATTAGCCTTAAGGGCATACCCCAACAGTTTCACCCTTATATTGCATTCATCAAACAATATATCTACCCAAAAATCCTTATGCATTAATCAATGAAGAATTTCAACAAGTAGATATATATTGAAGAAATAAATTTAACATAATAGGTATATCTCCATTCATAGGCATGCATGCATGAACATTCATCATGATATATAATAAAAATCTACCCATCTCTCATCACATGGATTTATGTCATAAAATTTTTAAACAATAAAATATGTCAAAATCAATGCAAAAGGTGTGAAGCATGAAACTCATAAGATCATGGTCAAAAGTGTAAAACGATAGATTCAAGAGACCACATCGAGTAGAAATCTCAGTGAGTGATACAATTAGAGATGCAACTATATGAAATAATCATGAACAATAAAGTGCAAAAGATACTCACAAAACTATATAGCAAGCTCTGACTAAAAATACATAAGGCTCGGACTATAAATAGTGTGGGAAAATGCTGCAAGGTCCAAAGATGTGCCTTTTTAAAAATTTTACCTGCAAATTTAACGTACATAAGGCTCAGTCTGAAAATAGTCTAAAAAAAAATAACGATAAAAAATAATCTTCTCCAGGGAGAATCAGAGATGTCGCCGGAGGTCTGAAGAGGATGCCGGTGGAAAGAGTCGAGCAGGTAAGAAGCAGAGGGTGAATATAGGCTAGCTGAAAAGCTACTAGCAATGATGGTGATGGTGCCGACAGTAGAGTGAGTAATCTCTAGTGGCTTGCTAGAGAGTACAGTCCTGGAGGTGAGATTGTCGGCTGGTGGGTGCGAGAGATAGCACTGCATAAAAAAAATCGGAGTCACAAATGAAGAGTCTGCTGCATAAATAAATCAAATCAATGGAAATAGAGGCAGTAGAAGAAGTAAGAATCTGCATATAGTAGAATCTAGTGTCGACGGCTGGAAACAGTGATGTCAGAGGCAGATGCAGTGGTGGCTAGAGGTGGAAGACAGTTGCTCTTGAAGATTTTTGGATCTGGAGGCAAAAGAATCAACAACTAATAGAAAGCAAACAGAGTAGCAACAATAATTTTTTATGAAAAGTAGCCATATCTAAGGATAAGATTTAATGATCCAAAAAGAAAACAGACAGAACCGTGTGGTAGAATGAAACTTGTTCTTTTTAGGTTTATGAAAATTAAAGGATCAAACTCTGTCAGGAATTTAGGGCATCAGTGGAAAAAAGGCTAATCAGATCACAAAATTGCAAAAACTGCACAAAAGTTAATCACATTCAAAAAGTTGCCATGTGTCCTAGAATGATTAGAAAATATTTTCATGAAACAATTAATCCACGAGATAGAATGACACACGTTCTTCGTATACCAAGCGAAAAATCAGGATTTCAAGTCATTAAAGCACCTTAAAAACTTCCTGCAAAAACGCTATTCAGAATAGTCAAAAGAAAACTGCTGCAGAAATTAATCATAATAAAAAAGATGCTATGTATTTTAGAATGATCTATGGACTTTAAAATTCAGAAAAAATATCCAGATGATAGTACAGGATGAGTACTTCGTGATGGTGCCAAAGATAAAAAATTTTCCCAACCTAGTTTCTTAAAATCGTAGTGAGAAGACACCTACTCAGATAAGCAGACTGTAGATTTAGAATTACGGGCGTAAAATTCTTCAAGGGAGTGCCGTAATGTACACAAAACTTTCGGTCAGAAAACATACCAAATTATGGTACCATATAAACTAATACGGTACGGCCGTAATATGGTAAAAACTCTCGAATGAAATCAGATCAAGATTACGGCACCGTAAAGAAGATTACGGCAGTTCCGTATTTTGCGTAAAATTTTATTTTCCCTGCAAAAAGAGAAGAAAAATTAATTCTAAAAATAAACTAAAATAAAAGAAACTAAGCTAAGTGATAATGCTTGGGTTGCCTCACAAGAAGCGCTAATTTTAGGTCTATAGCTTGACCAAAAATCAAATCTCATGGTGAAGCAGGTGAATCATTTCCAAAGTAAATAGCATGTAATTTCTTTCTTTTCTGCTGTCCAAAAAGTTTAGCCACTAATTCAAATATCCAAAATTTTAAATAAATCACAATTGACATGGCTTTCTCAAATATGCGGAAATCAAAATCAAAATTTCCAACTCCAATTAAAGGATATTCAATATTCTTCCTAAATTTATTAGAGAGTAAAATCATTAGTCCTTTCTTCGGATTTAAATCTTCAATTGCCATAGGACTTTGATGAAAAGATATAAACATTGGATCATCAAAATAATTTTTATGCCTCAAATTAGGTTCCTCAATAAAACATAAAATTTCAATGAAATTATAAGATTGAACATTGGATTTGGGCAAAACATCATAATAAGATCCATTAGTGTTTTTAAAATTCAATTCATATTCAAGTTCCTCATGCACTTCATTAAATAATTTATTAATTCCAAAATCATCATCAAGATCAGAGTGAGATTTTTCAAAATCAGTCCCCTCATACCTTTCCACAAATAATTCATCATCAGAAGAGTCAAAATCAGAATCATATAAAAAATCAAAATGAGATTTGTCAATGTTCACAACAGAATTAATAGAATCAGAGTTAACCACACAAGATTTATCATTAATTTCAACAATATCACCAAAATCAAAGTGGGTTTCATCAATGTCTGTAAATTTTAAACCTTTATCAAGCTCATCAGATTTAACCACAAATGATACATCATCAAAAGAATCAATTTCATCAAAAGAGGGTTTTTCAAAATCAATTTTCTCAAACTTTTCTACAAACAAATTATCAGAAGACTCAATTTTACAATCATCAAAATCAGTGTGAGATTCATTAATAAATACATAAGGCTCAATCTCAAAACAATCATAATCAGAGGGGGAATTTTCTAAATCAATTTTCTCAGTTTCCAAATCAAACTCAAACAAACAGTCTTGTGGTGCTAACTGGGCTTCTAAAATTTTAGAATTAGCAGTTAAAGATTCTACTTGAGAAGCAAGCTGACCAATTATTCCCTTAAGCTCTTCAATTTCCTTACTTCGATTCATCATGAATTGATTATGTGCCTCCTCACTGTTTTTCATGAACTTTTCAAACATTATCTCTAAGCTAGATTTTTCAGTATCCTCAAAGTAGGGTTCAGAAACAAGATTAGAGCAATCATCATAAAAAGAATTTTGATTTTCCCAACTATAATCATAATGATCATCTTGATACCATGAAGAATTAGAATTTTGGGGCATTAAAATATGGCAATTAGATGTATAATGATACGTCCACAAATATCACATCTATTAGAAGAAATAGAGTGCATATAAGAGTTAAACTTATCTTGAAGTGTGCACATTGAATCATCTTCATACCTTCCTTGTGGCATGTATTCCTCGCCTCTTTCATTTGCCCAGGAGTTGTGATAAAAAGACATATCTTCAAATCTATCAAAAATAGAAAGATAATCCAACACCAATCAATCAAATTTTTTTTTCATAATAGAAAAAATAGAAAATAGAACACAAGCAAATTCAAAATTTTCAGATATCACAGTTCTGTCACAACTATGAAAATCCAAAACTTGCAAAAACAAAAAAAAAACAAAGTTAAATCTAAAATAAATAAACTTAGTCTAGCAATACTAACAACTATTTTGATATTAACAAAACTAAGGTCCCCGACAATGGTGCCAAAAACTTGTTGTGATCCGAAAGGACATAGTTATAAATACAAGTAGGTAGACTTATTTCAGGTGTCATGGCCAAAACCTAAGTGTTGGCGTACAGGGCTATTGTCACTCCCTGACACGGCTCCAAAAACTTGTTGTCCTTAAACTTGTAGTGTCCGCAAGTGCACGGATACTCGAAGTAATAAAGAAAAGTATCGATCCAACAGAGACCTTATTGTTAAGTACCAAATAATTATTTTCTTACTAGCTAAGCAAACCGAATTTGATGCAAGTATATAATAGAAAGAGTGTAAAGATAAATAGAGAGATAAACTGGGACTAGGGTTTCATCCACTTTAATTTCAATGACTAGATATAAATAAAAGGTCGTCAGACTAATCTTATCATGATAAAGACTTAATTTACTTCATAAAAGGATCATCTCACTTTCGTCCAAACAATCATGCAGGGATCAATCCTCGCTTTCGTTCAAGCTCTATCCCAACGCTAAAGATAAGTAAATCATCAATCAAAGAACTCAAAGATCACTTTCGTGCATCTGAATTCTAAGTTTATTGTCTCGAGTGGAATCTCAAGGATCACTTTCGTGCATCCGAGACTCAACACAAGTTCTACTTATGGTTTTCCGACGACTCGATCCTCACCTTCGTGCAAGATCAAATCAAGTCTAATACAATAACTCAACCCTAGATTCAAATTATTAAACATGGCAATAATATCACTAAAATTAAACAAATAAGAACTAAACTAAGAAAGTTCCTATCATGCAATTCTAGGGTTCCAAGTTCTCAAGCAAGTCACCTTTCGGTCCTTATTGCGAGAACTCTAAAACATGAATAATAACATCAATCAATGGAGAATCAAAGTGCAATTATTCACATAAGTAAAATTATCATCATAAAACTATTCTAACGAAGGTAAAAAGTTATCTAATCATTAAGAAATCAAAGGGGATTACTCCCCCATGTCCCAAAGAGTGTTTAAGCTTTCATGGAAGAAGAAATACAATAATCCATTGTTTAGAACTATCATAAAATGAAAATAAGGGAGAAATAACGTTACAACACGGCTGTAATAGAAATTACAGCCGTAATTATGCGAGTGAACAGTGTCGGTGCCGCTTTTCATTGATTTCTCCTCCGTTTGATCTCCTCTTGCTCTAAAACTTCTGGTGTGTCGTCCTCTCCTCCAAACAAAGCTTCTGTGTGAAAATTGTGGCCTGAGGTGTCCTCTACACCTCTCGGCATGAGACCAAACCCTAAGCGCCTCTCTATTGATTGCTCTCTCGATTCTTAATAGAAATTGGGGCTTTTACTTCGTGTGTCTTCTCCTCTTTAAGACAAGTCCGTAGCATCTTTTGTATCTCAATTTAGAGGTCTGGATCAAAAGATATGGTCCGCGCAAGAATCGAACCCGGAAAAATCATGATTTTGAGTTGTAATTACGGCCGTAAAGGATTTTACGGCGGTGCCGTAATTTTGAGTCTATGAAATCTGCATCAAATTACGGCCCATGAAATTGATTACGCCCGTGCCATATTTTTTCTGTAAATTTTTGGACCAAAATACGGCCCGTAAAGATCATTATGGCAATGTCGTATTTCTTCAAATCTCTCGAGTAGGAAATCATCTGTAATTACGGTACCGTGATCTTATTTATGGCAGTGCCGTATTCGCCATGAAAACTCTAGTCAAAAAAATCCCAAAATATGGCACCTCACGGGAATTACGGCAGTACCGTAATTTTGATCTGCGAGTGCAGGGAAATTACGGTACCGTAATACCAATAATGGGGGTACCGTAATTTGCTCTAAAGCTCTGATTCTTCTGAAATTTTATGTGTGATTTCCTCTTGATGATGGAAATTCTTCTATGTATTTGATTTTTCTTTAAAATGTCTTAAAATCGTGTCTTTTTACCTGAAAATCATGAAAAACCAAAATAGAAGTAGATTTTGCAATATTTGATAAAAAAAGGCATAAAAATAAGCAAAGTAGTAATAATATGACACAAAAAGATATACAAAATGGCATGATATTTACTATAAATTTCAGTGTCATCAAACACATAAGGCTCAAACTTTGCTTGTCCTCAAGCAAATAAATAGAATAAATAACTCTACTATAGAAAATATGCCTTTTTATGAAAAATAAATTTCTAAAATATAATTACTCATGAAATATTCCATCAACTTTTTGCACAAAATTTCAGATAAATACATCATCTTCTGAATTTAATCTTTAAGCTTCACAGCTTTGATCGAATAAAACTTCGCAACTCGCATAATAAACAGAATCTTAGTCTCATGATTTCATCCAATTTTCAGTTTAAATCTATCATACTTTTGTTTAAATCTATCATAAGCAAAGTAGAAGTCTGTTTGGTCTAGAATTTTCGGTGTAGCCTCCTCGTATCCTAGGTAGTCTCCCCACGTGTCTTCCAGGGGTGTTTGTGTTAGTGTTTATGCTCTAAGACATATTATTGGTCCACTTTCATACTACTTGACATTGATACTTCTTATATCATTATGGCATTGTCATTATCGTTGTCTACTTACATCTGCGATTGTGTATTTACATCATAATGTCCCAGGAGAGAGATTGGATTTGTGCTCAAACTATTGTCCCCAGTCAATATACCTTAGTGGATATGGGACAGCTATGGTACTTGTGAGACTAGTACATGGGCTGGTTAGGCACGTGGTGCTAACGTAGACATATAGGTATATCAGTGGTAGATATACTAGATCGACCCACTGTGAGGCTATGACTTGGTGTCATGAGTCATCCTCACAAGTGACAGGAGATGAATTAATCCCTTGACTTGAGGTCATTGACTATTCTATATGGTTAGGGACATACTTTGATACAACCTAAGGGAAGCTTGATATCCATGGAGCTCCTCTATGGTTCTATGACTGAAAATGCATGGCCATACCCAGGTGAGAACCTGATTTAGTAATGACCATGTGATTGGGTGAAAATAAGTGATGACACACTTGTCCAATCGGATATCAGCTTGGCAAAAGGACTATAATGTATCTATACCTAGTTGCGATGATGGGGATGTCGATGTCGATATCCATTCCGATGACTTGGGTAGCAGCTATGCACTGATAGGTGCCACTCACTACTTGTGATGACCTAAGTTCATCATTGCCAACGTCAGAGGAACCTATAGGGTCACACACCTCGATACTCAACTTTTCGTATTGATCGGGTAGCCTTTAGATAAAGTTATTGGACAACTCGGATCCATTTGGGTGATTTCATCAACGCCAATGGGCCTGATGAGATGGAAGAAAAATATTGGGGCCAAGTTGCATTTTTGGTATATTCACTAAACTAACCATGGTTAAAGCCTCATTTGACCTTAGGTTAAATTAGACTGGATCCAATGGGTTGGTTAACATGCATAATGGACCTTGGGCTAGGCCCATCACTTAATGGGGGAGGAGCTTGCGCCAATGACCTTGCTTTCGCCCTCTTGATTTTGCGCATGCCAATTAATTATCTCTTGCTCTCACAAATACACACATATATATAGAGAGGCAAGAGGGGGCAGCAATAATAGGGTGTGGCGCAATTCATAAAGAAGGGGGTGGCTAGGGTAAAGGGGAGGAAGAAATTAGGGTTTGGATTATAGTAAGTCTCCAAGACTTTTCCATAAACCCCTCCTAATTAACCATATGCACCAAGGACATACTAAAGATATCCTCCAAGCCATACCTGCCCCAAGACTTGCCATACAGGCAAGCATGCCATTCAAGGATGAAGGGGAAGGCGCATAATGCTTCATAATGAAGCAAATTGTGCCGCCCATACCCCACTATGCCCTTAGGCACCAATGGGGTTGGGTTTCTCCCCATTATACCCTTTTAGCCCATTAGCTCTTCATGACAACTTGATATTAGGCCTCATTGGGTAATGAGATAGGCCAAACTTCATTACATGGGTTGATTAAGCCATTGGATCCAATCCAATGCAACTCAAAGTCAAATGTGACCAACCATGGTCAATTTTGGGTCAACCTGCCAAAAATGAAGTTTGGCTCCAATAACTCTCTCTCATCTCATCAGGCCCATTGGTGCTGATGAAATCTCCCAAATAGGTCCGAGTTATCCAATAACTCGATCATAAGGCTTCCCGATCAATATGAGAACTCGGGTATCAAGATATGCGACCCTATAGGTTCCTCTGACGTTGGCAGTGCTGACTTAAGGTCACTACAGGTAGTGAGTGGCACCTAGCAATGCATCGCTGCTACCCAAGCCATCGGAATGGATATCGACATCGACATCCCCATCATCGCAACTAGGTACAGATGCGTTATAGTCTCTTTACCGAACTGATATCCGATTGGACAAGTGTGTCACCACTTGTTTTCACTCAATCACATGGTCATGACTAAATCAAGTTCTCACCTGGGTATGGCCATACACTTCCAGTCATAGAACCATAGAGGAGCTCCAAGGATATCAAGCTTCCCTTAGGAAGGGGAAAATCCTCTGCCTGTACATTGACCTTCTCATATGGGTCGTGACATACTTAATGTCAACCGTTATAACCTCTCAACTACGGCGAGGTGTTATGTTGCATTAAAGCATGTCCCTAACTATATAGAATAGTCAATGACCTCAAGTCAAGGGATCAATGCATGTCCTGTCACTTGTGAGGATACCTCATGACAAAGTCATTGCCTCACAGCGGGTCGGTCCAGTATATCCATCTCTGATATACCCATATGTCTGCGCTAGCACCTCGTGCCTAACCAGCCCATTTACCAGTCTCTCACGGATAATAGCTATCCCATATCCACTAAGGTACATAGATTGGGGACAACCATTTGAGCACATATCCAATTTGTCTCCAGGGACATTATCATGTAAGTACACAATCGCAGATGTAGACAAATAATGATAACAATAATGCCAGAATGATATATAAATATCAGAGTGAAGTAGCATAAAGATGGAACAATACTAGGTCTCAGGGCATATACACCAACAATCTCTCACTTGCACTAAGACCTAGAGGTTGAGGAACCTCAACCACATATCCCTAGCGTGACCATCATGCTTCTGCTGCACCAATGCATTGGTCAGTGGGTCTGCTAGATTGTTCTATGTGTCAACTCTGCTAATCTTGACGTCACCTCGGTCAATGATCTCTCTGATCAGGTGAAATCTCCTGAGTATGTGTTTGGACCTTTGATGAGACTGTGGTTCCTTATCTTGTGTAATTGCCCCATTGTTGTCATAATAAAGCTCAATGGCATCGACTGCACTAGGAACCACCTGAAGTTCAGAAATGAACTTCCTTATCCAATCGGCTTCTTTGATTGCCTCAGAAGTGGCCATATACTCAGCCTCAGTTGTAGAATCAGCTATGGTGGATTACATGAAGCTCTTCCAGCATACAACACCTCCATTCATCTTGAACACATAGCCGACCTGCGATCTAAAGTCGTCAGGGTTAGACTAGAATGATGCATTAGTGTAGCCCTGAATACTGAGCTCTTCCTATCCCCCGTAGACTAAGAACAGATCCTTAGTTCTTCTCAGATACTTTAGGATGTTCTTTACAGCCACCCAGTGCTGCAGACCCGGATTGGATTGGTATCGGCTGGTTATGCTCACAGCATAAGCCACATCTACTCTAGTACACAACATTGCATACATGATCGTTCCTGCTGACGAAGCATAGGGCACTCGATGTTGGGGTATGCCCTTAAGGCTAATGTTTGAGGCCTTGGGATTGTATCTGTATCATGTAATAAACTCTTATGTTTATAAAGGCATGGTTATTATTCAGGTTGTTACCTTCTCTGCTGCAATTAGTGTACTTCTGAATAATGTCTCAAAGCTGTTCAGCTGGGCTGACATGCTATAAAGTCCTTAGTCGAGATATCTTGGTGAACATGAGACAGCCTTGATATGGTTAAGACTAATATGTATTCTAATCTTATAGGATGCTTCGAGCATGGAATAAGATGTAGACTCATGGGTACATTGGATGTACTGGACAGACCCTAGTAGGACATTCAATTGCTTGTCACAATGTGAATGATCCTTGATTGCAACAAGTGGCACATGTCCTCTGACTTGAGATCACTTGTGTTTCTAAATGATGATTGTCATTGTTTTGAGGTAGTTCAATATCATTTGAAACATAATGGTTATAGACTATCTTGGATAATGATCATGAGTCAGGTTAGGGCACTAGTGATAGATAGAGGATTGCCGTCTCCTTGTTGAAGGAGTGTGGTGTTCTATAGGGGCCCCCTAGATGAGATGATTGAGAAAGTGTATGGCCATACCCAGGTGACTATGTGCATCTGATCTAATCATGCTCATCATATTGGAGCTACAGGCTTGACACGCTTGTCCAATAAGAACATCCAGTGGCAAAGGAAACATGCGTGCCTTGTGAAGTGGATTCACACTTGTGCTGTGGTTTGGGTGTAGTCTTGGAAGACTCTTTCCTTTATATCGGGAGACAGTGATGTGTTGCTAGATACCCCTCACTGATCGTGATAACATAAGTTATCGTTACCGACATTTAAAGGAAACCCTCAGGGTCGCACAATTTGATGATATGGCTTACTTGAGTCAGATCGTGTGGACTGAATTGTTTGGGTTCAGTTTAAAGGGATTTAATCTCTGATTGTAAGTGAGATCTGGTCTGATCATGTTTGATTGATTAGGGCTTGAGATCGGTAAGCTTCGATCGAGAGAGATGATGCTAGATCGGTAAGATCAGGAGCATCAGGAGATGAACGGTTAGATCTGGAACCTATTGGTTCAATGAGGTCTAGACCATGGCTTGGGCTGATTTGATTTGGTTTTTTGGACCAAAGTCAATTGGATCGATTGAGCATGAACCGGTTCACATGTGTGTGAACGCTTGGTTCAATGCTTAAGCGTTTTGGTCGGTTTTCAAAGCATTACTTCATGTCATTCCATTTTTGGAAAGTCATCAAGGCGACTTTGTAAAAACGCCTCAACGCTTCTCTTGGATGATGACCGCTTGCAATCTCGTGGAGAGGAGAGTGTGTTGACGACAAGAGGAGGAATTCGGCCGAGAAAAGCTATCTCTATCCTCTCCTTCACGCGACAAGGTCCCATTGAAGCACTTTGCTAGCACAAAGGATTCAAATGAGCAAGCCATCTTCACTTGTTGTGTGCGTCACCTTTGGAGAAGGAGCACTTGCGTCTTTGCTTCCAAGGCACCAACCAAACCGATGGCATTGGTATGATCTACTCTTGATCTATTCAATCTATGATAGTTGATCATATGGCATGCAAAAGATCATCAAACCCTTGCTTCCGCTTGCAAAATTTTATTTGCGCCATGCTTAGGGTTTTCGCCCCCCTCTCGAAAGGGGTTTCTTCAATTGGTATCAAAGCTTGGCTTTACGCATGCTATTATGTTTGCTCGTGTGATCCATGTTTACACTTATGCTTAGATCTATCGTTGGTTACATGCGCAAGCTCATGAAAATTTATGATGCGAAAACAACATGCATGATGTTTATTGCTCTTAGCCGCATGTATTGGTGCTTGTTGTTGTTTTTGTCAAAGTTGCGCTCCCCCTTGAAGGGGACTCTACAATTGTTATGGATGGCGCATGTTTGTTGGCGCTTCTTACATGTTGTTTTTGACAAAACAAAAGATCTTGCGCACCTCATCTAGATCTAAGGCCCTACTTTAAACCCTTAGATGGGTTGATGGGGTTGAAAGCATCATCTAGTATAGATCAACTAAGTCTGATCAGACCATCTGACAGCCTAGATGGGTTGACCAGATAGCACCTGTGCGCAAGCACGAGGTGGCTATAGGTTAACTGCATCAAAGGCGTGTAGCGAGGTCTGTTTGAGACAACCAGTGAACACACATAAGTTAGGCCCGGGGTCACACCCGCTTGCCAGAACTCATGTTGGCTGTTCAGCCCTTGGCGCATGCATGGTTGACCATTAGGTCAACTCGAGTCAGTTAGGACTTGGTGCATGTAAGGGCATGGATCTAACTAGATTGATGAGTGGATCCCTATCAATGGACCATTGTAAGGTTGTAAGGCACATAAGAAAATTAAAATTGATGCCAATGGGTTTTCAAACTTTTATTTTCTTGTAATGGATCACATGTTGATTGAATGATGCCATGATGTTTGTTTATTTAATCTTATGTGGGTTGCCCTTTTAATGTGTGCTGTGCTGGGGCCTGCGAGCCTGGTAAATTATTATTTTTGTGATCTGCGAATCACATTTTAATGAATTTATTGTATAATTGACCTGCGAGTCAAGCTTGTCTAGATAGATTAAAATGTATTTTAATTAGACAAGAGCACAAAAGCACACATCGCAGAGGCGCATTCAGCTGGTGGGTGCACCTGAGCTGCATTGAGCGCTAGGGCCCTGGGTTGGACCAGATGAGATGCAAAAGACCCAAGAAGAGCAAGTGAAGACTTAAGTTGATTTAAGGTCTTACTTAGGCTCTATGGGCTTTTACCACATAAGATCCATGCTTTCTTTTTATTGTTTAATAATAGAATTGCATGAGTTATTTATCTTCTGCTATAGCCATAGGATTTGCCTGATAGTAAGAAGATAAAAGACCGTTAAAATCCAACGCTAAAATATCAAGCACGTAATGCCTTCTGACGCGAAACCTCACTGTTCTGACTATCGTTGGAGCCGTGTTGAACCCACTCAGTGGGCACGTCCATCTATCTTCAGACGGTGTGTGATTTCACCTGCGTGTTACAGAGAAGGGATTTATCGCTTCTCGTTGCTCAGCATAGCACGTGGTGGTCCAGGGAGTAGGTCGGGTCAGCTTGACCATGTAGGCTACATGTGTGGAGCATATGGTAGCACATGGAGGCAGCCATCTGTGGGATCAGAGACTGTGTTGTACCAACTCAGTTGGCACAGTCTGCTGGATTGCCCAGATGAAGGGGAATCGCACGGGTTGGCGATTGGCTGGGACAGCCTACTAGAAATTAGTACTTGTCATCTCTGTGCATCTTATCTCGCCTGAGCGGGACGCGGAGACCAAGTATGAAATCTGGATCCCATCTCACTAAAAGAGTTCTACTCTTTCGGGCTGTTTTGCTGGATTTTTCAGCCAGATAAAATAGTGAGAAAAAGAATCTTTCTTAAGTCCTGGATTGATTCTGAACATTGATACTGACCTTGCTGTTCTTGCATTGTTGTAGATTCCTGCAGCAACGAACACCATGAGCTTCAATGTGCGATCCCTACTGGAAAGGGAGAAGTTTGCTGGGCCAAACTTCTCAGATTGGTTCGGACACCTTAAGATCGTTCTTAAGGCAGAGAGGAAACTGTATGTCCTCGAGACGGCTGTGCCGCCTCAACCCGCTGTGAACGCCGCAAGGGCGGTTCGTGATGCCTATGAAAAGCACGTCAATGATAGCATTGATGTCGCTTGCCTGATGCTAGCGTCTATGACGCCACCGCTGCAGCGTCAGCATGAGGATATGTCGGCTATAGAGATTATAGCGAACCTCAAGATGCTGTATGCTGCACAAGCGAGGACAGAACGCTATAATCTGACAAAGCTTTTCTTTCAGAGCAAACTGGCTGAAGGGAGCCCAGTGGGAGCTCACGTGCTCAAGATGATTGGGCACAAGGAGGCTCTGGAGAAACTGGGGCATACCATCAACCAGGAGCTTGCTGTAGATATTATTCTGCAGTCTCTTCCGCCTTCTTTCGATGCATTCATCATTAACTTTAATATGAACAAAATCGATTGTACTCCGGCAGAGCTGCTGAATATGCTCTTGACTACTGAGGAAACTCTGAAGTGAAAGCCTTCAACCTCTGTCTTAATGGTTCCTTCCAGGAACAAGAAGAAGGGGAAGAAGGGCAAAGCCCCTGTCAAGAACTACAGTAAGGCTCTGAAACAGAAGGTAAAGCGGTCAAAGGACAACAGGTGTTTCCACTGTGGCCAGCTGGGTCACTGGAAAAAGGACTGTAAAGCGCTCCAAGGAGACAAGAGGGGAAGCATTGCTTCTGGCTCAGGTATATTTGTGACTGAGGTCATGATATCATCTTCTTCTGTTTCATGGGTGTTGGACACTGCATGTGGAGTTCACATTTGTTCAAATATACAGGAACTCAAGAGAAGAAGGCAGGTGGGACAGCATGAGGTAGACCTACGCGTTGGAAACGGGGCACGGGTTGCTGCTGTTACTGTAGGAGACTATTTCATTTCTTTACCATCTGGCATTGTATTGGAATTAAACAATTGTTACTTTGTTCCCAGTATCACTAAAAATATTATCTCCATTCCTGCTCTTGTCAGGAAGGGATTTTCCTTTGAATGCAATATTTCAAAGTGTGTTTTATCTTATGATAATATTGTTTATGCAACTGGTTCAATCAACAATGGGTTATTCATGTTGGACATGGAATATTCTATACAAAACATTGATAATAAGAAAGCCAAGTATGCTGATGACAGCACCTTTCTATGGCATAGTCGTTTAGGCCATATTAACAAGAAGCGCATTAAGCGGTTGCATGATCATGGACTGCTGGGATCATTCTCCTATGAGGAGATTGATACATGCAAAGCTTGTTTAATGGGTAAAATGACGAAGTCACCTTTTCCTAACAAAGGTCAAAGGGCTTCAGGTTTACTTGACCTTATACACAGTGATGTGTGTGGGCCGTTTAGTAAACATGCCAGAGGTGGCTATCAGTACTTCATTACCTTTACTGATGATTTCAGTAGGTATGGGTATGTCTATTTAATGAGACATAAAAGTGAATCTTTTGACAAGTTCAAAGAGTTCAAGAATGAAGTACAGAATCAGCTAGGCCGAAATATCAAGGCACTTCATTCTGATCGAGGTGGAGAATACTTGAGTCATAAGTTTACTGACTATTTGAAGGAGTGTGGGATTATCTCACAGCTCACTCCGCCAGGAACACCGCAATGGAATGGTGTGTCCGAGAGGAGAAATAGAACGTTACTTGATATGGTTCGTTCTATGACGAGTCAGGCTACTCTTCCATACTCCTTTTGGGGATTTGCACTGGAAACAGCTGCAAAGGTACTAAACCGAGTGCCATCCAAGGCAGTTTCTAAGACTCCATACGAGTTATGGTATGGGAAACAGCCGAGCTTGACTTTTATCAGGATCTGGGGTTGCGAGGCTTATGTCAAAAAGCTCGCCTCTGGGAAACTGGAGAGCAGATCTGACAAATGCATATTTGTCGGTTACCCTAAGGAAACTAAGGGTTATTATTTCTACGATCCCAAAGAGAACAAAGTATTTGTTGCTCGGACGGCAATATTTCTTGAGAAGGAGTTTCTTCTGCAAGAAGCCAGTGGGAGAGAAATAAAGCTGGATGAGAATCCAGAGGATGGACAAAGTAGTCAAGCACAGTTGGATGTGCCTGAGCTGGTAGAACAGGTTACTGAACAACCTGAGGCTCAAATATCACGGGAACCGCGTAGATCGGGAAGGATCCGTCGATAGCCTGAGCGCTATGACGGAGTCTACATCATTGATAATGATGAACCCCTTACTTATGCGGATGCGGTCAGTGGACCGGAGTCTGCTAGATGGCTTGAAGCTATGCGAGCCGAGATGGACTCCATGTCAGATAACCAAGTCTGGGATTTGGTTGATCCGCCTCCGGGAGTAATCCCTATAGGCTGTAAATGGATCTTCAAGAAGATGATTGACATGGATGGTAACGTAGTTACCTATAAAGGCAGGCTAGTTGCGAAAGGTTTCAAACAAATCTACGGGATAGATTATGATGAAACTTTCTCACCTGTAGCCATGTTTAAGTCTATTCGGATTCTTTTCGCGATAGCAGCATATTACGATTATGAGATCTGGCAGATGGATGTGAAGACGGCTTTCCTTAATGGAAAACTAAAAGAGGATGTGTATATGACACAACCTGAAGGTTTCACTAATCCAGCAGATCGTCATAAAATATGCAAGTTAAAAAGGTCCATTTATGGACTTAAACAAGCATCTAGAAGCTGGAATATTCGTTTTGATGAATCAATCTCTGAGTTTGGTTTCATCAAGAACGAAGATGACCCGTGTGTATATAAGAGGTTTAGTGGGAGCGTGATTACTTTTCTAGTCCTCTACGTCGATGATATCTTAATCATTGGAAACGATATTCCTGAACTGCATGCTGTTAAAGCATGGTTAGGAAAATGTTTTCAGATGAAAGATCTAGGAGAAGCAGCCTATGTTTTAGGTGTGAAGATCTACAGGGATAGATCTAAGAGGCTTCTCGGGCTGTGCCAGAGTACTTACATCGAGAAAGTCCTGGAGAGATTCCATTTAGAGAATTCTAAAAGAGGATATCTTCCAGTCAGACATGGTCTGAATCTTTCGAAGAGTCAGTGTCCACAAACACAGACTGAGAAAGATGAAATGGACAATACGCCTTATGCTTCGGCTATTGGGTCCATAATGTATGCGATGTTGTGTACTCGCCCAGACGTCGCTTACGGGTTAAGCGTGACCAGTCGGTTCCAAAGTAATCCAGGTATGGCGCACTGGATTGCAGTCAAGAACATTTTAAAATATCTGCGGAGGACCAAAGATATGTTCTTGATATATGGTGGTCAGGAAGAACTCAGTATAGAGGGATATACTGACGCTTCGTTCCAGTCGGACCAGGATGATTTCCGATCGCAATCAGGCTATGTTTTTAGCTTGAATGGTGGAGCAGTGGTGTGGAAGAGTTTCAAACAGTCAACTGTTGCTGATTCCACAACAGAAGCCGAGTATGTTGCAGCCTCGGAAGCATCCAAGGAGGCAGTGTGGATTCATAAGTTCGTGAGAGAACTTGGTGTTGTTCCTTCAAGTGCAGATCCTTTGGTTATCTTCTGTGATAACACTGGAGCAATCGCACAAGCAAAGGAACCACGGTCGCACCAGAAGTCTAAGCACATACAGAGACGGTTTCACTTGATCCGGGAGATCATTGATCGTGGCGAGATCAAAGTCTGCAAGGTTCATACAGATGACAATCTAGCTGACCCGCTTACCAAGCCTCTGGCGCAGCAGAAGCATGAGAAGCACTGTAATAATATGGGTTTGAGATTTCTCAACCATTAGATTAAGTGCAAGTGGGAGATTGTTGGGGTATGCCCTTAAGGCTAATGTTTGAGGCCTTGGGATTGTATCTGTATCATGTAATAAACTCTTGTGTTTATAAAGGCATGGTTATTATTCAGGTTGTTACCTTCTTTGCTGCAATTAGTGTACTTCTGAATAATGTCTCAAAGCTGTTCAGCTGGGCTGACATGCTATAAAGTCCTTAGTCGAGATATCTTGGTGAACATGAGACAGCCTTGATATGGTTAAGACTAATATGTATTCTAATCTTATAGGATGCTTCGAGCATGGAATAAGATGTAGACTCATGGGTACATTGGATGTACTGGACAGACCCTAGTAGGACATTCAATTGCTTGTCACAATGTGAATGATCCTTGATTGCAACAAGTGGCACATGTCCTCTGACTTGAGATCACTTGTGTTTCTAAATGATGATTGTCATTGTTTTGAGGTAGTTCAATATCATTTGAAACATAATGGTTATAGACTATCTTGGATAATGATCATGAGTCAGGTTAGGGCACTAGTGATAGATAGAGGATTGCCGTCTCCTTGTTGAAGGAGTGTGGTGTTCTATAGGGGCCCCCTAGATGAGATGATTGAGAAAGTGTATGGCCATACCTAGGTGACTATGTGCATCTGATCTAATCATGCTCATCATATTGGAGCTACAGGCTTGACACGCTTGTCCAATAAGAACATCCAGTGGCAAAGGAAACATGCGTGCCTTGTGAAGTGGATTCACACTTGTGCTGTGGTTTGGGTGTAGTCTTGGAAGACTCTTTCCTTTATATCGGGAGGCAGTGATGTGTTGCTAGATACCCCTCACTGATCGTGATAACGTAAGTTATCGTTACCGACATTTAAAGGAAACCCTCAGGGTCGCACAATTTGATGATATGGCTTACTTGAGTCAGATCGTGTGGACTGAATTGTTTGGGTTCAGTTTAAAGGGATTTAATCTCTGATTGTAAGTGAGATCTGGTCTGATCATGTTTGATTGATTAGGGCTTGAGATCGGTAAGCTTCGATCGAGAGAGATGATGCTAGATCGGTAAGATCAGGAGCATCAGGAGATGAACGGTTAGATCTGGAACCTATTGGTTCAATGAGGTCTAGACCATGGCTTGGGCTGATTTGATTTGGTTTTTTGGACCAAAGTCAATTGGATCGATTGAGCATGAACCGGTTCACATGTGTGTGAACGCTTGGTTCAATGCTTAAGCGTTTTGGTCGGTTTTCAAAGCATTACTTCATGTCATTCCATTTTTGGAAAGTTATCAAGGCGACTTTGTAAAAACGCCTCAACGCTTCTCTTGGATGATGACCGCTTGCAATCTCGTGGAGAGGAGAGTGTGTTGACGACAAGAGGAGGAATTCGGCCGAGAAAAGCTATCTCTATCCTCTCCTTCACGCGACAAGGTCCCATTGAAGCACTTTGCTAGCACAAAGGATTCAAAGGAGCAAGCCATCTTCACTTGTTGTGTGCGTCACCTTTGGAGAAGGAGCACTTGCGTCTTTGCTTCCAAGGCACCAACCAAACCGATGGCATTGGTATGATCTACTCTTGATCTATTCAATCTATGATAGTTGATCATATGGCATGCAAAAGATCATCAAACCCTTGCTTCCGCTTGCAAAATTTTATTTGCGCCATGCTTAGGGTTTTCGCCCCCCTCTCGAAAGGGGTTTCTTCACTCGACTCATTTCATCCCTATCAGCCTCTATGGTGGGACACTAGCTCTTTGAGAGAGTAAGGTCATGTCTTACTAGAAGGTATTCTTTCTTGGATTTCTCCATGTATAACCTTTCCAAGACTTTATCAATGTAGGTACTTTGACAAAGGGCCAGGAGCCTCTTAGATGTTCACGCCTAAGATATTGGCGGCCTCCCCTAAGTCTTTCATCTCGAAACACTTCCCCAACTATGTCTTCAAAGACTAAAGACTAGGGATGTCGTTTTCGATGAGTAGTATGTCATCGACATACAAGACCAGAAAAGTCACCAAGCTCCCACTGAATTTTCTGTATATAAAAGCGTCATCTTCACTTTTAATAAAGCCATAACCTATAACGACTTCATCAAATCGAATATTCTAACTTTGAGATAGTTGCTTTAATCCATAAATGGATTTCTTTAGCCTGCAGACCTTATTGGCTTCTGTAGGATTGATGAAGCCATCAGGTTGTGTCAAATATACATCCTCTGTTAGCTTTCCATTAAGGAACGATGTCTTAACATCCATCTGCCATATATCATAGTCATGGTATGCAGCTATAGCAAGCAGTATCTGAATGGATTTGATCATAGCAACTGGCGAAAAGGTTTGAATCCTTTAGCTACTATCCTGCTATAATCCTGATGTTTGACATAAGCCTCACATCCCCAGATCCTGATAAAAGAGAGGTTAGGGCATCTCCCACTCCATACGTAGTATGGAATCTTGGAGAGACTCTTAGATGGAACATTATTCAGTATAAGGGAAGCTATCTCAAGTGCAAAACCCCAGAATGAGGGAGGTAGAGTTGCATGACTCATCATAGATCGAACCATGTCTAACAAAGTTCGATTTCTCCTTTCAAACACACCATTCCATTGGGCTGCTCCAAGAGGAGTGAGTTGGGATAGGATCCCACACTCTCTCAGATTGTCAAAGAAATCACCGCTAAGGTACTCTCCACCACAATCTGATCGACGAGTTTTAATGGATCTTCCAAGCTGGCTCTCTACTTCATTTTTGAACTCTTTAAATTTCTAAAAGGATTCAAATTTATGTTTCAACAAGTAGACATAACCATATCTACTAAAGTCATCAGTGAGTGTAATTGTTGTGTCCGCAAGTGCACGGATACTCGAAGTAATAATTAAGATATCGAACCACATAGACCTCATTTGCCAAGTACCGAATAATTAATTTCTTACTAGCTAGGCAACCGGAAATATAAATGTAAACTATCGAAGGTTACACGAAAATATCAGAGAGAGAAACTGGGACTAGGGTTTCATCCACCTTAATTTCCATGACTAGATATGAATAGATGTTCGTCAATCAAATTTTATCATGTTAAAGATATAATTTACTTCATAAAGAAATCATCTCGCTTTCGCGTAGACAATTTACAAAGAATCAATCCTCACTTTCATGCAGGATCTATTCAATGTTAAAGATAAGTAAATCATTGATAAAGAACTCAAGGATCACTTTCGTGCATCCGAATTCTAAATCAATCATCTCAAGAGGAAACTCAAGGATCACTTTCGTGCATTCGAATCTCCACACAGGTTCTACTTAAGGTTCTCCAACAATCCTATATTGATTTCTCATAGTATTATCATGTTTATCACAATAATACAATCCTAGATTCAGATTATTAACATGGCATTGTACTTCTAAATTGAGAAATAAAAACCAACCTAATTTCTTACGATTAGTTCCTAACATTCAATTTTACGGTTCCATGTTCTCAGCAAATCACCTTTCGGTCCATATCGCGAAAACTCTAAAACATACTAACAATTATGAATCTATGTAGAATTAAAGGCAATCATCACATAAGTAGAATTATCATGGTAAAATCATCATGACGAAAGTAAAAATAATCTAGTCATTAAAGAAATTAAAGGGAATTACTCCCCCATGTCCCAAAAGATATTTATGCTAGCATAGTTGAAGAATTAGAATAATCCATAGTATTAGAGGGTCAGAAATTGAAGAGAAAGGGGAAAACAACTTTACAACACAGTTGTAATAGAAATTACAGCCATAATTTCAGCGGTGAACAGTGTCAGCGATGAGTGTTCCGTTGATTTCTCCTCCGATCGATCTCCTTTCGTTCTGAAACTTCTGGAGTATCTTCTCCTCCTCTATGCGCACCTTCCCCTCAAATTTTACGACCGGAGATGCACTGTATGCTTCCTGGTGGTGAAACCTAGGGTGACGGTGCAGAATTCAATTTCTCTCTGAATCATGGATCAAAATTAGGGCTTTTGTTGTGTGTTACTTTTCTTTGATCTAACAAGTATTTCCCTTTTTACGGATCTTCAATTGATGGCCTGGATCGTCCGAAATCATCTGCGCAAGAATTGGGCTTCAAATAGTCCGCGAAAATCGCGTGTCTGGGTTATAATTACAGCCGTGAAAACCGTTATAGCAGTGCCGTAATGTCAACAGGAAGTCTCTGTACAGAAATCATCTAGAATTACGGTACCTTGAAATTGGTGGAATTTTTCATTGGCCCGTAATATCGGTTACGACAGCACCGTAAAATCCATCAAACTTTCTGTACGAAATTGAGCCCAGATTACAGCCCATGAAGTCCATTACGGTAGTGCCATAATTCTTGCGAATCCTTATGTTCAAAATCGTCCCAAAATACGGCAGCACTCAAAAATTTCAGTAGTACCGTGGTTTGTTCTATAAGTGCTGTGAAACCACAGTACCATAATTTTGATTACGGTGGTGCCGTAATTTCATTTGAAGCTCCAATTTGCGTGAAATTTGACATGTAATCTTCTCTTGATGGTGGGAATTCATCCATGCATCTAAATTTGCTTGAAAACGCCTAAAAATAGTGCCTTTTTATCTTAAAATCATCAAAAACTAGAAAATGTGTAGATTCCGCAATATTTGATAGAAGAAGCATAAAAATAAACAAAGGAGCATGAATATGACACAAAAAAGTCTATCAAATGGCACAAAATTTACTATAAATTTTGGTGTCATCAAACACATAAGGCTCAATCTTTGCTTGTCCTCGAACAAAATCAAAAACTTATCAAACAAAAATATTTTCTCATGGGGAATAAATTTCTAAAATACAATCACCAATGAAAAATTCCACTAATTGTTTTATAAGATTTTAAATAGACATATCATCCTTTTGAATTCGACTCTCAAGTTCCACAACTTAATTAAATAAAACTTTGCAACTTGTATAAAGGTAGAATCTCAGTCTAATGAATTCACCCAAGTTTCAATTTAAATCTATAATACCTTTGTTTACAGGAATAGGATATCCAAAATCTTTTTCCACTCAAATTTTCTTTTTCTTTTCTTTTTTTTTCTTTCTGGTGGCATGTACCCACATAGATACACACTTTTTATTTGGGCTTCAACTCTTATCTTCGGTACCACTATCAATTTTATATAGTGCCAAGTAGAGGAGTCATTTTCTTCTTTTTCTCTCTTTATTTATTTATTTATTTATTTTTGCATATTTCAACCCATATCTTCGGTACCAGTGTCAATTTTACACAGTGTCAAGTAGGGGGGTCTCTCACTCTTTTTATGGATCTTGGATTCTTTCTTCCCAACAAATAGTAAGATAAACTAAACATCAACTAGGTTAATCAATTGACATTAATTCGAATATCATACTCATATGCTAATTTTATTTAACAAGTAGTTTCACTTTTAAATTAAACTCATCAAATAACATATCCACCTAAAATCTCATTCATCAATCATTGAAAAATTTCAAAAGAAGATATATATTAAAGAAATAAATTCAACATGATAGATCTAGTCCTAATCACAAGCATGAATTTATTCATCATCAATAGAATCATACTATCTCCAAGAATATCTTCGAAAGTAGATTAGTCCACAAAATAATCACATCAACAAAAATAGCGTATACTCAATGATGATCAAGATTATACAAGTCATTATGTCATCAAGTGTGCATCTCTACAAGGTGCTCAGTAGCAAAATATCATCAATTGTAATACAACCCAATAGAAATCAACATCAATATCAAAACATGATATAATCATATCGAATAATTAAGCAGTCAAATGAGAGTAAGTAGGATAGTGATGGCGGACACAAAAGTTTGGAGGAGTAATCTCTCCCTATAAAAGGGTGAAACTTCAATAAGATAAGGAGAATGAAATACAAAGAAGTAAGGGAAAAAGAAACTCACAAACCTCTATTCGTCATCATCTGATCTGATCCCCTCTGTGTCCTCAGGGGGTAGTGGAGTCGGCATAAGGGCAGGTGAAAACACAAGTGAGAAATCCCAAAAACAGCTAAGGAATCATGCACTAAAAAAAATACAGCCATGATTTTTATTACAGCAGTGAGGTAATTTTGACAAGTTGGATAAAACAGCAGTCAGAATAATACGGTAGTGCTGTAGAATGCTAAAAAAATTATTGGGTCAAAAATTAATCAAAATTACGGCACCGCAAAAATGGTTACGGCACTGCCGTATTTTGCTAAAAACTCTCGGGTCGATTTCGGAGAAAAAATATGGCCTGTAAAAATACTTACGGCAGTGCCGTAATTGCATAAAACTTTCTGTTCAAAAACAGTCAGAAATATGGCACCATAATTTTCATTACGGTAGTGCCGTAATTTTCACCAAAAATCAATTTTACCTACAAAAAGAGAAGAAAAATCAGTTCCAATGGCAAAAATAAAAACAAAGTAAAATAAAAGAGAATGAACTAAAGAAATAGTGTTTGGGTTGCCTCCCAAGAAGCGCTAATTTAAAGGTCATTAGCTTGATCGTTCTGCACTTGGATTTGATCGTGGTTCATCAAGATAATATTTCTCTTTTTCTTCAACCAGTTCTTATTGATAATAATGCTTCAATCTTTGACCGTTAACCTTAAACTCTCCTGTTTCCTCACTCCATATGTCAACACCTCCATAGGAGTAAGTCTTCTTTACCTGAAAAGGCCCAGACCATCGAGACTTAAGTTTTATAGGAAAAAGTCTCAATCTAGAATTGAACAAAAGAACAATGTCAACTGGTTGGAAATACTTTCTAAAAATATGTCGATCATGCCATCTCTTAGTCCTCTCCATATAAATTCTTGCATTTTCGTAAGCGGAGAGTCTAATCTCATCTAGCTCGTTCAATTGTAAACTTTGTTTTTCACCCGCGTTCTTTAAGTCAAAGTTTAGTGCTTTGATTGCCCAGAACGCCTTATGCTCAAGCTCTACAGGTAGATGATAATATTTACCATAAACCAATTAAAAGGGATACATACCTATTGGTGTTTTCAAAGCAGTACGGTAGGCCCACAGTGCATCATCAAGTTTGAATGCCCAATCTTTCTTTGTCCGTGACACTGTCTTTTCCAAAATTCTTTTTATTTCTCTGTTTGATATCTCAACTTGTCCACTTGTTTGGGGGTGATAAGGTGTTACAACTCTATGCTTTACCCCATACTTTCTAAGCAAGGCTAAGAACTTATGTTCTTTGAAATGTGAGTCTCCATCACTAATCACTACTCACGGTGTCCCAAACCTTGGAAAGATAATCTTTTTGAACAGTTTAACAACAACTCTGGAATCATTAGTAGGAGAAGCAAGAGCTTCAACCCACTATGAAACATAATCTACCGCCACAAGTATGTATTTGTTACCTCTAGAAGATGGAAAGGGTCCCATGAAATCAATCCCCCAGACATCAAATATCTCAACCTCAAGAATGGTAGACAATGACATCTCATGTCTTCTGTTAATGTTGCTTGTCTTTTGACATCTATCACAAGATAAGATAAAGTTTCTAGTATCTTTAAAATTGAAAGCCAGTAAAATCCTGATTGCAAAACTTTGAAAGTAGTTTTTTCAATACTAGCGTGCCCACCATAAGAAGATCCATGACACTGAAGCAATATTTTTGCGATTTCTTCTTCAAGTATACATCTACTAAAAACACCATCTGCACATCTTCTAAAAACATAAGGCTCATCCCAAAAATAGTGCTTTACCTCAGCCAAGAATCTCTTCTTTCTTTGGTAATTTAATTTACGAGGAAAAACATTAGCTACTATGTAATTCACTATGTCAGCATACCATGGGGTTCTGATTTGTTCAATGGCCAAGAGTTGTTCTTCAGGGAAAGAATCATTGATTATATGATTCTTTTCAGTATCCACCATTATCCTTGAAAGATGATATGTAACAAAGTTTTCTCATCCCTTTTTGTCTTTAATTTCCAAATCAAACTCCTGCAAGAGTAAAATCCATCTAAGCAAGCGTGGTTTACTATCCTTTTTCTACATTAAGTACCTAACAGCTGCATTATCAGTATACACCACCACTTTGGAGTTAATCAAGTATGATCTAAATTTATCAAAGGCAAATACTATAGCTAAAAGTTCATTCTCAGTGGTGGTGTAATTCCTCTGTGTCTCATCCAAAGTCCTACTAGCATAATGAATAACATAAGGTTTTTTCTCCTTTCTTTGTCCCAAAATTGCTCCTATTGCATAATCACTAGCATCACACATAAGCTCGAAGGGCGAGTCCCAATTTGGGGGTTGAATGATTGGTGCTGAAACCAAAGCTTTCTTTAGTTCCTAAAAAGCAGATAAACAATCTTCATCAAGAGAAAATTTAACATATTTACAAAGTAGATTTATAAGAGGTCTAGGAAGTTTAGAGAAATCCTTGATGAATCGCCGGTAGAATCCTGCATGTCCTAGAAAGCTTTAGACCTCCTTCACTGTGGTGGGTGGCTCTAATTTCACTATCACCTCAACTTTGGCTCTATCAACTTCAATCCCTCTTTCTAAAATCAAGTGCCCCAAACAGGGTAAGTAGAATCAGGACCAAGAAATTCATAACGAATGTTATCAGGTAAAGCTTTAAGTTCTACTTTTGGAGCCTTCCTTTCTTCACTCTTTTCATTATCACAAGCACTGTAGTCTAATAATTTGTCAATTTCAGAATTGGTCTCTACTTTAGAATCAAGAGCAGAATATAAATCAGAAGCATATTTAGAAGTTTCAACAAACAAATCATTAAGGTCATAGATAGTATCATCAACAGCATGTATACTACAACAAGATCCAGAATTCGATGGGTTTTTCATGGCCTCATTCTAGTTATACTCAATTCTTTCATCCCCAATGTTAAGTGTAAGCTTACCATTCTTTACATCAATAAATGTTCCTGCTGTGGCCAAGAACAGTCTACCAAGTATGATGGGGAGTCTTGCATCTTCCTCCATCTCAAGGACTACAAAGTCTGTTGGAATGAAATATTTACCTACTTGGATAGGCACATATTCAAGAATCCCTATAGGATACTTAAATGAACGATCGGCGAGCTACAAAGATATTGAAATTAGTTTAAGCTCTCCCATGTCTAGTTTCCTACAAATGGACAATGGCATTAGACTCACACTAGCACCCAAATCACATAAGGCTCGGTCAAAAGCCATGCTCCCAATAAAACAAGGTATAGAGAAACTACTTGGATCTTTTAATTTTGGTGGCAACTTGTTTTGGATGATAACACTACATTCTTCAGTAGGAGCCACAGTACCATAGTCCTCTATCTTTCTTTTATTAGACAAAATTTCTTTCAAAAATTTAACATATGTGGGCATTTGAGATAAAGCTTCAGTAAATGGAATGTTAATGTAAAGTTTATTCAAAACATCAAGAAATTTCCCAAATTGTTTGTTTAATTTTGCTTGCACTAACCTTTGACGAAAGAGTACAGGTGGCCTATATGGTGTAGGAGAATTAGGTTTAGAAATATCATTTTGACATGGCACAGCGCCTTTAGGTTCATCACCTTGGTGAGGTGGCAAACTAATTTGGGATTGCTCATGCTCAGAATATTTTTCTAAGTCAAATTCATGATCATATTCATTACTAGGCTCTTTTTCTTTATATTCAACTCTCCCTTTTGGCTCATATAATTGCCTTCCACTCCTAGTAATGATAGCATTACAGTGTTCCCTAGGGTCTAATTCAGGTATTTGATCTTATAGAGTTTTATTGTAAGCAGCTAAGGATCCTACTTGAGATTTAAGATGACTAACCAATCCCTTAAGATCTTCAATCTTTTTATTTTGATTTGTCATTAATTGATTTTGAAAAGATATAAACTTCTCAAGTATGGAATCTAAACTAAAAGAATTTACCTCTTCAGTCAAGGTTCGCCATCCCTCATTTTCATTCTTACCATGTTGATGACAATACAACATTCCTTCTTCAGGATCCCATTGGCTATGGTTCAAGGACATTTCTTCAAATATGGTGAAAGCATTGCCAAGTACCGAATAATTAATTTCTTACTAGCTAGGCAACCGGAAATATAAAAGTAAACTATCAAAGGTTACACAAAAATATCAGAGAGAGAAACTGAGACTAGGGTTTCATCCACCTTAATTTCCATGACTAGATATGAATAGATGTTCGTCAATCAAATTTTATCATGATAAAGATACAATTTACTTCATAAAGAAATCATCTCACTTTCACGCAGACAATTTACAAAGAACCGATCCTCACTTTCATGCAGGATCTATTCAATGCTAAAGATAAGTAAATCATTGATAAAGAACTCAAGGATCACTTTCATGCATCCGGATTCTAAATCAATCATCTCTAGTGGAAACTCAATGATCACTTTCGTGCATCCGAATCTCAACATAGGTTCTACTTAAGGTTCTCCAACAATCCTATACTTGATTTCTCACAGTATTATCATGTTTATCACATAACTCAATCCTATATTCAAATTATTAACGTGACATTATACTTCTAAATTGAGAAATAAGAACAAACCAATTTTCTTACGATTAGTTCCTAATATTCAATTTTAGGGTTCCAAGTTCTTAGCAAATCACCTTTCAGTCCATATCGCGAAAACTCTAAAACATGCTAACAATTATGAATCTATGGAGAATTAAAGGCAATCATTAGATAAGTAGAATTATCATGGTAAAATCATCATAACGAAAGTAAAAATAATCTAGTCATTAAAGAAATTAAAGGGAATTACTCCCCCATGTCCCAAAAGATGTTTATGCTAGCATAGTTGAAGAATTACAATAATCCATGGTAAAATCATTGTGGATCAAAATTAGGGCTTTTGGTGTGTGTCACTTTTCTTTAATCTAATTAGTATTTCCCTTTTCATGGATCTTCAGTTGATGGCCTGGATCGTCCGAAATCATCTGCGTAAGAATCGGGCTTCAAACAGTCTGCGAAAATCGCGTGTCTGGGTTGTAATTACGGTCGTGAAAACCATTATGGCAGTGCTGTAATGTCAGCAAGAAGTCTCGGTACACAAATCATCTAGAATTACGGTGCAGTGAAATTGATTACGGCAGTGCCGTATTTTTATCAAATCTCTCGGGTGAAAAATTGACTCAAAATACGGCCCGTAATATCGGTTATGGCAGCACCGTAAAATCCATCAAACTTTCTGTATGAAATTGAGCCCAGATTACGGCCCGTGAAATCCATTACGGTAGTGCCATAATTCTTGCAAAAATTTCTGTTCAAAATTGTCCAAAATACGACAGCACTTGGAAATTACGGCAGCACCGTGGCTTGTTCTGTAAGTGTAGTGAAACTAGAGTACCATAATTTTGATTATTGTTGTGTCCGCAAGTGCACGGATACTTCGAAGTAATAAAAAGATATCGAACCACATAAACCTTTTTGTTAAGTACCAAATAGTTATTTTCTCACTAGCTAAGCAATCGACTATGATGCAAGAAAATGACATGAAGAGCGTACAGATAATCAGAGAGAAAACTAGGACTAGGGTTTCATCCACCTTAATTTCAATGACTAGATATGATTAGATGTTCATCAATAAAATTTCATTATGATAAAGATATAATTTACTTCATAAAGAAATCATCTTGCTTTTGCGCAGACAATTTACAAAGAACTGATCCTTACTTTCATGCAGGATCTATTGAATGCTAAAGATAAGTAAATCATTGATAAATAACTCAAGGATCACTTTTGTGCATCCGAATTCTAAATCAATCATCTCAAGTGAAAACTCAAGGATCACTTTCGTGCATCCGGATCTCAACACAGTTTCTACTTAGGGTTCTCCAATAATCCTATACTTGATTTCTCACAGTATTATCATGTTTATCACAATAACTCAATCCTAGATTTAGATTATTAACATAGCATTATACTTCTAAAATTGACAAGTAAGAACAAACCTAATTTCTTACGATGAGTTCCTAACATTCAATTTGAGAGTTCCAAGTTCTCAAGCAAATCACCTTTCGGTCCATATCGCGAAAACTCTAATACATGCTAACAATATGAATCTTTGGAGAATTAAAGATATTCATCACATAAGTAAAATTATCATATTAAAGTTATCATGATGAAATAAAAATTATTTAGTCATGTAAAATCAAGGGGATTACGCCCCATGTCCCATAAAAAATGTCTAAGCTAGCATGGAAGAAGAATTACAATAAGTCATAGTTTAGAACGATCAGAAATCGAAAAGAAGAGGAAAATCAACTTTACAGCACGGCTGTAATGGAAATTACAGCTGTATTTTTGGATGTGAACCAGTTCAGGCGCTCCTTCTTTAGTTGATTACTCCTCCGATCGACCTCCTTCAGCTCTGAAACGTCTGGGATATCGTTTCCTCCTCCAGGCGAAGCTTCATTGTGAAAATCGCGGCCTAAGGTGGCCTTTACGCCTCTCCGCATGAGGCCGAACCCTAAGGATACCTTCCTTGATTTCTCTCTGAATAGTGGATAAAAAATTAGGGCTTTCAGTCCCCTTGTGTTCTCCTCGTTGAGACAAGTTTATAGCTTCTTTCGGATCTCAAATTGGTGGTCTGGATCATCCGAAATCGTCCGCACAAGATTCAGGCTTCAAAACGTGCAGAAGAATCGCGTGTTTGGGTTGTAATTACAGCCGTGAAAATGGTTACGGCAGTGCCATAATTTCAGAAGAAGTTCTCGATGCAGAAATTGTTAGGAATTCTAGTACCGTGAAAATGATTACGGTAGTGCTGTATTTTCCTCAAATCTCTCAGGTGAAAAATCGACTTAAATTAAGGCCTGTGAAATTCATTACGGTAGTGCCATAATTTATGCGAAACTTTATGTACAAAATCGTCCAAAAATACGGCAGCACTCAAAAATTACGGCCGTATCGTGTTTTGTCCTATAGGTGCAGTGTAAATACGATACCATAGTTTAGATTACGGTAGTGCCGTAATTTGTTTTTAAGCTCCAATTTGCATGAAATTTGAAGGGTAGCTTCGTCTCAACATCTGGAATTCATTGGTGTACTCAAAACTTTCAAAATCCATCAAAATATAGCCCTTTTTACCTGAAAATCATCAAAAACTAGAAATGGTGTAGATTCCGCAATATTCAGCATATAAGGCTTAAAAACAAGCAAAAGCTCATGAATATGACACAAAAAGATATATAAAATGGCACAAAATTTACTATAAATTTTGGTGTCATCAAACACATAAGACTCAAACTTTGCTTGTTCTCAAGCAAATAAATAAAGAACAATGCTAAGTATGGAAAATATGCTCTTTTATGTAAACTAAATTTCTAAAATATAATAACTGATGAAATATTTCACCAACTTTTTGCACAAAATTTCAGATAAATATATCATCTTCTAAAATCGATCTTTAATATCCATTACTTTGATCAAATAAAACTTTGCAACTTGCATAAAAAACAGAATCTCAATCTCATGAATTCACCTAAGTTTCAGTATAAATCTATTATACGTTTGTTTACAGCAATGGGATGTCCAAAATCTTTTTCCACATCAAAATCTTTCTGTTCTAAATTTTCTTTTATTGTATTTTTGATGGTATGTATCGACATAGATACACATTTTTTATTTGAACTGCAACCCTTGTCTTCGGTACCACTATCAATTTTACATAGTGCCAAGTAGGGGAGTTATTTTTCTTTTTCTCTCTTTTCTTTTTTATAGACTTCAACCCATATCTTCGGTACCACTACTAATTTTATGCAGTGCCAAGTAGGGGACTTATTTTTCTTTTTAGATCTTGGATTCTTTCTTTCAAACAAATAGTAAAATAGACAAAACATCAACTAGGTTAATCAGTTGACATCTATTCAAAAATTACACTCATATGCTCATTTTATTCAAGAATGATGCTTCACTCTTAGATTGCATTCATCAAACAACATACCTACCCAAAACCTTATGCATCAATCAATGAAGAATTTCAACAAGTAGATATATATTGAAGAAATAAATTCAACATAATAGGTATATCTCCATTCAGGCATATGCATAAACATTCATCATCATAGAAAAATCCACACACTTGTCATCACATGGATTCAAGTCATAAAAATTTTTAAATATCAAAAATATCAAAATCAATGCAAAAGGTGTGAAGCATGAAACTCATAGTCAAAAGTGTAAAATGATAGATTAAAGCAACGACATCGAATAAAAATCTCAATAAGTGATACAATCCTAGCAAAACAAATCAAGAAGCAATATCATACAACCATACCGAATAAGATCACTAGAAAGTGCAAACAATACTCACAAAACTATATAGCAAGCTCAATCATCATCCGTGGTGTAGCGTCAGGCCAGATGCGGCTGGGTCCAAAGATGTGCCTTCTGAAAATTTTTCCTGCACAATTTAAGATACATAAGGCTCAGATCAAAACTAGTATCTTACTTAAGCAAAAAGAATAGTAATCAGAGATATCGTCAGTGGTCCAAGAGGGACCCAGTGGAAAGAGCTGATGCAGGCAAGAAACAGAGGTGGCACAGATACTAGCTGAAGAGCTGCTAGCAATGAAGATGGTAGTGCCGACAATAGAGTGATGATGAGTAGTCTCCAGTGGCCAGTTGGAAACTACAGTCGTGGTGGCGAAGTCATCGGCTGGTGGGTGGTGAGATAGCACAGCACAGATAAAAAAACTCAGAGTCAATAATGAAGATTCATCTACAAAAATAAATAAAATCAATGGAAACAGAGGCAGCAGATGAAGTAAGAGGCTGCTGGTGATGCTCCGGCAAATTTTTCTGGTGGAAAGCGATGTAGCTATAACTAGATTGCCAGCTAGGAGATATGAAGATGATGAGCGCTGAAAAAGTGGCAGTGGCTGGTAGTCAGAGGCGATGTGAATCTGGAGAAGAAGCTACAAGTGTCCAAGGATAGCAGAGCAGTATACTAATTCAGTTATGAAAAGTAGCTATACCCAAGAATAAGATTTAATGATCCAAAAAGAAAATAGACAGAACCATGAACTAGAATAAAACTTGTTCTTTCCAGGTGTATGAAAATTAAAGGATGAAAATCTGTCAGGAATTTATGGGATCAGCAGAAAGAAGGTTACTTAGATTTCTAAATGAAAAACTGCACAGAAATTAATCAGTTACCAAAAGTTGCCACGTGTTATAGAATGGTCAATGAACTTTAAAATTCAATGAAAATATCCAAATAATAGACAAAGATGAGTAGTTCATGTTTGTGCCAAAGATCAAAAGTTTTACTACTCCAATTTCTTAAAATCAGTGCAAGAAAATACCTAATCAGATAAATAAAATGCAGATTAAAATTACGGGCGCAAAATTCCTTACGGTAGTGCCGTATTATGCATTACGACACCATAAAAAAGGTTACGGCACTGCCGTAAAACGCAAATAAGCTTTGGGTAAAAAATTGGCTACAATTACGGTACCGTGAAAATGATTACGGTACCGCCGTATTTTTCACAAAACTTCAGAAAACTTTCAGGTAAGAAAACACTCAAAATTATGGCTAGTGAAAATTATTACTGTACTGCCATAAATCTCAAAAAACTTTCTGTTCAAAAATTACAACAAATTACGGCCCGGAAAATTTCTTACGGTAGTGCTATAAAATGCTCAAAAGTTTCTAGTAAAAAATGGATCAAAATTACGGTACCTTGGAAATGATTACGGCAGTGCCATATTTTGCGCAAAGTTTCAATTTTCCCTGCAAAAAGAGAAGAAAATTTAACTCTAAACTAAAATAAAAGAAACTAAACTAAGGTAGGAGTGTTTGGGTTGCCTCCCAATAAGGGCTAATTTTTAGGTCCATAGCTTGACCAAAACTCAAATATCATTATGAAGCAGGTGGATCTGTACCATAATAAATAGCATACAATTTTTTGCATTTCCGTTGTCCTAAAAGTTTAACCACTAATCCAAACATGCAAAATTTCATATAAATCAAGATCGACATGGCTTTCTCAAGTATGCAGAAATCAAGATCAAAATTTTCAATTCCACTCCAAGGGTATTCAATGATCTTCCTATATTTATCAGTAAGAAAAATCATTAGTCATTTCTTCAAATTTATATCTTCAAATGCAATAGGACTTCCATCAAAAGATTCAAGTATTGAATCATAAAAATAGTCTTTCTGTCTCACATTAGATTCTTCAACAAAGCATAATTTTTCAAATAAATCAGAAGGTTGAACAGTAGATATGGGCAAAACATTAGAGTGAGATTCATCAATGTTCATAATTTTCAAATCCTTTTCAAGTTTTTCATGCACTTCATCAATTTCAAAATTACTAAAAAAATTAGAGTAAGATTTTTATAAATTAATTTCTTCATGCCTTTCCACAAATAATTCATCATTAGAAGAATCAAAAGAATCAATCTCAGAATTACAAGAATTAGATTTAGCCATAGATAATATATCATCAAAAAAATCAATTTCATCACTATCACTAGAATCAAGAGGGCATTTTTCAAAATCAATTTCCTCAAACTTGTTCACAAATAAATTATCAAATGAATCAATTTACAATCATCAAAATCAAAGTGAGATTCATTAATGTTCACATAAGGCTTGTTGGGGTATGCCCTTAAGGCTAATGTTTGAGGCCTTGGGATTGTATCAGTATTATGTATAAACTTTTATGTTTATAAAGGCATGGTTGTTATTCAGGTTGTTACATTGTCTGCTGCAATAAGTGTACTTCTGAATAATGTCTCAGTACTGTTCAGCTAGGCTGACATGCAGTAAAGTCCTTAGTCGATATATCTTGGTGAACATGAGACAGCCTTGATATGGTTAAGACTAATATGTGTTCTAATCTTATAGGATGCTTCGAGCATGGAATAAGATATAGACTCATGGGTACATTGGATGTACTGGACAGACCCTACTAGGTTATTCAATTGCTTGTCACAATGTGAATAATCCTTGAATACGACAAGTGGCACATTTCCTCTGACTTGAGATCACTTGTGTTTTCTAAATGATGATTGTCATTGTTTTGAGGTAGTTCAATATCATTTGAAACATAATGATTATAGACTATCTTGGATGGTGAGCTTGAGTCAGGTTAGAGCACTAGTGATAGACATAGGATTGCCGTCTCCTTGTTTAAGGAGTGTGATGTTCTAAAGGGGCCCCCTGGATGAGATGATTGAGAAAAGAGTATGGCCATACCCAGGTGACTATGTTCATCTGATCTAATCATGCTCATCATATTGGAGATACAAGCTTGACACGCTTGTCCAATAAGAACATCCAGTGGCAAAGGAAAGATGCATGCCTTGTGAATTGGATTCGCACTTGTGCTGTGGTTTGGGTGTAGTCTTGGAAGACTCTTTCCTTTATATCGGGAGACAGTGATGTGTTGCTAGATACCCCTCACTGATCGTGATAACGTGAGTTATCGTTACCGACATTTAAAGGAAACCCTCAGGGTCGCACAATTTGATGATATGGCTTACTTAAGTCAGATCGTGTGGACTGAATTATTCAGGTTCAGTTTAAAGGGATTTAATCTCTGATTGTAAGTGAGATCTGGTCTGATCATGTTTGATTGATTAGGGCTTGAGATCGGTAAGCTTCGATTGAGAGAATGGATGCTGGATCGGTGAGATCAGGAGCATCAAGAGATCGACGGTCAGATCAAGAGCCTTAGGGTTTATTGTGGTCTGGACTGATTGCTTGGTTTGTTTGGTTATTGAACCAAATCGATTTGAACCAGCTCATTGGTTGAGCGCATGGTTCAATCTAAGAGGAGTTTGCGATTGGGTAAACCCATGATCGCATTTGGAGGTGAGGCTTTCTATTTTTAGAAAGCATGATCACTTATGTGACCACGCCTCATGAAACTTGCCTCTTCACGCCTTTGTCGCCAACTTGAGTATTCGGCGCTTTCATTCTCGTGTGGAGAAGTGTAGACGACAAGAGGAAATATTCGGCCAAGCAAGGTGATCTCTCCCCTTTCCATTCGGCAAGACAATCTTGGAGCCTTGCTAGCACAAGGAGCACCAAGGAAGAGTAGGCGACATCAATTGTGTGCGTCACCTTAGGAGAAGGAGCATTTGCGCCTTTCCTTCCAAGACACCATCTAAGCGATGGCAATGGTAAGAATCGCTTCTCATTGAAAGTTGAATATATTACATGCTATGCGATCCTTTTAGAAACCCTAGATTCCGCTAGAGTTTTTTGTTGCGCCTCCTATTAGGGTTTCGCCCCCCCCCCCCTTGTGGGGACCCCCCTTTCAATTGGTATCAGAGCCAAGTTATTGCATGATAATATGTTTGCTTTCTTTGTGATCCTATGTATAGATCTATAAGTTACATGCGATAGTTGTGGTTGGCGAATTTTACATGCTTGATAGAGATGTTTTTTCTCCTTGGCGCATGTTTCTTGTTGGCGCATATTGTATGTTTTCTCAAAAACTTATATTACATGCGCGACTCATTATAGATCTAAGGCCCTGCTTTAAACCCTTATACGGGTTATTAGGGTTGAAGTCATCCCCTAGGTTAGATCCAGACAGTCTGATCAGACCATCTGACAGCCTTGATGGGTTGACCAGATAGCACCTGTGCGTTAGCACCTGGTGGCTATAGGTCGACTGCAGACAGGCGTGTAGCGATGTCTGATTGAGACGACTAGTGAACACACATGAGTTAGGCCCGGGGTCACACCCGCTTGCCAGATCTCATGAGGGTTGTTCGGCCCTGGCGCATGCATGGTTGACCTTTGGGTCGACTCAAGTCAGTTAGGACTTGGTGCATGCAAGGGCAGTGGATCTGACTAGGTTGGATGAGTGGATCCCTAGTAATGGACCGTTGTAAGGTTGTAGGGCAAATAAGGAAATTAAAATTGATGCCTATGGGGTTTTCAAAATTTAATTTTGATGATTGGATCACAAGATGATTGATGCCTATGTATGTTTATTTATTCTTATGTGGGCTGCCCATGTTAAATGTGTGCTGTGCTGGGGCCTGCGTGCCTGGAAATTAAAGTTGTAAATTAATTATTGTGATCTGCGTATCACATTGTATTTAATTTATAAAGTGTAATTGACCTGCGTGTCAATCTTGTCTAGATAGATTAATTTGTAAGTTAATCAGACAAGAGCACAGAGCACACTTGGCAGAGGCGCATGCAGCAGTGGCTTGACCAGGAGGGAGGTCCAGGGTTCGACTCTGGGACCAGGCGCATTTTCCCTGGTGGGCGCACCTCAGCTGCAAATGGCGCTTGGGCCCTGGTTTGGGCCAAATGAGCAGCTAAAAGACCCATGAAGAAAAGCAAGTGAAGACTTAAGTTAATTAAGGTCTTACTTAGGCTATGGGCTTTTACCACATAAGATCCATGCTTTCTTTTATTGTTTAAATAAGTAGAACAGCATGATTTATTTATCTTCTGCTATCACCATAGGAATTGCATGATAGTGAAGAAGATAAAAGACCGTTAAAATCCAACGCTAAAATATCAAGCTCGTATGCCTTCTGACGCGAAACCTCACTGTTCTGATTATCGTTGGAGACGTGTTGTACCCACTCAGTGGGCACGTCCATCTATCTTCAGACGGTGCGGGATTACACCTGCGTGTTACAGAGAAGGGATTTATCGCTTCTCGTTGCTCAGCATAGCACGTGGTGGTCCAGGGAGTAGGTCGGGTCAGCTTGGCCATGCAGGCTACATATGTGGCGCATATGGTAGCACATGGAGGCAGCCATCTGTGGGGTCAGAGACTGTGTTGTACCAACTCAGTTGGCACAGTCGGCTGGATTGCCCAGATGAAGGGGAATCGCACGGGTTGGCGATTGGCTGGGACAGCCTACCAGAGATTAGTGCTTGTACTCTCTGTGCATCTTATCTCGCCTGAGCGGGACGCGGAGACCAAGTATGAAATCTGGATCCCATCTCACTAAAAGAGTTCTACTCTTTCGGGCTGTTTTGCTGGATTTTTCAGCCGGATAAAATAGTGAGAAAAAGAATCCTTCTTAAGTCCTGATTGATTCTTGACATTGATACTGACCTTGCTGTTCTTGCATTGTTGTAGATACCTACAGCAACGAACACCATGAACTTCAATGTGCGATCCCTAATGGAAAGGGAGAAGTTTGCTGGGCCGAACTTCTCAGACTGGTTCGGACACCTTAAGATTGTTCTTAAGGCAGAGAGGAAACTGTATGTCCTCGAGACGGCAATACCGCCTCAGCCCGCTCCGAACGCCGCAAGGGCGGTTCGGGAAGCCTATGAAAAGCACGTCAATGATAGCATTGATGTCGCTTGCCTGATGCTAGCGTCTATGACGCCACCGCTGCAGCGTCAGCATGAGGATATGTCGGCTATAGAGATTATAGTGAACCTCAAGATGCTGTATGCTGCACAGGCGAGGACTGAACGCTATAATTTGACCAAGCTTTTCTTTCAGAGCAAACTGGCTGAAGGGAGCCCAGTGGGAGCTCACGTGCTCAAGATGATTGGGCACAAGGAGGCTCTAGAGAAACTGGGGCATACCATCAATCAGGAGCTTGCTGTAGACATTATTCTGCAGTCTCTCCCGCCCTCTTTCGATGCGTTCATTATTAACTTTAATATGAACAAAATCGACTGTACTCCGGCAGAGCTGCTGAATATGCTCTTAACTACTGAGGAGACTCTGAAGGGAAAGCCTTCGACCTCTGTCCTAATGGTTCCTTCTAGGAACAAGAAGAAGGGGAAGAAGGGCAAGGCCCCTGTCAAGAGTTACAGCAAGGCTTTGAAGCAAAAGGTTAAGCGGTCAAAGGAATACAGATGTTTCCACTGTGGCCAGCTGGGTCACTGGAAAAAGGACTGTAAAGCGCTCCAAGGAGATAAGAAGGGAAGCTTTGCTTCTGGCTCAGGTATTTATGTGACGGAAGTCATGATATCCTCTTCTTCTATTTCATGGGTGTTGGACACTGCATGTGGAGTTCACATTTGTTCAAATGTACAGGAACTCAAGAGAAGAAGGCAGGTGGGACAGCATGAGGTGGACCTACGAGTTGGAAACGGGGTACGGGTTGCTGCTGTTGCTGTAGGAGACTATTTCATCTCTTTGCCATCTGGGCTTGTATTAGAACTAAACAGTTGTTACTTTGTTCCCAGCATTACTAAAAATATTATCTCCATTCCTGCTCTTGTCAGGAAGGGATTTTCCTTTGAATGCAATATTTCAAAGTGTGTTTTATCTTTTGATAATATTGTTTATGCAACTGGTTCAATTAACAATGGGTTATTCATGTTGGACATGGAATGTTCTATACAAAATGTTGATATTAAGAAAGCCAAGTATGCTGATGACAGCACCTTGCTATGGCATAGTCGTTTAGGCCATATTAACAAGAAGCGCATTAAGCGGTTACATGATCATGGACTGCTGGGATCATTCTCCTATGAGGAGATTGATACATGCAAGGCTTGTTTAATGGGTAAAATGACGAAGCCACCTTTTCCTAACAAAGGTCAAAGGGCTTCAGGTTTACTTGACCTTATACACAGTAATGTGTGTGGGCCATTTAGTAAACATGCCAGAGGTGGCTATCAGTACTTCATTACCTTTACTGATGATTTCAGTAGATATGGGTATGTCTATCTGATGAGACATAAAAGTGAATCTTTTGACAAGTTCAAAGAGTTCAAGAATGAAGTACAGAATCAGCTAGGCCGAAATATCAAGGCACTTCGTTCTGATCGAGGTGGAGAATACTTGAGTCATGCGTTTACTGACTATCTGAAGGAGTATGGGATTATCTCACAGCTCACTCCGCCAGGAACACCGCAATGGAATGGTGTGTCCGAGAGGAGAAATAGAACGTTACTTGATATGGTTCGTTCTATGATGAGTCAGGCTACTCTTCCATATTCCTTTTGGGGATTTGCACTGGAGACAGCTGCAAAGGTACTAAACCGAGTGCCATCCAAGGCAGTTTCTAAGACTCCATATGAGTTATGGTATGGGAAACAGCCGAGCTTGACATTTATCAGGATCTGGGGCTGCAAAGCTTATGTCAAAAAGCTCGCCTCTGGGAAACTGGAGAGCAGATCTGAGAAATGTATCTTTGTCGGTTACCCTAAGGAAACTAAGGGTTATTATTTCTTCAATCCCAAAGAGAACAAGGTGTTTGTTGCTCGGACGGCCATATTTCTTGAGAAGGAGTTTCTTCTGCAAGAGGCCAGTGGGAGAGAAATAAAACTGGATGAGAATCCAGAGGAAGGACAAAGTAGTCAAGCGCAGTTGGATGAGCCTGAGCCGGTAGAACAGGTTATTGAACAACCTGAGGCTCAGATATCACGGGAACCGCGAAGATCGGGAAGGATCCGTCGACAGCCTGAGTGCTATGACGGAGTCTACATCATTGATAATGATGAACCCCTCACTTATGCGGATGCGGTCAGTGGACCGGAGTCAGCGAGATGGCTTGAAGCTATGCGCGCCGAGATGGACTCCATGTCAGATAACCAAGTCTGGGATTTGGTTGATCCGCCTCCGGGAGTTATCCCTATAGGCTGTAAATGGATCTTCAAGAAGAAGATTGACATGGATGGTAACGTGGTTACCTATAAAGGCAGGCTAGTTGCGAAAGGTTTCAAGCAAATCTACGGGATAGATTATGATGAAACTTTCTCACCTGTAGCCATGTTTAAGTCTATTCGGATTCTTTTCGCGATAGCAGCATATTATGATTATGAGATCTGGCAAATGGATGTGAAAACAGCTTTCCTGAATGGAAATCTGGATGAGGATGTGTATATGACACAACCAGAAGGTTTCACTAATCCATCAGATCGTCATAAAATATGCAAGTTAAAGAAGTCCATTTATGGACTTAAACAAGCATCTAGGAGCTGGAATATTCGTTTTGATGAATCAGTCACTGAATTTGGTTTCATCAAGAACGAGGATGACCCGTGTGTATATAAGAGGTTTAGTGGGAGCGTGATTACTTTCCTAGTCCTCTACGTCGATGATATCTTGATCATTGGAAATGACATTCCTGAAATGCATGCGGTTAAGGCATGGTTAAGAAAGTGTTTCCAGATGAAAGATCTAGGAGAAGCAGCCTATGTATTAGGTGTGAAGATCTACAGGGATAGATCTAAGAGGCTTCTCGGGCTGTGCCAGAGTACTTACATCGATAAAGTCCTGGAGCGATTTCATTTAGAGAATTCTAAACGAGGATATCTTCCAGTCAGACATGGTCTGAATCTTTCGAAGAGTCAGTGTCCACAAACACAGACTGAGAAAGAGGAAATGGACAATATGCCTTATGCTTCGGCTATTGGATCCATTATGTATGCGATGTTGTGTACTCGCCCAGACGTCGCTTACGGGTTAAGCGTGACTAGTCGGTTCCAAAGTAATCCAGGTTTGGCACACTGGATTGCAGTCAAGAACATTTTAAAATATCTTCGGAGGACCAAAGATTGTTCTTGATATATGGTGGTCAGGAAGAACTCAGTATTGAAGGATATACTGACGCTTTGTTCCAGTCTGACCAGGATGATTTCCGATCACAATCAGGCTATGTATTTAGCTTGAATGGAGGAGCAGTGGTGTGGAAGAGTTTCAAACAGTCAATCGTTGCTGATTCCACAACAGAAGCCGAGTATGTTGCAGCCTCGGAAGCATCTAAGGAGGCAGTGTGGATTCGTAAGTTCGTTCAGGAACTTGGTGTTGTTCCTTCGAGTGCAGATCCTTTGGTTATCTTCTGTGATAACACTGGAGCAATAGCACAGGCAAAGGAACCACGGTCGCACCAGAAGTCCAAGCACATACAGAGACGGTTTCATTTGATCAGGGAGATCATTGATCGTGGCTAGATCAAAGTCTGCAAGGTACATACAGATGACAATCTAGCAGACCCGCTTACTAAGCCTCTGGCGCAGCAGAAGCATGTGAAGCACTGTAATAATATGGGTTTGAGATTTCTCAACCATTAGATTAAGTGCAAGTGGGAGATTGTTGGGGTATGCCCTTAAGGCTAATGTTTGAGGCCTTGGGATTGTATCAGTATTATGTATAAACTTTTATGTTTATAAAGGCATGGTTGTTATTCAGGTTGTTACATTGTCTACTGCAATAAGTGTACTTCTGAATAATGTCTCAGTACTGTTCAGCTAGGCTGACATGCAGTAAAGTCCTTAGTCGATATATCTTGGTGAACATGAGACAGCCTTGATATGGTTAAGACTAATATGTGTTCTAATCTTATAGGATGCTTCGAGCATGGAATAAGATGTAGACTCATGGGTACATTGGATGTATTGGACAGACCCTACTAGGTTATTCAATTGCTTGTCACAATGTGAATAATCCTTGAATGCGACAAGTGGCACATTTCCTCTGACTTGAGATCACTTGTGTTTTCTAAATGATGATTGTCATTGTTTTGACGTAGTTCAATATCATTTGAAACATAATGATTATAGACTATCTTGGATGGTGAGCTTGAGTCAGGTTAGGGCACTAGTGATAGACATAGGATTGCCGTCTCCTTGTTTAAGGAGTGTGATGTTCTAAAGGGGCCCCCTGGATGAGATGATTGAGAAAAGAGTATGGCCATACCCAGGTGACTATGTTCATCTGATCTAATCATGCTCATCATATTGGAGATACAAGCTTGACACGCTTGTCCAATAAGAACATCCAGTGGCAAAGGAAAGATGCATGCCTTGTGAATTGGATTCGCACTTGTGCTGTGGTTTGGGTGTAGTCTTGGAAGACTCTTTCCTTTATATCGGGAGACAGTGATGTGTTGCTAGATACCCCTCACTGATCGTGATAACGTGAGTTATCGTTACCGACATTTAAAGGAAACCCTCAGGGTCGCACAATTTGATGATATGGCTTACTTAAGTCAGATCGTGTGGACTGAATTATTCAGGTTCAGTTTAAAGGGATTTAATCTCTGATTGTAAGTGAGATCTGGTCTGATCATGTTTGATTGATTAGGGCTTGAGATCGGTAAGCTTCGATTGAGAGAATGGATGCTGGATCGGTGAGATCAGGAGCATCAAGAGATCGACGGTCAGATCAAGAGCCTTAGGGTTTATTGTGGTCTGGACTGATTGCTTGGTTTGTTTGGTTATTGAACCAAATCGATTTGAACCAGCTCATTGGTTGAGCGCATGGTTCAATCTAAGAGGAGTTTGCGATTGGGTAAACCCATGATCGCATTTGGAGGTGAGGCTTTCTATTTTTAGAAAGCATGATCACTTACGTGACCACGCCTCATGAAACTTGCCTCTTCACGCCTTTGTCGCCAACTTGAGTATTCGGCGCTTGCATTCTCGTGTGGAGAAGTGTAGACGACAAGAGGAAATATTCGGCCAAGCAAGGTGATCTCTCCCCTTTCCATTCGGCAAGACAATCTTGGAGCCTTGCTAGCACAAGGAGCACCAAGGAAGAGTAGGCGACATCAATTGTGTGCGTCACCTTAGGAGAAGGAGCATTTGCGCCTTTCCTTCCAAGACACCAGCTAAGCGATGGCAATGGTAAGAATCGCTTCTCATTGAAAGTTGAATATATTACATGCTATGCGATCCTTTTAGAAACCCTAGATTCCGCTAGAGTTTTTTGTTGCGCCTCCTATTAGGGTTTCGCCCCCCCCCCCCCTTGTGGGGACCCCCTTTCAAGGCTCAATTTCAAAACAATCATAATTAGAGGGGGAATTTTCTAAATCAATTTCTTCAATTTCCAAATCAAAGTCAAATAAACAAGCTTGTTGTGGAATCTGAGTTTCCAAAATTTTCTTATGAGCTATTAAAGATCGTACTTGAGAAGCAAGCTGAGTAATTATCCCTTTAAGATCTTCAATTTCCTTACTTCGATTTGTCATCATTTGAATTTGATTTGACATGAATTTTTCAAGCATGGGCTTTAACCTAGATTTCTCAGTTTCCTCAAAGTATGGTTCAGAAACATGATTTGAAGGAATTAAAATTTGGCAATCAGAAGTATAATTATCAAAACATCCACAAATATCACATCTAATAAAAGAATAAGAGATATCTTCAAATCTATCAAGAATAGAAAGATTATCCAACACCAATAAATCAAAAATTTTTTTTTTCAGAATATAAAAAAATAGAAAATATAAAACACAAGCAAATTAAAAAACAAATTCAGAAATCACAGTTCTGTCACAAACTTGTGAAATCCAAAACCTGTAAAAACAAAAAACAAAGTTAAATCTAAAACAAATAAAACTTAGTCTTGAAATACTAACAACTATTTTGATATTAACAAAACTAAGGTCCCCGGCAACGACGCCAAAAACTTGTTGTGTCCGCAAGTGCACGGATACTTCAAAGTAATAAAAAGATATCGAACCACAGAAACCTTATTGTTAAGTACCAAATTGTTATTTTATCACTAGCTAAGCAATCGACTATGAGGCAAGAAAATGACAGGAAGAGCGTACAGATAATTAGAGAGAAAACTAGGACTAGGGTTTCATCCACCTTAATTTCAATGACTATATATGAATAGATGTTCGTCAATCAAATTTCATTATGATAAAGATATAATTTACTTCATAAAGAAATCATCTCGCTTTCGCATAGATAATTTACAAAGAACCGATCCCCACTTTCATGCAGGATCTATTCAATGCTAAAGATAAGTAAATCATTGATAAAGAACTCAAGGATCACTTTCGTGCATCTGAATTCTAAATCAATCATCTCAAGTGGAAACTCAAGGATCACTTTCATGCATCCGAATCTCAACACAGGTTCTACTTAAGGTTCTCCAACAATCCTATACTTGATTTCTCACAGTATTATCAATTTTATCACAATAACTCAATCCTAGATTCAGATTATTAACATGGCATTATACTTCTAAAATTGGCAAGTAAGAACATGTTGGTGTATATGCCCTAAGACCTAATATTGGTCCATATTTATACTTCTTCACTCTGATATTTATATATCAGACTAGCATTGTCGTTATCATTGTTTGTCTACATTTGCGATTATGTACTTACATGATAAAGTCCCTAGAGATAGATTGGATCTGTGCTCAAATCAATGTCCCGAGTCAATGTACCTTAGTGGATATGGGACAACTATGGTACTTGAGAGACTAGTATATGGGCTGGTTAGGCACGAGGTGCTAACGTAGAAATATGGGTATATCAGTGGTAGATATACTGGATAGACCCGCTGTGAGGCAATGACTTGGTGTCATGAGTTATCCTCACAAGTGAAAGGAGATGCATTGATCCTTAGACTTGAGGTCATTGACTCTTTCATATGGTTAGGGATATGCTTTAATGCAACCTAACACCTGACCGTAGCTGGGGGGTTATAACGGTTGTCATTGAGTATATCGCGACCCATGTGAGAAGATCAATGTACAGACAAAGAATTTGCCCTTCCTAAGGGAAGCTTGATATCCATGGAGCTCTTCTATGGTTCTATGACTGAAAGTGTATGGCCATACCTAGGTAAGAACTTGATTTAGTCACAACCATATGATTGGGTGAAAGCCAGTGATGACACACTTGTCTAATCGGATATCAGCTTGGCAAAGGGACTATAATGTATCTGTACCTAGTCGCGATGATGGGGATGTCGATGTCGATATCCATTCCGATGACTTGGGTAGCAGCGGTGCACTACTAGGTGCCACTCACTGCTTGTGATGACCTTGGGGCATCACTGCCAACGTTAGAGGAACCTACAGGGTCGCACACCTTGATACTCGAGTTCTCGTATTGATCGGGTAGCCTTTAGATGAAGTTATTAAATAATTGAGATCTATTTGGGAGATTTCATCAGCATCAATGGGCTTGATGAAATGGAAGAAACTTATTGGGGCTAACTTCCATTTTTGGCATATTGACCAAATTTACCATGGTTAGCCTCATTTGACTTTGTGTTAATTTGGATTGGATGCAATGGCTTGGTCAACATGCATAATGGACTTTGGGCTAGGCCCATTGCTAAGTTGGGCTCACTAATAAGTTGTCATAAAGAGATTAGAGGCTAAAAGGGTATAATGGGGTGGAAACTTATCCCATTGGCGCCTAGGGGCTTAATGGGGATAAGTTGGCGCCTTTGCTTCATTATGGAAGTAAAGGGCACCTCCCCCTTCATCCTTGGATGGCAACCTTGCATCTATGGCAAGGGTTGGGGCGTTTTTGTCTTGAATGACATCTTTTGTATGTCCTTGACGCATGGGGCTGATTATTTACTTAATGAGAATCCTATTTGGAATAGGATTTGCACCCAAGCCAAAATATGAAGACATTCATGATGGCTTGACCTAGTCTTTGCGCATGCAAGGGTGTTATGCCTCTTTAGGTAACCTTTGGGCGCATATGGCTCTATGCTTGCTTAGGCAAGGCTTGGGCACATATGGATGAAGGGATTTAGTCAACTTAATTGATTGAATAAATCCCTAGAATCATGCCCTAATTACCTACACTTGCCATCTCCACAAACCACCTATAAGTTCTATAAAAGAGACCCCTTGCCGCCCCCCTCTTGGTGTACAAAATCTCTTGGAGGCGTGAAGGCATAGAGGGGCGACAACTTGAGAGCTTGGAGCTTTCCCTCTTCCATCAAAGTGCGTAAGCAAGCTTCTTCTCCTTCCTTCTTTCTTTCCTTGGCTCAAGGGAGCAAGAAGGCTTGTGGTTCCTTCCTCTTCCTCTTCCCTTGGTGCCACATCTTCTTGGTGGTTGGCACAAGTGATCAAGAGGCTCTCCTAAGGCTTGGATATTCTTCCCGAGGCTAGCACCGGGCGAGGAAGAAGAGAGCTCGAGGCATCCGTGTGTGTGACATTGCAGAGGGCAAACGCTTGGGCGCCTACCTCTATATCAACTCCATGCTTGCTCTAGGTACTTACTATCACATCGTGTCGACCCCCTCGCTTGATGATCTTCACTGGGTTATTGGGACTGGCCTATTTCGGGGATATTCTTCCGCTGTGCAATGTAATTTGTAATGTCTATCTCTGAAAAATTGTAAAATATCCTCGGGGTTTCCCAACAGTGGTATCAGAGCTACTTGCGAGCCTCGAACGATGTACTTTCATGCTTTTTCATGCTCACATGTCATGTTTCAATTTTCGCAAATTGCATGTTCACATGGCGCACGATTTTTCTAATTAAGAAAAATTATAGTTTTTTGTTCCTATCTCTTGGTTAATTTCTTTTGGATTTTTGGGTTGTTTTTCTTGATTGATTTAAGATCGGAGGCAGGACGGGCATTGTGTCTTCGGACTGGCCTAGTCTCTTGATTTGACAAAATTGCCAGCCTATAGGATCTGTAAAATCATCATTAAAAATTAATCGCAAATAACCAAAAGATTTGTGATAAGAAGATGAGGAAAAGAGACTTGTTTTATGAAAAAGTAAAATTTCAGATTTTATGTTTTTCATGAGCATGTAGAAATTGCATGAATAAGTGCCTTGATTGTGGATGATGTTGTGATCATAAGTCAAGCCCCTTTGCATGGTGTGATGTATCCTTGTGAGGCCTGTGTGCCACTTTTCTTTTTGCTTTTGTAAACCAAGAAGAAGATTAGGGAGGCGCATATCAGTTGGAGCATTGGCGCATGGTGTGATGTATCCTTGGAGCATTGGCGCATGCATCTACCTTGATCGCGCATGCATGCTAAGTGGCGCAAGTTGGCATGGCCGAACCCTTTGGGTTTGAGAGCTAGCCATCTTGGCCCCTTGCATGGTGGCGCATCTCCCTTGGAGGAACCCCATGGCATTGGCCGAACCCATGATGTTTTACCCTAAGGGTACATCTAGGGTTTGGGAGCTAATCCATGATGAGGAGGACCTTGAAGCCAACCTTGAAGATCAAGCTAGAGGTCGGCTAGGTTAGGTCTTCTTTTGGGGCTTGAGTCCTATGTCAAGAGTTGAACCTCCTTTTTGCATGGGTTGGTTCAATGTCTTGAATGGGCTATGATCACATCATCCTTTACTGCTTTCCATATCTGCCAAGCATGCCTGTGATTGTTGGAACCCCTTTCGAGAGGGGGGCAAAAACCCTAATCATGGCGCAAATGAAATTTATGCAAGCGGAAGCAAGGGTTTCAAGATCTTTTGCATGCCATATGTTCAACTATCATAGATTGATAAGAACAAGGGGAGATTCATACCAACGCCATAGGCTTGGAATTCGGCTTGGAAGAAGAGAACAAGTTAGGTCTCCTCCACAAGTCCACACACAAGATGAAGATGCTCACTTCCTTGACGTCCCTTGTGCTAGCAAGGCACCCAAGCTATCTTGTCGAATGGAAAGGGGGTGATTAGATGAATCCCTATGGCCGAGAGCTCCTCTTCCTTGTCTTCCTCTTTCGTCAACCACCAAACGAAAAGGATCAAGGCGTTGTCGTCAAGAGACCAACGCTTAAGCGTTTTGGCGTTTAAGCAAAACCGGCTTTGATGACTTTCCATAAATGGAAGACAATCAAGCCATGCGCTCAAGACAAACCAAAAACGCCTATTGGCATTGAACCAAGCGTTCACATTTGTGAACCGGTTCAAGCCAAATCGTCCAATCGAATTTGGTTCATCAAACCAAACCGAAATAGCTCAAGCCACTTGGTCTAGACCAAATTGAACCCTAAGGCTCACGATCTAACCACTCATCTCCTGATGCCCCTGATCTCCCCGATCTAGCATCATTTCTCTCGATCGAAGCTTACCGATCTCAAGCCCTAATCAATCAAACATGATCAGACCAGATCTCACTTACAATCAGAGATTAAATCCCCTTTAATCTGAACTCAAAGAATCCAGTCCATACGATCTGACTCAAGTAAGCCATATCATCAAATTGTGCGACCCTGAGGGTTTCCTTTAAATGTCGGTAACGATAACTTACGTTATCACGACCAGTGAGGGGTATCTAGCAACACATCACTGTCTCCCGATATAAAGGAAAGAGTCTTCCAAGACTTCTCCCAAACCATAGCACAAGTGTGAATCAAACTCACGAGGCATACATGTGTCCTTTGCCACTGGATGTTCTTATTGGACAAGCGTGCCAAGCCTGTAATTCCAATATGTTGAGCATGATTAGATCAGATGCACATAGTCATCTGGGTATGGCCATACACTATCTCAATCATCTCATAAGGGGGCCCTTTAGAACACCACACTCCTTAAACAAGGAGACGACAATCCTATGTCTATCACTAGTGTCCTAACCTGACTCATGATCATTATCCAAGATAGTCTATGATCATTATCTTTCAAATGATATTGAACTACCTCAAAACAATGACAGTCATCATTTAGAAACACAAGTGATCTCAAGTCAGAGGACATGTGCCACTTGTTGCAATCAAGGAATATTCACATTGTGACAAGCAATTGAATATCCTAGTAGGGTCTGTCCAGTACATCCAATGTACCCATGAGTCTACATCTTATTCCATGCTCGAAGCATCCTATAAGATCAGCACACATATTAGTCTCAATCATATCAAGGCTGTCTCAGGTTCACCAAGATATCTCGACTAAGGACATATAGCATGTCAGCCTAGCTGAACAGCTTTGAGACATTATTCAGAAGTACACTTATTACAGCAGACAAGGTAACAACCTGAATAATAACCATGCCTTTTATAAACATAAGAGTTTATTACATGATACTTTTACAATCCCAAGGCCTCAAACATTAGCCTTAAGGGCATACCCCAACAGTGATGTTTTATCGTTATGTTATCACTATAGGATTGCATGCCTGTAATGTTAGACATAAGATAAAACTAAGTTGATGAGACATCAAAAACCCTAAAATAAAATATCAAGTCTAGTAACCTTCTGATGCGTAGCCCTCATCAAACTATTGATCAGTGGTGTTGTGAATTATTTCCCACCCTTGTGAGACACATCCACTTATCTTTAGACGGTGTGCGGTGACAATGATTTCCCCTATCCATTTTAACCGGACGCGACTTCGCAAGGAAACTCGTTGGCCCTGGGCATAACGATTAGGAAAGGACTTGACTAGATTTTCAAATGTGCTGGGCACATGATGAAACTCTAGAGGCATCGTTGAGAGGTTAGGGTTTCATGCTGTATCCAGCCCTCGCTGGACATGAAATGCCTAGACTGTCTCAATAAGGAGAATTGCTTGGAGCAATCGGCTAGTGTGCCCACCTTAGGAAGCATGAGTCACTTTGTGCATCTCATCCCACCCTCGTGGGGCACGAAGCTATTGTATCCCAACAAGTAGGTAAACAAAACTTATTTCTGAAGTCGCAGCCAAAACTTATTATATGACGCACAAGGACTTGTCACCCCCTGATATGGCTCCAAAAACTTGTTGAGTTACCACATTTGTTGTTATCTCCGCAAGTGCATGGATACTCGAAGTAATAAATAAAGATATCGAACCCACAGAGACCTATGTTGTCAAGTACCACATAATTGATTTCTTCCTATCTAGGCAAACGAATGAAAGCAAAGTAAAGATCGAAAACACACGGGAAAATACTATCAGAGAGAAATTGGGACTAGGGTTTCATTCACTTTAATTTTCATAACTAGATATATAAGGATATTCATCAATCAAATTCTATTATGATAAAGGCATAATTTACTTTGTAAAGAGATTAACTCACTTTCGTGCAGATAACCATGCAGAGACCAATTCTCGCTTTCGCGCAAGATTTATCCCACGCGAATGATAAGTAAATCATCAAACAAAGAACTCGAGGATCACTTTCGTGCATCCGAGTTCTAAGTTGATCGCCTCGAGTGGAAACTCAAGATTCACTTTCGTGCATCCGAGTCTCAACACAAGTTCTACCTATGGTTCTCCAACATTCCGATCCTCACTTTCGTGCAAGATCTCCACGTTTGACATAATAACTGAATCCTAGGTTCATAATTATCGTCATGGCAATTTAAACTACTAAAATAAAGAAATAAGAACTTAACCTAATTTCTTACGGTGAGTTCCTATTAATCAATTTTAGGGTTCCAAGTTCTCAAGCAAATCACCTTTCGGTCCTTATTGCGAAAACACTAAATCATGATGACAAAAAGTAAGGGAGGACCTTAGAGCAATAATCACATTGGTAAAATTATCAAAGTAGAATAATCATGATGAAACCAAGAAGTATTTAGTCATTAAGAAAATCAAAGGGAATTACTCCCCCATGTCCTAAAGAGTGTTTAAGCTAGCATGGTGAAGAAAATACAATATTCCATTACTTCAGAAGATCAAAAATCAATGAAAAAGAAGTTTTAGGAAAATACACTATGGCTGTGAAAGTAAACACAGCCGTAATTTGCAAAGAAGGGCGATGAACAGTAGCGACGCCTCCTTCTTCTTCGATTTATCTTCCAATTGATCTCCTTTCGTTCTGAAACTTCTGGTACGTTGTCTCCTCCTCCAGGCGAAGCTTTAGTATGAATTTCACGGCTGGAGATGCTCTGGATTTGTCGCGGCGGTGGAACACTAGGCGGCGGCGTGTAACTCGATTTCTCTCTATACAATTGATAAAAATTGGGGCTTTTGGTGTCTTCGTGTTCCTCTCGTCGAAAGCTCCGTTTCTTCTTCTTACGACATCAAATTTAAAGGTCTGGATCATCTGCAATCTTCCCTGCAAAAATCGGGCTTCGAAATTAACTATGGGGTCGCGTTCAAAAATGAAAATATGGCAATGTAATATTTCACGGCAGTGCCGTAAAATCGCTCGCATTCTCTGATCTGAATTGTCTGGCAAATACGACACTGGATAATGGTTCACGGCACTGCCGTAAAATTGGCTGAACTCTCTTGTCGAAATCATATGGAAAACACGGCCCGTGTCAAAGTTTACGGTAGTGCCGTAAAATCAGGAATTATCTCTGTTCTGAATGCGCTTCAAAATACGATAGTGTTAAGTTTTACGGCAGTGCCGTATTTTTCGTTAAACCTTCTGGTCGAAAATTCCACCAATTTACGGCAATGCTTTGATATTACGGTACCGTAATATAGAATACGACACTACCGTATTTTGGTTGATTGCTCCGATTTGCATGAAATTTGTCAAGTGATCTCCTCTTGATGATGGTAACTTTTTCATGTCTTTGATTTTTCTCGAGAACGCCTCAAAATAGTACCTTTTTACCTGAAAATCATGAAAAACCAAAATAGAAGTAGATTTTGTAATATTTGATAAATTTAGCATAAAAATAAACAAAAGATCATCAATTTAGCATGAAAAGATATATAAAATGATACAAAATATACTATATATTTTGGTGTCATCAAAATACATTAGGCTCAAACTTTGCTTGTCCTCAAGCAAAAATCAAAAATTGATTAAAAGAATAACCTTTTCATGCTCAATAAATTTCTAATATACAATCATCAATGAAAAATTCCATCAATTATTTTAAAAAACATCAAATAAATATATCATCCATAGAACTCAACCGTCTAGATCCACAATTCAATCAAATAAAACTTTGCAACTCGTATAATAATTATAATTTTCAATCTCAAGACTTCACCCAATTTCAATTCAAATCTATCATGCTTTTGTTTACAGGAATTAGGTTTCTAAGATCTTTTTCCACACATAAATTTTTTTTCTTTTTTTTTTTATGTATTGGATTATTTTGGCAAAGATGGCATGTACCCACTTAGATACATACTTTTTATTTTGACCTCAACCCTTGTCTTCGGTACCACTGTCAATTTTACACAGTGCCAAGTAGAGGAGTCTTATTATTATTTTCTCTCATTATCTTTTAGTCATAGACTTCAACCCATGTCTTAGGTACCACTATCAATTTTACATAGTGCCAAGTAGGGGAGTCTCTCATTATTTTTATGGATCTTGGATTCTTATTTCCCAACAAATAGCAAAAATACACTAAACATCTACTAGGTTGATCAATTTATCTCAATTCTCAAATCATACTCATATACTCATTTTATTCAAAAGAATAGTTTCACTTTTAGATTTTATCCCTCAAATAATGTATCTACCCAAAATTTCATGCATCAACCAATGTCAAATTTCAAAAATAGATATGCATTGAAGAAGTAGATCTAACATGATAGGGTTTGTCTCTAATCATGAATTTGAATTTATTCATCATCAATCAATCAAGTCATCAACAATATAAATCAAGAGTATACTCATCATCATCATCAAATATCATAATATCATATCATCAAAAAATATAAAAATATATCATCATGTATACTACAATCATATCGAAGATAAATCATCAGAATATCAAAATATCATAATACAACCCCATCGAAACAGTAGAAATCAGTATCATCATAATCATCATACAACCACATCGAAAAGAAAGATAAGCATGTGAAATAAAATAGCAATGTCGGTGGTCATAGAGGTATAGAAGCATCATCCTTCCCTTCATCACATGAAACATCAATAAGATATAGAAAATAAAGTATAGCAATGAAGTAAGGGAAGATGATACTCACAAAACATCTACTCTTCATCATCAGGTCGTCTCGCCTCAGTGTCCCTCGTAGCTTGATCACCGTAGTAATCATAATACCTCTGGTCTTCATATCCGAATCGATCGTAGAGGAAGTTTCCCATGTCTTCCATGTGGTCGCACAGTCTCTCCACATCCTGGTGGAGGGGTACAATAGACTCGGTCACCCTCCCCGAGGAGTCAATCACTCTATCTATGCGGCGCTCTTGATTGTACATTTGTGCTGATAGTGCCTGAAATCCTGGATCATGCTGGCTAGCAAATCCTCCTCTAGATCTTTGTGAAGAGTCACCAGTAGGGTGTGAAGAATCATGCTGGGGTGACTCCATTCCAAAGGGGTCGCCTCTTCCACCCCATGTAGGTGGCAGGGGAATAGTGTCAAGTGGTGGTGTAAAGGCTGCTAGCTCTAGCTCTAGTTGGGCTCTAGCTCTAGTTTGCATGATGCAGTTTTGAAATGAATATATCTCTTCGAAAAAATGTATGAACCCTAGTATGTTATGGAATCAATTGTGTCAAACACCCTAAACCACAAGAATCGTTCTAGTAGTAGAAAAATAAGTTTTGGGCTTAAAAAATCTACTCTAGAGCCTAGGCTCTGATACCAAATTGATGTGGGCTGAAGACACAAAAGAAACAATCACGATTTTGAAAGAGAGATTTTTTTTTTTGTAGTAAAATAATAGAAAACCGAATTACACTAACGATTTTTGAAAATAGATGTTTTTATATTTTATATAGGAAACCCGAAATTAACTACTTGCAAGAATGAAATTGCAGAAAAGAAATGATTGGAGTATTAAAGAAGACTTACAGTGGATCCCTTGAGAATAGAAGGGATCTACTTCCCGTTCTTCACCGATCCAACTCTGATGGAAGGTGTCGATTACGCACAGGCAATACAGCAAACCACACAAGCATGGGGGAGTTATTAAGAATATTAAACTTTACAAGCAAAAGGTACAAGAGGGAGGTTAGGCCTCCAAATTCTCTTTCCTAGACAACTCACAAGACTAAACTACTAGAGGGGAGAAGAGAGGGGCTTGCGCCCCTTAAGGGCCTTCAAATCCGAGTGCCTTCTTACCTACAAAGTTTAAACAAAGTGTAGATTTCCAAACTTGTAAAGAAGAGGAAATATTAGAGAAGAGGGAAAACACTTATCTTAGTGAAGCTTCTTCAAGAGACTCTCGGTTTCAATGGTTTCTTCAAGTTGGATCTCGATGGCAAGGAAAGTTTTCATCAAGCTTTGTTGAGGAGGAAGTCTCAGCCTTCAAGCTTGAAGAGGGGATGGTCTCGGCAAGATAAGGGGCGAGCAAGTGATGGTGGCGAATAGAAGAAGAGAAGAAGACTTAGTGACACAAGCACTCAGAATTTCGCTAGGCAACTACTCAACAAATTTCATTACTATGCTGAATGCAAATGATGCATGAGGGCTACAATAAATAGGCAAAGCATCTAGGGGTTACATGAGTCTTTTCTCCCCTAGGTGCATAAGCAAATAAGGGGGAAAATTTCAGCATTAAACATTCATGAATTACAAGGCATTGGCGCACAAGCTATTAATTGTCTTCCCTTCTTTAGCTGGCTCCTTCAAGGTAAGTTTTCGAATTTCAAATTCAAGGGGCTGGCGCACATTGAATGTGAATAAGTGGGCGGTTTGAGCATTGATGAGGCTTCCAATTGTGGAGAAGGATTTGAATTATTTCTCCAAGTGTTGGGCGCCTTCCTCATGATTCCTTGATTTGGGGAGTAAATGGTGGATCTAGATTGTGACCGATTTCTTGTATGTGATGTGGGCACCCATAGCTTGATTTGGCAAGGTGGTTGAGGATTTATGAAACCCCTTTAACTCAACTCTTCAATGTGGTGGAAGTTTGAACTGAGTTGAAGCTGAACTTTCCTTCTTTGGAACTCACTAGGTGAGTGGGTTTGTGAGCTGAAATTGCCTACGTATTGTAGGTGCAAATACACGGGCTATGCTTCTAACCAACCGTGGTGCAACATTTTATTCAAGTAGGAAAGTAAAACCTACATATAACTACATGTTGGATTGGGGGTGGATCTAACCTATCATGATGCGATGCAATGCCAATAAGGAAAGTAGGATCCTATGGAGAAAACCCAAACCTGGGAGGTTTCCTTCGGACCCTAGTGGACCTCCGCGGAGCTGGTCTTGGCCCCCCACCATTTCTCCCCGGGTGGGAAAAATTCTCCTCTGGAGAATTATCCTTGTACCCTTGGTGTAATTTTGGGTTGGCTTGGACAAGCTCAGCCTCAGGAAGCCAAACTTCCTCACCAGAAGTGTATCGGACTCGGTAAAAGACTTGTACCTCGTCACGTGTGAGTCGAGTCTGGTCTTCCAGGATGGCGTCAATGGCTGGCTCGTGGCTGTCATCAGGCTCCGGAGGGGAAAGTGGCTCATGGTAGAGTGTGAGATCCTCTATATTGATAGTTGCTGGGATTCCCAAGTCGGGTGGTAGATCTAGGGTGTAGGCGTTGTTGTTGATCTTTCCCGTGATCTTGAATGGTCCGATCCCCTTTGCGTCCAGCTTGTGTCCAGGTCCTTGTACTCGCTCCTCGCGTACCCGAAGTATCACCTGATCACCTATAGAGAATATCCTTTCTCGGAGTGTTTTGTTAGCATCATCATGATAACGGTTAACAGAGTCTAGCATAGTGCTATATAACTCATGATGAAGCTGTGAAACATGAAAAGCTAAGTCTCTAGCAGATTTGGAAACATGAAAATGCCTAGGTGCAGGGAAGAGGTCAATGGGTTTATTTGGTTGGTACCCTAAATTGGCTTGAAAGGGGGAAAGGCTGGTGGTTCGGTTGGGCACACTGTTATAAGAGAACTCGGCTGTGGGTAGCAGCTTGTCCCAGTTTCCTGGGTGTTCTCCAACTAGGCTCCTAAGGATACTCCCAAGTGATCTGTTGACCACTTCTGTCTGACCATCCGTCTGGGGATGATAGGCAGTGGAGAATTTTAAGTTGGTGCCTAGAAGTTTCCACAGGGTTCTCCAAAAGTGGCTGACAAACCTAGTATCCCTATCAGACACAATAGTAAGAGGGGTACCATGGAGTCTAACTACTTCCTTAAAGAATAGGCGAGCTATGGAGGAAGCATCAGGGGTCTTCCTACAAGGTAGGAAATGGGCCATCTTGGTAAACCTATCTACAACCACAAAGATGGAGTCATACTTATAGGGGGTTCTAGGTAAACCTATGATGAAATCCATACTTAGATCTTGCCATGGGGGTCTAGGGATAGGAAGGGGTGTGTAAAGCCCAAAGTTATGTTTCTGAACCTTCGTGGTTTGGCAAGTCTTGCAGTGTCTAACTACCTTGGCAACATCTTTATAAAGGTTCGGCCAATAGTACCATTCCTCTACCAAGGCTAGGGTTTTCTCTCGTTCGTGGTGCCCAGCAGATCCTCCTCCATGGATATCCCAAACTAGGAAGTCCCGGATAGAAGTCTTAGGCACACAAAGTGCTGGACCAAGAAATAGGTATCCATCCCTAAGGGTATACAGAGAATGACTATGGGCATCTAGATTCAAATCATGATATATAGCAGAAAAATCAGGACAATCAATATAAGCAGATTTCATGCGATCAAAGCCAATAAGTTCAACATGCAGTTTATTGATAAGCAAAGTAACTCTACTCAAGGCATCAGCTACCTTATTTTCAATTCCATATTTATGTTTAAGCACAAAGGTAAACTGTTGAAGATATTCTACCCATCTAGCATGCCTAAAGTTAAGTTTCTTTTGAGCACTTAAATAAGAGAGGGCTTGATGATCACTATTAAGGGTGAACTCGTTATGAATAAGGTAGTGTCTAAAGTGTCTAAGGGTCTGGACTATAGCATAGAACTCTTTATCATAAGTCGAGTATTTCTGCCTGGCTTTGTTCAGCTTTTCACTGAAGAAGGCAATTGGGTGACCTTCTTAATTGAGGGTCCCACCTATGCCTATGCCAGAGGCATCACAGTCGACCTCAAAGACTTTGCTGAAGTCTGGGAGCCTAAGAACTGGGGCTGAAGTCATCCTAGATTTGAGTTCATCAATGGCTTTACTGGCAGACTTGGTCCAGGCAAAATCACCTTATTTCATGCAACTGGTGATTGGGGCAACTATGGCACTGAAGTTCCTAATAAACCTACGGTAAAAGGTAGCTAAACCATGAAAGCTCCTAACTTCAGTGAGACTCTTAGGTTCAGGCCAATCTAAGATAGCTTGCACCTTAGCAGGATCAGCTTGTAACCCTAACTCAGAGACAATAAATCCTAGGAAGACAACCTTATGAGAGAGGAAAGAGCACTTCTTAAGGTTGATGTATAGCTTCTCAGTCCTAAGTAGGTCAAGGGTCTTCCTTAGATGTTCTAGGTGTTCTTCCTTAGTCTTACTGTATATCAGGATATCATCAAAATAGACTACAAGGAATTTACCTATATAGTGTCTAAGCACTTGGGTCATAAGTCTCATAAAGGTTGAGGGGGCGTTAGTTAGCCCGAAGGGCATAACCAATAACTCATATAGACCATCCTTTGTTTTGAAGGCGGTCTTCCATTCATCCCGTAACCTTATCCTTACTTGGTGATTACCACTCCTAAGGTCAAGTTTGCTAAACCATTTGGATCCTACAAGGAGATCTAGCATGTCATCTAGTCTTGGGATAGGGAACCTATATTTCATAGTTATCTTATTGATAGCCCTACAGTCAATACACATGCGCCAGCTACCATCCTTCTTTGGGGTAAGAAGGGCTGGGACGGCGCAAGGGCTTAGGCTTTCCCTAATGTGTCCCTTGGATAGGAGGTCATCCACTTGTCTTTTAAGTTCCTCATGTTCGGTGGGGCTCATCCTATAATGGGGAAGGTTGGGTAAGGTTGAGCCGGGGACAAGGTCTATGTTATGCTGAATGTCCCTAAGAGGGGGTAAGCCTATGGGTAACTCCTCTAGGGTTAACTCATTATAGTCTGAGAGGAGGGCTTCTATCTCAGGGGGTGGCTTATCCTCTTGGTCAGGGTTGGGTTCCTTAAAGACTAAGGAGTAGATAGGTTGGGTCTCTTGAATTTCCTTAGTGAAAGCTTGGGGTCGGATGAGTTGAATGGTGGGCTTGCTATCACTAGACTTGGTTTCCTCTATCTTACCCTTATTAGTTGAGGCTCTAAGCTCCTTGGGTAGGGTAGGTTTCAACCTAATATTTTGCCCATCTTAGCTAAAGACATAAGTATTGGTGCGACCATAGTGGATCACATCCATGTCATATAGCCAAGGGCGACCCAAAAGGACTTGTGCGACGTCCATGGTGATGACATCACACCATATCTGTCCTTGATAGGTGCCGAATTGGAGGGGCACAAGGCATCTATGGGTGACGGGTACACTATTTTGGTTGACCCAGGAAATGCTATAAGGATTCGGGTGTGGTTCTAGTTTGAGCTTAATCTTCATCATGTTGGGGTATGCCCTTAAGGCTAATGTTTGAGGCCTTGGGATTGTATCAGTATCATGTAATAAACTCTTATGTTTATATAGGCATGGTTGTTATTCAGGTTGTTACCTTGTCTGCTGTAATAAGTGTACTTCTGAATAATGTCTCAAAGCTATTCAGCTAGGCTGACAGGCAATAAAGTCCTTAGTCGATATATCTTGGTGAACATGAGACAGCCTTGATATGGTTAAGACTAATATGTGTTCTAATCTTATAGGATGCTTCGAGCATGAAATAAGATGTAGACTCATGGGTACATTCGATGTACTGGACAGACCCTACTAGGATATTCAATTGTTTGTCACAATGTGAATAATCCTTGAATGTAACAAGTGGCACATTTCCTCTGACTTGAGATCACTTGTGTTTTCTAAATGATGATTGTCATTGTTTTGAGGTAGTTCAATATCATTTGAAACATAATGATTATAGACTATCTTGGATGATGAGCTTGAGTCAGGTTAGGGCACTAGTGATAGACATAGGATTGCCGTCTCCTTGTTTAAGGAGTGTGATGTTCTAAAGGGGCCCCCTGGATGAGATGATTGAGAAAGTGTATGGCCATACCCAGGTGACTATGTTCATCTGATATAATCATGCTCATCATATTGGAGTTACAAGCTTGACACGCTTGTCCAATAAGAACATCCAGTGGCAAAGGAAATATGTATGCTTTGTGAGTTGATTCACACTTGTGTTGTTTTTGGGTGTAGTCTTGGAAGACTCTTTCCTTTATATTGGGAGACAGTGATGTGTTGCTAGATACCCCTCACTGATCGTGATGACGTGAGTTATCGTTACCGACATTTAAAGGAAACCCTTAGGGTCGCACAATTTGATGATATGGCTTACTTAAGTCAGATCGTGTGGACTGAATTGTTTGAGTTCAGTTTAAAGGGATTTAATCTCTGATTGTGAGTGAGATCTGGTCTGATCATGTTTGATTGATTAGGGCTTCAGATCGGTAAGCTTCGATCGAGAGATTGGATGCTAGATTGGTCAGATCAGGAGCATCAAGAGATTGACGGTCAGATCAAGAACCTAAGTGTTTATTATGGTCTGGACTGAATGCTTGGCTTATTTGGTTATTGAACCGAACCAAAGTGAACCGGCTCATGAATGAGCGCATGGTTCAAGGGTGAAGAGAAGTTTGCGCTTGGGGTAAACCCATGGTCGCATGAGTGCATGAACGTGGGAGTGTTTCTATTTTTAGAAACCATGACTCCTAAACGTGACATCGCCTCACGTTACTCCTCTCTCACGCCTATTGTCGCTCCTTCCTCTCGTCGCTTGCTCATTCGAGAGTGCATGTGGTGTTGACGAAAGGAGAAGGAAGTTTTTCGCCAAGCCAAGAAGATCTCATCCCTTCCATACGAGAAGGATACTTGGACGATCCTTGCTAGCACAAGGGACGACAAGAAGAAGCTATACCTCATCTTGTGTGCGACAATTTGGAGGAGACCTCTCTTGTTCTCTAGCTTCCAAGACGCCATCTAGAAATGGCTATGGTATGGTTCTATCACTACTATACAATCGGTTTTGTTAATCATAATACCATGCAAGATCTAGAAACCCCCTTTCCGTTGCTTTCATTCTTCATATGCGCCTATGATATTAGGGTTTCGCCCCCTTTATGGGAACCTTTCATATCACAGCTACATGAGAGATGGCATTGACACTGCTTCCTCCATCGATTACAACCTTGCACATGTGACCATGGCATTTGGTGTAAGTATGGAAGATGCTTGTCCTTCTCCATGTTGGGAAACCCCAGGGACATTTTATAATTTTTTCAGAGTCATAGACATACATACATACATTGCACAGCGGAAGAATGTCCCCGAAACAGGCCGGTCCCAAAAACCCAGTGAAGATCGCAAGCAAGAGAGTCGACACGATGAGTTAGGAAATACCTTAAGAGTGGTTTGGAGTGATGCCGATGTAGGCGCCCAAGTGTGCGCCCTCCGCAGTCTCACACACACGGATCTCTTGAGTCCTCTTCTTCCACGCCCAGTGCTAGCCTCAGAAAGAAGATCCAAGCCTTAGGGAGATGCTCCACTTCACTTGCGCCACCAAGAGGAAAGGATGCGCCAAGAGAATAAGCAACCAAGTCAAGCCGCCAAGCACCAAAGCCCCTTGCGCCAAGAGGAAAGGAGGGAGAAGTTTGCGGCTATGGAAGAAGGAAGAGTAAGTTGCGCCCTTGCTCCTATCTCTCGCCCCTCTTCTTGTGTTCACGCCTCCAAGGATCGATCATCATAAGAGGGGGCGGCTAGGGTCACATATATAGGGCAAGAGGCGGTTAAGGGAAGGGCCAAGATCATGACAAGTGTAGGGCTAGGATGAGGAGGTTTGAGACAAGGAAAGTCTCCAAGACTTTACCATAAACTCCATTCAACCTATCCATAATTGCCCAAGTACCATATCAGCCGAAGACATGCCTTAGAGGCATTCATACCATCAAGGGAGAAGGCCTAGGCGCCAATTGCTTCCTTAATGAAGCAATTTTGCCACCCAAACCCCATTATACCCCTTAGGCGCCAATGAGGTTGGGCTTCTCCCCATTATACCCTTTTAGCCTCTTATCTCTTCATGAGAACTTGTTATTGGGCCTCATTGGATAATGAGCTAGCCCAAACTCCATTACATGAGTTGATTAAGCACTTGGATCCAATCCAATGCAACTCTAATCCACATGTGACCAATCATGGTCAAATATGGGTCAACCTGCCAAAAATGAAGTTTGGCTCCAATAACATTCTTCCATCTCATCAGGCCCATTGGCGCTGATGAAATATCCCAATTAGATCCGAGTTATCCAATAACTCGATCATAAGGCTTCCCGATCAATACGAGAACTCAAGTATCAAGGTGTGCGACCCTATAGGTTCCTCTGACGCTGGCAGTGCTGACCAAAGGTCACTACAAGCAGTGAGTGGCACCTAGCAGTGCATCGCTGCTACCCAGGTCATTGGAATGGATATCGACATCGACATCCCCATCATCGCAACTAGGTACAGATGCATTACAGTCTCTTTGCCGAACTGATATCCGATTGGACAAGTGTGTCACCACTTGTTTTCACCCAATCACATGGCTATGACTAAAACAGGTTCTCACCTGGGTATGGCCATACACTCTCAGTCATAGAACCATAGAGGAGCTCCATGGATATCATACTTCCCTAAGGAAGGGGCAAATCCTTTGTCTGTCCATTGACCTTCTCATATGGGTCGTGACATGCTCAATGACAACCGTTATGACCTCCCAACTATGGCGAGGTGTTAGGTTGTATCAAGCAAGTCCCTAACCATATAGAATGATCAATGACCTCAAGTCAAGGGATCAATGCATCTCCTGTTACTTGTGAGGATAACTCATGACACCAAATCATAGCCTCACAGCGGGTCTATCCAGTATATCCTCCAATGATATACCCATGTGTCTGCGTCCTAACCAGCCCACATACCAGTCTCACAAGTACCATGGCTGTCCCATATCCACTAAGGTACATCGAGTGGGGACTATAGTTCGAGCACAGATCCAATCTGTCTCCAGGGACATTATCATGTTAGTACATATGCGCAGATGTAAACAAACATAGATAACGACAATGCCAGAATGATATAAATATCAAAGTCAAGTAGTACATAAGTGGACCAAAGCTAGGTCCTAGGGCATATACACCAACAATCTCCCACTTTCACTAAGACCTATAAGTTGAGAAATCTCAACCCCATATCTCTAGCGTGACCATCATGCTTCTGCTACGCAAAAGCCTTGGTCAATGGGTCTGCCAGATTGTTCTCTGTGTCAACTCTGCTAATCTTGACATCACCTCTGTCAATGATCTCTCTGATCAGGTGAAATCTTCTGAGTATGTGTTTGGATCTTTGATGAGAGCGTGGTTCCTTTGCTTGTGCAATTGCTCCATTGTTGTCACAGTAGAGTTCAATGGGATCCATTGCACTAGGGACCACCTGAAGATCACATAAGAACTTCCTTATCCAAACGGCTTCCTTGGCTGCCTCAGAAGTGGCCACATACTCTGCCTCGGTTGTAGAATCTGCTATGGTGGATTGCTTGAAGCTCTTCCAGCATATAGCGCCTCCATTTATCTTGAACACATAGCCGGCCTGCGATCTAAAGTCGTCAGGGTCAAACTGGAACGATGCATCAGTATAGCCCTGCATACTGAGCTCTTCTTGTCCCCCATAGACCAAGAACAAATCCTTAGTTCTTCTCAGATACTTTAGGATGTTCTTTACAGCCACCCAGTTCTGCAGACCTGGATTAGATTGGTATCGGCTGGTTATGCTTACAGCATATGCCACATCTGGTCTAGTACACAACATTGCATACATGATTGATCCTACTGCCGAAGCATAAGGAATTCGACTCATGTCATCCCTCTCAGCCTATGTTGTAGGACACTGGCTCTTTGAGAGAGTAAGACCATGTCTTACTGGAAGGTATCCTTTCTTGGATTGCTCAAAGTTGAACCTTTCCAGGACCTTATCAATGTAGGTACTCTGACTAAGGGCCAGGAGCCTCTTGGATCTATCCCGGTAGATCCTTACGCTTAGAATATAGGCTGCCACTCCTAAGTCTTTCATCTTGAAACACTTCCCTAACCATGTCTTCATAGCTTGAAGACTAGGGATGTCGTTTCCGATGATCAGTATGTCATCAACATACAAGACCAGAAAAATCACCAAGCTCCCACTGAATTTTCTGTATACACAGGCGTCATCTTCGCTTTTGATAAAGCCATAATCTCTCACGGCTTCATCAAATCAAAGATTCCAACTTCGAGATGCTTGCTTTAATCCATAAATGGATCTCTTTAGCCTGCAGACCTTGTAACATCCCACATTCTTAACCCCAAACAAATGGCACAATTCACAAATGATACAGGATGTTTCATATAAGATCGATCATATGCTAGGTAAAACCGAGTTCAAGAAAACACGATCTGAAAAATTTCCATAAATCCATACACACAAATTCACCAAAACTCAAATCTCATAAATCTCGTAAGGGTACCTGCCCCCACGCAATCCTTGCACTAGACATATGCAAGGCAACAGTTATATCAAAACCGATTAAAATTCATAAAATCCATAAAGGTACCTGCCACCAGGCAATACTTGCACTAGACATATGCAAGTTACAGTTGTATCAAAACCGATTGCAAAAATACACATCAACTTCAATTTCAAAACAAATCCACAAAAATTGATTTTTATAAACTGACACCAAACACCGAAACCAGGCTGAAGCCCGCGGTGACACAAAATCAAACTCAGTTAACTGCCACAATCTGGCAACACAAATTCACATAGTTCACATGGTTCACATCACATGGTTCACATAGTTCATATAAATCATATGGTTTAGCCACAACCGGCCCCAGAAAATTTTAGCATAAAAGTTCTTAAACAGCAAACATAATATCCACGCCAATGTTACTCATGAAATGCGCCCCTGCTCTATGCCTGAAAATAATGAGGGGTGAGCTACACAGCCCAGTGAGTGGATAGTCTAAATCGACCATCCATAACATACACTAAAAAATATAGGCAGATTATTTTTAAAAATCTTTAACAAGAATATTATGTCAACATATAACAAAATAAAGAAACAGAAATCATATAAACAGTCAGATGTACACACTAGCATATAACAAACTCATGTTCACAAACTCAGGTTCTAGAGTTTTACTCTAACCCAATTAAACACATATATTTTAAACCAACTAAACACACCATACTTAATTAACCTAGTTGTCCAGCATATTCAGTAGTGACCAATATGGTCTAACCCGGCTTGGCCAAAGCACTGGGAGCTGCAAAATCTCGTGCAACACATAAACATGGATAGTGAGTAGAATCAAGAGGTGGCCCCCATCAGGTCACGACGTGGCACTTTGCTCCCTCACCCCATAACACATCAGAGTGATGACATCAAGAGGTGGCCCCTGTCTGATCAAGACATGGCACTTTGCGTCTTATATCACCCCGTCACATAAAGAGTAATGACATCAAGAGGTGGCCCCTGTCTGATCAAGACATGGCACTTTGCGTCTTATATTACCCCATCACATAAAAGAGTAGTGACATCAAGAGGTGGCCCCTGTCTGACCAAGACATGGCACTTTGCGTCAAAACCCGTTCTCCCAAAAGGTTCCTACTGGACAACAGACACATCTTATTTCATATTTCACATAGGTGAACATATTTCACAAAGGTGGACTCCTAAGTGTCAACTAGACTCTAGGATAGTCATCACAAAAATCATATCGGGCAGGCTGAACATCAACCCCCATCACAATAATCATAATAGGCAGGCTGAACATCAACCTCCTCACATATCACAATACAGGGCTGAAATTCAAACCCTTAACATAACACATAAGGACTATCCCCTTGAGTTCATAGTTACACCTAGCCTTAGTCCTAACCATCACATAATCACATAATTTTCCAATTTCACATAACCCATAATTTTTCAAAATTCACAAGATCACACATATTGTTCAGAATTCACATGATCACACATATTGTTCAGAATTCACATAACATAACACATAATGTTTTATATTCGAATATCACCGAATATTGTGTAGTCCTTAAATTTCAGGCTGGTCAGTTCAGTGAAATTTTGCTAAATTATCACCCAATGTTCTCAAACATGATTACATGATCTTAATTAAATAAACATGAGTTTTACAACATAACATTATTGGCAATTTATCAAGCATCCATAAAATTCGACATATAACATTTATCATGCGCCCCAAAAATCAACATAAAATTAAAGCATAATTGCTTTACAAATCACACATGTAACCCACTGTTTCAAACCTAATATCAATTTAAAAATACACCTTAATTAACACCTTAGTTAACAAGAATTTCATACTCAAGATCAATGATTTAATGCTTCCTAAACTCCACACAATAATTACCCTAAATTCGGTTTTCATGGAGATATGCCTTAAATTCGGTTTTCATGGAAAATACCCTAAACTAACTTTTCATGGAGAAATATCAAGATTCAATTCACATGTAAACATGTTAACCACAATATCAAGATTAATATCAAATTTCGGTTTTCATAAATGAATGGCTCAAATTCGGTTTTTAGCATGATAAAACTTTCCAATCAATCTAACTCATTAATTAATACAACCAAATTGCTAGGAATCGAAAAGACACACCACTCACCTCTTAAACCGAAAATTCTCCACAAAAGAAATCGTCTAAAGCTTTTAAGTCGCCCAAAAATCTTCAAGAACTCGCCAAAGGAATTTCTTCTCTTCAAGGAAAAATCGCCAAGGGAAGAAGATGAAGAAAATCACCTCAAAACTCTTCAAGAATCGCCACTTCTTCTCAAGCCGTCGCCCACAATTTTCCTCAAGCCAAAATCGCCAAAAACTCTTACCCTAAGCGCAATTCCCACTTAAACTTTGGATTTTAAAATTTTAAACCCATTAACCCATTAATTCAAATAGGTTTAACCCATTTAACTAACTAAATTCGAATTTTAAAATCCAATTAGTTAATCCGATTAGGACTTAATTCATTTAACTAATAATTTGAATTTTAAATCTAATATCCAATTAATTATTTCACTTAAACACAAATCCAATAAGGATTTAATTAATATCCAATAAGAATTTAATTAATTAACCAATAAGGTCTAATTAATTAACCAATAAGTTCTAATTAATTAACTTACAATTTACAACCATAAATCCTAATTAATTTATCATGAACAACCAATAATAATTTATCATAAATCAGCCAACAATCAAATAAATAATCTCTAATTTATTTACAATAAATTAACAACCAAAATTTCTAGTTAATTAACTATAATTTGACAACCAATACATAAAATTATCATAGTCAATAATTTTATTTAAATCAAAATAATGCTTACCAGAACTTAAGATCCTTGGATCTTACATTCCTCCCTCCTTATAAAGCTTTAGTCCTCTAAAGCTCAGCATCCATATCATCAAAGAGGTAAGCATAAAATTTCCTCATATCAGCTTCAGTCTCCCATGTCGCCTCCTCCACTGACTGATTTCCCCAGATAACCTTTACCAAAGGTATAGTCTTGTTCCTCAGGACTTTATCTTTTCTATCCACAACCCGGAGAGGTCTTTCCTCGAAAGTCAAATCACTCTGAATCTGAAGAGGTTCCAATTCCAATACATGAGATGGATCAGGATGATATTTCCTCAATGCAGAGACATGGAATACATTATGCACATGATCCATAGCAGGAGGTAAAGCTAATCGGTAAGCCACTGGACCAATTCTCTCAATAATATCAAAAGGGCCTACAAACCTAGGGCTCAACTTGCCCTTTTTGCCAAACCTCATAACACCCTTAGTAGGTGACACCTTCAAGAACACATGATCCCCTACCATAAACTCCAAGGAACGACGACGGTCGTCAGCATAACTCTTCTGTCTGTCCCGAGCAATTTTCAGTTTATCCCGGATCTCTCTGACCTTATCAGTAGTCTCCTGTACTGCATCAGATCTCAAAATCATTCTGTCACCAGTTTCCTCCCAACACAAGGGAGTCCTACACCTTCTCCCATACAAAGCCTCATAAGGAGCCATCTGAATACTAGAGTGGAAGCTATTATTATAAGTAAACTCTATCAAAGATAGATCCCGGTTCCACTCAGAACTCCAATCAACCACATAGGCTCTCAACAAATCTTCTAGAGTCTGTATAGTATGCTCCGTCTGGCCATCAGACTGAGGATGGTATGCTGTACTAAAACTCAACTTAGTACCCAAACCCTCATGTAAACTCTTCCAAAATCTGGACAAAAATCGAGAGTCCCTATCAGACACAATATCAACAGGAACTCCATGCAGTCTGACTATCTCATCAATATATAATCTAGCCAGTCTCTCTAGAGAATAAGTCATCTTAATCGGAAGAAAATGGGCTGACTTAGTGAGTCTATCAACAATCACCCAAATAGCATCATGACCCAATCTGGTTCTGGGCAAACCACATACAAAATCCATACTGATGCATTCCCACTTCCACTCAGGAATAGGAAGAGACTGCAACAAACCACCAGGCTTCTGATGTTCAGCCTTTACAGTCTGACAGGTTAAACACCTAGAGACAAAATCAAACACTTCTTTCTTCATACCCGGCCACCAAAAACTTTTCTTGAGGTCCTGATACATCTTAGTCACACCAGGATGTAGAGAATATTTGGAGTTATGGCTGTCCTCCAATATTTCTTTCCTCAAGCTCGGTTCCTCAGGGACACATACCCTTCCACGAAACCGAAGAATACCATCATCAGACAGGCTAAAATCCTGAACTGCGCCATCAACCAGACTAACCCTGATCTGAACTAATCTCGGATCCACAGACTGCTGATCTCTGATCTTCTGCAACAAAGCAGACTGTACTCTGAGAAAAGCCACGTAACCAGTCTGAACTTTAGGAGTAACACTGATCCTGAGATCGCTGAACTCCTGCAGTAATCGCCACTCACTGACTCGTAAAGCAGCTACTGAAGTAACTGGATGTCTGCTCAGAGCATCCGCCACCACATTGGCCTTTCCAGCCTGATACTGAATGGAGAAGTCATAGTCTTTGATCAACTCCATCCATCTTCTCTGTCTCATGTTCAACTCCTTCTGAGTGAAGATATACTTGAGACTCTGGTGATCAGTGAACAGATCAAACTCCTGGCCCAGCAAATAGTGACGCCATATCTTCAAAGCAAAGACTACGGCCGCCAACTCTAAATCATGAGTAGGGTAGTTCAATTCATACTCCTTCAGTTGTCTCGAAGCATAGGCTACTACAGAACCCTTCTGCATCAAGACACAACCCAACCCTTTGCTAGAAGCATCTGTATAAACAGTAAACCTTTCCCCATCACTAGGTATAATGAGGATCGGTGTACTAGTCAACCTTCTCTTCAGCTCTTGGAAGCTCTCCTCACACTTGTCATCCCAAATAAACTTAGCTTCCTTTCTGGTCAACTTAGTTAAAGGACCCGCCAACTTGGAGAATCCCTCAACAAATCGCCGGTAGTAACCTGCCAAACCCAGAAAACTCCTGATCTCAGTAGCACTAGTCGGTCTTCCCCAATTAAGAATGGCTTGCACTTTAACTGGATCCACAGACACCCCCTGACCAGAAATCACATGTCCAAGGAAACTGATCTTCTCTAGCCAGAACTCACACTTACTAGCCTTGGCATATAATCGGTTCTTCCTCAGAACCTCCAGCACTCTGCGCAAGTCACTGACATGATCTGAAGTAGTCTGAGAGTACACCAATATATCGTCTATAAAGACTACCACACAAGAGTCAAGCAATTCATGGAATACCCTGTTCATCAAATCCATGAAGACAGCAGGTGCATTTGTCAGTCCAAAAGGCATAACTAAAAATTTGAAATGCCCATACCTGGTCCTGAAAGCAGTCTTAAATATATCCTCATCCTTGACTCTAAGCTGATAATACCCTGATCTCAGATCAATCTTAGAGAACACTGTCGCTCCCTGTAATTGATCAAATAGATCATCAATTCTGGGAAGAGGATACTTATTCTTGATAGTCACTTAGTTCAATTGCCTGTAGTCTATACACATCCTCAGGGTTCCATCTTTCTTCTTCACAAATAGCACTGGCGCTCCCCAGGGAGAAGCACTAGGCCGAATGTACCCTTTCTCTAGCAATTCCTCCAATTGTTTCTTAAGCTCGGCCAACTCTGAAGTAGCCATACGATAAGGAGCTCTGGAGATAGGTGCTGTACCTGGCGCCAACTCAATGCCAAATTCTACTTCTCTTATTGGTGGCAAGCCTGAAAATTCCTCGGAGAACACATCAGGAAATTCTTTCACCACCTCCATCTGAGTCAGATCAGAAGTAGACTCATCCTGCACCTTAACATGCGCAAGATAACCCTTGCACCCATTAGCAAGTAATTTCCTGGCCTGCAGGAAAGATATCACATGCGGTCCTTGGTCTGACACTAGACCTCTCACAAAAAGTCGATTCCCATCTAACAAATTCAAAGTGATTACTTTCTCAAAGCAATCCACAGAGGCATGATGGGAAGACAACCAATCCATTCCTAAGATGATATCATAATCTTGCATGTCTAAGAGGATTAGATCTACCAGAAACTCATAACCCTCTACATGTACTACACAGTCAGCACAAACAGTATCTGTAGATAACGATTTTCCTAAGGGAGTACTCACAGACACAGTATAATTCATCACCTTAGGTAACACAGGTAAACATGCAGCAAACTTAACAGATACAAAAGATAAATTTGCACCAGGGTCAAATAATATGCGGGCTAACTGATCAAATACGAATAAAGTACCTTCCACGACGGATCGGGGAGCTCGTGTATCCTTCTCAGCCACAGCATACACTCTAGTCTGGACTGTAGGCTTATCTGCGCCTCTAGGTTGCATCTCAGGTTCTTTGCAGTCCTTAGCCATGTGCCCTGGTTTCTTACACCTGAAGCATACACCATTCTTCCTATGGCAGTCTTTCACTAGATGTCCCTTGAGCCCACAATGACTACAAGTGATACCGTTTCTTGCATCCCTGGCATCCCTGAACTGCTGCAGTGCATCCCTGGACTGCTGCGGTGCCTTGTAGGAGTAAGGCTTATACCTGCTCTTCTTATAATCTTTATGCCTAGGGTACTTCTTACCCTTGCCGCCACTGCCATACTGAGGAACCGCCGCCTCAGTTGCAGGAACTACTGTCACGGCAACATGAGAACTCCTCTCAGATATATACCTCTCAATGGTACGCGCTGCCCAACAGTTTCAACATAGGTCTCCAAGTGTTGAGCACCAACCTGCTCCCTAATGTCCCATCTGAGACCTCTGAGAAACTTAGTAGCTCTCCTCTTTTCAGTATTTATCAGGTGAGGAGCATACTTTCCCAATTTCGTGAACTGTAATTCATACTGGTCCACTGTCATATCACCCTGCTCCAGATGAATAAATTCCACCTCTCGGTCCTCAACCAAGCTATCTGGGAAGTACTTCTCGTTAAATCGAGACAAGAAGTAAGGCCAATCTACAGTCTCATGTCTTTCTTCGGCCAGTCTCACCACGCCTTTCCACCACTCATCTGCGTCAGCACGCATCATGTAGGTGGCCAGACATAACTTATCCTCATCTGAGCAGCGCATGACTTGGAAAATCTTTTCCAAGCACAACTGCCAGTTCTCTGCATTACTGGATTCTGAGCCCCCATAAAAAGAGCTGGGACCCAGTTTCTGGAATTCACTCACAAGTGAAGCATAGCGCCTGTGAGCGCCCTCCTGAGAGTCATCCCCCACTGCCCGAGTAGTAGTCTGGGGTCTCTCTCGAGTCAGCTGCTGCAAAAGCTGCTGTTGTGCTTCTTGGTGCTGAGTCTGCTGCTGCTGCAGCATCTGAGCTTGCCTCTCTATCATAGCACCTTGTTGCTGAACCATGCCAGTCAGAGCCTCAAGAGTTCTCGTGAGGTTCGGGGTCTGCTCGCCCTCATCACTAGCATTTCCTCTGGTTCGCACCATCTTAAATGCCTACACACGCATATCATAGTCACACACATATCATAGTCAGGAAAACAATCATAAACCTATTAGGTGTCTAGCAATACACAAACATGTTTTCCCCCAAACTAAGTTTTAGCTAGCCAACTGCTCTGATACCATTCTGTAACATCCCACATTCTTAACCCCAAACAAATGGCACAATTCACAAATGATACAGGATGTTTCATATAAGATCGATCATATGCTAGGTAAAACCGAGTTCAAGAAAACACGATCTGAAAAATTTCCATAAATCCATACACACAAATTCACCAAAACTCAAATCTCATAAATCTCGTAAGGGTACCTGCCCCCACGCAATCCTTGCACTAGACATATGCAAGGCAACAGTTATATCAAAACCGATTAAAATTCATAAAATCCATAAAGGTACCTGCCACCAGGCAATACTTGCACTAGACATATGCAAGTTACAGTTGTATCAAAACCGATTGCAAAAATACACATCAACTTCAATTTCAAAACAAATCCACAAAAATTGATTTTTATAAACTGACACCAAACACCGAAACCAGGCTGAAGCCCGCGGTGACACAAAATCAAACTCAGTTAACTGCCACAATCTGGCAACACAAATTCACATAGTTCACATGGTTCACATCACATGGTTCACATAGTTCATATAAATCATATGGTTTAGCCACAACCGGCCCCAGAAAATTTTAGCATAAAAGTTCTTAAACAGCAAACATAATATCCATGCCAATGTTACTCATGAAATGCGCCCCTGCTCTATGCCTGAAAATAATGAGGGGTGAGCTACACAGCCCAGTGAGTGGATAGTCTAAATCGACCATCCATAACATACACTAAAAAATATAGGCAGATTATTTTTAAAAATCTTTAACAAGAATATTATGTCAACATATAACAAAATAAAGAAACAGAAATCATATAAACAGTCAGATGTACACACTAGCATATAACAAACTCATGTTCACAAACTCAGGTTCTAGAGTTTTACTCTAACCCAATTAAACACATATATTTTAAACCAACTAAACACACCATACTTAATTAACCTAGTTGTCCAGCATATTCAGTAGTGACCAATATGGTCTAACCCGGCTTGGCCAAAGCACTGGGAGCTGCAAAATCTCGTGCAACACATAAACATGGATAGTGAGTAGAATCAAGAGGTGGCCCCCATCAGGTCACGACGTGGCACTTTGCTCCCTCACCCCATAACACATCAGAGTGATGACATCAAGAGGTGGCCCCTGTCTGATCAAGACATGGCACTTTGCGTCTTATATCACCCCGTCACATAAAGAGTAATGACATCAAGAGGTGGCCCCTGTCTGATCAAGACATGGCACTTTGCGTCTTATATTACCCCATCACATAAAAGAGTAGTGACATCAAGAGGTGGCCCCTGTCTGACCAAGACATGGCACTTTGCGTCAAAACCCGTTCTCCCAAAAGGTTCCTACTGGACAACAGACACATCTTATTTCATATTTCACATAGGTGAACATATTTCACAAAGGTGGACTCCTAAGTGTCAACTAGACTCTAGGATAGTCATCACAAAAATCATATCGGGCAGGCTGAACATCAACCCCCATCACAATAATCATAATAGGCAGGCTGAACATCAACCTCCTCACATATCACAATACAGGGCTGAAATTCAAACCCTTAACATAACACATAAGGACTATCCCCTTGAGTTCATAGTTACACCTAGCCTTAGTCCTAACCATCACATAATCACATAATTTTCCAATTTCACATAACCCATAATTTTTCAAAATTCACAAGATCACACATATTGTTCAGAATTCACATGATCACACATATTGTTCAGAATTCACATAACATAACACATAATGTTTTATATTCGAATATCACCGAATATTGTGTAGTCCTTAAATTTCAGGCTGGTCAGTTCAGTGAAATTTTGCTAAATTATCACCCAATGTTCTCAAACATGATTACATGATCTTAATTAAATAAACATGAGTTTTACAACATAACATTATTGGCAATTTATCAAGCATCCATAAAATTCGACATATAACATTTATCATGCGCCCCAAAAATCAACATAAAATTAAAGCATAATTGCTTTACAAATCACACATGTAACCCACTGTTTCAAACCTAATATCAATTTAAAAATACACCTTAATTAACACCTTAGTTAACAAGAATTTCATACTCAAGATCAATGATTTAATGCTTCCTAAACTCCACACAATAATTACCCTAAATTCGGTTTTCATGGAGATATGCCTTAAATTCGGTTTTCATGGAAAATACCCTAAACTAACTTTTCATGGAGAAATATCAAGATTCAATTCACATGTAAACATGTTAACCACAATATCAAGATTAATATCAAATTTCGGTTTTCATAAATGAATGGCTCAAATTCGGTTTTTAGCATGATAAAACTTTCCAATCAATCTAACTCATTAATTAATACAACCAAATTGCTAGGAATCGAAAAGACACACCACTCACCTCTTAAACCGAAAATTCTCCACAAAAGAAATCGTCTAAAGCTTTTAAGTCGCCCAAAAATCTTCAAGAACTCGCCAAAGGAATTTCTTCTCTTCAAGGAAAAATCGCCAAGGGAAGAAGATGAAGAAAATCACCTCAAAACTCTTCAAGAATCGCCACTTCTTCTCAAGCCGTCGCCCACAATTTTCCTCAAGCCAAAATCGCCAAAAACTCTTACCCTAAGCGCAATTCCCACTTAAACTTTGGATTTTAAAATTTTAAACCCATTAACCCATTAATTCAAATAGGTTTAACCCATTTAACTAACTAAATTCGAATTTTAAAATCCAATTAGTTAATCCGATTAGGACTTAATTCATTTAACTAATAATTTGAATTTTAAATCTAATATCCAATTAATTATTTCACTTAAACACAAATCCAATAAGGATTTAATTAATATCCAATAAGAATTTAATTAATTAACCAATAAGGTCTAATTAATTAACCAATAAGTTCTAATTAATTAACTTACAATTTACAACCATAAATCCTAATTAATTTATCATGAACAACCAATAATAATTTATCATAAATCAGCCAACAATCAAATAAATAATCTCTAATTTATTTACAATAAATTAACAACCAAAATTTCTAGTTAATTAACTATAATTTGACAACCAATACATAAAATTATCATAGTCAATAATTTTATTTAAATCAAAATAATGCTTACCAGAACTTAAGATCCTTGGATCTTACAGACCTTATTAGCCTCTGCAGGATGGATGAAGCCATCAGGTTGTGACATATACACATCCTCAGTCAGCTTCCCGTTAAGGAACGCTGTCTTCACATCCATCTGCCATATCTCATAATCATGATATGCAGCTATAGCAAGCAGAATCCGAATGGATTTTATCATGGCAACTGGCGAGAAGGTTTCATCATAGTCCACCCCGTGGACTTGTTTAAATCTTTTAGCCACTAGTCTACCCTTATAGGTAACTATATTGCCATCCATGTCTGTTTCCTCTTGAAGACCCATTTACACCCTATGGGTTTTACCCCATCAGGCAGCTCAACTAAATCCCAGACTTGGTTAGCCGACATGGAATCCATCTCGGATCGTATGGCGTCAAGCCATCTCTCGGAGTCCGGTCCACTGACCGCCTCATCATAGGTTCTGGGTTCGTCCTCAATGATGAAGATCCCATTGTGTTGGGTCGGCAGCGACCCGTACCTTTCAGGTGCACGACAAACTCTCCGAGACCTACGCGGGACCTGTGTCTGAGCCTCAGGATGGCTAGCAACCTATGCAGGTGGCTCAGATTCCAACGCTTTGTCTTGTGCTTGCACTTGGACCTCATCCAAGTCAAACTTCCTCCCACTAACTTCTTTCATGAGAAATTCTTTCTCTAGAAAAACAACACCCCGAGCAACAAAAACTTTGTTCTCGGTTGGGACATAGAAGTAGTATACTTTAGTTTCCTTAGGATACCCCACAAACACACATTTATCAGATCTAGGTTCTAGCTTGCTAGAATCCTGACGTTTGACATAAGCCTCACATTCCCAGATCTTGATAAAAGTCAGATTAGGGCGTCTCCCACTCCACATCTTGTATGGTATCTTGGAGACACTCTTAGATGGAACGTTGTTCAGTATTAGAGAAGCTGTCTCTAGTGCATGCCCCAGAATGAGGGAGGTAGAGTTGCATGACTCATCATGGATCGAACCATATCCAATAAAGTTCAATTTCTCCTTTCAGACACACCATTCCATTAAGGTGTTCTAGGAGGAGTGAGTTGGGATATGATCCCACACTCTCTCAGATAATCAAAGAACTCACCGCTCAGGTACTCTCCACCTCGATCTGATCGAAGAGCTTTAATGGATCTTCCAAGTTGGTTCTCTACTTCATTCTTGAACTCCTTGAATTTCTCAAAGGACTCAGATTTATGTCTCATTAAGTAGACATAGCCATACCTACTGAAGTCATCAGTGAAGGTAATTAAGTAGTTGTACCCTCCTCTGGCTTGTTTATTGAAAGGCCCACACACATCAGTATGTATGAGATCCAATAAACCTCCTGCCCTCTCACCAATCTTGGTGAAGGGCGCCTTTGTCATTTTCCCTAATAAACAAGGTTCACAAGTATCAAATTCCTCCAAGGAACTTGAATCTAACAATCCATTTGCATGGAGTTGTTGGATGCGATTCTTGTTTATATGAGCTAATCGACAGTGCCATAGGAAAGCACCAACTGAACCACTCAGTTTGGTCCTTTTATTACTTATGTTACAAATAGAACTTTCCATATCCAAGATATATAGACCATTGCACAAAGTACCCTTCCCATAGAACATATTTGCAAATGAAAAAGAACAAGAGTTCTTATTTATTTCAAATTTAAATCCCTTATTTGCTAAGCAAGGAATGGATACAATGTTCTTAGTAAGTGAAGGTACACAAAAGCAATTATCTAGTTCTAATTGAACTCCAGAAGGCAAGGAGAGAGTCAAAACGCCTACAGCAATAGCAGCAACCTATGCCTCGTTTCCAACGCGTAGGTCAATCTCTCCAGGCCGCACCGATCTACTTTTCTTGAGCCCCTGCATATTTGTACAAATATGAGCTCCACATGCGGTATCCAATACCCATGACATAGAAGTAGAAAGATTGACTTCTGTAACATAGATACCTGAGCTAGAAGTTAAGGCCAAGCCTTTCTTCTCCTCATTCTAAAGGTGCTTGCAGTCCCTTCTCCAGTGACCCTGCTCACCACAGTGAAAACACCTTTGGTCCTTTGACTTCTTCGCCTTTTTCTTCAGTGCCTTGGCAAGACCTTTGGCACTGCTCTTAGCACGTGCCTTACCCTTCTTCTTTATCTTCTTGGTCGCAGGGACCAAAAGAACAGAATTGGGTTTGGTCTTACCCATCTCTCGCTCGGCTGTTTGGAGCATATTTATCAATTCCTCCTGTGTGCACTCAATCCGATTCATGTTGAAATTAATAATAAACGGACTGAAGCTAGGGGGCAGGGAATGCAGAATAAGATCCACAACCAGCTCGTTGTCTATGGCATGTCCCAGTCTTCTGAGATGATCCACATTCCCAATGAGTTTGAGAACATGGGGTCTTACTGGTGCACCCTCAGACAACTTACACCGAAAGACTGCTTTGGCGGTGTCAAATCTCTCAGTTCTAGCCTGAGCCTCGAACATCTATTTCAGATGAGTAATCATCTAAAAAGCGTTCTGCTCCTCATATTGCACCTGCAGTTCAGGTGTCATGCTGGCTAGCATAAGACATGCAACCTCCAAAGAGTCATCCTGATGCTTTCTATAAGCATCTCTGTCTGCCGTTCGGGCATTAGGCAGAGGAGCCGCAGGAAGAGCCTGTTCAAGGACATACAGCTTCTTCTCGAGCTTGAAGACTATCCTCAAGTTCCGATGCCAGTCCATAAAGTTAGTTCCAACTAACTTATCCTTATCAAGGAGTGATCGCAGTGATAATCCGCCAGTGTTCGTGATGGGGGTAGAGACCATGACCCAAGAAAATATAAATGGAGCTTAAGGCTACCCTAGTTTATGGGTACCCTAAGGCACCTTTGCATTGCATGCATCATGTAGCTACATTTGGTAAATTTTATACTTTGTTTTGTATTTTTCTTTTATGGAAATTATGTTGCATCATACTAGAATTAGTGCATGTCATAATGTTGCATCCTAGTAGGAGTAGTGTAATAAGCATTTACAAGTCATGTGGACAAGCTCAAGGCTAGCTCAAAGCTCACTCAACAAAGCTAGCTCCAAATATGGAAGGTCACTTCAAAGCCTCACTCAAAGTGAAGACTTGAGATGAAAGGAGTTCATCTCACCTTTCCAAATTCGTATGCCTCATCAATCATGGATTATTTCAGCCACCTCAAGTAATATGCGCCCATGAAAGAAGAAAAAAATCAAGATCCCAATCCCTAAAATCAAGGAAGGCAATTAATGGGATTTTTGTTCACACCATGGAAGGAAACAAGCCAACCATTCTATCAATCCTCTCCAAATTCGCCCAAGACAAGCATGGAAGCCTTGCCACCTCATGAAGCCACTTAAGGGAAGAATTCAAAAGAAATTCGTCCAAGCACAACATTCAAGCCGATCACATATCAAGAGAAAATCATCCATGGCCAAAGAAGGAAGTATTGTCACCTTTCTTGGCGCCCAAGTAAGGAAGCGTGCGCCCAAAGCCACCAAGAGAATTCTATATTCGTCCAAGCCAAAGAAGGGAATGTTTCAAAAAGAATTCGACCAAGCATTGACAAGCAAGCAAGCAAATTGGCGTTCACACTCAAATATGGGAAGTTTTAAAGCCAAATCACAATCAAAGGAGCCGTTGCCTCAACAAAGCATTGAAGACTATAATTTATTTCTTAATTTACTCTTTTGTAACGTTGAGGAAAATGTCTACAAACCCTTGTAATCGCATGGAACTTGCAGCAAGATTTGAATAATGGAATTGTCGAGTAGTTGCCTAGCAACTTTGGGTGCTTGTGTCGCCCCTCTCCCCCTTCTTCTCATCTGAGGTGCTTGTGTCACCTATCTTCACTTCTTCTTCCAAGGGCCACGGTTCCCTTCGCTAACCCTTCTATCAAAGCTCTCACCATCCATTGCGCAAAGGAGCATCACCCTCAACCTTCAAGTGGCACATATCATCTCTTCATCAACTTGGCGCAAGAACATCTTCTTCAACCTTGGTGGCGCAACCTTCTCCATACCCTACAACAAACTCTTGACGCATCTACATCCTCTTCATCAACCAATGGCGCAACACTTATCAACTCCATCATCATGGCGCATCTCATCTTCAAAGGGCTTCAACGCTTGAGATCAAATCCCCCTTTTCCCCTCTAGTAAGTTGTTTTGATTTGTTGTCTCCCTTTGATTCACTTGTTTTCTCTCTTGTTTGAAGGTCTCGGCAACATCATCTTCCTCAACAATTGGAGGCGCAAGTTCTTTATCTTCAACAACAAGTGGCGCAAGGAACTTCTACATTAATATCAAGAGGCTTCAACAACATCATCCCCCAAACTGAACACTCTCCTTTGTCCCTTGTTTGTATTTGATGTTTATCTGATTTTCTCTCATCACTAATAGATTTCCTTTGTCTCTTGAAGCTCTCGGCATCAAAAGGGAATCCACAAGATGAGACATTGTTGGGTCCCTTTCGAGAGGGAGCGAAACCCTAATAGGTCCCCTTCAAGGGGGAGCGAAAACCCTAAATGGTGGCGCATAAATCTTTGCAAGCGGAAGCAAGGGGTTTCATAGATCTTTCGCAAGAACATATGATCAACTTGATGAAGTTTAGATCCATACCATAGCCATGAAGAAGATGGCGACTTGGAAGCGAGAGAACAAGAGAGGTCTCCTCCAAATTGTCGCACACAAAAGGATTGATGACTTGCTCCTTGGATGCTCCTTGTGCTAGCAAGGATCTCCAAGATGTCCTTGATCGAATGAAGGAAAAAGATGGTGTCTTGCTTGGCCGAACTTCTCGTCGTCAACACCTTCAACCCCTTGCGTCTCGTCGAGCGAGCGGAGCCGAATGGTGAATGAGGCGTTAAACCACACAATGAACGTGGAGACGTTTTTCATTTTTGGACTTTCCAAAAATAGCAACCGAAACCGTTGAAGCGTTTTGCGTTCACATCAAGTGAACCAAACGATCATCCCACTCCATGTAGACCATGCGCTCACACTTGAGCCGGTTCACATGTCAATGGTTCATTGGTCAAACCAAATCAGCCCAAGCAATAGTCTAGACATTATCAAACCCAATGGTTCAATGATCTAACCGTCCATCCCTCGATGCTCTTGATCTCACCGATCTAGCATCAATACTCTCGATCGAAGCTTACCGATCTCAAGCCCTAATCAATCAAACATGATCAGACTAGATCTCACTTACAATCAGAGTTTAAACTCCTTTAAACTGAACCAAAACAAATCAGTCCACACGATCTGACTTAAGTAAGTCATATCATCAAATTGTGCGACCCTGAGGGTTTCCTTTAAATGTCGGTAACGATGACTTGCGTCATCACAATCAGTGAGGGGTATCTAGCAACACATCACTATCTCCCGATATAAAGAAAAGAGTCTTCCAAGACTACACCCAAACCACAGCACAAGTGTGAATCAAACTCACAAGGCATACATGTTTCCTTTGCCACTGGATGTCCTTATTGGACAAGCGTGTCAAGCCTGTATCTCCAATATGATGAGCATGATTAGATCAGATGAACATAGTTACCTGGGTATGGCCATACACTTTCTCAATCATCTCATAGGGGGGGGCCCCATTAGAACATCACACTCCTTAAACAAGGAGACGGCAATCCTTTATCTATCACTAGTGCCCTAACCTGACTCAAGCTCACCATCCAAGATAGTCTATAATCATTTTATTTCAAATGATATTGAACTACCTCAAAACAATGACAATCATCATTTAGAAACACAAGTGATCTCAAGTCAAAGGACATGTGCCACTTGCAGCATTCAAGGATTATTCACATTGTGACAAACAATTGAATATCCTAGTAGGGTCTGTCCAGTACATCCAATGTACCCATGAGTCTACATCTTATTCCATGCTCGAAGCATCCTATAAGATTAGAACACATATTAGTCTTAACCATATCAAGGCTGTCTCATGTTCACCAAGATATCTCGACTAAGGACATATAGCATGTCAGCCTAGCTGAACAGCTTTGAGACATTATTCAGAAGTACACTTATTACAGCAGACAAGGTAACAAACTGAATAACAACCATTGCCTTTATAAACATAAAAGTTTATTACACAATACCGATACAATCCCAAGGCCTCAAACATTAGCCTTAAGGGCATACCCCAACAGACATCTCCAAGGACTCATCTATGGCCGAGACTTACAAGGCCTTCTCCACCCAAGACATGAGCAACACATCCTCTTTAATTAGATTAGTTAAGTAGTTTGTTTGATCTTGTTAGCAAGAGGAATTTGGAGGCTTAACCTCCCCTCTTGAAATTTCATTGTAAATGCCATTTAATAACATTATACCCAAGCATGTTTGGGTTTGATGTGTTGGAGTGTTTGTAATGATGCAATTCCTTCCATCAGAGTAGGACCGTTGAAGACCGGGACGTTACGGTCCTTCTACTCTCAAGGATCGCACTGTGAGTATCTCTCCTTGTTTTTCAATTCTAGTTTAAAATACTTTAGTTTAGGATTGCATGCTTAGCCTTAGAGTAGTTAATCACATGTCTACTTTTAATTTGTTTTGAAAAGGCATGTTAGATTAACTTAACAAGTTGCTTATTTGTTTGCTTAGTAGACTTGCATGCATAGTAATTTCGGTTTTTATTCAAACAATACTAAAAAATATATATTTTGAAAACACGATGGATAAGTTTGCATGCTAGCTTGTTCCTTCTAGATTTTAAATTTCATGCTAGCCCATATCTCATGCTTCCCCCCCTACATCAGTTCGTAGCCATTGTTCTACAACACCCAAGAAAAACAGATTAGTACTACTTTGAATCATTTAAACTGGACTTGTTTTAAATGATTACTGCTCCCACTATTTTAAATTCGAATTGACAACCCACAAAGTCAATCGGGAAGTTTAAGACTTCCTAGTGAGATGGGATCCTTATTTCACATGAGGCTTTGCGTCCCACGAGGGTGGGATGAGATGCACAAAGTAACCCATGTTTCCTAAGGTGGGCGCGCCGGCCGGTTGTGAAAGACCCCTAAATCTAGGGGGGCCGAAACCCTAAGGGTGGCGCAAAAGAAAGTTTTCGCATGGGAAGCTAGGGTTTCAACAATAATCGCATATATGTTTATATGATCAACCTCTTATAGTTAGGAATCATACCATAGCCATTTCTATTGGATGGCGTCAAGGAAGAAGAGATTCGAATGAAACTCCTCCAAAAGGTGCGCACACAAGGTGATGCCGCCTACTCCTTGAGATCCTTGTGCTAGCAAGGTTCTTCAAGGGTCTTTGATCGAATCAAAGGGATGAGATGTCTTCTTCCACTTGGCCGAGACCTCTCCAAGACGTGAAGGAAGCTTTTCACTCGTGAGAGAGCGTCGAGAGCAAGAGTCAAAACGTATTGGCATTCTCGAGAGGTGGCGCATGAAGACTTACTAAAAATAGCAAGCCATGAAGAGCATGCGCCCACTTCTTCATAACCGACAATAACGCTTCAAAGATTAAACCATGCATTCATTCTCTTGAACCGATTTAATCTAATTGACCCAACTCAATTTGGTTCAAAGACCAAATCAAACCAAGCCAAGCCATGGTCTAGACCTTCTATGAACCAAATGGCTCATGATCTAACCGTTCATCTCCTGATGCTCTTGATCTCACCGATCTAGCATCTAATCTCTCGATCGAAGCTTACCGATCTCAAGCCCTAATCAATCAAACATGATCAGACCAGATCTCACTTACAATCAGAGTCTAAATCCCTTTAAACTGAACTTAATCAATTCAGTCCATACGATCTGACTTAAGTAAGCCATATCATCAAATTGTGCGACCCTGAGGGTTTCCTTTAAATGTCGGTAACGATAACTCACATTATCACGATCAGTGAGGGGTATCTAGCAACACATCACTGTCTCCCGATATAAAGGAAAGAGTCTTCCAAGACTACACCCAAACCACAGCACAAGTGTGAATCCATTTCACAAGGCATACAAATTTCCTTTGCCACTGGATGTTCTCATTGGACAAGCGTGTCAAGCCTGTAACTCCAATATGATGAGCATGATTAGATCAGATGAACATAGTCACCTGGGTATGGCCATACACTTTCTCAATCATCTCATCCAGGGGGGGGGCCCCATAGAACATCATGCTCCTTAAACAAAGAGACGGCAATCCTATATCTATCACCAGTGCCCTAACCTGACTCATGATCATTATCCAAGATAGTCTATAACCATTATGTTTCAAATGATATTGAACTACCTCAAAACAATGACAATCATCATTTAGAAACACAAGTGATCTCAAGTCAGAGGAAGTATGCCACTTGTTGCACACAAGGATTATTCACATTGTGACAAGCAATTGAATATCCTAGTAGGGTCTGTCCAGTACATCCAATGTACCCATGAGTCTACATCTTATTCCATGCTCGAAGCATCCTATAAGATTAGAACACACATTAGTCTTAACCATATCAAGGCTGTCTCATGTTCACCAAGATATCTCGACTAAGGACATATAGCATGTCAGCCTAGCTGAACAACATTGAGACATTATTCAGAAGCACAGTTATTGCAGCAGACAATGTAACAACCTGAATAACAACCATTGCCTTTATAAACATAAGAGTTTATACATGATACTGATAGTATCCCAAGGCCTCAAACATTAGCCTTAAGGGCATACCCCAACAATCTCCCACTTGCACTTAATCTAATGGTTGAGAAATCTCAAACCCATATTATTACAGTGCTTCTCATGCTTTTGCTGCGCCAGAGGCTTGGTAAGCGGGTCAGCCAGATTGTCATCTGTATGAACCTTGCAGATTTTGATCTCGCCTCGATCAATGATCTCCCGGATCAAGTGAAACCGTCTCTGTATGTGCTTGGACTTCTGGTGCGACCGTGGTTCCTTTGCTTGTGCTATTGCTCCAGTGTTATCACAGAAGATAACCAAAGGATCTGCACTCGAAGGAACAACACCAAGTTCCTGAATGAACTTACAAATCCAAACTGCCTCCTTAGATGCTTCCGAGGCTGCAACATACTCGGCTTCTGTTGTGGAATCAGCAACGATAGATTGTTTGAAACTCTTCCATACCACTGCTCCTCCATTCAAGCTAAAAACATAGCCTGATTGCGATCGGAAATCATCCTGGTCAGACTGGAACGAAGCGTCAGTATATCCTTCAATACTGAGTTCTTCCTGACCTCCATATATCAAGAACATATCTTTGGTCCTCCGAAGATATGTTAAAATGTTCTTGACTGCAATCCAGTGCGCCATACCTGGATTACTTTGGAACCGACTGGTCACGCTTAACCCGTAAGCGACGTCTGGGCGAGTACACAACATCGCATACATAATGGATCCAATAGCCGAAGCATAAGGCGTATTGTCCATTTCATCTTTCTCAGTCTGTGTTTGTGGACACTGACTCTTTGAAAGATTCAGACCATGTCTGACTGGAAGATATCCTCTTTTAGAATTCTCTAAATGGAATCTCTCCAGGACTTTATCGATGTAAGTACTCTGGCACAGCCCGAGAAGCCTCTTAGATCTATCCCTGTAGATCTTCACACCTAATACATAGGCTGCTTCTCCTAAATCTTTCATCTGGAAACATTTCCTTAGCCATGCTTTAACAGCATGCATTTCAGGAATATCGTTTCCAATGATTAAGATATCATCGACGTAGAGGACTAGGAAAGTAATCACGCTCCCACTAAACCTCTTATATACACACGGGTCATCCCCATTAAGCCTAGGTAAGACCTTAATTCACTTAAGTCTTCACTTGCTTTTCTTCATGGGACTTTTGCTTCTCATCTGGTCCAGCCCAGGACTCTAGCGCCCATTGCAGCTCAGGTGCGTCCACCAGGTGAATGCGCATGTCCTAGGGTCGAACCCTAGACCTCCCACCTGGTCAAGCCACTGCTGCATGCGCCTCTGCCAAGTGTGCTCTGTGCTCATGTCTGATTAAATTACATTTCAATCTATCTAGACAAGATTGACTCGCAGGTCAATTACATCTTATAAATTTAATACAATGTGATTCGCAGATCACAAATAAATATTAATTTATAATTAACCAGGCACGCAGGCCCCAGCACAGCACACATTAAAGGGCAACCCACATAAGATGAAATAAACAAGCATATGGCATCAATCAACATGTGATCCATTACAAAGAAAATAAAATTTTGAAAACCCATTGGCATCAATTTTACTTTTCTTATGTGCCCTACAACCTTACAACGGTCCATTGATAGGGATCCACTCATCATCTCTAGTTAGATCCATGCCCTTGCATGCACCAAGTCTTAACTGACTTGCGTTGACCTAATGGTCAACCATGCATGCGGCAAGGGCTGAACAACCAACATGAGTTCTGGCAAGCGGGTGTGACCCCGGGCCTAACTCATGTGTGTTCACTGGTTGTCTCAACCAGACCTCGCTACACGCCTGTGATGCAGTCGACCTATAGCCACCTCATGCTTGCGCAGAGGTGCCATCTGGTCGACCCATCTAGACTGTCAGATGGTCTGATCAGACTATTTGGATCCAACATAGAGGATGATTTCAACCCCATCAACCCGTCTAAGGGTTTACAGTAGGCGCTTAGATCTAAGTGAAGCGCGCAAGATGATATAATTTTTGACAAACAAAAACCTAACAAGCGCCAACACAATATAACATGCACATCACACATGCGCCAACATCTAATAGCATAGTATGTATTTTCGCATGTGATAAAGTAGATCTAAGCAACGCAAACAAGGATCACACAACATGAAGCAATCATATAGACATATAGCAACCGCAAGCTCTGATACCAATTGAAAGACCCCTAAATCTAGGGGGGCCGAAACCCTAAGGGTGGCGCAAAAGAAAGTTTTCGCATGGGAAGCTAGGGTTTCAACAATAATCGCATATATGTTTATATGATCAACCTCTTATAGTTAGGAATCATACCATAGCCATTTCTATTGGATGGCGTCAAGGAAGAAGAGATTCGAATGAAACTCCTCCAAAAGGTGCGCACACAAGGTGATGCCGCCTACTCCTTGAGAACCTTGTGCTAGCAAGGTTCTTCAAGGGTCTTTGATCGAATCAAAGGGATGAGATGTCTTCTTCCACTTGGCCGAGACCTCTCCAAGACGTGAAGGAAGCTTTTCACTCGTGAGAGAGCGTCGAGAGCAAGAGTCAAAACGTATTGGCGTTCTCGAGAGGTGGCGCATGAAGACTTACTAAAAATAGCAAGCCATGAAGAGCATGCGCCCACTTCTTCATAACCGACAATAACGCTTCAAAGATTAAACCATGCATTCATTCTCTTGAACCGGTTTAATCTAATTGACCCAACTCAATTTGGTTCAAAGACCAAATCAAACCAAGCCAAGCCATGGTCTAGACCTTCTATGAACCAAATGGCTCATGATCTAACCGTTCATCTCCTGATGCTCTTGATCTCACCGATCTAGCATCCAATCTCTCGATCGAAGCTTACCGATCTCAAGCCCTAATCAATCAAACATGATCAGACCAGATCTCACTTACAATCAGAGTCTAAATCCCTTTAAACTGAACTTAATCAATTCAGTCCATACGATCTGACTTAAGTAAGCCATATCATCAAATTGTGCGACCCTGAGAGTTTCCTTTAAATGTTGGTAACGATAACTCACATTATCACGATCAGTGAGGGGTATCTAGCAACACATCACTGTCTCCCGATATAAAGGAAAGAGTCTTCCAAGACTATACCCAAACCACAGCACAAGTGTGAATCCATTTCACAAGGCATACAAATTTCCTTTGCCACTGGATGTTCTCATTGGACAAGCGTGTCAAGCCTGAAACTCCAATATGATGAGCATGATTAGATCAGATGAACATAGTCACCTGGGTATGGCCATACACTTTCTCAATCATCTCATCCAGGGGGGGGGGCCCATAGAACATCATGCTCCTTAAACAAAGAGACGGCAATCCTATATCTATCACCAGTGCCCTAACCTGACTCATGATCATTATCCAAGATAGTCTATAACCATTATGTTTCAAATGATATTGAACTACCTCAAAACAATGACAATCATCATTTAGAAACACAAGTGATCTCAAGTCAGAGGAAGTATGCCACTTGTTGCACACAAGGATTATTCACATTGTGACAAGCAATTGAATATCCTAGTAGGGTCTGTCCAGTACATCCAATGTACCCATGAGTCTACATCTTATTCCATGCTCGAAGCATCCTATAAGATTAGAACACACATTAGTCTTAACCATATCAAGGCTGTCTCATGTTCACCAAGATATCTCGACTAAGGACATATAGCATGTCAGCCTAGCTGAACAGCATTGAGACATTATTCAGAAGCACAGTTATTGCAGCAGACAATGTAACAACTGTTGGGGTATGCCCTTAAGGCTAATGTTTGAGGCCTTGGGATTGTATCAGTATCATGTATATAAACTTTTATGTTTATAAAGGCAATGGTTATTATTCAGTTTGTTACATTGTCTGCTGCAATAAGTGTACTTCTGAATAATGTCTCAATGCTGTTCAGCTAGGCTGACATGCTGTATTGTCCTTAGTCGAGATATCTTGGTGAACATGAGACAGCCTTGATATGATTGAGACTAATATGTGTTCTAATCTTATAGGATGCTTCGAGCATGGAATAAGATGTAGACTCATGGGTACATTGGATGTACTGGACAGACCCTACTAGGATATTCAATTGCTTGTCACAATGTGAATAATCCTTGTTTGCATCAAGTGGCACATGTCCTCTGACTTGAGATCACTTATGTTTCTAAATGATGATTGTCATTGTTTTGAGGTAGTTCGATATCATTTGAAACATAATGGTTATAGACTATCTTGGATAATGATCATGAGTCAGGTTGGGACACTAGTGATAGATATAGGATTGCCGTCTCCTTGTTGAAGGAGTGTGATGTTCTATAGGGGCCCCCTAGATGAGATGATTGAGAAAGTGTATGGCCATACCCAGGTGACTATGTTCATCTGATCTAATCATGCTCATCATATTGGAGTTACAAGCTTGACCTGCTTGTCCAATAAGAACATCCAGTGGCAAAGGATACATGCATGCCTTGTGAAGTTGATTCACACTTGTGCTATGGTTTGGGTGTAGTCTTGGAAGACTCTTTCCTTTATATCGGGAGACAGTGATGTGTTGCTAGATACCCCTCACTGATCGTGATAACGTAAGTTATCGTTACCGACATTTAAAGGAAACCCTCAGGGTCGCACAATTTGATGATATGGCTTTCTTATGTCAGATCATGTGGACTGAATTGTTTTGGTTCAGTTAAAAGGAGTTTAGACTCTGATTGTAAGTGAGATCTGGTCTGATCATGTTTGATTGATTAGAGCTTTAGATCGGTAAGCTTCGATCGAGAGTATTGATGCTAGATCGGTGAGATCAAGTGCATCTGGATATGAATGGTTAGATCTTGAACCTTCTTGGTTCATATTAGATTTAGACCATGGCATGTCTTGGTTTGGTCTTGGTTTGATTTGGTCGTTGAACCAAAGTCAATTGAACCGGTTCAAGAGTGTGAACGCATGGTTCAAGTAATTAGGCGTTTTGATTAGTTCACTAAGCGTGAACGCGCGAGAGTGAAGGCTTACCATATTTGGAAGCCTCAACGCCTCAACGCCATAAGCCAAGAAAAAAATGCCTTTGCTTCAATGCTTCTCTCTTGGGCGAAGTAGAGCTCTTGAGTGTGTCTCATCGCCGAGAGTGAAGAGGAGGTATTCGGCAAGCCAAGAAGACATCCAAGGATTCTCCTTCAAGCGATTAGGACTCTTGAAGCCCTTTGCTAGCACAAAGGACGACAAGGAGAAAGCCAACTTCTTCTTGTGTGCGCGCCTTTTGGAGGAGATCAATTTTGTTCTCTACTTCCAAGTCGCCATCTTCCTCATGGCTATGGTATGATTCGATTTAAGATATATGCAACTTCAAGTTGATCATATATGATGCATGCGATTCTTGAAGCCCTATTTCCGCCCATGCAAAAAGCTTCCATATGCGCATGTTTAGGGTTTCGCCCCCCTCTTGAAAGGGGTCCTTCAAATTGGTATCAGAGCAGGATTTATGCATGCTAATATGATTGCTATGTTTGCTCTTGTGATCCATGCTTGCGCAAGTGTTTAGATCTAATAGTTTCTTCATGCTTTCGCATAACTTGCTGTTGGCGCTTGGCTCATGTTGTTTTATCAAAACTTAACTTGCGCGCCTATGATTAGATCTAAGATGCGCCTATTGTAAACCCTTAGACGGGTTGATGGGGTTGAAAGCATCATCTAGTATAGATCAAATTAGTCTGATCAGACCATCTGACAGCCTAGATGGATCGACCTGATGGCACCTGTGCGCAAGCACGAGGTGGCTATAGGTCGATTGCATCACAGGCGTGTAGCGAGGTCTGGTTGAGACAACCAGTGAACACACATGAGTTAGGCCCGGGGTCACACCCGCTTGCCAGAACTCATGTTGGTTGTTCAGCCCTTGGCGCATGCATGGTTGACCATGAGGTCAACTCGAGTCAGTTATGACTTGGTGCATGCAAGGGCATGGATCTAACTAGATATGATGAGTGGATCCCTATCAATGGACCGTTGTAAGGTTGTAGGGCAGATAAGAAAATTAAAATTGATGCCAATGGGTTTTCAAAATTTTATTTTCTTTGTAATGGATCACATGTTGATTGAATGATGCCATGATGCTTGTTTATTTAATCTTATGTGGGTTGCCCTTTTAATGTGTGCTGTGCTGGGGCCTGCGAGCCTGGTAAATTGTAAATTATTATTTTTTGTGATCTGCGAATCACATTTTTAATTAATTTACTGTATAATTGACCTGCGAGTCAAGCTTGTCTAGATAGATTAAAATGTATTTTAATTAGACAAGAGCACAAAAGCACACATCGCAGAGGCGCATTCAGCTGGTGGGCGCACCTAAGCTGCAGAGGGCGCTTGGGCCCTGGTCTGGGCCAGATGAGAGGCAAAAGACCCAAGAAGCAAGTGAAGACTTAAGTTGATTTAAGGTCTTACTTAGGCTCTATGGGCTTTTACCACATAAGATCCATGCTTTCTTTTATTTTCTAAATAATTAGAATTGCATGACTTATTTATCTTCTGCTATAGCCATAGGATTTGCCTGATAATAAGAAGATAAAAAGGACCGTTAAAATCCAACGCTAAAATATCAAGCATGTAATGCCTTCTGGCGCGAAACCTCACTGTTCTGACTATCGTTGGGGCCGTGTTGTACCCACTCAGTGGGCACGCCCATCTATCTTCAGACGGTGTGTGATTTCACCTACGTGTTATAGAGAAGGGATTTATCGCTTCTCGTTGCTCAGCATAGCACGTGGTGGTCCAGGGAGTAGGTCAGGTCAGCTTGACTATGTAGGCTACATATGGGGCATATGGTAGCTATATGGAGGCAGCCATCTGTGGGGTCAGAGACTGTGTTGTACCAACTCAGTTGGCACAGTCTGCTGGATTGCCCGGATGAAGGGGAATCGCACGGGTTGGCGATTGGCAGGGAATGCCTACCAGATATTAGTGCTTGTACTCTCTGTGCATCTTATCTCGCCTGAGCGGGACGCAGAGACCAAGTATGAAATCTGGATCCCATCTCACTAAAAGAGTGTTACTCTTTCGGACTGTTTTAATGGATTTTTCAGTCAGATAAAATAGTGAGAAAAGAATCTTTCTTAAGTCCTGGATTGATTCTAAACATTGATACTGACCTTGCTGTTCTTGCATTATTGTAGATTCCTGCAGCAACGAACACCATGAGCTTCAATGTGCGATCCCTACTGGAAAGGGAGAAGTTTGCTGGGCCAAACTTCTCAGACTGGTACGGACACCTTAAGATTGTTCTTAAGGCAGAGAGGAAACTGTATGTCCTCGAGATGGCTGTGCCGCCTCAACCCGCTGCGAACGCCGCAAGGGCGGTTCGCGATGCCTATGAAAAGCATGTCAATGATAGCATTGATGTCGCTTGCCTGATGCTAGCGTCTATGACGCCACCGCTGCAGCGTCAGCATGAGGATATGTCTGCTATAGAAATTATAGCAAACCTCAAGATGCTGTATGCTGCACAGGCGAGGACTGAACGCTATAATCTGACTAAGCTTTTCTTTCAGAGCAAACTGGCTGAAGGGAGCCTAGTGGGAGCTCACGTGCTCAAGATGATTGGGCACAAAGAGGCTCTCGAGAAACTGGGGCATACCATCAATCAGGAGCTTGCTGTAGACATTATTCTGCAGTCTCTCCCGCCCTCTTTCGATGCGTTCATTATTAATTTTAATATGAACAAGATCGATTGTACTCCGGCAGAGCTGCTGAATATGCTCTTGACTACTGAGGAAACTCTGAAGGGAAAGCCTTCAACCTCTGTCTTAATGTTCCCTTCCAGGAACAAGAAGAAGGGGAAGAAGGGCAAAGCCCCTGTCAAGAACTACAGTAAGGCTCTGAAACAAAAGGTCAAGCGGTCGAAGGACAACAGGTGTTTCCACTGTGGCCAGCTAGGTCACTAGAAAAAGGACTGTAAAGCGCTCCAAGGAGACAAGAAGGGAAGCATCGCTTCTGGCTCAGGTATATTTGGGACTGAAGTCATGATATCCTCTTCTTCTATTTCATGGGTGTTGGACATTGCATGTGGAGTTCACATTTGTTCAAATGTACAGGAACTCAAGAGAAGAAGGCAGGTGGGACAGCATGAGGTGGACCTACGAGTTGGAAACGGGGCACGGGTTGCTGCTGTTGCTGTAGGAACTTATTTCATCTCATTACCATCTGGATTTGTACTAGAACTGGATAATTGTTATTTTGTTCCAAGTATTACTAAAAATATTATCTCGATTCCTGCTCTTGTCAGGAAAGGATTTGCCTTTGAATGTAATATTTCAAAGTGTGTTCTATCTTATGATAATATTGTTTATGCTTCTGGATCAATTAACAATGGGTTATTCATGTTGGACATGGAATGTTCTATACAAAATATTGATAATAAGAAAGCCAAGTATGCTGATGACAGCACCTTGCTATGGCATAGTCGTTTAGGCCATATTAATAAGAAGCGCATTAAGCGGTTGCATGATCATGGACTGCTGGGATCATTCTCCTATGAGGAGATTGATACATGCAAAGCTTGTTTAATGGGTAAAATGACGAAGGCTCCTTTTCCTCACAAAGGTCAAAGGGCTTCAGGTTTACTTGACCTTATACACAGTGATGTGTGTGGGCCATTTAGTAAACATGCCAGAGGTGGCTATTCGTACTTCATTACCTTTACTGATGATTTCAGTAGATATGGTTATGTCTATCTTATGAGACATAAGAGTGAATCTTTTGACAAGTTCAAAGAGTTCAAGAATGAAGTACAGAATCAGCTAGGCCGAAATATCAAGACACTTCGTTCTGATCGAGGTGGAGAATACCTAAGTCGAGAGTTTACTGACTATCTAAAGGAGTGTGGGATTATCTCACAGCTCACTCCACCAGGAACACCGCAATGGAATGGTGTGTCCGAGAGGAGAAATAGAACGTTACTTGATATGGTTCGTTCTATGATGAGTCAGGCTACTCTTCCTTACTCTTTTTGGGGATTTGCACTGGAAACAGCTGCAAAAGTACTAAACCGAGTGCCATCCAAGGCAGTTTCAAAGACTCCATATGAGTTATGGTATGGGAAACAGCCTAGCTTGACATTTATTAAGATCTGGGGTTGCGAGGCTTATGTCAAAAAGCTCGCCTCTGGGAAACTGGAAAGCAGATCTGAAAAATGCATCTTTGTCGGTTACCCTAAGGAAACTAACGGTTATTATTTCTACGATCCCAAAGAGAACAAAGTATTTGTTGCTCGGACGGCAATATTTCTTGAGAAGGAATTTCTTCTGCAAGAAGCCAGTGGGAGAGAAATAAAGTTGGATGAGAATCCAGAGGAAGGACAAAGTAGTCAAGCACAGTTGGATGAGCCTGAGCCAGTTGAACAGGTTATTGAACAACCTGAGGCTCAGATATCACGGGAACCACGTAGATCGGGAAGGATCCGTCGACAGCCTGAGCGCTATGACGGAGTCTACATCATTGAAAATGATGAACCCCTCACTTATGCGGATGCGGTCAGTGGACCGGAGTCAGCTAGATGGCTTGAAGCTATGCGAGCCGAGATGGACTCCATGTCAGATAACCAAGTCTGGGATTTGGTTGATCCGCCTCCGGGAGTAATCCCTATAGGCTGTAAATGGATCTTCAAAAAGAAGATTGACATGGATGGTAACGTGGTTACCTATAAAGGCAGGCTAGTAGCGAAAGGTTTCAAACAAATCTACGGGATAGATTATGATGAAACTTTCTCTCCTGTAGCCATGTTTAAGTCTATTCGGATTCTTTTCGCGATAGCTGCATATTACGATTATGAGATCTGGCAGATGGATGTGAAGACGGCTTTCCTTAATGGAAAACTGGATGAGGATGTGTATATGACACAACCTGAAGGTTTCACTAATCCATCAGTTCGTCATAAAATATGCAAGTTAAAGAAGTCCATTTATGGACTGAAACAAGCATCTAGAAGCTGGAATATTCGTTTTGATGAATCAATCAGTGAATTTGGTTTCATCAAGAACGAAGATGACCCGTGTGTTTATAAGAGGTTTAGTGGGAGCGTGATTACTTTCCTAGTCCTCTACGTCGATGATATCTTAATCATTGGAAACGATATTCCTGAACTGCATGCTGTTAAAGCATGGTTAGGAAAATGTTTTCAGATGAAAGATTTAGGAGAAGCAGCCTATGTGTTAGGTGTGAAGATCTACAGGGATAGATCTAAGAGGCTTCTCGGGCTGTGCCAGAGTACTTACATCGATAAAGTCCTGGAGAGATTTCATTTAGAGAATTCTAAAAGAGGATATCTTCCAGTCAGACATGGTCTGAATCTTTCGAAGAGTCAGTGTCCACAAACACAGACTGAGAAAGATGAAATGGACAATACGCCTTATGCTTCGGCTATTGGGTCCATAATGTATGCGATGTTGTGTACTCGCCCAGACGTCGCTTACGGGTTAAGCATCACCAGTCGATTCCAAAGTAATCCAGGTCAGGCACACTGGATTGCAGTTAAGAACATTTTAAAATATCTGCGGAGGACCAAAGATATGTTCTTGATATATGGTGGTCAGGAAGAACTCAGTATAGAAGGATATACTGACGCTTCGTTCCAGTCGGACCAGGATGATTTCCGATCGCAATCAGGCTATGTTTTTAGCTTGAATGGAGGAGCAGTGGTGTGGAAAAGTTTCAAACAGTCAACTGTTGCTGATTCCACAACAGAAGCCGAGTATGTTGCAGCCTCGGAAGCATCCAAGGAGGCAGTGTGGATTCGTAAGTTCATTCAGGAACTTGGTGTTGTTCCTTCGAGTGCAGATCCTTTGGTTATCTTTTGTGATAACACTGGAGCAATCGCACAAGCAAAGGAACCACGGTCGCACCAGAAGTCCAAGCACATACAGATAAGGTTTCACTTGATCCGGGAGATCATTGATCGAGGCGGGATCAAAATCTGCAAGGTTCATATAGATGACAATCTGGCTGACCCGCTTACCAAGCCTCTGGCGCAGCAGAAGCATGAGAAGCACTGTAATAATATGGGTTTGAGATTTCTCAACCATTAGATTAAGTGCAAGTGGGAGATTGTTGGGGTATGCCCTTAAGGCTAATGTTTGAGGCCTTGGGATTGTATCAGTATCATGTATATAAAATTTTATGTTTATAAAGGCAATGGTTGTTATTCAGTTTGTTACATTGTCTGCTGCAATAAGTGTACTTCTGAATAATGTCTCAATGCTGTTCAGCTAGGCTGACATGCTGTATTGTCCTTAGTCGAGATATCTTGGTGAACATGAGACAGCCTTGATATGATTGAGACTAATATGTGTTCTAATCTTATAGGATGCTTCGAGCATGGAATAAGATGTAGACTCATGGGTACATTGGATGTACTGGACAGACCCTACTAGGATATTCAATTGCTTGTCACAATGTGAATAATCCTTGTTTGCATCAAGTGGCACATGTCCTCTGACATGAGATCACTTATGTTTCTAAATGATGATTGTCATTGTTTTGAGGTAGTTCGATATCATTTGAAACATAATGGTTATAGACTATCTTGGATAATGATCATGAGTTAGGTTGGGACACTAGTGATAGATATAGGATTGCCGTCTCCTTGTTGAAGGAGTGTGATGTTCTATAGGGGCCCCCTAGATGAGATGATTGAGAAAGTGTATGGCCATACCCAGGTGACTATGTTCATCTGATCTAATCATGCTCATCATATTGGAGTTACAAGCTTGACCTGCTTGTCCAATAAGAACATCCAGTGGCAAAGGATACATGCATGCCTTGTGAAGTTGATTCACACTTGTGCTATGGTTTGGGTGTAGTCTTGGAAGACTCTTTCCTTTATATCGGGAGACAGTGATGTGTTGCTAGATACCCCTCACTGATCGTGATAACGTAAGTTATCGTTACCGACATTTAAAGGAAACCCTCAGGGTCGCACAATTTGATGATATGGCTTTCTTATGTCAGATCGTGTGGACTGAATTGTTTTGGTTCAGTTAAAAGGAGTTTAGACTCTGATTGTAAGTGAGATCTGGTCTGATCATGTTTGATTGATTAGAGCTTTAGATCGGTAAGCTTCGATCGAGAGTATTGATGCTAGATCGGTGAGATCAAGTGCATCTGGATATGAATGGTTAGATCTTGAACCTTCTTGGTTCATATTAGATTTAGACCATGGCATGTCTTGGTTTGGTCTTGGTTTGATTTGGTCGTTGAACCAAAGTCAATTGAACCGGTTCAAGAGTGTGAACGCATGGTTCAAGTAATTAGGCGTTTTGATTAGTTCACTAAGCGTGAACGTGCGAGAGTGAAGGCTTACCATATTTGGATGCCTCAACGCCTCAACGCCATAAGCCAAGAAAAAAACGCCTTTGCTTCAATGCTTCTCTCTTGGGCGAAGTAGAGCTCTTGAGTGTGTCTCATCGCCGAGAGTGAAGAGGAGGTATTCGGCAAGCCAAGAAGACATCCAAGGATTCTCCTTCAAGCGATTAGGACTCTTGAATCCCTTTGCTAGCACAAAGGACGACAAGGAGAAAGCCAACTTCTTCTTGTGTGCGCGCCTTTTGGAGGAGATCAATTTTGTTCTCTACTTCCAAGTCGCCATCTTCCTCATGGCTATGGTATGATTCGATTTAAGATATATGCAACTTCAAGTTGATCATATATGATGCATGCGATTCTTGAAGCCCTATTTCCGCCCATGCAAAAAGCTTCCATATGCGCATGTTTAGGGTTTCGCCCCCCTCTTGAAAGGGGTCCTTCAACAACCTGAATAACAACCATTGCCTTTATAAACATAAGAGTTTATACATGATACTGATAGTATCCCAAGGCCTCAAACATTAGCCTTAAGGGCATACCCCAACAGGTTGCTCCAAGCAACTCCCCTTGTTGAGACAGTCTGGGCATTTCATGTCCAGCGAGGGCTGGATACAACATGAAACCCCTACCTCTCAACGATGCCTCTAGACTTTCACCATGTGCCCAGCACATGTGAACTTCTAGTCAAGTCCATTCCTAACCGTTATGCCCAGGGCCAACGAGTTTCCTTGCGAAGGCATGCCCAGGTTAAAACTGGACTGGGGAAACCATTGTCACCACACACTTTCTAAAGATAAGTGGGTGTGTCCCACGAGGGTGGGAACCAGTTCACAACTCCACTAATCGATAGCTTAGTGAGGGCTACGCGTTAGAAGGCTACTAGACTTGATATTTTATTATGAGGGTTTTTAAGGTCTCATCAGTTTTATCTTATGTCTAACAATACAGGCATGCAATCCTATAGTGATAACATAACGATAAAACATTACAGGCATGCTTTTAGTAGATAAGGAAAGCAGTAAAAGATGATGTGATTAAAGCCCTTTAAAGACATTGAACCAGCCCATGCCAAAAGGAGGTTCAACTCTTGACATAGGACTCAAGCCCCAAAGATAGACCTATCCTAGCCGCCCTCTATCTTGGTCTTCAAGGTTGGCTCCAAGGTACTTCTCACATGGTTTAGCTCTCAAACCTTAAGGGTAGACCCCAAGGGTTCGGCCAATGCCATGGTCTTCCTCCAATGAGAATGCGCCACAATGCAAGAAGCGAAGTTAGCTAGCTCTCAAACCCAACGGTTCGGCCATGCCTAACTTGCGCCATTAAGCAAGCTTGCGCCTCTTCCTTTGATGCTTGTTGCGCCACCATCCAAGGTATGCATGCGCCAAGTTCCAAGTACATGCGCCACCCTAATCTTCTTCTTAGTTAAAAGCAAAAAGAAAAGTGGCACGCAGGCCTCACGAGGATATATCACACCATATCTGTCCTTGATAGGTGCCGAATTGGAGGGGCACAAGGCATCTATGGGTGACGGGTACACTATTTTGGTTGACCCAGGAAATGCTATAAGGATTCGGGTGTGGTTCTAGTTTGAGCTTAATCTTGACCACAGCTTCATGAGAGACGGCATTGACACTGCTTCCTCCATCGATTACAACCTTGCACATGTGACCATGGCATTTGGTGTAAGTATGGAAGATGCTTGTCCTTCTCCAGTCCTCAGTGGGAATTGGTTTGACTAGGTTGCATCTTACTACCCCTAGGGTGTTCTGGGCAAAGTCATCAGTGTCAAGATTTTGGTATTCTATGTCTTGAAGGTTGGGATCTTGGTCTAATTCTTCTTCAGGGGTTGCCTCAGGTTCTAACGGGTCTTCTTCTATGATGAGAAACCTTTTGGTGCAGTCTCTAGCTATGTGTCCAGGCTGTTTATAGTTGTGGTAGACAAATCTACTGGTTCATGTGGCTTGGTTTGGTTTGGGTTGAGGTTTACTTGATTCTACAATTGGAATTGGCCTAGGTCGAGGTTGACTTGGGCTAAGAGAATTGGTTTGGGAAGTCCTAATGAAAGGTCTATTGGGTGTGAATTCCCTTCTAGTCTTAATTTCTTGTTCAACCTCTAGCGCTCTTTGGTAGGCTACTTCTAAGCTATCTATGTGGTAATTGTTGGTGTATATGCCTTGAAGACCAATGTATGGACATGGACAGGCATTGTTTGAATGTACTTTGATAGAACTATTACTCTTTGTATAGGCATGGTTGTTATTATGCAGACTTCTCTACCTGCGTTGATGTATTGAGTTGCATGTATAAGAAATCCCAGGAGTTTGGATTGGATCCATTCTCATAAGAAATCCCCAGACAAGGTACCTTAGCAGATATGGGACCGCTTTGGTACATGTGAGACTGGTGTATGGGCTGGTTAAGTGAGGGGCACAGTAACGCAGACATACAGGTGCATTGGATGCACTGGAGTGATCCACCGTGAGGATTGACTTGACTAGTCAACAAGTCAATCTCACATGCAAGAGGTTTGCATTGATCCTTAGACTTGAGGTATTCATGTCTAGATTTGATGATGGGTATGCTTTGATACAGTCTTACGTCTCTCCGTAATTAGGAGACCAAAACGACTGTCATTGGGCATGTCATAAGTCACGTAGAGACATGGATGATCAATAGTAGGATTTGCCCCTTCCTTATTGGAAGCATGATATCCACTCGGGGCACCCCACCTTATTGGTGCATGACAGGAATGTGTGGCCACACTTGTTGAGTCATGACCAATGCATTAGATTGATAAACTTGAGACTAATCCAATGGCAGGATATCAGCTTAGGCAAAGGGATCTATAATGCAATGGGAATCCTCGTTGCTTGTTAGGAGTTATTGCCATAATGACTTAAGTCCTATGACATGGGTAGTAGTGATGTGTTGCTAGATACCCCTCACTACTTATGATGTTTACATCATTGCCATCGTCATATGGATCCTACGGGGTCACACGCAATAGACTCTTGACGTTGCTTTAATCAGAAGCCTTATGATCAAGTTATTGGATAACTTGGATCAATTTGGAAGATTTCATCAGCGCCAATTGGCCTGATGAGTTAGAAGAAAGTTATTGGAGCCAAACTTCATTTTTGGCAGGTTGACCCGAAATTGACCTAGATTGATCACATTTGGATTAGGGTTACATTGGATTGGATCCAATGGCTTAATCAACCCATGCCATGAAGTCTGGGCTAGCTCATTATCCAATGAGGCCCAATAATTAGTTGTCAAGAAGAGGTATAAGCAAATAAGGGTATAATGGGGAAGAATTTCACCCCATTGGCGCCAAGGGCATAATGGGGTGAAGTGGGCGCATGTTGCTTCATAAGTGTTGGGGTATGCCCTTAAGGCTAATGTTTGAGGCCTTGGGATTGTATCAGTATCATGTAATAAACTCTTATGTTTATAAAGGCATGGTTATTATTCAGGTTGCTACATTGTCTGCTGCAATATATATATGTTCTTCTGAATAATGTCTCAAAGCTGTTCAGCTAGGCTGACATGCAGTTAAGTCCTTAGTCGATATATCTTGGTGAACATGAGACAGCCTTGATATGATTGAGACTAATATGTGTTCTAATCTTACAGGATGCTTCGAGCATGGAATAAGATGTAGACTCATGGGTACATTGGATGTACTGGACTGACCCTACTAGGATATTCAATTGCTTGTCACAATGTGAATAATCCTTGATTGTAACAAGTGGCACATTTCCTCTGACTTGAGATCACTTGTGTTTTCTAAATGATGATTGTCATTGTTTTGAGGTAGTTCAATATCATTTGAAACATAATGATTATAGACTATCTTGGATGGTGAGCTTGAGTCAGGTTAGGGCACTAGTGATAGATATAGGATTGCCGTCTCCTTGTTTAAGGAGTGTGATATTCTAAAGGGGCCCCCCTGGATGAGATCATTGAGAAAGTGTATGGCCATACCCAGGTGACTCTGTTCATCTGATCTAATCATGCTCATCATATTGGAGTTACAAGCTTGACAGGCTTGTCCAATAAGAACATCCAGTGGCAAAGGAAACATGTATGCCTTGTGAAGTTGATTCACACTTGTGCTGTGGTTTGGGTGTAGTCTTGGAAGACTCTTTCCTTTATATCGGGAGACAGTGATGTGTTGCTAGATACCCCTCACTGATCGTGATAACATGAGTTATCGTTACCGACATTTAAAGGAAACCCTCAGGGTCGCACAATTTGATGATATGACTTACTTAAGTCAGATCGTGTGGACTGAATTGTTCAGGTTCAGTTTAAAGGGAATTAATCTCTGATTGTAAGCGAGATCTGGTCTGATCATGTTTGATTGATTAGGGCTTGAGATCGGTAAGCTTCGATCGAGAGAATGGATGCTAGATCGGTGAGATCAGGAGCATCAAAGAGATGAATGGTCAGATCTGGAGCCTTAGGTTTAATTGAGATCTAGACCAAGTGGCTTGGGTTATTTGATATTTGAACTGAATCAAATTAAACCAGCTCATGGATGAGCGCTTGGTTCAAATCTAGAACAAGTTGCGATTGGGGTAAAACTTCATGGTCGCATGAAGAGGTGGTTTACTATTTTTAGAAGCCACTTTCACACACCTCACGTCGCCACATTGCTCTCTCCCTTTCTTGTGCCCCGCCTCTTCCTCTCGAGAGAGAACTCTTGCATGTGTGAAGGTGGAAGAAAAGAAAGAAGGAGACACTCGCCAAGCAACTCTCCATCCCTTCCATTCGATCAAGGACGCCTTTGGAACCTTGCTAGCACAAGGAGCACCAAGGAAGTGAGCGCATTCTCATCTTGTGTGCGCATCCTCTGGAGAAGATCTCTTTTGGTCTTTGATTTCAAGACATTGTCCAAGCGATGGCAATGGTGAGAACTTTTCTTATCTATTCAAGTTTTGATAGTTGATCGTATAATGCATGCTATCCGATTCTATGAAACCCTAGTATCCGCTGCCCAAGTTTTTATTTGCACCACTTTAGGGTTTCGCCCCCTTTATGCAACCTTCAATTGGTATCAGAGCGAAGGTTAACGCATGATTTATATGATTGCTATATGTTTTGTGATCCTTGATTGCAATGATGCTTAAATCTATGACATGCGAAAGTTACATATTGTATATTCATCTTTGCGCATGTATGAAGGTGGCGCTTAATTCTTATTGTTGTTGTTTTTCTCAAAAAACTTAACGACTTGCGCGCTTCCATTAGATTTAATTGCGCCTGCTGTAAACCCTTAAACGGGTTATTAGGGTTGAAGTCATCCCCTAGGTTAGATCCAAACAAGTCTAATCAGACTATCTGACAGCCTTGATGGGTCGACCAGATAGCATCTGTGCGCAAGCACAAGATGGCTATAGGTCGACTGCAGACAGGCGTGTAGCGATATCTGATTGAGACAACCAATGAACGCGCATGAGTTAGGCCCGGGGTCACACCCGCTTGCCAGACTTCATTGTGGTTGTTCAGCCCTAGCGCATGCATAGTTGACCACTGGGTCGACTCAAGTCAGTTAGGACTTGGTGCATGCAAGGGCAGTGGATCTGACTGGGTCTGATGAGTGGATCCCTAATGATGGACCGTTGTAAGGTAGTAGGGCATATAAGGAAATTAAAATGATCCCATGCGGTTTTCAAAAGTTTTAATTTCTTGTTTGGATCACATGCTGATTGATGCCATTTGCTTGTTTATTTAATCTTATGTGGGCTGCCCGTTTTTAATGTGTGCTGTGCTGGGGCCTGCGTGCCTGGTTAATTTTGTAAATTATTTTTATATTGTGATCTGCGCATCACATTGCATTTAATTTATAAAATGTAATTGACCTGCGAGTCAATCTTGTCTAGATAGATTAATTTGTACATTAATCAGACAAGAGCACAGAGCACACTTGGCAGAGGCGCATGCAGCTTGTGGCTTGACCAGGTGGGAGGTCTAGGGTTCGACCCTAGGACCTGGCGCATTTTCTTGGTGGGCGCACCAGAGCTGCAGATGGCGCTTGGGCCCTGGGTTGGGCCAGATGAGAAGCAAAAGCCCCATGACGAAAAGCAAGTGAAGACTTAAGTTAGGTTAAGGTCTTACTTAGGCTTTATGGGCTTTTACCACATAAGATTCATGCTTTCTTTTATTGTTTCAATAAGTAGAACAGCATGATTTATTTATCTTCTGCTATCACCATAGGAATTGCATGATAGTGAAGAAGATAAAAGACCGTTAAAATCCAACGCTAAAATATCAAGCTCGTAAGCCTTCTGACGCGAAACCTCACTGTTCTGACTATCGTTGGAGCCATGTTGTACCCACTCAGTGGGCACGTCCATCTATCTTCAGACGGTGCTGGATTACACCTGCGTGTTACAGAGTAGGGATTTATCCCTTCTCGTTGCTCAGCATAGCACGTGGTGGTCCAGGGAGTAGGTCGGGTCAGCTTGACCATGTTGGCTACATATGTGGCGCATATGGTAGCACATGGAGGCAGCCATCTGTGGGATCAGAGACTGTGTTGTACCAACTCAGTTGGCACAGTCTGCCGGATTGCCCAGATGAAGGGGAATCGCACGGGTTGGCGATTGGCAGGGACTGCCTACCAGAAATTAGTGCTTGTACTCTCTGTGCATCTTATCTCGCCTGAGCGGGACGCGGAGACCAAGTATGAAATCTGGATCCCATCTCACTAAAAGAGTTCTACTCTTTCGGGCTGTTTTGCTGGATTTTTCAGCCAGATAAAATAGTGAGAAAAAGAATCTTTCTTAAGTCCTGATTGATTCTTAACATTGATACTGACCTTGCTGTTCTTGCATTGTTGTAGATACCTGCAGCAACGAACACCATGAGCTTCAATGTGCGATCCCTACTGGAAAGAGAGAAGTTTGCTGGGCCGAACTTCTCAGACTGGTTCGGACACCTTAAGATTGTTCTTAAGGCAGAGAGGAAACTGTATGTCCTCGAGACGGCTATACCGCCTCAACCCGCTCCGAACGCCGCAAGGGCGGTTCGGGAAGCTTATGAAAAGCACGTCAATGATAGCATTGATGTCGCTTGCCTGATGCTAGCGTCTATGACGCCACCGCTGCAGCGTCAGCATGAGGATATGTCTGCTATAGACATGATAGCGAACCTCAAGATGCTGTATGCTGCACAGGCGAGGACAGAACGCTATAATCTGACAAAGCTGTTCTTTCAGAGCAAACTGGCTGAAGGGAGCCCAGTGGGAGCTCACGTGCTCAAGATGATTGGGCACAAGGAGGCTCTGGAGAAACTGGGGCATACCATCAATCAGGAGCTTGCTGTAGACATCATTCTGCAGTCTCTCCCGCCCTCTTTCGATGCGTTCATTATTAACTTTAATATGAACAAAATCGACTGTACTCCGGCAGAGCTGCTGAATATGCTCTTGACTACTGAGGAAACTCTGAAGGGAAAGCCTTCAACCTCTGTCTTAATGGTTCCTTCTAGGAACAAGAAGAAGGGGAAGAAGGGCAAGGCCCCTGTCAAGAGCTACAGCAAGGCTCTGAAGCAGAAGGTTAAGCGGTCCAAGGAATACAGGTGTTTCCACTGTGGCCAGCTGGGTCACTGGAAAAAGGACTGTAAAGCGCTCCAAGGAGATAAGAGGGGAAGCATCGCTTCTGGCTCAGGTATTTACGTGACTGAAGTCATGTTTTCATCTTCTTCTATATCATGGGTGTTGGACACTGCATGTGGAGTTCACATTTGTTCAAATGTGCAGGAACTCAAGAGAAGAAGGCAGGTGGGACAGCATGAGGTGGACCTACGAGTAGGAAACGGGGCACGGGTTGCTGCTGTTGCTGTAGGAGACTATTTCATCTCATTACCATCTGGAATTGTATTAGAATTAAACAGTTGTTACTTTGTTCCCAGTATTACTAAAAATATTATCTCCATTCCTGCTCTTGTCAGGAAGGGGTTTTCCTTTGAATGCAATATTTCAAAGTGTGTTCTTTCTCTTGATAATATTGTTTATGCAACTGGTTCAATTAACAATGGGTTATTCATGTTGGACATGGAAAGTTCTATACAAAATATTGATAATAAGAAAGCCAAGTATGCTGATGACAGCACCTTGCTATGGCATAGTCATTTAGGCCATATTAACGAGAAACGCATTAAGCGGTTGCATGATCATGGACTGCTGGGATCATTCTCCTATGAGGAGATTGATACATGCAAGGCTTGTTTAATGGGCAAAATGACGAAGTCACCTTTTCCTAACAAAGGACAAAGGGCTTCAGGTTTACTTGACCTTATACACAGTGATGTGTGTGGGCTATTTAGTAAACATGCCAGAGGTGGCTATCAGTACTTCATTACCTTTACTGATGATTTCAGTAGATATGGGTATGTCTATTTAATGAGACATAAAAGTGAATCTTTTGACAAGTTCAAAGAGTTCAAAAATGAAGTACAGAATCAGCTAGGCCGAAATATCAAGGCACTTCGTTCTGATCGAGGTGGAGAATACCTAAGTCATGCGTTTACTGACTATCTGAAGGAGTGTGGGATTATCTCACAGCTCACTCCGCCAGGAACACCGCAATGGAATGGTGTGTCCGAGAGGAGAAATAGAACGTTACTTGATATGGTTCGTTCTATGATGAGTCAGGCTACTCTTCCATATTCCTTTTGGGGTTTTGCACTGGAAACAGCTGCAAAGGTACTAAACCGAGTGCCATCCAAGGCAGTTTCTAAGACTCCATATGAGTTATGGTATGGGAAACAGCCGAGCTTGACATTTATCAGGATCTGGGGCTGCGAGGCTTATGTCAAAAAGCTCACCTCTGGGAAACTAGAGAGCAGATCTGAGAAATGTATCTTTGTCGGTTACCCTAAGGAAACTAAGGGTTATTATTTCTACGATCCCAAAGAGAACAAGGTATTTGTTGCTCGGACGGCCATATTTCTTGAGAAGGAGTTTCTTCTGCAAGAGGCCAGTGGGAGAGAAATTAAACTGGATGAGAATCCAGAAGAAGGACAAAGTAGTCAAGCACAGTTGGATGAACCTGAGCCGGTAGATCAGGTTATTGAACAACCTGAGGCTCAGATATCACGGGAACCGCGAAGATCGGGAAGGATCCGTCGACAGCCTGAGCGCTATGACGGAGTCTACATCATTGATAATGATGAACCCCTCACTTATGCGGATGCGGTCAGTGGACCGGAGTCAGCAAGATGGCTTGAAGCTATGCGAGCCGAGATGGACTCCATGTCAGATAACCAAGTCTGGGATTTGGTTGATCCGCCTCCGGGAGTTATCCCTATAGGCTGTAAATGGATCTTCAAGAAGAAGATTGACATGGATGGTAACGTGGTTACCTATGAAGGCAGGCTAGTTGCGAAAGGTTTCAAACAAATCTATGGGATAGATTATGATGAAACTTTCTCACCTGTAGCCATGTTTAAGTCTATTCGGATTCTTTTCGCGATAGCTGCATATTATGATTATGAGATCTGGCAGATGGATGTGAAAACAGCTTTCCTGAATGGAAATCTGGATGAGGATGTGTACATGACACAACCTGAGGGTTTCACTAATCCATCAGATCGTCATAAGATATGCAAGTTAAAGAAGTCCATTTATGGACTTAAGCAAGCATCAAGAAGCTGGAATATTCGTTTTGATGAATCAGTCACTGAATTTGGTTTCATCAAGAACGAAGATGACCCGTGTGTATATAAAAGGTTTAGTGGGAGCGTGATTACTTTCCTACTCCTCTACGTCGATGATATCTTGATCATTGGAAACGATATTCCTGAAATGCATGCGGTTAAGGCATGGTTAAGGAAATGTTTCCAGATGAAAGATCTAGGAGAAGCAGCCTATGTATTAGGTGTGAAGATCTACAGGGATAGATCTAAGAGGCTTCTCAGGATGTGCCAGAGTACTTACATCGATAAAGTCCTAGAGAGATTCCACTTAGAGAATTCTAAGAGAGGATATCTTCCAGTCAGACATGGTCTGAATCTTTCGAAGAGTCAGTGTCCATAAACACAGACTGAGAAAGATGAAATGGACAATACGCCTTATGCTTCGGCTATTGGGTCCATAATGTATGTGATGTTGTGTACTCGCCCAGACGTTGCTTACGGGTTAAGCGTGACCAGTCGGTTCCAAAGTAATCCAGGTCAGGCACACTGGATTGCAGTCAAGAACATCTTAAAATATCTGCGGAGGACCAAAGATATGTTCTTGATATATGGTGGTCAGGAAGAACTCAGTATTGAGGGATATACTGACGCTTCGTTCCAGTCTGACCAGGATGATTTCCGATCGCAATCAGGCTATGTTTTTAGCTTGAATGGAGGAGCAGTGGTGTGGAAGAGTTTCAAACAGTCAACTGTTGCTGATTCCACAACAGAAGCCGAGTATGTTGCAGCCTCGGAAGCATCCAAGGAGGCAGTGTGGATTCGTAAGTTCGTGAGAGAACTTGGTGTTGTTCCTTCGAGTGCAGATCCTTTGGTTATCTTCTGTGATAACACTGGAGCAATCGCACAAGCAAAGGAACCACGGTCGCACCAGAAGTCCAAGCACATACAGAGACGGTTTCATTTGATCAGGGAGATCATTGATTGTGGCGAGATCAAAGTCTGCAAGGTTCATACAGATGACAATCTGGCAGACCCGCTTACTAAGCCTCTGGCGCAGCAGAAGCATGAGAAGCACTGTAATAATATGGGTTTGAGATTTCTCAACCATTAGATTAAGTGCAAGTGGGAGATTGTTGGGGTATGCCCTTAAGGCTAATGTTTGAGGCCTTGGGATTGTATCAGTATCATGTAATAAACTCTTATGTTTATAAAGGCATGGTTATTATTTAGGTTGCTACATTGTCTGCTGCAATATATATATGTTCTTCTGAATATTGTCTCAAAGCTGTTCAGCTAGGCTGACATGCAGTTAAGTCCTTAGTCGATATATCTTGGTGAACATGAGACAGCCTTGATATGATTGAGACTAATATGTGTTCTAATCTTATAGGATGCTTCGAGCATGGAATAAGATGTAGACTCATGGGTACATTGGATGTACTGGACTGACCCTACTAGGATATTCAATTGCTTGTCACAATGTGAATAATCCTTGATTGTAACAAGTGGCACATTTCCTCTGACTTGAGATCACTTGTGTTTTCTAAATGATGATTGTCATTGTTTTGAGGTAGTTCAATATCATTTGAAACATAATGATTATAGACTATCTTGGATGGTGAGCTTGAGTCAGGTTAGGGCACTAGTGATAGATATAGGATTGCCGTCTCCTTGTTTAAGGAGTGTGATGTTCTAAAGGGGTCCCCCTGGATGAGATCATTGAGAAAGTGTATGGCCATACCCAGGTGACTCTGTTCATCTGATCTAATCATGCTCATCATATTGGAGTTACAAGCTTGACAGGCTTGTCCAATAAGAACATCCAGTGGCAAAGGAAACATGTATGCCTTGTGAAGTTGATTCACACTTGTGCTGTGGTTTGGGTGTAGTCTTGGAAGACTCTTTCCTTTATATTGGGAGACAGTGATGTGTTGCTAGATACCCCTCACTGATCGTGATAATGTGAGTTATCGTTACCGACATTTAAAGGAAACCCTCAGGGTCGTACAATTTGATGATATGACTTACTTAAGTCAGATCGTGTGGACTGAATTGTTCAGGTTTAGTTTAAAGGGAATTAATCTCTGATTGTAAGCGAGATCTGGTTTGATCATGTTTGATTGATTAGGGCTTGAGATCGGTAAGCTTCGATCGAGAGAATGGATGCTAGATCGGTGAGATCAGGAGCATCAAAGAGATGAATGGTCAGATCTGGAGCCTTAGGGTTTAATTGAGATCTAGACCAAGTGGCTTGGGTTATTTGGTATTTGAACCGAATCAAATTAAACCAGCTCATGGATGAGCGCTTGGTTCAAATCTAGAACAAGTTGCGATTGGGGTAAAACTTCATGGTCGCATGAAGAGGTGGTTTACTATTTTTAGAAGCCACTTTCACACGCCTCACGTCGCCACATTGCTCTCTCCCTTTCTTGTGCCCCGCCTCTTCCTCTCGAGAGAGAACTCTTGCATGTGTGAAGGTGGAAGAAAAGAAAGAAGGAGACTCTCGCCAAGCAACTCTCCATCCCTTCCATTCGATCAAGGACGCCTTTGGAACCTTGCTAGCACAAGGAGCACCAAGGAAGTGAGCGCATTCTCATCTTGTGTGCGCATCCTCTGGAGAAGATCTCTTTTGGTCTTTGATTTCAAGACATTGTCCAAGCGATGGCAATGGTGAGAACTTTTCTTATCTATTCAAGTTTTGATAGTTGATCGTATAATGCATGCTATCCGATTCTATGAAACCCTAGTATCCGCTGCCCAAGTTTTTATTTGCGCCACTTTAGGGTTTCGCCCCCTTTATGCAACCTTCAATAAGGAAGCATTAGGCGCCTCCCCCTTTGTTCCTTGGAAGGAAACCTTGCCTCTATGGTAAGGGTTGGGGCTGATATGGCTTGAAAACTCTTTTGGAAAGAGCTTGGGTGCATATGACAAGTAGGGTGAGATTTATGATAATGTCTTGGAGACTTTCCTTACCTCATAAACCCTACATGCACCCAAACCCTTACCCTAGCCGAATACCTCTTGCTTGTTGCGCCTAGCCCTTCCTCCTTGGATGGAATGCATGCCTCTAAGGCATGTGTTGGGCTGATATGGCCATTGGGCAAATTAGGATAGGTTGAATTAGGTTTATGGTAAAGTCTTGGAGACTTTCCTTACCTCATGTAAGATCCAAGGATCTTAAGTCCTGGTAAGCATTATTTTGATTTAAATAAAATTATTGACTGTGTTATTATTCCTGTGTATTGATTGTTAATTTATGATAAATTAATTAGAGATTTTGGTTGTTGAATTATAGTTAATTAAATTAGAGATTTTTGGATGTTAATGTTAATTAATTAACTAGCTTATTGGATACCAATTTTCAGTTAATTAATTAGAGTTTATTGCTTGTTAATTTAAGTTAATTAATTGTTAATTAATTGGAGTTATTGGACGTTAATCCTTATTGGATGTCAATTAAATCCTTATTGGATTTTCTTTAAGTGAATGGTTAGTTAATGGTTAAATTAATTAGTTAACCATGGGTTATTGGGTTGGCGCTAATTGGGTTTTAAAATTCGAAATTTTTAGTTAAATGGATTAAACCCTTTTGGAATTAATTGGTTAATGGGTTTAAAATTTAAAAACCCAAAGTTTAAGTGGTAATTTTCGGCTAGGGTAGAGGTTTTTGCGTTTTGTTTGGCTTGGAGGAAAACTTTGGGCGACGGCTTGAAGAGTTGGCGATTCTTGAAGCCTTGGGCGATCTTCTTCTTCATCTTCCTTCTCTCTTGGCCGGAGTCTTTGGTGTTGGAGGTGTTTCCTTCCATTGGCGGCGATTCTTGGTGAAACTTCAAGCCTTAGACGAAATTTTTTGGAGAGTTTTTCACCTTAGTGTTCACGGTTAAGAGGTGAGTGGGGTGTCTATTTGATTTCTATCTATTTGTTAGTGTTAGATGATGTGTTAGATGATACATTTGCTTGTTGGAATTTTTATCATGCTAAAACCGAAAACTCAAGACTTCATCTTGTTATAAACCGAAAGTTGCAAAGATATATTTATCTTGAAAACCGAATTTAAGGTATCCCTTGTTCTTCATGAAAATCTAGTTTAGAGTATTTTCATGAAAACCGAATTTAGGGTATGCCTCCATGAAAAACCGAAATTAGGGTATTTATTATATGGAGTTTAGGAAGCATTAAATCATTGATCTTGAGTATGAAATTCATGTTAACTAAGGTTTAAAATTTAGTAGATAATATGTTATGTTAACCGTGGGTTACATGTGTGAATTGTAAAGCAATTTGATGAATACATGCTTTAAGTTTATGTTTAAATTTTATATTGATTTTATGGATACTTGATAAATGCTTATAATATTGTAAAACTCATGTTTATTTATCTAAGACCATGTATTCATGTTTGAGAACATTGGGTGATAACATAACAAGGTTACACTGAACTGACCAGCCTGAAACTTAAGGATTACACTATGTTATGTGATTTTTAAATATTATGTGATTTATGATTTTTGGAATGTTAAGTGATCTTTGAATTTGTGAATATTATGTGGTTATGTGAATTTTGAAAATTATGTTGATATGGGATTTTCGAATATTATCTGTTGTGATCATGTGTTGGTTAGGACTAAGGCTAAGTGCAGCTGTGTACTCAAGGGGATGGTCAATATGTGATATGTTAAGGGTTTGAATTTTCAGCCCTGTATTGTGATATGTGAAGGGGGTTGATGTTCAGCCTGCCTGTTATGATTATTGTGATGGGGGTTGTTGTTCAGCCTGCCCGATGTGATTATTGTGATGACTATCCTAGAGTCTAGTTGACACTTAGGAGTCCACCTTTGTGATATATGATATAAGATGTGTCTGTTGTCCAGTAGGAACCTTTTGGGAGAACGGGTTTTGACGCAAAGTGCCATGTCTTGGTCGGACAGGGGCCACCTCTTGATGTCATCACTCTCTTTTTGTGATATGGGGTGTCGTAGAGCAAAGTGCCACGTCGTGACCCGGCGGGGGCCACCTCTTGAATCTACACACAATCCATCGATGTGTTTATGGGGTGTTTTAGAGCAAAGTGCCACGTCGTGACCTAGCGGGGGCCACCTCTTGATTCTACTCACTGTCCATGTTTATGTGTTGCACGAGATTTTGCCGCTCCCAGTGCTTAGGCCAAAGCCGGGTTAGACCATATTGGTCACTACTGAATATGCTGGACAACTAGGTTAACTAAGTATTGGTGTGTTTAGTTGGTTTAGAGTATAACTCTAGAACCTGAGTTTGTTTAGAACCTGAGTTTGTTATATGTTGGTGTGTACATCTGGCTGTTTATATGACTTCTGTATTTAATCTTGTTGTATATTGACATAATGTTCTGTTAAAGATTTTTAAAATAATCTGCCTATATTTTTGAATGTATGCTATGGATGGTCGATTTAGACTATCCACTCACTGGGCTGTGTAGCTCACCCCTCACTATTTTCAGGCATAGAGCAGGGGCGCATTTCTTGAGTCAGCATTGGCGTGGACATTATGCTAGTTTGCTGTGATTATATTTAAGAACTTTTGTGCTTAAATATGAGGCCGGTTGTGGCTGAACTATATGAGTTATACGAACTATATGAATGATGTGAACTATGTGAATTTGTGTGAACCACGTGAACTATGTGAAATTTGTGTTGCCAGATTGTGGCAGTTAAATGAGTTTGATTTTTGTGTCACCGCGGGCCTCAGCCTGGTTTCGGTGTTTGGTATGAGTTTATAAAATCGACTTTGTGGCTTTGCTTTGAATTTCGAATCGAATTGTATTTATGCCATCGGATTTGATATAACTGTTGCCTTGCATATGTCTAGTGCAAGGATTGCGTGGTGGCAGGTACCCTTATGTGATTTATGAGATTTGTGTTTTGTGGATATTTATATGTATGGAATTTCGAAATTTTCAGATCGTGTTTTCTTGAACTCGGTTTTACCTAGCATATGAATCGATCTTATATGAAACATCCTGTTTCTTTCATGATTTGTGTTGCTTGTTTGGGGTTAAGATAACGGGATGTTACACCTCAAGACTCCTTTATCCTAGCCGCCCACTTGGCATGATCTTGGCCCTCCCTAAACCGCCTCTTGGATTATAAAAGGGACCCTAGCTGCCCCCTCTCAATGGTTCGAATGCTTGGAGACGTGAACACACATAGAGGGGCGAGAGCATGGGCAAAGGGCGACAATACCAAGGTGGCGCAACCCTTCTTCCTACTAGTGGCCGCAAGTCTTCTCTTTCCTCTCCTCTTGGCGTGACTTGGAGAAGGACTTGGTGGCGCCACTTCCTCTTACTCTTCCTAAGGGCCGAAACTCTTCTTCTCCCTCTTCTCTTGGAGTGAAGAGGATAAGGAGTTGGCGGCATCTTCCTTACACTTGGCGCATGATCCTTGGAGGTGGCGCAAGAAAAGTGAAGGAACCCTAAGGCTTGATTCTCTTCCCGAGACTAGCACCAAGCGTGGAAGGGAGCAACGATCAAGGAGTTGACGCGTGGATACTTGTAGAGGGCGAACACTTGGGCGCCTTCAACATGGCTTCAGCAACTAGATAAGCAAAAGAGGTACATCTCTAACACATCCTTGTGTCTTCTCTCTCGCATGGATCCTTGGGACCGGAATATGTTTTGGGTGTAATGATTCTTCCGCTGCGTCCTAGGACTGCAATAATTTTAAATTACACCCGGTATTCCCTAACAGTAATAGGTTAGGCTTCTCTTGATATTTGGTCTAATGCCATTTTTAAACCTACTCAGGGTGAGGTTTGGGTCTTCAGTGATTTCACATCTAAGGAGAAGCTCTTCTAATTTGGTAATGTATTCGGAGACATTTGAACTACCTTGGGTATGGTTGCTAAGTTGGTCGAAAAGCTTGTTTCGATAGTATTGAGGAACATACTTTTCTCTCAACCGAAAGCGCATGTGCTCCCATCTCTCAATAGGGTATTGGAGTGTTCTTTCTACATGTGTCCAGTATAACCTAGCTGATCCTTCTAGGAGACATGTTGCTAGGTTCACTTTGTCTTGATCAGGAACTTGGCTCCACACAAAATATCGCTCAAGCTAGGTGACCCAGTCTATGAATTCCCCAGGGTCTAGGGTTCCACTAAAAGCAGGTGGGTTAAGCTTGACGGCACGGTGCACATCAAAGTTCCTAGGTCTTTAGTTGAGTGGGGTTTGAGCAAGTTGCCCATTCCACTCGGTATGGGGAGTGACCATAGGATTGGGAGTAGGTTGGTGGTCCAAAGGTTCCAAGTTTGCCTCTCTCGGAGGTTGGCTTGGGGTCCTTTGTTGGGATTCAAAGGTGTCAAACCTAGTGTTGAGGTTTTGGAGATCATTTTGCATGCCATCTAACTTTTGTGTAAGTTGGCTAATAGCCTCAGTTAAATCCATGGGTTGATTCTCTTGTTGGGCTCTAGCTCTAGTTTGCATGATGCAGTTTTGAATTGAATATATCTTTTTGAAAAAATGTATGAACCCTAGTATGTTATGGAATCAGTTGTGTCAAACACCCTAAACCACAATAATCGTTCTAGTAGTAGAAAAATAAGTTTTGGGCTTAAAAAATCTACTCTAGAGCCTAGGCTCTGATACCAAATTGATGTGGGCTGAAGACAAAAGAAACAATCACAATTTTGAAAGAGAGATTTTTTTTTGTAGTAAGATAATAGAAAACCGAATTACACTAACGATTTTTGAAAATATATGTTTTTGTATTTATATAGGAAACCCGAAATTAACTACTTGCAAGAATGAAATTGCAGAAAAGAAATGATTGGAATATTAAAGAAGACTTACAATGGATCCCTTGAGAATAGAAGGGATCTACTTCCCGTTCTTCACCGGTCCAACTCTGATGGAAGGTGTCAGTTACACACAGGCAATACAGCAAACCACACAAGCGTGGGGGAGTTATTAAGAATATTAAACATTACAAGAAAAGGGTACAAGAGGGAGGTTAGGCCTCCAAATTCTCTTGCCTAGACAACTCACAAGACTAAACTACTAGAGGGGAGAGGAGAGGGGCTTGTGCCCCTTAAGGGCCATCAAATCCGAGTGCCTTCTTACCTACAAAGTTTAAACAAAGTGTAGATTTCCGAACTTGTAAAGAATAGGAAATAATAGAGAAGAGGGAAAACACTTATCTTAGTGAAGCTTCTTCAAGAGACTCTCGGTTTCAATGGTTTCTTCAAGTTGGATCTCGATCTCAAGGAAAGTTTTCATCAAGCTTTGTTGAGGAGGAAGTCTCGGCCTTCAAGCTTGAAGACGGGATGTCTCGGCAAGATAAGGGGCGAGCAAGTGATGGTGGCGAATAGAAGAAGAGAAGAAGATGTAGTGACACAAGCACTCAGAATTTCGCTAGGCAACTACTCAACAAATTTAATTACTTTGCTGAATGCAAATGATGCATGAGGGCTACAATAAATAGGCAAAGCATCTAGGGGTTACATGAGTCTTTTCTCCCCTAGGCGCATAAGCAAATAAGGAGGAAAATTTCAGCATTAAACATTCATGAATTACAAGGCATTGGCGCACAAGCTATTAATTGTCTTCCCTTCTTTAGCCGGCTCCTTCAAGGTAAGTTTTCGAATTTCAAATTCAAGGGGCTGGCGCACATTGAATGTGAATAAGTGGGCAGTTTGAGCATTGATGAGGCTTCCAATTGTGGAGAAGGATTCGAATTATTGCTCCAAGTGTTGGGCGCCTTCCTCATGATTCCTTGATTTGGGGAGTAAATGGTGGATCTAGATTGTGACCGATTTCTTGAATGTGATGTGGGCGCCCATAGCTTGATTTGGCAAGGTGGTTGAGGATTTATGAAACCCCTTTAACTCAAGTCTTCAATGTGGTGGAAGTTTGAACTGAGTTGAAGCTGAACTTTCCTTCTTTGGAACTCACTAGGTGAGTGGGTTTGTGAGCTGAAATTGCCTACGTATTGTAGGTGCAAATACACGTGTTATGCTTCTAACCAACCATGGTGCAACATTTTATTCAAACAGGAAAGTAAAACCTACGTGTAACTACATGTTGGATTGGGGGTGGATCTAACCTATGATGATGCGATGCAATGCCAATAAGGAAAGTAGGATCCTATGGAGAAAACCCAAACCTGAGAGGTTTCCTTCGGACCCTAGTGGACCTCCGCGGAGCTGGTCTTGGCCCCCCATCAGACATTTGGTCCAAGGACCAAACAAAATATATCCCCCTCTCTCACAATCATTTTCATAGCTATGCTAGACTCGATATCAAGCCTTGCATTCCCCTTTTCCAATTCTACTCCATAGGGCTCAACTCCTAAATACTAGGCTATAGGAGTTATCAATACTAGGCTATAGGAGTTATCAATCCACAGCAAAACCATTAAGCATCCCCCAAAGAAAATAAATCTTATGTTGACGGACTATACCATCACTATCTCCTCTACCAAACACGGTGTGCGCTAGCACTCTATGTGCATACTTGATACATGGGTTAATGATCTTTGAAGCTCTAGCAAAAAAAGAATAAAAGTGACTTTCATCAGTGATTTGATTCCAAAAAATTCCCTCCTTAAATCCTAGGGGCATCTGAGTGTATCCCCCTGTGCTTAATTCAAAAATATCTCTAATCGCCTGCAGTGTCAGTTTCCTTTCTTCATTGGCCAGTCTAAATGTGATCTCCCCTTCGGCAGTGCCATTTGAGTATTCTTTCAGGTCAATGATCAAACTACTCAGAAATTCCAAAACCAATGGTAAATATGTGGGTGGATGCATCTGAAAAAATCTCTTGGCTTTTATTCTATTAAACATCCACAACACATCCTCATACAGTCGTAAGGATTCCAAAGTCCTTCTGTCAACATATTTTGTGTTGATCACCTGCCTCTCCAAAATCTGATTATATCTAGTGTCCTGCATCTCATTTCTAAAAATTATCCCATGTTGATTTTCAGGTTGACAAGGTTCAGTTGGGGCCTTCCCCTTCCTCCTTGGAAAGATGGCCTTTGTTCTCGGTTTTCATTTCAAACTATCAATTTGCAAACTACATGTTTAATGCAAATATAGCAATATAATGACATGATTTTTCATTCTAAGAAAGGTTCACAGATAACATCAGTGCAATCATAGATATCACTCCTGAAAATTCATTTTAAAATCAAAATAGAGGAAAACTGGGTGAAAAACAAAGTGGAAAACATGCGTATAAGCTCAATCTCGCTCAATACACTCTCCAAATCGGTTTAAAAACTCCAGAGTTGAACTAGAAATTGTTACCTATCCTCTAAGAAGTATTTACGAACAAAACTCTCTTCAAACGGTTAAGAAACGAGGAAGAACAAGTGAAAGGGGCGAAACTAGCATGTAAACTCGCTAAAACGGTAAAATCGGGCAAAAGAGTACCCAATCGACGGCAATAACTGGACGGGAAGAGTCGCCGGTGTCTATTGATGGTCAGAGAAGGTCAAAGATGTGAGAATGGGGCGAGAACGGGAGAGAATGAGTGGAAAAACCCTAAAAATAGCCTGTGAAAACCCTAAAAATGGCAGAAGACTTGCGTGCCAGAATTCAAAATATGGCGGTGTAAAGTTTTACAGTAGTGCCGTAAAATCACGGAAGCTCTCAGGTCAAAACTGGTTCAAAAATACAGTACCGTGTATTAGTTTATGGTACCGCCATAAAATCTCGGCAATCCTCTGATAAAAAATGACTCAAAATTACGGTACCGCCATAAAAATCGATCAGCTATTTTTTTTTCTTTTTTTTCTTTTTTTTTTAAATTTTTTAAATTAAAAAAATACGCCCGTAAAATAAATTACGGTACTACCGTAAAATCAAGGTTAAGTTCGGAAATCTCATCAGAAAAATCTCACGAAAATATGGCCCGTGAAATAATTTATAGTGGTGCCATAAAAACGAGGAAACTCTCGGGTTGATTTTGGCCACAAAAAAGGGTACCGTGTAACAGTTTACGGCTGTGTCGTAATTTCGTCACAACTCTCTGGTCGAAAGTGGACTGGAAATACGGTACCGTAATAAACTTTACGGCAGTGCTGTATTTTGCACCAAATATCATTTTACCAACAAAAATAAAAGAAAAAAATTAGTCCTAAGAAGAAATTAAAGCAAAAGAAAACAAATAGAGGTTATAAAGCTTGGGTTGCCTCCCAAGAAGCGCTAATTTAAAGGTCATTAGCTTGACCCTTTTGCACTCGGATTTTGTTGGGGTATGCCCTTAAGGCTAATGTTTGAGGCCTTGGGATTGTATCAGTATCATGTATAAACTCTTATGTTTATAAAGGCAATGGTTGTTATTCAGGTTGTTATATTATCTGCTGCAATACATATACTTCTGAATAATGTCTCAATGCTGTTCAGCTTGGCTGACATGCATTTTTTGTCCTTAGTCGAGATATCTTGGTGAACATGAGACAGCCTTGATATGATTGAGACTAATATGTATTCTAATCTTATAGGATGCTTCGAGCATGGAATAAGATGTAGACTCATGGGTACATTGGATGTACTGGACAGACCCTACTAGGATATTCAATTGCTTGTCACAATGTGAATAATCCTTGAATGCAACAAGTGGCACATGTCCTCTGACTTGAGATCACTTGTGTTTCTAAATGATGATTGTCATTGTTTTGAGGTAGTTCAATATCATTTGAAACATAATGGTTATAGATTATCTTGGATAATGATCATGAGTCATGTTAGGGCACTAGTGATAGATATAGGATTGCCGTCTCCTTAATTGGAGTGTGATGTTCTAAAGGGGCCCCCTGGATGAGATGATTGAGAAAGTGTATGGCCATACCCAGGTGACTATGTTCATCTGATCTAATCATGCTCGTCATATTGGAGTTACAAGCTTGACACGTTTGTCCAATAAAGAACATCCAGTGGCAAAGGAAGCTTGTTTGCCTTGTGAGTTGGATTCACACTTGTGCTGTGGTTTGGGTGTAGTCTTGGAAGACTCTTTTCTTTATATCGGGAGACAGTGATGTGTTGCTAGATACCCCTCACTGATCATGATAACGTAAGTTATCGTTACCGACATTTAAAGGAAACCCTTAGGGTCGCACAATTTGATGATATGGCTTACTTAAGTTAGATCGTATGGACTGAATTGTTTTGGTTCAGTTTAAAGGGATTTAATCTCTGATTGTAAGTGAGGTCTGGTCTGATCATGTTTGATTGATTAGGGCTTGAGATCGGTAAGCTTCGATCGAGAGAATGGATGCTAGATCGGTGAGATCAGTAGCATCAAGAGATCAACGGTCAGATCAAGAACCTTAGGGTTTAATGTGATCTGGGCTAATGGCTTGGGTTAATTGGTCTTTGAACCAGACCAAAGTGAACCGGCTCATCAAGTGAGCACATGGTTCAAAGGAAAAAAAAAAGAGATTTGCGACTTGTTCAATTGGTGTGAACAAGTGAACGTTGAGGCTTTGCTATTTTTAGCTAGCATGTTCTCTAACGTGACCACGCCACACGTTCACGCCAAGCAACTCTATTCTCGCCCTTTGTTCTTCTCTCTCGACGCCAAGACTTTCGTGAGGTGAGAAGAGGTAGACAAAAAGAGAAGGTCTCGCCAAGCAAAGGATTCTCTTCCCTTCCATTCGACAAGGACTCCTTAGAACCTTGCTAGCACAAGGAGCACTAAGGGAGTAGGCGATCACATCTTGTGTGCGAGCCATTTGGAGGAGAAGCACTTGAGTCTCTTCTTCCTAGACACCATCCATACAATGGCATCGGTATGGTTCTTTTCATTGTATAAGATTTATGTTGATCATACTATCTGCAAAGATCCTAGAAACCCCCTTCCGCTATGTCAAAACCTCCATATGCGCCTATTAGGGTTTCGCCCCCCCTTGTTAAGGGGACACTTCAATTGGTATCAGAGCAAGTTGAATGCATGTTTTATGATTGCTTAAGGCGTTGTGATCCTTGTTTGGAAATGTATGCTTAGATCTATAACATGCGAATATTACATGTTAAGCTATTGCATATGCGAAACTTGATTTATGTTTCCTTGGCGCATGTTTGTTGGCGCATAGTTGTTTTTCTCAAAAACTTTATGACTTGCGCGACCTTCATTAGATCTAAGAGGCCCTGCTTTAAACACTTAAACGGGTTATTAGGGTTGAAGTCACAGTCTAGTCTAGATCCAACCAGTCTGATCAGACTATCTGACAGCCTAGATGGGTCGACCAGATGGCACCTATGCGCAAGCACGAGGTGGCTATAGGTTGACTGCGGACAGGCGTGTAGTGATGTCTGGTTGAGACAACCAATGAACGCACATGAGTTAGGCCCGGGGTCACACCCGTTTGCCAGAACTCATGAGGTCGTTCAGCCCTTGTCGCATGCATGGTTGACCATTTGGTCGACTCAAGTCAGTTAGGACTTGGTGCATGCAAGGGCAGTGGATCTGACTAGGTCTGATGAGTGGATCCCTAGTAATGGACCGTTGTAAGGTAGTAGGGCACATAAGGAAAATAAAATTGATGCCAATGGGTTTTTGAAAATTTTATTTTCTTAAATGGATCACATGTTGATTGAATGCCATATGCCTGTTTATTTCATCTTATGTGGGACGCCTTATTAATGTGTGCTGTGCTGGGGCCTGCGTGCCTGTATTAAAGTTGTAAATTAATTTTTATTGTGATCTGCGCATCACATTTTATTTAATTTATAAAGTGTAATTGACCTGCGTGTCAATCTTGTCTAGATAGATTAAATTGTAATTTAATCAGACAAGAGCACAGAGCACACTTGGCAGAGGCGCATGCAGCAGAGGCTTGACCAGGTGGGAGGTCTAGGGTTCGACCCTATGACAGGCGCAATTACCTGGTGGGCGCACCTCAGCTGCAGTGGGCGCTTGGGCCCTGGTTAGGGCCAGATGAGGAGCAAAAGCCCCATGAAGAAAAGCAAGTGAAGACTTAAGTTAAATTAAGGTCTTTCTTAGGCTTAATGGGCTTTTACCATACAAGATCAGAATGCTTTCATTTATTGTTTAAATAATAGGAAATGCATGAATTAATCTTCTGCTATCACCATAGGAATTGCATGATAGTTAAGAAGATAAAAGACCGTTAAAATCCAACGCTAAATATCAAGCTCGTAAGCCTTCTGACGCAAAACCTCACTGTTCTGACTATCGTTGGGGCCATGTTGTACCCACTCAGTGGGCACGCCCATCTATCTTCAGACGGTGTGTGATTACACCTGCGTGTTACAGGGAAGGGATTTATCGCTTCTCGTTGCTCAGCATAGCACGTGGTGGTCCAGGGAGTAGGTCGGGTCAGCTTGACCATATAGGCTACATACTGAGCATATGTGAGCTATATGGAGGCAGCCATCTGAGGGATGAGAGACTGTGTTGTACCAACTCAGTTAGCACAGTCGGCTGGATTGCCCAGATGAAGGGGAATCGCATGGGTTGGCGATTGGCAGGGACTGCCTACCAGAAATTAGTGCTTGTACTCTCTGTGCATCTTATCTCGCCTGAGCGGGACGCGGAGACCAAGTGTGAAATCTGGATCCCATCTCACTAAAAGAGTTCAACTCTTTCGGGCTGTTTTTGCTGGATTTTTCAGTCAGATAAAATAGTGAGAAAAGAATCATTCTTAAGTCCTGAATTGATTCTTGACATTGATACTGACCTTGCTGTTCTTGCATTGTTGTAGATTTCTGCAGCAACGAACACCATGAGCTTCAATGTGCGATCCCTACTGGAAAGGGAGAAGTTTGCTGGGCCAAACTTCTCAGACTGGTACGGACACCTTAAGATTGTTCTTAAGGCAGAGAGGAAACTGTATGTCCTCGAGACGGCTGTACCGCCTCAACCCGCTCCGAACGCCGCAAGGGCGGTTCGGGATGCCTATGAAAAGCATGTCAATGATAGCATTGATGTCGCTTGCCTGATGCTAGCGTCTATGAGGCCACAGCTGCAGCGTCAGCATGAGGATATCTCTGCTATAGAAATGATAGCAAACCTCAAGATGCTATATGCTGCACAGGCGAGGACTGAGCGCTATAATTTGACCAAGCTTTTCTTTCAGAGCAAACTGGCTGAAGGGAGTCCAGTGGGAGCTCATGTGCTCAAGATGATTGGGCACAAAGAGGCTCTAGAGAAACTGGGGCATACCATCAATCAGGAGCTTGCTGTAGACATTATTCTGCAGTCCCTCCCGGCCTCTTTCGATCCGTTCATTATTAATTTTAATATGAACAAGATCGACTGTACTCCGGCAGAGTTGCTGAATATGCTCTTGACTACAGAGGAAACTCTAAAGGGCAAGCCTTCAACCTCTGTCTTGATGTTCCCTTCCAGGAACAAGAAGAAGGGGAAGAAGGGCAAAGCCCCTGTCAAGAATTACAACAAGGCTCTGAAACAGAAGGTTAAGCGGTCGAAGGAATACAGATGTTTCCACTATGGCTAGCTGGGTCACTGGAAAAAGGACTGTAAAGCGCTCCAAGGAGACAAGAAGGGAAGCATCGCTTCCGGCTCAGGTATTTTCATGACTGAAGTCATGATATCCTCTTCTTCTATTTCATGGGTGTTGGACACTGCATGTGGAGTTCACATTTGTTCAAATGTACAGGAACTCAAGAGAAGAAGACAGGTGGGACAGCATGAGGTGGACCTACGAGTTGGAAACGGGGCACGGGTTGCTACTGTTGCTGTAGGAGAATATTACATCTCATTACCATCTGGACTTGTATTAGAACTAAACAATTGTTACTTTGTACCTAGCATTACTAAAAATATTATCTCCATTCCTGCTCTTGTCAGGAAAGGTTTTTCCTTTGAATGCGATATTTCAAAGTGTGTTCTTTCTTTAGATAATATTGTTTATGTTACTGGATCAATTAACAATGGGTTATTCATGTTGGACATGGAATGTTCTATACAAAACATTGATAATAAGAAAGCCAAGTATGCTGATGACAGCACCTTGTTATGGCATAGTCGTTTAGGCCATATTAACAAGAAACGCATTAAGCGGTTGCATGATCATGGACTGCTGGGATCATTCTCCTATGAGGAGATTGATACATGCAAAGCTTGTTTATTGGGTAAAATGACGAAGGCTCCTTTTCCTCACAAAGGTCAAAGGGCTTCAGGTTTACTTGACCTTATACACAGTGATGTGTGTGGGCCATTTAGTAAACATGCCAGAGGTGGCTATTCATACTTCATTACCTTTACTGATGATTTCAGTAGATATGGGTATGTCTATCTAATGAGACATAAAAGTGAATCTTTTGACAAGTTCAAAGAGTTCAAGAATGAAGTACAGAATCAGCTAGGCCGAAATATCAAGGCACTTCGTTCTGATCGAGGTGGAGAATACCTAAGTCGAGAGTTTACTGACTATCTGAAGGAGTGTGGGATTATCTCACAGCTCACTCCGCCAGGAACACCGCAATGGAATGGTGTGTCCGAGAGGAGAAATAGAACATTACTTGATATGGTTCGTTCTATGATGAGTCAGACTGCTCTACCTTACTCCTTTTGGGGATTTGCACTGGAAACAGCTGCAAAGGTACTAAACCAAGTGCCATCCAAGGCAGTTTCAAAGACTCCATATGAGTTATGGTATGGGAAACAGCCTAGCTTGACATTTATCAAGATCTAGGGTTGCGAGACTTATGTCAAAAAGCTCGCCTCTGGGAAACTAGAGAGCAGATCTGAGAAATGCATCTTTGTCGGTTACCCTAAGGAAACTAAGGGTTATTATTTCTACGATCCCAAAGAGAACAAGGTATTTGTTGCTCGGACGGCTATTTTTCTTGAGAAGGAGTTTCTTCTGCAAGAGGCCAGTGGGAGAGAAATAAAGCTGGATGTGAATCCAGAAGAAGGACAAAGTAGTCAAGCACAGTTGGATGAGCCTGAGCCGGTAGAACAGGTTATTGAACAACCTGAGGCTCAGATATCACGGGAACCGCGAAGATCGGGAAGGATCCGTCGACAGCCTGAGCGCTATGACGGAGTCTACATCATTGATCATGATGAACCCCTTACTTATGCGGATGCGGTCAGTGGACCGGATTCAGCTAGATGGCTTGAAGCTATGCGAGCCGAGATGGACTCCATATCAGATAACCAAGTCTGGGATTTGGTTGATCCGCCTCCGGGAGTAATCCCTATAGGCTGTAAATGGATCTTCAAGAAGAAGATTGACATGGATGGTAACGTGGTTACCTATAAGGACAGGCTAGTTGCGAAAGGTTTCAAACAAATCTACGGGATAGATTATGATGAAACTTTCTCTCCTGTAGCCATGTTCAAGTCTATTCGAATTATACTTGAGATAGCGGCATATTATGATTATGAGATCTGGCAAATGGATGTGAAGACCGCTTTCCTTAATGGAAAACTGGATGAGGATGTGTATATGACACAACCTGAAGGTTTCACCAATCCATCATATCGTCATAAAATATGCAAGTTAAAGAAGTCTATTTATGGACTTAAGCAAGCCTCTAGAAGCTGAAATATTCGTTTTGATGAATCAATCTGTGAGTTTGGTTTCATCAAGAACGAAGATGACCCGTGTGTATATAAGAGGTTTAGTGGGAGCGTGATTACTTTCCTAGTCCTCTACGTCGATGATATCTTAATCATTAGAAACGATATTCCTGAACTGCATGCTGTTAAAGCATGGTTAAGGAAATGTTTCCAGATGAAAGATTTAGGAGAAGCAGCCTATGTGTTAGGTGTGAAGATCTACAGGGATAGATCTAAGAGGCTTCTCGGGCTGTGCCAGAGTACTTACATCGATAAGGTCCTGGAGAGATTCCATTTAGAGAATTCTAAAAGAGGATATCTTCCAGTCAGACATGGTCTAAATCTTTCGAAGAGTCAGTGTCCACAAACACAGACTGAGAAAGATGAAATGGACAATACGCCTTATGCTTCGGCTATTGGGTCCATTATGTATGCGATGTTGTGTACTTGCCCAGACGTCGCTTACGGGTTAAGCGTGACCAGTCGGTTCCAAAGTAATCCAGGTCAGGCGCACTGGATTGCAGTCAAGAACATTTTAAAATATCTGCGGAGGACCAAAGATATGTTCTTGGTATATGGAGGTCAGGAAGAACTCAGTATTGAAGGATATACTGACGCTTCATTCCAATCTGACCAGGATGATTTCCGATCGCAATCAGGCTATGTTTTTAGCTTGAATGGTGGAGCAGTGGTGTGGAAAAGTTTCAAACAGTCTATCGTTGCTGATTCCACAACAGAAGCCGAGTATGTTGCAGCCTCAGAAGCATCAAAGGAGGCAGTGTGGATTCGTAAGTTCGTTCAGGAACTTGGTGTTGTTCCTTCGAGTGCAGATCCTTTGGTTATCTTCTGTGATAACACTGGAGCAATCGCACAAGCAAAGGAACCACGGTCGCACCAGAAGTCCAAGCACATACAGAGACAGTTTCATTTGATCCGGGAGATCATTGATCGAGGCGAGATCAAAGTCTGCAAGGTTCATACAGATGACAATCTGGCTGACCTGCTTACCAAGCCTCTGGCGCAGCAGAAGCATGAGAAGCACTGTAATAATATGGGTTTGAGATTTCTCAACCATTAGATTAAGTGCAAGTGGGAGATTGTTGGGGTATGCCCTTAAGGCTAATGTTTGAGGCCTTGGGATTATATCAGTATCATGTATAAACTCTTATGTTTATAAAGGCAATGGTTGTTATTCAGGTTGTTATATTATCTGCTGCAATACATATACTTCTGAATAATGTCTCAATGCTGTTCAGCTTGGCTGACATGCATTTTTTGTCCTTAGTCGAGATATCTTGGTGAACATGAGACAGCCTTGATATGATTGAGACTAATATGTATTCTAATCTTATAGGATGCTTCGAGCATGGAATAAGATGTAGACTCATGGGTACATTGGATGTACTGGACAGACCCTACTAGGATATTCAATTGCTTGTCACAATGTGAATAATCCTTGAATGCAACAAGTGGCACATGTCCTCTGACTTGAGATCACTTGTGTTTCTAAATGATGATTGTCATTGTTTTGAGGTAGTTCAATATCATTTGAAACATAATGGTTATAGATTATCTTGGATAATGATCATGAGTCATGTTAGGGCACTAGTGATAGATATAGGATTGCCGTCTCCTTAATTGGAGTGTGATGTTCTAAAGGGGCCCCCTGGATGAGATGATTGAGAAAGTGTATGGCCATACCCAGGTGACTATGTTCATCTGATCTAATCATGCTCGTCATATTGGAGTTACAAGCTTGACACGTTTGTCCAATAAAGAACATCCAGTGGCAAAGGAAGCTTGTTTGCCTTGTGAGTTGGATTCACACTTGTGCTGTGGTTTGGGTGTAGTCTTGGAAGACTCTTTTCTTTATATCGGGAGACAGTGATGTGTTGCTAGATACCCCTCACTGATCGTGATAACGTAAGTTATCGTTACCGACATTTAAAGGAAACCCTTAGGGTCGCACAATTTGATGATATGGCTTACTTAAGTCAGATCGTATGGACTGAATTGTTTTGGTTCAGTTTAAAGGGATTTAATCTCTGATTGTAAGTGAGGTCTGGTCTGATCATGTTTGATTGATTAGGGCTTGAGATCGGTAAGCTTCGATCGAGAGAATGGATGCTAGATCGGTGAGATCAGCAGCATCAAGAGATCAACGGTCAGATCAAGAACCTTAGGGTTTAATGTGATCTGGGCTAATGGCTTGGGTTAATTGGTCTTTGAACCAGACCAAAGTGAACCGGCTCATCAAGTGAGCACATGGTTCAAAGGAAAAAAAAAAGAGATTTGCGACTTGTTCAATTGGTGTGAACAAGTGAACGTTGAGGCTTTGCTATTTTTAGCTAGCATGTTCTCTAACGTGACCACGCCTCACGTTCACGCCAAGCAACTCTATTCTCGCCCTTTGTTCTTCTCTCTCAACGCCAAGACTTTCGTGAGGTGAGAAGAGGTAGACAAAAAGAGAAGGTCTCGCCAAGCAAAGGATTCTCTTCCCTTCCATTCGACAAGGACTCCTTAGAACCTTGCTAGCACAAGGAGCACTAAGGGAGTAGGCGATCACATCTTGTGTGCGAGCCATTTGGAGGAGAAGCACTTGAGTCTCTTCTTCCTAGACACCATCCATACAATGGCATCGGTATGGTTCTTTTCATTGTATAAGATTTATGTTGATCATACTATCTACAAAGATCCTAGAAACCCCCTTCCGCTATGTCAAAACCTCCATATCCGCCTATTAGGGTTTCGACCCCCCTTGTTAAGGGGACACTTCAGATTTGATCGTGAATTCCTCAATTGCCGTTCTGATCTTTCTTTAGGTTAGGCATCACATTGAACCAGATAAGGCTCAGCCTTGAAACAATCTCCAATTTTGCTCCAAATCTTCTTTCCTTTGTCAAACAATCTAGATTTTCTTCTTCTTTTTCTCTTTCTTCCATAAATTTTGTTTTTCTTTTCCTGTAATACTTTATCAACATCCTCAGAAGAATTGTTAGTTTCAATATTTGAGGATTCATCAAATAAATTCTAAACATCATAAACAACATCATCAATTATATCAATACTACAACATGATCCAGAGTATGAAAGTTTATTCAAATAATCATTAAGGTCAAACTCAACAATGTTTTCACAAATTTTAAAAGTAATTTTTCCCTCTTTAACATCAATATGTGCTCCTACAGTGGCTAAGAGTGGTCTACCAAGAATTATAGAATTTTTATGATTTTCTTCCATGTCTAAAACCACAAAATCTGTAGGTAAGAAAAATTCACCCATTTTTATTGGAACATTCTCTAATATACCAACAGGATACTTTACCGATGAAACCGCGAGCTGTAAAGATATAGATGTAGGTTTAAGCTCTCCAATGTTTAGTTTCCAGTAAATAGATAGAGGCATTAGACTCACACTTGCACCCAAATCACATAAGGCTCGGTCAAAAGCCATAGTGCCGCCTAGGGTTCGGCCAACATGGGGCACCACCTAGGGTTCGGCCAACATGAGGCACCACCATGACCCAAGAGAGAGCTGTTTTTCTGCCGCCTATAGATCAGCCCCTTAGCAACCCCTATATGCGCCTCTAGGAAACCCTAGAAGCCATTAGGGTTTAGGCCAAGCCATAGGTTACACAAAACCCTTCTCAACGGCCCCTTATCCTCAAGATGTGCCCCTAGAGAAAATCCCTAGAAGCCACCAAATATTCGGCTACAAGAGGGCTGCCCTTTCTTAGTCAGATGCGCATAGGAGTAAGCTGCGATGTAAGGTTGTCTTCCCTAATCTTCGACTTTAGATTTACAAAATATAAAAGAAAATAAGGGCGGCACGCAGGCCTTCACAAGAATACATCACAGGCATGCTTTAGGGCTTGTCTATAACCATATCATATGCATAAAGAAAAACACCTAAGACATGCTCTTCTATATGTTATGGAAAACTACAAAACCATATTTTAGTTTTTCATTAGAAAACATGTTCATTAAATCTCAGCGATCTTTTCAAAAATTCAGATTTCTCATTTTCTCTCAGGAGTCTACAAGTGGCCATATATACCCCGATTATCGATGCCACTTGCAATCCCTAACTTGTACGGATTAGGGCAATCACCCAGTCGATGCTCCGAAATCTAGATACAAGTCTCACACTATGGGTCTACCCCATGAGTGTGAGGAGAAATAAATTCGCACGCATGGGGTCTATCCCTATGTGTAGAAATCGAAAATTATGAATATCATAAGAGCGAGAAATAACAAACCTACTATTTTTCTACACATAAAACATGACATAAAGATTTTCAAAAAATTTTCTATGACATGCGCATGCTAGAAAAATCCATACACCGATGTATCTCGTAAGTCGGCTCTGATACCATTGTTGGGAATCCTCGGGCTATTTAAAACAAAAAACAGCGGAAGCGAGCCCGAAACGAGATTCCTAATTCAACAATAAGGACCGTGTTGTGATCCGAAAGGACACCCTTTTAAATACAAGTAGATAGACTTGCTTCAAGTGTCGTGGCCAAAACCTAAGTATTGGCGCACAGGGCTATTGTCACTCCCTGACACGGCTCCAGAAACTTGTTGTCCCTAAACTTGTAGTGTCCGCAAGTGCACGGATACTCGAATTAATAAAGAAAATATCGATCCCACAGAGACCTATATTGTTGAGTACCGAATAATTGATTTTTCACTATCTAGGGAATCGAAACAGTGTAAACTAGCAATTGAAGACTAAAGTGCTAAAACAGAATTATCAGAGAGAGAAGCTGGGACTAGGGTTTCATTCACTTTAATTTTTATGACTATACATGAATAAAGATTTCATCAGTTTAATTTCAACATGATAAAGATGTAATTCACTTTAATAAAAGGTTTGTCTCACTTTCGTGCAGACAACCATGCAGGGATCAATCCTCACTTTCACGCAAAATTGATCCCAACGCTGAAGATAAGTAAATCATCAAACATAGAACTCAAGGATCACTTTCGTGCATCCGAATTCTAGGTTGATAATCTCTAGTGGAATCTCAAGGATCACTTTCGTGAATCCGAGTCTCGACACTAGTTTTACTCATGGTTCTCCAATGTTCCGATCTTTGCTTTCACACAAGATCTCCACGTTTGAAAACTTAGACTCAATCTTAGATTTATATTATTATCATGGCAATTAGTTTACTAGAATCAAACAAATAAGAACTAACCAAAAAGTGTTCCTAACATGCAATTCTAGGGGTCCAAATTCTCAAGCAATTACTTTTCAGTCAAAGGCAAAAATTCTAAAAACATGAATAATAGTATAGATATATGGAGAGTCTAAGAACAATTACCACATGAGTAAAATCATCATGCTAAGATTAAACGTGACTAAATAATAGAAAAAGAGTCATCTAGTCATTGAAAATCAAGTGAATTACTCCCCCATGTCCCAAAATAAGTTTAAGCTATCATAGAGGGAAGATTACAATAATCCATGTTGAAGAAAATCAAAGGGAAGAGAAAACAGAAATTACGGTACGGCCATAATCTGGACCGAACAGCGGCGGCGCTCGATTTTCTAGTGATTTCTCCTCCGTCTGATCTCCAATCACGTTGAAACTTCAGGTGCACCTTCTCCTCCTCCATGCGTAGCTTCCACTCAAATTTCACAGCCGGAGATGCGTTGTATGCTTCCTGGCGGCGAAACCTAAGGCGGCGGCATGTGAGGCGATTTCTCTCTGTGGTGGATGCAAATTAGGGCTTTAGTCTCTTTGTCTTCGTTTCGGCGAAAGCTCCCAGATTGCTTCTTTCAGCAACATATTTAATGGCCTAGATCGATCGCAATCATCTACGCAAAAATCGGGCTTCGGAGTTGACCGGAAAAGTCACGAACTGGGTTGTAATTACGGCCATAATAAAGTTTACGGTGGTGCCGAAATCTGGACAGCGAACTCTCGGGTTGAAAACTTCCGGAATTATGGTACCGTGAAGAATCTTACAGCAGTGCCGTAATGTCAACAATCTTTCGGGTGGAAAATCGACCTGAATTACGGTACAGTTAAACGGTTTATGGCAGTACCACAAACTCCATCGATTCTCTGATCAAAAACGCTCCAAAATATGACACCGTAACTAGGTTTACGGTAGTGCCGTAATCAAGTGAAATTCTCTGCCCGGAAAAACTCCAAATTACAGTACTGTAAAGCGCATGTTGGGGGTGCCGTAATTCGCTCTGAAGCTCCAAATCTTCTGAAATTTGATGTGTGATCTCCTTTTGATGTTGTGAATTCAATTCTGCATCTGGATTGCTTAAAATTGACTTAAAAACATGCCTTTTTGCCTGGAATTCATCAAAAACAGAGAAGAGTGTAGATTCCGCAAATATTGATAAAAAGGCATAAAAAAAGCAAAGTCTATGAATATGACACAAAAATATCAATAAAATGGCATAGAAATTACAATAAATTTCGGTGTCATCAAACACATAAGGCTCAAACCTTGCTTGTCCTCAAGCACAAACCAAGAAAATTCAAAAATTGGTCATAGGCATAGACTTTCACATGGAAAATAAATTTCTAATATACAATCACTAATTAAAAATTCTCATCAATTGAACCATAAAATTTTAAACAATCACTAATAAAAACTTCGCAACTTGTATAAAAGATAGAATCTCAATCTCATGACTTCGTCTATTTTTTAGTTTAAATTTATTATACTTTTGTTTACAGGAATAGGGTATCCAAAATCTTCTTCCACTCCAATTTTTTTTTCATTGGAAGGCATGTACCCACATAGATACATACTTTTTTTATTCTTTTAGCATTATTCACATTCTCTAATTCGATTACCACCTTTTTTTTTCTAGTGACGAAGTTAGAGTACACGGACCACATAGTCAATGTAGTAGAACTCATGTCTTTTTAGTAGAAAGAATTTTACTAAAGATAGCGGAGTTAATGTGAATAGATTCCTCTCATCATTTCTTTTTTTTTCTTTTTCATACTTCAACCCATGACCTTTGGTTCCACTGTCAATTTTACACAGTGTCAAGTAGGAGAGTCACTCACTATTTTTGTGGATTTTGGACTCTTTCTTCCCAACAAATAGTAAAATAAACAAAACTTCAATTAGATCAATCAATTGATATCGATTCAAAAATTCATACTCATGTGCTAATTTTATTCAAAAAGTAGCTTTGCTCCTAAATCAAAATTTTCAAACAACATATCTCCCTAAAATCTCACTTATTAACCAATGAAAAAAATTTCTAAAGTAGATATGTATAAGAGAAATAAATTTGACATGATAGGTCTTGTTCTAATCTCAATTTTGAATTCACTCATCAACATCAAATATCAATCAAGTCATATACAATAATTTCAAAAGTAGATCAAGGCCATAAATCATTCATATCAAGAATATATTCATCATCATCATCAAAATATCATCAAGTAAATACAACCACATTGAAAAAAAAGTCATCAAAATATTATCAAATATCATACAACCACATCGAAGAGAATATTATCGAAATATTATTATACAACCCTATCGAAACATAGAAATATAAGCATGAAAAATAGAGTAGCAGTGACGGCGGACACAGATATGCAGAAGAAGCATCCTTCCCTTCAACAAATGAAATATTAATAAGATACAGAAAATGAAAGACAAAAGATTAAAGGGAAAATAGATACTCACAAGACTCTACCAATCTTCACCGCCATCAGATCCTATCTCTTCAGTGCTCTGCGCTGCAGTGTCCATAGGATCAGTAGATGGTGCTCTCTGGTGCCCTCCATACTCTCCACTCCTCCTGGGGTCCTGAGATTTTCAATGTCCTGATGCATGTGATGCATCGAATCTTGCATCTGGCTCATGGAGCCTCACATGTCACTCACTGTGCTCATCATTCTCTCCATCCTCTGCTCCTGACGGTATAGCTGAGTGGAGAGATATCTGAATCCTGGATCATAAGTACTGGAGAATCCTCTGCCTGAGTCTGGGTGTGTGGAAGAACCTGAAGGTCCCTGAGGTGGCTGCTCTGTGCTTATCCCAAAAGGATCATCACTGCTACCCCAAGGTGGTGGTGGTACAGTGTTTAGCGGTGGTGGCATCGCATAGTCAGCATCTTCTAGACTCAAACTCCAATTTGCTTGATTCTTCACTGTTGTCTTTTCTGTGCATGGCAAAGGCAACTTCTGCTCTCCTGATCCAAGGATTAATGAAAATCCATCTCCTTCCCTCACTATCATTCTCATTCCTTTGCAAGACTCGATGTCAAGTCTTGGACTACCCTTTGTAATTGGCATTCCATATGGCTCAACTCTCAAGTTGAGTGCTATAGGTGTAATGAAACCACCTATCACAATAGCGCCTTTCTTTGCTCTAGAGACCTTCTGAATATGCTTCATGAAAAAGAAAGCGACATCGAAAGGGTATCCAAATAACATGCTGTAGAGGAAAAACAACTCTGTCTGTCTGACCATCCCATCACTATCACCTCTGCCAAAGACAGTGTGGGCTAAAACTCTATGGATATATCTGATGCAGGGATTTGAAATCTTTGATGCCTGGCAGTAAGTGCAGAAAAGTTGTTTTCTTGAGTGATATGGTTCCAGAATACATCTTCAGCATACCCTGGTGAGACAAATGTGTGTCCTCCATTACCAAGCTAATAGATAATCCTCAAATCTCTCATAGATAGCTTCCTCTCTACATTGGCCACACGAAAGGTGATCTCACCATCCGAATGCCTAGTAGGATAAGTTTGAAGCTCCATATCGAAACTGCTCAAAAATTCCAGAACAAGTGGCAGATATGTCTATGGAGTTATCTGGAAGAATTGCTGGGCTCTGATCTCATCAAACATCCACATGACATCCTCATATAAACCCAATGCCTCCAATGTTCTCTTATCAGCATATTTAGTTGCTATCACTCTCCTTTCAACTAGTTGATTGTACTTTGCTGCTTGTATCTCATTTCTAAACTCAATGCCATGAGGGTTGGGTGGAAAGGAAGGTTCAGCTGGTGCCTTTCCTTTTCTTTTGGAAACCAATCCCTTGGTTCTTGGTTGCATGGTTGCAAACACAAGCTGCAACAAAGATCCAACTCAAATATAGCAGGTATATAGCAAATAAACAAGGATAACACTTCCAATCATCATCATCAAAACTGATCAAGCATATTTGAAGTAAAAAGTCAATTTAAACTCATGCTCGAACTCCAGAATCAGAGAAAAAATGAAGAGGGCGACAATGAACAGTAAACCCTTAGCATGTTCAGCGCGTTTCAACTCAAATCAACCCCATAAATCAGTTGAAATCTTTCAAAACTACAAAGAATCGACAGCCTACCCTCTCACGAGTAAATGAAAATAAGAATCCCCAAAATCAGTTGAGAAATGAAGACACACGAGCAAAAGGGGTGAAAACTAGGTCAAAACTCGCCAAAATAGTGAAATCGGACAAAAGATTACCAAATCGGTGGCAGTCACTGGACGGGAAGAGTCTCCTGAGTGTCAAGAAGGTTGAGGATGGTCAGAGCTCCAAGATTGGAGCACGAGCGAGCGAGAAAGCGTGAAAACGGTAGTGGAAAATTCAGGTTACGACACCTTTATCGCGGGTCTCGAATATAATTACACCCGTAACACTCTTTGCGACAGTGCCATAACAACTAAAAAAACTTTCGGCTCAAAAATATGACATATTACGGTACTGTTAACATGTTTACGATAGTACCGTAATGTGTTGAAACTCTCGAGTCGAAAACAAGTGCCCATTACGTTACCGTAAAGATTTTTATGGTGGGGCCATAATATTGTTCACAGAATTTTTTTTTTTTGAAATAAAATTCAAAAATTCAAAATTTACAAAATTAAAAAATTACGGCACAGTAAAAATATTTACGGTAGTGCCGTAAAAATAAGAAAACTCATGGGAAGATTTTGCCACAACATACGGTACCGTAAAAATACTTAAGGCGGTACTATAATGGGAAAAAAAATCCTCTGGTCGAAAATAACCGTGATTACGGTACCATAAAGGATATTATGGTAGTGCCGTAATTTCGCGTCAAATCTTGTATCCTACAGAAAAAAAATTGTAAAAATTAGCTCTAAAAGAAAATTAAAACAAAGTAAATAAAAGAAAGCAAAACAAAAGTTAGAAAGCTTGGGTTGCCTCCCAAGAAGCGCTAATTTAAAGGTCATTAGCTTGACCCTTTTGCACTCGGATTTGATCGTGAACTTCTCAATCGCCCTTCTGATCTTTCCTTGTGTTGGGCATCTCTTTGAACCACATAAGGCTCAGCCTTGAAATAGTCTCTAAATATGCTTAGGATTTTCTTTCCTTTGTCTATCAGCTTAGATCTTCTTCTCTTTCTTCTTGTATTTTTATTCTGCAATTTCTTATCAATATCCTTAGAAAGATTGTTGATTTCAGAATTTGAGGTTTCATCAAATAAACTAGAAACATCTATAACAACATCATAAAATATTTCAATACTACAGCAAGAACCAGAGTAAGAAATTTTTTTCAGTAAATCATTAAGATTGAATTCAATTTTGTTGTCACAGATATCAAGAGTGATCTTTACTTCTTTCACATATATTTTTGCTTTAGCAGTAGCCAACAGTGGTCTACCAAGAATTATAGGGTTTCTATGATTTTCCTCCATATCTAATACTACAAAATCTGTAGGTATGAAAAACTCACCTATTTTTATTGGAACATTTTCTAATATACCTACAGGATACTTCACCGATGAATCCGCGAGCTGTAAGGATATGGATGTAGGCTTTATGATGGAGGGGGGAAGCGTGTAGTAAAACTAGTGATGCAAAACTCAATTATTTATTTTTTTTTTAATTTTTTAGAAAATATCAAATTTCACAAACAACCCAAAATTTAGTGCTACATAAAATTATTATTTAAGAAAAGTAACTATATGTTGTAGGAGGATCCAGTGATCCAAAAATTGAACCAATTAAACCAAGTTCTAGAACAACACTAGTTCTTTTGAATGACATGAAAAATAGATGATGAAGAGTTGTCAACAATTTATAACGTTTGCAACAATATAGCAAGTCAGATTATTCAATATATGCAGTGCAGAATCTTATCAGTCTTGACTTTTGCAATGCTTCCCAAGTTGATCTGGTGATTCTTTTAGTGGAACCAAGTTATCAGATCTGTAGAGTGAAACCTGTTCTTCATGCTCGTGTCAGAGATAAGAGGTTCTATCAAGTCTAAACACATTGAATACCTGCAAGAACAAGGCTAATCAGATTAGTTTTCAGAACAATTGCAGGAGTTATTCAAATATGAAAAGTTGATAGGTATCCTTGGTTGATATGAAGAATCTGGATTCAGTCCAACTGGTCCATATGAGAGAACAAGATTTGGTCTTTCTATTCGTTCCAAAGTTCTGGAATTTTGTTGCGCTGATTGCTTACGATACCTGCAAGGAGAAGCCTAGTCAGATTAGAATTAACTTAACTCGAAACAGTAGACACGGGAAATTCTTGGAAAATAGGGGAAATGGAGTAAGGGGCGGAGGTCGTCGGCGTTCGTCCGGTGGTGCACGGACGTTGAAACTGCTACTAATGGAAGTTGATATGACTGTCAAGAGGACGTGGCCGGAGTTTCGGGGCGGGCGGTGGCCGGCCGGAGGAGGACGACGGTGAAAGGCGGGAGTAGGGTACAAACTGGGCGGTAACAGGGGAAGCTATGCGGGTGGACAGAATTGCTCGCCATTCGTCCGATGGTGGATGAACTCAAAACCTGCTTCAACTGGAGGCTCTCAAGATGGAAGAGAGGTCTTCGCCGGTGTTTGAGGTCGATTGGTGGCTGGTCGGAGGAGAACGGTGCTGCAAGGCAGAACTAGGGCGGAAGGTATGCAGAAACAGGGGATTCGAATGGACGTTCGATTCCGGCAATCCCAGAGGCCGATGGACGGGTGCCGGTGGCTGGAGGTTCTTCAGGCAAAGGATGCGTGGTGGCTGAAGATTCGCAGAGATCCGCTGGCTGGATCGTCGGCAGCGACACTCGAAATTTTGGTAAAATCTGAAGATGGCTGAAGCGTGTAGGTGATTGAAGTGGATAGGGAACTTTGGAGGAAGTAGAGATTATGGAAGAGGGAAGAAGGGAAAACTAGGTGACACAAGCACCTCAGAGTGGAAGAGGATAGGAGACATCCAATTCCATTGGAAAAACTATTTCATTCATCAAATTCGATTACAAAGATGCATACGTGAAGAGATACATATAGATGAAGCTTGAAGAGACGTTACTGCAGGGGAACGTTGCGATTTCCATTTTTGAGCAGCAAGGAGACGTTGAGAGGAACGTTGCAGCTTCCAAGTTTGATCAGCAAAGAGGGTACGTTGGAGATTCCTTAAGAGGTGTATGTAGGCGTTGAAGCTTGAGGCTGGATTTTGGGCTGAGCGACGGTGGACTTTGTGAAGGAAGGTGCTCTTGTTGAGATGGCGTGGATGTGGTTGGTGTATGCAGACCACAATTTATTGAATCCAGCAGCTTCTTCAATGGGCTTGGGCTTGGGATTAGACATCTTGAGCGTGAATGTCTTGATCATTACTTGTTGAAAGTAATTCTTCTATTATTGGGCTAGCTTTTGATTAAGCATGCTAGCTTATTTGTGAGCCTCTGAGCCTTTGTCCATGGTACTCGTAAACTCCATTTGTACCTTCTTGGCCTGTGATCTCTGCCCCCATCATTTCTCCCCGGGTGAAAAAAATTCTTCCCCGAAGAATTGTTCTTGTGGCGATGGAGAAATTTTGGAGAGGCAAGAGCTAATTGTACCTCCAGGATTTGAATCTTCAAATTGTTGTCAGCATCACAGCATATTGTCTTGTTGCTTTTTGTCCATGGTCCAAACTGCATATCAAGGGTACCTGCATTGAATTCAATTTCTCGACTGTACTCATTAGTAAAATTGTCATAGAAAATCACAAGACTTTGAAAAGAACAAGGAATGATGAAATCAATATATTCAACTTCAATAAGTGCAAAGTTCAAAGCATGTTTGAGTTCATTATGTTTTGTTGATACTAATGGAGGCTTAAGGGTGTGGGTAGAAGGACCTAAAAGACAAGATTCAAGGATCATAGGGTCCTAGAAAAGATTTTCTAAGTCTAGGGGTTGACCTAAAGGTTGAGGATTAGGATCCAGGTCAAGCTCAAAAGGATCTAACTTAGGTTCCATGTGAGGTTCAAGAAGACCTATGGGTTTGGGTTCAACTGGATTTTTAGGCAAGTCATCTTTAGGTTTGCTAGAGGTAGTGCTAAGGTCAAGTTGAGAACCTATGGGTATGGGCCCTAAAATTGAAGGTAATGGCTCTATTTGACACTTAGGTTGAGACAAGCCTACAGTGGGCAACTCAGGGGTAGTTTGACTCTCAGTCAAGTCAACTATGGGTTCTTTAGCTACATTGCTAGACTCAAGTTGAGGACCTGTGGGTATGGGCCCTAAAATTGAAGGTTGAGGTATGGGTTCTACCTCATGGTTTGCCTCTTGAGTTTCACATGTCTCTTCTTGACTGGTTTTAGTTCCTAAGGTAGACTCTGAGGTTTGAACAAGTTTTTGTTGGAGTAGTTGGCTTCGTGTTCTAGTTTGGTCGGGTCCTTTTCTATATGTTGCCTTAATATTTTGTTCTACCTTATTAGCTAGTTGAAATGCATCTTCTATTGTATGTATGGGGTAGCCGATGAGAGCTCTTTTAATATAAAAGCTAAGACCATTTATAAACCGATTAAGCATAACCCTAGGATGTTCTCTAGCTCTACTCCAATCATTTAGGGTCTTAAACTTTGTAATGTATTCAACTACAGTCATGTTCTCTTGTGTCAGAATTTTTTTTTTGAGAGATGAAGGATCATAAATTTCTTTTATCATTTCATCCCATCTCTTGATAGGTGGTCTATTGCCTCTTAGGGGGTTGAGTCTACTGGCCATGGGATGTTTTGAAAACACATTATAATCCTTTGAAAATAGATCTCCCTAAGATGTCAAAAATGATTTGGGCTAGTATGAGAGGATAAATCTATGAATAAACAAACTAGCATGCATATGTAATGAACAACTAAGCATGAAAGCACGTAATAAGTTTTTTTTTATTTTGTTTTGTTTTTATCAAATAGCAAAAATATGCAATCTAAAATAATATGAACAATGAAACATGTAATAATTCTTTTTTTTTTATCAATTGTAAGTAAATAGCAAATACTTAACTATCATGCAAACTAAATATAAAGAAACATGAAGGAAATTTATTTTTTTTGAAATGCAAGTAATTTGCAAAAGATGCAAAAGCAATAAAACATGAAAACAAGAACTAACAATTTTTTTTTTATGCAAAGAACAAAGCAAGGATCGTGTGGGCAGACAAGAGTTGCTCACAACCTTCGCTCTGATACCAAACTGATGCAGGATGGAGACATGAAATATGATACTAACTAAAGTATGATTATTATTATTTTTTTTTAAATTTTCAAAATAAAGTGCAAAATTCAAAAAACAGCTAGAAACATAGTGTTGCAAATATATCATTTAAGACAAGTAAATATGCCTTGCAGGAAAGTCTATAAATCCAAAATTTGTTCCAATTAACCCAAGAGCTAGTTCCAAACTAGTTCTTTTGAATCCAATAAAAATCAGATGCTGATGGAATATTAGGCATGTAAAATAATTGCAACAAGATAGCCAGTCGGATTAGAAAATAAGAGTTGTGCAGGAATGTATCATTCATCAAGATTTGCCATGCCGCCTAGGTTAATCTGTTGAAGCTTCGTTCGAAACTTCTAGTCCAATTGATAAATGAAGATGTGCGCTTCCGTGGCATGCCAAAATTCAAGACTTTTGTTGCGTCGATTGCTTACGATACCTGCAAGGAGAAGCCTAGTCAGATTAGAATTAACTTAACTCGAAACAGTAGACACGGGAAATTCTTGGAAAACAGGGGAAATGGAGTAAGGGGCGGAGGTCGTCGGCGTTCGTCCGGTGGTGCACGGACGTCGAAACTGCTACTAATGGAAGTTGATATGACTGTCAAGAGGACGTGGCCAGAGTTTCGGGGCGGGCGGTGGCCGGCCGGAGGAGGACGACGGTGAAAGGCGGGAGTAGGGCAGAAACTGGGCGGTAACAGGGGAAGCTATGCGGGTGGACAGAATTGCTCGCCATTCGTCCGATGGTGGATGAACTCAAAACCTGCTTCAACTGGAGGCTCTCAAGATGGAAGAGAGGTCGTCGCCGGTGTTTGAGGTCGATTGGTGGCTGGTCGGAGGAGAACGGTGCTGCAAGGCGGAACTAGGGTGGAATGCAGGCGGAAACAGGGGATTCGAATGGATGTTCGATTCCGGCAATCCCAGAGGCCGATGGACGGGTGCTGGCGGCTGGAGGTTCTTCAGGCGAAGGATGCATGGTGGCTGAAGATTCGCGGAGATCCGCTGGCTGGATCGTCGGCGGCGACACTCAAAATTTTGGTAAAATCTGAAGATGGCTGAAGCGTGCAGGTGATTGAAGCGGACAGGGAACTTTGGAGGAAGTAGAGTGTTGGGGTATGCCCTTAAGGCTAATGTTTGAGGCCTTGGGATTCTTTCAGTATCATGTATAAACTCTTATGTTTATAAAGGCAATGGTTGTTATTCAGTTTGTTACATTGTCTGCTGCAATAAGTGTGCTTCTGAATAATGTCTCAATGCTGTTCAGCTTGGCTGACATGCTGTCATGTCCTTAGTCGAGATATCATGGTGAACTTGAGACAGCCTTGATATGATTGAGACTAATATATGTTCTAATCTTATAGGATGCTTCGAGTATGGAATAAGATGTAGACTCATGGGTACATTGGATGTACTGGACAGACCCTACTAGGATATTCAATTGCTTGTCACAATGTGAATAATCCTTGTATGCAACAAGTGGCATATGTCCTCTGACTTGAGATCACTTGTGTTTCTAAATGATGATTGTCATTGTTTTGAGGTAGTTCGATATCATTTGAAACATAATGGTTATAGACTATCTTGGATAATGATCATGAGTCAGGTTAGGACACTAGTGATAGATATAGGATTGCCGTCTCCTTGTTTGGAGTGTGATGTTCTAAAGGGGCCCCCCTGGATGAGGTGATTGAGAAAGTGTATGGCCATACCCAGGTGACTATGTTCATCTGATCTAATCATGCTCATCATATTGGAGCTACAGGCTTGACACGCTTGTCCAATAAGAACATCCAGTGGCAAAGGAAACATGTATGCCTAGTGAAGTGGATTCACACTTGTGCTGTGGTTTGGGTGTAGTCTTGGAAGACTCTTTCCTTTATATCGGGAGACAGTGATGTGTTGCTAGATACCCCTCACTGATCATGATAACGTGAGTTATCGTTACCGACATTTGAAGGAAACCCTTAGGGTCGCACAATTTGATGATATGGCTTACTTAAGTCACATCGTGTGGACTGAATTGTTTTGGTTCAGTTTAAAGGGATTTAAACTCTGATTGTAAGTGAGATCTGGTCTGATCATGTTTGATTGATTAGGGCTTGAGATCGGTAAGCTTCGATCGAGAGAGTTGATGCTAGATCGGTGAGATCAGGAGCATCAGGAGATGAACGGTTAGATCTGGAGCCTTAGGGTTTAATAGTGATCTAGACCAAATGCTTGGGTTGATTGATCTTTGAACCAAATTGAAATGCATTCAATTTGCTTGAACCGGTTCACATGAGTGAACGCATGGTTCAATGCATGAAGGCATTTTCTTTGGTCGGTTATGAGATCATGGGTGCATGACTTCTATTTTTGGAAAGTCATGAAGGCCACTTCCCTCAACGCCTCAACGCCAAAAACGAAAAAGCGTTCGCTTCTTCTTTTGGAGGCTCACACTCTCGTGGGTTGAAGGTGTTGATGACAAGGAGGTCTCGGCTAAGTAACCAAGTCATCTCATCCCTTCCATTCAACAAGCACCCTTGGAGAACCTTGCTAGCACAAGGAACACAAGGAGTAGTCATCATCCTCTTGTGTGCGTCACCTTTGGAGGAGAGCCCTTTCGCCATCTTCTTCCAAGACGCCATTCGAATCAATGGCTATGGTATGTTTTCATTTGATCCATACAAGATAGTTAAGTTGATCATATATCATACATGCGATTGTTGAAACCCTAGTTTCCGCTATGCCAAAAATCTTGATGCGCATAATAGGGTTTATTTCGCCCCCCTCATGAAAGGGGTCCTTACATAGAGATTATGGAAGAGGGAAGATGGGAAAACTAGGTGACACAAGCACCTCGGAGTGGAAGAGGATAGGAGACATCCAATTCCATTGGAAAAACTATTTCATTCATCAAATTCAATTACAAAGATGCATACGTGAAGAGATACATATAGATGAAGCTTGAAGAGACGTTGCTGCAGGGGAACGTTGCGATTTCCATTTTTGAGCAGCAAGGAGACGTTGAGAGGAATGTTGCAGCTTCCAAGTTTGATCAGCAAAGAGGATACGTTGGAGATTCCTTAAGAGGTGTATGTGAAAGTTCCCTAAAGGGGGCGAAACCCTAATAGGCGCATATCAGAGGTTTTGCATTGAGCGGAAGCTAGGGTTTCTAAAATCGCATGCATGAATATATGATCAACTTAATAACATGTATAGATCGAGAAGGGATCATACCATAGCCATTGCTTGGATGGCGACTTGGAAGCAGAGAACGAAGTAGCTCTCCTCCAAAGCGTGCGCACACAAGATGATTGATCGCCTACTCCTTGTCGTTCCTTGTGCTAGCAAGGATCTCCAAGTCTCCTGATCGCTTGAAGGGAAGAAGAGATGATCTCTTGGCTATGCCGAATCCTCCTTGAGCGTCAAGACTCACCACATGAGAGGAGAGAGGCGACAAGAGGTGAAGAGGTGAGAATAGGGCGTGACCACTTCGAACGTGGAGGCGTTCCCCATTTTGGAAAACCAATTTCCAAAAATAGCAAGCCACTTCTTCAACGCAAGATGCGTTTACCCCAATCGCAACTTCCTCCCTTGACTTGAACCATGCGCTCACACTAAGTGAACCGGTTCAATTACATTTGGTTCAAAGACCAAATTAAACCAAGCATTGGTCTAGATCAAATTAAACCATAAGGCTCAAGATCTAACCATTCATCTCTTGATGCTCTTGATCTCACCGATCTAGCATCATTTCTCTCGATCGAAGCTTACCGATCTCAAGCCCTAATCAATCAAACATGATCAGACCAGATCTCACTTACAATCAGAGTTTAAATCCCATTAAACTGAACCAAAACAATTCAGTCCACATGATCTGACTCAAGTAAGCCATATCATCAAATTGTGCGACCCTAAGGGTTTCCTTTAAACGTCGGTAATGATAACTTACGTTATCACGATCAGTGAGGGGTATCTAGCAACACATCACTGTCTCCCGATATAAAGGAAAGAGTCTTCCAAAACTACACCCAAACCACAGCACAAGTGTGAACCCAAGTCACTTGACATATGTGTTTCCTTTGCCACTGGATGTTCTTATTGGACAAGCGTGTCAAGCCTGTAATTCCAATATGATGAGAATGATTAGATCAGATGAACATAGTCATCTGGGTATGGCCATACACTTTCTCAACCATCTCATCCAGGGGGCCCCTATAGAACATCACACTCTAATCAAGAAGACGGCAATCCTATATCTATCACTAGTGCCCTAACATGACTCATGCTCATTATTCAAGATAGTCTATAACCATTATGTTTCAAATGATATTGAACTACCTCAAAACAATGCCAATCATCATTTAGAAACACAAGTGATCTCAAGTCAGAGGAAATATGCCACTTGTTTGCATATAAGGATTATTCACATTGTGACAAGCAATTGAATATCCTAAGTAGGGTCTGTCCAGTACATCCAATGTACCCATGAGTCTACATCTTATTCCATGCTCGAAGCATCCTATAAGATTAGAACACATATTAGTCTCAATCATATCAAGGCTGTCTCATGTTCACCAAGATATCTCGACTAAGGACAATACTGCATGTCAGCCAAGCTGAACAGCATTGAGACATTATCCAGAAGTATACATATTGCAGCAGATAATGTAACAACCTGAATAACAACCATTGCCTTTATAAACATAGAGTTTATACATGATACTAATATAATCCCAAGGCCTCAAACATTAGCCTTAAGGGCATACCCCAACAATCTCCCACTTGCACTTAATCTAATGGTTGAGAAATCTCAAACCCATATTATTAAAGTGCTTCTCATGCTTCTGCTGCGCCAGAGGCTTTGTAAGCGGGTCAGCTAGATTGTCATCTGTATGAACCTTGCAGATTTCAATCTCGCCACGATCAATGATCTCCCGGATCAAGTGAAACCTTCTCTGTATGTGCTTGGACTTCTGGTGCGACCGTGGTTCCTTTGCTTGTGCTATTGCTCCAGTGTTATCACAGAAGATAACCAAAGGATCTGCACTCGAAGGAACAACACCAAGTTCCTGAACGAACTTACGAATCCACACTGCCTCCTTGGATGCTTCTGAGGCTGCAACATACTCGGCTTCTGTTGTGTAATCAGTAACAATTGATTGTTTGAAACTTTTCCACACCACTGCTCCTCCATTCAAGCTAAAAACATAGCCTGATTGCGATCGGAAATCATCCTAGTCAGATTGGAACGAAGCGTCAGTATATCCTTCAATACTGAGTTCTTCCTGACCTCCATATATCAAGAACATATCTTTGGTCCTCCGAAGATATTTCAAAATGTTCTTGACTACAATCCAGTGTGCCTTACCTGGATTACTTTGGAATTGACTGGTCACGCTTAACCCGTAAGCGACGTCTGGGCGAGTACACAACATCGCATACATAATGGACCCAATAGCCGAAGCATAAGGCGTATTGTCCATTTCATCTTTCTCAGTCTGTGTTTGTGGACACTGACTCTTTGAAAGATTCAGACCATGTCTGACTGGAAGATATCCTCTTTTAGAATTTTCTAAATTGAATCTCTCCAGGACTTTATCGATGTAAGTACTCTGGCACAGCCCGAGAAGCCTCTTAGATCTATCTCTGTAGATCTTCACACCTAATACATAGGCTGCTTCTCCTAAATCTTTCATCTGGAAACATTTTCTTAACCATGCCTTAACCGCATGTAGTTCAGGAATATCGATTCCAATGATTAAGATATCATCGACGTAGAGGACTAGGAAAATAATCACGCTCCCACTAAACCTCTTATGTACACATGGGTCATCTTCATTCTTGATGAAACCAAATTCACAGATTGATTCATCAAAACGAATATTCCAGCTTCTTGATGCTTGTTTAAGTCCATAAATGGACTTCTTTAATTTGCATATTTTATGACGATCTGATGGATTAGTGAAACCTTCAGGTTGTGTCATATACACATCCTCTTCTAGTTTTCCATTAAGGAAAGCGGTCTTCACATCCATTTGCCAGATCTCATAATCATAATATGCTGCTATCGCAAGAATAATCCGAATAGACTTGAACATGGCTACAGGAGAGAAAGTTTCATCATAATCTATCCCGTAGATTTGTTTGAAACCTTTCGCAACTAGCCTGCCTTTATAGGTAACCACGTTACCATCCATGTCTATCTTCTTCTTGAAGATCCACTTACAGCCTATAGGGATTACTCCCGGAGGCGGATCAACCAAATCCCAAACTTGGTTATCTGACATGGAGTCCATCTCGGCTCGCATAGCTTCAAGCCATCTTGCTGATTCCGGTCCACTGACCGCATCCGCATAAGTGAGGGGTTCATCATCAATGATGTAGACTCCGTCATAGCGATCAGGCTGTCGACGGATCCTTCCCGATCTTCGCGGTTCCCGTGATATCTGAGCCTCAGGTTGCTCAGTAACCTGATCTACTGGCTCAGGCTCATCCAACTGTGCTTGACTACTTTGTCCTTCTTCTGGATTCTCATCCAGCTTTATTTCTCTCCCAATGGCCTCTTGCAGAAGAAATTCCTTCTCAAGAAAAATAGCCGTCCGAGCAACAAATACTTTGTTCTCTTTGGGATCGTAGAAATAATAACCCTTAGTTTCCTTAGGGTAACCGACAAAGATACATTTCTCAGATCTGCTCTCTAGTTTCCCAGAGGCGAGCTTTTTGACATAAGCCTCGCAACCCCAGATCTTAATAAATGTCAAGCTCGGCTGTTTCCCATACCATAACTCATATGGAGTCTTTGAAACGGCCTTGGATGGCACTCGGTTTAGTACCTTTGCAGCTATTTCCAGTGCAAATCCCCAAAAGGAGTAAGGTAGAGTAGCCTGACTCATCATAGAACGAACCATATCCAGTAAGGTTCTATTTCTCCTCTCGGACACACCATTCCATTGCGGTGTTCCTGGCGGAGTGAGCTGTGAGATAATCCCACACTCCTTCAGATAGTCAGTAAACTCTTGACTCAAGTATTCTCCACCTCGATCTGAACGAAGTGCCTTGATATTTCGGCCCAGCTGATTCTGTACTTCATTTTTGAACTCTTTGAACTTGTCAAAAGATTCACTCTTATGTCTCATTAGATAGACATAACCATATCTACTGAAATCATCAGTAAAGGTAATGAAGTATGAATAGCCACCTCTGGCATGTTTACTAAATGGCCCACACACATCACTGTGAATGAGATCAAGTAAACCTGAAGCCCTTTGACGTTTGTTGGAAAAAGGAGACTTCGTCATTTTACCCATTAAACAAGCTTTGCATGTATCAAGCTCCTCATAGGAGAATGATCCCAGCAGTCCATGTTCATGCAACCGCTTAATGCGCTTCTTGTTAATGTGGCCTAAACGACTATGCCATAGCAAGGTGCTATCATCAGCATACTTGGCTTTCTTATTATCAATTTGTTGTACAGAACATTCCATGTCCAACATGAATAACCCATTGTTAATCGACCCAGTAGCATAAATAATATTATCAAAAGAAATATAACACTTTGAAATCTTGCATTCAAAGGAAAACCCTTTCCTGACAAGAGCAGGAATAGATATAATATTCTTAGTTATGCTTGGTACAAAATAACAATTGTCCAGTTCTAATACAAGACCAGATGGTAAAGAGATGTGATAAACTCCTACAGCAACAGCAGCAACCCGTGCCCCGTTTCCTACTCGTAGGTCCACCTCATGCTGTCCCACCTGTCTTCTTCTCTTGAGTTCCTGTACATTTGAACAAATGTGAACTCCACATGCAGTGTCTAACACCCATGAAATAGAAGAAGATAACATGACTTCAGTCACAAAAATACCTGAGCCAGAAGCGAAAGGGTTGCTTCCCTTCTTATCTCCTTGGAGCGCTTTACAGTCCTTTTTCCAGTGACCTAGCTGGCCACAATGGAAACATCTGTATTCCTTTGACCGCTTTACCTTTTGCTTTAGAGCCTTGTTGTAGCTCTTGATAGGGGCTTTGCCCTTCTTCCCCTTCTTCTTGTTCCTAGAAGGAACCATTAGGACAGAGGATGAAGGCGTTCCCTTCTCACGAGACTGAGTCTGCTCTGTAGTCAAGAGCATGTTCAGTAACTCTGCCGGCGTACAGTCGATCTTATTCATATTAAAATTAATAATGAATGGATTGAAAGTGAAAGTCCCACCCCAAGGGGGGGGGGGAAACCCTAATAGACGTGCGCATATATATAAAACTTTCGAAGCGGAATTTAGGGTTTCTTAGATCGGTTAGCATGAACACATGATCAACTTGTTCAAGGATTGCAAAGAATCAACAAGAGATCATACCATAGCCATCGTTTAGATGGTGCCTTGGAAGCTAGAGGGCGATATGGCTCTCCTCCAAAGGTGCCGCACACAAGGTAAAGATGGCTTTCTCCTTGTCGTCCTTTGTGCTAGCAAAGAGCTTCAAGAGTCCTAATCGCTTGAAGGGAAGATGAGAGATGACTCTCGGCGTAGATGAACTCCCTCTTCTTTTCATCAAGTGTCACCACCGAAAAGAGAAGAGAAGACCAAAAAGGATGCCCGCGGCGAGAGAGTGAAGAATCCCCTTTCACGTTCGAAAACGTATAACGTTTTCAACAAAGGAAAACGGCTTTCCAATTTTAGAAAGCACTAACTCCACTTCAACTCCCACGTTACCATCCCTCAATCAAACCATTCGAACCATACGTTCAACATAGTGAACCGGTTCCATTTGGTTTGGTTCAAGTGAATTTGGTTCAAGGGCCAAGCCTTGGTCTAAATCTCATTGAACCTCAAGGTTCAAGATCTAACCATTCATCTCTCGATGCTCTTGATCTCACCGATCTAGCATCACTACTCTCGATCGAAGCTTACCGATCTCAAGCCCTAATCAATCAAACATGATCAGACCAGATCTCACTTACAACCAGAGTTTAAATCCCTTTAAACTGAACCAAAACAATTCAGTCCACACGATCTGACATAAGTAAGCCATATCATCAAATTGTGCGACCCTAAGGGTTTCCTTTAAATGTCGGTAACGATAACTTACGTTATCACGATCAGTGAGGGGTATCTAGCAACACATCACTGTCTCCCGATATAAAGGGAAGAGTCTTCCAAGACTACACCCAAACCATAGCACAAGTGTGAATCCACTTCACTAGGCATACATGTTTCCTTTGCCACTGGATGTTCTTATTGGACAAGCGTGTCAAGCCTGTAGCTCCAATATGATGAGAATGATTAGATCAGATGAACATAGTCATCTGGGTATGGCCATACACTTTCTCAATCATCTCATCCAGGGGGGCCCTTTAGAACATCACACTCCAAACAAGGAGACGGCAATCCTATGTCTATCACTAATGCCCTAACATGATTCATGTTCATTATCCAAGATAGTTTATAACCATTATGTTTCAAATGATATTGAACTACCTCAAAACAATGCCAATCATCATTTAGAAACACAAGTGATCTCAAGTCAGAGGAAATATGCCACTTGTTTGCATACAAGGATTATTCACATTGTGACAAGCAATTGAATATCCTAGTAGGGTCTGTCTAGTACATCCAATGTACCCATGAGTCTACTTCTTATTCCATGCTCGAAGCATCCTATAAGATTAGAACACATATTAGTCTCAATCATATCAAGGCTGTCTCATGTTCACCAAGATATCTCGACTAAGGACTATACTGCATGTCAGCCTAGCTGAACATCACTAAGACATTATTCAGAAGTATTCATATTGCAGCAGATAATGTAACAACCTGAATAACAACCATTGCCTTTATAAACATTGAGTTTATACATGATACTGATACAATCCCAAGGCCTCAAACATTAGCCTTAAGGGCATACCCCAACAATCTCCCACTTGCACTTAATCTAATGGTTGAGAAATCTCAAACCCATATTATTACAGTGCTTCTCATCCTTCTGCTGCGCCAGAGGCTTAGTAAGCGGGTCAGCCAGATTGTCATCTGTATGAACCTTGCAGACTTTGATCTCGCCACGATCAATGATCTCCCGGATCAAGTGAAACCGTCTCTGTATGTGCTTGGACTTCTGGTGCGACCGTGGTTCCTTTGCTTGTGCTATTGCTCCAGTGTTATCACAGAAGATAACCAATGGATCTGCACTCGAAGGAACAACACCAAGTTCCTGAACGAACTTACGAATCCACACTACCTCCTTAGATGCTTCCGAGGCTGCAACATACTCGGCTTCTGTTGTGGAATTGTTGGGGTATGCCCTTAAGGCTAATGTTTGAGGCCTTGGGAATGTATCAGTATCATGTATAAACTCTTATGTTTATAAAGGCATGGTTGTTATTCAGTTTGTTACATTGTCTGCTGCAATAAGTGTACTTCTGAATAATGTCTCAAAGCTGTTCAGCTAGGCTGACATGCAGTTATGTCCTTAGTCAAGATATCTTGGTGAACATGAGACAGCCTTGATATGATTGAGACTAATATGTGTTCTAATCTTATAGGATGCTTCGAGCATGGAATAAGATGTAGACTCATGGGTACATTTGATGTACTGGACAGACCCTACTAGGATATTCAATTGCTTGTCACAATATGAATAATCCTTGAATGCGACAAGTGGCACATTTCCTCTGACTTGAGATCACTTGTGTTTTCTAAATGATGATTGTCATTGTTTTGAGGTAGTTCAATATCATTTGAAACATAATGATTATAGACTATCTTGGATGGTGAGCTTGAATCAGGTTAGGGCACTAGTGATAGATATAGGATTGCCGTCTCCTTAAGTGGAGTGTGATGTTCTAAAGGGGCCCCCCTGGATGAGATGATTGAGAAAGTGTATGGCCATACCCAGATGACTATGTTCATCTGATCTAATCATGCTCATCATATTGGAGCTACAAGCTTGACACGCTTGTCCAATAAGAACATCCAGTGGCAAAGGAAGCATGTATGCCTTGTGAATTGGATTCACACTTGTGCTGTGGTTTGGGTGTAGTCTTGGAAGACTCTTTCCTTTATATCGGGAGACAGTGATGTGTTGCTAGATACCCCTCACTGATCGTGATAACATGAGTTATCGTTACCGACGTTTAAAGGAAACCCTTAGGGTCGCACAAATTGATGATATGGCTTACTTAAGTCAGATCGTGTGGACTGAATTATTTGGGTTCATTTTAAAGGGATTTAATCTCTGATTGTAAGTGAGATCTGGTCTGATCATGTTTGATTGATTAGGGCTTGAGATCGGTAAGCTTCGATTGAGAGATTGGATGCTAGATCGGTGAGATCAGGAGCATCAAGAGATGAACGGTTAGATCTGGAGCCTTAGGGTTTAATTAAGATCTAGACTGGATCGCTTGGCTTGATTGGTTCTTAAACCGAACCAAAATTGAACCGGCTCATTATATGAGCGCATGGTTCAAAAGGAGATGGGTGAACGTGTGAGCGAAGTGTGGTTTCTATTTTTAGAAACCATGATCTCCACTTGGAGATCTCTCATGTTCGAATAGGGATAATCCTATTCTCGCTCGTCTCCCGATCGTGACTTCTCTCTCTCGACACTTTTGTGTGTGGTGGCGCTTGAAGCTACTGAGGAGGAGGATTCGGCCAAGAGTGATCAACATCTCCATCCCTTTCATTCGACAAAGACCCTTTGAAAGGCTTTGCTAGCACAAAGGATTCAAAGGAGTGAGCGCATCGATCTTCTTGTGTGCGTCAACTTTGGAGAAGGTTCATTTGCGCCTTTGCTTCCAAGGCACCATCAAACCGATGGCTATGGTATGAGTTCTTCTTCATCCATTCAATCATTTAAAAGTTAATTATATGACATATAAAGATCTCTTGAAACCCTAGCTTCCCATGCGAAAATATTGTTATGCGCCATCTTTAGGGTTTCGCCCCCCCTTGAGGTTAGGGGACTTTCAGGAATCAGCAACAATTGATTGTTTGAAACTTTTCCACACCACTGCACCTCCATTCAAGCTAAAAACATAGCCTGATTGCGATCGGAAATCATCCTGGTCAGATTGGAACGAAGCGTCAGTATATCCTTCAATACTGAGTTCTTCCTGACCACCATATACCAAGAACATATCTTTGGTCCTCCGAAGATATTTCAAAATGTTCTTGACTGCAATCCAGTGCGCCTTACCTGGATTACTTTGGAATCGACTGGTCACGCTTAACCCGTAAGCGACGTCTGGGCGAGTACACAACATCGCATACATAATGGACCCAATAGCCGAAGCATAAGGCGTATTGTCCATTTCATCTTTCTCAATCTGTGTTTGTGGACACTGACTCTTTGAAAGATTCAGACCATGTCTGACTGGAAGATATCCTCTTTTAGAATTCTCTAAATGGTATATCTCCAGGACTTTATCGATGTAAGTACTCTGGCACAGCCCGAGAAGCCTCTTAGATCTATCTCTGTAGATCTTCACACCTAATACATAGGCTGCTTCTCCTAGATCTTTCATCTGGAAACATTTTCTTAACCATGCCTTAACCGCATGCAGTTCAGGAATATCGTTTCCAATGATTAAGATATCATCGACGTAGAGGACTAGGAAAGTGATTACGCTCCCACTAAACCTCTTATATACACACGGGTCATCTTCATTCTTGATGAAACCAAACTCATAGATTGATTCATCAAAACGAATATTCCAGCTTCTTGATGCTTGCTTAAGTCCATAAATGGACTTCTTTAACTTGCATATTTTATGACGATCTGATGGATTGGTGAAACCTTCAGGTTGTGTCATATACACATCCTCATCCAGTTTTCCATTAAGGAAAGCAGTATTCACATCCATCTGCCAGATCTCATAATCATAATATGCTGCTATCGCGAGAATAATCCAAATAGACTTAAACATAGCTACAGGAGAGAAAGTTTCATCATAATCTATCCCGTAGATTTGTTTGAAACCTTTCGCAACTAGCCTGCCTTTATAGGTAACCACGTTACCATCCATGTCAATCTTCTTCTTGAAGATCCATTTACAACCTATAGGGATTACTCCCGGAGGCGGATCAACCAAATCCCAGACTTGGTTATCTGACATGGAGTCCATCTCGGCTCGCATAGCTTCAAGCCATCTCGCTGATTCCGGTCCACTGACCGCATCCGCATAAGTGAGGGGTTCATCATCAATGATGTTGATTCCGTCATAGCGCTCAGGCTGTCGACGGATCCTTCCCGATCTTCGCGGTTCCCGTGATATCTGAGCATCAGGTTATTCAGTAACCTGATCTACTGGCTCAGGCTCATCCAACTGTGCTTGACTACTTTGTCCTTCTTCTGGATTCTCATCCAGCTTTATTTCTCTCCCACTGGCCTCTTGCAGAAGAAATTCCTTCTCAAGAAAAATTACCGTCCGAGCAACAAAAACTTTGTTCTCTTTGGGATCGTAGAAATAATAACCCTTAGTTTCCTTAGGGTAACCGACAAAGATACATTTCTCAGATCTGCTTTCTAGTTTCCCAGAGGCGAGCTTTTTGACATAAGCCTCGCAACCCCAGATCTTGATAAACGTCAAGCTTGGCTGTTTCCCATACCATAACTCATATGGCGTCTTTGAAACTGCCTTGGATGGCACTCGGTTTAGTACCTTTGCAGCTGTTTCCAGTGCAAATCCCCAAAAGGAGTAAGGCAGAGTAGCCTGACTCATCATAGAACGAACCATATCCAGTAAGGTTCTGTTCCTCCTCTCGGACACACCATTCCATTGCGGTGTTCCTGGCGGAGTGAGCTGTGAGATAATCCCACACTCCTTCAGATAGTCAGTAAACTCTCGACTCAAGTATTCACCACCTCGATCTGAACGAAGTGCCTTGATATTTCGGCCTAGCTGATTCTGTACTTCATTCTTGAACTCTTTGAACTTGTCAAAAGATTCACTTTCATGTCTCATTAGATAGACATACCCATATCTACTGAAATCATCAGTAAAGGTAATGAAGTATAGATAGCCACCTCTGGCATGTTTACTAAAAGGCCCACACACATCACTGTGTATAAGGTCAAGTAAACCTGAAGCCCTTTGACCTTTCTTAGGAAAAGGAGACTTCGTCATTTTACCCATTAAACAAGCTTTGCATGTATCAATCTCCTCATTGGAGAATGATCCCAGCAGTCCATGATCATGCAACCGCTTAATGCGTTTCTTGTTAATATGGCCTAAACGACTATGCCATAGCAAGGTGCTGTCATCAGCATACTTGGCTTTCTTATTATCAATGTTTTGTATAGAACATTCCATGTCCAACATGAATAACCCATTGTTAATTGATCCAGAAGCATAAACAATATTATCATAAGAAATTACACACTTTGAAATATTGCATTCAAAGGAAAATCCTTTCCTGACAAGAGCAGGAATAGAGATAATATTTTTCGTAATACTTGGAACAAAATAACAATTGTCAAGTTCTAGTACAAGTCCAGATGGTAATGAGATGTAATAAGCCCCTACAGCAACAGCAGCAACCCGTGCCCCGTTTCCAACTCGTAGGTCCACCTCATGCTGTCCCACCTGTCTTCTTCTCTTGAGTTCCTGTACATTTGAACAAATGTGAACTCCACATGCAGTGTCCAACACCCATGATATGGAAGAAGAAACCATGACCTCAGTCACAAAAATACCTGAGCCAGAAGCGAAACTTCCCTTCTTGTCTCCTTGGAGCGCTTTACAGTCCTTTTTCCAGTGACCCAGCTGGCCACAGTGGAAACATCTGTATTCCTTCGACCGCTTAACCTTTTGTTTCAGAGCCTTGCTGTAGATCTTAACAGGGGCTTTGCCTTTCTTCCCTTTCTTCTTGTTCCTAGAAGGAACTAGCAAGACAGAGGATGAAGGCTTTCCCTTTAGAGTCAACTCTGTAGTCAAGAGCATATTCAGTAACTCTGCCGGCGTACAGTCGATCTTGTTCATATTAAAGTTAATGATGAACGGATCGAAAGAGGTCGGGAGAGACTGCAATATGATGTCTACAGCAAGCTCCTGATTGATGGTATGTCCGAGTTTCTCTAGAGCCTCTTTGTACCCAATCATCTTAAGTACGTCAGCTCCCACTGGACTCCCTTCAGTCAGTTTGCTCTGAAAGAAAAGTTTAGTCAAATTGTAGCGTTCAGTCCTCGCCTATGCAGCATACAGCATCTTGAGGTTTGCTATAATTTCTATAGCAGAGAGATCCTCATGCTGAACCTGCAGCTCTGGCGTCATAGACGCAAGCATCAGGCAAGCGACATCAATGCTATCATTGACATGCTTCTCATAGGCATCCCGAACCGCCCTTGCGGCGTTCGCAGCGGGTTGAGGCGGTATAGCCGTCTTGAGGACATACAGTTTCCTCTCAGCCTTAAGAACAATCTTAAGGTGTCCGTACCAGTCTGAGAAGTTTGGCCGAGCAAACTTCTCCCTTTCCAGTAGGGATCGCACATTGAAATTTGTGGTGTTCGTTGCTGCAGTAATCTACAACAATGCAAGAACAGCAAGGTCAGTATCAATGTGAGAATCAATTCAGGACTTAAGAATGATTCTTTTCTCACTATTTTATCTGGCTGAAAAATACAGCAAAACAGCCCGAAAGAGTAAAACTCTTTTAGTGAGATGGGATCCAGATTTCATACTTGGTCTCCGCGTCCCGCTCAGGCGAGATAAGATGCACAGAGAGTACAAGCACTAATCTCTGGTAGGCAATCCCTGCCAATCGCCAACCCGTGCGATTCCCCTTCATCTGGGCAATCCAGCAGACTGTGCCAACTGAGTTGGTACAACACAGTCTCTGATCCCACAGATGGCTGCCTCCATATAGCTACCATATGCTCCACATATGTAGCCTACATGGTCAAGCTGACCCGACCTACTCCCTGGACCACCACGTGCTATGCTGAGTAACGAGAAGCGATAAATCCCTTCCTGTAACACGCAGGTGTAATCACACACCGTATAAAGATAGATGGGCGTGCCCACTGAGTGGGTACAACACGGCCCCAATGATAGTCAGAACAGTGAGGTTTCGCGCCAGAAGGCTTACGAGCTTGATATTTTAGCGTTGGATTTTACCGGTCTTTTATCTTCTTAACTATCATGCAAACCCTATGGTGATAGCAGAAGATTAAATCATGCAATTCTAATTATATAAACAATAAATAGAAAGCATGCTGATCTTATGTGGTAAAAGCCCATTAAGCCTAGGTAAGACCTTAATTTAACTTAAGTCTTCACTTGAGCTCTTCATGGGTCTTTTGCATCTCATCTGGCCCAACCCAGGGCCCAAGCGCCCACTGCAGCTCAGGTGCGCCCACCAGGTAAATGCGCCTGTCCCAGAGTCGAACCCTGGACCTCCCACCTGGTCAAGCCACTGCTGCATGCGCCTCTGCCAAGTGAGCTCTGTGCTCATGTCTGATTAAAATACATTTTAATCTATCTAGACATGATTTACACGGAGGTCAATTACACAATAAATTAATTAAAATGTGATGCGCAGATCACAATTATAATAATTTACAGTTTAATCCAGGCACGCAGGGCCCAGCACAGCACACATTAAAATAGGCAGCCCATATAAGATTAAATAAACAAGCATCATGTTATAGATTCAACATGTGATCCAAACAAGAAAATAAAATTTTCGAAAACCCATTGGCATCAATTTTATTTTCCTTATGTGCCCTACTACCTTACAACGGTCCATTATTAGGGATCCACTCATCAGATCTAGTCAGACCCACTACCCTAGCATGCACCAAGTCCTAACTGACTTGAGTCGACCCAGTGGTCAACAATGCATGTGTTGGGCTGAACGATCCTCAAGAGTTCTGGCAAGCGGGTGTGACCCCGAGCCTAACTCAAGAGTGTTCACTGGTTGTCTGAACCAGACATCGCTACACGCCTGTCTGCAGTCGACCCATAGCCACCTCGTGCTTGCGCACAGGTGCCATCTGGTCGACCCATCTAGGCTGTCAGATGATCTGATCAGACTGGTTGGATCTAGACTAGACAATGATTTCAAACCTAATAACCCGTCTAAGGTATTATAGCAGGCGCAAATGTAGATCTAGATGGATGCGCGGAAGTTAACAAGTTTTGAAACACAAAACACATCTTTAACAAGCGCCAACAAAAGATCATGCATTAACATGAATAACATGCGCCAACATCTAATCACAAGCATGTTATTTTTCACATGGTAACAATAGATCAATGCATTGTCGCAAACATGGAAACAAACATGTTATTGTCGCATGTTGTTAAGATTTAGATCTACACTAAATCGCAAACAAGGATCACATCAAGCAATCATGTAGATTCATACAAAACCTGCTCTGATACCAATTGAAAGTCCCACCCCAAGGGGGGGGGGGGAACCCTAATAGACGTGCGCATATATATAAAACTTTCGAAGTGGAATTTAGGGTTTCTTAGATCGGTTAGCATGAACACATGATCAACTTGTTCAAGGATTGCAAAGAATCAACAAGAGATCATACCATAGCCATCGTTTAGATGGTGCCTTGGAAGCTAGAGGGCGATATGGCTCTCCTCCAAAGGTGCCGTACACAAGGTGAAGATGGCTTTCTCCTTGTCGTCCTTTGTGCTAGCAAAGAGCTTCAAGAGTCCTAATCGCTTGAAGGGAAGATGAGAGATGACTCTCGGCGTAGATGAACTCCCTCTTCTTTTCATCAAGTGTCACCACCGAAAAGAGAAGAGAAGACCAAAAAGGATGCCCGCGGCGAGAGAGTGAAGAATCCCCTTTCACGTTCGAAAACGCATAACGTTTTCAACAAAGGAAAACGTCTTTCCAATTTTAGAAAGCACTAACTCCACTTCAACTCCCACGTTACCATCCCTCAATCAAACCATTCGAACCATACGTTCACCATAGTGAACCGGTTCCATTTGGTTTGGTTCAAGTGAATTTGGTTCAAGGACCAAGCCTTGGTCTAAATCTCATTGAACCTCAAGGTTCAAGATCTAACCATTCATCTCTCGATGCTCTTGATCTCACCGATCTAGCATCACTACTCTCGATCGAAGCTTACCGATCTCAAGCCCTAATCAATCAAACATGATCAGACCAGATCTCACTTACAACCAGAGTTTAAATCCCTTTAAACTGAACCAAAACAATTCAGTCCACACGATCTGACATAAGTAAGCCATATCATCAAATTGTGCGACCCTAAGGGTTTCCTTTAAATGTCGGTAACGATAACTTACGTTATCACGATCAGTGAGGGGTATCTAGCAACACATCACTGTCTCCCGATATAAAGGGAAGAGTCTTCCAAGACTACACCCAAACCATAGCACAAGTGTGAATCCACTTCACTAGGCATACATGTTTCCTTTGCCACTGGATGTTCTTATTGGACAAGCGTGTCAAGCCTGTAGCTCCAATATGATGAGAATGATTAGATCAGATGAACATAGTCATCTGGGTATGGCCATACACTTTCTCAATCATCTCATCCAGGGGGGCCCTTTAGAACATCACACTCCAAACAAAGAGACGGCAATCCTATGTCTATCACTAATGCCCTAACATGATTCATGTTCATTATCCAAGATAGTTTATAACCATTATGTTTCAAATGATATTGAACTACCTCAAAACAATGCCAATCATCATTTAGAAACACAAGTGATCTCAAGTCAGAGGAAATATGCCACTTGTTTGCATACAAGGATTATTCACATTGTGACAAGCAATTGAATATCCTAGTAGGGTCTGTCCAGTACATCCAATGTACCCATGAGTCTACTTCTTATTCCATGCTCGAAGCATCCTATAAGATTAGAACACATATTAGTCTCAATCATATCAAGGCTGTCTCATGTTCACCAAGATATCTCGACTAAGGACTATACTGCATGTCAGCCTAGCTGAACATCACTGAGACATTATTCAGAAGTATTCATATTGCAGCAGATAATGTAACAACCTGAATAACAACCATTGCCTTTATAAACATTGAGTTTATACATGATACTGATACAATCCCAAGGCCTCAAACATTAGCCTTAGGGCATACCCCAACAGAAAGAGGCCGGGAGAGACTGCAGGATGATGTCTACAACAAGCTCCTGATTGATGGTGTGTCCTAGTTTCTCTAGAGCCTCCTTGTACCCAATCATCTTGAGTACGTGAGCTCCCACTGGACTCCCTTCAGTCAGTTTGCTCTGAAAGAAAAGTTTAGTCAAGTTATAGCGTTCAGTCCTTGCCTGTGCTGCATACAGCATCTTGAGGTTTGCTATAATTTCTATAGCAGATAAATCCTCATGCTGACGCTGCAGCTGTGGCGTCATAGACGCTAGCATAAGGCAAGCGACATCAATGCTATCATTGACATGCTTCTCATAAGCTTCCCGAACCGCCCTTGCGGCGTTCGCAGCGGGTTGAGGCGGTATAGCCGTCTCGAGGACATACAGTTTCCTCTCAACCTTAAGAACAATCTTAAGGTGTCCGTACCAGTCTGAGAAGTTTGGCCCAGCAAACTTCTCCCTTTCCAGTAAGGATCGCACATTGAACGCTGTGGTGTTCGTTGCTGCAGTAATCTACAACAATGCAAGAACAGCAAGGTCAGTATCAATGTTAGAATCAATTCAGGACTTAAGAATGATTCTTTTCTCACTATTTTATCTGACTGAAAAATCCAGTAAAACAGTCCGAAAGAGTAAAACTCTTATAGTGAGATGGGATCCAGATTTCATACTTGGTCTCCGCGTCCCGCTCAGGCGAGATAAGATGAACATGTTGGTGTATATGCCCTAGGACCTAGTTTTGGTCCATCTTTGTACTACTTGACTCTGATATTAATATATATCTTTCTGGCATTGTCGTTATCATTGTTTGTCTACACCTGCGATTGTGTACTTACATGATAATGTCCCTGGAGACAGATTGGATCTGTGCTCGAACTATAGTCCCCAGTCGATGTACCTGAGTGGATATGGGACAACTCTGGTACTTGAGAGACTGGTATGTGGGCTGGTTAGGCACGTGGTGCTAACGCAGACACATGGGTATATCATTGGAGGATATACTGGATAGACCCGCTATGAGGCTATGACTTGGTGTCATAAGTTATCCTCACAAGTGACAGGAGATGCATTGATCCCTTGACTTGAGGTCATTGACCATTCTATATGGTTAGGGACTTGCTTTGATACAACCTAACACCTTGCCGTAGTTGGGAGGTCATAACGGTTGTCATTGAGCATGTCACGACCCATATGAGAAGGTCAATGGACAGACATAGGATTTGCCCCTTCCTTTGGGAAGTATGATATCCATGGAGCTCCCTTATGGTTCTATGACTGAGAGTGTATGGCCATACCCAGGTAAGAACCTGTTCTAGTCATAGCCATGTGATTGGATGAAAACAAGTGGTGACACACTTGTCCAATCGGATATCAGTTCGGCAAAGAGACTGTAATGCATCTGTACCTAGTTACGATGATGGGGATGTCGATGTCGATATCCATTCCAATAACCTGGGTAGCAGCGATGCACTGCTAGGTGCCACTCACTGCTTGTGATGACCTTTGGTCAGCACTGCCAGCGTTAGAGGAACCTACAGGGTCGCACACCTTGATACTCGAGTTTTCATATTGATCGGGTAGCCTTTAGATCGAGTTATTGGATAACTCTGATCTATTTGGGAGATTTCATCAGCGCCAATGGGCCTGATGAGATGGAAAAAACTTATTGGGGCCAACTTCCGTTTTTGGCATATTGATCAAATTAACCATGGTTAGCCTCATTTAGCCATGGGTTAAATTGGATTGGATCCAATAGCTTGGTTAACATGCATAATGGACTTTGGGCTTGGCCCATTGCTTAGTTGGGCTTGCCAATAAGTTGTATTGAAGGGCTATGAGGCTTGAAGGGTATAATGGGGATGAATTAATGGGATAGGCGCATATGGGATTCTAGTTGGACTAGAATTGGCGCCTATGCCTTGTTTGGTATCTCCTAGGTGATTAAATCAAATTGGATTTGATTAAATCACACAAGATAATTGATTGGATTGTGTTTGACAATTGTGGGCTGATTATTAACATAATTAGAGTCCTAATTGGATTAGGACTTGCGCCCAAGCCACATTAGGTAATCCATCATATTGCCTTGACTAGGTCTAGGCGCATGGATGGGATTAATGCCTCATATGGCATGATATGGGCGCATATGGCTGATGCTTGCTTTGGCAAGTCTTAGGCGCATATGGGAGTGGAGATTTAATCAATATACTTGATTGGATAATCTCCTAGAATCATGCCCTAATTGTCAACACTTGCCATTCTCCCCTAACCGCCTCTTGCTCCTATAAATAAGCCCTTACCGCCCCCTCTCTTCATGATGCTAATTCCTTAGAGGCGTGAAGCATTAGAGGGCGACGGCTTGGAGAGCTTAGAGCTCTTCTTCTTCCATCAAGGGCGCAAGCATGCTTCTTCTCTTCCTTTCCTTGGCGCAAAGGAACAAGAAGGCTTGCGGCGTTGTCTTCTCCTTCCATCTCCTTGGCGCATCACATCTTGGTGGTGGTGCAAGTTGCTTGGAGGATTCTCCTAAGGCATGGATCTTCTTCCCGAGGCTAGCACCGGGCGAGGAAGAAGAAAACTTGAGGAATCCGTGTGTGCGAGACTGCAGAGGGCGAACACTTGGGCGCCTTCATCGACATCGGCTTCCAATTGCTTAAAGGTACTTACTATCACATCGTGTCGACCCCCTCGCAAGAGATCTTCACTGGGTTTTTGGGACAAGCCTGTTTCGGGGACATTCTTCCGCTGCATAAAATGTATGCCCATGGCTCTGAAAATTTGTAAAATGTCCCCGGGGTTTCCCAACAGAACAGAGAGTACAAGCACTAATCTCTGGTAGGCAATCCCTGCCAATCGCCAACCCGTGCGATTCCCCTTCATCTGGGCAATCCAGCAGACTGTGCCAACTGAGTTGGTACAACACAGTCTCTGATCCCATAGATGGCTGCCTCCATATGGCTACCATATGCTCAATATGTAGCCTACATGGTCAAGCTGACCTGACCTACTCCCTGGACCACCACGTGCTATGCTGAGCAACGAGAAGCGATAAATCCCTTCTCTGTAACACGCAGGTGTAATCACACACCGTCTGAAGATAGATGGGCGTGCCCACTGAGTGGGTACAACACGGCCCCAACGATAGTCAGAACAGTGAGGTTTCGCGTCAGAAGGCTTACGTGCTTGATATTTAACGTTGGATTTTAACGGTCCTTTTATCTTCTTACTATCATTCAAATCCTATGGTGATAGCAAAAGAATAAATCATGCAGTTACTAAATTACTTAAACAGTAAATTAAAAGCATGATGATCTTATGTGGTAAAAGCCCATTAAGCCTAAGTAAGACCTTAATTAACTTAAGTCTTCACTTGAGCTCTTCATGGGTCTTTAGCATTTCCTCTGGCCCAACCCGGGTCCAAGCGCCCACTACAGCTCAGATGCGCCCACCAAGTAAAATGCGCCTGTCCTAGAGTCGAACCCTAGACCTCCCACTGGTGAAGCCACTTGCTGCATGCGCCTCTGCCATGTGTGCTCTGTGCTCATGTCTGATTAAATTACAATTTAATCTATCTAGACATGATTGACTCGCAGGTCAATTACACTTTATAAATTAATTAAAATGTGATGTGCATATCACAATAATAATTTACAATATACATCCAGGCACGCAGGCCCCAGCACAGCACACATTAATTGTGCAGCCCACATAAGATAAAATAAACATTCATTCATGTTATACAAACAACATGTGATCCAAATAGGAAAATAAAATTTTCAAAAATCCCATTGGCATCAATTTTATTTCCTTATGAGCCCTACTACCTTACAACGGTCCATTAATAGGGATCCACTCATCAGACCTAGTCAGACCCACTGCCCTTGCAAGCACCAAGTCATAACCGACTTGAGTCGACCTCATGGTCAACAATGCATGCCTTAAGGGCTGAACGTCCCTCATGAGTTTAGGCAAGCGGGTGTGACCCCGGGCCTTAATCATGAGCGTTCACTGGTTGTCTCAATCAGACATCGCTACACGCCTTTCTGCAGTCGACCAATAGCCACCACATGGTGCCATCTGGTCGACCCATCTAGGCTGTCAGATGGTCTGATCAGACTGTTGGGTCTAGACTGGACGATGACTTCAACCCTAATAACCCGTCTAAGATTTTGAAGTAGGCGCTTAGATCTAATGAGGGGCGCGCAAGTAATGTTTTAAGAAAAACTACAACAAGCGCCAATCATCATGCATGCGCCAACAAGTAATAAACTTACATCTATTTTCGCAAACTAGCATGTAGTTTCGCATGATGATAAAATTTAGATCTACTCTTAAGCGCAAACAAGGATCACATCAAGCAATCATATGATTCATACATGAACTAGCTCTGATACCAATTGAAAGTTCCCTAAAGGGGGCGAAACCCTAATAGGCGCATATCAGAGGTTTTGCATTGAGCGAAAGCTAGGGTTTCTAAAATCGCATGCATGAATATATGATCAACTTAATAACATGTATAGATCGAGAAGGGATCATACCATAGCCATTGCTTGGATGGCGACTTGGAAGGAGAGAACGAAGTGGTTCTCCTCCAAAGCGTGCGCACACAAGATGATTGATCGCCTACTCCTTGTCGTTCCTTGTGCTAGCAAGGATCTCCAAGTCTCCTGATCGCTTGAAGGGAAGAAGAGATGATCTCTTGGCTATGCCGAATCCTCCTTGAGCGTCAAGACTCACCACACGAGAGGAGAGAGGCGACAAGAGGTGAAGAGGCGAGAATAGGGCGTGACCACTTCGAACGTGGAGGCGTTCCCCATTTTGGAAAACCAATTTCCAAAAATAGCAAGCCACTTCTTCAACGCAAGATGCGTTTACCCCAATCGCAACTTCCTCCCTTGACTTGAACCATGCGCTCACACTAAGTGAACCGGTTCAATTACATTTGGTTCAAAGACCAAATTAAACCAAGCATTGGTCTAGATCAAATTAAACCATAAGGCTCAAGATCTAACCATTCATCTCTTGATGCTCTTGATCTCACCGATCTAGCATCATTTCTCTCGATCGAAGCTTACCGATCTCAAGCCCTAATCAATCAAACATGATCAGACCAGATCTCACTTACAATCAGAGTTTAAATCCCATTAAACTGAACCAAAACAATTCAGTCCACACGATCTGACTCAAGTAAGCCATATCATCAAATTGTGCGACCCTAAGGGTTTCCTTTAAACGTCGGTAACGATAACTTACGTTATCACGATTAGTGAGGGGTATCTAGCAACACATCACTGTCTCCCGATATAAAGGAAAGAGTCTTCCAAGACTACACCCAAACCACAGCACAAGTGTGAACCCAAGTCACTTGACATATGTGTTTCCTTTGCCACTGGATGTTCTTATTGGAAAGCGTGTCAAGCCTGTAATTCCAATATGATGAGAATGATTAGATCAGATGAACATAGTCATCTGGGTATGGCCATACACTTTCTCAACCATCTCATCCAGGGGGCCCCTATAGAACATCACACTCCAATCAAGGAGACGGCAATCCTGTATCTATCACTAGTGCCCTAACATGACTCATGCTCATTATTCAAGATAGTCTATAACCATTATGTTTCAAATGATATTGAACTACCTCAAAACAATGCCAATCATCATTTAGAAACACAAGTGATCTCAAGTCAGAGGAAATATGCCACTTGTTTGCATATAAGGATTATTCACATTGTGACAAGCAATTGAATATCCTAAGTAGGGTCTGTCCAGTACATCCAATGTACCCATGAGTCTACATCTTATTCCATGCTCGAAGCATCCTATAAGATTAGAACACATATTAGTCTCAATCATATCAAGGCTGTCTCATGTTCACCAAGATATCTCGACTAAGGACAATACTGCATGTCAGCCAAGCTGAACAGCATTGAGACATTATCCAGAAGTATACATATTGCAGCAGATAATGTAACAACCTGAATAACAACCATTGCCTTTATAAACATAGAGTTTATACATGATACTGATATAATCCCAAGGCCTCAAACATTAGCCTTAAGGGCATACCCCAACAGTATGCCACTTGCACTTAATCTAATGGTTGAGAAATCTCAAACCCATATTATTACAGTGCTTCTCATGCTTCTGCTGCGCCAGAGGCTTTGTAAGCGGGTCAGCTAGATTGTCATCTGTATGAACCTTGCAGATTTTGATCTCGCCACGATCAATGATCTCCCGGATCAAGTGAAACCTTCTCTGTATGTGCTTGGACTTCTGGTGCGACCGTGGTTCCTTTGCTTGTGCTATTGCTCTAGTGTTATCACAGAAGATAACCAAAGGATCTGCACTCGAAGGAACAACACCAAGTTCCTTGCGCCAAGAGGAGATGAAGAAGATGCCACCAATCCCTTTCATATGTGCTGGGCACATGATAAAACTCTAGAGGCATCATTGAGAAGTTAGGGTTTCCTGTTGTATCCAGCCCTCACTGGACATGAAATACCTAGACTGTCTCAATAAGGGGAATTGCTTGGAGCAATCGGTCGATGTGCCCACCTTAGGAAACATGGGTTACTTTGTGCATCTCATCCCACCCTCATGGGACGCAAAGCCTCATGTGGAATAAGGATCCTATCTCACTAGGAAATCTTAAATTTCACGATTGACTTTGTGGGTTGTCAATTCAATTAAAATAGTAGGAGCCATGGTCATTTAAGACAAGTCCAGTTTAAATGACTTCAAGTAGTACCAATCTGCTGTTTCTTGGTTGTTGTAGAACAATGGCTATGAACACTGGCGGATTGACACTGTGATCCCTTTTAGATATGGATAAGTTGGTTCGATCCAACTTTATGGACTGGCATCGGAACTTGAGGATAGCCCTCATGCTCGAAAAGAAGCTGTATGTCCTTGAGTAGCCTCTTCCTATGACTCCAGCGCCTAATGCCCGAGCGGCAGACAGGGATGCTTTTAAAAAGCATCAAGATGACTCTTTGGAGGTAGCATGTCTCATGCTGGCCACTGTGGCACCTGAACTTCAGGTGCAATGTGAGGAGTAGAATGCATTTCAGATGATTACTCATTTGAAATTGATGTTTGACGATCAGGCTAGAACGGAGAGATATGACACTGCCAATGCAGTCTTTCGGTGCAAGTTGTCTGAAAGTGCACTAGTGAGATCCCATGTTGTCAAGTTGATTGGGAATGTGGATCAACTCAGGAGACTGGGACACACCATAAACAAACTAGCTGGTTGTGGATCTTATTCTACAGTCCCTGCCCCCTAGCTTCAGTCCGTTTATTATAAACTTCAACATGAACCGGATTGAATGCACATGGGAGGAACTACTGAATATGCTCCAAACAGCCGAGCGTGAGATGGGTAAGACCAAACCCAATTATCTTCTTTTGGACCCTACGACCAAGAAGATAAAGAAGAAGGGAAAGGCACGTGCTAAGGGCAGTGCCAAAGGTCCTAACAAAGCACAAAAGAAAAGGGCAAAGAAGTCAAAGGACCAGAGGTGCTTCCACTAAGGCGAACAGGGCCACTCGAGAAGGGACTCCAAGCAACTTCAGAATGAGGAGAAGAAAGGCTTGGCCTTAACTTCTAGCTCAGGTATTTATGTTACTGAAGTCAACCTTTCTACTTCTTTATCATGGGTATTGGATACCGCATGACGAGATCATATTTGTACAAATATGCAGGGGCTTAAGAAGAGTAGATCGGTATAGGCTGGAGAGTTGACCTACGAGTAGGAAATGGAGCACAAATTACTGCTATTGCCGTAGGAGTTTTGACACTCTCCCTCCCTTCAGGACTTCAATTAGAACTAGAGAATTGCTATTATGTACCTTCGTTAACCAAAAACATTATATCTATTCCTTGCTTAGCATGGAAAGGTTTTATATTTGAAAAAAAGGAGAACTCCTGTTCTTTTTCATTTGCAAATATGTTTTATGAGAAGGGTATGTTGTGCAATGGTTTATATGTCTTGGACATGAACAGTTCTATTTGTAACATAAATAACAAAAGGACCAAACTGAGTGGTTCAGTTGGTGCTTTCCTATGGCATTGTCGATTAGCCCATATAAACAAGAATCGTATTCAACAACTCCATGCAAATGGGTTGTTAGATCCAAGTTCCTTGGAGGAATTTGATACATGTGAGCCTTGTTTATTAGGGAAAATGACAAAGGCACCCTTCACCAGTCTACCCTTCACCAAGACTGGTGAGAGGGCAAGAGGTTTGTTGGATCTCTTTCATACTGATGTGTGTGGGTCATTCAATAAACAAGCCAGAGGAGGACATAGCTACTTCATTACCTTCACTGATTTCTTTTGTAGATATGGTTATGTCTAACTAGTGAGACATAAATCTGAATGCTTTGAGAAATTCAAGGAGTTCAAAAATGAATTAGAGAACCAGCTTGGAAGATCCATCAAAGCTCTTCGATCCGATCGAGGTGGAGAGTACCTGAGCAGTGAGTTCTTTGACTATCTTAGGGACTGTGGGATAATATCCCAACTCACTCCTCTTGAAACACCTTAATGGAATGGTGTGTCTGAGAGGAGAAATCGAACTTTGTTGGATATGGTTCGGTCTATGATGAGTCATGCAACTCTACCTCCCTCATTCTGGGGGCATGCACTTGAGACAGCTTCTCTAATACTGAATAATGTTCCATCTAAGAGTGTCTCCAAGATACCATACAAGGTATGGAGTGGGAGACGCCCTAATATCTCCTTTATCTAGATCTGGGGATGTGAGGTTTATGTCAAACGTCAGGATTCTAGTAAACTAGAACGTATATCTAATAAATGTGTGTTTGTGGGGTACCCTAAGGAAACTAAGGGTTACTACTTCTATGTTCCCACCGAGAATAAAGTTTTTGTTGCTCGGGGTGCAGTCTTTCTAGAGAAAGAATTACTCATGAAAGAAGTCAATGGGAGGAAGTTTGACTTGGACGAGATCCAAGTGCGACCACAAGACACAGAGATGGAACCTGAGCCACCTGCACCAGCTGCTAGGCAGCCTGAGGCTCAGACACAGGTCCCACGTAGGTCTGGGAGGATTCGTTGTGCACCTGAGAGGTATGGGTCGCTGCCGACCCAACACGACGGAATCTTCATCATCGAAGATGAGCCATGCACCTACGATGAGGCGGTCTCTGGACCGGACTCCGAGATATGTCTTGAAGCCATGCAATCCGAGATGGATTTCATGTCGGCTAACCAAGTCTGGGATTTGGTTAAGCTACCTGATGGGGTAAAACCCATAGGGTGTAAATGGGTCTTCAAAAGGAAGACTGACATGGATGACAACATAGTTACCTACAAAGGTAGACTAGTGGCTAAAGGATTCAAACAAATCCACGGGGTGGACTATGATGAAACCTTTTCGCCAGTTTCCATGATTAAATCCATTCGGATTCTGCTTACTATAGCTACATATCATGATTATGAGATATGACAGATGGATGTTAAGACAGTATTCCTTAACAGAAAGCTGACAGAGGATGTGTATATGACACAACCTGATGGATTCATCCAACCTGCAGATACAAGTAAGGTCTGCAAGTTAAAGAAATCCATTTATGGATTAAAGCAAGCATCTCAAAGTTGGAATCTTCGATTTGATGAAGTTGTGAGAGATTATGGCTTTATCAAAAGTGAAAATTGAAAGGTTCCCACAAGGGGGCGAAACCCTAAATCATAGGCGCATATGAAGAATGAAAGCAACGGAAAGGGGGTTTCTAGATCTTGCATGGTATTATGATTAACAAAACCGATTGTATAGTAGTGATAGAACCATACCATAGCCATTTCTAGATGGCGTCTTGGAAGCTAGAGAACAAGAGAGGTCTCCTCCAAATTGTCGCACACAAGATGAGGTATAGCTTCTTCTTGTCGTCCCTTGTGCTAGCAAGGATCGTCCAAGTATCCTTCTCGTATGGAAGGGATGAGATCTTCTTGGCTTGGCGAAAAACTTCCTTCTCCTTTCGTCAACACCACATGCACTCTCGAATGAGCAAGCGACGAGAGGAAGGAGCGACAATAGGCGTGAGAGAGGAGTAACGTGAGGCGATATCACGTTTAGGAGTCATGGTTTCTAAAAATAGAAACACTCCCACGTTCATGCACTCATGCGACCATGGGTTTACCCCAAGCGCAAACTTCTCTTCACCCTTGAACCATGCGCTCATTCATGAGCCGGTTCACTTTGGTTCGGTTCAATAACCAAATAAGCCAAGCATTCAGTCCAGACCATAATAAACACTTAGGTTCTTGATCTGACCGTCAATCTCTTGATGCTCCTGATCTGACCAATCTAGCATCCAATCTCTCGATCGAAGCTTACCGATCTGAAGCCCTAATCAATCAAACATGATCAGACCAGATCTCACTCACAATCAGAGATTAAATCCCTTTAAACTGAACTCAAACAATTCAGTCCACACGATCTGACTTAAGTAAGCCATATCATCAAATTGTGCGACCCTAAGGGTTTCCTTTAAATGTCGGTAACGATAACTCACGTCATCACGATCAGTGAGGGGTATCTAGCAACACATCACTGTCTCCCAATATAAAGGAAAGAGTCTTCCAAGACTACACCCAAAAATAACACAAGTGTGAATCAACTCACAAAGCATACATATTTCCTTTGCCACTGGATGTTCTTATTGGACAAGCGTGTCAAGCTTGTAACTCCAATATGATGAGCATGATTAGATCAGATGAACATAGTCACCTGGGTATGGCCATACACTTTCTCAATCATCTCATCCAGGGGGCCCCTTTAGAACATCACACTCCTTAAACAAGGAGACGGCAATCCTATGTCTATCACTAGTGCCCTAACCTGACTCAAGCTCATCATCCAAGATAGTCTATAATCATTATGTTTCAAATGATATTGAACTACCTCAAAACAATGACAATCATCATTTAGAAAACACAAGTGATCTCAAGTCAGAGGAAATGTGCCACTTGTTACATTCAAGGATTATTCACATTGTGACAAACAATTGAATATCCTAGTAGGGTCTGTCCAGTACATCAAATGTACCCATGAGTCTACATCTTATTTCATGCTCGAAGCATCCTATAAGATTAGAACACATATTAGTCTTAACCATATCAAGGCTGTCTCATGTTCACCAAGATATATCGACTAAGGACTTTATTGCCTGTCAGCCTAGCTGAACAGCTTTGAGACATTATTCAGAAGTACACTTATTACAGCAGACAAGGTAACAACCTGAATAACAACCATGCCTATATAAACATAAGAGTTTATTACATGATACTGATACAATCCCAAGGCCTCAAACATTAGCCTTAAGGGCATACCCCAACAAAAATGACACCTATGTATACAGAAAATTCAGTGAGAGCTTGGTGACTTTTCTGGTCTTGTATGTCGATGGCATACTGCTCATTGGAAATGACATCCCTAGTCTTCAGTCTGTGAAGACATGGTTGGGAAAGTGTTTCGAAATGAAAGACTTAGGGAGGCCGCCTATATACTAGGCGTGAAGATCTACAGGGATAAATCCAAGAGGCTCCTCGCCCTTAGTCAAAGTTCCTACATTGATAAGATCTTGGAAAGGTTCTATATGGAGCAATCCAAAAGAGGAAACCTACCAATAAGACATGGCCTTACTCTCTCAAAGAGCCAGTGTCCCACCACACAGGCTGAGAGGGATGAAATGAGTTCAGTTCCCTATGCTCCGGTGTTCGGATCGATCATGTATGCAATGTTGTGTACTAGACCAGATGTGGCTTATGCTATGAGCATAACCAGCCGATACCAATCCAATCCAGGTCTATAGCCCTAGGTGGGTGTAAAGAACATCCTTAAGTATCTAAGAAGAACTAAGGATATGTTCTTAGTATATGGGGGACAGGAAGAGCTCAGTGTTAAGGGCTACACTAATGCGTCATTCCAGTCTGACCTTGACGACTTTAGATCGTAGGCCGGCTACGTGTTCAAATTAAATGGAGGTGTTGTTTGCTGGAAAAGCTTCAAGTAGTCCACCATAGCTGATTCTACAATAGAGGTCGAGTATGTTGGTGCTTCTGAGGCAGTCAAAGAAGCTATTTGGATAAGGAAGTTCATATCTGATCTTCTAGTGGTTCCAACTGCTGTGGATCCCATTGAGCTCTATTGTGACAACAATGGAGCCATTGAACAGGCAAAGGAACCATGGTCTCATCAAAGGTCTAAACACATACTTAGGAGATTTCACCTGATCAGAGAGAACATTGACAGAGGTGATGTCAAGATTAGTAGAGTTCACACAGAGAACAATCTGGCAGACCCATTGACCAAGGCTTTGGCGCAACAGAAGCATGATGATCACGCTAGAGATATGGGGTTAAGATTCCTCAACCTCTAGGTCTTAGTGCAAGTGGGAGATTGTTGGTGTATATGCCCTAGGACCTAGTGTTGGTCCATTATTGTACTACTTGACTTTGATACTTATATATCATTCTAGCATTGTCGTTATCGTTGTTTGTCTACCTATGCGATTGTGTAGTTACATGATTATGTCCCTAGAGACAGATTGGATCTGTGCTCAAATGATTGTCCCCAGTCCATGTACCTGAGTGGATATGGGACAGCTCTGGTACTTGTGAGACTGGTATATGGGCTGGTTATGCGTGAGGTGCTAACACAGAAATGTGGGTATATCAGTGGTGGATATACTGGACAGTGTGAGGCAATGACTTGGTGTCATGAGTTATCCTCACAAGTGATAGGAGATACATTGATCCTTAGACTTGAGGTCATTGACTCTTCTACATTGTTAGGGACATGCTTTGATGCAACCTAACACCTCGCCGTAGTTCGGAGGTTATAAAGGCTGTCATTGAGTATGTCACAACCCATATATGAAGATCAATGTACAGACAAAGGATTTGCCCCTTCCTAAGGGAAGCATGATATCCATGGAGCTCCTCTATGGTTCTATGACTGAAAGTGTATGGCCATACCTAGGTGAAAACCTGATTTAGTCATGACCATGTGATTGGGTGAAAATAAGTGATGACACACATGTCCAATCAGATATCAGTTCGACAAAGGGACTGTAATGTATCTGTACCTAGTTGCGATAATGGGGATGTCGATGTCGATATCCATTCTGATAACTTGGGTAGCAGCGATGCACTGCTAGGTGCCACTCACTACTTGTGGATAAGTCGGATCTATTTTGGAGATTTCATCAGCGCCAATGGGCCTGATGAGATGGAAGAAACTTATTGGAGCCAATTCCATTTTTGGCATATTGGCCAAATTAACCATGGTTAGACTCATTTGACCTTGGGTTACATTGGATTGGATCCAATGGCTTGGTTAACATTCATAATGGACTTTGGGCTAGGTCCATTTGTTAATTGGGCTCACTAATAAGTTGTCATGAAGAGACAAGAGACTAAAAGGGTATAATGGGGAGAAATCTCACCCCATTGGCGCCTAAGGGCATAATGGGGTGAGGGAGGTGACTTTTGCTTCATTAGGAAGCATTATGCGCTTAGCCCTTCATCCTTTGATGGTATGAATGCCTCTAAGGCATGTCTTGGGGCTGATATGGCACTTGGGCAAATATGGATAGGTTGAATGAGGTTTATGGTAATGTCTTGGAAACTTTCCTTACCAGAAACCCTAATTGTCAACCCCTTATCCTAGCCGCACACTTGTCATGATCTAAGCCCATGCCGAACCACCTCTTGCGCTTATAAAAGTGACCCCTTGTCGCCCCCTCTTGAAGGCGTGAGAAAGTAAGGGGGTAAGAGCTGTTGGTGTATATGCCCTAGGACCTAGTTTTGGTCCATTATTGTACTACTTGATACTGAGATTTATATATCATACTGGCATTGTCGTTATCATTATTTGCTTACATCTGTGAACATGTACTTATATGATAATGTCCCTGGACACAAATTGGATCTGTGCTCGAATGATTGTCCCCAGTCGATGTACCCGAGTGGATATGGGATAACTCTGGTACTTGTGAGACTGGCATATGGGCTGGTTAGGCATGAGGTGCTAACGCAGACATATAGGCAAATTAGTGGTGGATATACTGGACTGACCCGCTGTGAGACAATGTGATGGAGGGCCAAACACAGCTCTTAGAAGATCCACTAGGGCTCGGAGGAAGCCCATCAGGTATGGCTTCACTTAGAGTCCACTTTCCTTTTTAGTACTTTCCTTATTTGCATAGCATGGCATGATAGGTTAGTTCCACCCAAAAGTCTACCATGTAGTTTACTTTTACAAATGTTGTTGGTAGGTTGTGCATTGTAATATCATGGTAGGTTAGTGCATGTAGTTTGGATAAATTAATATTCAGCTCAAGGGATACAAATCAGCTAGCTCACCACACTCCAAGAAGTTAGCTCCCATTTTGGAAGGTTCACTTCAAAGTAGTTCAAAGAGAGACTTCCAACTCAACTCAACATCAAGCTCCACTTCAATCATTCCCTTCCAATTGAAGAGAAGCCACTTCATCAATTGCGCCTCACCTCCACCTCATGGAATTAATGGCGCCTCATCTAGATCCACAATTCAAGGAAGCATCATCTAGATCCACCAATCAAGGGGGCGCCCCATCAAGATCCACAATTAGAGGAGTTGCACCATCAAGATCCACAATTAGGGGAAGGCTTCTTTCCTTCTCCTCATTGCCGCCCAAGACAACAAGGAAGGATTTCGAATTTCAAACTCCATCTCATATGCGCCAACACCTTCAAGGAAGATAGCAAATTTCGAATTCAAAAACTTGCCAATTCAGCCATCCAAAGAAGGCAACAAGAATCAGCCCACTTAATGCCTTCCTTCATTTTCAAAATTTCTCCAAGAATGTAAGGGGTGCAAGGGGCCAATGACCACCTTGCCCTCACCTTATCCTCATCCCTAGGCTGCCTATAAATGTATCCCATCGCATCATGTGCATAGCATTGTTGAAATATATTGTTGACTAGTTTCCTAGCCAAAGAAAGGTGCTTGTGTCGCCTACTTCTTCTCCTTTGGGTGCTTGTGTCGCCCAAGCCTCTCCATCTTCCCCTTTCTTCCATCAAGAGCCGAGCCTCCCCTCCTCTTCTCCTCGCCATCCACTCATCAAAGCAAGGCCGAGAGCTTCTCCATCTTCAAGGCCACAACTTCAAAGAGGACAAGAGCTTGGTTGGCGCAAGAACAATGGATGCATCCTTGATCTCCCTCAAGGCAACTCTCTAAGTTAAGTGCTCCATCTTCTTGTGTTTTTTCTTTTCACCTCTTAAGAGCATTTTACTACACATGTCTTGAACTTGTAGGACTTGGGGCAAGGAAGTTGGCGCATCCTACTCTCTTGCTCTTTCCCCCCCTTTAGATAGTCCCTTATATTGTTAGCAAGAGAACTTGGAGGATTAGCCTCCCTCTTGACTTAAGTGTTGTTATATTTTATTCCTGCTTTATAACTCACCCACGCCTGTGTGGGGTTGCTGATTGCCCTGTGTGTAACCTGCACCTTCCATCAGAGTAGGACCGGTGAAGAACGGGAAGGACGGTCCTTCTATTCTCAAGGGCCGCACTGTAAGTCTTCTTTAGAATTATTGTCATTTACTTTCTGCAAATAGATTAATTTTCGGGTTTTCTATTTAAAAATACAAAAACACTATTTTCAATCTCGTTAGTTAAAATCGGTTTTTCTCTAGTTTATGATACTACAAAAAAACTACTTTCGAAAATCGTCGTTTGCATGTTTGTGATTCTCCCCTACATCACAATGACTTGGTGTCACAAGTTTTCCTCACAAGTGATAGGAGATGTATTGATCCCTTGACTTAAGGTCATTTGCCATTCTATATGGTTAGGGATATGCTTTGATGCAACCTAACACCTCGCTGTAGTTGGGGGGTAATAATGGTTGTCATTGAGCATGTCACAACCCATCGGAGGAGGTCAATAGACAGACATATGATTTGCCCCTTCCTAAGGGAAGCATGATATCCATGGAGCTCCTCTATGGTTCGATGACTGAAAGTGTATGGCCATACCCAGGTGAGACCTGATTTAGTCATAAGCATGAGATTGGATAAAAACAAGTGGTGACACACTTGTCCAATCAGATATCAGTTCAGCAAAGAGACTGTAATGCATCTATACCTAATTGCGATGTTGGGGATGTCGATGTCGATATCCATTCCAATGACCTAGGTAGCAGCGATGCACTGCCAGGTGCCACTCACTGCTTGTGGTGACCTTTGGTCAGCACTACCAATGTCAGAGGAACCTACAGGGTCACACACCTTGATACTTGAGTTCTCGTATTGATCGGGAAGCCTTATGATCGAGTTATTGGATAACTCGAATCTCTTCCTTGGAGATTTCATCAGCACCAATGGGCCTGATGAGTTGGAAGAAACTTTTTGGAGCCAACTTCCAATTTTGGGAAACTGGAAGAATTATCCATTGTTAGCCTCATTTGACCTTGGGTCACATTGGATTGGATCCAATAGCTTGGTTAACATGGGTAATGATCTTTGGGCTAGGCCCATTGCTTAGTTGTGCACACTAATAAGTTGTCATGAAGAGGAAATAGCCTAAAAGGGTATAATTGGGAGAAATTATCCCAATAGGTGCCTAAGGGGCATAAATAAATATCAAGTCTAGTAGCCTTCTAACGCGTGGCCCTCACTAAGCTATCGATCAGTGGTGTTGTGAACTGTTTCCCACCCTCGTGGGACACACCCACTTATCTTTAGAAAGTGCATGGTGGCAATGGTTTCCCCAGTCCATTTTAATCGGGCGCGCCTTCGCAAGGAAACTCGTTGGCCCTGGGCATAACGGTTAGGAATGGACTTGACTAGATTTCCATATGTGTTGGGCATATGGTGGAACTCTAGAGGCATCATTGAGAGGTTAGGGTTTCATACTGTATCCAGCCCTCGCTGGACATGAAATGCCTAGACTATCTCAATAAGGGGAATTGCTTGGAGCAATCGGCCAATGTGCCCACCTTAGGAAGCATGGGTTACTTTGTGCATCTCATACCACCCTCGTGGGATGCGAAGCCTCATGTGGAAAAGGGATCCCATCTCACTGGGAAGTCTTAAACTTCCCAATTGACTTTGTGGGTTATCAATTCGAATAAAATAGTGGGAGCCATAATCATTTAAAACAAGTCCAGTTTAAATGATTTGAAGTAGTACTAATCTGCTGTTTCTTGGTTGTTGTAGAACAATGGCAACGAACAATAGTGGTTGGTCACTGCGATCTATCCTTGAGAAGGACAAGTTGGTTGGATCCAACTTGATGGATTGGTATATGAACTTGAGAATTGTGCTCAAGCTCGAGAGAAAGCTCTGTGTCCTTGAGCAGCCCATTCTTGAACCACTTCCATGCTCGGCCTTAGCGGCTGAGAGGGATGCTTATGATAAGCATCAGGCTGACACTTTGGAGGTTGCACAATTGATTCTAACCAACATGTCGCCCGAGCTTCAAGGGCAATATGAATTGAAGAGTGCCTCTGAGATTATTACTAATCTAAGACAGCTCTTTAATGAATTGGTTAGGCCCAATCCTCCTAAAGTTGATATTCAGTGCATTGAGCCGAAAGGCTTGACCAAGGAACTGAAATTAAAGATGGAATGGATCAGGAACAATAAGTGCTATTCATGTGGAGGGCCACCTCACATGTTGAAAGACATAGTGCAACTTCAGAATGAGAATAAGAGAGGCAAGACTTCGTCTTCATACTTAGGTATTTATGTTACATAAGTCAACCTTTCTACTTCTATGACATGGGTATTGGATACCGCATGTGGAGCTCATATTTGTACAAATATGCAGGGGCTCAAGAAAAGTAGATTGGTGTGGCCTGGAGAGATTGACCTACGGGTTGGAAACGAGGCACAAGTTGCTGCTGTCGCTGTAGGAGTTTTGACTCTCTCCCTGCCATCTGGACTTCAGTTAGAGTTAGATAATTGCTATTATGTACCTTCGCTTACTAAGAATATTGTATCTATTCCTTGCTTGGCAAAGAAAGGATTTAAGTTTGAAATAAATAAGAACTCTTGTTCTTTTTCATTTGCAAATATATTCTATGGGAAGGGTACTTTGTGCAATGGTCTATATGTGTTAGACATGGATAACTCTATTTGTAACATAAACAATAAAAGGACCAAACTAAGTGGTTCAGTTGGTGCTTTCCTATGGCATTGTCGATTAGCCCATATAAACAAGAATCGCATTCAACAACTCCATGCAAATGGGTTGATAGATTCAAATTCCTTAGAGGAATTTGATACATGCAAGCCTTGTTTATTAGGGAAAATGACAAAGGCACCCTTCACCAAAATTGGTGAGAGGGCAGGAGGTTTGTTGGATCTCATACATAGTGATGTGTGTGGGCCATTCAATAAACAAGCCAGAGGAGGGCACAACTACTTCATCACTTTTACTAATGACTTCAGTAGATATGGTTATGTCCACTTGATGAGACATAAGTCTGAATCCTTTGAGAAATTTAAGGAATTAAAAATGAAGTAGAGAACCAGCTTGGTAGATCCATTAAGGCTCTTCGATCAGATCGTGGTGGAGAGTACCTAAGCAGTGAGTTCCTTGACTATCTAAAATAGTGTGGTATTCTATCCCAACTCACTCCTCCTGGAACACCTCAATTGAATGGTGTGTCTGAAAGGAGAAATCGAACCTTGTTGGACATGGTTCGGTCAATGATGAGTGATGCAACTCTACCTCCCTCATTCTGGGGGCATGCACTTGAAACAACTTCTCTAATACTAAATAATGTTCCATCTAAGAGTGTCTTAAAGATTCCATACGAGGTATGGAGTGGGAGACGCCCTAATGTCACTTTTATCAGGATCTAGGGATGTGAGGCTTATGTCAAACGTCAGGATTCTAGCAAGCTAGAACCTAGATCTAATAAATGCGTGTTTGTGGGGTACCCTAAGGAAACTAAGGGTTACTACTTCTATGTTCCCACCGAGAACAAAGTTTTTGTTGCTCGGGGTGCTGTCTTTCTAGAGAAAGAATTTCTCATGAAAGAAGTTAGTGGGAGGAAGTTTGACTTGGACGAGTTCCAAGTGCAACCACAAGACACAGAGATGGAACCTGAGCCACCTACACTGGTTGCTGGGCAACCTGAGGCTCAGGCACAGGCCCCACATAGGTCTGGGAGGATTCGTCGTACACCTGAGAGCTATGGGTCGCTGCCGACCCAACACGACGGTATCTTCATCATTGAGGATGAACCCAGGACCTATGATGAGGTGGTCAGTGGACCGGACTCCGAGAGATGGCTTGAGGCCATGCGATCCGAGATGGATTCCATGTCAGCTAACCAAGTCTGGGATTTGGTTGAGCTACCTGATGGGGTAAAACCCATAGGGTGTAAATGGGTCTTCAAGAGGAAGACAGACATGGATGGCAACGTAGTTACCTATAAAGGTAGACTAGTGGCTAAGGGATTCAAACAAATCCATGGGGTGGACTATGAAGAAACTTTCTTGCTAGTTGCCATGATCAATCCATTCACATTCTGCTTGCTTTAGCTGCATATCATGACTATGAGATATGGCAGATGGATGTAAAGAGAGTGTTCCATAACGGGAAGCTGACTGAGGATGTTTATATGACACAACCTAATGGCTTCATCCATCCTGCAGAAGCCAGTAAAGTCTGCAGGCTAAAGAGATCCATTTATGGATTAAAGCAAGCATCTCGAAGTTGGAATCTTCGATTCAATGAAGCTGTGAGAGACTATGTCTTTATCAAAAGCGAAGATGACGCCTGTGTATACAGAAAATTCAGTCGGAGCTTGGTGACTTTTCTAGTCTTGTATGTCGATGACATACTACTCATCGGGAACGACATCCCTACTCTTCAAGCTGTGAAGACATGGTAAGCCATTTGGATCAGGAAGTTCCTTTCTGAACATCAGGTGGTTCCTAGTGCAATGGATCCCATTGAGCTCTACTGTGACAATAATGGACCGATTGCACAAGCCAAGGAACCACGGTCTCATCAAAGATCCAAACACATACTCAGGAGATTTCACCTGATCAGAGAGATCGCAGACAGAGGTGATGTCTGTTGGGGTATGCCCTTAAGGTTAATGTTTGAGGCCTTGGGAATGTATCAGTATCATGTAATAAACTTTTATGTTTATAAAGGCATGGTTGTTATTTAGTTTGTTACATTGTCTGCTGCAATAATTGTACTTCTGAATAATGTCTCAAAGCTGTTCAGCTGGGCTGACATGCTATAAAGTCCTTAGTCGAGATATCTTGGTGAACATGAGACAGCCTTGATATGATTGAGACTAATATGTGTTCTAATCTTATAGGATGCTTCGAGCATGGAATAAGATGTAGACTCATGGGTACATTGGATGTACTGGAGAGACCCTACTAGGATATTCAATCGCTTGTCACAATGTGAATAATCCTTGTTTGCGACAAGTGGCACATTTCCTCTGACTTGAGATCACTTGTGTTTTCTAAATGATGATTGTCATTGTTTTGAGGTAGTTCAATATCATTTGAAACTTAATGATTATAGACTATCTTGGATGGTGAGCTTGAGTCAGGTTAGGGCACTAGTGATAGACAAAGGATTGCCGTCTCCTTGTTTAAGGAGTGTGATGTTCTAAAGGGGCCCCCTGGATGAGATGATTGAGAATAGTGTATGGCCATACCCAGGTGACTATGTTCATCTGATCTAATCATGCTCATCATATTGGAGTTACAAGCTTGACACGCTTGTCCAATAAGAACATCCAGTGGCAAAGGAAACATGCATACCTTGTGAGTTGGATTCACACTTGTGCTGTGGTTTGGGTGTAGTCTTGGAAGACTCTTTTCTTTATATCGGGAGACAGTGATGTGTTGCTAGATACCCCTCACTGATCGTGATAACGTGAGTTATCGTTACCGACATTTAAAGGAAACCCTCAGGGTCGCACAATTTGATGATATGGCTTACTTAAGTCAGATCGTGTGGACTGAATTGTTTAGGTTCAGTTTAAAGGGATTTAATCTCTGATTGTAAGTGAGATCTGGTCTGATCATGTTTGATTGATTAGGGCTTGAGATCGGTAAGCTTCGATCGAGAGAATGGATGCTAGATCAGTGAGATCAGCAGCATCAAGAGATCGACGGTCAGATCAAGAGCCTTAGGGTTTATTGTGGTCTGGACTGATTGCTTGGTTTATTTGGTTATTAAACCAAACCAAATTGAACCAGCTCATTGAGTGAGCGTGTGGTTCAAATTGAGAGGAGTTTGCGATAGGGGTAAACCCATGATCGCATGTGAGTAAGTGGCTTTCTATTTTTAGAAAGCATGATCACATACGTGACCACTACTCACGTTCACGCCTAAGGCGCTCTACTCTCTCGCTTCTTCTCCTCTCTCGTCGCCAACTTGAGGATTGGGCGCTTGCAACTCTCGTGTGGAGAAGTGTAGACGAAAAGGAGGAAGAGTTCGACCAAGCAAGGTGATCTTTCCCTTCCATTCGACAACGACTTCTTGGAACCTTGCTAGCACAAGGAGCACCAAAGAAGAGTAGGTGACACCAATTGTGTGCGTCACCTTTGGAGAAGGAGCACTTGTGCCTTTCCTTCCAAGACACCATCTAAGCGATGGCAATGGTAAGAATCCCTTTCTAATGAAAGTTGAACATGTTACATGCTAAGCGATCTTGTTAGAAACCCTAGATTCCGCTAGAGGTTTTTGTTGTGCCTCCTATAGGGTTTCGCCCCCCCTTATTCTAGGGGACTTTCAATTGGTATCAGAGCCAGTTATTGCATGCTAATATGTTTGCTTTCTATGTGATCCTATGCTATGATCTATATGTTACATGCGCTAGTTGAGATAGGCGAATTTTACATGCTTGTTAGAGATGTTTTTATTTCTCCTAGGTGCATGTTTTCTTGTTGGCGCATATGTATGTTTTCTCAAAACTTCTTATACTTGCGCGACTCATTATAGATCTAAGGTCCTGCATTAAACCCTTAGACGGGTTATTAGGGTTGAAGTCATCCCCTAGGTTAGATCCAGACAGTCTGATCACACCATCTGACAGCCTTGATGGGTTGACCAGATAGCACCTGTGCGATAGCACCTGGTGGCTATAGGTCGACTGCAGACAGGCGTGTAGCGATGTCTGATTGAGACGACTAGCGAACACACATGAGTTAGGCCCGGGGTCACACCCGCTTGCCAGATCTCATGAGGGTTGTTCGGCCCTGGCGCATGCATGGTTGACCTTTTGGTCGACTCAAGTCAGTTAGGACTTGGTGCATGCAAGGGCAGTGGATCTGACTAGGTTGGATGAGTGGATCCCTAGTAATGGACCGTTGTAAGGTTGTAGGGCAAATAAGGAAATTAAAATTGATGCCTATGGGGTTTTCGAAATTTAATTTTCATGATTGGATCACATGATGCTTGATGCCTATGTTTGTTTATTTAATTCTTATGTGGGCTGCCCATGTTAAATGTGTGCTGTGCTGGGGCCTGCGTGCCTGGAATTTAAAGTTGTAAATTAATTATTGTGGTCTGCGTATCACATTGTATTTAATTTATAAAGTGTAATTGACCTGCGTGTCAATCTTGTCTAGATAGATTAATTTGTAAATTAATCAGACAAGTGCACAGAGCACACTTGGCAGAGGCGCATGCAGCAGTGGCTTGACCAGGTGGGAGATCCAGGGTTCGACTCTGGGACCAGGCGCATTTTCCCTGGTAGGCGCACCTGAGCTGCAGATGGCGCTTGGGCCCTGGGTTGGGCCAGATGAGCAGCAAAAGACCCATCAAGAAAAGCAAGTGAAGACTTAAGTTAATTAAGGTCTTACTTAGGCTATGGGCTTTTACCACATAAGATCCATGCTTTCTTTTATTGTTTAAATAAGTAGAACAGCATGATTTATTTATCTTCTGCTATCACCATAGGAATTGCATGATAGTGAAGAAGATAAAAGACCGTTAAAATCCAACGCTAAAATATCAAGCTCGTATGCCTTCTGACGCGAAACCTCACTGTTCGGATTATCGTTGGAGCCGTGTTGTACCCACTCAGTGGGCACGTCCATCTATCTTCAGACGGTGCGGGATTACACCTGCGTGTTACAGAGAAGGGATTTATCGCTTCTCGTTGCTCAGCATAGCACGTGGTGGTCCAGGGAGTAGGTCGGGTCAGCTTGACCATGTAGGCTACATATGTGGCGCATATGGTAGCGCATGGAGGCAGCCATCTGTGGGGTCAGAGATTGTGTTGTACCAACTCAGTTGGCACAGTCTGCTGGATTGCCCAGATGAAGGGGAATCGCACGGGTTGGCGATTGGCTAGGACAGCCTACCAGAAATTAGTGCTTGTACTCTCTGTGCATCTTATCTCGCCTGAGCGGGACGCGGAGACCAAGTATGAAATCTGGATCCCATCTCACTAAAAGAGTTCTACTCTTTCGGGCTGTTTTGTTGGATTTTTCGGCCAGATAAAATAGTGAGAAAAAGAATCATTCTTAAGTCCTGAATTGATTCTTTACATTGATACTGACCTTGCTGTTTTTGCATTGTTGTAGATACCTGTAGCAACGAACACCATGAGCTTCAATGTGCGATCCCTACTGGAAAGGGAGAAGTTTGCTGGGCTAAACTTCTCAGACTGGTTCGGACACCTTAAGATTGTTCTTAAGGCAGAGAGGAAACTGTATGTCCTCGAGACGGCGATACCGCCTCAGCTCGCTCCGAACGCCGCAAGGGCGGTTCGGGAAGCTTATGAAAAGCACGTCAAGGATAGCATTGATGTCGCTTGCCTGATGCTAGCGTCTATGACGCCACCGCTGCAGCGTCAGCATGAGGATATGTCTGCTATAGACATGATAGCAAACCTCAAGATGCTATATGCTGCACAGGCGAGGACAGAACGCTATAATCTGACAAAGCTGTTCTTTCAGAGCAAACTGGCTGAAGGGAGCCCAGTGGGAGCTCACGTGCTCAAGATGATTGGGCACAAGGAGGCTCTAGAGAAACTGGGGCATACCATCAACCAGGAGCTTGCTGTAGACATTATTCTGCAGTCTCTCCCGCCCTCTTTCGATGCGTTCATCATTAACTTTAATATGAACAAAATCGATTGTACTCCGGCAGAGCTGCTGAATATGCTCTTGACTACTGAGGAAACTCTGAAGGGAAAGCCTTCAACCTCTGTCTTAATGGTTCCTTCAAGGAACAACAAGAAGAAGGGGAAGAAGGGCAAGACCCCTGTCAAGAGTTACAGCAAGGCTCTGAAGCAAAAAGTCAAGCGGTCAAAGGAATACAGATGTTTCCACTGTGGCCAGCTGGGTCACTGGAAAAAGGACTGTAAAGCGCTCCAAGGAGATAAGAGGGGAAGCATCGCTTCTGGCTCAGGTATATACGTGACGGAAGTCATGGTTTCATCTTCTTCTATTTCATGGGTGTTGGACACTGCATGTGGAGTTCACATTTGTTCAAATGTACAGGAACTCAAGAGAAGAAGACAGGTGGGACAGCATGAGGTGGACCTACGAGTTGGAAACGGGGCACGGGTTGCTGCTGTTGCTGTAGGAGACTATTTCATCTCTTTGCCATCTGGGCTTGTATTAGAACTAAACAGTTGTTATTTAATTCCCAGCATTACTAAGAATATTATCTCCATTCCTGCTCTTGTCAGGAAGGGATTTTCCTTTGAATGCAATATTTCAAAGTGTGTTTTAACTTTTGATAATATTGTTTATGCTACTGGTTCAATTAAAAATGGGTTATTCATGTTGGACATGGAATGTTCTATACAAAATATTGATATTAAGAAAGCCAAGTATGCTGATGACAGCACCTTGCTATGGCATAGTCATTTAGGCCATATTAACAAGAAACGCATTAAGCGGTTGCATGATCATGGACTGCTGGGATCATTCTCCTATGAGGAGATTGATACATGCAAGGCTTGTTTAATGGGTAAAATGACGAAGTCACCTTTTCCTAACAAAGGTCAAAGGGCTTCAGGTTTACTTGACCTTATACACAGTGATGTGTGTGGGCCATTTAGTAAACATGCCAGAGGTGGCTATCAGTACTTCATTACCTTTACTAATGATTTCAGTAGATATGGGTATGTCTATTTGATGAGACATAAAAGTGAATCTTTTGACAAGTTCAAAGAGTTCAAGAACGAAGTACAAAATCAGCTAGGCCGAAATATCAAGGCACTTCGTTCTGATCGAGGTGGAGAATACCTAAGTCATGCGTTTACTGACTATCTGAAGGAGTGTGGGATTATCTCATAGCTCACTCCGCCAGGAACACCGCAATGGAATGGTGTGTCCGAGAGGAGAAATAGAACGTTACTTGATATGGTTCATTCTATGATGAGTCAGGCTACTCTTCCATATTCCTTTTGGGGATTTGCACTGGAAACAGCTGCAAAGGTACTAAACCGAGTGCCATCCAAGGCAGTTTCTAAGACGCCATATGAGTTATGGTATGGGAAACAGTAGAGCTTGACATTTATCAGGATCTGGGGCTGCGAGGCTTATGTCAAAAAGCTCGCCTCTGGGAAACTAGAGAGCAGATCTGACAAATGTATCTTTGTCGGTTACCCTAAGGAAACTAAGGGTTATTATTTCTACGATCCCAAAGAGAACAAGGTATTTGTTGCTCGGACGGCCGTATTTCTTGAGAAGGAGTTTCTTCTGCAAGAGGCCAGTGGGAGAGAAATAAAGCTGGATGAGAATCCAGAGGAAGAACAAAGTAGCCAAGCACAGTTGGATGAGCCTGAGCCGGTGAATCAGGTTACTGAACAACCTGAGGCTCAGATATCACGGGAACCGCGAAGATCGGGAAGGATCCGTCGACAGCCTGAGCGCTATGACGGAGTCTACATCATTGATAATGATGAACCCCTCACTTATGCGGATGCGGTCAGTGGACCGGAGTCAGCGAGATGGCTTGAAGCTATGCGAGCCGAGATGGACTCCATGTCAGATAACCAAGTTTGGGATTTGGTTGATCTGCCTCCGGGAGTTATCCCTATAGGCTGTAAATGGATCTTTAAGAAGAAGATTGACATGGATGGTAACGTGGTTACCTATAAAGGCAGGCTAGTTGCGAAAGGTTTCAAACAAATCTACGGGATAGATTATGATGAAACTTTCTCACCTGTAGCTATGTTTAAGTCTATTCGGATTCTTTTCGCGATAGCTGCATATTATGACTATGAGATCTGGCAAATGGATGTGAAGACAGCTTTCCTGAATGGAAATCTGGATGAGGATGTGTATATGACACAACCAGAAGGTTTCACTAATTCATTAGATCGTCATAAGATATGCAAGTTAAAGAAGTCTATTTATGGACTTAAACAAGCATCGAGAAGCTGGAATATTCGTTTTGATGAATCAATCTCTGAGTTTGGTTTCATCAAGAACGAGGATGACCCGTGTGTATATAAGAGGTTTAGTGGGAGAGTGATTACTTTTCTAGTCCTCTACGTCGATGATATCTTGATCATTGGAAATGACATTCCTGAAATGCATGCGGTTAAGGCATGGTTAAGGAAGTGTTTCCAGATGAAAGATCTAGGAGAAGCAGCCTATGTATTAGGTGTGAAGATCTACAGGGATAGATCTAAGAGACTTCTTGGGCTGTGCCAGAGTACTTACATCGATAAAGTCCTGGAGAGATTTCATTTAGAGAATTCTAAAAGAGGATATCTTCCAGTCAGACATGGTCTGAATCTTTCGAAGAGTCAGTGTCCACAAACACAGACTGAGAAAGATGAAATGGACAATACGCCTTATGCTTCGGCTATTGGATCCATAATGTATGCGATGTTGTGTACTCGCCCAGACGTCGCTTACGGGTTAAGCGTGACCAGTCGGTTCCAATGTAATCCAGGTCAGGCACATTGGATTGCAGTCAAGAACATTTTAAAATATCTGCGGAGGACCAAAGATATGTTCTTGATATATGGTGGTCAGGAAGAACTCAGTATTGAAGGATATACTGATGCTTCGTTCCAGTCTGACCAGGATGATTTCCGATCGCAATCAGGCTATGTTTTTAGCTTGAATGGAGGAGCAGTGGTGTGGAAGAGTTTCAAACAGTCAACTGTTGCTGATTCCACAACAGAAGCCGAGTATGTTGCAGCCTCAGAAGCATCCAAGGAGGCAGTATGGATTCGTAAGTTCGTGAGAGAACTTGGTGTTGTTCCTTCAAGTGCAGATCCTTTGGTTATCTTCTGTGATAACACTGGAGCAATCGCACAAGCAAAGGAACCACGGTCGCACCAGAAGTCCAAGCACATACAGAGACGGTTTCATTTGATCAGGGAGATCATTGATCGTGGCGAGATCAAAGTGTGCAAGGTTCATACAGATGACAATCTGGCAGACCCGCTTACCAAGCCTCTGGCGCAGCAGAAGCATGAGAAGCACTGTAATAATATGGGTTTGAGATTTCTCAACCATTAGATTAAGTGCAAGTGGGAGATTGTTGGGGTATGCCCTTAAGGCTAATGTTTGAGGCCTTGGGAATGTATCAGTATCATGTAATAAACTTTTATGTTTATAAAGGCATGGTTGTTATTCAGTTTGTTACATTGTCTGCTGCAATAATTGTACTTCTGAATAATGTCTCAAAGCTGTTCAGCTGGGCTGACATGCTATAAAGTCCTTAGTCGAGATATCTTGGTGAACATGAGACAGCCTTGATATGATTGAGACTAATATGTGTTCTAATCTTATAGGATGCTTCGAGCATGGAATAAGATGTAGACTCATGGGTACATTGGATGTACTGGACAGACCCTACTAGGATATTCAATTGCTTGTCACAATGTGAATAATCCTTGTTTGCGACAAGTGGCACATTTCCTCTGACTTGAGATCACTTGTGTTTTCTAAATGATGATTGTCATTGTTTTGAGGTAGTTCAATATCATTTGAAACATAATGATTATACACTATCTTGGATGGTGAGCTTGAGTCAGGTTAGGGCACTAGTGATAGACAAAGGATTGCCGTCTCCTTGTTTAAGGAGTGTGATGTTCTAAAGGGGCCCCCTGGATGAGATGATTGAGAATAGTGTATGGCCATACCCAGGTGACTATGTTCATCTGATCTAATCATGCTCATCGTATTGGAGTTACAAGCTTGACACGCTTGTCCAATAAGAACATCCAGTGGCAAAGGAAACATGCATGCCTTGTGAGTTGGATTCACACTTGTGCTGTGGTTTGGGTGTAGTCTTGGAAGACTCTTTTCTTTATATCAGGAGACAGTGATGTGTTGCTGGATACCCCTCACTGATCGTGATAACGTGAGTTATCATTACCGACATTTAAAGGAAACCCTCAGGGTCGCACAATTTGATGATATGGCTTACTTAAGTCAAATCGTGTGGACTGAATTGTTCAGGTTCAGTTTAAAGGGATTTAATCTCTAATTGTAAGTGAGATCTGGTCTGATCATGTTTGATTGATTAGGGCTTGAGATCGGTAAGCTTCGATCGAGAGAATGGATGCTAGATCAGTGAGATCAGCAGCATCAAGAGATCGACGGTCAGATCAAGAGCCTTAGGGTTTATTGTGGTCTGGACTGATTGCTTGGTTTATTTGGTTATTAAACCAAACCAAATTGAACCAGCTCATTGAGTGAGCGTGTGGTTCAAATTGAGAGGAGTTTGCGATAGGGGTAAACCCATGATCGCATGTGAGTAAGTGGCTTTCTATTTTTAGAAAGCATGATCACATACGTGACCACTACTCACGTTCACGCCTAAGGCGCTCTACTCTCTCGCTTCTTCTCCTCTCTCGTCGCCAACTTGAGGATTGGGCGCTTGCAACTCTCGTGTGGAGAAGTGTAGACGAAAAGGAGGAAGAGTTCGACCAAGCAAGGTGATCTTTCCCTTCCATTCGACAACGACTTCTTGGAACCTTGCTAGCACAAGGAGCACCAAAGAAGAGTAGGCGACACCAATTGTGTGCGTCACCTTTGGAGAAGGAGCACTTGCGCCTTTCCTTCCAAGACACCATCTAAGCGATGGCAATGGTAAGAATCCCTTTCTAATGAAAGTTGAACATGTTACATGCTAAGCGATCTTGTTAGAAACCCTAGATTCCGCTAGAGGTTTTTGTTGTGCCTCCTATAGGGTTTCGCCCCCCCTTATTCTAGGGGACTTTCAATTGGTATCAGAGCCAGTTATTGCATGCTAATATGTTTGCTTTCTATGTGATCCTATGCTATGATCTATATGTTACATGCGCTAGTGGAGATAGGCGAATTTTACATGCTTGTTAGAGATGTTTTTATTTCTCCTAGGCGCATGTTTTCTTATTGGCGCATATGTATGTTTTCTCAAAACTTCTTATACTTGCGCGACTCATTATAGATCTAAGGTCCTGCATTAAACCCTTAGACGGGTTATTAGGGTTGAAGTCATCCCCTAGGTTAGATCCAGACAGTCTGATCAGACCATCTGACAGCCTTGATGGGTTGACCAGATAGCACCTGTGCGATAGCACCTGGTGGCTATAGGTCGACTGCAGACAGGCGTGTAGCGATGTCTGATTGAGACGACTAGCGAACACACATGAGTTAGGCCCGGGGTCACACCCGCTTGCCAGATCTCATGAGGGTTGTTCGGCCCTGGCGCATGCATGGTTGACCTTTTGGTCGACTCAAGTCAGTTAGGACTTGGTGCATGCAAGGGCAGTGGATCTGACTAGGTTGGATGAGTGGATCCCTAGTAATGGACCGTTGTAAGGTTGTAGGGCAAATAAGGAAATTAAAATTGATGCCTATGGGGTTTTTGAAATTTAATTTTCATGATTGGATCACATGATGCTTGATGCCTATGTTTGTTTATTTAATTCTTATGTGGGCTGCCCATGTTAAATGTGTGCTGTGCTGGGGCCTGCGTGCCTGGAATTTAAAGTTGTAAATTAATTATTGTGGTCTGCGTATCACATTGTATTTAATTTATAAAGTGTAATTGACCTGCGTGTCAATCTTGTCTAGATAGATTAATTTGTAAATTAATCAGACAAGTGCACAGAGCACACTTGGCAGAGGCGCATGCAGCAGTGGCTTGACCAGGTGGGAGGTCCAGGGTTCGACTCTGGGACCAGGCGCATTTTCCCTGGTAGGCGCACCTGAGCTGCAGATGGCGCTTGGGCCCTGGGTTGGGCCAGATGAGCAGCAAAAGACCCATCAAGAAAAGCAAGTGAAGACTTAAGTTAATTAAGGTCTTACTTAGGCTATGGGCTTTTACCACATAAGATCCATGCTTTCTTTTATTGTTTAAATAAGTAGAACAGCATGATTTATTTATCTTCTGCTATCACCATAGGAATTGCATGATAGTGAAGAAGATAAAAGACCATTAAAATCCAACGCTAAAACATCAAGCTCGTATGCCTTCTGACGCGAAACCTCACTGTTCGGATTATCGTTGGAGCCGTGTTGTACCCACTCAGTGGGCACGTCCATCTATCTTCAGACGGTGCGGGATTACACCTGCGTGTTACAGAGAAGGGATTTATTGTTGGGGTATGCCCTTAAGGCTAATGTTTGAGGCCTTTGGGATTGTAATAAGTATCATGTAATAAACTCTTGTGTTTATAAAGGCATGGTTATTATTCAGGTTGTTACCTTGTCTGCTGTAATAAGTGTACTTCTGAATAATGTCTCAAAACTGTTCAGCTAGGCTGACAGGCTATATGTCCTTAGTCGAGATATCTTGGTGAACCTGAGACAGCCTTGATATGATTGAGACTAATATGTGTGCTAATCTTATAGGATGCTTCGATCATGGAATAAGATGTAGACTCATGGGTACATTGGATGTGCTGGACAGACCCTACTGGGATATTCCATTGCTTGTCACAATGTGAATGATCCTCGTAAGCAGCAAGTGGCACATGTCCTTTGACTTGAGATCACTTGTGTTTCTAAATGATGATTGTCATTGTTTTGAGGTAGTTCAATATCATTTGAAACATAATGATTATAGACTATCTTGGATGGTGAGCTTGAGTCAGGTTAGGGCACTTGTGATAGATAAAGGATTGCCGTCTCCTTGTTTAAGGAGTGTGATGTTCTAAAGGGCCCCCCTATATGAGATGATTGAGATAGTGTATGGCCATACCCAGATGACTGTGTTCATCTGATCTAATCATGCTCATCGTATTGGAGTTACAGGCTTGACATGCTTGTCCAATAAGAACATCGAGTGGCAAAGGAAACATGCATGCCTCGTGAGTTTGATTCACACTTGTGCTATGGTTTGGGTGTAGTCTTGGAAGACTCTTTCCTTTATATCGGGAGACAGTGATGTGTTGCTAGATACCCCTCACTGATCGTGATAACGAAAGTTATCGTTACCGACATTTAAAGGAAACCCTTAGGGTCGCACAATTTGGTGATATGGCTTGCTTAAGTCAGATCGTGTGGACTGAATTGTTTCGGTTCAGTTTAAAGGGATTTAATCTCTGATTGTAAGTGAGATCTGGTCTGATCATGTTTGATTGATTAGGGCTTTAGATCAGTAAGCTTCGATCGAGAGAGATGATGCTAGATCGATGCGATCAGAAGCGTCAGATGATGAATGGTCAGATCTTGGACTTTGGGGTCTAATTTGATCTAGACTTAATGCTTGGGCTGATTTGGTTTCGCTATTGAACCAAGAGTATTGAACCGGCTCATGGGTTGAGCGCATGGTTCAAGAGGGAGAAGGAGTTGCGTTTGGTTCATGGAGACATGAACGCATGAACGCATGAACGCATACTCTTAATGGTTGCCATTTTTGGAAAGTTCCAAAATGAAAAACGCATATGCGTTCATGGCTTGAAGTCTCCCTAATGTTTTTCGGTTACACCTCTCTCTTGTTGTGATGTGGGACCAAAGCAGGACCTTCGGAGGTCCACCCGGGTCCGAAAGAAGCCCTCTCGGTATGGCTATCCTAGCCATTAGATATGGCTTCCTTAGGACCCCCTTTTGTTGCTTATTTTGTCTTAGATTAGGGTGCATCATATGGTAGGTTAGATCCACCCTCCAATTACACCATGTAGTTACATGCCTAGGATCCGCCACTTATGTATAGTAGGTTAGTGCATGAAATTGATGTAATAGTATAGGTCAACTCCATTCTTGGAATGCAAGTCAAAATCAGGTCAAGACAACTCCAAGAGATGCCATGGGCCATCAGCCCAACTCATGAAGAAATCAGCCCACCCCAATGGATCAACACCACAAGCACCCCAAATTCCACCATCCTAGTTGGCTGCCATGTGGAGTTGCCTTCATCTCTAATCAAGTCAAGGAGCAGCCTGCTCAATGTCCCTATTTCAGCTCAACATACGCCAGCCTCAAAGTCAAGGAGAAGCTTGAAACAAAGTCCACTTCAGTCCATCATGCGCCAGCCACCAAAGTCAAGGAGCAGCCTGCACTTTGCAACAACTTCAGTCCCTTCAAGTGCCAGCCGCCCATGCCAATCTGCAGCCTGCACAAGTCAGCCATCAGCAGCCTTTTCAGTCCATCCTCACCTCAGCTTTTGAACTCACCAACCTGCTGAAGACTCCAAAGTTCAACCTCCAAGCAACCGCCCATGTGGAAGAAGAAACCAGCCCTTGAGTTGTCTACATCATGCTTGACTTGTGTGACTTGTTTTTGAGCTTAGGAAGGGAGATAACCGTTGGAGACTCCCCTATATGTTGTAACTTCTTGTAAAGTCATGAGGTTAGAGTTGAATGAATTTCAAATTTCAGAAGTGTGTCTTCTAATGGTGTGTGTCACCTAACCCCTCCCTTTCTTCCACCCATTGCCGAGAGTTCTATTCCCTTCCATCCCCTCTTGCTCTTCAACCTTCTTCCACCACTTGCGCTTGTCTTGAAGATGGGAGCTCACGCCACTTCATCCCCTTAACCTTGACAAGCCTTTAGTCCAAGAGGAAGAGCTGAACAGCCGAGACTCAAGATGGTGTCATGCCAAGATCAAGCCACCACCTAGTTAAGCTAAGTCTCTCAACTATCTTGGTTGTTGTTCCTTGTTGCTTGTTGGACAGCCCCTTTGCACCCACATTTGTTTTCTGCAGGTGGCGCAAGGCCATGGGATGATAAGCAAGCCGCCCACCTTTCCTCTCCCTCTAATCTAGTTAGTCTATGTCATGTTAGCAAGGGAATTTGGAGGCTATCCTCCCCCTTGAATGTTCTTGTGTTAAGTGGCCTCTTAATATTATTTCAAATTCACCCACGCATGTGTGGGATGCTGCAATGCCATGTGTGTAAGCTCATAGGGCCCTACTTCGTGAGATTCAACCATTGGACCGGTGAAGAACGGGAAGGTCACCCTTTCTATTCTCAAAGGGTGCAAGGTGAGTTCCTCCCCTAGAGTAGCTTTATTGCTTATGTTAGAACCGCATGCTAGATCTAATTGAGGTTATAGAATCGCATGATAAGCTTGGTCAAATTTCATTTTATCTAGAAGTGCATGCTAGGATAGTTTCGGTTTTCACTACTACTTACTAAAACAAGCTAGTTTCAAACTACGATAGCTCAAGGGGTTTACTAAGTTATATCTATTTAGCAAAATGTTTTCAAAGCGCGTTGTTTGAATGTTGCATGCTTGGCCCCCCCATCATCTTGGTATCAGAGCTTAGGCTCTTAGAGTAGGATTTTATAAGACCAAAACTTTATTTTCCTACTACTAAGGCGATTTTTGGACCTAGGTGCTTGAAAGAATTTGATTAACTATATTGTATCACCTTAGGGTCTATTTTCAAAACCTTACTCATTTCGAAAATGGCTACTAGATCCGGTGCCCCCTATGGTCTTAATCAAGCTATTGACCATGAGGTGAGTGCCCTTTCAATAGAGATGGCTTCCCTTAGAGAAACCCTAGCGACCCTTCAACACTCCATAGGTGTTATAGACAATAGGCTTAACACCCTAGAGTCTAACTCTAAGATGGATCCCCAAACCACTAGCCGACCTAATAGTGGATCCCACACAAGGGAACCAAATGTTCAAGGATCTCCTTCACATACCCCTAGAGTCAATCATGCTCAAACCGAATGGGAAGGGCCTCATGCCCCTCAAACCCCCTATCATAGACCTAGAGAGTATGATGTGCAACGTGCCATCAAGATCAATCCCCCTACTTTTGGTGGGTCTCTTAACCCCAAGGAATTCCTAGATTGGGCCACAAAGCTAGATCAATATTTTGAATATAGCCTTATGCACCATGAAAGTAAAGTTAGGTTCACCAAGTGCTTACTAGAAGGACCCGCTAGACTCTATTGGACCCATGTCGAGAGAACCATAGAAAGGGATGGTAAGCCACCCGTTGAGTCTTGGGATGAAATGAAATTCCTACTTAGGCAAAAGTATGTCCCACCTGGTTTCATGCAAAAGCTTAAGGATGAACTTGGTAGTCTCACTCAAGGCTCCTCTACTGTAGAAGTCTATCAAACCAAGCTAGAAGAACTCCTCATTAGGTGTGAAGTCAAGGATGACCAAGGTATGATCCTAAGTCGGTTCAAGAATGGACTTAGACCTGACATTAAGAGGGCCTTGACCTACTTCCAATTAGATACCCCGGAGATAGCCTATCAAAGAGCCATGGAAGTTGAACAAGAACTTAAGAATAGGAAGGAGACTCTCCCTCCCCGACCCATCTATAGGCCAGCTCCTATGCACTTGCCTTCTAGCTCAAACCCAAAACCAAAAACTGCTCAAACTACTGACAACTCCATTCCCATTTGTTATAACTGTAGGTAGAAGGGACACTTTGCAAAAGAATGCCCTAAGAAGGTCATGGTTTTATCTGAGGAAAACATAGACCCTGAGCCCACCTTGGAGGAAGACCCTGATCAAGAGATTGAGGTCAACGACTATGACAGTAGTGATGATATCTTCAACACCTTAGGGGTAGTTAGGTGTACCCTTGTCAAACCTACCCCCACTGAGGACTGGCGCCGGACCAGTATCTTCCACACCTACACCAAATGCCATGGTCACATGTGCAAGGTGGTCATTGATGGTGGAAGCAGCCTCAATGCTGTCTCCCACATAGCTGCTACAAAACTGAACCTCAAGATGGAACCCCGACCTAGCCCTTACAATATTTCTTGGGTTAACCAAACCAGTGTCCCTGTGACCCATAGGTGCCTCGTACCTATCCAGTTTGGTACATATGAGGACAAGATTTGGTGTGACGTCCTTACTATGGATGTAGCCCAAATCCTCTTAGGACGCCCTTGGTTATATGACATGGATGTTGTCCACTACGGTCGGACCAATACCTATGTTTTTACCCATAAGGATCAAAAGATTAGGTTGAAACCCTCTCTTCCCAAAGAACTTAGAGCCACAACCAGTAAGGGTAAGATAGAGGAACCCAAGAAAGGCCAACCTACCATTCAACTTATAAGGCCTCAAACTTTCACTAAGGAAATTATAGCAGATCAACCCCTTTATACCTTAGTCATCAAAGAAGTCAACCCTGAAGTAGAAGAGAAGCCTTCCCCAGAAGTAGAATCCATACTCCAAGAATTTAGTGAGCTCACTCCAGAGGACCTCCCTGAAGGACTGCCACCTCTTAGGGATATACAACATGCCATAGACCTTGTCCCTGGATCCTCTCTTCCCAACCTACCCCACTATAGGATGAACCCTACCGAGCATGAGGAGCTCAAAAGACAAGTAGATGATTTATTGTGTAAGGGTTACATCAGGGAAAGCCTAAGTCCCTGCGCCGTCCCAGCCCTTCTTACCCCAAAGAAGGATGGCAGTTGGCGCATGTGTATAGATTGCAGAGCTATCAACAAGATTACTATCAAATATAGGTTTCCCATACCTAGACTTGATGACTTGCTAGATATGTTAGTAGGATCCAAATGGTTTTCCAAGCTTGACCTCAGGAGTGGATATCATCAGGTTAGGATTAGAGAAGGGGATGAATGGAAGACCGCCTTCAAAACCAAAGACGGCTTATATGAATGGTTAGTCATGCCTTTCGGGCTAACCAATGCCCCTTCCACATTTATGAGGCTTATGACCCAAGTGCTTAGACCCTACTTAGGGAAGTTCCTAGTTGTATACTTTGATGACATACTTATCTATAGTAAGTCACAAAAGGAGCACCTAGGGCACTTAAGGCAGACTCTAACCCTTCTTAGAGATGAAAAGCTGTATGTCAACCTGAAGAAATGTTCTTTTCTATCTCCCAAAGTTGTCTTTCTAGGGTTTATTGTTTCTGACCTAGGGCTTCAAGCTGATCCTTCTAAAGTCCAAGCCATCTTAGACTGGCCAGAGCCCAAGACCCTTACTGAAGTTAGGAGTTTTCATGGCCTTGCTACCTTCTACCGTAGGTTCATACGGAATTTTAGCACCATAGTAGCTCCTATCACCAACTGCATGAAACAAGGGGACTTTACTTGGACTAAGTCTGCCAATAGGGCCTTCACTGAGCTAAAGAGTAGGATGACCTCCGCCCCTGTTTTAAGGTTGCCTGACTTTGGCAAGGTCGTTGAGGTTGATTGTGATGCTTCTGGCATTGGCATAGGTGGGACCCTCAGTCAAGAAGGTCACCCTATTGCCTTCTTCAGTGAAAAGCTGAATGAGGCCAAGCAGAAATACTCAACCTACGACAAAGAGTTCTATGCCGTGGTTCAATCTTTAAGGCATTGGCGGCACTACCTTCTCCACCATGAGTTTACCTTAAATAGTGATCACCAAGCCCTGTCTTACCTTAGTGCCCAAAGAAAACTCAATGCTAGACATGCCAAGTGGGTAGAGTATTTGCAACAGTACACTTTTGTCTTAAAACACAAGTCTGGAGTTAACAATAAAGTTGCTGATGCTCTAAGTAGGGTAGTCTTCATTTTGCAAACTATGCATGCTGAACTTGTAGGATTTGAACATATGAAAACTGCTTACCTAGATTGCCCTGACTTTTCTGCTACTTATGCTGATATGACTAGAGATGTTATGAGTCACCCCTTGTACACCCTTCGGGATGGGTATCTCTTCCTTGGGCCAACCCTCTGTGTGCCTAAGTCCTCAATCCGGGATTTCCTAGTTTGGGAACTCCATGGAGGAGGGTCTGCTGGGCACCATGGTCGGGAGAAGACCCGTGCCTTGGTCGAGGAACGATTCTTTTGGCCTCAACTCTACCGAGATGTGGCCAAGGTAGTTAGGCATTGTGGAACCTGTCAAGCCACTAAAGTCCAGAAGCATAATTTTGGACTGTACACCCCTCTGCCTATTCCCCAGGCACCGTGGCAGGACATTAGTATGGACTTTGTTCTAGGATTGCCTAGGACTGCTGCTAGGCATGACTCTATTTATGTTGTGGTAGACCGGTTCACAAAAATGGCTCATTTCATACCTTGCACTAAAACTACCGATGCCTCCCACATGGCTAGGATCTTCTTTAGAGACATTGTTAGGTTGCATGGTACCCCTCTCACTATAGTTTCGGATAGAGACACTAGATTTGTTAGTCATTTCTGGAGGACACTATGGGCTCTATTGGGCACAAAACTGAAGTTCTCGACGGCCTACCATCCCCAAACGGATGGGCAGACCGAAGTGGTCAACAGATCACTTGGGAGCATCCTTAGGAGTCTTGTAGGAGAGCACCCCAGTGATTGGGACAAGCTGTTACCTACAGCTGAGTTTTCCTACAATAGTGTTCCTAACAGGACTACTGGTCTATCTCCTTTCCAGGCAAACTTAGGATACCAGCCTAACAAGCCCATTGATCTATTTTCAGCCCCTAAACATTGCAAGACTTCTATTTCGGCCCGAGATTATGCTTTCCACATTTCGCAATTACATCATGAGCTATTCAGTAAGATTCAAGACTCTGTTAATCAATATCGTGACGATACTAATAAACATCGCCGAGAGAAGGTATTTTCTGTAGGGGATCAGGTTATGTTGCGGGTCCGCGAGGAACGCATCCAAGGACCAGGCCGCAAGTTGGACGCCAAGGGCATCGGGCCCTTCACTATTCTGAAAAAGGTCAACAATAACGCCTATCTCCTGGACCTACCGCCAGAACTGGGGATATCCTCCACCATCAATGTGGAGGATCTGACACTGTATCATCCGCCTCTCTCTATACAAGAACCAGACACTTGCCACGACTCAGAGATTGAGGCCATACTCGAGGACCAGACCCGACTCACCCCTGATGAGGTACAGCTTTATTACCGCATCAAATTTACTGATGGTGAGGAAGCCTGGCTCCCCGAGGCTGAGCTTGCTAGGTCCGCACCCGAGCTTCTCCAAGGGTACAAAGATAATTCTCCAGAGGAGAATTTCTCCCACCCCGGGAGAGCTGATGTGGGACCAAAGCAGGACCTTCGGAGGTCCACCCGGGTCCGAAAGAAGCCCTCTCGGTATGGCTATCCTAGCCATTAGATATGGCTTCCTTAGGACCCCCTTTTGTTGCTTATTTTGTCTTAGATTAGGGTGCATCATATGGTAGGTTAGATCCACCCTCCAATTACACCATGTAGTTACATGCCTAGGATCCGCCACTTATGTATAGTAGGTTAGTGCATGAAATTGATGTAATAGTATAGGTCAACTCCATTCTTGGAATGCAAGTCAAAATCAGGTCAAGACAACTCCAAGAGATGCCATGGGCCATCAGCCCAACTCATGAAGAAATCAGCCCACCCCAATGGATCAACACCACAAGCACCCCAAATTCCACCATCCTAGTTGGCTGCCATGTGGAGTTGCCTTCATCTCTAATCAAGTCAAGGAGCAGCCTGCTCAATGTCCCTATTTCAGCTCAACATACGCCAGCCTCAAAGTCAAGGAGAAGCTTGAAACAAAGTCCACTTCAGTCCATCATGCGCCAGCCACCAAAGTCAAGGAGCAGCCTGCACTTTGCAACAACTTCAGTCCCTTCAAGTGCCAGCCGCCCATGCCAATCTGCAGCCTGCACAAGTCAGCCATCAGCAGCCTTTTCAGTCCATCCTCACCTCAGCTTTTGAACTCACCAACCTGCTGAAGACTCCAAAGTTCAACCTCCAAGCAACCGCCCATGTGGAAGAAGAAACCAGCCCTTGAGTTGTCTACATCATGCTTGACTTGTGTGACTTGTTTTTGAGCTTAGGAAGGGAGATAACCGTTGGAGACTCCCCTATATGTTGTAACTTCTTGTAAAGTCATGAGGTTAGAGTTGAATGAATTTCAAATTTCAGAAGTGTGTCTTCTAATGGTGTGTGTCACCTAACCCCTCCCTTTCTTCCACCCATTGCCGAGAGTTCTATTCCCTTCCATCCCCTCTTGCTCTTCAACCTTCTTCCACCACTTGCGCTTGTCTTGAAGATGGGAGCTCACGCCACTTCATCCCCTTAACCTTGACAAGCCTTTAGTCCAAGAGGAAGAGCTGAACAGCCGAGACTCAAGATGGTGTCATGCCAAGATCAAGCCACCACCTAGTTAAGCTAAGTCTCTCAACTATCTTGGTTGTTGTTCCTTGTTGCTTGTTGGACAGCCCCTTTGCACCCACATTTGTTTTCTGCAGGTGGCGCAAGGCCATGGGATGATAAGCAAGCCGCCCACCTTTCCTCTCCCTCTAATCTAGTTAGTCTATGTCATGTTAGCAAGGGAATTTGGAGGCTATCCTCCCCCTTGAATGTTCTTGTGTTAAGTGGCCTCTTAATATTATTTCAAATTCACCCACGCATGTGTGGGATGCTGCAATGCCATGTGTGTAAGCTCATAGGGCCCTACTTCGTGAGATTCAACCATTGGACCGGTGAAGAACGGGAAGGTCACCCTTTCTATTCTCAAAGGGTGCAAGGTGAGTTCCTCCCCTAGAGTAGCTTTATTGCTTATGTTAGAACCGCATGCTAGATCTAATTGAGGTTATAGAATCGCATGATAAGCTTGGTCAAATTTCATTTTATCTAGAAGTGCATGCTAGGATAGTTTCGGTTTTCACTACTACTTACTAAAACAAGCTAGTTTCAAACTACGATAGCTCAAGGGGTTTACTAAGTTATATCTATTTAGCAAAATGTTTTCAAAGCGCGTTGTTTGAATGTTGCATGCTTGGCCTCCCCATCATGTTGCTTGGTGGAAACGATTTTTTGCTCTCGAGCAAGTGAGGGTGTTGACGAGAAGAGGAGGAACCGGCCAAGCAAAAGATAGTCTTCATCTCTTCCCTACACTCGATCATTGACATCTTGGCACTTTTGCTAGCACAAGAGGTGCGCAAGTTGGGAGTCTTCATCGCCTTTGTGTGTGAACTTTTGGAGGAGATCAAAGTTGCTCTCTTCTTCCAAGCCGACCTCCAATCTAAGGCTATGGTATAGATCTAAACTCATAGCTTCAAGTTGATCATATGGTTGTCATATACGATCTTTTAGAAACCCTCTTTCCGTCATGCATGCTAGATGCGCATGTTTAGGGTTTCACCCCCTTAATAAGGGTTTCTTTCAATTGGTATCAGAGCTAGGCTTTCGATATGATCTATATGATTGCTTTGAAGTGTTTGTGATCCATACATGTTGCGCTTACTTGATGCTTTGTTTTCATGATGCATGGTTTACATTGGCTATGTTTGCGCTTGTATCATGGTTACATGAAGTTTGCGCTCCCCCTTGAAGGGGACCCCCTAAAGTTTGCGCTCCCCCTTGAAGGGGACCCCCTAAAGTTTGCGCTCCCCCTTGAAGGGGACTCCCCTTAGATCTAAGGGTTATCAATATGCTAGATATGAGATATATCTTATGTTCTCAAGTGAAGCATGTTGTTTTGTTTGTTTGCGCATGTTCTAGATGTTTTATAAAACTTACATCTTGCGCGCCTACTTAGATCTAAGGTGCCCCTACTATAAATCCTTAGATGGGTTGATGGGGTTGAAAGCATCTTCTAGGTTAGATCCAACTAGTCTGATCAGACCATCTGACAGCCTAGATGGGTTGACCAGATAGCACCTGTGCGCAAGCACGAGGTGGCTATAGGTCGACTGCATCCAGGGCGTGTAGCGAGGTCTGGTTGAGACAACTACTGAACACACATGAGTTAAGCCCGGGGTCACACCCGCTTGCCAAAACTCATGAGGGTGGTTCAGCCCTTGGCGCATGCATGGTTGACCATTAGGTCAACACGGGTCAGTTAGGACTCGGTGCATGCAAGGGCAGAGGATCTGACTAGATGGATGAGTGGATCCCTATCAATGGACCATTGTAAGGTTGTAGAGCACATAAGGAAATTAAAATTGATACCATGGGGTTTTTCAAAATTTAATTTCATGAATGGATCACATGTTGTTTTGATACCATATGCTTGTTTATTTAATCTTATGTGGGTTGCCCTAATGTGTGCTGTGCTGGGGCCTGCGTGCCTGGTAAATTACAAGTTAATATTATTGTGATCTGCGAATCACATTTTTTATTAATTTATTGTATAATTGACCTGCGAGTCAAAGCTTGTCTAGATAGATCAAAATGTTTTTGATTAGACAAGAGCATAAAGGCACACATCCTAGAGGGGCATTCACCTGGTGGCGCACCTGAGGTGCTCTTGGCGCTAGGGCCCTGGGTTGGACCAGATGAGATGCAAAAGAGCTCAAGTGAAGACTTAAGTAAAATTAAGGTCTTTCTAGGGTTCATGGGCTTTTACCACATAAGATCATGCTTTCTATTTATTGCTTATATAATTAGAATTGCATGTGTTTATCTTCTGCTATAGCCATAGGATATGCCTGATAGTAAGAAGATAAAAGACCGTTAAAATCCAACGCTAACATATCAAGCTCGTAAGCCTTCTGACGCGAAACCTCACTGTTCTGACTATCGTTGGAGCCGTGTTGAACCCACTCAGTGGGCACGTCCATCTATCTTCAGACGGTGCGCGATTTCACCTGCGTGTTACAGAGTAGGGATTTATCCCTTCTCGTTGCTCAGCATAGCACGTGGTGGTCCAGGGAGTAGGTTAGGTCAGCTTGACCATGTAGGCTACATATGTGGCGCATATGGTAGCACATGGAGGCAGCCATCTGAGGGATCAGAGACTGTGTTGTACCAACTCAGTTGGCACAGTCTGCTGGATTGCCCAGATGAAGGGGAATCGCACGGGTTGGCGATTGGCTGGGACAGCCTACCAGAAATTAGTGCTTGTCATCTCTGTGCATCTTATCTCGCCTGAGCGGGACGCGGAGACCAAGTATGAAATCTGGATCCCATCTCACTAAAAGAGTGTTACTCTTTCGGACTGTTTACTGGATTTTTCAGTCAGATAAAATAGTGAGAAAAGAATCTTTCTTAAGTCCTGGATTGATTCTGAACATTGATACTAACCTTGCTGTTCTTGCATTGTTGTAGATAACTGCAGCAACGAACACCATGAGCTTCAATGTGCGATCCCTACTGGAAAGGGAGAAGTTTGCTGGGCCGAACTTCTCTGACTGGTTCGGACACCTTAAGATCGTTCTTAAGGCAGAGAGGAAACTGTATGTCCTCGAGACGGCGATACCGCCGCAGCCCGCTCCGAACGCCGCAAGGGCGGTTCGGGATGCCTATGAAAAGCACGTCAATGATAGCATTGATGTCGCTTGCTTGATGCTTGCGTCTATGACGCCACCGCTGCAGCGTCAGCATGAGGATATGTCGGCTATAGAGATTATAGCGAACCTCAAGATGCTGTATGCTGCACAGGCGAGGACAGAACGCTATAATCTGACAAAGCTCTTCTTTCAGAGCAAACTGGCTGAGGGGAGCCCAGTGGGAGCTCACGTGCTCAAAATGATTGGGCACAAGGAGGCTCTGGAGAAACTGGGGCATACCATCAACCAGGAGCTTGCTGTTGATATTATTCTGCAGTCTCTCCCGCCCTCTTTCGATGCGTTCATTATTAATTTTAATATGAACAAAATCGATTGTACGCCGGCAGAGCTGCTGAATATGCTCTTGACAACTGAGGAAACTCTGAAGGGAAAGCCTTCAACCTCTGTCTTAATGGTTCCTTCTAGGAACAAGAAGAAGGGGAAGAAGGGCAAGGCCCCTGTCAAGAATTACAGCAAGGCTCTGAAACAGAAGGTGAAGCGGTCGAAGGATAACAGGTATTTCCACTGTGGCCAGCTGGGTCACTGGAAAAAGGACTGTAAAGCGCTCCAAGGAGATAAGAGGGGAAGCATCGCTTCTGGCTCAGGTATATATGTGACTGATTTCATGTTATCTTCTTCTTCTATTTCATGGGTGTTGGACACTGCATGTGGAGTTCACATTTGTTCAAATGTACAGGAACTCAAGAGAAGAAGGCAGGTGGGACAGCATGAGGTAGACCTACGAGTTGGAAACGGGGCATGGGTTGCTGCTGTTGCTGTAGGAGACTATTTCATTTCTTTACCATCTGGCATTGTATTGGAATTAAACAATTGTTATTTTGTACCAAGTATCACGAAGAATATTATCTCTATTCCTGCTCTTGTCAGGAAAGGATTTGCCTTTGAATGCAAAATTTCAAAGTGTGTTTTATCTTATGATAATATTGTGTATGCAACTGGTTCAATCAACAATGGGTTATTCATGTTGGACATGGAATATTCTATACAAAACATTGATAATAAGAAAGCCAAGTATGCTGATGACAGCACCTTGCTATGGCATAGTCGTTTAGGCCATATAAACGAGAAGCGCATTAAGCGGTTGCATGATCATGGACTGCTGGGATCATTCTCCTATAAGGAGATTGATACATGCAAAGCTTGTCTAATGGGTAAAATGATGAAGTCACCTTTTTCTAAGAAAGGTCAAAGGGCTTCAGGTTTACTTGACCTTATACACAGTGATGTGTGTGGGCCATTTAGTAAACATGCCAGAGGTGGCTATCAGTACTTCATTACCTTTACTGATGATTTCAGTAGGTATGGGTATGTCTATCTAATGAGACATAAAAGTGAATCTTTTGACAAGTTCAAAGAGTTCAAGAATGAAGTACAAAATCAGCTAGGCCGAAATATCAAGGCACTTCGCTCAGATCGAGGTGGAGAATACCTAAGTCATGCATTTACTGACTATCTGAAGGAGTGTGGGATTATCTCACAGCTCACTCCGCCAGGAACACCGCAATGGAATGGTGTGTCCGAGAGGAGAAATAGAACGTTACTTGATATGGTTCGTTCTATGATGAGTCAGGCCACTCTTCCATACTCCTTTTTGGGTTTTGCACTGGAAACAGCTGCAAAGGTACTAAACCGAGTGCCATCTAAGGCAGTTTCAATGACGCCATATGAATTATGGTATGGGAAACAGCCAAGCTTGACATTTATCAGGATCTGGGGTTGCGAGGCTTATGTCAAAAAAAGCTCGCCTCTGGGAAACTAGAGAGCAGATCTGACAAATGCATCTTTGTCGGTTACCCTAAGGAAACTAAGGGTTATTATTTCTACGATCCCAAGGAGAACAAAGTTTTTGTTGCTCGGACGGCCATATTTCTTGAGAAGGAGTTTCTTCTGCAAGAGGCCAGTGGGAGAGAAATAAAGCTGGATGAAAATCCAGAGGAAGGACAAAGTAGTCAAGCACAGTTGGATGAGCCTGAGCCGGTAGATCAGGTTATTGAACAACCTGAGGCTCAGATAACACGGGAACCGCGAAGATCGGGAAGGATCCGTCGACAGCCTGAGCGCTATGACGGAGTCTACATCATTGATAATGATGAACCCCTAACTTATGCGGATGCGGTCAGTGGACCGGAGTCAGCTAGATGGCTTGATGCTATGCGAGCCGAGATGGACTCCATGTCAGATAACCAAGTCTGGGATTTGGTTGATCCGCCTCCGGGAGTAATCCCTATAGGCTGTAAATGGATCTTCAAGAAGAAGATTGATATGGATGGTAACGTGGTTACCTATAAAGGCAGGCTAGTTGCGAAAGGTTTCAAACAAATCTACGGGATAGATTATGATGAAACTTTCTCACCTGTAGCCATGTTTAAGTCTATTCGGATTCTTTTCGCGATAGCAGCATATTATGATTATGAGATCTGGCAGATGGATGTGAAGACAGCTTTCCTTAATGGAAATCTGGATGAGGATGTGTATATGACACAACCTGAGGGTTTCACTAATCCAGCAGATCGTCATAAAATATGCAAGTTAAAGAAATCCATTTATGGATTGAAACAAGCATCTAGGAGCTGGAATATTCGTTTTGATGAATCAATCTCTGAGTTTGGTTTCATCAAGAACGAGGATGACCCGTGTGTATATAAGAGGTTTAGTGGGAGCGTAATTACATTCCTAATCCTCTACGTCGATGATATCTTGATCATTGGAAATGATATTCCTGAACTGCATGCTGTTAAAGCATGGTTAGGAAAATGTTTCCAGATGAAAGATCTAGGAGAAGCAGCCTATGTGTTAGGTGTAAAGATCTACCGGGATAGATCTAAGAGGCTTCTCGGGCTGTGCCAGAGTACTTACATCGATAAGGTCCTGGAGAGATTCCATTTAGAGAATTCTAAACGTGGATATCTTCCAGTCAGACATGGTCTGAATCTTTCGAAGAGTCAGTGTCCACAAACACAGACTGAGAAAGATGAAATGGACAATACGCCTTATGCTTCGGCTATTGGGTCCATTATGTATGCGATGTTGTGTACTCGCCCAGACGTTGCTTACGGGTTAAGCGTGACCAGTCGATTCCAAAGTAATCCAGGTTTGGCGCACTGGATTGCAGTCAAGAACATTTTAAAATATCTGCGGAGGACCAAAGATATGTTCTTGATATATGGTGGTCAGGAAGAACTCAGTATAGAGGGATATACTGACGCTTCGTTCCAGTCGGACCAGGATGATTTCCGATCGCAATCAGGCTATGTTTTTAGCTTGAATGGTGGAGCAGTGGTGTGGAAGAGTTTCAAACAGTCAACTGTTGCTGATTCCACAACAGAAGCCGAGTATGTTGCAGCCTCGGAAGCATCCAAGGAGGCAGTGTGGATTCGTAAGTTCGTGAGAGAACTTGGTGTCGTTCCTTCGAGTGCTGATCCTTTGGTTATCTTCTGTGATAACACTGGAGCAATCGCACAAGCAAAGGAACCACGGTCGCACCAGAAGTCCAAGCACATACAGAGACGGTTTCACTTGATCCGGGAGATCATTGATCGAGGCGAGATCAAAACATGCAAGGTTCATACAGATGACAATCTGGCAGACCCGCTTACCAAGCCTCTGGCGCAGCAGAAGCATGAGCAGCACTGTAATAATATGGGTTTGAGATTTCTCAACCATTAGATTAAGTGCAAGTGGGAGATTGTTGGGGTATGCCCTTAAGGCTAATGTTTGAGGCCTTTGGGATTGTAATAAGTATCATGTAATAAACTCTTGTGTTTATAAAGGCATGGTTATTATTCAGGTTGTTACCTTGTCTGCTGTAATAAGTGTACTTCTGAATAATGTCTCAAAGCTGTTCAGCTAGGCTGACAGGCTATATGTCCTTAGTCGAGATATCTTGGTGAACCTGAGACAGCCTTGATATGATTGAGACTAATATGTGTGCTAATCTTATAGGATGCTTCGAGCATGGAATAAGATGTAGACTCATGGGTACATTGGATGTACTGGACAGACCCTACTGGGATATTCCATTGCTTGTCACAATGTGAATGATCCTCGTAAGCAGCAAGTGGCACATGTCCTTTGACTTGAGATCACTTGTGTTTCTAAATGATGATTGTCATTGTTTTGAGGTAGTTCAATATCATTTGAAACATAATGATTATAGACTATCTTGGATGGTGAGCTTGAGTCAGGTTAGGGCACTTGTGATAGATAAAGGATTGCCGTCTCCTTGTTTAAGGAGTGTGATGTTCTAAAGGGCCCCCCTATATGAGATGATTGAGATAGTGTATGGCCATACCCAGATGACTGTGTTCATCTGATCTAATCATGCTCATCGTATTGGAGTTACAGGCTTGACATGCTTGTCCAATAAGAACATCGAGTGGCAAAGGAAACATGCATGCCTCGTGAGTTTGATTCACACTTGTGCTATGGTTTGGGTGTAGTCTTGGAAGACTCTTTCCTTTATATCGGGAGACAGTGATGTGTTGCTAGATACCCCTCACTGATCGTGATAACGAAAGTTATCGTTACCGACATTTAAAGGAAACCCTTAGGGTCGCACAATTTGGTGATATGGCTTGCTTAATTCAGATCGTGTGGACTGAATTGTTTCGGTTCAGTTTAAAGGGATTTAATCTCTGATTGTAAGTGAGATCTGGTCTGATCATGTTTGATTGATTAGGGCTTTAGATCAGTAAGCTTCGATCGAGAGAGATGATGCTAGATCGATGCGATCAGAAGCGTCAGATGATGAATGGTCAGATCTTGGACTTTGGGGTCTAATTTGATCTAGACTTAATGCTTGGGCTGATTTGGTTTCGCTATTGAACCAAGAGTATTGAACCGGCTCATGGGTTGAGCGCATGGTTCAAGAGGGAGAAGGAGTTGTGTTTGGTTCATGGAGACATGAACGCATGAACGCATACTCTTAATGGTTGCCATTTTTGGAAAGTTCCAAAATGAAAAACGCATATGCGTTCATGGCTTGAAGTCTCCCTAATGTTTTTCGGTTACACCTCTCTCTTGTTGCTTGGTGGAAATGATTTTTTGCTCTCGAGCAAGTGAGGGTGTTGACGAGAAGAGGAGGAACCGGCCAAGCAAAAGATAGTCTTCATCTCTTCCCTACACTCGATCATTGACATCTTGGCACTTTTGCTAGCACAAGAGGTGCGCAAGTTGGGAGTCTTCATCGCCTTTGTGTGTGAACTTTTGGAGGAGATCAAAGTTGCTCTCTTCTTCCAAGCCGACCTCCAATCTAAGGCTATGGTATAGATCTAAACTCATAGCTTCAAGTTGATCATATGGTTGTCATATACGATCTTTTAGAAACCCTCTTTCCGTCATGCATGCTAGATGCGCATGTTTAGGGTTTCACCCCCTTAATAAGGGTTTCTTTCATTTATCGCTTCTCGTTGCTCAGCATAGCACGTGGTGGTCCAGGGAGTAGGTCGGGTCAGCTTGACCATGTAGGCTACATATGTGGCGCATATGGTAGCGCATGGAGGCAGCCATCTGTGGGGTCAGAGATTGTGTTGTACCAACTCAGTTGGCACAGTCTGCTGGATTGCCCAGATGAAGGGGAATCGCACGGGTTGGCGATTGGCTGGGACAGCCTACCAGAAATTAGTGCTTGTACTCTCTGTGCATCTTATCTCGCCTGAGCGGGACGCGGAGACCAAGTATGAAATCTGGATCCCATCTCACTAAAAGAGTTCTACTCTTTCGGGCTGTTTTGCTGGATTTTTCAGCCAGATAAAATAGTGAGAAAAAGAATCATTCTTAAGTCCTGAATTGATTCTTTACATTGATACTGACCTTGCTGTTCTTGCATTGTTGTAGATACCTGCAGCAACGAACACCATGAGCTTCAATGTGCGATCCCTACTGGAAAGGGAGAAGTTTGCTGGGCCAAACTTCTCAGACAGGTTCGGACACCTTAAGATTGTTCTTAAGGCAGAGAGGAAACTGTATGTCCTCGAGACGGCGATACCGCCTCAGCCCGCTCCGAACGCCGCAAGGGCGGTTCGGGAAGCTTATGAAAAGCACGTCAATGATAGCATTGATGTCGCTTGCCTGATGCTAGCGTCTATGACGCCACCGCTGCAGCGTCAGCATGAGGATATGTCTGCTATAGACATGATAGCAAACCTCAAGATGCTGTATGCTGCACAGGCGAGGACAGAACGCTATAATCTGACAAAGCTGTTCTTTCAGAGCAAACTGGCTGAAGGGAGCCCAGTGGGAGCTCACGTGCTCAAGATGATTGGGCACAAGGAGGCTCTAGAGAAACTGGGGCATACCATCAACCAGGAGCTTGCTGTAGACATTATTCTGCAGTCTTTCCCGCCCTCTTTCCATGCGTTCATCATTAACTTTAATATGAACAAAATCGATTGTACTCCGGCAGAGCTGCTGAATATGCTCTTGACTACTGAGGAAACTCTGAAGGGAAAGCCTTCAACCTCTGTCTTAATTGTTCCTTCAAGGAACAACAAGAAGAAGGGGAAGAAGGGCAAGACCCCTGTCAAGAGTTACAGCAAGGCTCTGAAGCAAAAAGTCAAGCGGTCAAAGGAATACAGATGTTTCCACTGTGGCCAGCTGGGTCACTGGAAAAAGGACTGTAAAGCGCTCCAAGGAGATAAGAGGGGAAGCATCGCTTCTGGCTCAGGTATATACGTGACGGAAGTCATGGTTTCATCTTCTTCTATTTCATGGGTGTTGGACACTGCATGTGGAGTTCACATTTGTTCAAATGTACAGGAACTCAAGAGAAGAAGACAGGTGGGACAGCATGAGGTGGACCTACGAGTTGGAAACGGGGCACGGGTTGCTGCTGTTGCTGTAGGAGACTATTTCATCTCTTTGCCATCTGGGCTTGTATTAGAACTAAACAGTTGTTATTTTGTTCCCAGCATTACTAAGAATATTATCTCCATTCCTGCTCTTGTCAGGAAGGGATTTTCCTTTGAATGCAATATTTCAAAGTGTGTTTTAACTTTTGATAATATTGTTTATGCTACTGGTTCAATTAACAATGGGTTATTCATGTTGGACATGGAATGTTCTATACAAAATATTGATATTAAGAAAGCCAAGTATGCTGATGACAGCACCTTGCTATGGCATAGTCGTTTAGGCCATATTAACAAGAAACGCATTAAGCGGTTGCATGATCATGGACTACTGGGATCATTCTCCTATGAGGAGATTGATACATGCAAGGCTTGTTTAATGGGTAAAATGACGAAGTCACCTTTTCCTAACAAAGATCAAAGGGCTTCAGGTTTACTTGACCTTATACACAGTGATGTCTGTGGGCCATTTAGTAAACATGCCAGAGGTGGCTATCAGTACTTCATTACCTTTACTGATGATTTCAGTAGATATGGGTATGTCTATTTGATGAGACATAAAAGTGAATCTTTTGACAAGTTCAAAGAGTTCAAGAACGAAGTACAAAATCAGCTAGGCCGAAATATCAAGGCACTTCGTTCTGATCGAGGTGGAGAATACCTAAGTCATGCGTTTACTGACTATCTGAAGGAGTGTGGGATTATCTCACAGCTCACTCCGCCAGGAACACCGCAATGGAATGGTGTGTCCGAGAGGAGAAATAGAACGTTACTTGATATGGTTCATTCTATGATGAGTCAGGCTACTCTTCCATATTCCTTTTGGGGATTTGCACTGGAAACAGCTGCAAAGGTACTAAACCGAGTGCCATCCAAGGCAGTTTCTAAGACGCCATATGAGTTATGGTATGGGAAACAGTAGAGCTTGACATTTATCAGGATCTGGGGCTGTGAGGCTTATGTCAAAAAGCTCGCCTCTGGGAAACTAGAGAGCAGATCTGACAAATGTATCTTTGTCGGTTACCCTAAGGAAACTAAGGGTTATTATTTCTACGATCCCAAAGAGAACAAGGTATTTGTTGCTCGGACGGCCGTATTTCTTGAGAAGGAGTTTCTTCTGCAAGAGGCCAGTGGGAGAGAAATAAAGCTGGATGAGAATCCAGAGGAAGAACAAAGTAGCCAAGCACAGTTGGATGAGCCTGAGCCAGTGAATCAGGTTACTGAACAACCTGAGGCTCAGATATCACGGGAACCGCGAAGATCGGGAAGGATCCGTCGACAGCCTGAGCGCTATGACGGAGTCTACATCATTGATAATGATGAACCCCTCACTTATTCGGATGCGGTCAGTGGACCGGAGTCAGCGAGATGGCTTGAAGCTATGCGAGCCGAGATGGACTCCATGTCAGATAACCAAGTTTGGGATTTGGTTGATCCGCCTCCGGGAGTTATCCCTATAGGCTGTAAATGGATCTTCAAGAAGAAGATTGACATGGATGGTAACGTGGTTACCTATAAAGGCAGGCTAGTTGCGAAAGGTTTCAAACAAATCTACGGGATAGATTATGATGAAACTTTCTCACCTGTAGCTATGTTTAAGTCTATTCGGATTCTTTTCGCGATAGCTGCATATTATGACTATGAGATCTGGCAAATGGATGTGAAGACAGCTTTCCTGAATGGAAATCTGGATGAGGATGTGTATATGACACAACCAGAAGGTTTCACTAATCCATTAGATCGTCATAAGATATGCAAGTTAAAGAAGTCTATTTATGGACTTAAACAAGCATCGAGAAGCTGGAATATTCGTTTTGATGAATCAATCTCTGAGTTTGGTTTCATCAAGAACGAGGATGACCCGTGTGTATATAAGAGGTTTAGTGGGAGCGTGATTACTTTTCTAGTCCTCTACGTCGATGATATCTTGATCATTGGAAATGACATTCCTGAAATGCATGCGGTTAAGGCATGGTTAAGGAAGTGTTTCCAGATGAAAGATCTAGGAGAAGCAGCCTATGTATTAGGTGTGAAGATCTACAGGGATAGATCTAAGAGACTTCTTGGGCTGTGCCAGAGTACTTACATCGATAAAGTCCTGGAGAGATTTCATTTAGAGAATTCTAAAAGAGGATATCTTCCAGTCAGACATGGTCTGAATCTTTCGAAGAGTCAGTGTCCACAAACACAGACTGAGAAAGATGAAATGGACAATACGCCTTATGCTTCGGCTATTGGGTCCATAATGTATGCGATGTTGTGTACTCGCCCAGACGTCGCTTACGGGTTAAGCGTGACCAGTCGGTTCCAAAGTAATCCAGGTCAGGCACACTGGATTGCAGTCAAGAACATTTTAAAATATCTGCGGAGGACCAAAGATATGTTCTTGATATATGGTGGTCAGGAAGAACTCAGTATTGAAGGATATACTGACGCTTCGTTCCAGTCTGACCAGGATGATTTCCGATCGCAATCAGGCTATGTTTTTAGCTTGAATGGAGGAGCAGTGGTGTGGAAGAGTTTCAAACAGTCAACTGTTGCTGATTCCACAACAGAAGCCGAGTATGTTGCAGTCTCGGAAGCATCCAAGGAGGCAGTATGGATTCGTAAGTTCGTGAGAGAACTTGGTGTTGTTCCTTCGAGTGCAGATCCTTTGGTTATCTTCTGTGATAACACTGGAGCAATCGCACAAGCAAAGGAACCACGGTCGCACCAGAAGTCCAAGCACATACAGAGACGGTTTCATTTGATCAGGGAGATCATTGATCGTGGCGAGATCAAAGTGTGCAAGGTTCATACAGATGACAATCTGGCAGACACACTTACCAAGCCTCTGGCGCAGCAGAAGCATGAGAAGCACTGTAATAATATGGGTTTGAGATTTCTCAACCATTAGATTAAGTGCAAGTGGGAGATTGTTGGGGTATGCCCTTAAGGCTAATGTTTGAGGCCTTGGGAATGTATCAGTATCATGTAATAAACTTTTATGTTTATAAAGGCATGGTTGTTATTCAGTTTGTTACATTGTCTGCTCCAATAATTGTACTTCTGAATAATGTCTCAAAGCTGTTCAGCTGGGCTGACATGCTATAAAGTCCTTAGTCGAGATATCTTGGTGAACATGAGACAGCCTTGATATGATTGAGACTAATATGTGTTCTAATCTTATAGGATGCTTCGAGCATGGAATAAGATGTAGACTCATGGGTACATTGGATGTACTGGACAGACCCTACTAGGATATTCAATTGCTTGTCACAATGTGAATAATCCTTGTTTGTGACAAGTGGCACATTTCCTCTGACTTGAGATCACTTGTGTTTTCTAAATGATGATTGTCATTGTTTTGAGGTAGTTCAATATCATTTGAAACATAATGATTATAGACTATCTTGGATGGTGAGCTTGAGTCAGGTTAGGGCACTAGTGATAGACAAATGATTGCCGTCTCCTTGTTTAAGGAGTGTGATGTTCTAAAGGGGCCCCCTGGATGAGATGATTGAGAATAGTGTATGGCCATACCCAGGTGACTATGTTCATCTGATCTAATCATGCTCATCATATTGGAGTTACAAGATTGACACGCTTGTCCAATAAGAACATCCAGTGGCAAAGGAAACATGCATGCCTTGTGAGTTGGATTTACACTTGTGCTGTGGTTTGGGTGTAGTCTTGGAAGACTCTTTTCTTTATATCAGGAGACAGTGATGTGTTGCTAGATACCCCTCACTGATCGTGATAACGTGAGTTATCATTACCGACATTTAAAGGAAACCCTCAGGGTCGCACAATTTGATGATATGGCTTACTTAAGTCAGATCGTGTGGACTGAATTGTTCAGGTTCAGTTTAAAGGGATTTAATCTCTGATTGTAAGTGAGATCTGGTCTGATCATGTTTGATTGATTAGGGCTTGAGATCGGTAAGCTTCGATCGAGAGAATGGATGCTAGATCAGTGAGATCAGCAGCATCAAGAGATCGACGGTCAGATCAAGAGCCTTAGGGTTTATTGTGGTCTGGACTGATTGCTTGGTTTATTTGGTTATTAAACCAAACCAAATTGAACCAGCTCATTGAGTGAGCGTCTGGTTCAAATTGAGAGGAGTTTGCGATAGGGGTAAACCCATGATCGCATGTGAGTAAGTGGCTTTCTATTTTTAGAAAGCATGATCACATACGTGACCACTACTCACGTTCACGCCTAAGGCGCTCTACTCTCTCGCTTCTTCTCCTCTCTCGTCGCCAACTTGAGGATTGGGCACTTGCAACTCTCGTGTGGAGAAGTGTAGACGAAAAGGAGGAAGAGTTCGACCAAGCAAGGTGATCTTTCCCTTCCATTCGACAACGACTTCTTGGAACCTTGCTAGCACAAGGAGCACCAAAGAAGAGTAGGCGACACCAATTGTGTGCGTCACCTTTGGAGAAGGAGCACTTGCGCCTTTCCTTCCAAGACACCATCTAAGCGATGGCAATGGTAAGAATCCCTTTCTAATGAAAGTTGAACATGTTACATGCTAAGCGATCTTGTTAGAAACCCTAGATTCCGCTAGAGGTTTTTGTTGTGCCTCCTATAGGGTTTCGCCCCCCCCCTTATTATAGGGGACTTTCAATGTCAAGATTAGCATAGTTGACACAGAGAACAATCTAGCAGACCCATTGACCAAGGCTTTGGTGCCGCAGAAGCATGATGGTCACGCTAGAGATATGGGGTTGAGGTTCCTCAACCTCTAGGTCTTAGTGCAAGTGAGAGATTGTTGGTGTATATGCCCTAGGACCTAGTTTTGGTCCATTTTTGTACTACTTGATACTGAGATTTATATATCATACTGGCATTGTCGTTATCATTATTTGTTTACATCTACATACATGTACTTATATGATAATGTCCCTGGAGACAGATTGGATCTGTGCTCGAATGATTATCCCCAGTCGATGTACCTAAGTGGATATGGGACAACTTTGGTACTTGTGAGACTGGCATATAGGCTAGTTAGGCATGAGGTGCTAACGCAGACATATAGGTATATCAGTGGTGGATATACTGGACTAACCCGCTGTGTGGCAATGACTTGGTGTCACGAGTTATCCTCACAAGTGATAGGAGATGCATTGATCCCTTGACTTGAGGTCATTGGCCATTCTATATGGTTAGGGATATGCTTTGATGCAACCTAACACCTCGCCGTAGTTGGGGGGTAATAACGGTTGTCATTGAGCATGTCACAACCCAAAGGAGAAGGTCAATAGACAGACATAGGATTTGCCCCTTCCTAAGGGAAGCATGATATCCATGGAGCTCCTCTATGGTTCGATGACTGAAAGTGTATGGCCATATCCAGGTGAGACCTGATTTGGTCATAACCATGAGATTGGATAAAAACAAGTGGTGACACACTTGTCCAATCGGATATCAGTTCGGCAAAGAGAATGTAATGCATCTGTACCTAGTTGCGATGATGGGGATGTCGATGTCGATATCCATTCCAATGATCTGGGTAGCAGTGATGCACTCCTAGGTTCCACTCACTGCTTGTGGTGACCTTTGGTCAGCACTGCCAGCGTTAGAGGAACCTATAGGGTCACACACCTTGATACTTGAGTTCTCGTATTGATCGGGAAGCCTTATGATCGAGTTATTGGATAACTCAAATCTATTCCTTGGAGATTTCATCAGCGCCAATGGGCCTGATGAGTTGGAAGAAACTCATTGGAGCCAACTTCCAATTTTTGCAAACTGGACAAATTAACCATGGTTATCCTCATTTGACCATGGGTCACATTGGATTGGATCTAATAGCTTAGTTAACATGGGTAATGATCTTTGGGCTTGGCCCATTGCTTAGTTGGGCTCACTAATAAGATGTCATGACGAGGACATATCCTAAAAGGGTATAATGGGGAGAAATTATCCCCACAGGTGCCTAAGGGGCATAATGGGGTGTAGTAGGCTAATTTGCTTCATTATGGAAGCAAATTGCACCTAGCCCTAACCCTAAGCGCCTCTTGCCCTATATATGAGGCCCTAGCCGCCCCACTCTTGATGTTCTCTTCCTTGGTGGCGTGAACACATCAAGAGGCGTGGGCAAAGAGGCATAGGCGCATCTCTTCCTCTCCAAGCCGCAAGCATCCCTTCTCTTCTCCTCTTGGCGCATGTGAGGGAAATCCTTGGTGTCTTCATCATCTTCCTCCTTCCTTGGCGCAAGAGAAGCAAGAAGGTTGGCAGCTTCATCTCCTACCACTTCTTCCATTGGCGCATATACCTTGGAGGTGGCGCAAGGTTTGAAGAAGGTGGACAAAAGGATTGGATCTTCTTCCCGAGGCTAGCACCGGGCGTGGAAGAAGAGGACTCAAGAGATCCGTGTGTGTGAGACTGCAGAGGGCGCATGCTTGGGCGCCTATCACGACATCGGCATCGTCTTGCTTTGAGGTATCTTTTATCTCATCGTGTCGACTCCCTCGCTTGCGATCTTCACAGGGTTTTTGGGACTAGCCTGTTTCGGGGATATTAGTTCCGCTGCGCAATGTATTTGTGTAATTTCTATTTCTGAAAATTGTAAAATATCCCTAGGGTTTCCCAACAAGAGCAAGCCTTCATCCTCCTTCCCTCTTGGCGCAAGGACTTCAAGGCATTAGTGGCATCTTCTTCATCTCCTCTCCTTCTTCTCTTGGCGCATCTTCCCTTTGAAGGTGGCACAAGCTTTGAAGAAGGTGACCTAAGGCTTGGATCTTCTTACTAAGGCTAGCACCGGGCAAGGAAGAAGAGAGCTCGAGGCATCCGTGTGTGTGAGACTACAGAGGGCGAACAGTTGGGTGCCTTCCTCGACATCGGCTTCTCACTTTTCTCCTGAGGTATTTTCTATCACATCGTGTCGACCCCCTTGCTTGACGATCTTCACTGGGTTTTTGGGACTAGCCTATTTCGGGGATATTATTTTGCTGCATATGTAATCTCTGTAATGACAAAATTTGTAAAATATCCCCAGGGTTTCCCAACAATGATGCCTTTGCCTAAGGGACTGAACAATGGCGTAAAACTCCTTGTCGTACATGGAGTAACGTTAGCGCACATTGTTTAGCTTCTCACTTTGGAAGGCAACGGGGTGGCCCTCCTAACTAAGGGTGACACCGATGTCGGTGCCGGAGGCATCACTGGCAACCTCGAAGACTTTCGAGAAGTCGGGGAGGCGAAGGATAGGGGCAGCGGTTATGATGTCTTTGAAGGCTAGGAATGTAAGTCTAGCCGCGGTGGTCCAAGAGATGTCCTCATGCTTGGTGCACGTCGTCATATGGGAGGCACTGGTGCTGAACCCCTTGATGAAGTGGCAGTAGAAGGCTGCGAGGTTGAGAAAGTTGTGGACCTCGATGACGGACTCGGGCTTGGGCCATTGCCAAATGGCCCCAATCTTAGCGGGTACGACCATAAGGCCTTGGCCCGACAAAATGAAGCACAAGAAGTCAACTTGGGTGTCCAGAAAGGAACAGTTCTTTGCGTTAAGGAATAGGTGTTTCTTCCCCAAAAGCTCGAACGTCAGCCTAAGGTGTGCAAGGTGGTCGTCGCAGGTATGGTTGTAGATGAGGATGTCGTCAAAGTAGACGACGAGGAATTTCCCCATGTATGGCTTCAACACTTGGCTCATCAAAACATGAAAGTCGAAGGGGCATTAGTAAGGCCGAAGGGCATAACCAACCATTCGTAGAGACCGTCATTCGTCTTAAAGGTTATCTTGCACTCATCCCCTTCTCGGATGCGGACTTGGTGGTATCCGCTCCGAAGGTCAAGCTTGCTGAAACCTATACTTGACGGTGACGCAATTGATTGCCCGGCAATCAATGCACATATGCCAAGAGCCATCTTTCTTAGGCGTCAGAAAGGCCGGGACAGCACAGGGGCTGAAGCTTTCACAGATGAAGCCTTTGGACAATAAGTCATTGACTTGCCGCTTGAGCTCGGTGTGTTCAATAGGGTTAAGGCGATGGTGGGGCAAGTTGGGCAAAGATGGCCCATGAACAAGGTCAATCACGTGCTGAATTTCGCGGGCCGGGAGAATGCCGGATGGAAGATCGACCGGGGAGATGTCAAAAAATTTGGTTAAGAGGGCTGCGACTTCCTCGGGCACCATGGTTGCCGGAAGGGGTGGGTCGTAGGAAACCTTGCGCACCATGAGAGCGTAGACCACCTTGGTCTCATGGACTTCGCGGACAAGTGAGCTAGAGCGCACCAGGGAGACCGGCTTGGGTGCAGGTTGGTCTAGCTGGGTGGGCGTGATGAGGCCCTTGGATGTGGTGGCCCGCAGCTCCTTAGGTAGAGCCGCAGAGCCGGGGTCAAGCAGATTTTACGTCCACCATGCTGGAAGACGTAGGTGTTGGAATGACCATAGTGGATGATGTCCCGATCGTAGAGCCAAGGGCGGCCAAGGAGGACATGGGCGACATCCATCGAGGTGACGTCGCACCACTCCTTGTCGGTATAATCCCCGAAGTAAATGGGGACTTGGTAGCGGTGGGTGATGGGGAGGCCATCGGTGTCAACCCAAGCAATCGAGTATGGCATGGGGTGTGGCACCAAGGTGAGGCCGAAACGGGTGACCGCGGAGCTCGACACAACAATAAGACTGCTACCACTGTCTGTCGCAATCTTACAAGAGTGGCCATTACACTTAATGTCAGTGTAAAAGATGCTTGTATGCTTCCAATCCTCGGATGGAGGAGGGGTGTGGATGAGAGTGCAGCGTACGGCAGCCATGGTGAGTAGAGGGCTCAGCTCCTTATCCGAGTAGCATTGTGGGCCATCCTCTTGGGCCAGAGGTGGGCCAGGAGGTGCAGGGGGTTGAGGGTCGCACTGCTTGGGTGCGATGTGCAAGGAGCGACAAGGGACAATCCCGGTTGAAGTGACCAGTTTTGTTGCAATGGCGACATGGACCGGGAGGGGCGGCTGAGATGGGTGCCTTGCCCTTTTTGTCCCAAGTCAAACGAGCGGGGGTGCATCACGCGGTGCATCCTATGGAGGTTAGTGAGGGCCAACGTGAGTCAGATGCGGCAGGGCCTATAAGCGAGGAGGCGGTGCCGGCGCCAGAGGCGCATAGATGGGGCGACGCAAAGGGGCCGACTCAACACGACGGTGTTCAAAGCATAGCTCTTGCTCAATCTCACGAGCATGGTGGAGTACTAAGATGACCGAGTCTAGCCCATAGGTTGGTAAGGCGCTCCAGATCTCCTCGCGGAGACCAATCTAGAATCGGGACAAGGTGAACATGGGATCCTCCTTAAGGTTGTAGCGAATGCCGAGCTCATCGAAGCGAGTGTGGTACTCGTCGAACGAGTCGGACCCTTGGGAGATGACGCAATAGGAGTCGAGGAGGTGTTGCCTATACGTGGGTGGGACATAGTTTTCCTTAAGGCAGTAGCACATTCCCTCCCATCGAGTGATGGGGGAAGGTGCTAATCTAGTAATTAACGCTCAACATTCATCCAATACTGTTGAGAAACCCCGAGGATATTTTATTATTTTACACAGAGATTATATTTGCACAGCGGAAGAATATCCCCGAAATTAGCCGGTCCCAAAAACCCAGTGAAGATCGTCTTGCGAGGGGGTCGACATGATGAGACAGTATATACCTAAGGAGCAAGATGAGGCCGATGTCGAGATAGGCGCCCAAGCATGCACCCTCTGTAGTCTCACACACACGGATGCCTCGAGCTCTCTTCTTCCTCACCCGGTTCTAGCCTCGGGAAGAAGATCCAAGCCTTTGTGTCACCTTCTTCTAACCTTGTGCCACCTCCAAGGATGATGTGCCAAGAGGAGAGGAGAAGGAGGAGATGCCGCCAAGACTTTCAACTCCTTGCGCCAAGAAGAGATGAAGAGGATGACTTGCGGCTCGAAGATGATGATGCCACCAAGCCTCTTCAAACAATGCGCCAAGGAAGAAGGAATAGGGTGCTTGCAGCTAGAAGGAAGAGGAGTTGTGCCAATTCTTGTTCTCGCCCCCTTAGAAGATTGCTCATGCCAATTCATTAGCCTCATGAGCCTCTCGCATATCCTTGATATATAGAGGCTTGAGGGGCGACAAGAATAAGGTGGGCACAACTCATGAAGAAGGTGGCGGCTAGGGTATGTGTGGGGATGCAATTTGTTGGGAAACCTCGGGGATATTTTACAATTTTCAGAGATAGAGATTACAAAATATATTGCACAGCGGAAGCAATATCCCCGAAACAGGCTGGTCCCAAAAACCCAGTGAAGATCGCAAGCAAAAGAGTCGACACGATGAGTTAGGAAATACCTTAGAGCAAGATGAGGTCGATGTCGTGATAGGTGCCCAAGCGTGCGCCCTCTGCAGTCTCACACACACGGATCCCTCGAGTCCTCTTCTTCCACGCCCGGTGCTAGCCTCGGGAAGAAGATCCAAGCCTTGTGCTCCTTCTTCAAAGTATGCGCCACCTCCAAGGTTGATGCACTAAAGATGAAGAAAGATGAGGGAGAGGGAAACCGCCAAGCATCAAGTTCCTTGTGTCAAGAGAGAAGGAAGAGGCTTGTGGCTAGGGTTTGGAAGGAAGAAGAAGATGCGCCACTTCTTGGTGTTGTCGCCCTTCAAGCCCTTGCTTTCGCCCCTCCTCTTGTTGTCATGCCTCTAAGGATTGTAACCTCTAAGAGGGTGCGGCTAGGGTCACTTATAAAGAGCTAGAGGCGGTTAGGGCAAGGGTTGAGATCATGATAAGTGTATGGCTTGGATGAGAAGGTTTGAGGTAAGGAAAGTCTCCAAGACTTTACCATAAACCTCATTCAACCTTTCCATAAGCTACCAAGCCTTGCCTTGTGCGCCAAGGCCGAGCCTTGCGCCCCAAGCAATGCCTTAATGCATTCACACTATCAATGGGAGAGGGCTAGGCGCATAAAGCTTCCTTAATGAACCAAATTTGCCATCTAAACCCCATTATGCCCCTTAGGCGCCAATGGGCTTGGCTTCCTCCCCATTATACCCTTTTAGCCTATTGCCTCTTCATGACAACTTATTATTGGGCCTCATTGGATAATGAGCTAGCCCAAACTTCATTACATGGCTTGATTAAGCACTTGGATCCAATCCAATGCAACCCTAATCCAAATGTGGCCAACCATGGTCAATTTTGGGTCAACCTGCCATAAATGGAGTTTGGCTCCAATAACATCCTTCCATCTCATCAGGCCCATTGGCGCTGATGAAATCCCCAAAATAGATCCGAGTGATCCAATAACTCGATCATAAGGCTTCCCGATCAATACGAGAACTCGAGTATCAAGGTGTGCGACCCTGTAGGTCCCTCTGACGTTGGCAGTGCTGACCAAATGTCACCACAAGCAGTGACTGGCACCTAGCAGTGCATCGCTGCTACCCAAGTCATCGGAATGGATGTCGACATCGACATCCCCATCATTGCAACAAGGTACAGATGCATTACAGTCTCTTTGCCGAACTGCTATCCGATTGGACAAGTGTGTCACCACTTGTTTTCACCCAATCACATGGCTATGACTAAAACAGGTTCTCACCTGGGTATGGCCATACACTTTCAGTCATAGAACCATAGTGGAGCTCCATGGATATCATACTTCCCTTAGGAAGGGGCAAATCCTGTGTCTGTCCATAGACCTTCTCATATGGGTCGTGACATGCTCAATGACAACCGTTATTACCTCCTAACTATGGCGAGGTGTTAGGTTGTATCAAAGCATATCCCTAACCATATAGAATGGTCAATGACCTCAAGTCTAGGGATCAATGCATCTCCTGTCACTTGTGAGGATAACTCATGACACCAAGTCATAGCCTCACAGCGGATCGGTCCAGTACCACTGATATACCCATATGTCTGCGTTATCACCTCGTGCCTAACCAGCCCATATACTAGTCTCACAAGTACCAGAGCTGTCCCATATCTACTCAGGTACATCGACTGGGACAATCATTTGAGCACAGATCCAATCTGTCTTCAGGGACATTATCATGTAAGTACACAATCGCAGGTGTAGACAAACAATGATAACGACAATGCCAGAAAGATGTATATATGAATATCAGAGTCAAGTAGTACAAAGATGGACCAAAACTAGGTCCTAGGGCATATACACCAACAATCTCCCACTTGCACTTAAGACCAAGAGGTTGAGCAACCTCAACACCATATCTCTAGTAGGACCATCATGCTTCTGCTGCGCCAAAGCCTTGGTTAGTGGGTATGCTAGATTGCTCTCTGTGTCAACTCTACTAATCTTGACATCACCTTGATCAATGATCTCTCTGATCAGGCGAAATCTCATGAGTATGTGTTTGGACCTTTGATGAGTCCGTGGTTCCTTAACATGTGCAGTTCCCATTGTTGTCATAGTAGAGCTCAATGGGATCCATTGCACTTGGAACCACCTGAAGTTCAGAAAAGAACTTCCTGATCCAAACGGCTTCATTGGCTGCCTTAGAAGCAACCACATACTCAGCTTTGGTTGTAGAATTAGCTATGGTGGATTGCTTGAAGCTCTTCCAGCATACAGCACCTCCAACCATCTTAAACAAATAGCCAGTCTGCGATCTGAAGTCGTCAGGATCAGACTGGAACGACTCATCAGTGAAGCCCTGCACACTGAGCTCTTCCTATCCCCCGTAGATCATATAGAATAAATCCTTAGTCCTTTTCAGGATACTCAAGGATATTCTTTACAGCCACCCAGTGCTGCAGACCTGGATTGGATTGGTATCGGCTGGTTATGCTTATATCATAAGCCACATCTGGTCTAGTACACAGCATTGCATACATGATTGATCCCACTGCCGAAGCATAGGGAATTTGACTCATGTTATCCCTCTCAGCCTATGTTGTAGGACACTAGCTCTTTGAGAGAGTAAGGCCATGTCTCACTGGAAGGTATCCTTTCTTGGATTGCTCCAAGTTAAACCTCTCCAGGACCTTATCAATGTAGGTACTCTGACTAAGGGCCAGGAGCCTCTTGGATCTATCTCGGTAAATTCTCACGCCTAGAATGTAGGCGGCATCCCCTAAGTCCTTCATCACGAAACACTTCCCTAACCATGTCTTCACAGCTTGAAGACTAAGGATGTCGTTTCCGATGAGCAGTATGTCATCGACATACATGACCAGAAAAGTCATCAAGCTCCCACTGAATTTTTTTTTTATACTCAGGCGTCATCTTCACTTTTGATAAAGCCATAATCTCTCACAGCTTTATCAAACTGAAGATTCCAACTTCGAGATGCTTGCTTTAATCCATAAATTGATTTCTTTAGCCTGCACACCTTACTAGCATCTGCAGGATGGATGAAGCCATCAGGTTGTGTCATATACACATCCTTAGTCAGCTTCCCATTAAGGAACGCTGTCTCCATGTCCATCTGTTATATCTCATAATCATGATATGCAGCTATAGCAAGCAGAATCCGAATGGATTTGATCATGGCAACTGGCGAGAAGGTTTCATCATAGTCCACCCCGTGGACTTGTTTAAATCCTTTAGCCACTAGTCTACCCTTATAGGTAACTATATTGCCATCCATGTCTGTCTTCCTCTTGAAAACCCATTTACACCCTATGGGTTTTACCCCATCAGGCAGCTCAACCAAATCCTAGACTTGGTTAGCCGACATGGAATCCATCTCGGATCGCATGGCGTCAAGCCATCTCTCAGAGTGCGGTCCACTGACCCCCTCATCATAAGTCCTAGGTTCATCCTCAATGATGAAGATCCCGTCGTGTTGGGTCGGCAGTGACCCATACCTCTCAGGTACACGACGAATCCTCCCAGACCTACATGGGGCCTGTGTCTGAGCCTCATGTTGCCTAGCAACCGGTGCAGGTGGCTCAAATTCCATCTCTTTGTCTTGTGGTTGCACTTGGTCCTCATCCAAGTCAAACTTCCTCCCACTAACTTCCTTCATGAGAAATTCTTTCTGTAGAAAGACAGCATCCCAAGCAACAAAAACTTTGTTCTCGGTGGGAACATAGCAGTAGTAACCCTTAGTCTCCTTAGGGTATCCCACAAACATACACTTATCAGATCTAGGTTCTAGCTTGCTAGAATCCTGACGTTTGACATAAGCCTTACATCCCCAGATCCTGATAAAAGTGAGATTAGGGCGTCTCCCACTCCATACCTCCTATGGAATCTTTGAGACACTCTTAGATGGAACATTATTCAGTATTAGAGAAGCTGTCTCAAGTGCATGTCCCCAGAATGAGGGAGGCAGAGTTGCATGACACATCATAGATCAAACCATGTCCAATAAAGTTCGATTTCTCCTTTCAGACACACCATTGCATTGAGGTGTTCCAGCAGGAGTGAGTTGGGATATGATCCCACACTCTCTCAGATAGTCAAAGAACTCACCATTCAGGTACTCTCCACCATGATCTGATCAAAGAGCCTTAATGGATCTACCAAGCTGGTTCTCTACTTCATGTCTAAACTCCTTAAATTTCTGAAAGGATTCAGACTTATGTCTCATCAGATAGACATAACCATATCTACTGAGGTCATTAGTAAACGCGATGAAGTAGTTGTACCCTCCTCTGGCTTGTTTATTGAAAGGCCCACACACGTCAGTATGTATGAGATCTAATAAACCTCCTGCCCTCTCACCAGTCTTGGTGAAGGGCACCTTTGTCATTTTCCCTAATAAACAAGTCTCACATGTATCAAGTTCCTCCAAGGAACTCGAATCTAACAACCCATTTGTATGGAGTTGCCGAATGCGATTCTTGTTTTTATGGGCTAATCGACAATGCCGTAGGAAAGCACCAACTGAACCACTCAGTTTGGTCCTTTTATTATTTATATTACAAATAGAGCTATCCATGTCCAAGACATGCGGACCATTGCACAAAGTACCCTTCCCATAAAACATGTTTGCAAAAGAAAAAGAACATAAGTCCTTTTTATTTTAAACTTAAATCCTTTCTTTGCCAAGCAAGGAGTGGATACATTGTTTTTGGTAAGGGAAGGTACATAATAGCAATTGTCTAGCTTTAACTGAAGTCTAGAAGGCAGGGAGAGAAATTCCTACAGCAACAGCAGCAACTTGTGCCCTGTTACCTATCCGTAGGTCAATCTCTCTAGGCCTTACCGATCTACCCTTTCAGAGCCTTCGCATATTTATACAAATATGAGCTCCACATGCGGTATCCACTACCCATGTCATAGGAGTAGAAAAGTTGACTTCGGTAACATAAATACCTGAGCATGAAGACAAGGCATGCATTTCTTCTCCTCATTCTGAAGTTGCAACATGTCCTTCAACATGTGAGGTGGCCCTCCACATGATTAGCACCTATTATTCCTGATCATATCCATCTTTAATTTCAGTTCCTTGGTCAAGCCTTTCGACTCAACACACTGAATATCAACTTTAGGAGGATTGAGCTCAACCAATTCATCAAAGAGCTGCCTTAGATTAAAAATAATCTCAGAGGCACTCTTCGATTCATATCACCCTCTAAATTCAGGTGACATGTAGGTTAGCAACCCCCAAAGTATCAACCTGATGCTTATCATAAGCATCCCTCTCAGCCGCTGAGGCCGAGCATGGAAGTGGCTTAGGAAAAGGATGCTCAAGGACATAAAGCTTCCTTTCGAGCTTGAGCATGATTCTCAAGTTCATATACCAATCCAGTAAGTTGTATCCAACCAACTTATCCCTTTCCAGGGTAGATCACAGTGACCAAATGCCATTGTTCATAGCCATTGTTCTACAACAACCAAGAAACAACAGATTAGTACTACTTCGAGTCATTTAAACTAGACTTTTTTTAAATGACCATGGCTCCCACTATTTTTAATCGAATTGACAACCCACAAAGTCAATCGAGAAATCCAAGATTTCCTAGTGAGATGAGATCCTCATTCCACACAGGGCTTCGCGTCCCACGAGGGTGGGATGAGATGCACAAAGTGACCCATGTTTCCTAAGGTGGGCGCGCCGGCCGATTGCTCCAAGCAATTCCCCTTATTGAGACAGTTCAGGCATTTCATGTCCAGCGAGGGCTGGATACAGCATGAAACCCTAACCTCTCAACGATGCCTCTAGAGTTTCATCATGTGCCTAGCATACATGAAAATCTAGTCAAGCCCATTCCTAACCGTTATGCCCAGGGCCAACGAGTTTCCTTGCGAAGGCACGCCCAGGTTAAAACTGGACTGGGGAAACCATTGTCACCACGCACTTTCTAAAGATAAGTGGGTGTGTCCCACGAGGGTGGGAAACAATTCACAACTCCACTGATCGATAGCTTAGTGAGGGCTACGCGTTAGAAGGCTACTAGACTTGATATTTTAATTGAGGGTTTTTGTTTAAGGTCTCATCATCTCAGTTTTATCTTATGTCTATCATTACAGGCATGCAATCCTATGGTGATAACATAACGATAAAACATTACAGGCATGCTTCTGTAGTTAATAATAAAAGCAGTAAAGAATGATGTGATCATATCCTATTCAAGACATTGAACCAATCCATGCCATGAAAGAGGTTCAACTCTTGTCCTAGAACTCAAGCCCCAAAAACTAGACCTAGCCTAGCCGACCTCTAGCTTGAACTTCAAGGTTGGCTCCAAGGTCCTTCTCTCATGCTTTAGCTCTCAAACCCTAGAGGTACACTTTAAAAGTTCCCCATAGGTTCGGCCAATGCCATGGTCTTCCTCCAAGGAAGGTGCGCCACCATGCAAGGGGCCAAGATAGCTAGCTCTCAAACCAAAAGAGGTTTGGCCAAGCTTTCTTGCGCCACCAAGCAACCAAGCACCAGCTTGCATGCGCCACCTTGCATGCTTGCGCCATCAAGCAAGATGCGAGCATCAAGGTCCAAGAAGGATGCGCCTAGCCCTTAATCTTCATCTTAATTTTTACAAAAATAATGAAAAATATGGCACGTAGGCCGCACAAGGATACATCACAGGCATGCAAGAGGGGGGGCTTGACTAATGATCACAACATCATGCACAATCAAGGTATTTACTCATGCAATTCTACATGCTCATGAAAAACATAAAATCTGAAATTTTACTTTCTCATAAAACTAGTCTCTTTTTCTCATCTTCTTCTCACAAATCTTTTGGTTAATTGCGATTTATTTTTCATGATGATTTCAGAGATCCTTTCGGCTGGCAATTTTGTCAGATCAAGAGACTTGGCCAGTCCGAAGACACAATGCCTGTCCTACTTGACAAAATTACGTGCGCCTTTAATCTTTAAATCAAATAAGAAAAATAGTCCAAAAATCCAAAAGAGATTGAGAGGATGATAGAAACAAGAAACCCTAATTTTTCCTACTTAGAAAAAATTATTTGCCATGCATCATGCTATTGACGAAAATAGAGATATGGCATGTGAGCATGAAAGAAAAGCATAAAACATCATTCGAGTCTTGCAAGTCGCTCTGATACCACTGTTGGGAAACCTCGGGGATATTTTACAATTTTCAGAGATAGAGATTACAAAATACATTGCACAGCGGAAGCAATATCCCCGAAACAGGCCGGTCCCAAAAACCCAGTGAAGATCGCAAGCAAGAGAGTCGACACGATGAGTTAGGAAATACCTTAGAGCAAGATGAGGTCGATGTAGTGATAGGCGTCCAAGCGTGCGCCCTCTCCAGTCTCACACACACGGATCCCTCGAGTCCTCTTCTTCCACGCCCGGTGCTAGCCTCGGGAAGAAGATCCAAGCCTTGTGCTCCTTCTTCAAAGTATGCGCCACCTCCAAGGTTGATACACCAAAGATGAAGAAGGATGAGGGAGAGGGAAACCGCCAAGCATCAAGTTCCTTGCTTCAAGAGAGAAGGAAGAGGCTTGCGGCTAGGGTTTGGAAGGAAGAAGAAGGTGCGCCACTTCTTGGTGTTGTCGCCCTTCAAGCCCTTGCTTTCGCCCCTCCTCTTGTTGTCATGCCTCTAAGGATTGTAACCTCTAAGAGGGGGATGCTAGGGTCACTTATAAAGAGCTAGAGGCGGTTAGGGCAAGGGTTGAGATCATGACAAGTGTATGGCTTGGATGAGAAGGTTTGAGGTAAGGAAAGTCTCCAAGACTTTACCATAAACCTCATTCAACCTTTCCACAAGCTACCAAGTCTTGCCTTGTGCGCCAAGGCCTAGCCTTGCACCCCAAGCAATGCCTTAATGCATTCACACTATCAATGGGAGAGGGCTAGGCGCATAAAGCTTCCTTAATGAAGCAAATTTGCCATCCAAACCCCATTATGCCCTTAGGCGCCAATGGGCTTGGCTTCCTCCCCATTATACCCTTTTAGCCTATTGCCTCTTCATGACAACTTATTATTGGGCCTCATTGGATAATGAGCTAGCCCAAACTTCATTACATGGCTTGATTAAGCACTTGGATCCAATCCAATGCAACCCTAATCCAAATGTGGGCAACCATGGTCAATTTTGGGTCAACCTGCCATAAATGGAGTTTGGCTCCAATAACATCCTTCCATCTCATCAGGCCCATTGGCGCTGATGAAATCCCCAAAATAGATCCGAGTTATCCAATAACTCGATCATCAGGCTTCCCGATCAATACGAGAACTCGAGTATCAAGGTGTGCGACCCTGTAGGTCCCTCTGACGTTGGCAGTGCTAACCAAATGTCACCACAAGCAGTGAGTGGCACCTAGCAGTGCATCGCTGCTACCCAAGTCATCGGAATGGATATCGACATCGACATCCCCATCATTGCAACAAGGTATAGATGCATTACAGTCTCTTTGCCGAACTGCTATCCGATTGGACAAGTGTGTCACCACTTGTTTTCACCCAATCACATGGCTATGACTAAAACAGGTTCTCACCTGGGTATGGCCATACACTTTCAGTCATAGAACCATAGAGGAGCTCCATGGATATCATACTTCCCTTGGGAAGGGGCAAATCCTGTGTCTGTCCATAGACCTTCTCATATGGGTCCTGACATGCTCAATGACAACCGTTATTACCTCCCAACTACGGCGAGGTGTTAGGTTGTATCAAAGCAAGTCCCTAACCATATAGAATGGTCAATGACCTCAAGTCAAGGGATCAATGCATCTCCTGTCACTTGTGAGGATAACTCATGACACCAAGTCATAGCCTCACAGCGGGTCGGTCCAGTATATCCACCACTGATATACCCATATGTCTGCATTAGCACCTCGTGCCTAACCAGCCCATATACTAGTCTCATAAGTACCAGAGCTGTCCCATATCCACTCAGGTACATCGACTGGGACAATCATTTGAGCACAGATCCAATCTATCTCCAGGGACATTATCATGTAAGTACACAATCGCTGGTGTAGACAAACAATGATAACGACAATGCCACAAAGATATATATATGAATATCAGAGTCAAGTAGTATAAAGATGGACCAAAACTAGGTCCTAGGGCATATACACCAACACAATTAAGGTTTTAGGGTTTAGGAAATTCTCCAAGAGTTTTCCATAAACGTATTCCACTTAGCCATATGCGCCCAAGACCTTCCTAAGAAGTCCTCCAAGCCATATCCGCCACAAGACTTGCCATAGAGGCAAGCATACCATCCAAGGAGAGAGGGCAAGGCGCCAATTGCTTCCTTATGAAGCAAATTGCACCATCTTATCCCCATTGAGCCCCTTGGCACAAATGGGATAAGATTTCTCCCCATTATACCCTTTTAGCCTATACTCTCTTCATGATAACTTGTTATTGGGCCTCATTGGATAATGAGCTAGCCCAAACTTCATTACATGGGTTGATTAAGAAATTGGATCCAATCCAATGCAACCCTAATCCAAATGTGACCAACCATGGTCAATTTTGGGTCAACCAGCCAAAAATGATGTTTAGCTCCAATAACTCTCTTCCATCTCATCAGGCCCAATGGTGCTGATGAAATCTCCCAAATAGATCGGAGTTATCCAATAACTTGATCATAAGGCATCCCGATCAATACGAGAACTCGAGCATCAAGGTGTGCGACCCTGTAGGTTCCTTTGACATTGGCAGTGCTGACCTAAGGTCATCACTAGTAGTGAGTGGCACCTAGCATTGCATCGCTGCAACCCAAGTCATCGGAATGGATATCGACATCGACATCCCCATCATCGCAACTAGGTACATATACATTATAGTCCCTTTGCCAAACTGATATCCGATTGGACAAGGGTGTCATCACTTGTTTTCACCCAATCACATGGTCATGACTAAATCATGTTGTCACCTGGGTATGGCCATACACTTTCAGTCATAGAACCGTAGAGGAGCTCCATGGATATCAAGCTTCCTTCAGGAAGGGGCAAATCCTTTGATTGTCCATTGACCTTCTCATTTGGGTCATGACATGCTCAATGACATCCGTTATTAGCTCCCAACTACAGCGAGGTGTTAGGTTATATCAAAGCATGTCCCTAACCATACAGAAAGTTTAATGATCTCGAGTCAAGTGATCAATGCATCTCCTGTCACTTGTGAGGATAACTCATGACACCAAATCATAGCCCCACAGCGGGTCGGTCCAGTATATCCTCCATTGATATACCCATATGTCTGTATTAGCACCTCGTGCCTAACTAGCCTATGTACTAGTCTCAAAAGTACCAGAGCTGTCCCGTATCCACTCAGGTACATCGACTGGGGACAAGCATTTGAGCACAGATCCAATCTGTCTCCATAGACATTATCATGTAAGTACACAATCGCCGAAGTAGACAAACATTGATAATGACAATGCCAGAATGATATATATGTCAAGTAGTACAAAAGATAGACCGATACTAGGTCTCAGGGCATACACACCAACAAATACAACTGAGCAGGTCTGGTTAGTAGAAGGTGAATGTAACTGACCTTATGGTGGTTAGTGTTGTGTCCGCAAGTGCACGGATACTCGAAGTAAACATTAAGATATCGAACCACAGAGACCTACGTGTTAAGTACCGAATAGTTATTTTCTCACGAGCTAAGCAATCGAATATGATGTAAGCAGACTATCACAAACTACACGAAAAAGTCAGAGAGAGAAACTGGGTCTAGGGTTTCATCCACCTTAATTTCTATAACTAGAAGGAAATAAGCCCATCGTCAGTCCACTCTTATTATGATAAAGATATAATTTACTTTATAAAGAAATCATCTTGCTTTCGCACAGAAAATTTACAAATAATTAATACTAATTTTTGCACAACATTAATTCAATGCTAAAGATAAGTGAATCATTGACAAAGACCTCCAAGATCACTTTCGTGCATCCAAATTCTAAGTCAATCATCTCAAGTGAAATCTAAATACTTTCATACTTTAAATTTACATGTTCTACTTAAGGTTCTCCAACGATCCGATACTTAATTGCTTACAGTATCTTCATGTTTATTTCAATAACTCAATCCTAGATCAAATTATCAACATGGCAATAAACTTCTAAAACCTAGAAATAAGAACAAACCTAATTTCTTACGATGAGTTCCTAAATCACGATTCTAGGGTTCCAAGTTCTCGCAAGTCACCTTTCGGTCCATATTGCAAAAACTCCAATACATGCAGATAATATGAAACTAGAAAGAATTAAAGGCAATCGTCACATAAGCAGAATTATTATAACAAAAGTTCCCTGACGAAATAAGGTTTATTTAGTCATTATGAAATTAAGGGGGTTGTACCCCCATGTCCCAAAAGATGTATAAGCTAGCATGGTAGAAGAATTACAATAAATCATAATTTAGATTGATCAGAAATCGAAGAGAAAGAGAAATTTTACTAAATATAGGGCTATAATGAAAATTATAGCCCGTAATTTCGCGTGTGAACAGTGCAAGCGCCTCCGATTTCATCGATTTCTCCTCCGATCGATCTCCTTTCTCTCTAAAACTTCTGAGGTATCTTCTCCTCCTCCAGGCGAAGATTCCTCGTAAATTTTGCCGCCTGAGGTGGCCTCTACGCCTCTCGATGAGAGGCCAAGCCCTAGGGATGCCCTTGTTGATTTGTCCCTCAATTGGTGATGAAATTGGATTATTCTTGTCCTCAAATCTTCTCCTTGATTTATAGAACACTCCCATTTTTATGATTTTTCAATTGGCACCCTAGATCTTCTGATTTTGCATCGCAAAAATTGGGCTTTGGAGCGGCTACGGAAGATTCGTTCAAATTCATAATTATGGCCGTAATTTTGATTACGGTAGTGCCGTATTTTGGTTCTATGAATTCTAGTTCGAAATTATGGCCCATAAAAATATTATGGCAGTGCCATTATTTGTTCTGTGAATTTCTGTGCAGAAATTATGGTAGTGTAATTTTTATTACGGCACTACCGTAATTTGCTTCTATGCATTTTGGGGCAGAAATTAAGGGCCATAATAAATTTTACACCCGGGGTGTAATCTGGGTAGAAAATTACTAGTCATAATAAAAATTACACCCAGGGTGCAAGTTTGAGAGGTAGTTTCATCTCGACGCCTAGAATTCATTCGTGCGCTCAAATCTTTCAAAATCCATGAAAAATATGCCCTTTTAACCTGAAAATAATCAAAAACAAGAAATGGTGCAGATTCCACAATATTTGACAAATAAGGCTTAAAAACAAACAAAAGAGCATGAATATGACACAAAAAGACCAATCAAATGACACAAAATATACTATGAATTTTCGTGTCATCAAATACATAAGGCTCAAACTTTGCTTGTCCTTAAGCAAATGAATTGAATAAAGAACAATGCTAAGTATGGAAAATATGTTCTTTTATGAAAAATAAATTTCTAAACTATAATCACTCATGAAACATTCCACCAAATGCTACATAAAACTTCAGATAAATACATCGTCCTTTGAAATTAATCTTTAAGATTCACAACTTTGATCAAATAAAATTTTGCAACTCGCACAATAAATAGAATCTAAGTCTCATGAATTCACCTATATTTCAGTTTAAATCTATCATATTTTTGTTTACAGGAATATGATTTCCAAAATCTTTTTCCACTAATTTTTTTTTTATGGCATGTACCCACATAGATACACACTTTTTATTTAGACTTAAACTCTTATCTTCGGTACCACTACCAATTTTACGCAGTGCCAAGTAGAGGAGTCATTTTATTTTTCTCTCTCTTCTTTTTTTTTTACAGACTTCAACCCTTATCTTCGGTACCACTGCCAATTTTATGCAATGTCAAGTAGAGGAGTCATTTTATTTTTCTCCCTCTTCTTTTTTTTTTACAGACTTCAACCCTTATCTTCGGTACCACTGCCAATTTACACAGTGCCAAGTTGGGGTGTCTCTCTCTCTTTTTGGATCTTGGATTCTCTCTTCCCAACAAATAATAAGATAGACTAAACATCAACTAGGTTAATCAATTGACATCAATTCAAAAATTACACTCATATGCTCATTTTATTCAAGAAAGATGTTTCACTCTTAGATTGCATTCATCGAACATCATACGTACCCAAAACCTTATGCATCAATCAATGAAGGAATTCAACAAGTAGATATGTATTGAAGAAATAAATTCAGCATAATAGGTATATCTCCATTCACAAGCATTGACATGCATAAATATTCATCATCAATATTTAATCCACACACCTCTTAGCACATGGAGTCAAGTCATAAAAATTTTAAACATAAAAAATGTCAATATTAATGCCAAAGGTGTGAAGCATCAAACTCATATACTCATAGTCAAAAGTGTAAGAATGATAGATTCAAGCAATGACATCGAATAGATATCTCAGTAAGTTATACAATCATAGCAAATAGCAAAACAAATCAAGTAGCAATACCATACAATCATATCGAATAAGATCACTAAAAAGTGCAAATGACTCACAAAACTATATAGCCAACTCAATCGTTGTCTGGGGTTTAGCATTGGGGCAGGTGATGTCTCATATTTTTATAGTCTTTTAGACTAATATTTACATGTGAATCGAGACATATTTTCATGCTTTTTACATCTCTTTCCGGCTTATTTTATTAATTTTCTTCATAAGCTTTACTTCTTATCGTGTTGATGAATACAGGATAATTCACTCACTTTTGGAACTATTTGGAGGTATATTCATGTCCCCGAGTGAATCAGGAACTTTGATGAGAAGTTTCGATTCAAACGGAGCTAATTTCCATAATTACGGCCGAGACCATAATCTGCATTATGGCCGTAATTTACAGTTTGAATTATCAAGAAATCTGTCTTAATTCAAGCATAATCATATTCTGAAGGCGTGCTCTCAATTTTCTGCCTTTCGGAAGATAAAAAGTTCGACAGAAGACATTACGGGTATAGCCGTAATTTCACCCTACCTGTAATCTTCACACCGGCTACCTTTGATGTCATACTTTAGCCGGAATTCAAGTTAAGTCAAAGGTCAACTCACACGCAAAATTTCTGATGAAACGGAGTTCGTTATAGAAATTACAGGCATGCCCATAATCTCATTGCAACCGTAATGTTGTTAAGAGCATTAAGTACATCGGAGGGCTGCATTAATTCAGTCATAATTTTTCCGTTACAACTTCGATTTGGGAGTTTTTGGTGTCATTACGATGAGTTTTAATGGCCCATAAGTGTATAAATGTTTCAAGAGCCGAAGAGAATCAATGCCAATATTACAGCCATGCCCATAATCTTCATTACACCCATAATCTCACTTGAGCAGCCTAAATTTAAAAGTGCCATAACTCTCTCATTATAGCTCTGTTTTGAACGTTCTTGATGTCTAAACACAGTGAAGTTCTATAAAATGGGTGAAAATCCCATTCATTGGCGATGAGTCTTGGCTTGGTGTGAAGTTCTTGGTGAAAGTTTGGGAGAAGAAGTTCTCTTGTGCATCCATTCTAGAAGGCTCGGAGGAAGAAGATTTCAACCCTTTTTGAAGAGTTTGTGGTCTTCTGTCTTCAATTCTTTCAGATATTTTCTTCTTCTTATAGAGATTTGTACTTAAATGATGCTATGATAGTGTAATGCTTCTGTCGGAAATAAGGATGTAGTCTCGTTGTTTGTATCTCATTCTCAAATATGTTATTTCAAAGCAAATGCAAATTTTACTTGTGTTTATTCGTTCTATGCGTTTTATCGCTAGAATTACCTTGATCGCGTAATTTCTTTTCTTGGGCGTCGCAAGAAGGACCGAAAGGTGAATTGCGACGCTGGATATGCTAGTTCGAACATACTCTGACCTGTCAGGAAATGGGGCAGGATTTGTATGAGGAATTTTATAGTATCTCTGAACCCATTGGATCAATCTAGGTATGGTGAGGCACAAAAATTAGGATGCCGATCTAGATTGATACCAGATTACACAGTCGAAAGAGGGTAATCTGTACCTTTGGATATTTCTTTGAGCACTCTTAAAATTGCTTTGCTATAACTTTAACTCGTTTGAATTTGAAATCCATTAATGAGACAAACCTGATGTTCTGATATCTCTAACCCTTGTTTTCTCCTCGAAGTTTTCTCTTGCTGGATTTGGTCTACTTTATGTTATATTTGCTTTACTTTTCGTAATCCTAAACCACGTTATCTGATTGTCTAGCTATTGATTCATGATCTCTTGGTAATTGATCACTGTCCCTGTGGGATCGACATCTAAAGTTCTACTATGACAAAGTCGTCATGCTTGCGGTAAGTTGTGTGTTAGTACGACACACATCAAGTTTTGGCGCTGTAGCCGGGGACAGGCAACCAATATCAAAGTGATTTAACAATTGGTAGACTAGACGTTTTGTTTCTATTGCTATTGCTTTTGTTTATGTGTTTTTGTTTGTTTGTTTGTGTTTTTTTGTTTTGTTTTCTTCATTGTTATTGTAATTTAGTTTTTCTTTTAATCTTTGTTATTGGAGCTTAACTATTATATGCGTAGTGGTTTACGATCAGGTGGACTTGAAGATTTGTACGAGCTTGATCAAGAAGTTGAAAGGACGTTCCATCGTAGAAGACGATTAAAGGAATTGAGTGCTAGAGAAGCATCAAGGATTATTGAACCTATTCCTATTGATCTAATGATGGTGAACAACAATAGAACTTTGAAGGATTTCGTTGCTCTAAATGCGCAAGGTCTTCACTCAAGTATTTCTAGACCTCTCGTAGAGGCTAATTAATTTGAGATAAAGCCCTCCCTCTTATCGATGGTTCAGCAAAACCAATTCGGAGACCTGCCTTCTGAAGATCCAAACATGAATCTGTCTATATTCTTGGAGTTATGCGACACAACAAAGATGAATGGAGTTTCTAGCGACGCGCTATGACTACGACTCTTCCCATTCTCTCTCCGGGAAAGAGCTCGAAACTGGCTATATTCTCTCCAGCTTGAATCGCTAACCACTTGGGAACAACTTTCCCAGGCATTTCTTTCGAAGTACTTTCCCCAAGCAAAACTGTCCAACTGCGAAACCAGATCATAGGTTTCACCCAAAAAGATGGGGAATCCTTATATCAAGCTTGGGAGTGATTCAAGGAACTTCAATGCCTATGCCCACACAATGGCTTGGAGAAATGGGTAATTGTTCATACATTTTACCATGGTCTTAACTATAATACGCGTCTTACTATAGATGCAACCGCCGGTGGAGCAATCATGAACAAAAACATCGACGATGCGATGAATCTACTAGAAGACATGGCACTAAATCACAACCAATGGGCTGGAGATCACGAGGTACATCATCTAGGGCCATCGCGCCAGGTAAGTATGAATTAGATGCCTTAAGTTCTTTAGATGCTAAGGTTGATTCACTATCTCGAAAATTGGATTCATTGAATGTCAATTCTGTTGATTCAAGTTCTAATCCTTCTGTATGTGAGATATGTGGAATTATGGGGCACAGCCATGCTAATAGCCAGTTAGTTGTTTCTCATCCCTCTGAATCACAACAAGAATATGTCAATGTTGTAGGGAACCAAAATCCAAGACCACAAAATGATCCCTACTCCACTACATACAATCCTAGTTGGAGAAACCATCCTAAATTTTCTTATTGGAACAGTCCCAATCCTGCTCCACAATCGAACTGCAGACCACCACCAAGATTCCAGCCTCGACTATATGCACCACAACCTCAACGGACCTTGCTTGAAACAATCATGGAAAATTTCATCTCCTCTCATGCCAAAACCAACGAGAGTGTCAATGATATAATGCGTCACATGTCCTCTAGACTGGACTCTATTGAAGCCCATAACAAATAGGTAGATATCCAATTGGCAAACTTAGCCACTAGCCTAGCTAGACCCACATGTAGGTTACCTTCCCAATCCAAACAGAACCCATGAGAGAATTGTAGTGCAATTACTACTCATAGTGGTAAGCAATTGGAAGAACCTAGAGTACCTGATTCCAACCTGAGTCTTCATGCATCTACCAGTCATGTGCCTGAACCCTAGAGACCAAGTGAGGAGAAAGATGATCATGAGAGTAAACCAGCTTATGTTCCACCACTGCCTTACAAGCCACCAATTACATTCCCTCAAAGACTAGTAAAGGAAAATCTGGATAAACAATTTGGAAAATGTTTTGAAATTTTGAAAAAGTTGTATATTAAGATCCCTTTTACTGAAGCTTTAATGCAGATGCCCCGTATGCAAAATTTTTGAAGGACATTCTTTCAAACCGGCGGAAGCTAGAGGATCCAGGCACAGTGGCGCTAACTGAAGAGTGCAGTGCCATGATTCAAAATAAGCTTCCAGAGAAATTGAAAGATCTGGGCAACTTTTCAATACCATGCAAATGATGGAATAAAGATCATATAGTCATTGAATGATCAAGGAGATTATACCTTTTGTCCCAAAAGAAAGTTTAAGCTAGCATGATTGAAGGATTACAATAAAACATGGTTTTAGATTGATCAGAAATCGAAAGGGAAGAGTAAAAGTTACAAAACAGGGCCGTAATGAAAATTACAGCCCGTAATTTGCAGCAGAGTCACGATGAACAGTGCAGGAGACCATGTTTTTGTTGATTTCTCCCTTGATCGGTCTCCTTTTACTCTGAAACTTCTACGCTGTGTTCTCCTTCCTCATGTAAAGCTTCCTTTCAAATTTCAAGGCCGGAGGTGGTCTGTACGATGAACGGCCATGAACCCTAGCGTGGCGGCGATTCCCTAAAACTCTCCCTCGAACGTGTATGAAAATTGTTCCTTTTTCTTTGAAAATCTCCCCTTGCTAATGCTGAGTGTTCCCCATTTTTCGGATCTTCAATTGGTGCCCCAAATCTCAAGAAATCATTTGTTTAACTTTTCAGGGGAAGAATCGGGCAACTGGGCGCAAAATTACGGTACCGTGATGATCATTACTGTACTGCCGTAATTACTTATGAAGTTTCTGTAGGTATATGGCCTGTAATTATGGCACCATAAAAATCCTTAAAGCAATTGTTGGGGTATGCCCTTAAGGCTAATGTTTGAGGCCTTGGGAATGTATCAGTATCATGTAATAAACTCTTATGTTTATAAAGGCATGGTTGTTATTCAGTTTGTTATATTGTCTGCTGCAATAAGTGTACTTCTGAATAATGTCTCAAAGCTGTTCAGCTAGGCTGACATGCAGTTAAGTCCTTAGTCGATATGTCTTGGTGAACATGAGACAGCCTTGATATGGTTAAGACTAATATGTGTTCTAATCTTATAGGATGCTTCGAGCATGGAATAAGATGTAGACCCATGGGTACATTGGATGTACTGGACAGACCCTACTAGGATATTCAATTGCTTGTCACAATATGAATAATCCTTGAATGCGACAAGTGGCACATTTCCTCTGACTTGAGATCACTTGTGTTTTCTAAATGATGATTGTCATTGTTTTGAGGTAGTTCAATATCATTTGAAACATAATGGTTATAGACTATCTTGGATGGTGAGCTTGAATCCGGTTAGGGCACTAGTGATAGATATAGGATTGCCGTCTCCTTGTTTAAGGAGTGTGATATTCTAAAGGGCCCCCCTGGATGAGATGATTGAGAAAGTGTATGGCCATACCCAGATGACTATGATCATCTGATCTAATCATGCTCATCATATTGGAGCTACAAGCTTGACACGCTTGTCCAATAAGAACATCCAGTGGCAAAGGAAATTTGCATGCCTTGTGAATTGGATTCACACTTGTGCTGTGGTTTGGGTGTAGTCTTGGAAGACTCTTTCCTTTATATCGGGAGACAGTGATGTGTTGCTAGATACCCCTCATTGATCGTGATAACGTGAGTTATCGTTACCGACATTTAAAGGAAACCCACAGGGTCGCACAAATTGATGATATGGCTTACTTAAGTCAGATCTTGTGGACTGAATTATTTGGGTTCAGTTTAAAGGGATTTGATCTCTGATTGTAAGTGAGATCTGGTCTGATCATGTTTGATTGATTAGGGCTTGAGATCGGTAAGCTTCGATCGAGAGAATAGATGCTAGATCAGTGAGATCGGGAGCATCAAGAGATGAACGGTTAGATCTGGAGCCTTAGGGTTTAATTATGATCTAGACCAGAGGGCTTGGTTTAATTTGGTATTTGAACCAAATTTAATTGAACCAGCTCATTACTTGAGCGCATGGTTCAAAAGATCAGAGATTTGCGCTTGGGTAAACTCATGGGCGCATAGGGAGAAGTGGTTTACTAATTTTAGAAGCCATGACTTCTAAATCGTGACCACGCCTCACGTTGAGGTTATCATGCTCTATTCTCGCCTCTCACTTCTTTTTTTCGGCGCTTCCTTGGGTGGCGACTTCTTCACGCATTGGAGAAGGATTCGAAAAGGAGAGAACTCGCATCTCATTCCCTTCAACTGATCAAGGACCTTTTGAAGAGCTTTGCTAGCACAAAGATTCAAATGAGCAAGCCATATTCATTTGTGTGCGTCACCTTTGGAGAAGGAACATTTGCGCCTTTCCTTCCAAGGCACCATCTGATCGATGGCAATGGTATGAATCTAATCTGATTTATACATTATAAGGAGTTGATCACATAAACTTACATTCGATTTTTGAAACCCTAAGATTCCGCTAGAAAATTTTTGTTGCGCCTCCTATTAGGGTTTCCCCCTTCAGTTCTAGGGGACTTTCAATTGGTATCAGAGCCAAGTTGTTATTGTATGTTCATATGATTGCTTCATGATACTGTGTGATCCTTATTTGCGATGCATAGATCTAATTGTCATCACATGCGAAACTACATGCTAGTTTTTTAGATGTTGGCGCATGTGTATTTTCATGTTTATGTAGGCGCTTGTTAAAGTCTTTGTTTTGTCAAAAACTTGTATCATGCGCGCTCCACATTAGATCTAAGGCCTTACTTTAAACCCTTAGACGGGTTATTAGGGTTGAAGTCATCCCCTAGGTTAGATCCAGATAGTCTGATCAGACCATCTGACAGCCTTGATGGGTTGACTAGATAGCACCTGTGCGCAAGCACCTGGTGGCTATAGGTCAACTGCAGACAGGCGTGTAGCGATGTCTGGTTGAGACAACTAATGAGTGGTCGTTCAGCCCTGGCGCATGCATGGTTGACCACTGGGTCAACTCAAGTCAGTTACGACTTGGTGCATGCAAGGGCAATGGATCTGACTAGGTTGGATGAGTGGATCCCTAGTAATGGACCGTTGTAAGGTAGTAGGGCATATAAGGAAAATAAAATTGATGCCAATGGGTTTTTCCAAAAAATTTTATTTTCTTGAAAGGATCACATGTTTGATTGTGGCATATGCTTGTTTATTTATTCTTATGTGGGCTGCCTATGTTAAATGTGTGCTGTGCTGGGGCCTGCGTGCCTGTATTAAAGTTGTAAATTAATTATTGTGATCTGCGTATCACATTGTATTTAATTTATAAAGTGTAATTGACCTGCGTGTCAATCTTGTCTAGATAGATTAATTTGTAAGTTAATCAGACAAGAACACAGAGCACACTTGGCAGAGGCGCTTGCAGCAGAGGCTTGACCAGGTGGGAGGTCCAGGGTTCGACTCTGGGACCAGGCGCATTTTCCCTGGTAGGCACACCTGAGCTGCAGATGGCGCTTGGGCCCTGGTTTGGGCCAAATGAGCAGCAAAAGTCCCATGAAGAAAAGCAAGTGAAGACTTAAGTTAATTAAGGTCTTACTTAGGCTATGGGCTTTTACCACATAAGATCCATGCTTTATTTTATTGTTTATATAAGTAGAACAGCATGATTTATTTATCTTCTGCTATCACCATAGGAATTGCATGATAGTGAAGAAGATAAAAGACCGTTAAAATCCAACGCTAAAATATCAAGCTCGTAAGCCTTCTGATGCGAAACCTCACTGTTCTGATTATCGTTGGAGCCGTGTTGTACCCACTCAGTGGGCACGTCCATCTATCTTCAGACGATGCTGGATTACACCTGCGTGTTACAGAGAAGGGATTTATCGCTTCTCGTTGCTCAGCATAGCACGTGGTGGTCCAGGGAGTAGGTCGGGTCAGCTTGACCATGTAGGCTACATATGTGGCGCATATGGTAGCACATGGAGGCAGCCATCTGTGGGGTCAGAGATTGTGTTGTACCAACTCAGTTGGCACAGTCTGCTGGATTGCCCAGATGAAGGGGAATCGCACGGGTTGGCGATTGGCTAGAACAGCCTACCAGAGATTAGTGCTTGTACTCTCTGTGCATCTTATCTCGCCTGAGCAGGACGCGGAGACCAAGTATGAAATTTGGATCCCATCTCACTAAAAGAGTTCTACTCTTTCGGGCTGTGTTTGCTGGATTTTTTAGCCAGATAAAATAGTGAGAAAAAGAATCATTCTTAAGTCCTGATTGATTCTTAACATTGATACTGACCTTGCTGTTCTTGCATTGTTGTAGATACCTGCAGCAATGAACGCCATGAGCTTCAATGTGCGATCCCTACTGGAAAGGGAGAAGTTTGCTGGGCCGAACTTCTCAGACTGGTACGGACACCTTAAGATTGTTCTTAAGGCAGAGAGGAAACTGTATGTCCTCGAGACGGCTATACCGCCTCAGCCCGCTCCGAACGCCGCAAGGGCGGTTCGGGAAGCTTATGAAAAGCACGTCAATGATAGCATTGATGTCGCTTGCCTGATGCTAGCGTCTATGACGCCACCGCTGCAGCGTCAGCATGAGGATATGTCTGCTATACAAATTATAGCAAACTTCATGATGCTGTATGCTGCACAGGCGAGGACAGAACGCTATAATCTGACAAAGCTGTTCTTCCAGAGCAAACTGGCTGAAGGGAGCCCAGTGGGAGCTCACGTGCTCAAGATGATTGGGCACAAGGAGGCTCTAGAGAAACTGGGGCATACCATCAATCAGGAGCTTGCTGTAGACATTATTCTGCAGTCTCTCCCGCCCTCTTTCGATGCGTTCATCATTAACTTTAATATGAACAAAATCGACTGTACTCCGGCAGAGCTGCTGAATATGCTCTTGACTACTGAGGAGACTCTGAAGGGAAAGCCTTCGACCTCTGTCTTAATGGTTCCTTCTAGGAACAAGAAGAAGGGGAAGAAGGGCAAGGCCCCTGTCAAGAGTTACAGCAAGGCTCTGAAGCAAAAAGTTAAGCGGTCAAAGGAATACAGATGTTTCCATTGTGGCCAGCTGGGTCACTGGAAAAAGGACTATAAAGCGCTCCAAGGAGATAAGAGGGGAAGCTTCGCTTCTGGCTCAGGTATTTACGTGACGGAAGTCATGGTTTCATCTTCTTCTATTTCATGGGTGTTGGACACTGCATGTGGAGTTCACATTTGTTCAAATGTACAGGAACTCAAGAGAAGAAGACAGGTGGGACAGCATGAGGTGGACCTACGAGTTGGAAACGGGGCACGGGTTGCTGCTGTTGCTGTAGGAGACTATTTCATCTCTTTACCATCTGGACTTGTGTTAGAATTAAACAGTTGTTACTTTGTTCCAAGTATTACTAAAAATATTATCTCTATTCCTGCTCTTGTCAGGAAAGGGTTTTCCTTTGAATGCAATATTTCAAAGTGTATTCTTACTTTAGATAATATTGTTTATGCTACTGGTTCAATTAACAATGGGTTATTCATGTTGGACATGGAATGTTCTATACACAATATTGATAATAAGAAAGCCAAATATGCTGATGACAGCACCTTGCTATGGCATAGTCGTTTAGGCCATATTAACAAGAAACGCATTAAGCGGTTGCATGATTATGGACTGCTGGGATCATTCTCCTATAAGGAGATTGATACATGCAAAGCTTGTTTAATGGGTAAAATGACGAAGTCACCTTTTCCCCACAAAGGTCAAAGGGCTTCAGGTTTACTTGACCTTATACACAGTGATGTGTGTGGGCCATTTAGTAAACATGCCAGAGGTGGCTATCAATACTTCATCACCTTCACTGATGATTTCAGTAGGTACGGTTATGTCTATCTGATGAGACATAAGAGTGAATCTTTTGACAAGTTCAAAGAATTCAAGAATGAAGTACAGAATCAGCTAGGCCGACATATCAAGGCACTTCGTTCTGATCGAGGTGGAGAATACCTAAGTCGAGAGTTTACTGACTATCTGAAGGAGTGTGGGATTATCTCACAGCTCACTCCGCCAGGAACACCGCAATGGAATGGTGTGTCCGAGAGGAGAAATAGAACGTTACTTGATATGGTTCGTTCTATGATGAGTCAGGCTACTCTACCTTACTCCTTTTGGGGATTTTCACTGGAGACAGCTGCAAAGGTACTAAACCGAGTGCCATCCAAGGCAGTTTCAAAGACGCCATATGAGTTATGGTATGGGAAACAGCCGAGCTTAACATTTATCAGGATCTGGGGCTGCGAGGCTTATGTCAAAAAGCTCGCCTCTGGGAAACTAGAGAGTAGATCTGAGAAATGTATCTTTGTCGGTTACCCTAAGGAAACTAAGGGTTATTATTTCTACGATCCCAAAGAGAACAAAGTATTTGTTGCTCGGACGGCCATATTTCTTGAGAAGGAGTTTCTTCTGCAAGAGGCCAGTGGGAGAGAAATAAAGCTGGATGAGAATCCAGAGGAAGGACAAAGTGGTCAAGCATAGTTGGATGAGCCTGAGCCGGTAGAACAGGTTACTGAACAACCTGAGGCTCAGATATCACGGGAACCGCGAAGATCGGGAAGGATCCGTCGACAGCCTGAGCGCTATGACGGAGTCTACATCATTGATCATGATGAACCCCTCACTTATGCGGATGCGGTCAGTGGACCGGAGTCAGCGAGATGGCTTGAAGCTATGCGCGCCGAGATGGACTCCATGTCAGATAACCGAGTCTGGGATTTGGTTGATCCGCCTCCGGGAGTAATCCCTATAGGTTGTAAATGGATCTTCAAGAAGAAGATTGACATGGATGGTAACGTGGTTACCTATAAAGGCAGGCTAGTTGCGAAAGGTTTCAAACAAATCTACGGGATAGATTATGATGAAACTTTCTCACCTGTAGCCATGTTTAAGTCTATTCGGATTCTTTTCGCGATAGCAGCATATTATGATTATGAGATCTGGCAGATGGATGTGAAAACGGCTTTCCTTAATGGAAATCTGGATGAGGATGTGTATATGACACAACCAGAAGGTTTCACTAATCCATCAGATCGTCATAAAATATGCAAGTTAAAGAAGTCTATTTATGGACTCAAACAAGCATCAAGAAGCTGGAATATTCGTTTTGATGAATCAGTCACTGAATTTGGTTTCATCAAGAACGAAGATGACCCGTGTGTATATAAGAGGTTTAGTGGGAGCGTGATTACTTTCCTAGTCCTCTACGTCGATGATATCTTGATCATTGGAAACGACATTCCTGAAATGCATGCCGTAAAGGCATGGCTAAGGAAATGTTTCCAGATGAAAGATCTTGGAGAAGCAGCCTATGTATTAGGTGTGAAGATCTACAGGGATAGATCTAAGAGGCTTCTCGGGCTGTGCCAGAGTACTTACATCGATAAAGTCCTGGAGAGATTTCATTTAGAGAATTCTAAAAGAGGATATCTTCCAGTCAGACATGGTTTGAATCTTTCGAACAGTCAGTGTCCACAAACACAGACTGAGAAAGATGAAATGGACAATACGCCTTATACTTCGGCTATTGGGTCCATAATGTATGCGATGTTGTGTACTCGCCCAGACGTCGCTTACGAGTTAAGCGTGACCAGTCGGTTCCAAGGTAATCCAGGTATGGCGCACTGGATTGCAGTCAAGAACATTTTAAAATATCTGCGGAGGACCAAAGATATGTTCTTGATATATGGTGGTCAGGAAGAACTCAGTATTGAAGGATATACTGACGCTTCGTTCCAGTCTGACCAGGATGATTTTCGATCGCAATCAGGCTATATTTTTAGCTTGAATGGAGGAGCGGTGGTGTGGAAGAGTTTCAAACAGTCAATCGTTGCTGATTCCACAACAGAAGCCGAGTATGTTGCAGCCTCGGAAGCATCCAAGGAGGCAATATGGATTCGTAAGTTCGTTCAGGAACTTGGTGTTGTTCCTTCGAGTGCAGATCCTTTGGTTATCTTTTGTGATAACACTGGAGCAATCGCACAAGCAAAGGAACCACGGTCGCACCAAAAGTCCAAGCACATACAGAGACGGTTTCATTTGATCCGGGAGATCATTGATCATGGCGAGATCAAAGTCTGCAAGGTTCATACAGATGACAATCTGGCAGACCCGCTTACTAAGCCTCTGGCGCAGCAGAAGCATGAGAAGCACTGTAATAATATGGGTTTGAGATTTCTCAACCATTAGATTAAGTGCAAGTGGGAGATTGTTGGGGTATGCCCTTAAGGCTAATGTTTGAGGCCTTGGGAATGTATCAGTATCATGTAATAAACTCTTATGTTTATAAAGGCATGGTTGTTATTCAGTTTGTTACATTGTCTGCTGCAATAAGTGTACTTCTGAATAATGTCTCAAAGCTGTTCAGCTAGGCTGACATGCAGTTAAGTCCTTAGTCGATATATCTTGGTGAACATGAGACAGCCTTGATATGGTTAAGACTAATATGTGTTCTAATCTTATAGGATGCTTCGAGCATGGAATAAGATGTAGACTCATGGGTACATTGGATGTACTGGACAGACCCTACTAGGATATTCAATTGCTTGTCACAATATGAATAATCCTTGAATGCGACAAGTGGCACATTTCCTCTGACTTGAGATCACTTGTGTTTTCTAAATGATGATTGTCATTGTTTTGAGGTAGTTCAATATCATTTGAAACATAATGGTTATAGACTATCTTGGATGGTGAGCTTGAATCAGGTTAGGGCACTAGTGATAGATATAGGATTGCCGTCTCCTTGTTTAAGGAGTGTGATGTTCTAAAGGGCCCCCCTGGATGAGATGATTGAGAAAGTGTATGGCCATACCCAGATGACTATGATCATCTGATCTAATCATGCTCATCATATTGGAGCTACAAGCTTGACACGCTTGTCCAATAAGAACATCCAGTGGCAAAGGAAATTTGCATGCCTTGTGAATTGGATTCACACTTGTGCTGTAGTTTGGGTGTAGTCTTGGAAGACTCTTTCCTTTATATCTGGAGACAGTGATGTGTTGCTAGATACCCCTCACTGATCGTGATAACGTGAGTTATCGTTACCGACATTTAAAGGAAACCCTCAGGGTCGCACAAATTGATGATATGGCTTACTTAAGTCAGATCGTGTGGACTGAATTATTTGGGTTCAGTTTAAAGGGATTTGATCTCTGATTGTAAGTGAGATCTGGTCTGATCATGTTTGATTGATTAGGGCTTGAGATCGGTAAGCTTCGATCGAGAGAATAGATGCTAGATCAGTGAGATCGGGAGCATCAAGAGATGAACGGTTAGATCTAGAGCCTTAGGGTTTAATTATGATCTAGACCAGAGGGCTTGGTTTAATTTGGTATTTGAACCAAATTTAATTGAACCAGCTCATTACTTGAGCGCATGGTTCAAAAGATCAGAGATTTGCGCTTGGGTAAACTCATGGGCGCATGAGGAGAAGTGGTTTACTAATTTTAGAAGCCATGACTTCTAAATCGTGACCACGCCTCACGTTGAGGTTATCATGCTCTATTCTCGCCTCTCATTTCTCTTTCGGTGCTTCCTTGGGTGGCGACTTCTTCACGCATTGGAGAAGGATTCGAAAAGGAGAGAACTCTCATCTCATTCCCTTCAACCGATCAAGGACCTTTTGAAGAGCTTTGCTAGCACAAAGATTCAAAGGAGCAAGCCATATTCGTTTGTGTGCGTCACCTTTGGAGAAGGAACATTTGCGCCTTTCCTTCCAAGGCACCATCCGATCGATGGCAATGGTATGAATCTAATCTGATTTATACATTATAAGGAGTTGATCACATGAACTTACATTCGATCTTTTGAAACCCTAAGATTCCGCTAGAAAATTTTTGTTGCGCCTCCTATTAGGGTTTCCCCCTTCAGTTCTAGGGGACTTTCAGATGAAACCTTCTCGCCAGTTGCCATGATTAAATCCATTCGGATTCTGCTTTCTATAGCTGCATATCATGACTATGAGATATGGCAGATGGATGTGAAGACAGCGTTCCTTAACGGGAAGCTGACTGAGGATGTGTATATGTCACAACCTGATGGCTTCATCCATGCTGCAGAGGCTAATAAGGTCTGCAGGCTAAAGAGGTCCATTTACGGATTGAAGCAAGCATCTCGAAGTTGGAATCTTCGATTTGATAAAGCCGTGAGAGATTATGGCTTTATCAAAAGCGAAGATGACGCCTATGTATACAGAAAATTCAGTGGGAGCTTGGTGATTTTTCTGGTCTTGTATGTTGATGACATACTGCTCATCGAAAATGACATCCCTAGTCTTCAAGCTGTGAAGACATGGTTGGGGAAGTGTTTCGAGATGAAAGACTTAGGGGAGGCCGCCTATATTCTAGGCGTAAGGATCTACTGGGATAGATCCAAGACGCTTCTAGCCCTTAGTCAGAGTACTTACATTGATAAGGTACTGGAGATGTTCTACATGGAGTAATCCAAGAAAGGATACCTTCCAGTGAGACATGGCCTTACTCTCTCAAAGAGCCAGTGTCCTACAACACAGGCTGAGAGGGATGATATGAGTCGAATTCCTTATGCTTCGGCAGTAGGATCGATCATCTATGCAATGTTGTGTACTAGACCAGATGTGGCATATGCTGTGAGCATAACCAGCCGATACCAATCCAATCCAGGTCTGCAGCACTGGGTGGCTGTAAAGAACATCCTAAAGTATCTGAGAAGAACTAAGGATCTGTTCTTGGTCTATGGGGGACAGGAAGAGCTCAGTATGTAGGGCTATACTGACGCATCGTTCCAGTCTGACCCTGACGACTTTAGATCGCAGGCCGGCTATGTGTTCAAGATAAATGGAGGCGCTGTATGTTGGAAGAGCTTCAAGCAATCCACCATAGCAGATTCTACAACCGAAGCTGAGTATGTGGCTGCTTCTGAGGCAGCCAAGGAAGCTGTTTGGATAAGGAAGTTCTTATGTGATCTTCAAGTGGTGCCTAATGCAATGGATCCCATTGAACTCTACTGTGACAACAATGGAGCAATTGCACAAGCCAAGGAACCACGTTCTCATCAAAAGATCCAAACACATACTCAGAAGATTTCACCTGATCAGAGAGATCATTGACAGAGGTGATGTCAAGATTAGCAGAGTAGACACAGAGAACAATCTGGCAGACCCATTGACCAAGGCTTTGGCGCAGCAGAAGCATGATGGTCACGCTAGAGATATGGGGTTGAGATTCCTCAACTTCTAGGTCTTAGTGCAAGTGGGAGATTGTTGGTGTATACGCCCTAGGACCTAGTTTTGGTCAACTTATGTACTACTTGACATTGATATTTATATATCATTCTGGCATTGTCGTTATCATTGTTTGTCTACACCTGTGATTGTGTACTTACATGATAATGTCCCTAGAGACAGATTGGATCTGTGCTCAAACAATTGTCCCCAATCGATGTACCTGAGTGGATATGGGACAGCTCTAGTACTTGTGAGACTGGTATGTGGACTGGTTAGGCACGTGGTGCTAACGCGGACACATGGGCATATAATTGGAGGATATACTGGAAAGACCCGCTATGAGGCTATGACTTGGTGTCATGAGTTATCCTCATAAGTGACAGGAGATGCATTGATCCCTTGACTTGAGGTCATTGATCATTCTACATGGTTAGAGACTTGCTTTGATAGAACCTAACACCTTGCCGTAGCTGGGAGGTCATAACGGTTGTTATTGAGCATGTCACGACCCATATGAGAAGATCAATGGACAGATATAGGATTTGCCCCTTCCCTAGGGAAGTATGATATCCATGGAGCTCCTTTTATCGTTCTATGACTGAGAGTGTATGGCCATACCCTGGTGAGAACCTGTTTTAGTCATAGCCATGTGATTGGATGAAAACAAGTGGTGACACACTTGTCCAATCGGATATCAGTCCAGCAAAGAGACTGTAATGCATCTGTACCTAGTTGCGTTGATGGGGATGTCAATGTCGATATCCATTCCAATGACCTGGGTAGCAGCGATGCACTGCTAGGTGCCACTCACTGCTTGTGATGACCTTTGGTCAGCACTGCCAGCGTCAGAGGAACCTACAGGGTCGCATACCTTGATACTTGAGTTCTCGTATTGATCGGGAAGCCTTATGATCGAGTTATTGGATAACTCGGATCTAATTGGGAGATTTCGTCAGCGCCAATGGGCCTGATGAGATGGAAGAATATTATTGGAGCCAAACTTCATTTTTGGCAGGTTGACCCGTATTTGACCATGGTTGGTCACATTTGAATTAGGGTTGCATTGGATTGGATCCAAGTGCTTAATCAACCCATGTAATGGAGTTTGGGCTAGCTCATTATCCAATGAGGCCCAATAATAAGTTGTCATGAAGAGAAGAAAGGCTAAAAGGGTATAATGGGGATAAATCTTCTCCCCTAGGCGCCTATGGGCATAATGGGGAGAAGTGGCGCAATTTGCTTCATAAGGAAGCAATTGGTGCCTCCCCCTTGATCCCTTATGGTATGAATGCCAATATGGCATTGCTTGGGGCGCAAGGCAAGGCCTTGGCGCACAAAGAAAGACATGGGTTCTAAAAGGAATGGTTGAATGAGAATTATGGAAATGTCTTGGAGACTTTCCTTATCTCAAACCTTCTCATCCTAGCCGCCCACTTGTCTTAATCCTAGCCTTTCATAAATCGCCTCTTGCCCTATAAAAGAGCACCTAGCCGAGCCCTCTAATTGAAGATCAATCCTTGGAGGCGTGAACACAAGAAGAGGGCGAGTGCTAGGAGCAAGGGCGCATCTTCCTTCTTCCTTAACCACAAGCCTTTTCCTCCTTTCCTCTTGGTGCAAGGAACTTTATTGCTTGGCGGTTTGGGTAGTCTTCCTTCTTCTCTTGGCGCATCATCTCTCTTGGTGGCGCAAGTGAAGTAGAGCATCTCCCTAAGGCTTGGATCTTCTTCCCGAGGCTAGCACCGGGCGTGGAAGAAGAGAACTCAAGAGATCCGTGTGTGTGAGACTACAGAGGGCGCACACTTGGGCGCCTGCATCGGCATCGCTCTACATTGCTCTTAAGGTATTTCCTAACTCATCGTGTCGACTCCCTTGCTTGCGATCTTCACTGGGTTTTTGGGACCGGCCTGTTTCGGGGACATTCTTCCGCTGTGTAAAATGTATGTCCATGACTCTGAAAATTGTACAATGTCCCCGGGGTTTCCCAACAATGGGATATGGAGGTTGAAGCAAAGTTGCTGAAGGGCAGAGGTGAAGACTGAGTTGGCTATGAAAGTTACAGAGCTATCGGAGGAAGACACCACCGGCTGAATGCAAGCTGCTAGGTGACGCTGGCGTAGAGAAGAGTTGTCGGCAAACTTGTGGAAAGGATGTCGCCAAAGGTTGGAAGGTTGCTGATTGATGACACCAAAATTCGTAGTATATTTTGTGTCATTTCATTGGTCTTTTTGTGTTATATTTATGCCCTTTTGCTTGTTTTTAAGCCATATTTATCAAATATTACAGAATCTACACCATTTCTTATTTTTGATAATTATTAGGTAAAAGTACCATATTTTGATGGATTTTAGAAGATTTGAGCACACCAATGGATTCCAGACATCGAGACGAAGTCGCCCATCAATTTTCATGCAAATCGGAGCAAGTTTGAAAAATACACCCCTGCCGTAATGGAAATTACGGGAGTAATTTTCTGCCCAGAATTATGGCAGTGCCGTAATATTTTTTATGGTACCATATTTTTGACCCAGAATTCACATAAAACTTAGCTGAAATTACGGCAGTGCCGTAATGAAAAACACGGCCGTAATTATAACCTGGACAACTGACTTTCACGGTCAATTTTGAAGCCCGATTCTTGCGTGGATGATTTCTCACGATCCAGACCACCAAATTGAAATCTAAAAGAAGCTATGAATTGGTGTCAACGAGGAGAAGATAAAGGGAGTGAAAGCCCTAATTTTTATCCACTATCCAGAGAGAAATCAAAGGAGGCATCCTTAGGGTTCGGCCTCACGTGGATAGGTGTGGAGGCCAACTCAGGCCACGATTTTCACAAGGAAGCTTCGCCTAGAGGAGGAGATGATACCTCATAAGTTTCAGAGCAAAAGGCAATCGATCGGAGGAGAAATCAATGAAAGAAGAGGCACATGCACTATGCACGACCAAAATTACGGCTATAATTTTCATTACAGTCATGCTGTAAAGTTGATTTTCCCTTCGTTTCAATTTATGATTATTCTAAACTATGATTTATTTAATTCTTCCTCCATGCTAGCTTAAACATTATTTGGGACATGGGGTTTAATCCCCTTTATTTTATATGACTAGATAACTTTTATTCCGTCAGTATAATTTTATTATGATCATTCTACTTATATAATGATTGCCTATAACTCTCCATAGTTTTCTTATTATCATGCATGTTTTTAGAGTTTTCGCAATATAGATTGAAAGGTGATTTGCTTGAGAACTTGGAACCCTAAAATTGAATATTAGGAACTCACCGTATGAAATTAGGTTAGTTCTTATTTCTCGATTTTAGAAGAATAATTGTCATGTTTGATAATTTGAATCTTGGATTGAGTTATTTTGTTAAACGTAAAGATCTTGTGCGAAAGTGAGGATCGGAGCGTTGGAGAACCATAAGTAGAACCTATGTTGAGACTCGGATGCACGAAAGTGATCCTTGAGATTCCACTTGAGATAATCAATTTAGAATTCAGATGCATGAAAGTGATCCTTGAGTTCTTTGATTGAAGATTTACTTATTTTTAGCTTTGGAAAGATCTTGCGCGAAAGCGAGGATCCTGCATGATTGTCTGCAAAAAAGTGAGATAATCCTTTTATGAAGTAAATTATATCTTTATCATGATAAAATCAAACTAACGAATTACTATTCATATCTAGTCATTAAAATTAAAGAGGATGAAACTCTAGTCTCAGTTTCTCTCTGATTTCGTGTTCTTTCCATCATTTACTTGCATTATAACCGATTGCTTATCTAGTAAGAATAAAACTATTTGGTACTTAACAATAAGGTCTCTGTGGTTCGATATATTTCTTTATTACTTTGAGTATCCGTGCACTTGCGGAATACAACAAGTTTTTGGCGCCATTGCCGAGGACCTTATTTTTGTTAACATCAAAATAGTTGTTTGTATTGCTAGACTAAGTTTTATTTATTTTAGATTTAACTTTGTTTTATGTTTTTATAGGTTTTGGATATTCACAAGTTGTGACAGAACTGTGATTTCTGTATTTTTTTAAAATTTTGCTTGTGTTTTTTTTATATATTATGAAAAAAAAATTTGATTGATTGTTGTTGGATAATCTTTCTATTCTTGATAGATTTGAAGATATGTCTTTTAATTACAACTCGTGGGCAACTAAAAGAGGTGAGGTATACATGCCACAAAGTTAGTATAAAGATGATTCATTGTGCACTCTTTAAGATAAATTGAAATTACACTCTTATATGCACCCTGTTAGGACATCTTATTCTTCTATTAGATGTGATATTTGTGGATGTTTTGATCATTATACTTCTGATTGCCAAATTTTAACTCCTCCAAATCATGTTTCTGAACCATACTTTGAGGACGCTGAAGAATCTAGGTTAAATTCCATACTTGAAAAATTCATGACAAATCAAAGTAAGAATATTGAAGATCTTAAAGGAATAGTTAGTCATCTTACTTCTCAAGTAGACTTTATATTTGCTAATACTAAAATGTTAGAAGCAAAGATAACACAACAAGCATGTTTATTTGATTTTGATTTGGAAACTGAAGAAATTGATTTAGAAAAATCCCCCACTGATTATGACTATTTTAGGATTGAGCCTTATGTAAACATTAATGAATCTCATTCTGATTTTGATAATTGTAAAATTGATTATTCTGATAATTTATTTGTGGATAAGTTTGAGAAAATTAATTTTGTTAAATCTCCTCTCGATTCTAATGATAAAATTGATTCTTTTGATGATGTATTATTTGTGGTTGAATCTGATGAAGGATATGAGGGGAATGATTTAGAAAAATCTTACTCTGATTTTGTTAATAATTTTGAAATTGATGAAGAACTTGAAAAGGATTTCAAAATTATGAATATTGATGAATCACAATCTGATGCTTTGCCCATGTCTACTCATTTATTTGAAAAATTATGCTTTGTTGAAGAATCTAATATGAGACAGGAAGACTATTTTCATGATCTAATACTTGAATCTTTTGATCTAAGTCCTACTCTTATTGCAATTGAAAATAAAAATATGAAGAAAGGACTAATGATTTTTCTTTCTAACAAATATAGGAAGTTCATTGAAAATTTTGATTTTGATCTCTGCATATTTGAGAAAGCCATGTCAATCTTGATTTATATGAAATTTTGAATGTTTGGATTAGTGGCTAAACTTTTTGGACAAAGGAAATGCAGAAAATTGTATGCTTTTTACTATGGTACTGATCCACCTACTTCACCATGATACTTGAGTTTTGGTCAAGCTATGGACCTAAAGATTAGCGCTTCTTGGGAGGCAACCCAAGCACTCTTACCTTAGTTTTGTTTCTTTTATTTTAGTTTATTTTTAGAATTAATTTTTCTTCTCTTTTTGAAAGGAAAATCAAATTTTGGGCAAAATACGGCACTGCCGTAATTTTTTTCACGGGCCGTAATTTGGATTGATTTCTTTCCCAAGAGTTAATTGATTTTTACGGCACTACCGTAATCCATTTTACAATACCGTAATTACTAACCGTTTTCGACTTCACGTGCCGTAATTTTGAGTCTTTTCTTATCCAAAAGTTTTATGGCTTTTACGGCGGTACCGTTATCATTTTCACGGTACCATATTTTTGGTTCATTTTCACCAGAAGGTTTGGTGATTTTTACGGCAGTACCATAACCGTTTTTACGGTACGGTATTTCTTGCATATTTTTGACTCCAGAATCTTGTGTATATTACGACACTGCCGTAAAGGATTTCATGCCCGTAATTTTGAATCTGCTTCCTGCTTATCTGATTAGGTGTTTTCTCGCAGTGATTTTAAGAAACTATGTTAGGAAAATTTTTTATCTTTGATACAAACATGAACTACTCATCTTTTTCTATTATTTGGATATTTTTGCAGAATTTTAAAGTCCTTGGATCATCATATAACGCATGGCAACTTTTCGAATCTGATTCACTTCTGTGCAGTTTTTGATTTAGTAATCTGAGTAGCATTCTTTCTGTTGATACCCTAAATTCATGGCAGATTTTGATCCTTTAATTTTCATACACCCGAAAAGAACAAGTTTTATTTTACTTCATGGTTTTCTCTATTTTCTTTATGGATCATTAAATCTTATTCTTGGGTATAGCTACTTTTCGTAACTGAATCAATAGGCTGCTTTGCTATCCTTGGACACCTGCAGCTTCTTCTCCAGATTTGCAGCACCTCTAGCCAGCCAGCCGCCACCACTCCAGCTGCCTCTGACACCACTATTTCTAGCCGTCGACACTGGATTCTACCACCAGCAACCTCTCACTTCTTCGACTGCCTCAGTTTCTAATGATTTTATTTATTTTTGCAGTAGGATCTTCATTAGTGACTGATTTTTTGTGCAGTGCTATCTTCCGCCCCCACCAGCCGACGACTTCGCCACCACGACTATAGTCTCTAGCAGGCCACTAGAGACTATTCATCATCACTCTTCTGTCGGCACCATCCTCTTCATTGCTAGCAGCTTTTCAGCTAGCATCTGTTCCACCTCCTTTTCTCGTCTCTATCAGCTCTTTTCCATCGGCATCCCCTTCTGGACCACCGATGATATCTCTGATTTCTATTTTTTTTAGAACTGAGCCTTAAGTACTTAAAAATTGTGCAGGAAAATTTCAGAAGACACATCTTTGGACCTAGCCACATCTACCCTGATTTTGTACCCCAGATGATGATTGAGCTTGCTATATAGTTTTGTGAGTATTGTTTGCAATTTCTTGTGATTTGATTACTTGATATGATTGCATACACTTTTCTTCTCCTAAATTTTCTATCACTTTACACCCTTTGCATTGTTTGAGCCTTATGTGATTACACGGATATATCACTTTACATCTTTTGACTATATGAGTTTGATGCTTCACACATTTTGCGATGATATTGATATTTTTTATGCTTAAAATTTTTTTGACTTTAATCCATGTGATGAGAGGTGTGTGGATTTTTCTATGATGATGAATGTTGATGCATATGCCTGTGAATAGAGATATTCCTATTATGTTGAATTTATTTCTTCAATATATATCTACTTGTTGAAATTCTTTATTGATTGATGCATAAGCTTTTGGGTAGGTATGCTATTTGATGAATGAAATCTAAGAGTGAAGCATCTTTCTTGAATAAAATATAATTTTTGAATTGATGTCAATTGATTAACCTAGTTGATGTTTAGTCTATTTTATTATTTGTTAGGAAGAAAGAATCCAAGATCCACAAAAAAAAAGAGAGAGACTCCTCTACTTGGCACTGTGTAAAATTGACAGTGGTACCTAAAACATGGGTTGAAGTCTGTAGAAAAGAAAGAGAAAGAGAGAAAAAGAAAAATAACTCCCCTACTTGGCACTGTGTAAAATTGACAGTGGTACCGAAGACAAGAGTTGAAGTCCAAATAAAAAGTGTGTCTCTATGTGGGTACATACCATCAAAAAAAAAACACACACAGACACAATAAAAGAAAATGTAAAAAAAAGAAAGATGACGCAGCAACTTTTGAAGACTTATACATTTCTGTAATTGTTTTATCTACTAATCTGTTTAGTAGTCTTCTGCAGGAATTTATCGTGCTTGGCATCGATATTGTTGGGGTATGCCCTTAAGGCTAATGTTTGAGGCCTTGGGAATGTGTCAGTATCATGTAATAAACTTTTATGTTTATAAAGGCATGGTTGCTATTCAGTTTGTTACATTGTCTGCTGCAATAATTGTACTTCTGAATAATGTCTCAAAGCTGTTCAGCTGGGCTGACATGCTATAAAGTCCTTAGTCGAGATATCTTGGTGAACATGAGACAGCCTTGATATGATTGAGACTAATATGTGTTCTAATCTTATAGGATGCTTCGAGCATGGAATAAGATGTAGACTCATGGGTACATTAGATGTACTGGACAGACCCTACTAGGATATTCAATTGCTTGTCACAATGTGAATAATCCTTGATTGCGACAAGTGGCACATTTCCTCTGACTTGAGATCACTTGTGTTTTCTAAATGATGATTGTCATTGTTTTGAGGTAATTCAATATCATTTGAAACATAATGATTATAGACTATCTTGGATGGTGAGCTTGAGTCAGGTTAGGGCACTAATGATAGACAAAGGATTGCCGTCTCCTTGTTTAAGGAGTGTGATGTTCTAAAGGGGCCCCCTGGATGAGATGATTGAGAATAGTGTATGGCCATACCCAGGTGACTATGTTCATCTGATCTAATCATGCTCATCATATTGGAGTTACAAGCTTGACACGCTTGTCCAATAAGAACATCCAGTGGCAAAGGAAACATGCATGCCTTGTGAGTTGGATTCACACTTGTGCTGTGGTTTGGGTGTAGTCTTGGAAGACTCTTTTCTTTATATCGGGAGACAGTGATGTGTTGCTAGATACCCCTCACTGATCGTGATAACATGAGTTATCGTTACCGACATTTAAAGGAAACCCTCAGGGTCGCACAATTTGATGATATGGCTTACTTAAGTCAGATCGTGTGGACTGAATTATTCAGGTTCAGTTTAAAGGGATTTAATCTCTGATTGTAAGTGAGATCTGGTCTGATCATGTTTGATTGATTAGGGCTTGAGATCGGTAAGCTTCGATCGAGAGAATGGATGCTAGATCAGTGAGATCAGCAGCATCAAGAGATCGACGGTCAGATCAAGAGCCTTAGGGTTTATTGTGGTCTGGACTGATTGCTTGGTTTATTTGGTTATTAAACCAAACCAAATTGAACCAGCTCATTGAGTGAGCGTGTGGTTCAAATTGAGAGGAGTTTGCGCATGGGGTAAACCCATGATCGCATGTGAGTGAGTGGCTTTCTATTTTTAGAAAGCATGATCACATACGTGACCACTACTCACGTTCACGCCAATAGGCGCTCTACTCTCTCGCTTCTCCTCTCTCGTCGCCAACTGGGGCATTCGGCACTTACACTCTCGTGTGGAGAAGTGTAGACGAAAAGGAGGAAGTGTTCGGACAAGCAAAGGAGATCTCTCCCCTTCCATTCGACAACGACTTCTTGGAACCTTGCTAGCACAAGGAGCACCAAAGAAGAGTAGGCGACACCAATTGTGTGCGTCACCTTTGGAGAAGGAGCACTTGCGCCTTTCCTTCCAAGACACCATCTAAGCGATGGCAATGGTAAGAATCCCTTTCTAATGAAAGTTGAACATGTTACATGCTAAGCGATCTTGTTAGAAACCCTAGATTCCGCTAGAGGTTTTGTTGTGCCTCCTATAGGGTTTCGCCCCCCCCCCCCCCCTTGTTCTAGGGGACTTACAGATATAACCCCAGATCTTGACACGACTTAGAAGAACATGTTTTATTCTATATCTCAGATCTGTTGGTTCCACTGAAGTGTCAACAGGACATTCTATAAGACACCTCAACTTTTGAAGAATAACACATCTCTGTACGCCTTTACTCTCTGATCTGATTACCTATTTTTGTTGTAGATATCTTACTCGCATGAAAGATCTGGAATCCCAAATTTTGATAGATTCATAAGAACTAATTTAGTTCTACAATGTCGTTCATTTAGTTTGAATATTGGATAATTGGAACCCATTATTTGACAGGGCTACTTTTCTTAACTTATTATTTCTATAGTCCTGGAATTCTGGTTGCTTTATGAAGTTTTGATGAATAAATAAATTGATTTTTTAATTAGTAGTATTTTAATTAGTAAAATTTCATGTTCTTAATTAGTAGCATTGTCACACGCTTCCGTCCTACATCATCCTGTAGGTATTTTAGAAAATGTTCCCATTAAGATAGGTGAATTTTTCATCCCTGCAGATTTTGTAGTGTTGGACAAGGAGGTAAATTCTAGAAATCCCATAATTCTTGGAAGACCACTTTTGGCCACAGCTAAAGCAAATATTGGTGTGAACCAGGGAAAGATTACCTTTGATATATGTGAGAACAAGATTGAATTTAGTCTTAATGATTCAATTAACAAACTTTCATATTCAGGATCTTGTTATAGTGTTGAGATATTTAATAATGAAATTTATGATGTTTCAAGTCTGTTTGATGAAACCCCAAATAATAAATCTAACAATCTTTTTGAGGGTATTGATGAGAAATTGCAGAAGAAGAAAAGGCCAAAGAGGAAGAGAAGAAAAGAAGGCTCTATAATGATTGAGAAAATAGAAAGAATTCTGAGCAAATTTGGATACTGTTTCAAGATCGAGCCTTATATTGTAAAATCAGAGTTGAGATCCAGGAATTCACAATCAAACCCGAGTGTTAAAGGGTCAAGCTAATGACCTTTAAATTAGCACTTCTTGGGAGGCAATCCAAGCTTTCTAACCCTTATTTTAGTTTTATTTACCTTGATTTTTGCTTAGGACTAATTTTTATTTTATTTTTGTAGGTTTTTCGTGATTTGGAGCAAAATACGGCAGTACCGTAAAGGATTTTACGGTACCGTATTTCTGTCTGCTTATGAATAAAAAGCTGCGACAAAATTACGGTACGACCATAAAGGATTTTACGGTACCGTATTTCTGATCCAAAATCAACCCGTGAGTTCTTTCGTTTTTACGGCACTACTGTGAAGTAGTTTACGTGCCGTATTTTCTGAAATTTTGTTTTTCATTTTTTTCAAAAAAAAAAAAATCTTTACTGCTTGAATTTTATGGCGGTACCGTAAAGCATTTTACGGTACCGTATTTTTGATGTCATTCCCAACAGAACGTTGCCGAGATTTTACGGCAGGTACCGTAAGCTGTTTTACGGTACCGTAATTCCACGTCGTTTTTAAACAGAAGGTTTTCGATATTTTACGGCACCTACCTTAAGAAATTTTACGGTGTCGTAATCCAGAATCTGTTTCAACCTGAGAGCTGTGTCGATTTTATGGTACCTACCGTAAAGTATTACATTGCCGTAAAATGCTTTCTGACATGCGAGTCTGTACCGTATTTAGGGTTTGGACTAAACCGTTTTTAGGGTTTTTACCCTCGATCTCCCTCGTTTCCGAGCCATTCTTTGATTTCCAATCATCTCCGACATCCTCAAGACACCGGCGACCACTTCTGTTCAACTTTCACCGTTGATTAGGTACTCGATTCTTCAATTTTTACGCTTTGACGAATTTTTTGCAAGTTTTCACCCCTTTCCCTCGTTCTCGCTCGATTCTTAACCGTTTCAAGTGATTTTTGTTTCTATACACTCGTTAGAGGATAAGCTTTCGATTTCTTGCTGTTAGAAAAGAATTTGGTTAGATTTCGTGACCGATTTGAGCTGAAACATGATAAACACATTTGAAGTTACTGTTCACTCATAGTTCGGTTGATTTTTGGAGTTTGAGCTGAGTTTTGAGTTGATTTTCACTTTCTACTTGCTTAATTAGTGATGGAGAACCTATGATTCATACATGCCATATCGGAATGAAGTTTAGATTTCATGCCCTTTTTTTATGTTTTAGAACACATGGATAGGTTGCGATTGAACTGCATTATTGTTTGCTGCCATTAAAATGTGAGTTTGCAGCTTGATTGCCAACATGCCAAGAACAAAGTCCATTTGCCAAAGAAAACCAGAGAAAAGAAAAGAAAAGGGGAAAGCCCCTAGTAGATCATCTTAATCCCAAAATCCATATGGGATCATATTTAGGAATGAGATGCAAGAAGCAAGATATACCAAACTGCTGGAAAGGAGAATCGTAAACCCAAAATATGCTAATCAAAGAACTCTTGAAGCCTTAGGGCTTTATGAGGATGTTCTTTGGATGTTTGAGAGGATAGAAGCCAAGCAATTTTTCCAGATACATCCACCAACATTCTTGCCACTTGTTTTAGAGTTTTTGAGCAGTTTGATTGTGGAATTAAAGGAACACTCCCATGGCCCAGCTGATGGAAAGATTACTTTCAGATTGGCAAATGAAGAGAGAGAGCTTACACTGTAGGAAGTAAGAGACATATTTGGGGTGAGCATAGGAGGATATACTAAAATACCCTTAGGATTTATGGAGAACATCTTCTGGAACCAGATTACAAATGAAAATCATTTTTATGCTGTGTTTGCCATAACCTCGAAGATCATGAACCCCTGCATCAAATATACTCATCGGGTTCTAGCACACACGGTATTTGAGAGAGGAGACAGTGATGGCATGGTCCGTCAGCATGAGCTGTATTTTCTATGGGGAATGCTCAATGGATTTGCTGTGGATATCGCTCACTTCATGGTTAAGCATATGGATAAGGTTGCCAGGGCAACTAGAGGATCAGTGGTAATAGGAGGCTTAGTTACTCCTATAGCCATGCATCTTGGGATTGAGCCCTTTGACACAGAAATGGCACGAGGGAATCCAAGACTTGACATGGAGTCTTGCATCGCGATGAAGATGATTGTCAGGGAAGGAGATACATTTTGTTTGGTCCTTGGACCGGATATCCGCCCTCTACCTTTACCCCATGTTCAGAAGACCACAGTCAGGGACAAAGCCAATTGGAAGTTGTCACCGAGCGCGAGTAGCAGCAGCTTTTTCCCCGCCGCTTGATTCAGCACCACCACCACCCACCTGGGGTGGATGGGGTGATCCATTTGGGATAGAGTCACCACCTTGTGATTCTGCACAGGTTGCAAGCACTTCATCACAGAGACCGACGGGTGGCTTTGCTAGCCACCATGACCCTGGTTTTCAGGCGTTGACAACACAGATGTATAACCAAGAGCCGCCAAGAGAGGATGGAGGAGGCCTTAGGGTACATCCACAGAGATATGGAGAGGCTATGCAACCATATGGAAGACATGGGTAACTTCCTCTATGACCGTTTTGGTTATGCTGATCACAGGGACTATGGCTATCATGGTGATCAGGGAAGAGCCCCATACTTTGATCCTGAGGAGACTGCTGCGAGAGACTCGGAGGCTACACAATCTGATGATGATGAGTATAGGCTTTGTGAGTATTATCTTCCCTTACCTTTTTGCTGTACTATGATTTTCTTTATCTCACTGTTATTTCATATGATGAAGGGAACGATGATGCTTCCATGACTGCCACCACTGCATATTGTTCGATATGGTTGTATGATGATATTTTGATGATTGATATTCGATATGGTTGTATTGTGAGGCTGATATTGATTTTTACTGTTTCGATGGGGTTGTATGATATTTGATATTCTGATGTTTGAAATGATATACATGGTGATATATTTTTGATGATTTGATATTGTAATAATGATGATGAGTTCACTCTTGATTTATACTGTTGATAACTTGAATAATTGATGATCTCAAATCCATGATTGAAGATATAACCCTATCATGTCAAATTTATTTCTTCAAAACATATTTGTCTATTGAAATATGACACTGATTGATGCATAAAATTTTGGGTAGATATATTATTTGAGGAATAAAATTTAAAAGTGAAACTTCTCTTTTGAATAAAACGAGTATATTAGTATGATTTGAGAATTTAAATCAATTGATCAACCTAATTGAAGCTTAGTCTATTTTTGCTATTTGTTGGGAAATAAGAATCCAAGATTCATAAAAATAGTGAGAGACTCACCTACTTGGCACTATGTAAAATTGATAGAGGTACCTAAGACATGGGTTGAAGTCTAAAACATGAAAAATAATGAGAGAGAAAAGAAATAAGACTCCTCTACTTGGCACTGTGTAAAATTGACAGTGGTACCGAAGAAAGAGTTGAAGTCAAAAATAAAAAGTATGTGTCTTTGTGGATACATGCCATCTTCATAAAAACAAACAAAATGCATAAAAAAGAAAAAAAAATTATGTGTGGAAAAAGATCTTGGAGACCTAATTCCTGTAAACAAAAGTCATGATAGATTTAAATTGATACTGGGTGAAATCATGAGATTGAAAATTCTATTTATTATACGATTGCAAAGTTTTATTTGATTGAGTTGTGAATCTAGAAAATTGAGTTCTAAGGATGATATGTTTACTTGAAATTTTTTAAATCAATTAATACAAATTTTCATTGACAAGTTGTATTTTAGAAATTTATTGAGCATGAGAAGGTTATTCTTTCAATCAAATTTTTATTTCAAATTTTTATTTTTGCTTAAGGACAAGCAAGGTTTGAGCCTTATGTGTTTGATGACACCGAAATATGTAGTATATTTTGCATCATTTTAGATAACTTTTCTGAAAGGAAACCTAGGTCACATGCGCATTCAAAAATTTTGTAGCGACGGCGGAAATACTAGGTTTCAAAGATCGCATGACTTAAACATATGATCAACCTTGAAAGGATAGGTTAGAGCATTACCATTGCCATGCTTTGAGTGGCGGCTTGGAAGAAGAAAGGGGCGAGTGCCTCTTCTCCAAAAGTATCACACACAAGATGATGTTTTGCTTCTCCCTTGTGCTCCTTGTGCTAGCAAAGACACTAGGGGTCTTTGATCGAGTGAGGAGATGAGATGTTCACCCTTGGCTTTGTTAAACTCCTTCTTTTCGTGAAGAGCAAGAAGAATGCGAGAGGAGGAAGAGAGCGGTTTTGAAAACCGAGAGGGAGAGTCCAAGAAGGAAAGATTCGGTTACCATATTTGGTAAGAACCAAACATGTAACCCCCTTTCTTAACTCCCTCTTTAACTCCTATGCGTTCACCCTAAGTGAACCAACCGAAACCTCTCATTTGAACCATGCGTTCACTAAGTGAACCGGTTCAATTTCATTTGGTTCAAGGACCAAATCGAACAAGCCCTGGTCTTGATCTGATTGAACCAAATGGCTCAAGATCCAACCACACATCTCATTGAATCTCTTGATCTTTACGATCAAGCATCAATTCTCCCGATCGAAGCTTACCGATCATATGCCCTAATCAATCAAACATGATTAGACTAGATCTCACTTCCAATCAGAGTTTAAATTGCTTTAAACTAAACTAGAATAATTCCAATCCACACGATCTGACATAAGTAAGCCATATCATCAAATTGTGCGACCCTAAGGGTTTCCTTCAACATCGGTAACGATAACTTACGTTATCACGATCAGAGAGGGGTATCTAGCAACACATCACTGTCTCCCGATATGAAGGAAAGAGTCTTCCAAGACTACTCCCAAAACATAGCACAAGTGTGAATCCAATTCACCCAGCATACATGTTCCCTTTGCCACTGGATGTTCATGTTGGACAAGCGTGTCTAGCCTGTAATTCCAACACGATGAGAATGGTTAGATCAGATGAACATAGTCATCTGGGTATGGCCATACACAATCTCAACCATCTCATCCAGGGGGCCCCAGTAGAACACCACACTCCAACTAGGAGAGGCAATCCTTTATCTATCGCTAGTGTCCTAACATGACTTATGCCCACTATCCAAGATAATCCTTAACCATTATCTTTCAAATGATATTGAACTACCTCAAGACAATGTCAATCATCACTTAGAAACACAAGTGATCTCAAGTCAGAGGGAATATGCCACTTGCTCGCTTATAAGGATTTATTCATATTGTGACAAACAATTGAATATCCTAAGTAGGGTCAGTCCAGTACATCCAATGCACCTATGTGTCTAAATCTTATTCCATGCTCGAAGCATCCTATAAGATTAGAACACATATTAGTCTCAATCATATCAAGGCTATCTCATGTTCACCAAGATATCTCGACTAAGGACAACTCTGAAAATCAGCTAAGCTGAACATCATTGAGACATTACTCAGAAGTATACATATAGCAGCAGGTAATGCAACAATCTGAATAACAACAATTGCCTTTATAAAACATATACATAGTTTGTACATGATACTGATAATAACCCAAGGCCTCAAACATTTAGCCTTAAGGGCATACCCCAACAATCTCCCACTTGCACTTAAACTAATGGTTGAGAAATCTCAAACCCATATTATTACAGTGCTTCTCATGCTTCTGCTGCGCCAGAGGCTTTGTAAGCGGGTCAGCTAGATTGTCATCTGTATGAACCTTGCAGATCTTGATCTCTCCTCGATCTATGATCTCACGGATCAAATGAAACCTTCTTTGTATGTGCTTGGACTTCTAGTGTGACCGTGGTTCCTTTGCTTGTGCAATTGCTCCAGTGTTATCACAGAAGATAACCAATATGGATCTGCACTCGAAGAAACAACACCAAGTTCCTGAACGAACTTACGAATCCATACTGCCTCCTTTGATGCTTCTGAGGCTGCAACATACTCAGCTTCTGTTGTGGAATCAGCAACAATTGACTGTTTGAAACTCTTCCACACCACTGCTCCTCCATTCAAGCTAAAAACATAGCCTGATTGCGATCGAAAATCGTCTTGGTCAGATTGGAACGAAGCGTCAGTATATCCTTCAATACTGAGTTCTTCCTGACCTCCATAAATCAAGAACATATCTTTGGTTCTCCGAAGATATTTCAAAATATTCTTGACTGCAATCCAGTGTGTCTTCCCTGGATTACTTCGGAACCAACTGGTCACGCTTAACCCGTAAGCGACGTCTGGGCGAGTACATAACATCGCATACATGATGGACTCAATAGCCGAAGCATAAGGCGTATTGTCCATCTCATCTTTCTCAGACTGTGTTTGAGGGACACTGGCTCTTTGAAAGATTCAGACCATGTCTGACTGGAAGATATCTCTTTTAGAATTTTCTAAATGGAATCTCTCATGGACCTTATCGATGTAAGTACTCTGGCACAGCCCGAGAAGCCTATTAGATCTATCTCTGTAGATCTCCACACCTAATACATAGGCTGCTTCTCCCCAAATCTTTCATCTGGAAATATTTTCTTAACATGCCTTGACCGCATGTAGATCAGGAATATCGTTTCCAATGATCAAAATATCATCGACGTAGAGGACTAGGAAAGTAATTACGCTCTCACCAAACCTTTTGTATACACACGGGTCATCTTCATTTTTGATGGAAACCAAATTCAGTAACTGATTCATCAAAATGAATATTCCAGCTTCTCGATGCTTGTTTTAGTGCCATAAATGGACTTCTTTAATTTGCATATTTTATGACATTCTGATGGATTGATGAAACCTTCAGGCTGTGTCATATACACATCCTCTTCCAGTTTTCCATTAAGGAAAGCGGTATTCACATCCTTTTGCCAGATCTCATAATCATACTATGCTGCTATCGCGAGAGAATGATTCGAATGGACTTGAACATGGCTACAGGAGAGAAAGTTTCATCATAATCTATCCCATAGATTTGTTTTTGAAACCTTTCGCAACTAGCCTGCCCTTATAGGTAACCACGTTACCGTCCATGTCTTTCTTCTTTTTGAAGATCCATTTATAGCCTATAGGGATTACTCCCGGAGGCGGATCAACCAAATCCCAGACTTGGTTTTCTGACATGGAGTCCATCTCGGCTCGCATAGCTTCAAGCCATCTTGCTGATTCCGGTCCATTGACCGCATCCGCATAAGTGAGGGGTTCATCATTAATGATATAGACTCCATCATAGCGCTTAGGCTGACGACGAATCCTTCCCGATCTACGCGGTTCCCGTGATATCTGAGCCTCAGGTTGAACATTAACCTGATCTATTGGCTCAGGCTCATCCAACTGAGCTTGAATACTTTGTCCCTCTTCTGGAATTTTCATCCAGCTTTATTTCTCTCCCACTGGCCTCTTGCAGAAGAAATTCCTTCTCAAGAAAAATAGCCGTTCGAGCAACAAATACTTTGTTCTCTTTGGGATCATAGAAATAATAACCCTTAGTTTCTTTTAGGGTAACCCGACAAATATACATTTATCATATCTGCTTTCCAGTTTCCCAGAGGCGAGCTTTTTTGACATAAGCCTCGCAACCCTAGATTTTGATAAATGTCAAGCTAGGCTGTTTCCCATACCATAACTCATATGGTGTCTTTGAAACGGCCTTGGATGGCACTCGGTTTAGCACCTTTGCAGCTGTTTCCAGTGCAAATCCCCAAAAGGAGTAAGGTAGAATAGCCTGACTCATCATAGAACGAACCATATCCAATAAGGTTCTATTTCTCCTCTCGGACACACCATTTCCCCTTTCGAGAGGGGGGCGAAAACCCTATTAGGGTGGCGCATAAAATTTTGCAAGCGGAAGAAGGGCTTTCAAAGATCTTTCTATTGCATATGATCAACTTAGATAGATGTGAGAATGATCCATACCATCGCCATCTCTTGGATGGGTGTCTTGGAAGAAGAAAGCAAAAGAGATCTCCTCCAAAGGCTGTCGCTGTAACATCCCTCAGAATCACACCCCACACGCATACAAGTAAAATACGGGGTTTCAAAAATTTTTTTACTCTTCCATTAAAACACAAGAAGAAAGCGGCATCGAAGAACATTACTACGGAACAGAAAACCGCACAGAACTGAATAGGATCGATTACTAGGAAATAGAAATCCGGAAATCCAGAAAAAATCCGGCAGCAAGTATTCTAAACTACTGCTGCACAGACACACATATCTTGTAACAACAACAAACGCCCACACTACACATATGTGGAATTTCAGAAATATACAGAACTGATTATTCAGATACTAAAATAAACAACACAAATTCGGTTACACATCTCAAATCGGACATTTCAAAATAAGAACCAATTCAATAAAAGAATCCAAGACTTGTATCCAATAGTTTAAACGAAACAACTATAATATAATATCCTGAAAACAGGCATAAGCCCTCAGGAGATAAAACATGTCATATAGGTCATAATAAATTAGGCACGCAGGCCTGATAAATCTTTAGAAGACTATTCTTAGAAATGACATCAAACATTAGCGTCATATTAGCTGTAGCAATTACTGTCTTGATGTCTCACCTGAAAACATTTAAACAACGGAGGTGAGCTAAAAAGCTCAGTGAGTAAAAGACACTAAAAGTCATCCATAGTACACATCAAAAATATCATACTTAAGTTGAAATTCTTTTTATTTAACAGATAAGATAAATCAACTTAACATGCATGCTCATATCAGAAACAAACACAATCAAATACAGATACTTGTAACAATAGGCATCAAACAGGTAGGATATGAATATACCAACCCATACCAACTAACCACACCGCCTAATACATCTAAATACAGATCGAAACAGAACTACAGAAATCAGAACTGACAGACAGAAAATCAGAATTTTCAGAGTCCAAACGGATAGTCTACATCGGAAACAGAAAGGCCACGGAAGGCCTGGTGACCACAGAAGGTCTGACCCCACCTCTGCCGAGGACGAGACAATGCATGCATATCAGAAACAGAATGGTAAAGGAGATATCAGTGGGTGGCCCCCGTCTTGTCAGGACGTGGCACTCTGGTCTCCAATACCCAGAACAGAATGGTAGAGGAGGTATCAGTGGGTGGCCCCCGTCTTGTTAGGACGTGGCACTCTGGCCTCCAAAACCCAGAACTGAATGGTAGAGGAGGTATCAGTGGGTGGCCCCCGTCTTGTTAGGACGTGGCACTCTGGCCTCCAAAACCCAGAACTGAATGGTAGAGGAGCTATCAGTGGGTGGCCCCCGTCTTGTTAGGACGTGGCACTCTGGCCTCCAAAACCCAGAACTGAATGGTAGAGGAGGTATCAGTGGGTGGCCCCCGTCTTGTTAGGACGTGGCACTCTGGCCTCCAAAACCCAGAACTGAATGGTAGAGGAGGTATCAGTGGGTGGCCCCCGTCTTGTTAGGACGTGGCACTCTGGCCTCCAAAACCCAGAACTGAATGGTAGAGGAGGTATCAGTGGGTGGCCCCCGTCTTGTTAGGACGTGGCACTCTGGCCTCCAATACCCAGAACAGAAATAGTGTCTCAAGGGTCGTAGTAGACTATCAGCACCATTACAGCGCCACAGAAGGAGGGTAAGGACACGGAAGAGTGCTACACTAGGGCATAATTTTACAGAACAGATTATACTGAAACGGAGAAGTAGGATCAACCACTACTTAATTCTTACATTATGCCCAAAGTCTATCAAACCAGAAAATGACACACCCTAATATCCAGTCCTTAAACACAGAACAGAATTTATATGAGTGAATTCCTTACAACTAACCTTAATTCATGTCAAACCATTCTATGTTCTCACAAATGTTTTAACACATTCAAGGTTTTCAGAAACTTCACAACATATAAACAGAACAGGAAATATCCACATAACAAACAATTAAATACAGAACAGAAATTATTCATATAACAAACATTTAAACACAGAACAGAAATTATTCATGAAATAATCTCCTCAAAATTTCTAAAACCGTGAGCTATAAAATTACTGTAAGGGGCGCCACTTTCAGAACCTTAACGGAACGCACAAATTTCATGTAAATAATTTCAGTCCCCCACTACAGATAATTTTAATTACACGCTCGTGAAGAAAACTGACAAAAGCCCCAAAATTGGCTCAACTATATTTTCGAAAATTCCTAAGTTCTTAGTTAAATCCCCAATTTTGTTTTCTCTAAAATTTCTCATCAAACAAATAAATTTTAGAAAAACTACAGACCACAATTTAAGAGGTTAAACCATACAATGTAAATTTTTCTCACAAAGGAATATTCGTCTAACCAAAACATAGCAGATTTATATTGTCAGTTTGCAAAATATATTTTTAGTCCAATTTCGAACCAAAGCTAGTCAATATTGTATTCAAAATGAAGCTCTCTGAATCTAGTTTCCAATAAAACTGGTTTCACAAGATTTCGAATTTTAGACAGGAAGATATAAGGGTTCGAACATAGGAAGGTCAGAATTTCAGATTTCAAGAAAACAGATTCATATATCAGACTTGCGACATTTATTTCAGATCCAATAACTAATCGAAAATAGGCGTTATGGGAGTCAAAATAAAGCTCTTCGAGCCTACGGTCTAATAAAACCGATTTGACAAGATTTCGAGCTATACCTAGGGAGATATGATGGTTCGAACACATAAAGGTCGAAATCCAGAATTTCAGAAAACTGATTTTGTACAGCTGGATTGCAATACAGATTGAAATACGAATACCGCTCGGATATGGTCGATATCATATTCAAATTAAAGCCAAACATATCTAGTTTCATACAAAATTTATCTCGTGCGATTTGGATCTATAGGCCATGAGATATTGGGGTTATAGTACACAAAGGTCAGATTAGAGAATGCAGACTTTCAGCAGAACAGGATTTTAAACCCTATAATTATTTGAATTCAACCCATACGGATAATCATGGCAAATAACGAATTTTAATTCGGATTAGACTCCTTAGGATCGAATTACTCACCAGAAAAATCGCCTACAGAGAAAACGCCAAAACAGGGGATCAGGGGTCTCCAGAAAGTTCGTCCACCACCAGTCTGCCACCACCAGCGTCAGAAATTTTGCAGGAGCGCCAAGCACAGTGAGGGGCGACAACACAAGCGGCTAGGGCAAGAAACAAACCACAAATCGTGAGGGAGAGGAGCTCTCACGAATTTTCCCCCTTTTTTTTATTTTTTTTTTCCACCCCAAACGGATCCAAGATCCAATAACCCAATTAACTTAAGTGGAAATCGGCTTTAATGGGCTTACCTGGGCTTAACCACCATGCGCCACTCCAATAACACAGAAATATGCGCCACCATGGTGGAAGAATTCCAGGAGCAAATAGTCAAGGTTGAGGGTTCGAAGCCCCAACAAAAATAATTATTTTTGCCCTGTAGGGAAAAGTCCTACAATTAGGCAAAAATCCCAAAATTTTAACCGATAAAAATACAGAAACTGAATTTCTAACCTTAAATCATAATTCAGAAAATCAAGGGCGTTACACACACAAGAAGAAGAAGGCCTACTTCTTTGGGGCGATTTGTGCTAGCAATGCTCCAAAGCTTCCTCGATCGTTTGAGGGATGATGAGATGAAAATTTGGCCGAACCCTCTTGTCGTCAACCTTCACGCCACCAGCCATGAGTCGTCTAATGCCAAGAGCGAATTCGCAAGAGGAATAGAGAGGAGGCGTTGCAAGTGAACGTGGAAACGTTCCCACGTTGAAAACCGACCGAGAGTTCCCAAAATAGCAAGCCATGATTACGTGCGTTATGCGTTCACCAAGTGAACCATGCGCAACTCTCTTCTCCCACCTGAACCTTGCGCTCCGGTTCAAGATGTTTGGTTCAATGACCAAACCAAATCAGCCCAAACTTTAAGTCTAGATCGAATTAGACCCTAAGGTCCTAGATCTGACCATTCATCTCCAGATGCTTCTGATCTGATCGATCTAGCATCAACACTCTCGATCGAAGCTTACCGATCTCAAGCCCTAATCAATCAAACATGATCAGACCAGATCTCACTTACAATCAGAGTTTAAATCCCTTTAAACTGAACCGAAACAATTCAGTCCACACGATCTGACTTAAGTAAGCCATATCATCAAATTGTGCGACCCTGAGGGTTTCCTTTAAATGTCGGTAACGATAACTTACATTATCACGATCAGTGAGGGGTATCTAGCAACACATCACTGTCTCCCGATATAAAGGAAAGAGTCTTCCAAGACTACACCCAAAACACAGCTCAAGTGTGAATCCTTTTCACTAGGCTTCACTAGGCATACATATTTCCTTTGCCACTGGATGTTCTTATTGGACAAGCGTGTCAAGCTTGTAGCTCCAATATGATGAGCATGATTAGATCAGATGAACACAGTCACCTGGGTATGGCCATACACTTTCTCAATCATCTCAGCCGGGGGGGCCCCTTTAGAACACCACACTCCTTAAACAAGGAGACGGCAATCCTATGTCTATCACTAGTGCCCTAACCTGACTCATGATCATTATCCAAGATAGTCTATAATCATTATGTTTCAAATGATATTGAACTACCTCAAAACAATGACAATCATCATTTAGAAACACAAGTGATCTCAAGTCAGAGGAGATGTGCCACTTGTAGCAAACAAGGATTATTCACATTGTGACAAGCAATTGAATATCCTAGTAGGGTCTGTCCAGTACATCCAATGTACCCATGAGTCTACATCTTATTCCATGCTCGAAGCATCCTATAAGATTAGAACACATATTAGTCTTAACCATATCAAGGCTGTCTCATGTTCACCAAGATACATCGACTAAGGACATAACTTCATGTCAGCCTAACTGAACAGCTTTGAGACATTATTCAGAAGAACATATATTGCAGCAGACAATGTAGCTTAACTGAATAACAACCATGCCTTTATAAACATAAGAGTTTATTACATGATACTTTTACAATCCCAAGGCCTCAAACATTAACCTTAAGGGCATACCCCAACATAGCCACCTCTGGCATGTTTACTAAACGGCCCACACACATCACTGTGAATAAGGTCAAGTAAACCTGAAGCCCTTTCACCTTTATTAGTAAAAGGATTCTTCGCCATTTTACCCATTAAACAAGCTTTGCATGTATCAAGCTCCTCATAGGAGAATGATCCCAGTAGTCCATGATCATGCAACCGCTTAATGCGCTTCTTGTTAATATGGCCTAAACGACTATGCCATAGCAAGGTGCTGTCATCAGCATACTTGGCCCTTTTGTTATCAATTTGTTGTACATAACATTCCATGTCCAACATGTATAACCCATTGTTAATCGACCCAGTTGCATAAACAATATTATCATATGAAATACAACACTGTGAAGTTTTGCATTCAAAAGAAAAGCCTTTCCTGACAAGAGCAGGAATAGAGATAATATTCTTAGTTATGCTTGGTACAAAATAACAATTGTCAAGTTCTAATACAAGTCCAGATGGTAAAGAGATGTTATATTCTCCTACAGCAACAGCAGCAACCCGTGCCCCGTTTCCAACTCGTAGGTCCACCTCATGCTGTCCCACCTGTCTTCTTCTCTTGAGTTCCTACACATTTGAACAAATGTGAACTCCACATGCAGTGTCCAACACCCATGAAATAGAAGAAGCAACCATGACTTCAGTCACGTAAATACCTGAGCCAGAAGTGAAAGGCTTGCTTCCTTTCTTCTCTCCTTGGAGCGCTCTACAGTCCTTCTTCCAGTGACCCAGCTGGCCACAATGGAAACATCTGTTGTCCTTTGACCGCTTCACCTTTTGTTTCAAAGCCTTGTTATAGCTCTTGATAGGGGTTTTGCCCTTCTTCCCCTTCTTCTTATTCCTTGAAGGAACCATTAAGACAGAGGATGAAGGCTTTCCTTTCTCAAGAGTCTGCTCTGTGGTGCAGAGCATGTTCAGCAACTCTGCCGGAGTACAGTCGATTTTGTTCATATTAAAATTAATGATGAACGGATCGAAAGAAGCCGGGAGAGACTGCAAAATAATGTCTACAACAAGTTCTTGATTGATGGTATGTCCCAGTTTCTCTATAGCCTCTTTGTACCCAATCATCTTGAGTACGTGAGCTCCCACTGGACTCCCTTCAGTCAGTTTGCTATGAAAGAAAAGTTTTGTCAAGTTATACCGTTCTGTCCTTGCCTGTGCAGCATACAGCATTTTGAGATTTGCTATAATATCAATAGCTGACAAATCCTCATGCTGACGCTGGAGCTCGGGTGTCATTGACGCAAGCATAAGGCAAGCGACATCAGTACTATCACTGACGTGCTTCTCATAAGCATCTCGAACCGCTCTTGCAGCGTTCGCAGCGGGTTGAGCCGGTATTGCCGACTCAAGGACATACAGCTTCCTCTCAGCTTTGAAAACAATCTTAAGCTGTCTGTACTAGTCTGAGAAGTTTGGCCCAGCAAACTTCTCTCTTTCCAATATGGATCGCAAATTGAGCCCTGTGGTGTTCGTTGCTGCAGGAATCTACAACATAGCAAGAACAACAAGGTCAGTATGCATGTTAGAATCAATCCAGGACTTAAGAATGATTCTTTTCTCACTATTTTATCTGACTGAAAATCCAATAAAACAGCCCGAAAGAGTGAAACTCTTTTAGTGAGATGGGATCCAGTTTTCATACTTGATCTCCGCGTCCCGCTCAGGCGAGATAAGATACACAGAGAGTTCAAGCACTAATCACCGGTAGGCTATCCATGCCAATCGCCAACCCGTGCGATTCCCCTTCATCTAGGCAATCCAGAAGGCTGTGCCAACTGAGTTGGTACAACACAGTCTCTGATTCCTCAGATGGCTGCCTCCATCTTGCTATCATATGCTCAATATGTAGCATATATATGGTCAAGCTGACCTGACCTACTCCCTGGACCACCACGTGCTATGCTGAGCAACGAGAAGCGATAAATCCCTTCTCTGTAGCATGTAGGTGTAATCGCGCACCGTCTGAAGATAGCTGGGCGTGCCCACTGAGTGGGTACAACACGGCCCCAATGATAGTCAGAACAGTGAGGTTTCGCGTCAGAAGGCAATCGAGCTTGATATTCACGTTGGATTTTAACGGTCCTTTGTATCTTCTTACTATCATGCAAATTCTATAGTGATAGCAGAAGTTTAAAGCATGCATGTGCTAATATTACTTAAAACAGTAAATGAAAGCACCAAACATCTTATGTGGTAAACGCCCATAAAAGCCTAAGTAAAACCTTAGTTTTACAAAAGTCTTCACTTGAGCTCTTTATGGGACTCTTGTACTTCATCTGCCCCAGCCCGGGCCCAATCGCCCTCTGCAGCTCAAATGTGCCCACCAGGCAGTATGCGGCTGTTCTAGAGTGAAGCCAATTGCTGCATGCGCATCTGCCATTTGTGCTGTGTGCTCATGTATACTCAAATTACATATTTGAAACTATCTAGACATGGTTTGACACGCAGGTCAATTATACATTTTCATAAATCAAAGTGTGATTCGCAGATCACAGCAAAATTTATATTTAATTCCAGGCACGCAGGCCCCAGCACAGCATACAAAATAAGGGCAGCCCACATAAGATTAAATAAACACCCATTCAACATGTTAAACATGCATACATGTGATCCAAAACAGAAATAAAATTTTATAAAACCCCATGGCATCAATTTTATTTCCTTATGTGCCCTACTACCTTACAACGGTCCATTTACAGGTATCCACTCATTAGACTAAATCAGACCCACTGCCCTTGCATGCACCCAGTCATAACTGACTTGCGTCGACCTCATGGTCAACTATGCATGCCTTAAGGGCTGAACGTCCCACATGATTTCTGGCAAGCGGGTGTGACCCCGGGCCATAATCATGATCGTTCACCAGGCGCCTCAATCAGACATCGCTACACGCCCTTCTGCAGTCGGCCTATAGCCACCTGTATAGCTTGCGCACAGGTGCTATCCGGCCGCCCCATCCAGGCTGTCAGATGGTCTGATTAGGCTGTTGGGTCCAGACTTGACTAACGACTTCAACATTGTAAACCCGTCTAAGTGTTTGAAGCAGGCGCTTAGATAGATCTAGTGAGGGTCGCGCATGATGACAAGTTTTAATTGAAAACTTCTATGAAAAGCGCAAACAAAAACATCATATGCGCAAGCTTAAAAGTAAACAAAATACATCTAACATATGGCATGTATTTTCGCATGACAACAAAAGCATGCGGATCATGAAGATCTATCCAAAGCATCAAACCAAACATGGATCACAAGATGGCAATAATATGTATCAAGCCAAAAACCAGCGCTCTAATACCACTGAAAGGAAACCTAGGTCACATGCGCATTCAAAAATTTTGTAGCGACGGCGGAAATACTAGGTTTCAAAGATCGCATGACTTAAACATATGATCAACCTTGAAAGGATAGGTTAGAGCATTACCATTGCCATGCTTTGAGTGGCGGCTTGGAAGAAGAAAGGGGCGAGTGCCTCTTCTCCAAAAGTATCACACACAAGATGATGTTTTGCTTCTCCCTTGTGCTCCTTGTGCTAGCAAAAACACTAGGGGTCTTTGATCGAGTGAGGAGATGAGATGTTCACCCTTGGCTTGGTTAAACTCCTTCTTTTCGTGAAGAGCAAGAAGAATGCGAGAGGAGGAAGAGAGCGGTTTTGAAAACCGAGAGGGAGAGTCCAAGAAGGAAAGATTCGGTTACCATATTTGGTAAGAACCAAACATGTAACCCCCTTTCTTAACTCCCTCTTTAACTCCTATGCGTTCACCCTAAGTGAACCAACCGAAACCTCTCATTTGAACCATGCGTTCACTAAGTGAACCGGTTCAATTTCATTTGGTTCAAGGACCAAATCGAACAAGCCCTGGTCTTGATCTGATTGAACCAAATGGCTCAAGATCCAACCACACATCTCATTGAATCTCTTGATCTTTACGATCAAGCATCAATTCTCCCGATCGAAGCTTACCGATCATATGCCCTAATCAATCAAACATGATTAGACTAGATCTCACTTCCAATCAGAGTTTAAATTGCTTTAAACTAAACTAGAATAATTCCAATCCACACGATCTGACATAAGTAAGCCATATCATCAAATTGTGCGACCCTAAGGGTTTCCTTCAACATCGGTAACGATAACTTACGTTATCACGATCAGAGAGGGGTATCTAGCAACACATCACTGTCTCCCGATATGAAGGAAAGAGTCTTCCAAGACTACTCCCAAAACATAGCACAAGTGTGAATCCAATTCACCCAGCATACATGTTCCCTTTGCCACTGGATGTTCACGTTGGACAAGCGTGTCTAGCCTGTAATTCCAACACGATGAGAATGGTTAGATCAGATGAACATAGTCATCTGGGTATGGCCATACACAATCTCAACCATCTCATCCAGGGGGCCCCAGTAGAACACCACACTCCAACTAGGAGAGGCAATCCTTTATCTATCGCTAGTGTCCTAACATGACTTATGCCCACTATCCAAGATAATCCTTAACCATTATCTTTCAAATGATATTGAACTACCTCAAGACAATGTCAATCATCACTTAGAAACACAAGTGATCTCAAGTCAGAGGGAATATGCCACTTGCTCGCTTATAAGGATTTATTCATATTGTGACAAACAATTGAATATCCTAAGTAGGGTCAGTCCAGTACATCCAATGCACCTATGTGTCTAAATCTTATTCCATGCTCGAAGCATCCTATAAGATTAGAACACATATTAGTCTCAATCATATCAAGGCTATCTCATGTTCACCAAGATATCTTGACTAAGGACAACTCTGAAAATCAGCTAAGCTGAACATCATTGAGACATTACTCAGAAGTATACATATAGCAGCAGGTAATGCAACAATCTGAATAACAACAATTGCCTTTATAAAACATATACATAGTTTGTACATGTGTAACGCCCCCTAAGAATAAACCCCAATCACAGACAGAAACCGCGGAAGATAGGGAACGTCACACACAAACAACAAAACAAATGCTAGGGAATAATAGCTTACAGAAACCGATTCGGAAAATTTCGGCAGCATGTCCCTAGAAAAACTAAGAAAATTCCTGTACATGCTCCATAATATCACAATGTGGGTCGACATGCCGACCACAAACTGAAACACACCATTTCGAAAACAAAATTCTCAATCCTTATCACAACATCAAACTAATAAACCACGAAAATCGAATAACACTGGACAATACAGAATTCACCGAAAATAGGCTTAAGCCCTCGGTTTAACAGTCGTATCAAAACCAAATGCCAACCCGGCAACAATATCACAGTAATCGAAAATCAGCAAACCAGCCACATCCGGCTAACATGTCCATAAACAAAATCATAAGAACCCTGGCCACATCCGGCCCTCAAAAAAAAGCACAGGCTCGCAGGCCCCAAAATATCAAGTCAGGAAACTAAACATCCGCTCAGGCTTTAGGCTCCTGCCCTGCATCTGGAAATATCGTGGAATGAGCTACACGGCTCAGTGAGTAGATAGTCTCATTCGACCATCCACTAATATTCAATCAATAATAGATGCAGATATCTTTTCAAAACTTTTAACGGAAGATGGCAAAGTATGATACATAATAAAACCGATAACCATAAATCACAATCATGATCAGAAAACAATACACCCACAACCCCGGGCAACAAGACCGCAAAACAGCCTATCCGGCTAACTAACTAAGACTCACACAACTATTGTCCAGTGATTTCAGAATTGACCCCGAGGGTCCAACCCGGCCTTCGTCAAGGCACTAAGAGTAACCTGCAACGAACATTGGTGAGGCGTAGATTCAAGAGGTGGCCCCCGCCAGGTCACGACGTGGCACTTTGCTCTACGACACTCAACCGCACCCCCTTACCGGGAACACAACACCCCCACAACCGGGAACGGAAACAAGAACAGAACAGAACGGGAGGTGAATGAATTCAAGAGGTGGCCCCCGTCTGACCAAGATGTGGCACTTTGCTTCAAACACCCAACTCTCAAAAGGTTTATCACTTGGACAAAATACCCTTAACACAAACCGGTAACCTGAACCTCTAACCTGGTCACTAGACTCTAGAACAGTCCCTCCATTACCGGAAACAAGTCAGAATAGGATGGGTGGATTTTCCAACCCCAAATCAAAATGACTGTTCCCTGAGTGCTCTAGTTAACCCTTAGGTTCAGTCCACCCAAGTCTAGGACCCCTATCGAACGCATACATCACGAACATTGTCTCGGACACCACATCAATCAAGTTCAGGAAAGGTCCTTAGATTTCATGCAAACATGGTTTAACCTTTTCTAAGTTATCATCCAAGGTTATCAATCAATATTCCACATCACTACTTTCTACATACTGTAAGATCCAGAAATTTATTAGCAGGTAAGAAAATGAAAGTTTATTTATCTAGCAGTTTTGTGGAAGTTTTCTTTGAGATAATGTATCGATTTATGTATTTTTCCTGCAATGTAAAAATATGGGTCGCGGAGAGGATTCGAACCTGCGACTTAAGGCGTAGAATGTGTGCTGTGTACCACTAGGTTAGTGGTGTCTTTCGATTAGAAAAGGGTAAGAGCCCTTGATAAGGGTGAAGTGGAAAATATAACTTATACTAAAGGGTTATTGGATCTTCCACTTATGTTTGATATTGGGTTTGGATCCTTTGGAGGTAGAAAACGAAAATTAAGAGGGTTCACTCACGTTTTTCCCTCTTTGCTTTCGTTCACGATTTCTTCCTAGAGTGAGGGTGGTGGCTTATCTCTTCTCCCTTCTCCTCTTCTTGTGGCCGGCGGCGATTGGTGATGGAGGCGACTTCCGGCGGTCCTTGGGCGTTTTCCGGCGACGTGAGTAGTGTGAGGGGAGGCGTGAGGGGGTTTGTGACTTGGAAGAAACCGAAATCAAGGTGAGTGGATTTTCTCTTCACCTAGTTCACGCATATTAGTAGTATTGCTTGTTTTAGAGAAAATTAAGGGTTAGAAATATAACATGAACTCTTGCTTTCACATGTGTACACGTTTTCTTTGTTTTTCACTAAATTTCGAAACCCTAGCTTGCATGACAAATAGGGCTTTTCGTTTTTAAGACTCCTAATCATCAATTAAACCTTGATTAAACATGTATGTAACTTTAGATTTTCAATTGCATGAAGATTAGGGCTTGAATGAGAATTTCGCCCCTTCTTCATGAAATTACGCCCAAATGTATGGGTAAAATTGGGGAAAAACTGATATTCATGAAATTAGGTATATAAGGACTCTACCGTATTTTTTTGGGAATTTTTGGAAATAAAAGTTTCTGTTGACTGAGATTGACCTAGGGGTAATTGGGTAAATTTTCTAGTTAAAATTGGGGAAAACTTGAAATTACGAATCTAGGGATCATGAGGGATGTAATGACTATTTTTACGAAATTTTTGGATAAGTTTTCCTGCATGACTTAAACTTTGAACTAGGGGTATTTCTGTCTTTTGTTATAAGAACTAGAAGAAAACTATGAATCTGTGATATTCAGTATTTATGTTATTTGTGGATGAAATTGGTGAATTTTCTGTATTAGTATGTATTTTTAATTATTGATTGATAACCTTGAATGATAACCTAGAAAAGGTTAAACCATGCTTGCATGAAATCTAAGGACCTTTTCTGAACCTGATTGATGTGATGTTCGAAATAATGTCTATGTTAAATGCATTCGATAAGGGTCCTAGACTTGAGTGGACTGAACCTAAGGGTCAACTAGAGCACTCAGTGAACAGTCATTCTGACTTGGGGTTGGAGAATCCACCCAACCTATTCTGATTTGTTTCTGGTAATGGAGGGACTGTTCTAGAGTCTAGTGACCAGGTTAGAGGTTCAGGTTTCCAGTTTGTGTTGAGGGTATTTTTGTCCAAGTGGTAAACCTTTTGAGAGTTGGGTGTTTGAAACAAAGTGCCATGTCTTGGTCAGACGGGGGCCACCTCTTGAATTCATTCACCTTCCGTTCTATTCTGTTTGTGTTCCCGGTAAGGGGGTGTGGTTGAGTGTCGTAGAGCAAAGTGCCACGTCGTGACTTGGCGGGGGCCACCTCTTGAATCTACGCCTCACCATTGTTCGTGCATGTTACTCTCAGTGCCTTGAAGAAGGCCGGGTTGGACCCTCGGGGTCAATTCTGAAATCACTGGACAATAGTTGCGTGAGTCTGAGTCTGTTAGCCGGTTAGGCTGTTTTGTGATCTTGTTGCCCGGGATGGTGGGTGTATTGTTGTATGATCATAATTGTGATTTATGGTTATCAGTTTTATTATGTATCATGCTTTGTCATCTTCCGTTAAAAGTTTTGAAAAGATATCTGCATCTATTTTTGATTGTATATTAGTGGATGGTCGAACGAGACTATCTACTCACTGAGCTGTGTAGCTCATTCCACTATATTTCCAGATGCAGGGCAGGAGCCTACAGCCTAGCGGATGTATTATTTTCTGACTTGATATTTTGGGGCCTGCGAGCCTGTGCTATTTTGAGGGCCGGATGTGGCCGAAGTTTTTATGATTTTATTCATTGACATGTTAGCCGGATGTGGCTGTTAGTTTTTGACTACTGTGATATTGTTGCCGGGTTGGCATTTGGTTTTGATACGACTGTTAAACCGAAGGCTTAAGCCTGTTTTCGGTGAATTCTATTTTGTTCAGTGTTATTTGACTATTGTGATTTATTAGTTTGATGTTGTGATAAGAATTAAGAGTTTTGATTTCGAAATGGTATGTTTCAGCTTGTTTATGGAGCATGTACAGGAATTTCCTTAGTTTTTTCTGGGGACATGCTGCCGAAATTTTCCGAATCGTTTCCGTAAGCTATCATTCCCTAGTATCTGTCTTGTTGTTTTGTGTGTGACGTTCCCTATTCTTCCGCGGTTTCTGTTTGTGATTGGGGTTTATTCTGAGGGGATGTTACACATACACCATTCAATAAAAATACATACTAATACAGAAAATTCACCAAATTTCATCAGCAGATAACATAAATACAGAATATCACAGATTCATAGTTTTCTCCTAGTTCTTATAACAAAAGACAAAAATGCCCCTAGTTCAAAGTTTAAGTCATGCAGGAAAACTCATCCAAAAATTTCGTAAAAATAGTCATTACGTCCCTCATGATCCTTAGATTCGTAATTTCAAGTTTTTCCCCAATTTAACTAGCAAATTTACCGAATTACCCCTAGGTCAATTTCAGTCAACAGAAACTTTTATTTCCAAAGAGTCCCCAAAAAAAACGGTAGAGTCCTCATATACCTAATTTCATAAAAATCTGGTGTGCCCCAATTCTTACCCATACAATTGGGCGTAATTTCATGAAGAAGGGGCGAAAATCTCAACTAAGCCCTAATCTTCATACAATTGAAAATCTAAAGCCACATACATGATTAATCAAAGTCTAATTGATGATTAGAAGTCTTAGAGATGAAAAGCCCTCATTTTCATGCAAACTAGGGTTTCGAAATTTGGGGAAAAACAAGGAAACGCATACAACTTTGAAATCAAGAGTTCATGTCATATTCCTAAGCATCAATCTTCTCTAAATCAAGCAACAATCCCAATATACAATATACATGAACTAGGTGAAAGAGAAGATCCACTCACCTTGATTTCGGTTCTTCCAAACCACACTTCCCCACGCCTTCCCTCACGCCACACACGTCGCCGGAAGCGCTCAAGGAGTCGCCGGAAGTCGCCTCCACCACCACTCGCCGCCGGCCACAAGAAGAGGAGAAGGGAGAAGAAGGCAAGCCGCCACCTTCGCCCAAGGGAGAAAAAATCGTGAGCAATGAGGGAAACGTGGGTGAACATGGATCCCTCTAGCTTTACGATTTTTGCCCACTAAGCCTCCAAAGATCCAAACCCAATAGCAACATAAGTGGAAGATCCAATAACCCTTTAGTATAAGCTATTCTCCACCTCACCCTTATCAAGGGCTCTTACCCTTTTCTAATAGATAGACACCACTAGCCTAGTGGCGTGCAGCACACATTCTACGCCTTAAGTCGCAGGTTCGAATCCTCTCCGCGACACATATTTTTACATCGCAGGAAAAATACATAAGTCAATACATTACCTCATTGAAAAACTTCCACAACAAAGCTAGATAAACAAAATTTTATTTTCTTACCTGCTATTAAATTTCCGGATCTTACATTCCTTCCCCCCTTAAAAAGCTTTAGTCCTCTAAAGCTCACCACCCAAATCATCGAATAGCTGAGGGAACTCTCTTCTCATATCTGACTCTGTCTCCCAAGTAGCTTCTTCGACTGACTGGTTTCCCCAGATAACTTTTACAAGCGGTACTGTCTTTGTTGGGGTATGCCCTTAAGGCTAATGTTTGAGGCCTTGGGATTGTATTAGTATCATGTAATAAACTCTTAAGTTTATAAAGGCATGGTTATTATTCAGGTTGTTACCTTGTCTGCTGTAATAAGTGTACTTCTGAATAATGTCTCAAAGCTGTTCAGCTAGGCTGACAGGCTATATGTCCTTAGTCGAGATATCTTGGTGAACATGAGACAGCCTTGATATGATTGAGACTAATATGAGTGCTAATCTTATAGGATGCTTCGAGCATGGAATAAGATGTAGACTCATGGGTACATTGGATGTACTGGACAGACCCTACTGGGATATTCCATTGCTTGTCACAATGTGAATAATCCTTGTAAGCAGCAAGTGGCACATGTCCTTTGACTTGAGATCACTTGTGTTTCTAAATGATGATTGTCATTGTCTTGAGGTAGTTCAATATCATTTGAAACATAATGATTATAGACTATCTTGGATGGTGAGCTTGAATCAGGTTAGGACACTAGTGATAGACATAGGATTGCCGTCTCCTTGTTTAAGGAGTGTGATGTTCTAAAGGGCCCCCTTATGAGATGATTGAGATAGTGTATGGCCATACCCAGATGACTATGTGCATCTGATCTAATCATGCTCATCGTATTGGAGTTACAGGCTTGACATGCTTGTCCAATAAGAACATCCAGTGGTAAAGGACATATGTATGCCTTGTGAATTGAGTCACACTTGTGCTATGGTTTGGGAGTAGTCTTGGAAGACTCTTTCCTTTATATCGGGAGACAGTGATGTGTTGCTAGATACCCCTCACTGATCGTGATAACGTAAGTTATCGTTACCGACATTTAGAGGAAACCCTCAGGGTCGCACAATTTGGTGATATGGCTTACTTAAGTCAGATCGTATGGACTGGATTCTTTGAGTTCAGATTAAAGGGATTTAATCTCTGATTGTAAGTGAGATCTGGTCTGATCATGTTTGATTGATTAGGGCTTGAGATCGGTAAGCTTCGATCGAGAGAGGTGATGCTAGATCGGAGAGATCAGGGGCATCAGGAGATGAACGGTTGGATCATAAGCCTTGGGGTTCGATTTGGTCTAGACCAAGTGGCTTGAGCTATTTCGGTTTGGTTTGATGAACCAAAGCCGATTTGACATTTTGGATTGAACCGGTTCACAAATATGAACGCTTGGTTCAATGCCAAAATGCGTATTGGGTTGGCTTGAACGCATGGCTTGATTGACTTCCATTTATGGAAAGTCATCAAGGGCCGGTTTTGCTTCAATGCCAAAACGCTTATGCGTTGAGCTCCTCACTTCAACGCCTTGATTCTTTTCGAGGTGTGGTTGACGAAGGTGTGGGAGTAGACATCCAAGAGAAGCTCTCGGCCGAACGGATTCATCTCATCAAACCCTTTCCATTCGACAAGAGAAGGCTTGGGTGTCTTGCTAGCACAAGAGATCTCAAGGAAGTGAGCATCTTCATCTTGTGTGTGGACTTGTGGAGGAGACCTAGTTTGATCTCTTCTTCCAAGCCGAATTCCAAGCTTATGGCGTTGGTATGATTTCTCATAACTTAAGTTGATCATATAGTTTCATATGCGATTTTGAAACCCTATTTTCCGCCATGCATGCTAGATGCGCATGATTAGGGTTTTCCCCCCCCCTTTATGTTAGGGGTTCCTTCAATTGGTATCAGAGCTAGGCTCTTGATATGATCTATATGATTGCTTTGAAGTGTTTGTGATCCATACATATTGCGCTTACTTGATGCATGCTTTGTTTACATGAAGTTTGCGCATGTATCATGCTAACATGTAGTTTGCGCTTGTATCATGGCTTTGATGAAGTATGCGCTCCCCCTAGAAGGGGACCCCCTAAAGTTTGCGCTCCCCCTTGAAGGGGACCCCCTTAGATCTAAGGGTTATCAACATGCTAGAAGATATATCTTATGGATGTTCTAGATGTTTGCGCATGTCAAAATGTTTTCTAAAACTTACATCTTGCGCGCATGATTAGATCTAAGGTGCCACTACATTAAATCCTTAGATGGGTTGATGGGGTTGAAAGCATCTTCTAGGTTAGATCCAACTAGTCTGATCAGACCATCTGACAGCCTAGATGGGTTGACCAGATAGCACCTGTGCGCAAGCACGAGGTGGCTATAGGTCGACTGCATCCAAGGCGTGTAGCGAGGTCTGGTTGAGACAACTACTGAACACACATGAGTTAGGCCCGGGGTCACACCCGCTTGCCAAAACTCATGAGGGTGGTTCAGCCCTTGGCGCATGCTTGGTTGACCATCAGGTCAACTCGGGTCAGTTAGGACTCGGTGCATGCAGGGGCAAAGGATCTAACTAGATGGATGAGTGGATCCCTATCAATGGACCATTGTAAGGTTGTAGGGCACATAAGGAAATTAAAATTGATGCCATGGGGTTTTTCAAAAATTTAATTTCTTGATTGGATCACATGATGATTTGATGCCATGATGCTTGTCTATTTAGTCTTATGTGGGTTGCCCTATTGTGTGCTGTGCTGGGGCCTGCGTGCCTGGTAAATTATAAGTTAATTTTATTGTGATCTGCGAATCACTTTTTCATTAATTTATTGTATAATTGACCTGCGAGTCAACCTTGTCTAGATAGATCAAATGTACTTTGATTAGACAAGAGTACAAATGCACACATCCCAAAGGAGCATTCAGCTGGTGGCGCACCTGAGGTGCTCTTGGCGCTAGGGCCCTAGGTTGGACCAGATGAGATGCCAAGGAGCTCAAGTGAAGACTTAAGTAAAATTAAGGTCTTACTAGGGTTCATGGGCTTTTACCACATAAGATCATGCTTTCTACTTATTGCTAATAATTAGAATTGCATGTTTAAGTTTATCTTCTACTATAGCCATAGGATATGCCTGATAGTAAGAAGATAAAATACCGTTAAAATCCAACGCTAACATATCAAGCTCGATAAGCCTTCTGACGTGAAACCTCACCTTTCTGATTATCGTTGGAGCCGTGTTGAACCCACTCAGTGGGCACGTCCATCTATCTTCAGACGGTGCTGGATTTCACCTGCGTGTTACAGAGTAGGGATTTATCACTGCTCGTTGCTCAGCATAACACGTGGTGGTCCAGGGAGTAGGTCGGGTCAGCTTGACCATGTAGGCTACATATGTGGCGCATATGGTAGCGCATGGAGGCAGCCATCTCTGGGATCAGAGACTGTGTTGTACCAACTCAGTTGGCACAGTCTGCTGGATTGCCAAGATGAAGGGGAATCGCACGGGTTGGCGATTGGCTGGGACAGCCTACCAGAAATTAGTGCTTGTCATCTCTGTGCATCTTATCTCGCCTGAGCGGGACGCGGAGACCAAGTATGAAATTTGGATCCCATCTCACTAAAAGAGTGATACTCTTTCGGACTGTTTACTGGATTTTTCAGTCAGACAAAATAGTGAGAAAAGAATCTTTCTTAAGTCCTAGATTGATTCTAAACATTGATACTGACCTTGCTGTTCTTGCTTGTTGTAGATTCCTGCAGCAACGAACACCATGAGCTTCAATGTGCGATCCCTACTGGAAAGGGAGAAGTTTGCTGGGCCGAACTTCTCTGACTGGTTCGGACACCTTAAGATCGTTCTTAAGGCAGAGAGGAAACTGTATGTCCTCGAGACGGCGATACCGCCGCAGCCCGCTCCGAACGCCGCAAGGGCGGTTCGGGATGCCTATGAAAAGCACGTCAATGATAGCATTGATGTCGCTTGCCTGATGCTAGCATCTATGACGCCACCGCTGCAGCGTCAGCATGAGGATATGTCGGCTATAGAAATTATAGCGAACCTCAAGATGTTGTATGCTGCACAGGCGAGGACAGAACGCTATAATCTGACGAAGCTCTTCTTTCAGAGCAAACTGGCTGAGGGGAGCCCAGTGGGAGCTCACGTGCTCAAGATGATTGGGCACAAGGAGGCTCTGGAGAAACTGGGGCATACCATCAACCAGGAGCTTGCTGTAGATATTATTCTGCAATCTCTTCCGCCTTCTTTCGATGCGTTCATCATTAACTTTAATATGAACAAAATCGATTGTACGCCGGCAGAGCTGCTGAATATGCTCTTGACTACTGAGGAAACTCTGAAGGGTAAGCCTTCAACCTCTGTCTTGTTGGTTCCTTCTAGGAACAAGAAGAAGGGGTAGAAAGGCAAGGCCCCTGTCAAGAATTACAGCAAGGCCCTGAAACAGAAGGTGAAGCGGTCGAAGGATAACAGGTGTTTCCACTGTGGCCAGCTGGGTCACTGGAAAAAGGACTGTAAAGCGCTCCAAGGAGATAAGAGGGGAAGCATTGCTTCTGGCTCAGGTATATACGTGACGGAAGTCATGGTTTCATCTTCTTCTATATCATGGGTGTTGGACACTGCATGTGGAGTTCACATTTGTTCAAATGTGCAGGAACTCAAGAGAAGAAGGCAGGTGGGACAGCATGAGGTAGACCTACGCGTTGGAAACAGGGCACGGGTTGCTGCTGTTGCTGTAGGAGACTATTTCATCACTTTACCATCTGGCATTGTATTAGAATTGAACAATTGTTATTTTGTACCCAGTATTACCAAGAATATTATCTCTATTCCTGCTCTTGTCAGGAAAGGATTTGCCTTTGAATGCAAGATTTCAAAGTGTGTTTTAACTTATGATAATATTGTGTATGCAACTGGTTCAATTAACAATGGGTTATTCATGTTGGACATGGAATATTCTATACAAAACATTGATAATAAGAAAGCCAAGTATGCTGATGACAGCACCTTGCTATGGCATAGTCGTTTAGGCCATATAAACAAGAAGCGCATTAAGCGGTTGCATGATCATGGACTGCTGGGATCTTTCTCCTATGAGGAGATTGATACATGCAAAGCTTGTTTAATGGGTAAAATGACGAAGTCTCCTTTTCCTCACAAAGGTCAAAGGACTTCAGGTTTACTTGACCTGATACACAGTGATGTGTGTGGGCCTTTCAGTAAACATGCCAGAGGTGGCTATCAGTACTTCATTACCTTCACTGATGATTTCAGTAGGTATGGATATGTCTATTTAATGAGACATAAAAGTGAATCTTTTGACAAGTTCAAAGAGTTCAAAAATGAAGTACAAAATCAGTTAGGCCGAAATATCAAGGCACTTCGTTCTGATCGAGGTGGAGAATACCTGAGTCATACGTTTACTGACTATCTGAAGGAGTGTGGGATTATCTCACAGCTCACTCCGCCAGGAACACCGCAGTGGAATGGTGTGTCCGAGAGGAGAAATAGAACGTTACTTGATATGGTTCGTTCTATGATGAGTCAGGCTACTCTTCCATATTCCTTTTGGGGTTTTGCACTGGAAACAGCTGCAAAGGTACTAAACCGAGTGCCATCCAAGGCAGTTTCAAAGACGCCATATGAGCTATGGTATGGGAAACAGCCTAGCTTGACATTTATCAGGATCTGGGGTTGCGAGGCTTATGTCAAAAAGCTCGCCTCTGGGAAACTGGAGAGCAGATCTGAGAAATGCATCTTTGTCGGTTACCCTAAGGAAACTAAGGGTTATTATTTCTACGATCCCAAAGAGAACAAGATATTTGTTGCTCGGACGGCCATATTTCTTGAGAAGGAGTTTCTTCTGCAAGAGGCCAGTGGGAGAGAAATAAAGCTGGATGAGATTCCAGAGGAAGGACAAAGTAGTCAGGCAGAGTTGGATGTGCCTGAGCCAGTAGATCAGGTTACTGAACAACCTGAGGCTCAGATATCACGGGAACCGCGAAGATCGGGTAGGATCCGTCGACAGCCTGAGCGCTATGTCGGAGTCTACATCATTGATAATGATGAACCCCTAACTTATGCCGATGCGGTCAGTGGACCGGAGTCAGCTAGATGGCTTGAAGCTATGCGAGCCGAGATGGACTCCATGTCAGATAACCAAGTCTGGGATTTGGTTGATCCGCCTCCGGGAGTAATCCCTATAGGCTGTAAATGGATCTTCAAGAAGAAGATTGACATGGATGGTAACGTGGTTACCTATAAAGGCAGGCTAGTTGCGAAAGGTTTCAAACAAATCTACGGGATAGATTATGATGAAACTTTCTCACCTGTAGCCATGTTTAAGTCTATTCGGATTCTTTTCGCGATAGCTGCATATTACGATTATGAGATCTGGCAGATGGATGTGAAGACAGCTTTCCTTAATGGAAATCTGGATGAGGATGTGTATATGACACAACCAGAAGGTTTCACTAATCCATCAGATCGTCATAAAATATGCAAGTTAAAGAAGTCCATTTATGGACTTAAACAAGCATCTAGGAGCTGGAATATTCGTTTTGATGAATCAATCTCTGAGTTTGGTTTCATCAAGAACGAGGATGACCCGTGTGTATATAAGAGGTTTAGTGTGAGCGTGATTACATTCCTAATCCTCTACGTCGATGATATCTTGATCATTGGAAATGATATTCCTGAACTGCATGCTGTTAAGGCATGGTTAGGAAAATGTTTCCAGATGAAAGATTTAGGAGAAGCAGCCTATGTATTAGGTGTGAAGATCTACAGGGATAGATCTAAGAGGCTTCTCGGGCTGTGCCAGAGTACTTACATCGATAAGGTCCTGGAGAGATTCCATTTAGAGAATTCTAAACGTGGATATCTTCCAGTCAGACATGGTCTGAATCTTTCGAAGAGTCAGTGTCCACAAACACAGACTGAGAAAGATGAAATGGACAATACGCCTTATGCTTCGGCTATTGGGTCCATTATGTATGCGATGTTGTGTACTCGCCCAGACGTCGCTTACGGGTTAAGCGTAACCAGTCGATTCCAAAGTAATCCAGGTTTGGCGCACTGGATTGCAGTCAAGAACATTTTAAAATATCTGCGGAGGACCAAAGATATGTTCTTGATATATGGTGGTCAGGAAGAACTCAGTATAGAGGGATATACTGACGCTTCGTTCCAGTCAGACCAGGATGATTTCCGATCGCAATCAGGCTATGTTTTTAGCTTGAATGGTGGAGCAGTGGTGTGGAAGAGTTTCAAACAGTCAACTGTTGCTGATTCCACAACAGAAGCCGAGTATGTTGCAGCCTCGGAAGCATCCAAGGAGGCAGTGTGGATTCGTAAGTTCGTGAGAGAACTTGGTGTCGTTCCTTCGAGTGCTGATCCTTTGGTTATCTTCTGTGATAACACTGGAGCCATCGCACAAGCAAAGGAACCGCGGTCGCACCAGAAGTCCAAGCACATACAGAGACGGTTTCACTTGATCCGGGAGATCATTGATCGAGGCGAGATCAAAATATGCAAGGTTCATACAGATGACAATCTGGCAGACCCACTTACCAAGCCTCTGGCGCAGCAGAAGCATGAGAAGCACTGTAATAATATGGGTTTGAGATTTCTCAACCATTAGATTAAGTGCAAGTGGGAGATTGTTGGGGTATGCCCTTAAGGCTAATGTTTGAGGCCTTGGGATTGTATTAGTATCATGTAATAAACTCTTAAGTTTATAAAGGCATGGTTATTATTCAGGTTGTTACCTTGTCTGCTGTAATAAGTGTACTTCTGAATAATGTCTCAAAGCTGTTCAGCTAGGCTGACAGGCTATATGTCCTTAGTCGAGATATCTTGGTGAACATGAGACAGCCTTGATATGATTGAGACTAATATGAGTGCTAATCTTATAGGATGCTTCGAGCATGGAATAAGATGTAGACTCATGGGTACATTGGATGTACTGGACAGACCCTACTGGGATATTCCATTGCTTGTCACAATGTGAATAATCCTTGTAAGCAGCAAGTGGCACATGTCCTTTGACTTGAGATCACTTGTGTTTCTAAATGATGATTGTCATTGTCTTGAGGTAGTTCAATATCATTTGAAACATAATGATTATAGACTATCTTGGATGGTGAGCTTGAATCAGGTTAGGACACTAGTGATAGACATAGGATTGCCGTCTCCTTGTTTAAGGAGTGTGATGTTCTAAAGGGCCCCCTTATGAGATGATTGAGATAGTGTATGGCCATACCCAGATGACTATGTGCATCTGATCTAATCATGCTCATCGTATTGGAGTTACAGGCTTGACATGCTTGTCCAATAAGAACATCCAGTGGTAAAGGACATATGTATGCCTTGTGAATTGAGTCACACTTGTGCTATGGTTTGGGAGTAGTCTTGGAAGACTCTTTCCTTTATATCGGGAGACAGTGATGTGTTGCTAGATACCCCTCACTGATCGTGATAACGTAAGTTATCGTTACCGACATTTAGAGGAAACCCTCAGGGTCGCACAATTTGGTGATATGGCTTACTTAAGTCAGATCGTATGGACTGGATTCTTTGAGTTCAGATTAAAGGGATTTAATCTCTGATTGTAAGTGAGATCTGGTCTGATCATGTTTGATTGATTAGGGCTTGAGATCGGTAAGCTTCGATCGAGAGAGGTGATGCTAGATCGGAGAGATCAGGGGCATCAGGAGATGAACGGTTGGATCATAAGCCTTGGGGTTCGATTTGGTCTAGACCAAGTGGCTTGAGCTATTTCGGTTTGGTTTGATGAACCAAAGCCGATTTGACATTTTGGATTGAACCGGTTCACAAATATGAACGCTTGGTTCAATGCCAAAATGCGTTTTGGGTTGGCTTGAACGCATGGCTTGATTGACTTCCATTTATGGAAAGTCATCAAGGGCCGGTTTTGCTTCAATGCCAAAACGCTTATGCGTTGAGCTCCTCACTTCAACGCCTTGATTCTTTTCGAGGTGTGGTTGACGAAGGTGTGGGAGTAGACATCCAAGAGAAGCTCTCGGCCGAACGGATTCATCTCATCAAACCCTTTCCATTCGACAAGAGAAGGCTTGGGTGTCTTGCTAGCACAAGAGATCTCAAGGAAGTGAGCATCTTCATCTTGTGTGTGGACTTGTGGAGGAGACCTAGTTTGATCTCTTCTTCCAAGCCGAATTCCAAGCTTATGGCGTTGGTATGATTTCTCATAACTTAAGTTGATCATATAGTTTCATATGCGATTTTGAAACCCTATTTTCCGCCATGCATGCTAGATGCGCATGATTAGGGTTTCCCCCCCCCCCTTTATGTTAGGGGTTCCTTCAGTCTTGTTCCTTAGGACTTTGTCTTTCCTATCCACAATCCTCAGTGGTTTCTCTACAAAGGTCAGATCACTCTGGACCTGCAGGGGAGCAGAATCAAGCACATGTGATGGATCTGCACAGTATTTCCTCAGAACTGACACATGAAATTCGTTATGAAGATGCTCCAGAGATGGTGGCAGAGCTAGTCTGTAAGCTACAGGACCAACCCTCTCTACAATATCGTAAGGTCCAACAAACCTCGGGCTCAGCTTTCCTTTCTTGCCAAACCGCATGACACCCTTGGTTGGTGAGACCTTCAGAAACACATGATCCCCCACCATAAACTCTAAGGGACGACGGCGATTATCTGCATAACTCTTCTGCCTGTCCCGAGCAACCTTCAGTTTTTCCTGGATAACTCTGACTCTATCTGTGCCTCCTGCACAGCCTCTGATCTCAGAATCATCCGGTCCCCCGATTCCTCCCAACTCAGAGGAGACCTGCACTTCCTGCCATACAGAGCCTCATACGGAGCCATCTGAATACTGGAGTGAAAGCTGTTATTATAGGTGAACTCTATCAGGGATAAATCACTGTCCCACTCAGAGCTCCAATCTACAACATAAGCCCAAAGCAAATCTTCCAAAGTCTGTATAGTACGCTCTGACTGACCATCTGACTGTGGATGGTAGGCGGTACTAAAACTCAACTTAGTGCCAAGACCCTCATGCAAGCTCTTCCAGAATCTGGAAAGGAATCTGGAATCGCGGTCTGATACAATATCCACAGGCACTCCGTGTAATCTGACTATCTCATCGATGTACAGCTTAGCCAGCCGATCGAGTGGATAAGTCATCCGAATAGGCAAAAAGTGTGCAGCCTTCGTGAGCCTGTCTACGATGACCCAAACCGCATCATGCCCTCTCCTAGTCCGAGGCAACCCACAGACAAAATCCATACTAATGCACTCCCACTTCCACTGCGGGATAGGGAGCTGCTGCAATAATCCCCCAGGCCTCTGGTGTTCAGCCTTCACAGTCTGACAGGTCAAACACCGAGATACGAACACCACGACCTCCTTCTTCATGCCAGGCCACCAGAAATCTTTCTTCAAATCCTGATACATTTTTGTGACTCCGGGATGCACGGAATACTTGGAGTTATGACCCTCCTCCAAGATCTTTCTCCTCAGACTAGGTTCCTCAGGGACACACACCCTTCCACGGAACCGCAGAATACTATCACTAGACAAGCTGAAATCCTCCATTGGCCCGGCAGCCAACCTCTCTCTGATCTGAACTAGACTCGGATCTACCAGCTGCTGATCCCTGATCCTCTGTAGTAAAGCAGACTGAACCCGGAGAAAAGCCACGTATCCAGACTGAACTCTGGGAGACACCTCAACCCTGAGCTCTCGGAACTCCTGTAGTAACTGCCACTCATTGACTCTTAGTGCTGCTACCGAAGTAACTGGGTGTCTGCTCAATGCATCAGCTACCACATTGGCTTTCCCGGCCTGATACTGAATAGAGAAATCATAATCCTTTATCAGTTCCATCCACCTTCTCTGCCTCATATTCAACTCCTTCTGAGTGAAAATGTACTTGAGACTCTGATGATCAGTAAATAAGTCAAACTCCTGTCCCAATAGATAGTGGCGCCATATCTTCAGTGCAAAAACCACTGCCGCCAACTCCAAATCGTGTGTGGGATAGTTTAACTCATACTCCTTCAGTTGCCGCGAAGCATAGGCTACCACGGCCCCTTTCTGCATCAGGACGCTGCCCAGTCCTTTGCCTGAGGCATCAGTATAAACAGTAAACCTCCCCCCATCAGTAGGAATGGTAAGGATGGGTGTACTGGTCAATCTTCTTTTTAGCTCCTGGAAGCTTTCCTCACACTTCTCGTCCCAAACAAACTTAGCCTCTTTCCTAGTCAGCTTGGTTAAGGGACCCGCTAGCTTGGAGAACCCCTCCACAAACCTCCTGTAATATCCTGCTAATCCCAGAAAGCTCCGGATCTCTGTGGCACTAGTTGGTCTTCCCCAGTTCAGGATAGCCTGTACCTTCACTGGATCCACAGACACGCCCTGACCCGATATCACATGCCCCAGAAAGCTGATCTGATCCAACCAAAACTCGCACTTGCTGGCCTTAGCATACAACTGGTGCTTCCTCAGAATTGCTAGTACCCTGCGCAAGTCCCTAGCGTGATCCTGATAAGTACGGGAGTATACCAGTATATCATCGATAAATACCACCACACAAGTGTCTAACAGCTCGTGAAACACCCTGTTCATCAGATCCATAAAAACAGCAGGTGCATTGGTCAGTCCAAAAGGCATAACTACAAACTCGTAGTGTCCATACCTGGTTCTGAAAGCAGTCTTAAGGATATCCTCATCCCTGACCCTGAGCTGATAGTATCCTGACCTCAAATCGATCTTGGAGAACACAGTGGCACCCTGCAACTAATCGAACAGATCATCTATCCTCGGAAGGGGATACTTATTCTTTACAGTCACCTGATTCAGCTGGCGGTAATCTATACACATCCTCAGTGTTCCGTCCTTCTTCTTTACAAACAAGACTGGCACTCCCCAGGGTGAAGCACTCGGTCTGATATACCCCTTTTCAAGCAGTTCCTCTAACTGCTTCTTCAACTCAGCTAACTCTGAGGTGGCCATACGATAAGGAGCCTTTGATATTGGAGCTGTATCAGGCACCAGCTCAATACCAAACCCCACGACCCTGTGGGGAGGTAAACCTGAAAACTCATCTGAGAATACATCAGGAAACTCACAGACTACCTCCATCTGAGCTAAGTCTGGATCTGAGTCTTCTTGCACTTTAACATGTGCAAGGTATCCTTTGCACCCACTGGCTAGCAACCTGCTGGCATGCACAAATGATATCATAAGAGGCCCTTGATCAGACACCAGGCCCCTTACCAGCAGATGACTCCCATCACGCAGATGCAGAGTAATAATCTTCTCAAAGCAATCCACTGTAGCGTGGTGAGAAGATAGCCAATCCATGCCTAGGATCAAATCATAATCCTGCATGCCTAGCAGTATCAAATCAACTATAAACTGGTACTGCTCTATGTGAATAACACAGTCAGGGTAGACTATCTCAGTGGATAAACTATCCCCCAGGGGTGTACATACTGAAACTGTGTAACCTAGTACTCTAGGTGAGACAGGTAGTCTAGAAGCAAAGTTAGCAGACACAAAGGACAAATTGGACCCCGGATCAAACAAAATACGAGCTAACTGATCAAATACAAGTAAGGTACCTTCCACGACGGATCGGGAAGCTCGAGTGTCCTTCTCTACTACGGCATAGACTCTGGCCTGGACAGCTGGTCTATCGGTACCCCGGATATGTGGCTTAGGTGCCGTGCAATCTCTGACCCTGTGCCCCACTTTTCCGCACTTGAAGCACGCCCCGGACTTCTTGTGGCAGTCCGCCTTCAGGTGGCCCTTGGCCCCACAATGGTAGTAGACTCTGTCCTCTACCCGGCCATCAGTACCCCGCTGCTGTGGTTGAGATGCCTGCTGCGGTCTCTGAATTCCTTTCCCCTGGTGAGGTCTGTATCGGCCTTTCTTCTGGTCCTTCCCCTTATGGTATTTCCTACTGCCTCCACCAGTCTGCTGGGGAACCGGTGCCTCAGCTATAGGGGCTACAACTAGGGCCGTCTCGGTCTGCTCCTCCAGGATGTACTTCTCTGCGGTGCGGGCACGATCCAGCATCTCAGCATAAGTCTCCAAGTGCTGCAATCCTACCTTCTGTCTGATATCCCTTCTGAGACCCCTGAGAAATTTCTTAGCTCGTCTATCCTCAGTATTTATCAAGTGTGGAGCATACTTCCCAAGCTTTGAGAACATCAAGTCATATTGATCCACCGTCATGTCTCCTTGTTCCAAGTGGATAAACTCCACCTCCCTATCCTCAACCAGGCTGGTGGGAAAGAATTTCTCATTGAACCGGGACAAGAAGTATTGCCACGTCACCGGTTCGGATCTGTCCACCGCGAGTCTCTGCTCACTCTTCCACCACACATCTGCGTCACCACGCATCATATAAGTGGCCAAACTTAATCTGTCCTCATCTGAACATCGCATCACTTGAAAGATCTTCTCCAAGCCCAAAAGCCAGTCCTCTGCCGTCTTGTAATCTGGACTCCCATAAAAAGAGCTAGGGCCCAACCGCTGGAATTCACCCACAAGCAAGGCATAGCGCTTATGGGTGTCCTCCGGCAAGCTAACCCCCGAGCCCGAGCCAGACTCAGACCCCCGCCCCTGCGTCGGTATCTGTGTCTGAGATAGAAGCTGCAACTGCTCTCTGAACTCGCGTTGCTATTCGCGATTCTGCTGTAACAGCTGCTGCTGCACCTCCTGGTGCTGGGTCTGCTGCTGCTGCAGCATCTGAGCCTGTTGCTGGATTAGTGCGTTCTGTTGCTGCACCATACCAGTCAAAGACTCCATGGCCCGCAGGAATTCAGCAGTCTGATCACTGCCGCCAGCACTAGCACTCAACCTGGGGCGCACCATACTGGCTCCTTCAATACACATAGATCAAAGTTACAATCAAGTCAGTTCTCAAACAAGGTTCCTAGCGGTCTAGCAATACACAAGCAAGGTTTTTCCACCCCCAATACAGCTATTATTCGCTAGCTCATTCCTCTGATACCATTCTGTAACGCCCCCTCAGAATAAACCCCAATCACAGACAGAAATCGCGGAAGATAGGGAACGTCACACACAAACAACAAAACAAATGCTAGGGAATAATAGCTTACAGAAACCGATTCGGAAAATTTCGGCAGCATGTCCCCAGAAAAACTAAGAAAATTCCTGTACATGCTCCATAATATCACAATGTGGGTCGACATGCCGACCACAAACTGAAACACACCATTTCGAAAACAAAATTCTCAATCCTTATCACAACATCAAACTAATAAACCACGATAATTTTATAACACGGGACAATACAGAATTCACCGAAAACAGGCTTAAGCCCTCGGTTTAACAGTCGTATCAAAACCAAATGCCAACCCGGCAACAATATCACAGTAATCGAAAATCAGCAAACCAGCCACATCCGGCTAACATGTCCATAAACAAAATCATAAGAACCCTGGCCACATCCGGCCCCCCAAAAAAAGCACAGGCTCGCAGGCCCCAAAATATCAAGTCAGGAAACTAAACATCCGCTCAGGCTTTAGGCTCCTGCCCTGCATCTGGAAATATCGTGGAATGAGCTACACGGCTCAGTGAGTAGATAGTCTCGTTCGACCATCCACTAATATACAATCAATAATAGATGCAGATATCTTTTCAAAACTTTTAACGGAAGATGGCAAAGTATGATACATAATAAAACCGATAACCATAAATCACAATCATGATCAGAAAACAATACACCCACAACCCCGGGCAACAAAACCACAAAACAGCCTATCCGGCTAACTAACTAAGACTCACACAACTATTGTCCAGTGATTTTAGAATTGACCCCGAGGGTCCAACTCGGCCTTCGTCAAGGCACTGAGAGTAACCTGCAACGAACATTGGTGAGGCGTAGATTCAAGAGGTGGCCCCCGCCAGGTCACGACGTGGCAGTTTGCTCTACGACACTCAACATCACCCCCTTACCGGGAACACAACACCCCCACAACCGGGAATGGAAACAAGAACAGAACAGAACGGGAGGTGAATGAATTCAAGAGGTGGCCCCTGTCTGACCAAGACGTGGCACTTTGCTTCAAACACCCAACTCTCAAAAGGTTTATCACTTGGACAAAATACCCTTAACACAAACCGGTAACCTGAACCTCTAACCTGGTCACTAGACTCTAGAACAGTCCCTCCATTACCGGAAACAAGTCAGAATAGGATGGGTGGATTTTCCAACCCCAAATCAAAATGACTGTTCCCTGAGTGCTCTAGTTAACCCTTAGGTTCAGTCCACCCAAGTCTAGGACCCCTATCGAACGCATACATCACGAACATTGTCTCGGACACCACATCAATCAAGTTCAACAAAGGTCCTTAGATTTCATGCATACATGGTTTAACCTTTTCTAAGTTATCATCCAAGGTTATCAATCAATATTCCACATCACTACTTTCTACATACACCATTCAACAAAAATACATACTAATACAGAAAATTCACCAAATTTCATCAGCAGATAACATTAATACAAAATATCACAGATTCATAGTTTTCTCCTAGTTCTTATAACAAAAGACAGAAATCCTCCTAGTTCAAAGTTTAAGTCATGCAGGAAAACTCATCCAAAAATTTCGTAAAAATAGTCATTACGTCCCTCATGATCCTTAGATTCGTAATTTCAAGTTTTCCCCCAATTTAACTAGCAAATTTACCGAATTACCCCTAGGTCAATTTCAGTCAATAGAAACTTTTATTTCCAAAAATTCCCCAAAAAAAATGGTAGAGTCCTCATATACCTAATTTCATAAAAATCTGGTTTGCCCCAATTCTTACCCATACAATTGGGCGTAATTTCATGAAGAAGGGGCGAAATTCTCAACGAAGCCCTAATCTTCATGCAATTGAAAATCTAAAGCCACATACATGATTAATCAAAGTCTAATTGATGATTAGAAGTCTTAGAGATGAAAAGCCCTCATTTTCATGCAAACTAGGGTTTCAAAATTTGGGGAAAAACAAGGAAATGAATACAACTTTGAAATCAAGAGTTCATGTCATATTCCTAAGCATCAATCTTCTCTAAATCAAGCAACAATCCCAATATACAATATACATGAACTAGGTGAAAGAGAAGATCCACTCACCTTGATTTTGGTTCTTCCAAACCACACTTCCCCACGCCTTCCCTCACGCCACACACGTCGCCGGAAGCGCTCAAGGAGTCGCCGGAAGTCGCCTCCACCACCACTCGCCGCCGGCCACAAGAAGAGGAGAAGGGAGAAGAAGGCAAGCCGCCACCTTCGCCCAAGGGAGAAAAAATCGTGAGCACTGAGGGAAACGTGGGTGAACATGGATCCCTCTAGCTTTACGATTTTTGCCCACTAAGCCTCCGAAGATCCAAACCCAATAACAACATTAGTGGAAGATCCAATAACCCTTTAGTATAAGCTATTCTCCACCTCACCCTTATCAAGGGCTCTTACCCTTTTCTAATAGATAGACACCACTAGCCTAGTGGCGTGTAGCACACATTCTATGCCTTAAGTCGTAGGTTCAAATCCTCTCCGCGACACATATTTTTACATCGCAGGAAAAATACATAAGTCAATACATTACCTCATTGAAAAACTTCCACAACAAAGCTAGATAAACAAAATTTTATTTTCTTACCTGCTATTAAATTTCCGGATCTTACAACATGATACTGATAATAACCCAAGGCCTCAAACATTTAGCCTTAAGGGCATACCCCAACATTTTCATGCTAAATCGAGGATCTTTTTACTTGTTTTTATGATAAATCCATCAAATATTGCAAAGTCTACTTCTATTTTGGTTTTTCATTTTTTCAGGCAAAAAGGCACTATTTGAGGCATTTTCAAGCAAAATCAAATATATGGAAGAGTTCTCATCATCAAGAGGAGATCACCCAAAAAATTTCACGTAAATCGGAGCAAGCCAGCAAATTACGGTACCGTAATTCCAAATGGTACCGTAAAATCCGAACACTGCCATAATTTGTGAAGATTTCTGAACAGAAAGATTTCCCGATTTTACGGTTCCAGCCGTAAGCAATATTACGGTACCGTATTTCGGATTGCGTCAGAATAGAAACCTTAGCCAATTTTATGGTACCTGCCATAAGGGATTTCACTGCCGTATTTTCCAGCCGTTTCAGAATAGAGAGTTCAGCAAAGTTTATGGCACTGACCGCAAACTATTTTACGGGCCATATTTTCTGAGACGACATCGGCACAGAAGACTCAAGAGATTTTAGGGCACCAGCCGTAAACAACTACACTGCCGTAAAATCGGTTTTGAACGCGACGCCCAAGTCAATCTCCACGCCCGATCCTTGCGGAGATGATTGCGGACGATCCAGAAGTTTATATTCGATGCCGTAAGAAGTAAAAGGGGAGCTTTGGACCGGAGGATTAGGGAGAGACCAAAAGCCCTAAATTTCGTGCACCATCAAGGGAGAAATCGGGATCGACGCCGCCGCCAAGGGTTTCACCGCCACGTTCGATCCAGACGATCTCTGTTGGGAAACCCCGGGGATATTTTACAAAATTTTAGAGATGCAAATACATTGCACAGCGGAAGAATACCCCCTAAATAGGCCAGTCCCAAGAACTCAATGAAGATCGCATGCGAGGGAATCGACACTATGACATAGAAAATAACTTATGAACGATGCGAGGCTGATGTCATAGTAGGCGCCCAAGCGTGCGCCCTTTGCAGTCTCACACACACGAATCACCTCGAGTCCTCTTCTTCCACGCCCGGTGCTAGCCTCGGGAAGAAGATCCAAGCCTTAGGTCACCTTCTTCTCAACTTGCGCCACCTCCAAGGTATATGCGCCAAGGTTGAAGAAGGAAGAGGGAGATGCCGCCAAGCACAAGTCACACTTGCACCACCTTCAATAGAAGAAGCGTCAAGGATGAAGAAAAAGAAGTGCTTGCGGCTTGGTTGATGAAGAGATGCGCCAACTCCTCTTGATCCTCTTGCTCTCGCCCCTCCTCTTGTTCTCACGCATTCAATAAGTTGTGTATCATGAGAGGGGGCGACTAGGGCTCATTATATAGAGCAAGGGGCGGTTAGAGTAGTGGCTAGGAGAAGAAGTAGGAATAGGATTATTTTAATGATTTAATTAAGCCCTAATCCAATTAGGATTCTAATTAATCATTTAAATAATCAAGTCCTAATCCAATTAGGACTCTAATTAATAATTTAAATATTTAGCCCTATTAAATAGGACTCCATACAATTATTTAAATTAATTAATCAAATAACCCACAAATAATTAATATCAAATTATATTAACCATATGTGACGTAGGCGCTAACCCTAGTCTAACTAGGGTTAACCATGCGCCTACACATCCTTCTCCTTAAGCCCATTAAACCCAAATTTTCAATGGGCCCAGCCCAATGTCCATTATGCATATTAACCAAGCCCTTGGATCCAATCCAATTTAACCCAATGTCAAACTGGGCTAACCATGGTTAATATGCTGTAAATGGAAGTTGGCTCCAATAAATCTCTTCCATCTCACCAGGCCCATTAGCACTGATGGAATCTCCAAAATAGATCCGAGTTATCCAATAACTCGATCATAAGGCTTCTTGATCAATACGAGAACTCGAGTATCAAGGTGTGCGACCCTGTAGGTTCCTTTGATGTTGGTAGTGCTGACCTAAGGTCATCACAAGCAGTGAGTGGCACCTAGCAGTGCATCGCTGCTACCCAAGTCATTGGAATGGATATCGACATCGAGATCCCCATTATCGCAAGTAGGTACCGATGAATTACAGTCTCTTTGCCGTACTGATATCCGATTGGACAAGTGTGTCACAACTTGTTTTTCATCCAATCTCATCGCTATGACTAAATCAGGTCTAACCTGGGTATGGCCATACACTTTCAGTCATAAATCCATAGAGGAGCTCCATTGATATCAAGCTTCCCTTAGGAAGGGGCAAATCCTATGTCTGTCTATTGACCTTCTCATATGGGTCGTGACATGCTCAATGACAACCGTTATTACCCTCCAACTACGGTGAGGTGTTAGGTTGTATCAAAGCATGTCCCTAACCATATAGAATGGCCAATGACCTCAAGTCAAGGGATCAATGCATCTCCTATCACTTGTGAGGATAACTCGTGACACCAAGTCATTGCCTCACAGCGGGTCGGTCCAGTATATGCACCACTGATATACCCATATGTCTGCGTTAGCACCTCGTGCCTAACCAGCCCATATACCAGTCTCACAAGTACTAGAGCTATCCCATATCCACTCAGGTACATCGACTGGGGATAATCATTTGAGCACAGATCTAATCTATCTCCAGGGACATTATCATATAAGTACATGTTCGCAGATGTAAACAAATAATGATAATGATAATGCCAATATGATATACATAAATATCAGTATCAAGCAGTACTTTAATGGACCAAAACTAGGTCCTAGGGCATATACACCAACAATCTCCCACTTGCACTAAGACCTAGAGATTGAGAAATCTCAATCCCATATCTCTAGCGTGACCATCATGCTTCTGCTGCGCCAGAGCCTTGGTCAATGGGTTTACCAGATTGTTCTCTGTGTCAAATCTGCTAATCTTGACATCACCTCTGTCAATGATCTCTCTGATCAGGTGAAATCTCCTGAGTATGTGTTTGGATTTTTCATTAGACCCTGGTTCCTTGGCTTGTGCAATTGCTCCATTGTTATCACAATAGATTTCAATGGGATCCACTGCACTAAGAACCACCTGAAGTTTAGAAATGACCTTCCTAATCCAAACAGCTTCTTTTGGCTGCCTCAGAAGCGACCACATACTCAGCCTCGGTTGTAGGGTTAGCTACAATGCACTGCTTAGAGCTCTCCAGCTCATAGCACCTCCACTTATCTGAACACATAGCCTATCTGTGATCTCATGTCATCAGGGTCAGACTAGAAAGACGCATCGGTGTAGCCCTGCATACTGATCTCTTCCTGTCCCCCATAGACTAGGAACAAATCCTTAGTTCTTCTCAGATACTTTCGGATGTTCTTTACAGCCACCCAGTGCTGTAATCCAGGATTGGATTGGTATTGGCTGGTTATGCTCACAGCATAAACCACATCTGGTCTAGTACACAACATTGCATACATGATCGATCCTACTGCCGAAGCTTAGGGCACTCGACTCACGTCATCCCTCTCAGCCTGTGTGGTGGGACACTGGCTCTTTGAGAGAGTAAGGCCATGTCTCACTGGAAGGTACCCTTTCTTGGATTGCTCCAAGTTAAACTTCTCCAGGACCTTATCAATGTAGGTACTCTGACTAAGGGCTAGGAGCCTCTTGGATCTATCCCGGTAGATCCTCACGCCTGGGATATGAAGAGTCCCCTTCAAGGGGGAGCGCAAGGGGGTGAAACCCTAAAGGTAAGCGCATATAGAGCTTTTGAGCGGAAGCAAGGGTTTCCATGATCGATTTATATGACATATGATCAACTTTCAATACCTTGTAATGTAGATAGATCTAGAAGAAATATCATACCATTGCCATCGCTTGGATGGTGTCTTGGAAGAAGAGATCGAAAGGGGGTCTCCTCCACAAGATGCGCACACAAGATGAGAAGTAGCTTTCTTCTTGTCGCTCCTTGTGCTAGCAAGGATCTTCAAGTGCCCCTTGTCGCGTGAAGGAGATTGAGAGAGAAGACTTCTTGCTGGCTGAATGCTCACCTTCACGTGAAGAACACCCAAAACGAAAGGAGGAAGAGGCTAGAGAGGCGTTCAAAGCATGGGAGCGTTTTCCACTAGCAAAACGCCTTCCCAATTTGGCAAGTTTTAACTTCACTTAAAACCCCTCTTTAACCATCGAAAACTCCTCTTGCCTTTGAACCATACGTTCACATAAGTGAACCGGTTCAAAGCAATTCGGTTTAGATGCATTTGGTTCAAAGACCAAATCAAACCAGCCCAAGCCATTTGGTCTAGATCTCATTGAACCAATGGTTCAAGATCTAACCGTTGATCTCTTGATACTCTTGATCTCACCGATCTAGCATCAATACTCTCGATCGAAGCTTACCGATCTCAAGCCTTAATCAATCAAACATGATCAGACCAGATCTCACTTACAATCAGAGTTTAAACTCCTTTAAACTGAACCCAAACAATTCAGTCCACACAATCTGACTTAAGTAAGCCATATCATCAAATTGTGCGACCCTGAGGGTTCCTTTAAATGTCGGTAACGATAACTTGCGTTATCACGATCAGTGAGGGGTATCTAGCAACACATCACTGTCTCCCGATATAAAGGAAATAGTCTTCCAAGACTACACCCAAACCACAGCACAAGTGTGAATCCACTTCACTAGGCATACATGATTCCTTTGCCACTGGATGTTCTTATTGGACAAGCGTGTCAAGCCTGTAACTCCAATATGATGAGCATGATTAGATCAGATGAACATAGTCACCTGGGTATGGCCATACACTTTCTCAATCATCTCATTTAGGGGGGCCCCTTTAGAACATCACACTCCTTAAACAAGGAGACGGCAATCCTATATCTATCACTAGTGTCCTAACCTGACTCATGATCATTATCCAAGATAGTCTATAACCATTATATTTCAAATGATATTGAACTACCTCAAAACAATGACAATCATCATTTAGAAACACAAGTGATTTCAAGTCAGAGGACATGTGCCACTTGATGCAAACAAGGATTATTCACATTGTGACAAGCAATTGAATATCCTAGTAGGGTCTGTCCAGTACATCCAATGTACCCATGAGTTTACATCTTATTCCATGCTCGAAGCATCCTATAAGATTAGAACACATATTAGTCTCAATCATATCAAGGCTGTCTCATGTTCACCAAGATATCTCGACTAAGGACATTCCAGCCTGTCAGCCTAGCTGAACAGCATTGAGACATTATTCAGAAGCACACTCATTGCAGCAGACAATGTAACATACTGAATAACAACCATTGCCTTTATAAACATAAGAGTTTATATACATGATACTGATAGAATCCCAAGGCCTCAAACATTAGCCTTAAGGGCATACCCCAACAGGATATAGGCGGCCTCCCCTAAGTCTTTCATCTCAAAACACTTCCCTAACCATGTCTTCACAGCTTGAAGACTAGGGATGTCATTTCCGATGAGCAGTATGTCATCGACATACAAGACCAGAGAAGTCACCAAGCTCCCACTGAATTTTCTGTATACACAGGCGTCATATTTGCTTTTGATAAAGCCATAATCTCTCACAGCTTCATCAAATCGAAGATTCCAACTTCGAGATGCTTGCTTTAATCCATAGATGGATCTTTTCAGCCTGCAGACCTTATTGGCCTCTACAGGATGGATGAAGCCATTAGGTTGTGTCATATACACTTCCTCAACTAGCTACCCATTAAGGAAAGCTGTCTTCACATCAATCTGCCATATCTCGTAATCATGATATGCAGCTATAGCAAGCAGAATCCGAATGAATTTGAACATGGCAACTGGCGAGAAGGTTTCATCATAATCCACCTCGTGGATTTGCTTGAATCCCTTAGCCACTAGTCTACCTTTATAGTTAACTATGTTGCCATCCATGTCTATCTTCATCTTGAAGACCCATTTACACCTTATGGGTTTTACCCCATCAGGTAACTCAACCAAATCCCAGACTTGGTTAGCTGACATGGAATCCATCTCGGATCACATGGCGTCAAGCCATCTCTCAGAGTCTGGTCCACTGACCGCCTGATGACAGCTTAAACTATTTTTGGGACAGGGGGAGTAATTTACTTAACTTCCAATGACTAGATAACTCTTTTATTTCAATATTCCGTTGAGTTTAATCTTAGCATGATGATTTTACTCTTGTGATAATTGTGCTTAGACTCTCTATAAGTTCATGTTACTAATTATGTTCTTAGAATTTTCGCTTGAGACTGAAAGGTAATTGCTTGAAAATTTGGAACCCTAGAACTGCATGTTAGGATCCCTTCCTTAGGTTAGATCCATCTTGATCTTTTCTAGTATAATAATTGCCATGATTATAATATGAACCTATAGATCGAGTCTATTTGTCAAATGTGGAGATCTTGTGCGAAAGCAAGGATCGGAACGTTGGAGATCCTTGAGTGAAACTAGTTGCGAGACTCGGATGCACGAAAGTGATCCTTGAGACTTCACTAGAGATTCCTAGAACTCAGATGCACGAAAGTGATCCTCGAGTTCATTGTTTAATAATATCTTCATCATGATAAAATTGAATCAACGAAATCCTTATTCATGTCTAGTCATAAAAGTTTAAGTGAACGAAACCCTAGTCCCAGCTTTTCTCTCTGATAATCCTATTTTCTTAGTTTTCGATTGCTATTTTCACGATCTCAATTTGCTTAGATAGTAAGAAATCAATATTTAGTATTTGACAACGTAGGTCCCTGTGAATTCGATACTTTTTTTTATTACTTCGTATACCCGTGCACTTGCGGTTTAACAACAAGTTTTTGGTGTCGTTACCAAGGATTAGTCCAAGGTACACGCATGCCAGACTTGTAGTGTTCCCTTTCGGGCTATCAGTGGGAACATAGAAGTTGTATCCTTTAGTTTCCTTATGATACCCCACAAAGACACATTTATCATATCTTGGTTCTAGCATGCTAGAATCATGACGTTTGACATAAGCCTCACATCCCTAGATCCTGAAAAAAGAGAGGTTAGGGCGTCTCCCACTCCATACCTCGTATGAAATCTTTGAGACACTCTTAGATGGAACGTTATTCAGTATGAGAGAAGCTATCTCAAGTGCATGACCCCAAAATGAGGGTGGTAGATTTGCATGGCTCATCATAGATCGAACCATGTCCAATAATGCTTGATTTCTCCTCTCAGACACACCATTCCATTGAGGTGTTCCAGGAGGAGTAAGTTGGGATAGGATCCCACACTCCCTAAGATAGTCAAAGAACTTACCGCTTAGGTACTCTACACCACGATCTGATCGAAGAGTCTTAATGGATCTGCCAAGCTGATTCTCTACTTCATTTTTGAAATCATTGAATTTCTCAAGGGATTTAGATTTATGACTCATCAAGCAGACATAACCATATCTACTGAAGTCATCAGTAAATATAATGAAGTAGCTATGTTCTCCTCTGGCTTGTTTATTGAATGGCCCACACAAATCAGTATGTATGAGACCCAATAAACCTTGTGCCATCTCACCAGTTTTGGTGAAGGGTGCCTTTGTCATTTTCCCTAATAAACAAGTTTCACATGTGTCAAATTCCTTCAATGAACTTCAATCTAACAATCCATTTGCATAGAGTTGTTGAATGCAGTTCTTGTTTATGTGGGCTAACCGACAATGCCATAGGAAGGCACCAATAGAACCACTCAGTTTGGTCCTCTTACTATTTATGTTACAGATAGAGCTATTCATTTCCAAGACATAGAAACCATTGCATAATGTACCTTTCCCATAAAATATATTTGCAAATGAAAAGGAACAAAAGTTCTCATTTATTTCAAATTCAAAGCCTTTCCTTGCTAAGCAAAGAATGGATATAACATTTTTGGTAAGCGAAGGTACATAATAGCAATTGTCTAGCTCTAACTGAAGTCCAGAAGGCAGAGAGAGAAAGTCAAAACTCCTACAGAAACAGCAGCAACTTGTGCCTCATTTCCAACTCGTAGGTCAATCTCTCCAGGCCATACCGATCTACTTTTCTTAAGCCCCAGCATATTTATACAAATATGAGTTCCACATGCGGTATCCATTACCTATGACATAGAGGTAGAAAGGTTGACTTCAGTAACATAAATACCTGAGCTAGAAGCTAAGGCCAAGCCTTTGTTCTCCTCATTATGAAGTTGCCTGCAGTCCTTTCTCTTGTGGCCCTACTCACCACAGTGGAAGCACCACTGTTCCTTCGACTTCTTTGCCTTTCCCTTCAGTACTTTAGTAGGACCTTTGGCACTGCCCTTGCCACGTGCCTTACCCTTCTTCTTCATCTTCTTCGCTGTAGAGACCAAAAGAACAGAATTGGGTTTGGTCTTAGCCATTTCACGCTTGGCTGTTTAGAGCATATTCAAGAGTTCCTCCTTGTGCAATCAATATGGTTCATATTGAAATTAATAATAAACTGACTGAAGCTAGGGGGCAGGGACTAAAGATTAAGATCCACAACTAACTCGTTATCTATGGTGTGTCCCAGTCTTATGAGATGATCCACGTTCCCAATCAACTTGAGCACATGGGGTCTCACTGGTGCACCCTCAGATAACTTGCACCAAAAGACCACTTTGGCAGTGTCATATCTCTCTGATCTTGCCTGAGCCTCAAACATCTATTTCAAATGAGTGATCATCTGAAAAGTGTTCTGCTCCTAATTTTGCACCTGAAGTTCAGGTGTCATAGTGACTAGCATGAGACATGCTACTTCCAAAGAGTTAGCCTGATGGTTTCTAAAAGCATCCCTATCCGCCACTCGGGCATTAGGCGCAGAAGCCGCAGGAAGAGGCTGCTCAAGGACATACAGCTTATTCTCGAGCTTGAGGGCTATCCTCAAGTTTCGATGCCAGTCCGTAAAATTCGATCCAACCAACTTATCCTTCTCAAGAAGGGATCGCAGTGTTAATCCACTAGTGTTTGTAGCCATTGTTCTACAACAACCAAGAAACAGCAGATTAGTACTACTTTCAGATCATTCAATCTGGACTTATATTAAACGATCATTGCTCCCACTATTTTAATCGAATTGACAATGCACAAAGTCAATCAAAAAATCTTAGATTTCCTAGTGAGATGGGATCCTTATTCCACATGGGGCTTCGCATCCCACGAGGGTGGGATGAGATGCACAAAGTGACCCATGCTTCTTAAGGTGGGCACGCCGGCCGATTTCTCTAAGCAACTCCCCGTATTGAGATAGTCTAGGTGCTTCATATCCGGCGAGGGCTGGATACAACATGAAACCCTAACCTCTCAACGATGCCTCTAGAGTTTCATCATGTGCACAGCACATATGAAAATCTAGTCAAGTCCATCCCTAACCGTTATGCCCAAGGCCAACGAGTTTCCTTGCGAACGCACACCTAGATAAACTGGATTGGGGAAACTATTGTCACCACTGTAATACCCCGAGTATAGTCCCACATTGCAAGTGGGAGAAACTATTATGTGGTTTATAAGGCTTAGTGGGCTTGCTATTGTTAACTTGGGCTTAAGCATTTTAATAGATTGGGCCATGTTGCAAATCGGCTCACCAAGTTAATAAATAGTTTGCTTACTAAGCGGGTCGTAACAACCACACACCTTCTAAAGATAAGTGGGTGTGTCCCACGAGGGTGGGAAATAATTCACAACACCATTGATCTATAGCTTGATGAGGGCTATGAGTTAGAAGGCTACTAGACTTGATATTTTGATCGATGTTTTTTTAGGTCTCATCATTTCAATTTTATCTTATGTCTAACATTACAGGCATGCTTTAGGTTTTGTAAAGAAAGCAATAAAAGGATGGTGTGATCATAGCCCATTCAAGACATTGAACCAATCCATGCCAAAAAGGGGTTCAACTCTTGACCTAGGATTCAAGCCCCTAAAACTTAGACCTAGCCTAGCCGACCTCTAGCTTGGTCTTCAGGGTTGGCTCCAAGGTCCTCATTTCCATGGTATAGCTCTCAAACCCTAGAGGTACTTTTAGGGAAACCCTATAAGCACTCATAGGTTCGGCCAATGCCATGGGTTTTCCTCCAAGGAAGATGCACCACCATGCAAGGGGCCAAGATGGCTAACTCACAAACCCAAGGGGTTCGGCCATGCCATCTTGCACCACTTACCAAGCATGTGCAATCAAGCGAGATGCATGTGCCAATGCTCAAAGTGATATGCGTCACGCTAATCTTATTCTTAGTTAAAAAGCAAAAAGAAAAGTGGCACGCATGCCTCACAAGGATACATCACAGGCATGCAAAGGGGCTTGACTCAAGACCACAACATCATGCACAAACAAGGTATTTACACATGCAATTCTACATGCTCGTGAAAAACTCAAAATCTGAAATTTTAGTTTCTCATAAAACAAGTCTCCTTTCCTCAACTTCTTATCACAAATCTTTTGGTTATTTGCGATTAACTTTTCATGATGATTTCATAGATCCTATAGGCTGACAATTTTGTCAGATCAAGAGACTCGGCCAGTATGTAGACACAATGCCCATCCTACTTGATGATGACACCGAAATTTATCATAATTTCTATGCCATTTTATTGGTATTTTTGTGTCATATTCATAGACTTTGCTTAATTTTTTATGCCTTTTTGTCAATATTTGCGGAATCTACACTCTTTTCTATTTTTGATGAAATTCAGGCAACAAGGCATATTTTTCAGTCGATTTCAAGCAATCCAGAAGCAAAATTGAATTCACAACATCAAAAGGAGATCACACATCAAATTTCAAGCAAATTGGAGCTTCAGAGCAAATTACGGCACCCCCAATATGGAATTTACGGTACCGTCATCTGGAGTTTTTCCGGGCAGAGGATTTCGTATGATTACGGCACTACCGTAAACATAGTTACGGTGCTGTATTTTGGAGCGTTTTTTATTAGAGAATCGATGGAGTTTACGGTACCACCGTAAGGAACTTTACGGCACTGTAATTCGAGTCAATTTTCCACCCAAAGGATTGCTGACATTACGGCACCGCCGTAAAATACATCACGGTACTATAATTCAGGAAGTTTTCAACCCGAGAGTTCGCTGTCCAGATTACGGCACCGCCGTAAAATGCTTTACGGCTGTAATTACAACCCAGTTCGCGACTTTCCCGGTGAACTTCGAAGCCCAATTTTTGTGTAGATGATTGTGATCGATCTAGACCATTAAATACGTTACTGAAAGAAGCAATCAGAGAGCTTTCGTGGAGACAAGGAAAAAGAGACCAAAAGCCCTAATTTGTATCCACCAAAGAGAGAGAAATTGCCTCACACGCCGCCGCCCTAGGTTTCACCGCTGAGAAGCGTACAACGCAACTCCGATCATGAAATTTGAGTGGAAGCTACGCATAGAGGAGGAGAAGGTGCACCTGAAGTTTCAACGTGATCGGAGATCAGACGGAGGAGAATACACCAGAAAATCGAGCGCCGCCGCTGTTCGCCTAGATTACGCATTTCTTCTCCCTTTCGATTTCCTTCAACATGGATTATTGTAACCTTCCCTCTATGATAACTTAAACTTGTTTTGGGATATGGGGGAGTAATTCACTTGATTTTCAATGACTAGATGACTATTTTTCTATTATTTTGTTAAGTTTAATCTTAGCATGATGATTTTACTCATGTGGTAATTGTTCTTAGACTCTCCATAGATCTATATTATTATTCATTTTTTAGAATTTTCTCCATTGACTGAAAAGTAATTGCTTGAGAATTTGGAACCCTAGAATTGCATGCTAGGAACCCTTTTAGGTTAATTCTTATTTATTTGTTTCTAGTAAACTAGTTGCCATGATAATAATATAAATCTAGGATTGAGTCTAAGTTTTCGAACGTGGAGATCTTGGGCGAAAGCAAAGATCGGAACGTTGGAGAACCATGAGTAAAACTAGTGTCGAGACTTGGATGCACGAAAGTGATCCCTGATATTCCACTAGAGATTATCGACCTAGAATTCGAATGCATGAAAGTGATCCTCAAGTTCTATGTTTGATGATTTACTTATCTTCAGCGTTGAAACTAATCTTGTGCGAAAGCGATGATTGATCCCTGCATGGTTGTCCGCACGAAAGTTAGACAATCTTTTTAATAAAGTAAATTACATCTTTATCATGTTGAAATTAAACTGACGAAATCTTTATTCATGTCTAGTCATAAAAATTAAAGTGAATGAAACCCTAGTCCCAGCTTCTCTCTCTGATAATTCCGTTTTAGTGCTTTAGTCTTCAATTTCTAGTTTACACTCTTTCGATTGTCTAGATAGTGAAAAATCAATTATTCGGTACTCAACAATATAGGTCTCTGTGGGATTGATATTTTCTTTATTAATTCGAGTATCTGTGCACTTGCGGACACTACAACTTTAGGGACAACAACCTTCTGGAGCTGTGTCAGGGAGTGGCAATAGCCCTGTGCGCCAATACTTAGGTTTTGGCCGCGACAGTTGAAGCAAGTCTACCTACTTGTATTTAAAAGTGTGTCATTTCGGATCACAACAAAGTTTCGGTGCCATTGCCGGGGACCTAGTTTTTGTTGATATCGGAGATATTGAGATTATTGCTAGACTAGGTTTTTATTTACTATTTTTGATTATTTTCTGCTTTTCTTGAAATCACTTGATTTATTTACTTTGCATGCGCAGGAGTCTTAGGTCAGGACCGCTTGTTGATGACACCAAAATATATAGTATATTTTGTATCATTTTAGATATCTTTTCATGCTAAATTGAGGATCTTTTACTTGTTTTTATGCTGAATTCATCAAATATTGCAAAGTCTACTTCTATTTTGGTTTTTCATGATTTTCAAGTAAAAAGGCGCTATTTTGAGGCATTTTCAAGCAAAATCGAAGACATAGAAGAGTTACCATCATCAAGAGGAGATCACATGACAAATTTCAAGCAAAACGGAGCAACAAACCAAAATACGGCAGGGCCGTAATCTATATTACGGTACCGTATTTTCGTACGCTACCGTAATATCAGAGCAACTGCCGTAATTTGGGGAGTTTTCCAAACATAAGGTTTTCATGATTTTACGGCACCGCTGTAAGAAATTACACTGCCGTAATTTGAAGCGCTTCAGAACAGAGACACTTGCCGAAATTACGGCACTGACGTAAACTATTTCACGGTGCCATATTCAGACCAGAGAACTCGCCCGATTTTATGGCATGGCCGTAAAGTATTTTATGGTACCGTATTTTGAGCAATTTTTGACCAGAAAGTTGCCCAGAAAATACGGCACTATTGTAATATATTTTAAGGTACCGTAATTACACTAAAACGTGATTTTTACGGGTCAGAAACTTGCGTGGACCATAACTTTTGATCCAGAGCTCCAAATTGAGATCCAAAAGTTGCTACGGACTCATATTTAAGAGGAGAACACAAAAGAAGTAAAAAGGGGTATTTTTATCTAGTATCAAGGGAGCAATCAATAGAGAGCCGTCTAGGGTTTGGCCTCACATCGAGAGGCATCGAGGGCATCTCAGGCCTTGATTTTCTTGCAGAAGCTCGCCTAGAGGAGAGAAAGACACCACAGAAGTTTTAGATCAAAAGGAGTTCGGGTGGAGGAGAAATCAATGAAATAGCGGTGACAGCACTGTTCATCATAGAAAATACGGCTGTAATTTATATTATAGCCGTGTTGTGAAGTTTTAGATCAAAAGGAGTTTGGGTGGAGGAGAAATCAATGAAATAGCGGTGACAGCACTGTTCATCATAGAAAATATGGCTGTAATTTATATTACAGCACTGTTCATCATTTTAGATATCTTTTTATGCTAAATTGAGGATCTTTTACTTGTTTTTATGCTGAATTCATCAAATATTGTAAAGTCTACTTCTATTTTGGTTTTTCATGATTTTCAGGTTAAAAAGGCGTTATTTTGAGGCATTTTCAAGCAAAATCGAAGACTAGAAGAGTTACCATCATCAAGAGGAGATCACATGACAAATTTCACGTAAAACGGAGCAACAAACCAAAATACGGCAGGGTTGTAATCTATATTACGGTACCGTATTTTCGTACGCTACCATAATATCAGGGCACCTACCGTAATTTGGGGAGTTTTCCAAACAAAAGGTTTTCATGATTTTACGGCACCGCTGTAAGAAATTACACTGCCGTAATTTGAAGCGCTTCAGAGCAGAGACACTTGCCGAAATTACGGCACTGCCGTAAACTATTTCATGTTGTCGTATTCAGACCAGAGAACTCAACCGATTTTATGGCACGACCGTAAAGTATTTTATGGTATCGTATTTTGAGCAATTTTTAACCAGAAAGTTGCCCAGAAAATACGGTACCATAATTACACTCAAAAACGCAATTTTTACGGTTCCGAAACTTGCGCGGACCATAACTTTTGATCCAGAGCTCCAAATTGAGATCCAAAATTTGCTGCGGACTCGTCATTAAGAGGCGAACACACACGAAGTGAAAAGGGGAATTTTTATCAAGTATTGAGGGAGCAATCGACAGAGAGGCATCTAGGGTTTGGCCTCACACCGAGAGGTGTAGAGGGCACCTCAGGCCTTGATTTTCACGAAGCTTCGCCTGGAGGAGAGAAAGACACCACAAAAGTTTCAAATTAAAAGGAGTTTGGGTGGAGGAGAAATCAACAAAACAGCGGTGACAGCATTGTTCATCACATAAAATACGACTGTAATTTATATTACAGCCGTGTTGTAAAGTTGTTTTCTTCTTCTTCTTCAATTTCTTCCACTTTGAAACTATGGTTGATTGTATTTCCTTTTCCATGCTAGCTTAATACTCTTTTGGGACATGGGAAAGTAGTTCTCCTTGAATTTTAATGATTAGATAATCTTCTTTTTCGTTATGATAATTTTGCCATGATAATTTTGCTCATGTGATATTTGTGCTTAGACTCTCTATAGATCCACGTTACTAATCATGTTTTTAGAATTTTTGCTATTGACTGAAAGGTAATCGCTTGAGAATTCAGAACCCTATAATTGCATATTAGGAACCCTTCCTTAGGTTAGATCCAATTTGTTCAGTTCTAGTAGATTAATTGCCATGATAATAACATGAATCTATAGATCGAGTCTAATTGTTAAACGTGGAGATATTGCACGAAAGTGAGGATCAGAACTTTGGAGATCCATGAGTAAAACTAGTGTTGAGGCTCGGATACACGAAAGTGATCCTTGAGATTCCACTAGAGATTATCAACTAAGAATTTGGATGCACGAAAGTGATCCTTGAGTCTATTGATTGATGATTTTCTTATCATTAGCCTGGGATAAGTCTTGCGCGAAAGCGAGGATTGGTCCCTACATGATTGTCTGCACGAAAATGAGATGATCCCCTTATGAAGTAAATTAAGTATTTATCATGATAAAATTAGTCTGGCGACCTTTATTTATGTCTAGTCAATACAATTAAGGAGGATGAAACCCTAGTCCCAGTTATTTCTCTCTGATTATCTTTTTAGCATACTTTTCTGCATAGTTTACCTCCATCATATTCGACTTGCTTAGCTAGTGAGAAAACATCTATTTGTTACTTAACATGTAGGTCTATGTGGTTTGATATTTTTATTACTTCGAAGTATCCGTTCACTTGCGGACTACAACACTTGTTCCATTGGATCCTGAAATTAACAAAACCCTTAGAGTGTGCAGGAAGTTGAGACCTGAAGAGGATTTACAAGAGGCACAGCAGGAGATAGAAGAAGAAATTTCGGATATGGTGAAAATGAGAGAAGATCTTTGCGCGACTACGCTGCCCCTAATTCACAGGGAGTTCACTCTAGTGTCACCAGACCGGCCATTGATGCGAACAATTTCGATATTAAACCAGCATTCCTATCTATGCTTCAACAACATCAGTTTGGAGGATCTCCACTTGAGGATCCTAATATTCATCTTTCTCTTTTTCATGAATTATGTGATACAATTAAAATTAATGGAGTTTCTGATGATGCACTAAAATTGTGATTATTTCCTTTTTCTCTTAGGGATCGAGCACGTGATTGGCTACACTCTCAACCTTCTGGAACGTTCACAACTTGGGAGCAGCTGTCTAATGCTTTTCTGATGAAATACTTCCCTCCTAGTATGACGATCCATTTAAGAAACCAGATCACGAGATTTGCTCAAAAGGAAGGAGAATCTCTTAGCGAAGCGTGGGAGCGGTACAATGAATTGCAAAGGAAGTGTCCTCACCATGGCTTGGAGAGATGGGTCTTGATTGAAACATTTTATTATGCTTTGTTTACAATACACGCCTCACAGTTGATGCTGCTGCAGGAGGAGCTTTCATGAGCAAGACTTTGGAGGAAGCCTATCAACTGATTGAAGAGATGGCTTTGAACAATGATCAGAATTCTAGAGAAAGAGGAGTGATATATCGACCTCCTCAGGGTAAGTGATGACACCAAAATATGTAGTATATGTTGCATCATTTTAGATACCTTTTCATGCTAAATTGGGGATCTTTTACTTGTTTTTATGATTGAATCCTTCAAATATTGCAAAGTCTACTTCTATTCTGGTTTTTCATGTTTTTCAGGCAAAAAGGCCCTATTTAAGGCGTTTTCAAGCAAAATAAAATACATGGAAGAGTTCTCATCATCAAGAAGAAGTCATCCAAGAAATTTCACGCAAATCAAGGCTGAAGACCAAAATACGGTAGTGCCGTATTTATAATACGGTACCGTATTTTTCGCGGCTACCGTATTATCGAGAGCACGGCCATATTTTGGTGATTTTCCAAACAAAAGATTGTGCGAAAAATACGGCACTGCCGTAAGGTTTTCCATGGCCGTATTTTGGGGCGCTTTCGGAACAGAAACCTTTGCCGAAATTACGGTACTGACGTAACCCATTTTACGGGCCGTATTTTGGAGCGTCTTCAAAACAAAAAGTTTCCCTAAAATTATGGCACTGCCGTAATTACACGGGCCGTATTTTTCTGACGTATCCGACCAGAGAGTTCAGCCGATTTTATTGTACGGCCGTAAACCATATTACGGTGCCATATTTTTCAGCACTTTTAGAACAGAACAGTCGAGGGATTTTACGGCAGTGTCGTAAGATATTACACTACCGTATTTCGGTTTTTGAACGTGACTCCCAAGTTAATTTCAACACCCAATTTTTGCGGAGATTATTGTGGGCGATCCAGAGCTTTAAATTGGATGCCATAAGAAGAGAAAAGGGAGATTGGAAGGAGAGGATTGTGAAGACACCAAAGGCCCCAAATTTCGTTAACTATTGAGGGAGAAATCACCGAACACGCCGCCGCCTAGGGTTTCGCTGCTGCGATCAATCCAGAGCACTTCTGGCCGTGGTTTTTATACCGAAAGGAGATCGATTCGAGGAGAAATCAAAGGAAGAAGCTCGCGCCACACTATTCACGACTTCTCTTGCAAATTACGGCTGTGAAATACTTCACAGCCGTGCTGTATTTTCTAAAAAACTCCTTCTTTTATTGATTTTTTATTTTTTGAAATTATGGAATTTTGTGATCTCTTCATCATGGTAGCTTAAACTTATTTTGAGACATGGGGGAGTAATCCCCTTTGATTTTCTTAATGACTAGAACTCTTTTTATTTCATCATGATAATTCTACTTTGATACTTTTACCTATGAGATTACTGCTCTAAGATTCTCCTTAGTTTATTTCTTGTCATCATGAATAGAATTCTTGCATTAAGGACTGAAAGGTGATATGTTTGAGAATTGGAACCCTAAAATTGACTAATAGGAACCCTCCATAAGAAATTAGGTTAAGTTCTTGTTTTGTTATTTTAGATGAGTAATTGCCTTGATGATGATTAATGATCTTAGGATCGAATTATTGTGTCAAACGTGGAGATCTTGCACGAAAGTGAGGCTCGGAACATTGGAGAACCATAGGTAGAACGTGTGTTGAGTCTCGGATGCACGAAAGTAATCCTTGAGATTCCACTCGAGGCAATCAACCTAAAATTAGGATGCACGAAAGTGATCCTTGAGTTCTTCGTCTGATGGTTTACCTATCTTTAGCTTGGGATGAATCTTGCGCGAAAGCGAGGATTTATTCTTACATGGTTATCTGCACAAAAGTGAGATAATCCCTTTTTAGGTAAATTATGCCTATATCATGTTAGGATTTGATTGATGAAATCTTTATTTCTTATCTAGTCTTGAAAATCAAAGTGGATGAAACCCTAGTCCCAATTTCTCTCTGATAATGATTTTCCGTGTGTCTTCGATTGTTGCTTTGCTATTATTCGATTGCCTAGATAGTAAGAAAATCAATTATTCAGTACTTGACAGCACTAGTATCTTTGTGGGATCGATATTTATTTTATTACTTCGAGTCTCCGTGCACTTGCGAACACTACGAGTTAGGGACAATAAGTTTTTGGAGCCGTATCAGGGGGTGACAGTTCCCTGTGCTCCAAACAGGTTTTGGCTGCGACACCTTAGATTAGTCTACCTGCTCGTATTTAAAAGTGTGTCCTTTAGGATCACATCAGTAAGAATGATGGTAATGATTTTCGCACTCTAGCTGAGAAAGTTGAATCTTTGTGAAATCATTTTGATACATTTAGAATGCAAACTCATGTTGTTACTTCTTCTATTACTTGTGAGATTTGTGGGAATAAGGGGCATAATGCTGAAGAGTGCAAAATAATTGCTGATTGGGGTGAGGAACAAGTTAATGCAGTAGGAGGTTACAATCAAAGTAGATCTAATGACCCCTACTCTAATACCTACAACCCTAGATGGAGGAACCACCCTAATTTGTCCTGGAAAAGCAATAATCATGCTAGTGAGTGAAATGAACATAGGGGGTTTCACCAAAGAAGACAAAAATAGTGTCAACCCAGAAACCCAGCCTAGAAGAGATGTTTACTCAATTTATGGGGTTCCAGAAAAAACAGAATGATGACATGAATGAGAGTTTGAAACAGATCAATTATAGCATGAATGAGAGCCTGAAACAAATCAATTCAAGGATAGATGGTATTGTTGCTCACAATAAAATGCTAGAAACACAAATTGCACAACAGGCTAGTACCTCATACGGACCCCCAGGAAGATTAACTACCAAACCTGAGATAAATCCCAGGGAGCACTGTAATGCCATCATGACTAGGAGTGGGAAACAACTAGGAGAACCTAGAGGGAAATTTGTGAATTTTGAAAAAGAGCTTGATGATGATCATGAAAGGGAACTAGAGTTAGGAAAATCTTCTTCACATGAGGAGTCCCAAACTTGTTTACCACCTCAAAAAGGTGATGAACCAAAAGGAGATGAACCATGAGAAAAAGATAATCCTAAACCTAATTTCCTCTTACCTACAAGCCACCCATACCCTTTCCTCAAAGGTTAGTGGCAAATAAATTAGATAAACAATTTGGCAAATTTCTTGATGTCCTAAAAAAGTTTTATATTAACATTCCATTTGCTGAAGCTATTTCCCAAATGCCATCTTATGCTAAATTTTTAAAAGAGATTTTGTCTAATAAGAGAAAATTAGATGATTATGGCACTTGCACTGTAACTTTAACTGAAGATTGTAGTGCCATCATACATAATAAATTGCCTCCTAAACTGAAGGATCCAGGTAGCTTTTCTATACCATGTTCAATTGGCACTATGGCTTTTGACCGAGCCTTATGTGACCTGGGTGCTAGCGTGAGTCTAATGCCTCTTTCTATTTACAGGAAACTAAACATTGGAGAGCTAAAGACTACATCCATATCCTTACAGCTCGCGGATTCACCGGTGAAGTATCCTGTAGGTATATTAGAAAATGTTTCAATAAAAATAGGTGAATTTTTCATACCTGTAGATTTTGTAGTATTAGATATGGAGGAAAATCATAGAAACCCTATAATTCTTGGAAGACCATTGTTGGCTACTGCTAAAGCAAACATAGATGTGAAAGAAGGAAAGATCACTCTTGATATATGTGACAACAAAATTGAATCCAATCTTAATGATTCACTGAATAAACTTTCTTACTCTGGTTCATGTTGTAGTATTGAAATATTTGAAGATGTTGATGAAACCTCAAATTATGAAACTAACAATCTTTCTAAGGATATTGATAAGAAATTGCAGAAGAAAAAGACAAGAAGAAGGAGAAGAAAATCTAAGTTGATGGACAAAGGAAAGAAAATTTGGAGTAAATTTGGAAATTGTTTCAAGGCCGAGCCTTATGTTATTAGAAGAGATGCCCAACCAAAAGAAAGATCAGAAGGGCAATTGAGGAGTTCATGATCAAATCCGAGTGCAAAAGGGTCAAGCTAAAGACCTTTAAATTAGCGCTTCTTGGGAGGCAACCCAAGCTTTCTAACTTTAGTTTTTTTTTTTACTTTGTTTTAAATTTCTTTTAGAACTAATTTTTACAATTTTTTCTGTAGGAAAGAAGATTTGGCGTAAAATTACGGCACTACCGTAATATTCTTTACGGTACCGTAATCTCTATTATTTTTGACCAGAGAATTTTGATGAGAAAACGGTACCATCGTAAGTATTTTTACGGTACCGTATTTTGTGACAAAATCTTCCCGAGAGCTGCTGCGTTTTATGGTAGCACCGTAATATTGTTTACGGTACCGTAATTTTTGAATTTTTTAAATTCTGAATTTTCAAATTTTATTTCATTGCAAAAAAAAAAAAAATATATGATCGATATTACGGCCCCACCATAAAAAGCTTTACGGTATCGTAATGGGCACTGGTTTTCAACCCGAGAGTTTTGACCCATTACGGCACTGCCGTAAACATGTTAATGGTACCGTAATCTGTTCAAATTTTGAGCCACAAGTTTTTTTAACCCATTACGGCCATGCCGTAAACATTGTTACGGGCGTAATTCTATTCAAGGCCCAAAAATAAAGGTGCCGTAAACCTAGGGTTTCACTGCCGTTTTCATGCTTTGTCGCTCGCTCGTGCGCTGACCTTGGAGGTCTGACCATCCTTGACCTTCTAGACACTCAAGCGACTCTTCCCGTCCAGTTATCGCCGCCAATCTGGTACTCTCTCGCCCGATTTCACCGTTTTGGCATGTTTTGACCTAGTTTTTGCCCTTTTGCTCGTGTGTCTTCGTTTCTCAACCGATTTTGGGGATTCTTGTTTTCATTTACTCGTGAGAGGATAGGCTATTGATTCTTTGTAGTTTTGAAAGATTTGGACCGATTTCTGGGACTGATTTGAGCTGAAACGCGCTGAACATGCTAAGAGTTTACTATTCACTATCGCCCTTTTCATTTTTTCACTGATTCTGGAGTTCAAGCATGAGTTTTAGTTGACTATTTACTTGTAATATGCTTGATAAGTGTTGATGATGATTGAAAGTGTTATCTTAGTTTATTTGCTATATACTTGCTATATTTGTGTTAGATCTTAGTTGCAGCTTGTGTTTGCAATCATGCCACCAAGGGTGAAGGGATTGGTTTCCAAAAGAAAAGGAAAAGCACCAGTTGAACCTTCCTTTCGACAACCCACATGGCATAGTGTTTAGGAATGAGATTCAAGCTGCGAGGTATAACCAATTGGTTGGAAGGAGAGTGGTAGCAACAAAATATGCTGATAAGAGAATCTTGGAAGCATTGGGGTTATATGAGGATGTTATGTGGATATTTGATGAGATTAGAGCCCAGCGATTTGTCCAGATGACACCACAGACATATCTACCGATTGTTCTGGAATTTTTGAGCATCTTTGATATGGAGCTTAGCACTTATCCAACTAGACATGCGGATGGTGAGATCACCTTCTATATGGCCAATGAAGAGAGGAAGCTGTCTTTAAGAGATTTGAGGACTATCTTTCAGCTTGGTAATGGAGGACACACACTTGTTTCACCGAGGTATGCTGAAGATGTGTTTTGGAACCAGATCACTCAAGAGACCAACTTTTATGCACTTACTGCCAGGGCATCAAAGATTTCAAATCCATGTATCAAGTATGTCCACAGAGTTTTAGCCCACACTTTCTTTGGGAGAGGTGACAGTGATGGAATGGTAAGGCAAATTGAGTTGTTCTTCTTGTGGAGCATGCTATTTGAATACCTTTGGATGTTGCCTTCTTTTTTATGAAACACATAGAGAAAGTCTCTAGGGCAAAGAAAGGTGCTATTGTGATAGGTGGTTTCATTACACCTATAGCACTTTACTTGAGGGTTGAGCCCTATGGGGTGGAAGTTGCAAGAGGAAACCCAAGACAAGACATGGAGTCCTGTATAGCCATGAAAATGATAATGAGAGATGGGGAATGTTTTTTGTTGATTCTTGGAGGAGGATAGAAGTTGCCACTACCATGCACAGAAAAGACCATAGTGAGGAACCAAGCAAATTGGATGTTGGTTCCTGAAGATGCAGATGTTGCTATGCCGCCCCCCTCTTAGTACCGTACCACAACCACCCACCTGGGGTGGTAGTGATGATCCTTTTGGGATGGGCATGGAGCTGCAAATTCTTCCACCCACCAGACTTCTAGTAGAGGATTCTCTAGTGCCTTCGATCCAGGATTCAGATATCTCTCTACTCAGCTGTACCGCCAGGAGCAGAGGATGGAGAGAATGATGAGAACATGAGGGAAATGCAAGGTTCCATGAGCCAGATACAAGACTCGATGCACCACATGCATCAGGACATAGAGAGCTTGAGTACCTACATGGAGGAGATGGGGAGCTTTTTATACGAGCGTTTCGATTTTCAGGACCCCAGGAGGAGTGGAGAGCATGGAGGTCACCAGAGAGCACCACCTACTGATCCTATGGACACCGCAGCTCAGAGCACTAAAGAGCCAGGATCGGATGGTGGTGAAGATTGGTAGAGTCTTGTGAGTATCTCTTCTCCCTTTTATCTTTTGTCTTTCATTTTCTGTATATTATTGATATTTCATGTGTTGAAGGGAAAGATGCTTCTTCTATGCCATTGTGTCCGCTGTCACTACTACTATGTTTTTCATGCTTATCTTTCTATTTTCGATAGGGTTGTATAATGATGATTGATAATATTCTCTTCGATGTGGTTGTATAATACTTGATGATACTTTTATGACTTTTTCTTCAATATGGTTGTATTTACATGATAATATTTTGATGATGATGAATATATTCTTGACATTAATGATTTATGGCTTTGATCAACTTTTGAGATTATTGAATATGACTTGATTGATATTTCATGTTGATGGGTAAATTCAAAATTTAGATTAGAACAAGATCTATCATGTCAGATTTATTTCTCTTATACATATCTACTTTTGAAAATTTTCATTGGTTGATAAGTGAGAGGGGAGATATGTTGTTTGAAAAATTTGATTTAAAAGTAAAACTACTTTTTGAATAAAATTAGCATATGAGTATGAATTTGTGAATTGATATCAATTGATTAATCTAATTGAAGTTTTGTTTATATTACTATTTGTTGGGAAGAAAGAGTCCAAAATCCACAAAAAACGTGAGTGACTCCCCTACTTGGCACTGTGCAAAATTGATAGTGGTACCAAAGGTCATGGGTTGAAGTCTGAAAAAAAAATAAAGAAAAAAAAGACATGATGAGAGGAATCTATTCACATTAACTCCGCTGTCTTTAGTAAAATTCTTTCTACTAAAAAGACATGAGTTCTACTACATTGACTATGTGGTCCGTGTACTCTAACTTCGTCACCAGAAGAAAGGTGGTAATCGAATTATAGAATGTGAATAATGCAAAAAGAATAAAAAAAGTATGTATCTATGTGGGTACATGATGTGGGGTGGAGACATGAAATATGAAATGTGCAAGATTAGAACTAACGTGTTTTCAAAAAAAATATGTTTTTGGTATTTTAGTGTAAAATCCAAAATTTTGCATCCAAGTAACTACAAGTTCTAAACATGGATTCTAAAATGATAAAACAAAACTACACTACACATATGATCTAATAATCTAAGCCTAGGCATGCAATCCTATAACTAAACTATTTTGACTAGGAATTGAAAAACTAAGAGAGATACTTACAGAGCGACTCTTGAGAATAGAAGAGTCATATCGTCCCGGTCTTCAACGGTCCTACTCTGATGGAAGGAGTTGCATCATTACAAACACACCAACACAGCAAACTCACACATGCGTGAGCATAAAATAAAATTTAAAGTCCAAGTCCTTTACAATGAAGAAATCAAAAGGGGAGGTTAAGCCGCCAAGTTCCTCTTGCCTAAACAATAATAAGACTATTCTAAAGAGGGGAAGAGGAAAGCTTGCATCAACATGAATCCATGGTGGCCATGTGGTCCTTCAAATCCTTGCGACATCTTCCTACAAGACAAAGAGTAAGGTGTAGTAAGGTGTTCAAACAAGCAAGATGTAAGATTGAAGAACTATAATACTTAGCTTGTTTTGTTTAAAAGCTGAGTGGTGTAAAGAGTCCTTCTTCTTCTTGCGACTTTGGGAAATGATGGAAGAAGCACTTGCGACTTCAATGGTTGAAGAAAGGGAGGATGAAGGTCTTGCGCCCTTGTTGTGAAGATGAAGATGTTGCTAAGCTTCAAGTGAGGGAGCCTTTGAAGAGGTTGCGCAACTAATGGTTGAAGAGGTTGCTCTTGCGCCAAGATGGTGAAAGATCCTTTGAAGAGAAGATGCGCCACTTGTTGAGATGATGATGGAGATGCGCCACAAGAGGTTGAGGAAGATGGAGGTGCGGCCCTTGTTGGTTAAAGAAGATGATCCAAGCGCCAAGTTGATGGAGATGTCTTTGTAGAAACGGTTAGCGAAGGGAACCTTGGCCCTTGGGGAAGAAGGGAAGATAGGTGACACAAGCACCTCAGATGAGAAGGGGAAAGGGGAGGGCGACACAAGCACCCAAGGTTGCTAGGCAACTAATCGACATTTCAATATCAAATCATTCTACAAGTTCCATGAGATTACAAGAGTTTGTAGACATTTTCCTCAACGTTACAAAAGGGCAAATTAAGAAAGAAATACAAGTCTTCAATGCTTTGTCGAGGCAATGGTTCCTTTGATTGTGATTTGCCTTGAAAACTTCCCTTATTTGTTTGTAGAGATGGTGTGGCCGAATTTGCTTGAAGACTTTCTTGCATGTTCGGCTAAGGTGCTAGCTTTCCTTCCTTCTTTGGTTTGGGCGAATTCCTTTGGGGCTGAAGCTTTCAAATTCGAAATTATTTCCTTGAGTGTCTTTCCTTGTTTGTAATGAGCGAGTGGATGGCTTTGAAACTTGCCATTTTTTTGTTGTGGCTGAATTCCTTCTTTATTTAGTGAATTCTCCTTCCTTGGGCGACAAGAGAAGGTGGCAATCCTTCCTTCCTTGGCCATGGACGAATTGCCTTGGTGATCTTCCCTTAATTGGATTCATGAGGTGGCATTACTTCTTGAATTGGCGTGGCTCCTTCCTTGCATGGTGTGAACGCAACTTGATTCCTTGATTTATGGGATTTGATGGAGAGCCTTTGAGTGAGCGCATATCCCTTGAGGATAGGAGATTGGAACCGAATTCTTGGATGCCAATGTGGCATTATACTTCTATGGAAAGGTGAGATGAAGTGCTTCATCTCATGTCTTCACTTTGAACTTGGCTTTGAAGTGACTTGCCATAATTGGAGCTGGCTTTGTTGAGCTAGCCTTGAGCTTATCCACATGACTTGTAAATGCTTATTACACTACTCCTACTAGGATGCAACATTATGCCATGCACTAATTCTAGTATGATGCAACATATTTTCCATAAAATAAAATTACAAAACAAAGTATAAAACTTACCAAATGTAGCTAAATGATGCATGCAATGCAAAGGTGCCTTAGGGTACCCATAAACCAGGGTAGCCTTAAGCTCCATTTATATTTTCTTGGGTCGTGGTCTCTACCCCAATCAATTCTCCCCGGGTGGAAAAAATTCTTCTCCGAAGAATTGTCCTTGCATGGGTTGAAACGTCTAGAGGTGGCCCAAGTAACATGTTCCTTGGGTAACCAAACTTCTTCACCAATGGAGTGGGTGAACAAGCCTTGGTTCACAAGGTTGGCCATATGCTCATGCACACAAAACATGTCAAAAATTTGGATGGGATCTTCCACATTATAAGGTGTAGGGTTCCCGTACAAAAGTGGCATAGTTAAAAAAAAGTGAGTAAGCATGCATATGAAGGTAAGAGCAAGAGTAAGCATTACAACCATTGAATCTTTGTGCTTCTATTCCTTGTGTTATATCACGTACTCCTATAATGAATTCCCTTTCTCGGCCATCATAATTAGTGCACTTGCGGCAAGGGATTTGAGTGTCTAAGTATGCAGGAATAACAAAGTCTATGTCCTCAATAATAATCAAAGCAATGTTGTCTTTTGTTGGTGTATATGCCCTAGGACCTAGTTTTGGTCAACTTATGTACTACTTGACTTTGATATTTATATATCATTCTGGCATTGTCATTATCTATGTTTGTTTACATCTGCGCATATGTACTAACATGATAATGTCCCTGGAGACAGATTGGATCTCTGCTCGAACTATAATCCCCAATCGATGTACCTTAGTGGATATGGGACAGCTATGGTACTTGTGAGGCTGGTATGTGGGCTGGTTAGGATGCAGACACATGGGTATATCATTGGAGGATATACTGGATAGATCCGCTGTGAGGCTATGACTTGGTGTCATGAGTTATCCTCACAAGTGACAGGAGATGCATTGATCCCTTGACTTGAGGTCATTGACCATTCTATATGGTTAGGGACTTGCTTTGATACAACTTAACACCTCGCCGTAGTTGGGAGGTCATAACGGTTGTCATTGAGCATGTCACGACCCATATGAGAAGGTCAATGGACAGACATAGGATTTGCCCCTTCCTTAGGGAAGTATGATATCCATGGAGCTCCTCTATGGTTCTATGACTGAGAGTGTATGGCCATACCTAGGTAAGAACCTGTTTTTGTCATAGCCATGTGATTGGATGAAAACAAGTGGTGACACACTTGTCCAATCGGATATCAGTTCGACAAAGAGACTGTAATGCATCTGTACCTAGTTGCGATGATGGGGATGTCGATGTCGATATCCATTCCAATGACTTGGGTAGCAGCGATGCACTGCTAGGTGCCACTCACTGCTTGTGGTGACCTTTGGTCAGCACTGCCAGTGTCAGAGGAACCTATAGGGTCGCACACCTTGATACTTGAGTTCTCGTATTGATCGGGAAGCCTTATGATCGAGTTATTGGATAACTCGGATCTAATTGGGAGATTTCATCAGCGCCAATGGGCCTGATGAGATGGGAGAATGTTATTGGAGCCAAACTTCATTTTTGGCAGGTTGACCCGTATTTGACCATGGTTGGTCACATTTGGATTAGGGTTGCATTGGATTGGATCCAAGTGCTTAATCAACCCATGTAATGGAGTTTGGGCTAGCTCATTATCCAATGAGGCCCAATAATAAGTTGTCATGAAGAGAAGAGAGGCTAGAAGGGTATATTGGGGACAAATCTTCTCCCCTAGGCGCTTATGGGCATAATGGGGAGAAGTGGCACAATTTGCTTCATAAGGAAGCAATTGGCGCCTCCCCCCTTATCCCTTATGGTATGAATGCCTATATGGCATTGCTTGGGGCGCAAGGCAAGGCCTTGGCGCACAAAGAAAGGCATGGGCACAAAAGGAAAGGTTGAATGAGAATTATGAAAATGTCTTGGAGACTTTCCTTATCTCAAACCTTCTCATCCTAGCCGCCCACTTGTCTTGATCCTAGCCTTTCATAAACCGCCTCATTCCCTATAAAAGAGCACCTAGCCGAGCCTTCTTATGAGTGATCAATCATTGAAGGCGTGAACACAAGAAGAGGGGCGAGTGCTAGGAGCAAGGGCGCATCTTCCTTCTTCCTTAGCCGAGAGTTTCTCCTTCTGTTCCTCTTGGCGGCTTGGGTTGTTTCCTTCTTCTCTTGGCGCATCCTTTCTCTTGGTGGCGCAAGTGAAGTGGAGCATCTCCCTAAGGCTTTGATCTTCTTGCCGAGGCTAGCACCGGGCGTGGATGAAGAGAACTCAAGAGATCCATGTGTGTGAGACTGCAGAGGGCTCACACTTGGGCGCCTACATCGGCATCACTCCAAATCGCTCTTAAGGTATTTCTTATCTCATCGTGTCGACTCTCTTGCTTGCGATCTTCACTGGGTTTTTGGGACCGGCCTGTTTCGGGGACATTCTTCCGCTGTGCAATGAATGTATGTATGTCTATAACTCTGAAAAATTGTAAAATGTCCCCGGGGTTTCCCAACAGTGGTATCAGAGCGACTTGCAAGACTAGAACGATGTTTTTTATGCTTCTCTTTCATGCTCACATGCCATATCTCTATTTTTGTAAATAGCATGATGCATGGCAAACGATTTTTCTAAAGTAGGAAAAATTAGGGTTTCTTGTTTCTATCATCCTCTCAATCTCTTTTGGATTTTTGGACTATTTTTCTTGTTTGATTTAAAGATCAAAGGCGCACGTAATTTTGTCAAGTAGGACGGGCATTGTGTCTTCGGACTGGCCAAGTCTCTTGATCTGACAAAATTGCCAGCCGAAAGGATCTCTGAAATCATCATGAAAAATAAATCGCAATTGACCAAAAGATTTGTGAGAAGAAGATGAGAAAAAAAGACTAGTTTTATGAAAAAAGTAAAATTTCAGATTTTATATTTTTCATGAGCATGTAGAATTGCATGAGTAAATACCTTGATTGTGCATGATGTTGTGATCATTAGTCAAGCCCCCCTTTTGCATGCCTGTGATGTATCCTCGTGAGGCCTGCGTGCCGCTTTTCTTTTTGCTTTTAACTAAGAAGAAGATTAGGGTGGCGCATGTACTTGGAACTTGGCGCATGCATACCCTGCTTAGTGGCGCAAGTTAGGCATGGCCGAACCCTTGGGTTTGTGAGCTAGCTAATTTGGCTTCTTGCATTGTAGAGCATCCTCATTGGAGGAAGACCATGGCATTGGCCGAACCTATGGGGAACTTTTAAAGTGTACCTCTAGGGTTTGAGAGCTAAACCATGAGAGAAGGACCTTGGAGCCAACCTTGAAGTTCAAGCTAGAGGTCAGCTAGGCTAGGTCTAGCTTTTGGGGCTTGAGTTCTAGGACAAGAGTTGAACCTATTTCATGGCATGGATTGGTTCAATGTCTTGAATAGGATATGATCACATCATTCTTTACTGCTTTTATTATCGGCAGAAGCATGCCTATTATGTTATCACCATAGGATTGCACGCCTGTAATGATAGACATAAGATAAAACTGAGATGATGAGACCTTAAACAAAAACCCTCAATTAAAATATCAAGTCTGGTAGCCTTCTAACGCGTAGCCCTCACTAAGCTATCGATCAGTGGAGTTGTGAATTGTTTCCCACCCTCGTGGGACACACCCACTTATCTTTAGAAAGTGCGTGGTGGCAATGGTTTCCCCAGTCCAGTTTTAACCTGGGCATGCCTTCGCAAGGAAACTCGTTGGCCCTGGGCATAACGGTTAGGAATGGACTTGACTAGAAGTTCACATGTGCTGGGCACATGGTGAAACTCTAGAGGCATCGTTGAGATGTAAAGGTTTCATGTTGTATCCAGCCTCACTGGACATGAAATGCCCAGACTGTCTCAACAAGGGGAGTTGCTTGGAGCAACCGGCCGGCGCGCCCACCTTAGGAAACATGGGTTACTTTGTGCATCTCATCCCACCCTCGTGGGACGCGAAGCCTGATGTGAAATAAGGATCCCATCTCACTAGGAAGTCTTAAACTTCTCGATTGACTTTGTGGGTTGTCAATTCAAATAGTGGGAGCCATAATCATTTAAAATAAGTCCAGTTTAAATGATTTGAAGTAGTACTAATCTGTTCTTCAATGGCTACGAACACTGGCGGATTATCACTACGATCACTCCTTGATACGGATAAGTTAGTTGGAACTAACTTTATGGACTGGCATCGGAACTTGATGATAGTCCTCAAGCTCGAGAAGAAGCTGTATGTCCTTGAACAGGCTCTTCCTGCGGCTCCTCCGCCTAATGCCCGAACGGCAGACAGAGATGCTTATAGAAAGCATCAGGATGACTCTTTGGAGGTTGCATGTCTTATGCTAGCCAGCATGGCACCTAAACTGCAGGTGCAATATGAGGAGCAGAATGCTTTTCAGATGATCACTCGTCTGAAACAGATGTTCGAGGCTCAGGCTAGAACTGAGAGATTTGACACCGCCAAAGCAGTCTTTCGGTGCAAGTTGTCTGAGGGTGCACCAGTGAGACCCCATGTTCTCAAACTCATTGGGAACGTGGATCATCTCAGGAGACTGGGACACACCATAGACAACGAGCTGGTTGTGGATCTTATTCTGCATTCCCTGCCTCCTAGCTTCAGTCCGTTTATTATTTACTTCAACATGAACCGGGTTGAGTGCACACGGGAGGAATTGATGAATATGCTCCAAACAGCCGAGCGAGAGATGGGTAAGACCAAACCCAATTATGTTCTTTTGGTCCCTGTGACCAAGAAGATAAAGAAGAAGGGTAAGGCACGTGCTAAGAGCAGTGCCAGAGGTCCTACCAAAGCACTGAAGAAAAAGGTGAAGAAGTCAAAGGACCAGAGGTGTTTTCACTGTGGCGAGCAGGGTCACTGGAGAAGGGACTGCAAGCAGCTTCAGAATGAGGAGAAGAAAGGCTTGGCCTTAACTTTTAGCTCAGGTATCTATGTTACAGAAGTCAATCTTTCTACTTCTATGTCATGGGTATTGGATACCGCATGTGGAGCTCATATTTGTACAAATATGCAGGGGCTCAAGAAAAGTAGATCCGTGCGGCTTAGAGAGATTGACCTACGCGTTGGAAACGGGGCACAGGTTGCTGCTGTTGCTGTAGGGGTTTTGACTCTCTCCTTGCCTTCTGGACTTCAATTAGAACTAGATAATTGCTTTTGTGTACCATCACTTACTAAGAACATTGTATCCATTCCTTGCTTAGCAAAGAAAGGATTTAAATTTGAAATAAATAAGAACTCTTGTTCTTTTTCATTTGCAAATATGTTCTATGGGAAGGGTACTTTGTGCAATGGTCTATATATCTTGGATATGGAAAGTTCTATTTGTAACATAAATAATAAAAGGACCAAACTGAGTGGTTCAGTTGGTGCTTTCCTATAGCACTGTCGATTAGCCCATATAAACGAGAATCGCATCCAACAACTCCATGCAAATGGATTGTTAGATTCAAGTTCCTTGGAGGAATTTGATACTTGTGAACCTTGTTTATTAGGGAAAATGACAAAGGCGCCCTTCACCAAGATTGGTGAAAGGGTAGAAAGTTTATTAGATCTCATACATACTGATGTGTGTGGGCCCTTCAATAAACAAGCCAGAGGAGGGTACAACTACTTCATTACCTTCATTGATGACTTTAGTAGGTATGGCTATGTCTACTTAATGAGACATAAATATGAGTCCTTTGAGAAATTCAAGGAGTTCAAGAATGAAGTAGAGAACCAGCTTGGAAGATCCATTAAAGCTCTTCGATCAGATCGAGGTGGAGAGTACCTGAGCGGTGAGTTCTTTGACTATCTGAGAGAGTGTGGGATCATATCTCAACTCACTCCTCCTGGAACACCTCAATGGAATGGTGTGTCTGAAAGGAGAAATCGAACTTTATTGGATATGGTTCGATCTATGATGAGTCATGCAACTCTGCCTTCATCATTCTGGGGGCATGCACTAGAAACAGCTTCTCTGATACTGAATAATGTTCCATCTAAGAGTGTCTCCAAAATACCATACGAGATGTAGAGTGGGAGACGCCCTAAACTCACTTTTATCAAGATCTGGGGATGTGAGGCTTATGTCAAACGTCAGGATTCTAGCAAGCTAGAACCTAGATCTGATAAATGTGTGTTTGTGGGGTATCCTAAGGAAACTAAAGGATACTACTTCTATGTCCCAACCGAGAACAAAGTTTTTGTTGCTCGGGGTGTTGTCTTTCTAGAGAAAGAATTTCTTATGAAAGAAGTTAGTGGGAGGAAGTTTGACTTGGATGAGGTCCAAGTGCAAGCACAAGACAAAGAGATGGAATCTGAGCCACCTGCACCGGTTGCTCGCCAACCTGAGGCTCAGACATAGGTCCCGCGTAGGTCTGGGAGAATTCGTCGTGCACCTGAAAGGTATGGGTCACTGCCGACCCAACACGATGGGATCTTCATCATTGAGGATGAACCCAGAACCTATGATGAGGCGGTCAGTGGACTGGACTCCGAGAGATGGCTTGACGCCATGCGATCCGAGATGGATTCCATGTCGGCTAACCAAGTCTGGGATTTGGTTGAGCTGCCTGATGGGGTAAAACTCATAGGGTGTAAATGGGTCTTCAAGAGGAAGACAGACATGGATGGCAATATAGTTACCTATAAGGGTAGACTAGTGGCTAAAGGATTTAAACAAGTCCACGGGGTGAACTATGATGAAACCTTCTCGCCAGTTGCCATGATCAAATCCATTCAGATTCTGCTTGCTATAGTTGCATATCATGACTATGAGATATGGCAGATGGATGTGAAGACAGCGTTCCCTAACGGGAAGCTGACTGAGGATGTGTATATGTCACAACCTGATGGCTTCATCCATCCTGCAGAGGCTAATCAGGTCTGTAGGCTGAAGAGATCCATTTATGGATTAAAAAAAGCATCTCGAAGTTGGAATCTTTGATTTGATGAAGCCATGAGAGATTATGGCTTTATCAAAAGCGAAGATGACGCCTGTGTATACAGAAAATTCAATGGGAGCTTGGTGATTTTTCTGGTCTTGTATGTTGATGACATACTGCTCATCGGAAACGACATCCCTAGTCTTCAAGCTGTGAAGACATGGTTGGGGAAGTGTTTCGAGATGAAAGACTTAGGGGAGGCCACCTATATTCTAGGCGTAAGGATCTACCGGGATAGATCCAAGATGCTTCTGGCCCTTAGTCAGAGTACCTACATTGATAAGGTACTGGAGAGGTTCAACATGGAGCAATCCAAGAAAGGATACCTTCCAGTGAGACATGGCCTTACTCTCTCGAAGAGCCAGTGTCCTACAACACAGGCTGAGAGGGATGACATGAGTCGAATTCCTTATGCTTCGGCAGTAGGATCGATCATGTATGAAATGTTGTGTACTAGACCAGATGTGGCATATGCTGTGAGCATAAACAGCCGATACCAATCCAATCCAGGTCTGCAGCACTGGGTGGCTGTAAAGAACATCCTAAAGTATCTGAGAAGAACTAAGGATCTGTTCTTGGTCTATGGGGGACAGGAAGAGCTCAGTATGTAGGGCTATACTGATGCATCGTTCTAGTCTGACCCTAATGACTTCAGATCGCAGGCCGGCTATGTGTTCAAGATAAATGGAGGCGCTGTATGTTGGAAGAGCTTCAAGCAATCCACCATAGCAGATTCTACAACCGAGACTAAGTATGTGGCTGCTTCTGAGGCAGCCAAGGAAGCCGTTTAGATAAGGAAGTTCTTATGTGATCTTCAGGTGGTACCTAGTGCAATGGATCCCATTGAACTCTACTGTGACAACAATGGAGCAATTGCACAAGCCAAGGAACCACGGTCTCATCAAAGATCCAAACACATACTCAGAAGATTTCATCTGATCAGAGAGATCATAGACAGAGGTGATGTCAAGATTAGCAGAGTAGACACAGAGAAGAATCTGGCAGACCCATTGACCAAGGCTTTGGCGCAACAGAAGCATGATGGTCACGCTAGAGATATGGGGTTGAGATTCCTCAACTTCTAGGTCTTAGTGCAAGTGGGAGATTGTTGGGGTATATGCCCTAGGACCTAGTTTTGGTCAACTTATGTACTACTTGACTTTGATATTTATATATCATTCTGGCATTGTCATTATCTATGTTTGTTTACATCTGCGCATATGTACTAACATGATAATGTCCATGGAGACAGATTGGATCTGTGCTCGAACTATAATCCCCAGTCGATGTACCTTAGTGGATATGGGACAGCTATGGTACTTGTGAGACTGGTATGTGGGCTGGTTAGGACGCAGACACATGGGTATATCATTGGAGGATATACTAGATAGACCCGCTGTGAGGCTATGACTTGGTGTCATGAGTTATCCTCACAAGTGACAGGAGATGCATTGATCCCTTGACTTGAGGTCATTGACCATTCTATATGGTTAGGGACTTGCTTTGATACAACTTAACACCTCGCCGTAGTTGGGAGGTCATAACGGTTGTCATTGAGCATGTCACGACCCATATGAGAAGGTCAATGGACAGACATAGGATTTGCCCCTTCCTTAGGGAAGTATGATATCCATGGAGCTCCTCTATGGTTCTATGACTGAGAGTGTATGGCCATACCCAGGTAAGAACCTGTTTTAGTCATAGCCATGTGATTGGATGAAAACAAGTGGTGACACACTTGTCCAATCGGATATCAGTTCGGCAAAGAGATTGTAATGCATTTGTACCTAGTTGCGATGATGGGGATGTCGATGTCGATATCCATTCCAATGACTTGGGTAGCAGCGATGCACTGCTAGGTGCCGCTCACTGCTTGTGGTGACCTTTGGTTAGCACTGCCAGCGTCAGAGGAACCTACAGGGTCGCACACCTTGATACTTGAGTTCTCGTATTGATCGGGAAGCCTTATGATCGAGTTATTGGATAACTCAGATCTAATTGGGAGATTTCATCAGCGCCAATGGGCCTGATGAGATGGAAGAATGTTATTGAAGCCAAACTTCATTTTTGGCAGGTTGACCCGTATTTGACCATGGTTGGTCACATTTGGATTAGGGTTGCATTGGATTGGATCCAAGTGCTTAATCAACCCATGTAATGGAGTTTGGGCTAGCTCATTATCCAATGAGGCCCAATAATACGTTGTCATGAAGAGAAGAGAGGCTAGAAGGGTATAATGGGGACAAATCTCTCCCCTAGGCGCCTATGGGCATAATGGGGAGAAGTGGCACAATTTGCTTCATAAGGAAGCAATTGGCGCCTCCCCCCTTATCCCTTATGGTATGAATGCCTATATGGCATTTCTTGGGGCGCAAGGCAAGGCCTTGGCGCACAAAGAAAGGCATGGGCACAAAAGGAATGGTTGAATGAGAATTATGGAAATGTCTTTGAGACTTTCCTTGTCTCAAACCTTCTCATCCTAGCCGCCCACTTGTCTTGATCCTAGCCTTTCATAAACCGCCTCTTGCCCTATAAAAGAGCACCTAGCCGATCCTTCTTATGAGTGATCAATCCTTGAAGGCGTGAACACAAGAAGAGGGGCGAGTGCTAGGAGCAAGGGCGCATCTTCCTTCTTCCATAGCCGAGAGTTTCTCCTTCCGTTCCTCTTGGTGGCTTGGGATGTTTCCTTCTTCTCTTGGCGCATCCTTTCTCTTGGTGGCGCAAATGAAGTGGAGCCTCTCCCTAAGGCTTTGATCTTCTTCCCGAGGCTAGCACTGGGCGTGGAAGAAAAGAACTCAAGAGATCCGTGTGTGTGAGACTGCAGAGGGCGCACACTTGGGCGCCTACATCGGCATCACTCCAAATCGCTCTTAAGGTATTTCTTAACTCATCGTGTCGACTCTCTTGCTTCCGATCTTCACTGGGTTTTTGGGACCGGCCTATTTCGGGGACATTCTTCCGCTATGCAATGAATGTATGTATGTCTATAACTCTGAAAAATTGTAAAATGTCCCCGGGGTTTCCCAACAGTCTTTAGCATGCTCAAGTTGGGTTGGTCCTAAGGGTGGTTTGAGGGTATGGGTAGAGAGACCTAAGAGACAAGATTCTATGATCATTGGGTCTTGGGGAAGAACTTCTAAATCTAGAGGATGTCCTAAGGGATGTGGCTTAGGATCTAAGTCAAGTTCAAATGGTTCTAAGTCTTCCTTAGTGGTGGAGGATCCTAACTCATGTGGTTTGAGATCTAAGGATGAAGGATCCTCTATGTATAAGGGTTGGGTTTCTAGTGGTGGATCTAGGCCTAAGTTGGATGGTTCAGTGCTAGAGGCCTTAAAAGTGTTCAAAGGAGGGTTTAGGCAAGTTGTTTGGTCTACCTTAGTCTTAAGGTGTTATTTGGGTGAGGACTTAGACAAATCATCCATGGTGAATGGTCCAAACTTAAGTTGAGTTAAGCCTAAAATGTGATGGTCCTCTATTTGAAGGTGTTGGTTCTCTAAGGTGTCTAAAGGCTCATCTAAACTTTCATTAGAGTCAAGTGGTATGGAACTTAAGTGTTTACTACCTATTGAAGGATCCTCTATAGTTTGCCCTATGTCAAGAAGGGTAGGTTCACATGGTTCAAGTGTTTGATATGGGCATGGGAGCTCCTTGGGTTGAGGCAAACTAGTCTCTTTGATCACTAAGGGTAGGGGTAGTTTCCACTAAGTCTAGATTCATATCATTGGGTTCATGTTCTTCTTCCGTAGGCTTAGGTTGTGCAAGTTTACCTAGTCAAAGGTGCTTAGTTCTGAACCTAAGTGTGGGAGACACTTAGTTTGATCTAAGGTTGCATCTAAGATTGTCTCTATGGTTTGGTTTGTTGTTTCTCCTAGGGATTGGTTACACTCTATGGGTTCAAGAGAGGATGGGGGTCAACATAGGATCTAGTGAGATAGTAGGTTGACTATTGGTTCTAGAGTGTTTGGTGGGGGGGCCTAAACAAGAGTTATGCTCATTAATAGGGGTTGAAGGTTTAGCTACTTCAGGGGGCTTAGGTTTGGATCTTCTGAGTCTAAACCTTTGTCCTTGGTATTCTATATATATAGAGTCACCTTTCCTATGGTAGTAGCCATTTACTTGATCTTGCCAAGGTTTACCTAAATGAAGTTGATATTTTTGCCATAGGTAGGATATCACACCACACTTCTATTAGGGTAGTTCCTAATGTTATGGGTACAAGGCAACTTTGGCTTACTAAGGTTCGAGTATCATTATCCCAACTAATGGTTGTAAGGGTATTGCTTAGGCTTGGGGGGGTTAGGTTGAACCTTTCAACAACTAGGGGAATTACAAAATTAAATCCAGTAAACATATCCATGGTTACCTTGCATTTCTTATCATCTATTATTTGGATGGTATGGAAAAAGTCAAGCCAAGGGGCTGAAATTATGGGATGGAGAGTGTATCCAAATATCGGTTGTGGCATCTGTCTAGAGTTTGGCTCATGTCTTTCATGTTGTTGTGCATGGTTTTGAGTTTTATTGCTTAAGGTCTTGATTTGGTCATCTGATCATGAGTGTTTTGTTCCTGAGTGAGGACTAGTGGGCCATTTTGCAAAAAAAAAACTTGATAATTGAAAATATGGATCCTAAAGGTTAAAAATATAGTAATTTGGATGAAAAACCTTTTGGAGTACAATGAACAAGCACAAATAGGTAAGCTCTTAAGATCGTCCTAAAATTAGAAAATAGATTTTGGTCTAAAATCTAATCTAGGGCTTCCTCTGATACCAAACTGATGTGGGGTGGAGGACACGAAATATGAAATGTGCAAAGAATTAGAACTAACATGTTTCCAAAAAAAAATATGTTTTGGTATTTTAGTGTAAAATCCGAAATTTTGCATGCAAGTAACTACAAGTTCTAAACATGGATTCTAACATGATAAAACAAAACTACACTACACATGTGATCTAATAATCTAAGGCTAGGCATGCAATCCTATAACTAAACTATTTTGACTAGGAATTGAAAAACTAGGGAGAGATACTTACAGAACGACTCTTGAGAATAGAAGAGTCGTATCGTCCTGGTCTTCAACTGTCCTACTCTGATGGAAGGAGTTGCATCATTACAAAACACACCAACACAGCAAACTCACACATGCGTGAGCATCAAATAAAATTTAAGTCCAAGTCCTTTACAATGAAGAAATCAAAAGAGGGAGGTTAAGCTTCCAAGTTCCATCTTGCCTAAACAATAATAAGACGTATTCTAAAGAGGGGGAAGAGGAAAGCTGGCATCAACATGGGTCCATGGTGGGCCATGTGGGTCCTTCAAATCCTTGCGCCATCTTCCTACAAGACAAAGAGTAAGGTGTAGTAAGGTGTTCAAACAAGCAAGATGTTATGAAAGAAACACTAAGATTGAACAACTATAATACTTAGCTTGTTTTGTTTTAAAAGTCGAGAGGTGTAAAGAGGTCCTTCTTCTTCTTGCGACTTTGGGAAATGATGGGAAGAAGCACTTGTGCCTTCAATGGTTGAAGAAAGGGAAGATGAAGGTCTTGCGCCCTTGTTGTGAAGATGAAGATGTTCCTAAGCTTCAAGTGAGAGAGCCTTTGAAGAGGTTGCGCAACTAATGGTTGAAGAGGTTGTTCTTGCGCACAAGATGGGTGAAAGATCCTTTTGAAGAGAAGATGCGCCACTTGTTGAGATGATGATGGAGATGCGCCACAAGAGGTTGAAGAAGATGGAGGTGCGCCACCCTTGTTGGTTGAAGAAGATGATCCAAGCGCCAAGTTGATGGAGATGTCTTTGTAGACAACGGTTAGCGAAGGGAACCTTAGCCCTTGGGGAAGAAGGGAAGATAGGTGACACAGCAAGCACCTCAGATGAGAAGGGGAAAAGGGGGAGGGCGACACAAGCACCCAAGGTTGCTAGGCAACTAATCGACATTTACATTATCAAATCATTCTACAAGTTCCATGCGATTACAAAGAGTTTGTAGACATTTTTGCTCAACGTTACAAAAGGACAAATTAAGAAAGAAATACTAGTCTTCAATGCTTTGTCGAGGCAATGGCTCCTTTGATTGTGATTTGCGCTTGAAAACTTCCCTTATTTTGTTTGTAGAGATGGTGTGTGGCCGAAATTGCTTGAAGACTTTCTCTTGCAAGTTCGGCTAAGGTGCTAGCTTTCCTTCCTTCTTTGGTTTGGGGCGAATTCCTTTGGGGGCTGAAGCTTTCAAATTCCGAAATTCTTTCCTTGAGTGTCTTTCCTTGTTTGTAATGAGCAAGTGGATGGCTTTGAAACTTGCCATTTTTTTGTTGTGGCTGAATTCCTTCTTTGTTTGGTGAATTCTCCTTGCTTGGGCGACCAAGAGAAGGTGGCAATCCCTTCCTTCCTTGGCCATGGACGAATTGCCTTGGTGATCTTCCCTTAAAATGGATTCATGAGGTGGGCATTAACTTCCTTGCATTGGCGTGGCTCCTTCCTAGCATGGTGTGAGAACGCAACTTGATTCCTTGATTTATGGGATTTGATGGGAGAGCCTTTGAGTGAGCGCGATACCCCTTGAGGATATGAGATTGGAACCGAATTCTTGGATGCCAATGTGGCATTATACTTCTATGGCAAAGGTGAGTTGAAGTGCTTTCATCTCAAGTCTTCACTTTGAACTTGGCTTTGGAAGTGACTTGCCATAATTGGAGCTGGCTTTGTTGAGCTAGCCTTGACCTTGTCCACATCACTTGTAAATGCTTATTACACTACTCCTACTAGGATGCAACATTATGTCATGCACTAATTCTAGTATGATGCAACATGATTTCCATAAAAAGAAAATTACAAAACAAAGTATAAAAACTTACCAAATGTAGCTACATGATGCATGCAATGCAAAGGTGCCATAGGGTACCCATAAACGAGGGTAGCCTTAAGCTCCATTTATATTTTTCTTGGGTCACGGTCTCTACCCCCATCAGTACATGCCTTCCAAAGAAAAAAAAAATTGGAGTGGAAAAAGATTTTGGATACCTTATTCCTGTAAACAAAAGTATGATAAATTTAAACTGAAAATTAGATGAAGTCATGAGATTGAGATTCTGTCTTTTATACAAGTTGCGAAGTTGTATTTGACCTGAGTGGTGGATCTTGAGAATTGAAATTTAGAAGATGACATATTTGTTTAAAATTGTATGGTTCAATTTATGAGAATTTTTCATTAGTGATTGTATGTTAAAAATTATTTTTCCATGAGAAAGTCCTTATGGCCTATGACCAATTTTAAATTTTCATGGTTTTTTGCTTGAGGACAAAGCAAAGTTTGAGCCTTATGTGTTTGATGACACCGAATTTATCATAATTTCTATGCCATTTTATTGATATTTTTGTGTCATATTCATAGACTTTGCTTAATTTTTTATGCCTTTTTATCAATATTTCCGGAATCTACACTCTTTTCTGTTTTTGATGAGTTTCAGACAAAAGGCATCTTTTTCAGTCGATTTCAAGCAATCTAGATGTCAAAATTGAATTCACCAACATCAAAAGTAGACTCACACGTCAAATTTCAAGCAAATTGGGAGCTTTAGAGACAAATTACGGCAGCCCCCAATATGAATTTACTACGGTACCCGTAATCTGGAGTTTTTCTAGGCAGAGGATTTCGTATGATTACGGCAGTACCGTAGACATAGTTAACGGTGTCAGTATTTTGGAGCATTTTTCAACAGAGAATCGATGGAGTTTACGCTACGACCGTAAGGAACTTTACGGCACCGATAATTCGGGTCGATTTTCCACCCAAAAGGATTGCTGACATTATGGCACCACCGTAAAATACTCTTCACGGTACCGTAATTAATTCCAGAAGTTTTCAAACCCGAAAGTTCGCTGTCCAGATTATGGCACCGCTCGTAAAATGCTTTACGACCGTAATTACAACCTAGTTCGCGACTTTTTCGGTCAACTCCGAAGCCCAATTTTTGCGTAGATGATTGCGATCGATTCAGGCCATTAAATATGTTATTGAAAGAAGCAATCAGAGAGGCTTTCGCGGAGATGAAGACAAAGAGACCAAAAGCCCTAATTTGAATCCCCGCCATAGAGAGAGAAATCGCCTCACACGCCGCTGCCGCCTAGGTTTTCACCACCGGGAAGCATACATCTCCAGCCGGTGAAATTTGAGTGGAAGCTACGCATAGTGCGGAGGAGAAGGTGCACCTGAAGTTTCAACATGATCGGAGATCAGACAGAGGAGAAATCACCAGAAAAATCGAGCGTTGCCGCTGTTCGCCCTCCAGATTACAGCCGTAAACTTCTTTACGGCCGTACCGTAATTTTCTTTCTTCTCCCTTTCGATTTCCTTCAACATGGATTATTGTAACCTTCCCTCTATGATAGGCTTAAGCTTATTTTGTGGACATGGGGGAGTAATTCACTTGATTTTCAATCACTAGATGACTATTTTTCCATTATTTTTGTCAAGTTTAATCTTAGCATGATGATTTTATTCATGGTGGTAATTGTTCTTAGACTCTCCATAGATCTATATTATTATTCATGTTTTTTTATAATTTTTGCCATTGACTGAAAAGTAATTGCTTGAGAATTTTGGAACCCTAGAATTGTATGTTAGGAACCCTTTTAGGTTAATCCTTATTTGTCTGATTCTAGTAAACTATTTGCCATGATAATAATATAAATCTTGGATTGAGTCTAAGTTTTTCAAATGTGGAGATCTCGTGCGAAAGCAAAGATCAGAACGTTGGAGAACCATGAGTAAAAACTAGTCGTCGAGACTCGGATGCACGAAAAGTGATCCTTGAGATTCCACTAGAGATTATTGACCTAGAAATTCGGATGCATGAAAGTGATCCTCGAGTTCTATGATTGATGATTTATTTATCTTCAGCATTGAGACTAATCTTGCGCGAAAGCAAGCGATTGATCCCTGCAAGGTTGTCTACACGAAGTGAGACAACCTTTTTATTAAAGTAAATTACATCTTTATCATGTTGAAATTAAACTGAAAAAATCTTTATTCATGTCTAGTCATAAAAAATTAAAGTGAACGAAACCCCTAGTCCCAGCTTCTCTCTCTGATAATTTCCCGTTTTAGCGCGTTTAGTCATCTCCAATTGCTAGTTTACACTCTTTCGATTGTCCTAGATAGTGAAAAATCAATTATTCGGTACTCAACAATATAGGTCTCTATGGGATCGATATTTTCTTTATTACTTCGAGTATCCGTGCACTTGCGGACACTACAAGTTTAGGGACAACAAGCTTCTGCAGCCGGTGTCAGGGAGTGACAATAGCCCTGTGCGCCAATACATAGGTTTTGGGCCGCGACACTTGAAGACAAGTCTCCCCTACTTGTATTTAGAAAGTGTGTCATTTCGGATCACAACACTTGACAAAACTACGTATGGCTTTGATCTTAAAGCAATCAAGAAAAATAACCCAAAATTCCAAAGGAGATTAACAAGATGATAGGAACAAGAAACAATAATTTTCCCTACTTAGAAAAAATCATGCGCCCATGTGATCATACAATTTGCAAAAATTGAAACTTGGCATGTGAGCATGGAAAAGCATGAAAGTACATTCGTTTGAGACTCGCAAGTCGATCATATATCACTATTGGGAAACCCCGACGATATTTTACAATTTTTCAATGTCATTACAAACACATACAAGTGCACACTACGGAAGAATATCCCCGAAACAGGACAGTCCTAAAAACCCAGTGAAGATCATCTTGCCGTGGAGTCGAAAACGATGAGATAGAAAATACCATACGGAGCAAAATAGAGGCCAATGTCGAGGGTAGGCGCCCAAGCGTGCGCCCTCTACAGTCTCACACACACGGATGCCTCGAGCTGTCTTCTTCCTCGCCCGGTGCTAGCCCTCGGGAAGAAGATCCAGAGCCTTTTGTTCACCTTCTTCTACCCTTGCGCCACCTTCAAAAAGTATGCGCGCCCAATGGAAGAGGATGAAAGGGAAGAGATGCCGCCAAGTCTAAGCACTCCTTGCGCCAAGGTGAGATGGAAAAGAAGGCTTCCAGCTTGAGGAAGGAAGAAAGATGAGCCACTCTTGTTGTTTTCTCCGCCCAATTGGAGTGCTCACGCCCAATTTGATGTTGTGTGTCTCTAGCACTCGCATATCCCTTGATATATATCTAGAGGCAAGAGGGCGGTGAGGGCAAAGGGGATAGTGGGCGCAACTCATAGAAGAATAGGGGCACCTAGGGTAAAGGGGGAGGGAGTAATTAGGGTTAGGGTTAAGGAAATTCTCTCAAGTGTTTTCCAAACCCTTTCCTATTAGCCATATGCGCCAAAGATCTTCCTAAGAAGTTCTTCTAGCCATATTTAGCCCCAAGACTTGCCTAAGCAGGCAAGCCTTACCATCAAGGAACCAAAGGGGGAGGCATCCTTTTACTTCCTAATGAAGCAAAAGTCACCCACTCCACACCCTAATCCAAATGTGACCAACCATGGTCAATTTTGGGTCAACCAACCAAAAATAAAGTTTGGCTCCAATAACATTTTTCCATCTCATCAGGCCCATTGGCAATGATGAAATGTCCCAAATAGACCTGAGTTATCCAATAACTCGATCATAAGGCTTCCCGGTCAATACGAGAACTCGAGTATCAAGGTGTGTGACCCTATAGGTTCCTCTGACGTTGGCAGTGCTGACCTAAGGTCACCACAAGCAGTGAGTGGCACCTAGCAGTGTATCGCTGCTACCCAAGTCATCGGAATGGATATTGACATCGACATCCTCATCATCGCAACTAGGTACAGATGCATTACAGTCTCTCTGCCGAATTGATATCCGATTGGACAAGTGTGTCATCACTTGTTTTCACCCAATCACATGGTCATGACTAAATCAGGTTCTCACCTGGGTATGGTCATGCACTTTCAGTCATATAACCATAGAGGAGCTCCATGGATATCAAGCTTCCCTTATGAAGGGGCAAATCCTTTGTCGGTCCATTGACCTTCTCATATGGCTCGTTACATGCTCAATGACAACCGTTATTACCTCCCAACTACGGCGAGGTGTTAGCTTATATCAAAGCATGTCCCTAACCATATAGAACAGCCAATGACCTCAAGTCAAGGGATCAAAGCGTCTCCTGTCACTTGTGAGGATAACTCATGATACTAAGTCATAGCCTCACAGTGGGTTGGTCCACTATATCCATTACTAATATACCCATATGTTTGCGTTAGCACCTCATGCCTAACCAGTCTCACAAGTACCAAAGCTGTCCCATATCTACTCAGGTACATCGACTTGGGACAACCATTTGAGCACAGATCCAATCTGTCTCCAGGGACATTATCATGTAAGTACACAATTGTAGATGTAGGCAAACAATGATAACCACAATGCCATAATGATATAAATATCAGAGTCAAGTAGTACAAAGATGGACCAAAACTAGGTCTCAGGGCATACACTCCAATAGGCGGGGTCAATGCACGTGAGACAACTGATCTCATCATCTTTACGGTTGCGCAGATTCGGGAACCATGGGGGAGGAACATCCTCAGCCCACACGGATTCGTCCTCAATTGGGTAAAACCGGGTAGACTGATTGGCATGCATCCGTAGTAGGGCCAACGGAGGGAGAACGCTAAGTGAGGGTCTACCTTCAGCGGGTTTAGTCCAGAGTTCCACAACGCGGTTCGAAAGGTCTTGGACCGTGGTCATTAGGAGTTAAAACATGACTTTGATTGCTTCCAAACGTGTGGATTGCGATTCGACTGACTCTACCCTAGGTGGATGAAGAAACCCCTTTCAAGAGGGGGGGGGGATATTGAAGATTTTCGCAAGGAAGCATAGGGTTTATTAGGATCTTTTGCATGCCATATGATCAACATCAAAACGATTGCAACCATGAATGAAGGATCATACCATCGCCATCATATGGATGGTAGCTTGGAAGCAAAGACCGAAAGGGATCTTCTCCCTAGTTGACGCACACAAGGTGATGTGCCTACTCCTTGGAGATCCTTGTGCTAGCAAGGTTCTTCAAGGGTTCTTGCCGTATGGAAAGGGAATGAGAGATGGTCTCTAGGCTTGCCGAACCTTCTCCAAGATGTCTCCTTCTCCACACCAAGGTCTCGTCGAGAGAGAGAGGTGCCGAAGGTTGAATGGAGCGTTCACTTGTTTTGGCGTTGAAGGGAACATGCGCTTATTACTTTCCAAAATAGGAAAGACATTAAGCCATGCGTTCAAGATCTCTAAACCGATCAATAACGCCACAAACAATGAACCATGCGTTCAAGCTCTCGAACCGGTTCAATGTAAATGTATTTGGTCCAAAGACCAAACCAAACCAGCCCAAGCCATTTGGTCTAGATCATCTTAAACCCTAAGGCTGCAGATCTAACCGTTCATCTCGTCATGCTCTTGATCTCACCGATCTAGCATCAATACTCTCGATCGAAGCTTACCGATCTCAAGCCCTAATCAATCAAACATGATCAGACCAGATCTCACTTACAATCAGAGATTAAATCCCTTTGAACTGAACCGAAACAATTCAGTCCACACGATCTAACTTAAGTAAGCCATATCATCAAATTGTGCGACCCTAAGGGTTTCCTTTAAATGTCGGTAATGATAACTTACGTTATCACGATCAGTGAGGGGTATCTAGCAACACATCACTGTCTCCCGATATAAAGGAAAGAGTCTTCCAAGACTACACCCAAACCACAGCACAAGTGTGAATCCACTTCACAAGGCATACATGTATCCTTTGCCACTAGATGTTCTTATTGGACAAGCGGGTCAAGCTTGTAACTCCAATATGATGAGCATGATTAGATCAGGTGAACATAGTCACCTGGGTATGGCCATACACTTTCTCAATCATCTCATCCAGGGGGGCCCCTTTAGAACATCACACTCCAATCCAGGAGATGGCAATCCTTTGTCTATCACTAGTGCCCTAACCTGACTCAAGCTCATTATCCAAGATAGTCTATAATCATTATGTTTCAAATGATATTGAACTACCTCGAAACAATGACAATCATCATTTAGAAACACAAGAGATCTCAAGTCAGAGGACATGTGCCACTTGTTGCAATCAAGGATTATTCACATTGTGACAAGCAATTGAATATCCTAGTAGGGTCTGTCCAGTACATCCAATGTACCCATGAGTCTACATCTTATTCCATGCTCAAAGCATCCTATAAGATTAGAACACATATTAGTCTCAATCATATCAAGGCTGTCCCAGGTTCACCAAGATATCTCGACTAAGGACAATATATCATGTCAGCCTAGCTGAACAGCATTGAGACATTATTCAGAAGAACACACATTGCAGCAGATGATGTAACAACCTGAATAATAACCATTGCCTTTATAAACATAAGAGTTTATACATGATACTGTTACAATCCCAAGGCCTCAAACATTAGCCTTAAGGGCATACCCCAACAATCTCCCACTTGCACTTAATCTAATGGTTGAGAAATCTCAAACCCATATTATTACAGTGCTTTTCATGTTTCTGCTGCGCCAGAGGCTTGGTAAGCGGGTCAGCCAGATTGTCGTCTGTATGAACCTTGCATATTTTGATCTCGCCACGATCAATGATCTCCCAGATCAAGTGAAACCGTCTCTGTATGTGCTTGGACTTCTGGTGCGACCGTGGTTCCTTTGCTTGTGCTATAGCTCCAGTGTTATCACAGAAGATAACCAAAGGATCTGCACTTGAAGGAACAACACCAAGTTCCTGAATGAACTTACGAATCCACACTGCCTCCTTGGATGCTTCCGAGGCTACAACATACTCGGCTTCTGTTGTGGAATCAGCAACAGTAGACTGTTTGAAACTTTTCCACACCACTGCTCCTCCATTCAAGCTAAAAACATAGCCTGATTGGGATCGGAAATCATCCTGGTCCGACTGGAACGAAGCGTCAGTATATCCTTCAATACTGAGTTCTTCCTGACCACCATATATCAAGAACATATCTTTGGTCCTCCGCAGATATTTTAAAATGTTCTTGACTGCAATCCAGTGTGCCTGACCTGGATTACTTTGGAATCGACTGGTCACGCTTAACCCGTAAGCGACGTCTGGGCGAGTACACAACATCGCATACATAATGGACCCAATAGCCGAAGCATAAGGCGTATTGTCCATTTCATCTTTCTCAGTCTGTGTTTGTGGACACTGACTCTTTGAAAGATTCAGACCATGTCTGACTGGAAGATGTCCCCTTTTAGAATTCTCTAAATGGAATCTCTCCAGGACTTTATCGATGTAAGTACTCTGGCACAGCCCGAGAAGCCTCTTAGATCTATCCCTGTAGATCTTCACACCTAATACATAGGCTGCTTCTCCTAGATCTTTCATCTGAAAACATTTTCCTAACCATGCTTTAACAGCATGCAGTTCAGGAATATCGTTTCCAATGATTAAGATATCATCGACGTAGAGGACTAGGAAAGTAATCACGCTCCCACTAAACCTCTTATATACACACGGGTCATCTTCGTTCTTGATGAAACCAAACTCACAGATTGATTCATCAAAACGAATATTCCAGCTTCTTGATGCTTGCTTAAGTCCATAAATGGACTTCTTTAACTTGCATATTTTATGACGATCTGATGGATTAGTGAAACCTTCAGGTTGTGTCATATACACATCCTCATCTAGATTTCCATTAAGGAAAGCAGTTTTCACATCCATCTGCCAGATCTCATAATCGTAATATGCTGCTATTGCGAACAGAATCCGAATAGACTTGAACATGGCTACAGGAGAGAAAGTTTCATCATAATCTATCCCGTAGATTTGTTTGAAACCTTTCGCAACTAGCCTACCTTTATAGGTAACTACGTTACCATCCTTGTCAATCTTCTTCTTGAAGATCCATTTACAGCCTATAGGGATTACTCCCGGAGGCGGATCAACCAAATCCCAGACTTGGTTATCTGACATGGAGTCCATTTCGGCTCGCATAGCTTCAAGCCATCTAGCTGACTCCGGTCCACTGACCGCATCCGCATAAGTAAGGGGTTCATCATTATCAATGATGAAGACTCCGTCATAGCGCTCAGGCTGTCTACGGATCCTTCCCGATCTTCGCGGTTCCCGTGATATCTGAGCCTCAGGTTGTTCAATAACCTGATCAACTGGCTCTGGCTCATCCAACTGTGCTTGACTACTTTGTCCTTCCTCTGGATTCTCATCCAGCTTTATTTCTCTCCCACTGGCCTCTTGCAGGAGAAACTCCTTCTCAAGAAAAATGGCCGTCCGAGCAAAAAATACCTTGTTCTCTTTGGGATCGTAGAAATAATAACCCTTAGTTTCCTTAGGGTAACCGACAAAGATGCATTTCTCAGATCTGCTCTCCAGTTTCCCAGAGGCGAGCTTTTTGACATAAGCCTCGCAACCCCAGATCCTGATAAATGTCAAGCTAGGCTGTTTCTCATACCATAACTCATATGGAGTCTTTGAAACGGCCTTGGATGGCACTCGGTTTAGTACCTTTGCAGCTGTTTCCAGTGCAAATCCCCAAAAGGAGTAAGGTAGAGTAGCCTGACTCATCATAGAACGAACCATATCAAGTAACGTTCTATTTCTCCTCTCGGACACACCATTCCATTGCGGTGTTCCTGGTGGAGTGAGCTGTGAGATAATCCCACACTCTTTTAGATAGTCAGTAAACGCATGACTCAAGTATTCTCTACCTCGATCAGAACGAAGTGCCTTGATATTTCGGCCTAGCTGATTCTGTACTTCATTCTTGAACTCTTTGAACTTGTCAAAAGATTCACTCTTATGTCTCATAAGATAGACATACCCATACCTACTGAAATCATCAGTAAAGGTAATGAAGTACGAATAGCCACGGCCCACACACATCACTGTGTATAAGGTCAAGTAAACCTGAAGCCCTTTGACCTTTGTTAGGAAAAGGAGACTTCGTCATTTTACCCATTAAACAAGCTTTGCATGTATCAATCTCCTCATAGGAGAATGATCCCAGCAGTCCATGATCATGCAACCGCTTAATGCGCTTCTTGTTAATATGGCCTAAACGACTATGCCATAACAAGGTGCTGTCATCAGCATACTTGGCTTTCTTATTATCAATGTTTTATATAGAATATTCCATGTCCAACATGAATAACCCATTGTTAATTGAACCAGTAGCATAAACAATATTATCAAGAGTAAGATAACACTTTGAAATCTTGCATTCAAAGGAAAACCCTTTCCTGACAAGAGCAGGAATAGAGATAATATTTTTGGTAATACTGGGTACAAAGTAACAATTTTTTAATTCTAATACAATGCCAGATGGTAATGAGATGTAATAATCCCCTACAGCAACAGCAGCAACCCGTGCCCCGTTTCCAACGCGTAGGTCCACCTCATGCTGTCCCACCTGTCTTCTTCTCTTGAGTTCCTGTACATTTGAACAAATGTGAACTCCACATGCAGTGTCCAACACCCATGAAATAGAAGAAGAGGATATCATGACTTCAGTCACAAATATACCTGAGCCAGAAGCGATGCTTCCCTTCTTGTCTCCTTGGAGCGCTTTACAGTCCCTTTTCCAGTGACCCAGCTGGCCACAATGGAAACACCTGTTGTCCTTCGACCGCTTCACCTTCTGTTTCAGAGCCTTACTGTAGTTCTTGACAGGGGCTTTGCCCTTCTTCCCCTTCTTCTTGTTCCTGGAAGGAACCATTAAGACAGAGGTTGAAGGCTTTCCCTTCAGAGTCTCCTCAGTAGTCAAGAGCATATTCAGCAGCTCTGCCGGAGTACAATCAATTTTGTTCATATTAAAGTTAATAATGAATGCATCGAAAGAGGGCGGGAGAGACTGCAGAATAATGTCTACAGCAAGCTCCTGATTGATGGTATGCCCCAGTTTCTCCAGAGCCTCCTTGTGCCCAATCATCTTGAGCACGTGAGCTCCCACTGGGCTCCCTTCAGCCAGTTTGCTCTGAAAGAAAAGCTTGGTCAAATTATAGCGTTCAGTCCTCGCCTGTGCAGCATACAGCATCTTGAGGTTTGCTATAATTTCTATATCAGACATATCCTCATGCTGACGCTGCAGGGGTGGCGTCATAGACGCTAGCATCAGGCAAGCAACATCAATGCTATCATTGACATGCTTTTCGTAGGCATCACGAACCGCCCTTGCGGCGTTCGCAGCGGGTTGAGGCGGCACAGCCGTCTCGAGGACATACAGTTTCCTCTTTGCCTTAAGAACAATCTTAAGGTGTCCGTACCAGTCTGAGAAGTTTGGCCTAGCAAACTTCTCCCTTTCCAGTAGGGATCGCACATTGAAGCTCATGGTGTTCGTTGCTGCAGGAATCTACAACAATGCAAGAACAGCAAGGTCAGTATCAATGTCTAGAATCAATCCAGGACTTAAGAAAGATTCTTTTTCTCACTATTTTATCTGGCTGAAAAATCCAGCAAAACAGCCCGAAAGAGTAACACTCTTTTAGTGAGAAGGGATCCAGATTTCATACTTGGTCTCCGCGTCCCGCTCAGGCGAGATAAGATGCACAGAGAGTACAAGCACTAATCTCTGGTAGGCAGTCCCTGCCAATCGCCAACCCGTGCGATTCCCCTTCATCTGGGCAATCCAGCAGGCTGTGCCAACTGAGTTGGTACAACATAGTCTCTGACCCCACAGATGGCTGCCTCCATATAGCTACCATATGCCCCATATGTAGCCTACATGGTCAAGCTGACCTGACCTACTCCCTGGACCACCACGTGCTATGCTGAGCAACGAGAAGCGATAAATCCCTTCTCTGTAACACGCAGGTGAAATCACACACCGTCTGAAGATAGATGGGCGTGCCCACTGAGTGGGTACAACACGGCCCCAACGATAGTCAGAACAGTGAGGTTTCGCGCCAGAAGGCATTACGTGCTTGATATTTTAGCGTTGGATTTTAACGGTCTTTTATCTTCTTACTATCAGGCAAATCCTATGGCTATAGCAGAAGATAAATAACTCATGCAATTCTAATTATTTAGAAAATAAAAGAAAGCATGGATCTTATGTGGTAAAAGCCCATAGAGCCTAAGTAAGACCTTAAATCAACTTAAGTCTTCACTTGCTCTTCTTGGGTCTTTTGCATCTCATCTGGTCCAACCCAGGGCCCTAGCGCTCAATGCAGCTCAGGTGCGCCCACCAGGTGAATGAGCCTGTCCTAGGGTCGAACCCTAGACTTCCCACCTGGAAAAGCCTTAGCTGCATGCACCTCTGCCATGTGTGCTTTGAACTCTTGTCTGATTAAAATACATTTTAATCTATCTAGACAAGATTGACTCGCAGGTCAATTATACAATAAATTAATTAGAAATGTGATGCGCAGATCACAATAATATTAATTTACAATTTACCAGGCTCGCAGGCCCCAGCACAGCACACATTAAAGGGCAACCCACATAAGATTAAATAAACAGCATCATGGCATCATTCAATCAACATGTGATCCATTACAAAGAAAATAAAATTTTGAAAACCCATTGGCATCAATTTTAATTTTCTTATGTGCCCTACAACCTTACAACGGTCCATTGATAGGGATCCACTCATCAATCTAGTTAGATCCATGCCCTTGCATGCACCAAGTCATAACTGACTCGAGTTGACCTAATGGTCAACCATGCATGCGCCAAGGGCTGAACAACCATCATGAGTTCTGGCAAGCGGGTGTGACCCCGGGCCTAACTCATGTGTGTTCATTAGTTGTCTCAACCAGACCTCGCTACACGCCTGTGATGCAATCGACCTATAGCCACCTCGTGCTTGCGCACAGGTGCCATCTGGTCGATCCATCTAGGCTGTCAGATGGTCTGATCAGACTAGTTTGATCTATACTAGATGATGCTTTCAACCCCATCAACCCATCTAAGGGTTTATAGTAGGCGCAAATATAGATCTAGGTGATAGGCGCGCAAGATGTAAGTTTTGTTCAAAACATCTTCAACAAGCGCAACACAATAAGAAGCTTTCAACTAAGTTAACATGCGCAACTAGATAGAAACATGTATCTAAGGTAACATGCGCAAACTTAATTAAACCTTCATATAGATCTATAACATGTATTAGCATACACGGATCACAACAAGCAAAAGCAATCATATGAACATGCGAAAACCATGCTCTGATACCAATTGAAGAAACCCCTTTCAAGAGGGGGGGGGTTATTGAAGATTTTCGCAAGGAAGCATAGGGTTTATTAGGATCTTTTGCATGCCATATGATCAACATCAAAACGATTGCAACCATGAATGAAGGATCATACCATCGCCATCATATGGATGGTAGCTTGGAAGCAAAGACCGAAAGGGATCTTCTCCCTAGTTGACGCACACAAGGTGATGTGCCTACTCCTTGGAGATCCTTGTGCTAGCAAGGTTCTTCAAGGGTTCTTGCCGTATGGAAAGGGAATGAGAGATGGTCTCTAGGCTTGCCGAACCTTCTCCAAGATGTCTCCTTCTCCACACCAAGGTCTCGTCGAGAGAGAGAGGTGCCGAAGGTTGAATGGAGCGTTCACTTGTTTTGGCGTTGAAGGGAACATGCGCTTATTACTTTCCAAAATAGGAAAGACATTAAGCCATGCGTTCAAGATCTCTAAACCGATCAATAACGCCACAAACAATGAACCATGCGTTCAAGCTCTCGAACCGGTTCAATGTAAATGTATTTGGTCCAAAGACCAAACCAAACCAGCCCAAGCCATTTGGTCTAGATCATCTTAAACCCTAAGGCTGCAGATCTAACCGTTCATCTCGTCATGCTCTTGATCTCACCGATCTAGCATCAATACTCTCGATCGAAGCTTACCGATCTCAAGCCCTAATCAATCAAACATGATCAGACCAGATCTCACTTACAATCAGAGATTAAATCCCTTTGAACTGAACCGAAACAATTCAGTCCACACGATCTGACTTAAGTAAGCCATATCATCAAATTGTGCGACCCTAAGGATTTCCTTTAAATGTCGGTAACGATAACTTACGTTATCACGATCAGTGAGGGGTATCTAGCAACACATCACTGTCTCCCGATATAAAGGAAAGAGTCTTCCAAGACTACACCCAAAGCACAGCACAAGTGTGAATCCACTTCACAAGGCATACATGTATCCTTTGCCACTGGATGTTCTTATTGGACAAGCGGGTCAAGCTTGTAACTCCAATATGATGAGCATGATTAGATCAGGTGAACATAGTCACCTGGGTATGGCCATACACTTTCTCAATCATCTCATCCAGGGGGGCCCCTTTAGAACATCACACTCCAATCCAGGAGATGGCAATCCTTTGTCTATCACTAGTGCCCTAACCTGACTCAAGCTCATTATCCAAGATAGTCTATAATCATTATGTTTCAAATGATATTGAACTACCTCAAAACAATGACAATCATCATTTAGAAACACAAGTGATCTCAAGTCAGAGGACATGTGCCACTTGTTGCAATCAAGGATTATTCACATTGTGACAAGCAATTGAATATCCTAGTAGGGTCTGTCCAGTACATCCAATGTACCCATGAGTCTACATCTTATTCCATGCTCGAAGCATCCTATAAGATTAGAACACATATTAGTCTCAATCATATCAAGGCTGTCTCAGGTTCACCAAGATATCTCGACTAAGGACAATATAGCATGTCAGCCTAGCTGAACAGCATTGAGACATTATTCAGAAGAACACACATTGCAGCAGATGATGTAACAACCTGAATAATAACCATTGCCTTTATAAACATAAGAGTTTATACATGATACTGTTACAATCCCAAGGCCTCAAACATTAGCCTTAAGGGCATACCCCAACAGTGGAGTACCTTACTCATTTGTAATGGGCACTTGGGTAGTAGGATTCTGATAGGGGGCTCCTGATCTAGTGGTCATGATGCAGGAAATGCAGAATGTATGCCGAAAAGAAAGATGAAAGAATCGATATGGAATGCAGTGGGAGAGACCAACAGAGCTAGACAAGAGTTAGCCCCAACCTCGCTCTGATACCAAAATTGACACAATGAAACTTATGGGAGGGGTGGTCCTTAGTTCAGTACTGTAAGGAGGTGGAGACGATGATGCAAAAAACATGAGAGGGTCTTGAGGCGACAGAGACGAAAATGCATCGAAGGGAATCAAAGAAAACCGATGAAAACGATGCTGCGAAGATGCGACTTGAGCAATACCAGCAAGCCAAAAATACTAGCGAACACGATCTACAATCTGAAACTACTAACCTCTCTTGTAGAGCCAATTTTTGTAGCATGTGTGCGTAGTCGGGATTCCTTCATGAGGTAGCGTAGAGAGAGGCATTCGCTCATTCAGGACGGGGCTACCGGTGTGGGCATGTAGGGCGGCTTCCGGAATTAGAAACAAAGTTGGGGTACTCACGATATGCAATGAATGAAAAGGAAGAGATGCCTGGAGCGATTTAGTGTCACCCCGGCCCTTTTGATTGATGTCGCACAAAGTACAAGACAGAGAAGGAACGAGAGGAACTCACTGCCGAGTCTCTCAGAGCTTATTGGACCTAGGCCTTCGCGTGGGAGAAGACGACTACTACAACAAAACTAAGAATGAACTAGTCCTCATCCCTCTTTTATTGATCAAGAGGGTGGGGAAGACACATGACAATCATATGAGGATTGTTGGATAAGCCAACCACCCTCTAACTTCCTAAAAGGAGTCAAGATGCCCTCTAACAAACTATAAGCAAGGCTACCAACTATGACAAAAGTATCTTCAGGGGGGATGGTTGGCGCATGGGATTAGCTCTTGTGCCGTTGTTCGGGCCATTGAGGCACGCTAAACCATCTCCGAATATGCCACCACGTAGCAACAAAATTTGCTAATCATGGGCTGGTTCTACACGGTGTTGGCTATCTCCTAGGCGGTGGTGAGGACCTGATTGTGATAGCATTCCATTGGTGGATCTTCTGGCGGTCCTTGGGCAAAGGTTGACATGTTGATCAGATGGATGGATTCCATCAAGGCAGAGGAAGGGCTCACAATCCCCATAAAATGGTCAGGAGGGTTCGAAGACCATTGAGAGGCTAACGTCATGAAGAATGGGGCCCGTTTGCATTTTCGAACCCTTCACGGCCTGGCCGTGCTTGCATTCACGGGCATGAATGGGTTATTGGAAATCCGTCGAGCCTATCACGGCCTAGTCGTGCTCGCATTCATGGGCGTGAATGGTCTTGTGAAATTCCGCAGAAATCTTCACCAGCGGAACACAGACATGAGCTGAATCAAAATCCTGGGCCGAGATGATCAGGGCCGGCCTGGTTGTGTGTCAATGCACGGGCGTGATGAGAAGTGCTGGTCTGAGCTGAGCGCATCATGGCTTAGGGCACGGCCATGTCTGTGGCCTTGCTTTCTTTCGCGCAGGGCGTTGACCGTGTCACGGGCATGCTTGTGTTGGTCACGACCATGATGGGCAGTGCGGCTAGGGCTTAGTTTTGTGCCAAGCTCATCAAGGCCAGGGGCATGGCTGTGCTTGGGGCCATGCCTGGTGACACTATCCGCAAGTGCACAGAAATGTCAAAGTAATACAAAAGATATCGAATCCCATAGGGAACCAGGTGAGTACCGGAAAATCTAATTCTTGGAATCTAAGTTGATCAAATCGTGGTTTTTGGAACTTGAAAACTAAAACTAAGCATAACAGTAAACAAGAAATCAAACAACTACGACAGGGAAAATATATGAGAGAGAATATCAGGGCTTTGGTTTCCACCTCTCTAACGATTTTAATCACGCTAAGGAATAAACATCAGTTACTTGGATTTACAGATATGCATAAGGAATCTACACTATGGCACAAGGTGCCCTCTTTCGAGTGTACACCCCGGTATTTATCCAGAACGTCTCCTACTTTCACTGTGGATCGTTCTAGACCAACCCAATGAGTTATGTGGTAGATTATGAACCCTCGAGCGAAGAACAAGCACTTTCGTGTCGAGCCTTTGCAAGATTCACAATGAGGTTCGGTCGTTACGGTCCTACTCTCGTTACGAACCGTAACAATTATGACATGATAATACTTGGCCAGAGTACAAAACAAGAAATAAGTGCATCAAGTGAAATATGCTTAAGATATGATCCAAATAGAAAAGTTAATACATGAGTTGCAAATAAAAATCGTCAGAGGGCTTCAACCTAGCCTTGAAAATAGGTTTACGCTACAACCATCATTGAATCGCTCAAAATACTCTCTTTAAACATAAGAAAATCATAGGAAAAGGTTTCTAAGAGGGAGGAGACGATGAACCGAACAAAATAACCAAGGATTGCTGAGTTTCGACACTCAAATCTCCAAAAATCACCCAAAAGTCACCTTTTCGCCGTCAACTTCCGCCCTAGCCGCTTTGTCGCAAGATTCCTTGATCATTAGGTCACAAATTTTGGGCTATTATATTCTTTCTCTTCGCCTTGAAGTAAGCTTTCCAAAAATTCCTCACTTGCTAAATTTGGACGTGAATCGGGCCCGAAATCAGCGAGAAATCGAGTGGAGGTCGGGCTGTTCCGACAGCTTCACGGGTGAACCCTGTGGGGTTCACCAGGTGGTGAAGTGCTCGGCGCAGATCTGTTGCAAAATAATCATAGACCTACTAGTGAAATCCTCGGCATATTTCTGTGCATGTATCTTGATGGAGGCAGTAGCCCTGCTCTGAGGAGATCTGCTCGGACTCGTAGGGTACCTAATCGATATGGGTTCCCTTAGAGTCCCCTCTCTGTTGCATTGCATTTTAGGGTAGTTTGTTTTTCAATAAAACCATGCATCATGTAGTCATTTATGGCAAGTCCACTTGTAGTAGGTAGTGCATTGTAATTCATACAACTTTATGTACTCTTGCATCATAGTGCATGTAGGCATTAGGATCATTTTGGTAGGTCAATCAAGAAAGGAGCAGCTCAAGTTCTAGCTCAAGGTTACTCAAGCTCCACTCATCAAGCTCAGCTCCAGAAAAGCAAAGGAAGACTTCAAAGCCCAAGCTCACTTCAAGCCACGCCATAACTCACTTGCTACATTTATTGGGCGCATCTTCAATGAAGCAATCAACCACCTCATCATCCAATCAAGATATATGCGCCAACCACTAGAGGAATGAATTCAAATCTCATCCATCAAGATCCACAATCACAGGGATTCCTCATCAAGATCCACAATTAAAGGAGAGCATTTATGAAGACATTAATGAGAAAATTCCATCTCTTGTTGCCGCCCATGCCCTCATGGAAAGGATTCAAATTTTGAATTCCTTGTCCATGCGCCAACAAGCTTTTCGCCAAAGATAAGAAGATACCTCCCTCAAGCACTTAAAGAATTGCCAAACAAAGGTCACCAAAGAAGGAAGTTCACCAAGAGGATTTGCGCCTACCTCATCTTGATTTTGAAATTCAAATTCCAACCATCTTTGTAATAGGCGCATGGAAGCTAATGACTATCCTGCCCTAAGCCCCATCTCGCCTATAAAAGCATGGTCTCCCCCTTGTATTCGAACCACTTGTTGATGAAATAATATTGTCTATTAGTTGCCTAGGTTAATTACTTGTGTTAGTGCTTGTTTTCTCCTTTAGCCGAGTTCTTCTCATCCTTCTAGCTTCCCCACCGAAACCCTAAGGAGTTCTTCCCCTTATTTGTGTGCGCCATCACAAGAAGAACTTCCCTCACCTTCGGTTTGGAGCAAGGAGAACATCACTCCTCGGCCTCAAGGATCTTTCATCCCAATCGGCTAAGTTTCTTCCTTAACTTCTTCATTAGATTTTAAGAACTCTTCTATACACTAAATCTTGTGTATTTTAACTTGTAGCTTGCGCTTGGAGTGGGTCTAGGAGGGGCGCCCTCCCCTTCCTTCTCTTCCCCTCTCTTTAGCTATCTTAGGGTTAGCAAGGGAACTTGTGAGGCTTAACCTCACCCCTTGAGTTATTTCTATATTAAATTCCGTGGCTTGTACGGATCTTCTGTGATTGCTTGTAAGCTCCACCCTACACCTTCCATCAGAGTAGGACCGGTGAAGAACGGGAAGCACAGCCCTTCAATTCTCAAGGGCTGCACTGTAAGTTTAGTTCCCGTAGTTACTGTTTTTCTAGTGTAGAACTTACTTATTGCTCTTAGTCTAAATTCGGATTTTCTTATATATTTAAAGTACAAAAAAAATTAGTTTTCTAAACCTCGTTAGCTTAATCTCGGTTTTCCTTATTATTAAGCTATCTATCAAAATCAGTTTTCAAAAGCGTTGTTTGATTGCTTTAGTTCCCCGTCCTACATCATATCTTCAGACAGAATCACGGGTGAACCCCATGGGGTTCACCTGCCAGTGAAGTGTGCGGCAGATTTCAGAAATCTTTGACATCATCGGTGAACCCCGCTGGGTTCACCAGGCAGTGACGCGCGCGCTGAATTACGTCCTTCGGCAAGATCACTGGTGAACCCTGTGGGGTTCTCCTGACCGTGAAGTCCAGAATGGGCTCCGATTGAGCCCAAATTTTACGGGCAGCTTCGTCTTCTCATAAGGAAGACGAAGCTGCCTAATGAGAAGATTCTAAGGTAGACGTTGGGTGAGCCCAAACACCCCATGCTTTTAGATTCTTCAAAAAGTCTTCAAATTTGGGTGATTTTACCTGAAATTCAATAAGACAGATGAAAAGTGAAGATTCTGAAGTTTTTAACTATATAAGCCTTAAAGGAGTGTAAAAACATTAAAATAGGCCTAAATTCATCATAGAAAGATAATAAAAATCACTACTAAAATGCATGGCATCACCTAGTTGCGCCGAGGGCTTCATGGCCTGGGTGTGAACGTCGGTGTAGAAGTCCATTTGCCCTAGAATCTTCGGTGTAGCCTCCTCGGATCCTAGGTAGTCTCACAAAGTGTCTTCTAGGGGTGTTTTGCCACACCCAAATGCGTCTATGACTCTGTCAATTCCCCCAGGGTGGGGAGAGTTCACCTCTGGAGAATAAGGCGCTGTCTTGTCATCGGAAGGGGCACTAGTGGAGATGGGTGCATGGAACAGGATGAGATCAGAGATGTTGAAGACCGGGCTCATGAGCTAATCCTCCAGCAAGTCAAGGACGTAGACGTTGGCACCAACCCTTCATAGCACCATGTAGGGCCCGTGATGCCCTGCATTATAATAGTGATTTTTAGTGTTATTTCATGCTAAATATAGGCTTATTTCAATGTTTTCATGCTTCATTTAGACTAATTTACTAAAAAGCTTTAGAATCTTTTATTATTTCTTATTTTCATGAAATTCTAGGTAAAATTGCCCAATTTTGAAGTATTTTGAAGATTTTATGGCCATGGGGTAATTTCCTATGTGAAGACGAAGCTGCCTATCAAATTTGGAGTCAATCGGAGCTTATTTGGAAAAATACGGCCAGGTGAACTCGGCGGGGTTCATCGGTGCTTTTGATAATAGCCGAAACTCAGAGAACACTTCACTGGCAGGTGAACCTGTCGGGTTCACCCGTTGTTCTTTCTCAAGGAATTTTGGCTAAAGACTATAGTAAGCTTCACCACCTGGTGAACCTGGTGGCTTTCGCCAGTGATTCTTGCTCAACATAACTATACAGAGAATTTTACCACCTAGTGAACCCGGCGGGGTTCACCCGTGATATTGATTGGGCCTCCGACTTCTTCTCGGATTTCCATCGATTTTGAACCCTATAGATATCCAAATTTGGCAAGTGAGCATGTTTTGGAAAGCTTATTAAAAGGCGAATCCATAGGATATAAAAGCCCTATCTGAAACCTCATAATCATCGAGAAATCAGCGCACGAGTGGCCTAGGGCGAGAACGAACGGTGACAACATGATTTCCAAGTGATTTTACGAGATTGGATCATCGAACCATCGTGATTCTTGGTGATTTGCTTCGGTTTATCATCTCCTACCCCTCAGAAACACTTTCTTGTAGATTTTATATCTTTACAAAGAGAGTTTTGTGCGATTTCATGACTACTGTAGCATAAAACCTATTTCGGGGCTTAGTTGAAGCCCGCTGACAAATTCTTATTGTGAAACATATTTCGTACTATTAATTTGGATATGGGATAGCTCTGGTACTTGTGAGACTAGTATATGGGCTGGTTAGGCACAAGGTGATAACACAGATATATGAGTATATCAGTGGTGGATATACTGGATAGACTCGCTGTGAGGCAATAACTTGGTGTCATGAGTTATCCTCACAAGTGACAAGAGATACATTGATCCCTTGACTTGAGGTCATTGGCTATTCTATATGGTTAGAGACATGCTTTGGTGCACCTAACACCTCACCGTAGTTGGGAGGTCATAACGGTCGTCATTGAGCATGTCACGACTCATATGAGAAGGTCAATGGACAGACAAAGGATTTGTCCGTTCCTAAGGGAGGCTTGATATCCATGGAGCTCCTCTATGGTTCTATGACTGGAAGTGTATGGACATACCCAGGTGAGAACCTGATTTAGTTATGACCATGTGATTGGATGAAAACAAGTGGTGACACACTTGTCCAAATAGATATCAGTTCGACAAAGAGACTGTAATGCATCTATACCTAGTCGCGATGATGGGGATGTCGGTGTCGATATCCATTCCTATGACCTAGGTAGCAGTGATGCACTGCTAGGTGCCACTCACTGCTTGTGGTGACCTTTGGTCAGCACTGCTAGGGTCAGAGGAACCTACAGGGCCACACACCTTGATACTCGAGTTCTCGTGTTGATCGGGAAGCCTTATGATCAAGTTATTGGATAACTCGGATCTATTTGGGAGATTTCATCAGCGCCAATGGGCCTGATGAGATGGAAGAATGTTATTGGAGCAAAACTTCATTTTTGGTAGGTTGACCCATATTTGACCATGGTTGGTCACATTTGGATTAGGGTTGCATTGGATTGGATCCAAGTGCTTAATCAACCCATGTAATGAAGTTTGGGCTAGCTCATTACCCAATGAGGCCCAATAACAAGTTGTCATGAAGAGGCAATAGGCAAAAAGGGTATAATGGGGAGAAACCCAACCCCATTGGCGCCTAAGGGACATAATGGGGTTTGGGTGGCAAAAATTGCTTCATTTAGAAGTAATATGCGCCTAGCCCTTCTCCTTTGATGGAATGAATGCCTTTATGGCATGTCTTGGGCTGATATGGTGCTTGGGCAATTATGGATAGGTTGAATGAGGTTTATGGTAAAGTCTTGGAGACTTTCCTTGCCTCAAAACCCCTCATCCTAGCCACACACTTGTCATGATCCTAACCCTTGCCCAAACCGCCTCTTGCCCTATTTATTGGACCCTAGCCACCCCTCTCTTAGTGTTCAATTCCTTGGAGGCGTGAGAACATCAAGAGGGGCAAAAGCAAGGGTTCAAGTGGTGGCGCAACTTCTTCCTTTCTAGCCACAAGCTTCTTCTTCTATTCTCCTCTTGGCGCAAGAGGAATAAGTGCTTGGCAGCAATCTCCTCTCCTTCCTTCATCATTGGCACATCTTCCTTGAAGGTGGCACATGCTTTAAAGAAGGAGCACAAGGCTTGGATCTTCTTCCCGAGGCTAGCACCGGGCTTGGAAGAAGAGGACTCGAGGCATCCGTGTATTTGAGACTGCAGAGGGCGCACACTTGGGCGCCTACCTCGACATCGGCCTCATCTTACTTTAAGGTATTTTCTAACTCATCGTGTTGACTCTCTCACATGCGATTTTTATTGGGTTTTTGGGACTGGCTCATTTCGGGGATATTGCTTCTGCTGTGCAATGTATTTGTGTAATCTCTATCTCTAAAAATTGAAAAATATCCCCGGGGTTTCCCAACACCAACAAGCTAGCTCATCCTCTAGGGCACCAGGGAAGCTTCCATCACAACAAAAAATCAACCTGAGAGAGCACTCTTATGCAATCTCAACTAGAATTGGCAAACAATTAGAAGACTCGAAGATGCCAACTGATGACAGAGGAGAGGATGCAACACCTGCAATTAGAGAATTGAACCATCGAATAGCGCCTGCGGCACAAGAACCGGTTGAGGAAGAATGGCCCTATGTTGGGCCACCTGCTTACAAACCTCCAATTCCCTTTTCACAGAGGCTTGTCAAAGCTAAACTAGACAAGTAGTTTGGTAAGTTCTTAGAAGTTTTGAAGAAACTCTACATTAACATTCTTTTTGTTGATGCTCTTTCACAGATGCCCACCTATACCAAATTCCAGAAGGACATCTTATCAAATGAAAGGCAGCTGGAAGATTAAGGAACCGTTGCACTTACTAAGGAGTGCCACGCCATCATACAAAACAAGCTTCCTCAGAAACTCAAGGACCTAGGCAGCTTTTCCATACCCTGCCAGATTGGGGAGATGACCTTTTAGAGAGCCTTATGCGATTTAGGAGCGAGTGTCAGCCTTATGCCATTATAATTATGTAAAAGGCTGGATTTGGGTTATTTGAAACCCACTAATATCTCTTTACAGCTTGCAGATAGATCAGTTAGTCATCCTGTTGGTATTTTAGAGGACGTTCCTATTAAAATTAGAAATTATTTTATCCTTGCTGATTTTATTGTGTTAGAAATTGATGAGGATGATAGACTCCCTTTTCTTGCTACAATACTAGGAAGGCCTTTTCTTGCTATAGCTGGTGCTGTCATTGATGTCAAAAACAGAAAACTTGCTTTGAACATCAGTGACAATGTTGTTCAATTTGATTTGTTTGACTCTTTGAAAAAACCTTCTTTTGCAGGTACATGCTGTAGTATAGATATTGTTGACAGGACTATACAGCAAATTGAACCTTACAAGAAGGAGGTAATCCACTGGAATTAGTCTTGAGCAACACCGAAGACAGAGACAATGAAGGCAAAGTTGATGAGTATGCTACATTGCTGGATGCCGACCCAAGCATTGACGTCACACTTGAGGATGATTGGGAAAAAGAAGAGCATAAGAAGATTGAATTTAAAAGTTTACCCAGCACATTGAGATACGAATTTCTAGGTGATAACTCCACATACCCGGTAATAGTTAGTGCAGAATTGGACAAAGAGCAAACTGAACTACTCCTTAGAGAACTCCTGTTGGGGTATGCCCTTAAGCCTAATGTTTGAGGCCTTGGGATTGTAACAGTATCATGTAATAAACTCTTGTGTTTATAAAGGCATGGTTATTATTCAGTTTGTTACCTTGTCTGCTGCAATAAGTATACTTCTGAATAATGTCTCAAAGCTGTTCAGCTGGGCTGACATGCTATTATGTCCTTAGTCGATGTATCTTGGTGAACATGAGACAGCCTTGATATGGTTAAGACTAATATGTGTTCTAATCTTATAGGATGCTTCGAGCATGGAATAAGATATAGACTCATGAGTACATTGGATGTACTGGACAGACCCTACTAGGATATTCAGTTGCTTGTCACAATGTGAATAATCCTTGAGTGCAACAAGTGGCACATTTCCTCTGACTTGAGATCACTTGTGTTTTCTAAATGATGATTGTCATTGTTTTGAGGTAGTTCAATATCATTTGAGAAATAATGATTATAGACTATCTTGGATAATGAGCTTGAGTCATGTTAGGGCACTAGTGATAGACATAGGATTGCCGTCTCCTTGTTTAAGGAGTGTGATGTTCTAAAGGGGCCCCCTGGATGAGATGATTGAGAAATTGTATGGCCATACCCAGGTGACAGTGTTCATCTGATCTAATCATGCTCATCATATTGGAGCTACAAGCTTGACACGCTTGTCCAATAAGAACATCCAGTGGCAAAGGAAGTATGCATGCCTTGTGAATTGGATTCACACTTGTGCTGTGGTTTGGGTGTAGTCTTGGAAGACTCTTTTCTTTATACCGGGAGACAGTGATGTGTTGCTAGATACCCCTCACTGATCGTGATAACGTGGGTTATCATTACCGACATTTAAAGGAAACCCTCAGGGTCGCACAATTTGATGATATGGCTTACTTAAGTCAGATCGTGTGGACTGAATTGTTCGAGATCAGTTTAAAGGGATTTAATCTCTGATTGTAAGTGAGATCTAGTCTGATCATGTATGATTGATTAGAGCTTGAGATCGGTAAGCTTCGATCGAGAGAATAGATGCTAGATCGGTGAGATCAGAAGCATCAAGAGATCGACGGTTAGATCTGGAGCCTTAGGGTTTAATTTGATCTAGACCATGTCGCTTGGCTTATTTGGTCTTTGAACCAGACCAAGATGAACCGGCTAATGGATGAGCGAGTGGTTCAAAATAAGAGAAGAGATTTGCGACTTGTGAACGTGGAGACGTGTTTGCTATTTTTAGATAGCATGTCTCTTACATGACAACATCTCACGTTGGCTCTATGGTCGCTCATCACTCTCGCCTCTTGCCTCTTCTCGTGTGGCTTGCTCTCTCGTGAAGAAGAGTTTTGACGAAAAGAAGGAGGAAATCGCTAAGCAAGTTTTTCTCTTCCCTTCATACGATTGTGATACTTGGACGATCCTTGCTAGCACAAGGGACGACAAGAAGAAGCGCATTCTCATCTTGTGTGTGACGATTTGGAGAAGATCTCGTTTGATCTTTGCTTCCAAGGCGCCATCTAGAAATGGCCATGGTATGAATCGCATTCATTCTTGTTTACAAGTTATATCAAAGTTAATCATACTTCATGCACCGATTCTTTGAAACCCTAGTATCCGCTGCCCATGTTTCTGTTTGCGCCAGTTTAGGGTTTTTCCCCCTTAGTCAGGGGACTTTCAATTGGTATCAGAGCAAAGGTTAACGCATGTTTTTATGATTGCTTAATGCTTGGTCTTCATGTTTGATCCATACTTGTGCATATGCTTAGATCTACATGACATGCGAAAGTGTTATGATAGTTTTTATCATCTTGCGAAAATACATCTATTATGTATGTTTCTATCTTTTGCGCATGTTTGATGTGTTGGCGCATCTTAGGTTTTCAAAATCTAAATTACTTGCGCGACCTCACTAGATCTAAGGCCTTGCATTAAACCCTTAGACGGGTTATTAGGGTTGAAGTCACCCCCTAGGTTAGATCCAAAAGTCTGATCAGACCATCTGACAGCCTTGATGGGTTGACCAGGTAGCACCTGTGCGCAAGCACGTGGTGGCTACAGGTCGGCTGCAGACAGGCGTGTAGCGATGTCTGATTGAGACAACCGATGAATGCACATGAGTTAGGCCCGGGGTCACACCCGCTTGCCAGACCTCATTGTGGTTGTTCAGCCCCTGGCGCATGCATGGTTGACCTTATGGTCGACTCAAGTCAGTTAGGACTTGGTGCATGCAAGGGCAGTGGATCTGACTAGGATGGATGAGTGGATCCCTAGTAATGGACCGTTGTAAGGTTGTAGGGCAAATAAGGAAATTAAAATTGATGCCTATGGGGTTTTCGAAATTTAATTTTCATGATTGGATCACATGTTGAATGATGCCATGTGCTTGTCTATTTATTCTTATGTGGGCTGCCCATGTTAAATGTCTGCTGTGCTGGGGCCTGCGTGCTTGGAAATTAAAATTGTAAATTAATTATTGTGATCTGCGCATCACATTGCTTTAATTTATAAAATGTAATTGACCTGCGTGTCAATCTTGTCTAGATAGTTAAATTTGTAATTTAATTAGACAAGAGCACAGAGCACACTTGGCAGAGGCGCTTGCAGCAGAGGCTTGACCAGGAGGGAGGTCCAGGGTTCGACTCTGGGACCAGGCGCATTTTCCCTGGTAGGCGCACCTGAGCTGCACTGGCGCTTAGGCCCTGGGTTGGGCCAGATGAGCAGCAAAAGCCCCATGAACAAGAGCAAGTGAAGACTTAAGTTATGATTAAGATCTTACTAGGGCTATGGGCTTTTACCACATAAGATCCATGCTTTCTTTTATTGTTTATATAAGTAGAACAGCATGATTTAATTTATCTTCTGCTATCACCATAGGAATTGCATGATAGTCAAGAAGATAAAAGACCGTTAAAATCCAACGCTTAAATATCAAGCTCGTAAGCCTTCTGACGCGAAACCTCACTGTTCTGACTATCGTTGGAGCTGTGTTGTACCCACTCAGTGGGCACGTCCATCTATCTTCAGACGGTGCGGGATTACGCCTGCGTGTTACAGAGAAGGGATTTATCGCTTCTCGTTGCTCAGCATAGCACGTGGTGGTCCAGGGAGTAGGTCGGGTCAGCTTGACCATGTAGGCTACATATGTGGCGCATGTGGTAGCACATGGAGGCAGCCATCTGTGGGGTCAGAGACTATGTTGTACCAACTCAGTTGGCATAGTCTGCTGGATTGCCCAGATGAAGGGGAATCGCACGGGTTGGCGATCGGCAGGGACTGCCTACCAGAAATTAGTGCTTGTACTCTCTGTGCACCTTATCTCGCCTGAGCGGGACGCGGAGACCAAGTATGAAATCTGGATCCCATCTCACTAAAAGAGTGTTTACTCTTTCGGGCTGTTTTGCTGGATTTTTCAGCCAGATAAAATAGTGAGAAAAAGAATCATTCTTAAGTCCTGAATTGATTCTTTACATTGATACTGACCTTGCTGTTCTTGCATTGTTGTAGATACCAGCAGCAACGAACACCATGAACTTCAATGTGCGATCCCTACTGGAAAGGGAGAAGTTTGCTGGGCCGAACTTCTCTGACTGGTTTGGACACCTTAAGATCGTTCTTAAGGCTGAGAGGAAACTGTATGTCCTCGAGACGGCGATACCGCCTCAGCCCGCTCCGAACGCCGCAAGGGCGGTTCGGGAAGCTTATGAAAAGCACGTCAATGATACCATTGATGTCGCTTGCCTGATGCTAGCGTCTATGACGCCACCGCTGCAGCGTCAGCATGAGGATATGTCTGCTATAGACATGATAGCAAACCTCAAGATGCTGTATGCTGCACAGGCGAGGACAGAACGCTATAATCTGACAAAGCTTTTCTTTCAGAGCAAACTGGCTGAAGGGAGCCCAGTGGGAGCTCACGTGCTCAAGATGATTGGGCACAAGGAGGCTCTAGAGAAACTGGGGCATACCATCAACCAGGAGCTTGCTGTAGATATTATTCTGCAGTCTCTCCCGCCCTCTTTCGATGCGTTCATTATTAACTTTAATATGAACAAAATCGATTGTACTCCGGCAGAGCTGCTGAATATGCTCTTGACTACTGAGGAAACTCTGAAGGGTAAGCCTTCGACCTCTGTCTTAATGGTTCCTTCCAGGAACAAGAAGAAGGGGAAGAAGGGCAAGGCCCCTGTCAAGAGCTACAGCAAGGTTCTGAAGCAGAAGGTTAAGCGGTCCAAGGAATACAGGTGTTTCCACTGTGGCCAGCTGGGTCACTGGAAAAAGGACTGTAAAGCGCTCCAAGGAGATAAGAGGGGAAGCTTCGCTTCTGGCTCAGGTATTTACGTGACGGAAGTCATGGTTTCATCTTCTTCTATATCATGGGTGTTGGACACTGCATGTGGAGTTCACATTTGTTCAAATGTACAGGAACTCAAGAGAAGAAGGCAGGTGGGACAGCATGAGGTGGACCTACGCGTTGGAAACGGGGCACGGGTTGCTGCTGTTGCTGTAGGAGACTATTTCATTTCTTTACCATCTGGTCTTGTATTAGAACTAAACAGTTGTTACTTTGTTCCCAGTATTACTAAAAATATTATCTCTATTCCTGCTCTTGTCAGGAAGGGATTTTCCTTTGAATGCAATATTTCAAAGTGTGTTTTATCTTTTGATAATATTGTTTATGCAACTGGTTCAATTAACAATGGGTTATTCATGTTGGACATGGAAAGTTCTATACAAAACATTGATATTAAGAAAGCCAAGTATGCTGATGACAGCACCTTGCTATGGCATAATCGTTTAGGCCATATTAACAAGAAACGCATTAAGCGGTTGCATGATCATGGACTGCTGGGATCATTCTCCTATGAGGAGATTAATACATTCAAGGCTTGTTTAATGGGTAAAATGACGAAGTCACCTTTTCCTAACAAAGGTCAAAGGGCTTCAGGTTTACTTGACCTTATACACAGTGATGTGTGTGGGCCATTTAGTAAACATGCCAGAGGTGGCTATCAGTACTTCATTACCTTTACTGATGATTTCAGTAGGTATGGGTATGTCTATTTAATGAGACATAAAAGTGAATCTTTTGACAAGTTCAAAGAGTTCAAGAATGAAGTACAAAATCAGCTAGGCCGAAATATCAAGGCACTTCGTTCTGATCGAGGTGGAGAATACCTAAGTCATGCGTTTACTGACTATCTAAAGGAGTGTGGGATTATCTCACAACTCACTCCGCCAGGAACACCGCAATGGAATGGTGTATCCGAAAGGAGAAATAGAACGTTACTTGATATGGTTCGTTCTATGATGAGTCAGGCTACTCTTCCATATTCATTTTGGGGGTTTGCACTGGAAACAGCTGCAAAGGTACTAAACCGAGTGCCATCCAAGGCCGTTTCTAAGACTCCATATGAGTTATGGTATGGGAAACAGCCGAGCTTGTCATTTATCAGGATCTGGGGCTGCGAGGCTTATGTCAAAAAGCTCGCCTCTGGGAAACTAGAGAGCAGATCTGACAAATGCATCTTTGTCGGTTACCCTAAGGAAACTAAGGGTTATTATTTCTACGATCCCAAAGAGAACAAGGTTTTTGTTGCTCGGACGGCCATATTTCTTGAGAAGGAATTTCTTCTGCAAGAGGCCAGTGGGAGAGAAATAAAGCTGGATGAGAATCCAGAAGAAGGACAAAGTGCGCAAGCAGAGTTGGATGAGCCTGAGCCGGTAGAACAGGTTATTGAACAACCTGAGGCTCAGATTGTAGGGTTTTAGAGGGGTCCCCTTCAAGGGGGAGCGAAACCCTATAGATAGCGCAAGTGGTCTTCTTTGTTTTAGCAGCGGAATTAGGGTTTAAACTTGATCGCATGCTATACTTTCATATGATCAACTTAAACAACAAATGAAAGATTCGTTACCATGGCCATGGGAAGGAGGCGGCTTGGAAGCAAAGAGCAAGATAGATCTTCTCCACAAGTGACGCACACAAACGAGGGATGACTTCTTCTTGTTGATCTTTGTGCTAGCAAAGATCTTCAAGAGTCCTTGCCGAATGGAAGGGATAGGTTGAGATGCTTCCTTGGCCAAGAGCTCTCCCTTGTCGTTCACCTTCTTCCACACGAGATGGCAAGCAAGCAACGTCAATGACAAGCGAGCAAAAGCGTTTAGGCGATAACATCAAAAATGGCGTTACATGACTTCCCAAAATGGAAAGTCATGAAGCCATGTTCCAACGCCAAAACGCCTTCCTTCATGAACCATGCGTTCACATAGTGAACCGGTTCATTCTTTGGTTCAATTTGATTTGGCTCATAGACCAAAATCAAACCAAGCCAAGCCAATACATGGTCTAGACCTTCTATGAACCTAATGGCTCAAGGTCTAACCGTTCATCTCCTGATGCTCTTGATCTCACCGATCTAGCATCTCCTCTCTAGATCGAAGCTTACCGATCTCAAGCCCTAATCAATCAAACATGATCAGACTAGATCTCACTTACAATCAGAGTTTAAATCCCTTTAAACTGAACCCAACTAATTCAGTCCACACGATCTGACTTAAGTAAGTCATATCATCAATTTGTGCGACCCTGAGGGTTTCCTTTAAATGTCGGTAACAATAACTTTCGTTATCACGATCAGTGAGGGGTATCTAGCAACACATCACTGTCTCCCGATATAAAGGAAAGAGTCTTCCAAGACTACTCCCAAACCACAGCACAAGTGTGAATCAACTTCACAAGGCATGCATGTGTCCTTTGCCACTGGATGTTCTTATTGGACAAGCGGGTCAAGCTTGTAACTCCAATACTATGAGTATGATTAGATCAGACGAGCATAGTCATCTGGGTATGGCCATACACTTTCTCAATCATCTCATATAGGGGGGCCCCTTTAGAACATCACACTCCTTGAACAAGGAGACGGCAATCCTATATCTATCACTAGTGCCCTAACCTGACTCATGATCATTATCCAAGATAGTCTATGATCATTATGTTTCAAATGATATTGAACTACCTCAAAACAATGACAATCATCATTTAGTCACTCAAGTGATCTCAAGTCAGAGGACATGTGCCACTTAGTGCATTCAAGGATTATTCACATTGTGACAAGCAATATGAATATCCTAGTAGGGTCTGTCCAGTACATCCAATGTACCCATGAGTCTACATCTTATTCCATGCTCGAAGCATCCTATAAGATTAGAACACATATTAGTCTCAATCATATCAAGGCTGTCTCATATTCACCAAGATATCTCGACTAAGGACATATAGCCTGTCAGCCTAGCTGAACAGCTTTGAGACATTATTCAGTAGTACACTTATTACTGCAGACAAGGTAACAACCTGAATAATAACCATGCCTTTATAAACATAAGAGTTTATTACATGATACTGTTACAATCCCAAAGGCCTCAAACATTAGCCTTAAGGGCATACCCCAACAATCTCCCACTTGCACTTAATCTAATGGTTGAGAAATCTCAAACCCATATTATTACAGTGCTTCTCATGCTTCTGCTGCGCCAGAGGCTTGGTAAGCGGGTCTGCCAGATTGTCGTCTGTATGAACCTTGCATATTTTGATCTCGCCACGATCTATGATCTCCCGGATCAAGTGAAACCGTCTCTGTATGTGCTTGGACTTCTGGTGCGACCGTGGTTCCTTTGCTTGTGCGATTGCTCCAGTGTTATCACAGAAGATAACCAAAGGATCTGCACTCGAAGGAACGACACCAAGTTCTCTCACGAACTTACGAATCCACACTGCCTCCTTGGATGCTTCCGAGGCTGCAACATACTCGGCTTCTGTTGTGGAATCAGCAACAGTTGATTGTTTGAAACTTTTCCACACCACTGCTCCACCATTCAAGCTAAAAACATAGCCTGATTGCGATCGGAAATCATCCTGGTCCGACTGGAACGAAGCATCAGTATATCCTTCTATACTGAGTTCTTCCTGACCACCATATATCAAGAACATATCTTTGGTCCTCCGCAGATATTTTAAAATGTTCTTGACCGCAATCCAGTGCGCCATACCTGGATTACTTTGGAACCGACTGGTCACGCTTAACCCGTAAGCGACGTCTGGGCGAGTACACAACATCGCATACATAATGGACCCAATAGCCGAAGCATAAGGCGTATTGTCCATTTCATCTTTCTCAGTCTGTGTTTGCGGACACTGACTCCTCGAAAGATTCAGACCATGTCTGACTGGAAGATATCCTCTTTTAGAATTCTCTAAATGGAATCTTTCCAGGACTTTATCGATGTAAGTACTCTGGCACAGCCCGAGAAGCCTCTTAGATCTATCCCGGTAGATCTTCACACCTAATACATAGGCTGCTTCTCCTAAATCTTTCATCTGGAAACATTTTGCTAACCATGCTTTAACAGCATGCAGTTCAGGAATATCATTTCCAATGATTAAGATATCATCGACGTAGAGGACTAGGAAAGTAATCACGCTCCCACTAAACCTATTATATACACACGGGTCGTCCTCGTTCTTGATGAAACCAAACTCAGAGATTGATTCATCAAAACGAATATTCCAGCTCCTTGATGCTTGTTTCTGTCCATAAATGGACTTCTTTAGCTTGCATATTTTATGACGATCTGATGGATTAGTGAAACCCTCAGGTTGTGTCATATACACATCCTCATCCAGATTTCCATTAAGGAAAGCTGTCTTCACATCCATCTGCCAGATCTCATAATCGTAATATGCCGCTATCGCGAAAAGAATCCGAATAGACTTAAACATGGCTACAGGTGAGAAAGTTTCATCATAATCTATCCCGTAGATTTGTTTGAATCCTTTCGCAACTAGCCTGCCTTTATAGGTAACCACGTTACCATCCATGTCAATCTTCTTCTTGAAGATCCATTTACAGCCTATAGGGATTACTCCCGGAGGCGGATCAACCAAATCCCAGACTTGGTTATCTGACATGGAGTCCATCTCGGCTCGCATAGCATCAAGCCATCTAGCTGACTCCGGTCCACTGACCGCTTCCGCATAAGTGAGGGGTTCATCATTATCAATGATGTAGACTCCGTCATAGCGCTCAGGCTGTCGACGGATCCTTCCCGATCTTCGCGGTTCCCGTGATATTTGAGCCTCAGGTTGTTCAGTAACCTGATCTACCGGCTCAGGCTCATCCAACTGTGCTTGACTACTTTGTCCTTCCTCTGGATTCTCATCCAGCTTTATTTCTCTCCCACTGGCCTCTTGCAGAAGAAACTCCTTCTCAAGAAAGATGGCCGTCCGAGCAACAAATACTTTGTTCTCTTTGGGATCGAAGAAATAATAACCCTTAGTTTCCTTAGGGTAACCGACAAAGATACATTTCTCAGATCTGCTCTCTAGTTTCCCAGAGGCGAGCTTTTTGACATAAGCCTCGCAACCCCAGATTCTGATAAATGTCAAGCTTGGCTGTTTCCCATACCATAACTCATATGACGTCTTTGAAACGGCCTTGGATGGCACTCGGTTTAGTACCTTTGCAGCTGTTTCCAGTGCAAATCCCCAAAAGGAGTAAGGTAGAGTAGCCTGACTCATCATAGAACGAACCATATCAAGTAACGTTCTATTTCTCCTCTCGGACACACCATTCCATTGCGGTGTTCCTGGCGGAGTGAGCTGTGAGATAATCCCACACTCCTTCAGATAGTCAGTAAATGTATGACTCAAGTATTCTCCACCTCGATCAGAACGAAGTGCCTTGATATTTCGGCCTAGCTGATTTTGTACTTCATTCTTGAACTCTTTGAACTTGTCAAAAGATTCACTCTTATGTCTCATCAAATAGACATAACCATACCTACTGAAATCATCAGTAAAGGTAATGAAGTACTGATAGCCACCTCTAGCATGTTTACTAAATGGCCCACACACATCACTGTGTATGAGGTCAAGTAAACCTGAAGCCCTTTGACCTTTATTAAGAAAAGGTGACTTCGTCATTTTACCCATTAAACAAGCTTTGCATGTATCAATCTCCTCATAGGAGAATGATCCCAGCAGTCCATGATCATGCAACCGCTTAATGCGTTTCTCGTTTATATGGCCTAAACGACTATGCCATAGCAAGGTGCTGTCATCAGCATTCTTGGCTTTCTTATTATCAATGTTATGTATAGAACTTTCCATGTCCAACATGTATAACCCATTGTTAATTGAACCAGTAGCATAAACAATATTATCATAAGATAAAACACACTTTGAAATATTGCATTCAAAGGCAAATCCTTTCCTAACAAGAGCAGGAATAGAGATAATATTTTTGGTGATACTCGGTACAAAATAACAATTGTTTAATTCCAATACAAGTCCAGATGGTAAAGAGATGAAATAATCTCCTACAGCAACAGCAGCAACCCGTGCCCCGTTTCCAACGCGTAGGTCTACCTCATGCTGTCCCACCTGCCTTCTTCTCTTGAGTTCCTGTACATTTGAACAAATGTGAACTCCACATGTAGTGTCCAACACCCATGAAATAGAAGAAGAAGATAACATGACCTCAGTCACATAAATACCTGAGCTAGAAGCGATGCTTCCCCTCTTATCTCCTTGGAGCGCTTTACAGTCCTTTTTCCAGTGACCCAGCTGGCCACAGTGGAAACACCTGTTGTCCTTAGACCGCTTAACCTTCTGCTTCAGAGCCTTGCTGTAGTTCTTGACAGGGGCCTTGCCCTTCTTCCCCTTCTTCTTGTTCCTGTAAGGAACCATTAAGACAGAGGTTGAAGGCTTTCCCTTCAGAGTCTCCTCAGTTGTCAAGAGCATATTCAGCAGCTCTGCCGGAGTACAATCGATTTTGTTCATATTAAAGTTAATAATGAACGCATCGAAAGAGGGCGGAAGAGACTGCAGAATGATGTCTACAGCAAGCTCCTGGTTAATGGTATGCCCCAGTTTCTCCAGAGCCTCCTTGTGCCCAATCATCTTGAGCACGTGAGCTCCCACTAGGCTCCCTTCAGCCAGTTTGCTCTGAAAGAAGAGCTTCGTCAGATTATAGCGTTCTGTCCTCGCCTGTGCAGCATACAGCATCTTGAGGTTCGCTATAATCTCTATAGCCGACATATCCTCATGCTAACGCTGCAGCGGTGGCGTCATAGACGCTAGCATCAGGCAAGCGACATCAATGCTATCATTGACGTGCTTTTCATAGGCTTCACGAACCGCCCTTGCGGCGTTCGCAGCGGGCTGAGGCGGCACTGCCGTCTCGAGGACATACAGTTTCCTCTCTGCCTTAAGAACGATCTTAAGGTGTCCGAACCAATCAGAGAAGTTCGGCCCAGCAAACTTCTCCCTTTCCAGTAGGGATCGCACATTGAAGCTCATGGTGTTCGTTGCTGCAGGAATCTACAACAATGCAAGAACAGCAAGGTCAGTATCAATGTTCAGAATCAATCCAGGACTTAAGAAAGATTCTTTTCTCACTATTTTGTCTGACTGAAAAATCCAGTAAACAGTCCGAAAGAGTAACACTCTTTTAGTGAGATGGGATCCAGATTTCATACTTGGTCTCCGCGTCCCGCTCAGGCGAGATAAGATGCACAGAGATGACAGGCACTAATTTCTGGTAGGCTGTCCCAGCCAATCGCCAACCCGTGCGATTCCCCTTCAACTGGGCAATCCAGCAGACTGTGCCAACTGAGTTGGTACAACACAGTCTCTGATCCCACAGATGGCTGCCTCCATGCGCTACCATATGCGCCACATATGTAGCCTACATGGTCAAGCTGACCCGACCTACTCCCTGGACCACCACGTGCTATGCTGAGCAACGAGAAGCGATAAATCCCTTCTCTGTAACACGCAGGTGAAATCCCGCACCGTCTGAAGATAGATGGACATGCCCACTGAGTGGGTACAACACGGCTCCAACGATAGTCAGAACAGTGAGGTTTCGCGTCAGAAGGCTTACGAGCTTGATATTTTTAGCGTTTGGATTTTAACGGCCTTTTATCTTCTTACTATCAGGAAAATCCTATGGCTATAGCAGAAGATAAACTCATGCAGTTCTAATTATATAACGAATAAAAAGAAAGCATGCTGATCTTATGTGGTAAAAGCCCAAAGCCTAAGTAAGACCTTAAGATACTTAAGTCTTCACTTGCTCTTCTTGGGACTTTTGCATCTCATCTGGTCCAACCCAGGGCCCTAGCGCCAAGAGCACCTCAGGTGCGCCACCAGCTGAATGCGCCTCTGCGATGTGTGCTTTTGTGCTCTTGTCTAATCAGAATACATTTTGATCTATCTAGACAAGCTTGACTCGCAGGTCAATTATACAATAAATTAAAAACAATGTGATTCGCAGATCACAAAATAAGCTTAATTTATAATTAACCAGGCACGCAGGCCCCAGCACAGCACACAATAGGGCAACCCACATAAGATTAAATAAACAGGTATCATGGCATCAACCAATCATCATGTGATCCATTACATAGAAAATAAAATTTTGAAAACCCCATTGGCATCAATTTTAATTCTCTTATGTGCCCTACAACCTTACAACGGTCCATTGATAGGGATCCACTCATCAATCTAGTTAGATCCTTGCCCTTGCATGCACCAAGTCCTAACTGACTCGAGTTGACCTGATGGTCAACCATGCATGCGCCAAGGGCTGAACAACCTTCATGAGATCTGGCAAGCGGGTGTGACCCCGGGCCTAACTCATGTGTGTTCATTGCTGTCTCAACCAGACCTCGCTACACGCCTGTGATGCAGTCAACCTATAGCCACCTCGTGCTTTCGCACAGGTGCTATCTGGTCAACCCATCTAGGCTGTCAGATGGTCTGATCAGACTATTGGATCTAACCTAGAGTATGCTTTCAACCCCATCAACCCGTCTAAGGGTTTATAGTAGATGCATATAGATCTAATTGTTTGCGCGCAAGTAGGTATAAGTTTTGATGAAATACCATTCAACATACTTAACATGCGCCAACACAACAACATGCGCAAATCATGAAGAGACATATAACATGCGCAAATCATGAAGAAACATACATCTAAGTTCTAAACTAGCATGTAGGTTTCGGCATGTGATCAACCATCATTAGATCTACTCATAAGCATATGCATGGAACAAACATGATGATCTACTCATAATATGCGCAAGCAATCATATGAACAAGTATAGATCCGAGCTCTGATACCAATTGTAGGGTTTTAGAGGGGTCCCCTTCAAGGGGGAGCGAAACCCTATAGATAGCGCAAGTGGTCTTCTTTGTTTTAGCAGCGGAATTAGGGTTTAAACTTGATCGCATGCTATACTTTCATATGATCAACTTAAACAACAAATGAAAGATTCGTTACCATGGCCATGGGAAGGAGGCGGCTTGGAAGCAAAGAGCAAGATAGATCTTCTCCACAAGTGACGCACACAAACGAGGGATGACTTCTTCTTGTTGATCTTTGTGCTAGCAAAGATCTTCAAGAGTCCTTGCCGAATGGAAGGGATAGGTTGAGATGCTTCCTTGGCCAAGAGCTCTCCCTTGTCGTTCACCTTCTTCCACACGAGATGGCAAGCAAGCAACGTCAATGACAAGCGAGCAAAAGCGTTTAGGCGATAACATCAAAAATGGCGTTACATGACTTCCCAAAATGGAAAGTCAGGAAGCCATGTTCCAATGCCAAAACGCCTTCCTTCATGAACCATGCGTTCACATAGTGAACCGGTTCATTCTTTGGTTCAATTCGATTTGGCTCATAGACCAAAATCAAACCAAGCCAAGCCAATACATGGTCTAGACCTTCTATGAACCTAATGGCTCAAGGTCTAACCGTTCATCTCCTGATGCTCTTGATCTCACCGATCTAGCATCTCCTCTCTCGATCGAAGCTTACCGATCTCAAGCCCTAATCAATCAAACATGATCAGACTAGATCTCACTTACAATCAGAGTTTAAATCCCTTTAAACTGAACCCAACTAATTCAGTCCACACGATCTGACTTAAGTAAGTCATATCATCAATTTGTGCGACCCTGAGGGTTTCCTTTAAATGTCGGTAACAATAACTTTCGTTATCACGATCAGTGAGGGGTATCTAGCAACACATCACTGTCTCCCGATATAAAGGAAAGAGTCTTCCAAGACTACTCCCAAACCACAGCACAAGTGTGAATCAACTTCACAAGGCATGCATGTGTCCTTTGCCACTGGATGTTCTTATTGGACAAGCGGGTCAAGCTTGTAACTCCAATACTATGAGTATGATTAGATCAGACGAGCATAGTCATCTGGGTATGGCCATACACTTTCTCAATCATCTCATATAGGGGGGCCCCTTTAGAACATCACACTCCTTGAACAAGGAGACGGCAATCCTATATCTATCACTAGTGCCCTAACCTGACTCATGATCATTATCCAAGATAGTCTATGATCATTATGTTTCAAATGATATTGAACTACCTCAAAACAATGACAATCATCATTTAGTCACTCAAGTGATCTCAAGTCAGAGGACATGTGCCACTTAGTGCATTCAAGGATTATTCACATTGTGACAAGCAATATGAATATCCTAGTAGGGTCTGTCCAGTACATCCAATGTACCCATGAGTCTACATCTTATTCCATGCTCGAAGCATCCTATAAGATTAGAACACATATTAGTCTCAATCATATCAAGGCTGTCTCATATTCACCAAGATATCTCGACTAAGGACATATAGCCTGTCAGCCTAGCTGAACAGCTTTGAGACATTATTCAGTAGTACACTTATTACTGCAGACAAGGTAACAACCTGAATAATAACCATGCCTTTATAAACATAAGAGTTTATTACATGATACTGTTACAATCCCAAAGGCCTCAAACATTAGCCTTAAGGGCATACCCCAACACAGATATCACGGGAACCGTGAAGATCGGGAAGGATCCGTCGACAGCCTGAGCGCTATGACGGAGTCTACATCATTGATAATGATGAGCCCCTCTCTTATGCGGATGCGGTCAGTGGACCTGAGTCAGCGAGATGGCTTGAAGCTATGCGCGCCGAGATGGACTCCATGTCAGATAACCAAGTCTGGGATTTGGTTGATCCGCCTCCAGGAGTTATCCCTATAGGCTGTAAATGGATCTTCAAGAAGAAGATTGACATGGATGGTAACGTGGTTACCTATAAAGGCAGGCTAGTTGCGAAAGGTTTCAAACAAATCTACGGGATAGATTATGATGAAACTTTCTCACCTGTAGCTATGTTTAAGTCTATTCGGATTCTTTTCGCGATAGCTGCATATTATGATTATGAGATCTGGCAGATGGATGTGAAAACAGCTTTTCTTAATGGAAATCTGGATGAGGATGTGTATATGACACAACCAGAAGGTTTCACTAATCCATCAGATCGTCATAAGATATGCAAGTTAAAGAAGTCCATTTATGGACTGAAACAAGCATCGAGAAGCTGGAATATTCGTTTTGATGAATCAGTCAGTAAATTTGGTTTCATCAAGAACGAGGATGACCCGTGTGTATATAAGAGGTTTAGTGGGAGCGTGATTACTTTCCTAGTCCTCTACGTCGATGACATCTTGATCATTGGAAATGACATTCCTGAAATGCATGCAGTTAAGGCATGGTTAAGGAAATGTTTCCAGATGAAAGATCTAGGAGAAGCAGCCTATATATTAGGTGTAAAGATCTACAGGGATATATCTAAGAGGCTTCTCGGGCTGTGCCAGAGTACTTACATCGATAAAGTCCTGGAGAGATTTCATTTAGAGAATTCTAAACGAGGATATCTTCCAGTCAGACATGGTCTGAATCTTTCGAAGAGTCAGTGTCCACAAACACAGACTGAGAAAGATGAAATGGACAATACGCCTTATGCTTCGGCTATTGGATCCATTATGTATGCGATGTTGTGTACTCCCCCAGACGTCGCTTACGGGTTAAGCGTGACCAGTCGGTTCCAAAGTAATCCAGGTCAGTCACACTGGATTGCAGTCAAGAACATTTTAAAATATCTGCGGAGGACCAAAGATATGTTCTTGATATATGGTGGTCAGGAAGAACTCAGTATTGAAGGATATACTGACGCTTCATTCCAGTCTGACCAGGATGATTTCCGATCGCAATCAGGCTATGTTTTTAGCTTGAATGGAGGAGCGGTGGTGTGGAAGAGTTTCAAACAGTCAACTGTTGCTGATTCCACAACAGAAGCCGAGTATGTTGCAGCCTCGGAAGCATCCAAGGAGGCAGTGTGGATTCGTAAGTTCGTGAGAGAACTTGGTGTTGTTCCTTCGAGTGCAGATCCTTTGGTTATCTTCTGTGATAACACTGGAGCAATCGCACAAGCAAAGGAACCACGGTCACACCAGAAGTCCAAGCACATACAGAGACAGTTTCATTTGATCAGGGAGATCATAGATCGTGGCGAGATCAAAGTCTGCAAGGTTCATACAGATGACAATCTAGCAGACCCGCTTACAAAGCCTCTGGCGCAGCAGAAGCATGAGAAGCACTGTAATAATATGGGTTTGAGATTGCTCAACCATTAGATTAAGTGCAAGTGGGAGATTGTTGGGGTATGCCCTTAAGCCTAATGTTTGAGGCCTTGGGATTGTAACAGTATCATGTAATAAACTCTTGTGTTTATAAAGGCATGGTTATTATTCAGTTTGTTACCTTGTCTACTGCAATAAGTATACTTCTGAATAATGTCTCAAAGCTGTTCAGCTGGGCTGACATGCTATTATGTCCTTAGTCGATGTATCTTAGTGAACATGAGACAACCTTGATATGGTTAAGACTAATATGTGTTCTAATCTTATAGGATGCTTCGAGCATGGAATAAGATATAGACTCATGAGTACATTGGATGTACTGGACAGACCCTACTAGGATATTCAGTTGCTTGTCACAATGTGAATAATCCTTGAGTGCAACAAGTGGCACATTTCCTCTGACTTGAGATCACTTGTGTTTTCTAAATGATGATTGTCATTGTTTTGAGGTAGTTCAATATCATTTGAGAAATAATGATTATAGACTATCTTGGATAATGAGCTTGAGTCATGTTAGGGCACTAGTGATAGACATAGGATTGCCGTCTCCTTGTTTAAGGAGTGTGATGTTCTAAAGGGGCCCCCTGGATGAGATGATTGAGAAAGTGTATGGCCATACCCAGGTGACAGTGTTCATCTGATCTAATCATGCTCATCATATTGGAGCTACAAGCTTGACACGCTTGTCCAATAAGAACATCCAGTGGCAAAGGAAGTATGCATGCCTTGTGAATTGGATTCACACTTGTGCTGTGGTTTGGGTGTAGTCTTGGAAGACTCTTTTCTTTATACCGGGAGACAGTGATGTGTTGCTAGATACCCCTCACTGATCGTGATAACATGGGTTATCGTTACCGACATTTAAAGGAAACCCTCAGGGTCGCACAATTTGATGATATGGCTTACTTAAGTCAGATCGTGTGGACTGAATTGTTCGAGATCAGTTTAAAGGGATTTAATCTCTGATTGTAAGTGAGATCTAGTCTGATCATGTATGATTGATTAGAGCTTGAGATCGGTAAGCTTCGTGTTGGGGTATGCCCTTAAGGCTAATGTTTGAGGCCTTGGGATTGTAAAAGTATCATGTAATAAACTCTTATGTTTATAAAAGGCATGGTTATTATTCAGGTTGTTACCTTGTCTGCTGTAATAAGTGTACTTCTGAATAATGTCTCAAAGCTGTTCAGCTAGGCTGACATGCTATATGTCCTTAGTCGAGATATCTTGGTGAACCTGAGACAGCCTTGATATGATTGAGACTAATATGTGTGCTGATCTTATAGGATGCTTCGAGCATGGAATAAGATGTAGACTCATGGGTACATTGGATGTACTGGACAGACCCTACTAGGATATTCAATTGCTTGTCACAATGTGAATATTCCTTGATTGCAACAAGTGGCACATGTCCTCTGACTTGAGATCACTTGTGTTTCTAAATGATGACTGTCATTGTTTTGAGGTAGTTCAATATCATTTGAAAGATAATGATCATAGACTATCTTGGATAATGATCATGAGTCAGGTTAGGACATTAGTGATAGACATAGGATTGTCGTCTCCTTGTTTAAGGAGTGTGGTGTTCTAAAGGGCCCCCTTATGAGATGATTGAGATAGTGTATGGCCATACCCAGATGACTATGTGCATCTGATCTAATCATGCTCAACATATTGGAATTACAGGCTTGGCACGCTTGTCCAATAAGAACATCCAGTGGCAAAGGACACATGTATGCCTCGTGAGTTTGATTCACACTTGTGCTATGGTTTGGGAGAAGTCTTGGAAGACTCTTTCCTTTATATCGGGAGACAGTGATGTGTTGCTAGATACCCCTCACTGGTCGTGATAACGTAAGTTATCGTTACCGACATTTAAAGGAAACCCTCAGGGTCGCACAATTTGATGATATGGCTTACTTGAGTCAGATCGTATGGACTGGATTCTTTGAGTTCAGATTAAAGGGGATTTAATCTCTGATTGTAAGTGAGATCTGGTCTGATCATGTTTGATTGATTAGGGCTTGAGATCGGTAAGCTTCGATCGAGAGAAATGATGCTAGATCGGGGAGATCAGGGGCATCAGGAGATGAGTGGTTAGATCGTGAGCCTTAGGGTTCAATTTGGTCTAGACCAAGTGGCTTGAGCTATTTCGGTTTGGTTTGATGAACCAAATTCGATTGGACGATTTGGCTTGAACCGGTTCACAAATGTGAACGCTTGGTTCAATGCCAATAGGCATTTTTGGTTTGTCTTGAGCGCATGGCTTGATTGTCTTCCATTTATGGAAAGTCATCAAAGCCGGTTTTGCTTAAACGCCAAAACGCTTAAGCGTTGGTCTCTTGACGACAACGCCTTGATCCTTTTCGTTGGGTGGTTGACGAAAGAGGAAGACAAGGAAAAGGAGCTCTCGGCCATAGGGATTCATCTAATCACCCCCTTTCCATTCGACAAGATAGCTTGGGTGCCTTGCTAGCACAAGGGACGTCAAGGAAGTGAGCATCTTCATCTTGTGTGTGGACTTGTGGAGGAGACCTAACTTGTTCTCTTCTTCCAAGCCGAATTCCAAGCCTATGGCGTTGGTATGAATCTCCCCTTGTTCTTATCAATCTATGATAGTTGAACATATGGCATGCAAAAGATCTTGAAACCCTTGCTTCCGCTTGCATAAATTTCATTTGCGCCATGATTAGGGTTTTTGCCCCCCTCTCGAAAGGGGTTCCAACAATTGGTATCAGAGCCGTCTATGCATGCTATTATGTTTGCTGATGTGATCCATGTTTACATTTTTGCTTAGATCTATGGTTGGTTACATGCGCAAGCTCATGAAAAATTTATGATGCGAAAACTTCATGCATGATGTTTGTTGTTCTAAGCCGCATGTATAGGTGCTTGTTGTTTGTTGTTGTCAAAGTTGCGCTCCCCCCTTGAAGGGGACTCTACAAGTGTTGTTGTTGGCGCATGTTTGATTGGCGCTTCTTACATGTTGTTTTTGACAAAACAAAACATCTTGCGCGCCCATGAATTAGATCTAAGTTGCACCTATTGTAAACCCTTAGACGGGTTGATGGGGTTGAAAGCATCCTCTATGTTAGATCAAACTAGTCTGATCAGACCATCTGACAGCCTAGATGGATCGACCAGATGGCACCTGTGCGCAAGCACGAGGTGGCTATAGGTCGATTGCATCACAGGCGTGTAGCGAGGTCTGGTTGAGACAACCAGTGAACACACATGAGTTAGGCCCGGGGTCACACCCGCTTGCCAGAACTCATGTTGGTGGTTCAGCCCTTGGCGCATGCATGGTTGACCATCAGGTCAACGCGAGTCAGTTAGGACTTGGTGCATGCAAGGGCAAGGATCTAACTAGACTTGATGAGTGGATCCCCATCAATGGACGTTGTAAGGTTATAGGGCTCATAAGGAAATTAAAATTGATGCCATGGGGTTTTTCAAAAATTTTAATTTCATGAATGGATCACATGTTGATTGATGCCTATGCTTGTTTATTTAATCTTATGTGGGTTGCCCTATTGTGTGCTGTGCTGGGGCCTGCGTGCCTGGATTTAAAATTGTAAATTAATTTGTGATCTGCGAATCACATTGTACTTAATTTATAATATGTAATTGACCTGCGAGTCAATCTTGTCTAGATAGATCAAATTGTATTTGATTAGACAGGAGCACAAAGGCACACATCCCAAGGGGCATTCAGCTGGTGGCGCACCTGAGGTGCTCTAGGAGCTAGAGCCCTGGGTTGGACCAGATGAGATGCAAAAGGAGCTCAAGTGAAGACTTAAGTAAAATTAAGGTCTTACTTAGGGTTCATGGGCATTTACCACATAAGATCAACATGCTTTCTATTTATTGCTTTTATAATTAGAAATGCATGTGTTTATCTTCTGCTATCACCATAGGACTTGCATGATAGTCAAGAAGATAAAAAGACCGTTAAAATCCAACGCTAATATATCAAGCTCGTAAGCCTTCTGACGCGAAACCTCACCGTTCTGACTATCGTTGGAGCCGTGTTGTACCCACTCAGTGGGCACGTCCATCTATCTTCAGACGGTGCGGGATTACACCTGCGTGTTACAGAGTAGGGATTTATCCCTTCTCGTTGCTCAGCATAGCACGTGGTGGTCCAGGGAGTAGGTCGGGTCAGCTTGACCATGTAGGCTACATATGTGGCGCTTATGGTAGCACATGGAGGCAGCCATCTGTGGGATCAGAGACTGTGTTGTACCAACTCAGTTGGCACAGTCTGCTGGATTGCCCAGATGAAGGGGAATCGCACGGGCTGGCGATTGGCAGGGACTGCCTACCAGAAATTAGTGCTTGTCCTCTCTGTGCATCTTATCTCGCCTGAGCGGGACGCGGAGACCAAGTATGAAATCTGGATCCCATCTCACTAAAAGAGTTTTACTCTTTCGGACTGTTTTACTGGATTTTTCAGTCAGATAAAATAGTGAGAAAAGAATCTTTCTTAAGTCCTGGATTGATTCTGAACATTGATACTGACCTTGCTGTTCTTGCATTGTTGTAGATTCCTGCAGCAACGAACACCATGAGCTTCAATGTGCGATCCCTACTGGAAAGGGAGAAGTTTGCTGGGCCGAACTTCTCTGACTGGTTCGGACACCTTAAGATCGTTCTTAAGGCAGAGAGGAAACTGTATGTCCTCGAGACGGCGATACCGCCGCAGCCCGCTCCGAACGCCGCAAGGGCGGTTCGGGATGCCTATGAAAAGCACGTCAATGATAGCATTGATGTCGCTTGCCTGTTGCTAGCGTCTATGACGCCACCGCTGCAGCGTCAGCATAAGGATATGTCGGCTATAGAGATTATAGCGAACCTCAAGATGCTGTATGCTGCACAGGCGAGGACAGAACGCTATAATCTGACGAAGCTCTTCTTTCAGAGCAAAGTGGCTGAGGGGAGCCCAGTGGGAGCTCACGTGCTCAAGATGATTGGGCACAAGGAGGCTCTGGAGAAACTGGGGCATACCATCAACCAGGAGCTTGCTGTAGATATTATTCTGCAGTCTCTCCCGCCTTCTTTCGATGCGTTCATCATTAACTTTAATATGAACAAAATCGATTGTACTCCGGCAGAGTTGCTGAATATGCTCTTGACTACTGTGGAGACTCTGAAGGGAAAGCCTTCGACCTCTGTCTTGATGGTTCCTTCAAGGAACAAGAAGAAGGGGAAGAAGGGCAAGGCCCCTGTCAAGAACTACAGCAAGGCTCTGAAACAGAAGGTGAAGCGGTCGAAGGACAACAGGTGTTTCCACTGTGGCCAGCTGGGTCACTGGAAAAAGGACTGTAAAGCGCTCCAAGGAGATAAGAGGGGAAGCATCGCTTCTGGCTCAGGTATATATGTGACTGAGGTCATGTTATCTTCTTCTATATCATGGGTGTTGGACACTGCATGTGGAGTTCACATTTGTTCAAATGTACAGGAACTCAAGAGAAGAAGGCAGGTGGGACAGCATGAGGTAGACCTACGCGTTGGAAACGGGGCACGGGTTGCTGCTGTTGCTGTAGGAGACTATTTCATTTCTTTACCATCTGGCATTGTATTAGAATTAAACAATTGTTATTTTGTACCTAGTATTACCAAGAATATTATCTCCATTCCTGCTCTTGTCAGGAAGGGATTTTCCTTTGAATGCAAAATTTCAAAGTGTGTTTTATCTCATGATAATATTGTGTATGCCACTGGTTCAATTAACAATGGGTTATTCATGTTGGACATGGAATATTCGATACAAAATATTGATAATAAGAAAGCCAAGTATGCTGATGACAGCACCTTGCTATGGCATAGTCGTTTAGGCCATATAAACGAGAAGCGCATTAAGCGGTTGCATGAACATGGACTGCTGGGATCATTCTCCTATGAGGAGATTGATACATGCAAAGCTTGTTTAATGGGTAAAATGACGAAGTCACCTTTTCTTCAAAAGGGTCAAAGGACTTAAGGTTTACTTGACCTTATACACAGTGATATGTGTGGGCCTTTCAGTAAACATGCCAGAGGTGGCTATCACTACTTCATTACCTTTACTGATGATTTCAGTAGGTATGGGTATGTCTATCTGATGAGACATAAAAGTGAATCTTTTGACAAGTTCAAAGAGTTCAAAAATGAAGTACAAAATCAGTTAGGCCGTAATATCAAGGCACTTCGTTCTGATCGAGGTGGTGAATACCTGAGTCATGCATTTACTGACTATCTAAAGGAGTGTGGGATTGTCTCACAGCTCACTCCGCCAGGAACACCGCAATGGAATGGTGTGTCCGAAAGGAGAAATAGAACGTTACTTGATATGGTTCGTTCTATGATGAGTCAGGCTACTCTTCCATACTCCTTTTGGGGTTTTGCACTGGAAACAGCTGCAAAGGTACTAAACCGAGTGCCATCCAAGGCAGTTTCAAAGACGCCATATGAGTTATGGTATGGGAAACAGCCTAGCTTGACATTTATCAGGATCTGGGGTTGCGAGGCTTATGTCAAAAAGCTCGCCTCTGGGAAACTGGAGAGCAGATCTGAGAAATGTATCTTTGTTGGTTACCCTAAGGAAACTAAGGGTTATTATTTCTTCGATCCCAAAGAGAACAAGGTTTTTGTTGCTCGGACGGCTATATTTCTTGAGAGGGAATTTCTTCTGCAAGAGGCCAGTGGGAGAGAAATAAAGCTGGATGAGAATCCAGAGGAATGACAAAGTAGTCAAGCACAGTTGGATGAGCCTGAGCCAGTTGAACAGGTTATTGAACAACCTGAGGCTCAGATAACACGGGAACCGCGAAGATCGGGAAGGATCCGTCGTCAGCCTGAGCGCTATGACGGAGTCTACATCATTGATAATGATGAACCCCTCACTTATGCGGATGCGGTCAGTGGACCGGAGTCAGCTAGATGGCTTGAAGCTATGCGAGCCGAAATGGACTCCATGTCAGATAACCAAGTCTGGGATTTGGTTGATCCGCCTCCGGGAGTAATCCCTATAGGCTGTAAATGGATCTTCAAGAAGAAGATTGACATGGATGGTAACGTGGTTACCTATAAAGGCAGGCTAGTTGCGAAAGGTTTCAAACAAATCTACGGGATAGATTATGATGAAACTTTCTCACCTGTAGCCATGTTTAAGTCTATTCGGATTCTTTTCGCGATAGCAGCATATTACGATTATGAGATCTGGCAGATGGATGTGAAAACAGCTTTCCTTAATGGAAATCTGGATGAGGATGTGTATATGACACAACCTGAGGGTTTCACTAATCCATCAGATCGTCATAAAATATGCAAGTTAAAGAAGTCCATTTATGGACTGAAACAAGCATCTAGAAGCTGGAACATTCGTTTTGATGAATCAATCTCTGAGTTTGGTTTCATCAAGAACGATGATGACCCGTGTGTTTATAAGAGGTTTAGTGGGAGCGTAATTACATTCCTAATCCTCTACGTCGATGATATCTTAATCATTGGAAATGATATTCCTGAACTGCATGCTGTTAAAGCATGGTTAGGAAAATGTTTCCAGATGAAAGATCTCGGAGAAGCAGCCTATGTATTAGGTGTCAAGATCTACCGAGATAGATCTAAGAGGCTTCTCGGGCTGTGCCAGAGTACTTACATCGATAAGGTCCTGGATAGATTCCATTTAGAGAATTCTAAACGTGGATATCTTCCAGTCAGACATGGTCTGAATCTTTCAAAGAGTCAGTGTCCACAAACACAGACTGAAAAAGATGAAATGGACAATACGCCTTATGCTTCGGCTATTGGGTCCATTATGTATGCGATGTTGTGTACTCGCCCAGACGTCGCTTACGGGCTAAGCGTGACCAGTCGATTCCAAAGTAATCCAGGTTTGGCGCACTGGATTGCAGTCAAGAACATTTTAAAATATCTGCGGAGGACCAAAGATATGTTCTTGATATATGGTGGTCAGGAAGAACTCAGTATAGAGGGATATACTGACGCTTCGTTCCAGTCGGACCAGGATGATTTGCGATCGCAATCAGGCTATGTTCTCAGCTTGAATGGTGGAGCAGTGGTGTGGAAGAGCTTCAAACAGTCAACTGTTGCTGATTCCACAACAGAAGCCGAGTATGTTGCAGCCTCAGAAGCATCCAAGGAGGCAGTGTGGATTCGTAAGTTCGTGAGAGAACTTGGTGTCGTTCCTTCGAGTGCTGATCCTTTGGTTTTCTTCTGTGATAACACTGGAGCCATCGCACAAGCAAAGGAACCACGGTCGCACCAGAAGTCCAAGCACATACAGAGACGGTTTCACTTGATCCGGGAGATCATTGATCGAGGCGAGATCAAAATCTGCAAGGTTCATACAGATGACAATCTGGCAGACCCGCTTACCAAGCCTCTGGCGCAGCAGAAGCATGAGAAGCACTGTAATAATATGGGTTTGAGATTACTCAACCATTAGATTAAGTGCAAGTGGGAGATTGTTGGGGTATGCCCTTAAGGCTAATGTTTGAGGCCTTGGGATTGTAAAAGTATCATGTAATAAACTCTTATGTTTATAAAAGGCATGGTTATTATTCAGGTTGTTACCTTGTCTGCTGTAATAAGTGTACTTCTGAATAATGTCTCAAAGCTGTTCAGCTAGGCTGACATGCTATATGTCCTTAGTCGAGATATCTTGGTGAACCTGAGACAGCCTTGATATGATTGAGACTAATATGTGTGCTGATCTTATAGGATGCTTCAAGCATGGAATAAGATGTAGACTCATGGGTACATTGGATGTACTGGACAGACCCTACTAGGATATTCAATTGCTTGTCACAATGTGAATATTCCTTGATTGCAACAAGTGGCACATGTCCTCTGACTTGAGATCACTTGTGTTTCTAAATGATGACTGTCATTGTTTTGAGGTAGTTCAATATCATTTGAAAGATAATGATCATAGACTATCTTGGATAATGATCATGAGTCAGGTTAGGACACTAGTGATAGACATAGGATTGTCGTCTCCTTGTTTAAGGAGTGTGGTGTTCTAAAGGGCCCCCTTATGAGATGATTGAGATAGTGTATGGCCATACCCAGATGACTATGTGCATCTGATCTAATCATGCTCAACATATTGGAATTACAGGCTTGGCACGCTTGTCCAATAAGAACATCCAGTGGCAAAGGACACATGTATGCCTCGTGAGTTTGATTCACACTTGTGCTATGGTTTGGGAGAAGTCTTGGAAGACTCTTTCCTTTATATCGGGAGACAGTGATGTGTTGCTAGATACCCCTCACTGGTCGTGATAACGTAAGTTATCGTTACCGACATTTAAAGGAAACCCTCAGGGTCGCACAATTTGATGATATGGCTTACTTGAGTCAGATCGTATGGACTGGATTCTTTGAGTTCAGATTAAAGGGGATTTAATCTTTGATTGTAAGTGAGATCTGGTCTGATCATGTTTGATTGATTAGGGCTTGAGATCGGTAAGCTTCGATCGAGAGAAATGATGCTAGATCGGGGAGATCAGGGGCATCAGGAGATGAGTGGTTAGATCGTGAGCCTTAGGGTTCAATTTGGTCTAGACCAAGTGGCTTGAGCTATTTCGGTTTGGTTTGATGAACCAAATTCGATTGGACGATTTGGCTTGAACCGGTTCACAAATGTGAACGCTTGGTTCAATGCCAATAGGCGTTTTTGGTTTGTCTTGAGTGCATGGCTTGATTGTCTTCCATTTATGGAAAGTCATCAAAGCCGGTTTTGCTTAAACGCCAAAACGCTTAAGCGTTGGTCTCTTGACGACAACGCCTTGATCCTTTTCGTTGGGTGGTTGACGAAAGAGGAAGACAAGGAAAAGGAGCTCTCGGCCATAGGGATTCATCTAATCACCCCCTTTCCATTCGACAAGATAGCTTGGGTGCCTTGCTAGCACAAGGGACGTCAAGGAAGTGAGCATCTTCATCTTGTGTGTGGACTTGTGGAGGAGACCTAACTTGTTCTCTTCTTCCAAGCCGAATTCCAAGCCTATGGCGTTGGTATGAATCTCCCCTTGTTCTTATCAATCTATGATAGTTGAACATATGGCATGCAAAAGATCTTGAAACCCTTGCTTCCGCTTGCATAAATTTCATTTGTGCCATGATTAGGGTTTTTGCCCCCCTCTCGAAAGGGGTTCCAACACTTCGATCGAGAGAATAGATGCTAGATCGGTGAGATCAGAAGCATCAAGAGATCGACGGTTAGATCTGGAGCCTTAGGGTTTAATTTGATCTAGACCATGTCGCTTGGCTTATTTGGTCTTTGAACCAGACCAAGATGAACCGGCTCATGGATGAGCGAGTGGTTCAAAATAAGAGAAGAGATTTGCGACTTGTGAACGTGGAGACGTGTTTGCTATTTTTAGATAGCATGTCTCTTACGTGACAACATCTCACGTTGGCTCTATGGTCGCTCATCACTCTCGCCTCTTGCCTCTTCTCGTGTGGCTTGCTCTCTCGTGAAGAAGAGTTTTGACGAAAAGAAGGAGGAAATCGCTAAGCAAGTTTTTCTCTTCCCTTCATACGATTGTGATACTTGGACGATCCTTGCTAGCACAAGGGACGACAAGAAGAAGCGCATTCTCATCTTGTGTGTGACGATTTGGAGAAGATCTCGTTTGATCTTTGCTTCCAAGGCGCCATCTAGAAATGGCCATGGTATGAATCGCATTCATTCTTGTTTACAAGTTATATCAAAGTTAATCATACTTCATGCACCGATTCTTTGAAACCCTAGTATCCGCTGCCCATGTTTCTGTTTGCGCCAGTTTAGGGTTTTTCCCCCTTAGTCAGGGGACTTTCAACTCCGTCTTCGCAGGAAGGTAATTGGCTATTCACTCGATGACATTAAAGGGATTAACCCATCTATTTGCATGCACAGGATTTTATTGGAAGAAAATAGCAAGCCTTCTTTAGATTTTCAACGCCAACTCAATCCACATATGAAAGATGTTGTGAAGAAGGAGTTGCTCAAACTTTAGGATGCAGGAGTCATATCCAATATCAGACAGTTCTTGGGTGAGCCTGGTACATGTTGTACCCAAAAAGGGAGGTGTCACAGTAATTATGACTGGTGTAGATGAATTGATATCAACGCACACAGTTACAGGATATAGGATGTGTTTGATTACAGGAAGTTGAACTCTGCTACACTGAAAGACCACTTTCCCTTACCATTCATTGACCAAATGTTAGATAGATTGGCTCACAATTCTTATTTTTTTTTGGATGGATTTTCAGGTTTCTTCCAAATTCCCATCCATCCCGATGATCAGGGAAAAATGACTTTTACATGTCCCTACAGAACTTATGCATACAGAAGGATGCCCTGTGGCCGGTGCAATGCCCCTGCAACCTTTAAACATGCAATGATGGCAATATTTGCAGATTATAATGAGGACTTTATGGACATATTTATCGATGACTTTTTTGTGCATGACTCTTCTTTTGACCATTGTTTGTCTAACCTATCTAAAGTTTTGTAGAGATGTGAAGAGGTGAACCGGGTGTTGAATTGGGAGAAGTGCCACTTCATGGTCCGAGAAGGTATACTTCTTGGACACTTGGTCTCTAAGCATGAAATCGAGGTGGACAGAGCAAAGGTCGAAGTAATAAAAAATTTGAAGCCGCCTACAATAGTAAAAGGAATTAAAAGTTTTTTGGGACCCGCTGGTTTTTACACAAGATTTATCAGAGATTTTTCCAAAATTGCTCGTCCTTTAACTAACCTTTTGGCTAAAGATTATATCTTTTGTTTTGATAGGGAATGTCATGAAGCTTTAATAAAACTCAAAGATGCTTTGATTTCTGCACCTGTGATCCAACCTCCGAATTGGTCACTACCATTTGAATTAATGTATGATGCTAGTGACCAAGCCGTGGGGGGCAGTTTTGGGAGAAAGGAAAGACAAAAAGCTGCATGCCATATATTATGCTAGTAGAACCCTCAATGATGCACAGATAAATTATGCTACCATAGAAAAAGAACTACTAGCAATTATTTTTGCTTTCGATAAATTTCGTTCATACTTGGTTAATTTAAAAGTAATTATTTTTACTGATCATGCAGCTATCAAATACTTGATTAACAAGAAAGATGCCAAGCCAAGACTTATTCGATGGATCCTCCTCTTACAAGAGTTCGATGTTGAGATTAGAGACAAGAAGGGGAGTGAAAATCTTATGGTTAACCACCTTTCCAGGCTTGAGCAGGTGATGAAAAGATGATTGATGATGAGTTGGAGATCAATGATGCATTCCCTGAAGAACATCTATATGCTTTATTGGAACAACAAGTCCCATGGTATGCAGATTATGTGAATTACAATGTATCTAACATCCTTCCCCTCAATCTTACTTTTCAGAAGAAGAAAAAGTTCTTGGATGATGTGAAGATTTATTACTGGGGATGAGCCATACTTGTACCGGCGATGTGCTGATGGACTATATAGACATTGCATACCCGAGGTGGAGATACATGATGTGCTAACTCATTGCCATTTTTCACCATATGGAGGACACGCTGGAGCTGCTAAAATGGCCTCCAAAGTTCTTCAGTCAGGTTTATTTTGGCCTTCTATATTTCATGACACTAAACACTTTGCTTTGAATTGTGATAGTTGCCAACGCACTGGAAATCTCTCAAAAAGGGATGAACTACCTTTGCATGGTATATTGGAGGTGGAAATCTTTGATGTATGGGGGATAGACTTTATGGGACCCTTCCTATCTTCATGCGGTAAACGGTATATCCTTGTTGCCGTTGAAAACGTGTCTAAGTGGGTTGAAACTTCTGCAGAGGCAACTAACAACTCAAAGCCTATCATGAAGTTCATGAAGAGAATAATTTTTCCCAGATTTGGAGTTCCACGTGTTTTGATAAGTGATGGAGGATCCCACTTCATAGAACAGAGGTTTGGAGCACTCTTGAATAAATATGGGGTAAAGCACAAAATAGCGACGCCCTATCATCCTCAGACTAGTGGTCAGGTGGAGGTTTCAAATAGGGAAATCAAACAAATACTTGAGAAAACTATATCTCGATCACAGAAGGACTGGGTATTGAAAATACCTTATGCTTTATGGGCTTACAGAACCACCTTCAAGACACCCCTCGGTATGTCTCCTTTCCAACTTATTTATAGGAAATCCTGTCACTTACCTGTTGAACTTCAGCACAGGGCATTTTGGGCTATCAAGCAAATTAACTATGACTTCAAAAGCGTCGGGGAGAAGAGGAAATTACAACTTGATGAACTGGATGAGATGTGCCCTTTTGCATATGAGAATGTCAAGATCTACAAAACTCGAACCAAATATTGGAATGACAAACGTATTGTGAAGAAGAAATTTCATGTGGGACATAAAGTACTACTCTTTAATTCATGACTCCGATTATTTCCAGAAAAGCTTCGAAGAAGATGGTCCGGCCCTTTTGTAGTACAGCATGTGCAACCTTATGGCGCAATTACAATCTGGACTAAATGCACGGGATGCTTCACCATCAACGGTCATCGCCTTAAGCATTATTTCGAGGATGAGCGGGTCGAGCAAGGCATTGTTCTTGCTCTCACAGACCCCAGAGGATTGGTGACATGAAAACTCTTTTGGTCGAGCTACACTAACCTTAAACTAGCACTCTTGGGAGGCAACCCAAGTTCTTGATTATTTTTAGTTTAGATGCATTACTTCTCACTGTTATTAGATACTCTTGTTAGTCTATTATTTTCGTTTCACTTAGTTTTTTATTATATTCTAGGGATTTTTGCTGATTATATGTCTCTTTGTGATATAGGAAGTTATTGTGGCGACATGGTTTTCAAGACAGCAACTTTTGAGCTTTCTTGAGAACTTCACGATCAGGTGAACCCCACGGGGTTCGCCAATGAAGTGTACTGTATTCATCCAAAAATTTGGTTTTCATAGATAAATTTATAGTAACAAGATGGATTTAGCATCCTGGGTGGAGCATAGTATTTTGAGCCTCTCAGGCTTCTTTAGTGAACTTCACGACCAGGTGAACCCTATGGGGTTCACCCATGAAGTCTACTGTATCCGAGCTTCTAACTCACCCTCTAGAGAGCTTAATGGTCTGGTGAACCCCATTGGGTTCACCCGTATTTCTACATGCGCGGATCCATCTAGAGGCCCCCACGACTTGGTGAAGCCCATGGGCTTCACCCGTAATTCTATTACTGCCAGTTCCTACCATAAATCTTCATGGTTTGGTGAACCCCATGGGGTTTCCCGTGCTTCTAATTGCTATTCACCCGTATTTAGGGCAGCACACATGTTGGGTTTCTGCCAAACCCGTGCGCTGCCGCCTCCTGCTGCTTAGAGTAGTCGCCCTCACATCGCTATCTCTTCCCTCAGCGCTCCAAGAGGAATTCTACTACCTCGGTTCGAGTTTCCCCTGAGGTTTGCACATGATTCATCTCTACTCCACTTTGGATATTGGTTTCTCCTCTTCACTCGTGTTCTTTCTACCGATTGCTATTCCATCTCGCCGCTAGCTTTAGACCTTCCCTCCATCCGGATTTTCTCGTGTGAACGCACATCTCAGTTTCTTACGGACTTCTCTCATTGATATATGGCACCAAAGAGGAAGGCCGTAGTCTCTCGACACCCTGCTCCGTGCCACTCTTTGGATTCGTCTGGCGACGACGATGACCACACTCCATCATTGTCAATTCTTGATTTCGAATTTGGATGGCTGATGTGAAGTGTTGTGTCGAGCTTTTCCATTGGCTATGGTGGGCGGTTGTGTGTTGGGGATGTAGCTGCATAAGCTTGTGGAACCGGTGGGGAGATGTGGCATTGATGCTGCATGTAGTTGTGTTGAGATTGGATTGGCTGGGGCTGCATGCATTAAAGGGTGCCTTGGTTTGTCTTCAGCTGAGTGTGGAGGAAGCTGCATGTGGAGATTTGATTGGTTGGAGCTACATGCGTGAAAGGGTGCCTCGGTTGGAGATTTCAGCCGAATATGGAGGGAGCTTGTTGTTGTACCATAAGGTAACACTACAAGTATGACACGCGTGTACCTTGGACTAATCCTCGGTAACAGCGCCAAAAACTTGTTGTGATCCCGCAAGTGCACGGGTACATGATGTAATAAAGAAAATATCGAATCCACAGGGACCTACGTTGTCAAGTACTAAATAATTGATTTTTTTCTATCTAGGCAATCAAATGAAAGTTAAGTAAATATCGCACACAAAAGAAAACTGTCAGAGAGAAAGCTGGGACTAGGGTTTCGTTCACTTAACTCTTATGACTAGATATGAATAAGGATTTCGTCGGTTTAATTTTATCATGATGAAGATACGATTTACCTAATAAAAGATTGTTTCACTCTCCTGCAAACAATCGCGCAGGGATTTATCTTTGCTTTCGCACAAGATTTGTCCCAACGCTAAAGATAAGAAAATTATCAATCTATGAACTCAAGGATCACTTTCGTGCATCCGAATTCTATGTTGACAATCTCTAGCGGAAACTCAAGGATCACTTTCGTGCATCCAAGCCTCGACACTAGTTTTACTCATAGATCTCCAATGTTCCGATCCTCACTTTCGTGCAAGATCTCCACGTTTGACAAATAGACTCGATCTATAGATTCATGTTATAATCATGGCAGTAATTTGACTAGAACAAATCAAGTTGGATCAAACCTAAGGAAGGGTTCCTAACATGCAATTCTAGGGCTCCAAATTCTCAAGCAATTACCTTTCGGTCTCAAGCGAAAATTCTAAGAACATAATTAGTAACATGAACTTATAGAGAGTCTAAGCACAATTATCACATGAGCAAAATCATCATGGTAATATTAAACTCAATGAAATAGTAAAAATAGTCATCTAGTCATTGGAAATCAAGTGAATTACTCCCCCATGTCCCAAGAGTAGTTTAAGCTATCATGGTAAAGGAGTTACAAAATTCCATGGTTTCAGAAGATCAAAAATCAAAAGAAAAGAGAAGTTTAGAAAATACAGTGCGGCTGTGAAATATTTCACAGCCGTAATTTCCAAATTTAGGCGATGAACAGTGTCGGCGCCCCTTCTTTCCTTGATTTCTCCTTCAATTGATCTCCTCTCTATTTGAAACTTCTGGTATGTCGTCTCCTCCTTCAGATGAATCTTCAGTATGGAAATCACGGCTGGAGATCGTCTGGATCGAGCGCGGTGGCGATACCCTAGGAGGCGGCGTGGATGATGATTTCTCTCTCGACAAACAATCAAAATTGGGGCTTTTAGTGCATGTGTGTTCCTCCCATCCAAAGCTCCCTCTCTGCTTCTTACGGCATCTGATTTAGGGCTCTGGATCACTCACAATCGTCTTCACAAGAATCGGGCGTGGAAATTGACCTGGGCGTCGTGTTCAAAACCGAAATTATGGCAGTGTAATGTCTTACGGCACTGCCGTAAAATCACTCGAGTCTTCTGTTATAATGTTGTTGGGGAATTACGGCACCATAATCTGGTTTACGGTAGTGCCGTAAAATTGACTGAACTCTCTGTTCGCGAACGTATGGAAATTATGGCCCATGTAGTTTCTTAAGGTAGTGCCGTAATTTCGGGTGAAGTTTCTGTTCTGAAGCTCTCCGAAATATGGTACCGTAATATGGCTTACGGTAGGTGCCATAAAATCCAAAAATCTTTCTGTTCAGAAACTTCTCAAAATACGGTAGGGCTCAGATTTTACAGTACCATCTGGAATTACGGTACTGATAGCCCGAAAGGGAACACAACAAATCTGGCACGCGTGTACCTTGGACTAATCCATGGTAACGGCACCAAAAACTTGTTGTTAAACCGCAAGTGCACGGGTATATGAAGTAATAAAAAAGTATCGAATCCACAGGGACCAACGTTGTCGAATACTAAATAGTTGATTTCTTACTAACTAGGGAAAACGAGATCGTGAGAATAGCAATCGGTAACTAAAAGCGGGATTATCAGAGAGAAAAGCTGGGACTAGGGTTTCATTCACTTAAACTTTTATGACTAGACATGAATAAGGATTTCGTTGATTCAATTTCATCATGAAGAAGATATTATCAAAGGATGAACTCAAGGATCACTTTCATGCATCCGAGCTCTAGAATCTCTAGTAGAGTCTCAAGGATCACTTTCGTGCATCCGAGTCTCGCAACTAGTTTTGCTCAAGGACCTCCAACATTCCGATCTTTGCTTTCGCACAAGATCTCCATGTTTGAAAAATAGACTCGATCTATGGATTCATGTTATAATCATGGCAATTATTTTACTAGAAAAGATCAAGATGGATCTAACCTAAGGAAGGGATCCTAACATGCAATTCTAGGGTTCCAAATTCTCAAGCAATTACCTTTCAGTCTCAAGCGATAATTCTAAGAACATAATTAATAATATGAACTTAAAGAGAGTCTAAGCACAATTATCACATGAGCAAAATCATCATGCTAAAATCAAACTCAATGAAATATTGAAAAAGAAGTAATCTAATCATTAAAAGTCAAGTAAATTACTTCCCCATGTCCCAAAAATAGTTTAAGCTATCATCATGAGGGAATTACAACAAATCATGGTTTCAGAGGATCGAAAATTGAAAGACAAGAGGAGTTTTAGAAAATACAACACAGCTGTGACGTATTTCACAGCCGTAATTTGCAAATAGCTTCGGTGATTAGTGTCGGCGATGCTTTGCTCTTTGATTCCTCCTCCAATCGATCTCTTTGTGGCCTGAAACTTTTGGTGTGTTGTCTCCTCTCTCTGACGAAGCTTCAGTATGAAAATCGCGGCTGGAGATCGTCTGGATCGAGCGCAGCGGTGAAACCCTCGGCGACGGCATGGATCAAGATTTCTCCCTCGACGGTGGATCAAAATTGGGGCTTTCAGTCTCTCTGTAATCCTCTCCTGAAAAGCTCCCGTTTTGCTTCTTACGACATCGAATATAAGCTTCTGGATCATCCGCAATCATCTCCGCAAGGATCGGGCGTGGACATTGACCTGGGAATCACGTTCAAACACTACAATACGGCAGTGTAATATCTTACGACACTACCGTAAAACCCATCGATTATTCTGTTCTGAAATTGCTGGAAGAATACGGCAGCGTAATTTGGTTTACGGTTGTGCCGTAAAATCGGCTGAACTCTCTGGTCGAATTCATCTGGAAAATACGGCCCGTAAACTAGTTTACGGCAGTGCCGTAATTTCATGGCAACTTTCTGTTATGAAGACGTCTGGAAAATACGGCCCATAAACTGGTTTACGGCAGTGCCATAATTTCAGCGAAGGTCGCTGTTCCGAAAGCTCCCCAAAATACGGCTGTGTAAATTCTTACGGTGGTGCCGTAATTTCGCAAAAGCCTTCTGTTCGGTAAATCACCAAAATACGGCCGTGATCTCGATAATACGGTACCGTAAAATCCTTTACAGCACTACCGTATTTTGGGTTCTTTGCCTCGATTTGTGTGAAAATTCTTGGGTGACTTCTTCTTGATGATGAGAACTCTTCCATGTATTTGATTTTTGCTTTAAAACGCCTAAAATAGTGCCTTTTTGCCTGAAAAATATGAAAAACAAAAATAGAAGTAGACTTTCCAATATTTAATGGATTCAGCATAAAAACAAGTAAAAAGATCCTCAATTTAGCATGAAAAGGTATCTAAAATGATACAAAATATACTACATATTTTGGTGTCATCAAGTACTGTAAAATGGATTACGGCACTACCGTAATTTGCTGCCTTGCTCCGTTTTGCGTGAAATTTGTTGGGTGATCTCCTCTTCATGATGGTAATCCTTCTATGTATTTCATTTTACTTAGAAACGCCTAAAAATAGTGCCTTTTTACCTGAAAACCATGAAAAACCAAAATAGAAGTAGACTTTGCAATAATCGATAAATTTAGTATGAAAACAAGTAAAAGATCTTCAATCTAGCATGAAAAGATATCAAAAATGATACAAAATATACTATATATTTTGGTGTCATCAAAATACATAAGGCACAAACTTTGCTTGTCCTCAAGCAAAAATCAAAATTTTAAATCAAAGTTTGATTAAAAGAATAGCCTTTTCATGCTCAATAAATTTCTAAAATACAACTCATCAATGAAAAACTCTATCAATTGATTTACAAAAATTCAAATAAATATATCATCTTTAGAACTCAATCCTCTAGATCCACAATTTAATCAAATAAAAATTTGCAACATGTACAATAATTAGAATTTTCAATCTCATGATTCCACCCAATTTTCAGTTCAAATCTAGCATGCTTTTGTTTACAGGAATAATGTTTCCAAGATCTTTTTCTACACATGATTTTTTTATTTTTATTTTATTTTATTTTATTTTTTTTGGCATCATTGACATTCTCTAACTTGATTACCACCTTTTTCTGGTGATGAGATTAGAGTGCACGGATCACATAATCAATGCAATGGAACTCATATCCTCTAATTTGGAAAGAATTTACTAAGGACAGCGGAGTTTATGTGAAATGATTTTTCTCATGGCACGTACCCACATAGATACATACTTTTTCTATTTATTACTTCAACCCATGACTGTTGGGGTATGCCCTTAAGGCTAATGTTTGAGGCCTTGGGATACTATCAGTATCATGTATAAACCCTTATGTTTATAAAGGCAATGGTTGTTATTCAGTTTGTTACATTGTCTGCTGCAATAACTGTGCTTCTGAATAATGTCTCAATGCTGTTCAGCTAGGCTGACATGCTATATGTCCTTAGTCGAGATATCTTGGTGAACATGAGACAGCCTTGATATGGTTAAGACTAATGTGTGTTCTAATCTTATAGGATGCTTCGAGCATGGAATAAGATGTAGACTCATGGGTACATTGGATGTACTGGACAGACCCTACTAGGATATTCAATTGCTTGTCACAATGTGAATAATCCTTGTGTGCAACAAGTGGCATACTTCCTCTGATTTGAGATCACTTGTGTTTCTAAATGATGATTGTCATTGTTTTGAGGTAGGTCAATATCATTTGAAACATAATGGTTATAGACTATATTGGATAATGATCATGAGTCAGGTTAGGGCACTGGTGATAAATATAGGATTGCCGTCTCTTTGTTTAAGGAGCATGATGTTCTATGGGCCCCCCCCCTGGATGAGATGATTGAGAAAGTGTATGGCCATACCCAGGTGACTATGTTCATCTGATCTAATCATGCTCATCATATTGGAGTTACAGGCTTGACACGCTTGTCCAATGAGAACATCAAGTGGCAAAGGAAATTTGTATGCCTTGTGAAATGGATTCACACTTGTGCTGTGGTTTGGGTGTAGTCTTGGAAGACTCTTTCCTTTATATCGGGAGACAGTGATGTGTTGCTAGATACCCCTCACTGATCGTGATAATGTGAGTTATCGTTACCGACATTTAAAGGAAACCCTCAGGGTCGCACAATTTGATGATATGGCTTACTTAAGTCAGATCGTGTGGACTGAATTGATTAAGTTCAGTTTAAAGGGATTTAGACTCTGATTGTAAGTGAGATCTGGTCTGATCATGTTTGATTGATTAGGGCTTGAGATCGGTAAGCTTCGATCGAGAGAATTGATGCTAGATCGGTGAGATCAAAAGCATCACGAGATGAACGGTTAGATCAGGAGCCTTAGGGTTTAAGATGATCTAGACCAAATGGCTTGGGCTGTTTTGATTTGGTCTTTGAACCAAATTGAGTTGGGTCAATTAGATTAAATTGGTTCAAGAGAATGAACGCATGGTTCAATCTTTGAAGCGTTATTGTCGGTTATGAAGAAGTGGGCGCATGCTCTTCATGGCTTGCTATTTTTAGTAAGTCTTCATGCGCCACCTCTCTTGAATGCCAATACGTTTTGACTCTTGCTCTCGACGCTCTCTCACGAGTGAAAAGCTTCCTTCACGTCTTGGAGAGGTCTCGGCCAAGTGGAAGAAGACATCTCATCCCTTTGATTCGATCAAAGACCCTTGAAGAACCTTGCTAGCACAAGGATCTCAAGGAGTAGGCGGCATCACCTTGTGTGCGCACCTTTTGGAGGAGTTTCATTCGAATCTCTTCTTCCTTGACGCCATCCAATAGAAATGGCTATGGTATGATTCCTAACTATAAGAGGTTGATCATATAAACATATATGCGATTATTGTTGAAACCCTAGCTTCCCATGCGAAAACTTTCTTTTGCGCCACCCTTAGGGTTTCGGCCCCCTAGATTTAGGGGTCTTTTCAATTGGTATCAGAGCTTGCGGATGTTATATGTCTATATGATTGCTTCATGTTGTGTGATCCTTGTTTGCGTTGCTTAGATCTACTTTATCACATGCGAAAATACATACTATGCTATTAGATGTTGGCGCATGTGTGATGTGCATGTTATATTGTATTGGCGCTTGTTAGGTTTTTGTTTGTCAAAAATTATATCATCTTGCGCGCTTCACTTAGATCTAAGCGCCTACTGTAAACCCTTAGACGGGTTGATGGGGTTGAAATCATCCTCTAGGTTGGATCCAAATAGTCTGATCAGACCATCTGATAGCCTAGATGGGTCGACCAGATGGCACCTCTGCGCAAGCATGAGGTGGCTATAGGTCGACTGCATCACAGGCGTGTAGCGAGGTCTGGTTGAGACAACCAGTGAACACACATGAGTTAGGCCCGGGGTCACACCCGCTTGCCAGAACTCATGTTGGTTGTTCATCCCTTGGCGCATGCATGGTTGACCATTAGGTCAACGCAAGTCAGTTAAGACTTGGTGCATGCAAGGGCATGGATCTAACTAGAGATGATGAGTGGATCCCTATCAATGGACCGTTGTAAGGTTGTAGGGCACATAAGAAAAGTAAAATTGATGCCAATGGGTTTTCAAAATTTTATTTTCTTTGTAATGGATCACATGTTGATTGATGCCATATGCTTGTTTATTTCATCTTATGTGGGTTGCCCTTTAATGTGTGCTGTGCTGGGGCCTGCGTGCCTGGTTAATTATAAATTAATATTTATTTGTGATCTGCGAATCACATTGTATTAAATTTATAAGATGTAATTGACCTGCGAGTCAATCTTGTCTAGATAGATTGAAATGTAATTTAATTAGACATGAGCACAGAGCACACTTGGCAGAGGTGCATGCAGCAGTGGCTTGACCAGGTGGGAGGTCTAGGGTTCGACCCTAGGACATGCGCATTCACCTGGTGAACGCACCTGAGCTGCAATGGGCGCTAGGGCCCTGGGCTGGACCAGATGAGAAGCAAAAGTCCCATGAAGAAAAGCAAGTGAAGACTTAAGTGTATTTAGGTCTTACCTAGGCTTAATGGGCTTTTACCACATAAGATCAGCTTGCATTCTTTTATTGTTTAAATAATTAGAATTGCATGAGTTATTTATCTTCTGCTATAGCCATAGGTTTTGCCTCATAGTAAGAAGATAAAAGATCGTTAAAATCCAACGCTAAAATATCAAGCACGTAATGCCTTCTGGCGCGAAACCTCACTGTTCTGACTATCGTTGGGGCCGTGTTGTACCCACTCAGTGGGCACGCCCATCTATCTTCAGACGGTGTGTGATTTCACTTGCGTGTTACAGGGAAGGGATTTATCGCTTCTCGTTGCTCAGCATAGCACGTGGTGGTCCAGGGAGTAGATCAGGTCAGCTTGACCATGTAGGCTACATATGGGGCATATGTTAGCCATATCGAGGCAGCCATCTGTGGGATCAGAGACTGTGTTGTACCAACTCAGTTGGCACAGTCTGCTGGATTGCCCAGATGAAGGGGAATCGCACGGGTTGGCGATTGGCAGGGACTGCCTACTAGAGATTAGTACTTGTACTCTCTGTGCATCTTATCTCGCCTGAGCGGGACGCGGAGACCAAGTATAAAATCTGGATCCCATCTCACTAAAAGAGTGTTACTCTTTCGGACTGTTTTAATGGATTTTTCAGTCAGATAAAATAGTGAGAAAAGAATCTTTCTTAAGTCCTGGATTGATTCTAAACATTGATACTGACCTTGCTGTTCTTGCATTGTTGTAGATTCCTGCAGCAACGAACACCATGAGCTTCAATGTGCGATCCCTACTGGAAAGGGAGAAGTTTGCTGGGCCAAACTTCTCAGACTGGTACGGACACCTTAAGATTTTTCTTAAGGCAGAGAGGAAACTGTATGTCCTCGAGACGGCTGTGCCGCCTCAACCCGCTGCGAACGCCGCAAGGGCGGTTCGTGAAGCCTATGAAAAGCATGTCAATGATAGCATTGATGTCGCTTGCCTGATGCTAGTGTCTATGACGCCACCGCTGCAGCGTCAGCATGAGGATATGTCTGCTATAGAAATTATAGCAAACCTCAAGATGTTGTATGCTGCACAGGTGAGGACTGAACGCTATAATTTGACCAAGCTTTTCTTTCAGAGCAAACTGGCTGAAGGGAGCCCAGTGGGAGCTCACGTGCTCAAGATGATTGGGCACAAGGAGGCTCTGGAGAAACTGGGGCATACCATCAATCAGGAGCTTGCTGTAGACATTATTCTGCAGTCTCTTCCGCCTTCTTTCGATGCGTTCATTATTAACTTTAATATGAACAAAATCGATTGTACTCCGGCAGAGTTGCTGAATATGCTCTTGACTACTGAGGAAACTCTGAAGGGAAAGCCTTCAACCTCTGTCTTAATGGTTCCTTTCAGGAACAAGAAGAAGGGGAAGAAGGGCAAAGCCCCAGTCAAGAACTACAACAAGGCGCTGAAACAGAAGGTTAAGCGGTCAAAGGAATACAGATGTTTCCACTGTGGCCAGCTGGGTCACTGGAAAAAGGACTGTAAAGCGCTCCAAGGAGACAAGAAGGGAAGCATCGCTTCTGGCTCAGGTATATTTGTGACTGAAGTCATGATATCCTCTTCTTCTATTTCATGGGTGTTGGACACTGCATGTGGAGTTCACATTTGTTCAAATGTATAGGAACTCAAGAGAAGAAGACAGGTGGGACAGCATGAGGTGGACCTACGAGTTGGAAACGGGGCACGGGTTGCTGCTGTTGCTGTAGGGGAATATTACATCTCATTACCATCTGGACTTGTATTAGAATTAAACAATTGTTATTTTGTTCCTAGCATTACCAAGAATATTATCTCTATTCCTGCTCTTGTCAGGAAAGGGTTTTCCTTTGAATGCAATATTTCAAAGTGTATTATTTCTTTGGATAATATTGTTTATGCTACTGGTTCAATTAACAATGGGTTATTCATGTTGGACATGGAATGTTCTATACAAAATATTGATAATAAGAAAGCCAAGTATGCTGACGATAGCACCTTGCTATGGCATAGTCGTTTAGGCCATATTAACAAGAAATGCATTAAGCGGTTGCATGACAATGGACTGCTGGGATCATTCTCCTATGAGGAGATTGAAACATGCAAAGCTTGTTTAATGGGTAAAATGACGAAGGCTCCTTTTCCTCACAAAGGTCAAAGGGCTTCGGGTTTACTTGACCTTATACACAGTGATGTGTGTGGGCCATTTAGTCAACATGCCAGAGGTGGCTATTCGTACTTCATTACCTTTACTGATGATTTCAGTAGATATGGGTATGTCTATTTAATGAGACATAAGAGTGAATCTTTTGACAAGTTCAAAGAATTCAAAAATGAAGTACAGAATCAGCTAGGCCGAAATATCAAGGCACTTCGTTCTGATCGAGGTGGAGAATACTTGAGTCATGCGTTTACTGACTATCTAAAGGAGTGTGGGATTATCTCACTGCTCACTCCGCCAGGAACACCGCAATGGAATGGTGTGTCCGAGAGGAGAAATAGAACGTTACTTGATATGGTTCGTTATGATGAGTCAGGCTACTCTACCTTACTCCTTTTGGGGATTTGCACTGGAAACAGCTGCAAAGGTACTAAACCGAGTGCCATCCAAGGCAGTTTCAAAGACTCCATATGAATTATGGTATGGGAAACAGCCGAGCTTGACATTTATTAAGATCTGGGGTTGCGAGGCTTATGTCAAAAAGCTCGCCTCTGGGAAACTAGAGATCAGATCTGAGAAATGTATCTTTGTCGGTTACCCTAAGGAAACTAAGGGTTATTATTTCTACGATCCCAAAGAGAACAAGGTATTTGTTGCTCGGACGGCCATTTTTCTTGAGAAGGAGTTTCTTCTGCAAGAGGCCAGTGGGAGAGAAATAAAGCTGGATGAGAATCCAGAGGAAGGACAAAGTAGTCAAGCTCAGTTGGATGAGCCTGAGCCAGTGGAACAGGTTACTGAACAACCTGAGGCTCAGATTGTTGGGGTATGCCCTTAAGGCTAATGTTTGAGGCCTTGGGATTGTATCAGTATTATGTATAAAATTTTATGTTTATAAAGGCATGGTTGTTATTCAGGTTGTTACATTGTCTGCTGCAATAAGTGTACTTCTGAATAATGTCTCAGTACTGTTCAGCTAGGCTGACATGCAGTAAAGTCCTTAGTCGATATATCTTGGTGAACATGAGACAGCCTTGATATGGTTAAGACTAATATGTGTTCTAATCTTATAGGATGCTTCGAGCATGGAATAAGATGTAGACTCATGGGTACATTGGATGTACTGGACAGACCCTACTAGATTATTCAATTGCTTGTCACAATGTGAATAATCCTTGAATGCGACAAGTGGCACATTTCCTCTGACTTGAGATCACTTGTGTTTTCTAAATGATGATTGTCATTGTTTTGAGGTAGTTCAATATCATTTGAAACATAATGATTATAGACTATCTTGGATGGTGAGCTTGAGTCAGGTTAGGGCACTAGTGATAGACATAGGATTGCCGTCTCCTTGTTTAAGGAGTGTGATGTTCTAAAGGGGCCCCCTGGATGAGATGATTGAGAAAAGAGTATGGCCATACCCAGGTGACTATGTTCATCTGATCTAATCATGCTCATCATATTGGAGATACAAGCTTGACACGCTTGTCCAATAAGAACATCCAGTGGCAAAGGAAGAATGCATGCCTTGTGAATTGGATTCACACTTGTGCTGTGGTTTGGGTGTAGTCTTGGAAGACTCTTTCCTTTATATCGGGAGACAGTGATGTGTTGCTAGATACCCCTCACTGATCGTGATAACGTGAGTTATCGTTACCGACATTTAAAGGAAACCCTCAGGGTCGCACAATTTGATGATATGGCTTACTTAAGTCAGATCGTGTGGACTGAATTATTCAGGTTCAGTTTAAAGGGATTTAATCTCTGATTGTAAGTGAGATCTGGTCTGATCATGTTTGATTGATTAGGGCTTGAGATCGGTAAGCTTCGATTGAGAGAATGGATGCTGGATCGGTGAGATCAGGAGCATCAAGAGATCGACGGTCAGATCAAGAGCCTTAGGGTTTATTGTGGTCTGGACTGATTGCTTGGTTTGTTTGGTTATTGAACCAAATCGATTTGAACCAGCTCATTGGTTGAGCGCATGGTTCAATCTAAGAGGAGTTTGCGATTGGGTAAACCCATGATCGCATTTGGAGGTGAGGCTTTCTATTTTTGGAAAGCATGATCACTTACGTGACCACGCCTCATGAAACTTGCCTCTTCACGCCTTTGTCGCCAACTTGAGTATTCGGCGCTTGCATTCTCGTGTGGAGAAGTGTAGACGACAAGAGGAAATATTCGGCCAAGCAAGGTGATCTCTCCCCTTTACATTCGGCAAGACAATCTTGGAGCCTTGCTAGCACAAGGAGCACCAAGGAAGAGTAGGCGACATCAATTGTGTGCGTCACCTTAGGAGAAGGAGCATTTGCGCCTTTCCTTCCAAGACACCATCTAAGCGATGGCAATGGTAAGAATCGCTTCTCATTGAAAGTTGAATATATTACATGCTATGCGATCCTTTTAGAAACCCTAGATTCCGCTAGAGTTTTTGTTGCGCCTCCTATTAGGGTTTCGCCCCCCCTTGTGGGGACCCCCTTTCAATTGGTATCAGAGCCAAGTTATTGCATGATAATATGTTTGCTTTCTTTGTGATCCTATGTATAGATCTATAAGTTACATGCGATAGTTGTGGTTGGCGAATTTTACATGCTTGATAGAGATGTTTTTTCTCCTTGGCGCATGTTTCTTGTTGGCGCATATTGTATGTTTTCTTAAAAACTTATATTACATGCGCGACTCATTATAGATCTAAGGCCCTGCTTTAAACCCTTAGACGGGTTATTAGGGTTGAAGTCATCCCCTAGGTTAGATCCAGACAGTCTGATCAGACCATCTGACAGCCTTGATGGGTTGACCAGATAGCACCTGTGCGTTAGCACCTGGTGGCTATAGGTCGACTGCAGACAGGCGTGTAGCGATGTCTGATTGAGACAACTAGGGAACACGCATGAGTTAGGCCCGGGGTCACACCCGCTTGCCAGATCTCATGAGGGTTATTCGGCCCTGGCGCATGCATGGTTGACCTTTTGGTCGACTCAAGTCAGTTAGGACTTGGTGCATGCAAGGGCAGTGGATCTACTAGGTTGGATGAGTGGATCCCTAGTAATGGACCGTTGTAAGGTTGTAGGGCAAATAAGGAAATTAAAATTGATGCCTATGGGGTTTTCGAAATTTAATTTTCATGATTGGATCACATGTTGATTGATGCCTATGTATGTTTATTTATTCTTATGTGGGCTGCCCATGTTAAATGTGTGCTATGCTGGGGCCTGCGTGCCTGGAAATTAAAGTTGTAAATTAATTATTGTGATCTGCGTATCACATTGTATTTAATTTATAAAGTGTAATTGACCTGCGTGTCAATCTTGTCTAGATAGATTAATTTGTAAGTTACTCAGACAAGAGCACAGAGCACACTTGGCAGAGGCGCATGCAACAGTGGCTTGACCAGGAGGGAGGTCCAGGGTTCGACTCTAGGACCAGGCGCATTTTCCCTGGTGGGCGCACCTCAGCTGCAAATGGCGCTTGGGCCCTGGTTTGGGCCAAATGAGCAACTAAAAGACCCATGAAGAAAAGCAAGTGAAGACTTAAGTTAATTAAGGTCTTACTTAGGCTATGGGCTTTTACCACATAAGATCCATGCTTTCTTTTATTGTTTAAATAAGTAGAACAGCATGATTTATTTATCTTCTGCTATCACCATAGGAATTGCATGATAGTGAAGAAGATAAAAGACCGTTAAAATCCAACGCTAAAATATCAAGCTCGTATGCCTTCTGACGCGAAACCTCACTGTTCTGATTATCGTTGGAGCCGTGTTGTACCCACTCAGTGGGCACGTCCATCTATCTTCAGACGGTGCGGGATTACACCTGCGTGTTACAGAGAAGGGATTTATCGCTTCTCGTTGCTCAGCATAGCACGTGGTGGTCCAGGGAGTAGGTCGGGTCAGCTTGGCCATGCAGGCTACATATGTGGCGCATATGGTAGCACATGGAGGCAGCCATCTGTGGGGTCAGAGACTGTGTTGTACCAACTCAGTTGGCACAGTCGGCTGGATTGCCCAGATGAAGGGGAATCGCATGGGTTGGCGATTGGTTGGGACAGCCTACCAGAGATTAGTGCTTGTACTCTCTGTGCATCTTATCTCGCATGAGCGGGACGCGGAGACCAAGTATGAAATCTGGATCCCATCTCACTAAAAGAGTTCTACTCTTTCGGGCTGTTTTGCTGGATTTTTCAGCCGGATAAAATAGTGAGAAAAAGAATCCTTCTTAAGTCCTGATTGATTCTTGACATTGATACTGACCTTGCTGTTCTTGCATTGTTGTAGATACCTACAGCAACGAACACCATGAACTTCAATGTGCGATCCCTACTGGAAAGGGAGAAGTTTGCTGGGCCGAACTTCTCAGACTGGTTCGGACACCTTAAGATTGTTCTTAAGGCAGAGAGGAAACTGTATGTCCTCGAGACGGCAATACCGCCTCAGCCCGCTCCGAACGCCGCAAGGGCGGTTCGGGAAGCCTATGAAAAGCACGTCAATGATAGCATTGATGTCGCTTGCCTGATGCTAGCATCTATGACGCCACCGCTGCAGCGTCAGCATGAGGATATGTCGGCTATAGAGATTATAGCGAACCTCAAGATGCTGTATGCTGCACAGGCGAGGACTGAACGCTATAATTTGACCAAGCTTTTCTTTCAGAGCAAACTGGCTGAAGGGAGCCCAGTGGGAGCTCACGTGCTCAAGATGATTGGGCACAAGGAGGCTCTAGAGAAACTGGGGCATACCATCAATCAGGAGCTTGCTGTAGACATTATTCTGCAGTCTCTCCCGCCCTCTTTCGATGCGTTCATTATTAACTTTAATATGAACAAAATCGACTGTACTCCGGCAGAGCTGCTGAATATGCTCTTAACTACTGAGGAGACTCTGAAGGGAAAGCCTTCGACCTCTGTCCTAATGGTTCCTTCTAGGAACAAGAAGAAGGGGAAGAAGGGCAAGGCCCCTGTCAAGAGTAACAGCAAGGCTCTGAAGCAAAAGGTTAAGCGGTCAAAGGAATACAGATGTTTCCACTGTGGCCAGCTGGGTCACTGGAAAAAGGACTGTAAAGCGCTCCAAGGAGATAAGAAGGGAAGCTTTGCTTCTGGCTCAGGTATTTATGTGACGGAAGTCATGATATCCTCTTCTTCTATTTTCATGGGTGTTGGACACTGCATGCGGAGTTCACATTTGTTCAAATGTACAGGAACTCAAGAGAAGAAGGCAGGTGGGACAGCATGAGGTGGACCTACGAGTTAGAAACGGGGCACGGGTTGCTGCTGTTGCTGTAGGAGACTATTTCATCTCTTTGCCATCTGGGCTTGTATTAGAACTAAACAGTTGTTACTTTGTTCACAGCATTACTAAAAATATTATCTCCATTCCTGCTCTTGTCAGGAAGGGATTTTCCTTTGAATGCAATATTTCAAAGTGTGTTTTATCTTTTGATAATATTGTTTATGCAACTGGTTCAATTAACAATGGGTTATTCATTTTGGACATGGAATGTTCTATACAAAATGTTGATATTAAGAAAGCCAAGTATGCTGATGACAGCACCTTGCTATGGCATAGTCGTTTAGGCCATATTAACAAGAAGCGCATTAAGCGGTTGCATGATCATGGACTGCTGGGATCATTCTCCTATGAGGAAATTGATACATGCAAGGCTTGTTTAATGGGTAAAATGACGAAGCCAACTTTTCCTAACAAAGGTCAAAGGGCTTCAGGTTTACTTGACCTTATACACAGTGATGTGTGTGGGCCATTTAGTAAACATGCCAGAGGTGGCTATCAGTACTTCATTACCTTTACTGATGATTTCAGTAGATATGGGTATGTCTATCTGATGAGACATAAAAGTGAATCTTTTGACAAGTTCAAAGAGTTCAAGAATGAAGTACAGAATCAGCTAGGCCAAAATATCAAGGCACTTCGTTCTGATCGAGGTGGAGAATACTTGAGTCATGCGTTTACTGACTATCTGAAGGAGTGTGGGATTATCTCACAGCTCACTCCGCCAGGAACACCGCAATGGAATGGTGTGTCCGAGAGGAGAAATAGAACGTTACTTGATATGGTTCGTTCTATGATGAGTCTGGCTACTCTTCCATATTCCTTTTGGGGATTTGCACTGGAGACAGCTGCAAAGGTACTAAACCGAGTGCCATCCAAGGCAGTTTCTAAGACTCCATATGAGTTATGGTATGGGAAACAGCCGAGCTTGACATTTATCAGGATCTGGGGCTGCGAAGCTTATGTCAAAAAGCTCGCCTCTGGGAAACTGGAGAGCAGATCTGAGAAATGTATCTTTGTCGGTTACCCTAAGGAAACTAAGGGTTATTATTTCTTCGATCCCAAAGAGAACAAGGTGTTTGTTGCTCGGACGGCCATATTTCTTGAGAAGGAGTTTCTTCTGCAAGAGGCCAGTGGGAGAGAAATAAAACTGGATGAGAATCCAGAGGAAGGACAAAGTAGTCAAGCGCAGTTGGATGAGCCTGAGCCGGTAGAACAGGTTATTGAACAACCTGAGGCTCAGATATCACGGGAACCGCGAAGATCGGGAAGGATCCGTCGACAGCCTGAGCGCTATGACGGAGTCTACATCATTGATAATGATGAACCCCTCACTTATGCGGATGCGGTCAGTGGACCGGAGTCAGCGAGATGGCTTGAAGCTATGCGCGCCGAGATGGACTCCATGTCAGATAACCAAGTCTGGGATTTGGTTGATCCGCCTCCGGGAGTTATCCCTATAGGCTGTAAATGGATCTTCAAGAAGAAGATTGACATGGATGGTAACGTGGTTACCTATAAAGGCAGGCTAGTTGCGAAAAGTTTCAAACAAATCTACGGGATAGATTATGATGAAACTTTCTCACCTGTAGCCATGTTTAAGTCTATTCGGATTCATTTCGCGATAGCAGCATATTATGATTATGAGATCTGGCAAATGGATGTGAAAACATCTTTCCTGAATGGAAATCTGGATGAGGATGTGTATATGACACAACCAGAAGGTTTCACTAATCCATCAGATCGTCATAAAATATGCAAGTTAAAGAAGTCCATTTATGGACTTAAACAAGCATCTAGGAGCTGGAATATTCGTTTTGATGAATCAGTCACTGAATTTGGTTTCATCAAGAACGAGGATGACCCGTGTGTATATAAGAGGTTTAGTGGGAGTGTGATTACTTTCCTAGTCCTCTACGTCGATGATATCTTGATCATTGGAAATGACATTCCTGAAATGCATGCGGTTAAGGCATGGTTAAGAAAGTGTTTCCAGATGAAAGATCTAGGAGAAGCAGCCTATGTATTAGGTGTGAAGATCTACAGGGATAGATCTAAGAGGCTTCTCGGGCTGTGCCAGAGTACTTACATCGATAAAGTCCTGGAGCGATTTCATTTAGAGAATTCTAAACGAGGATATCTTCCAGTCAGACATGGTCTGAATCTTTCGAAGAGTCAGTGTCCACAAACACAGACTGAGAAAGATGAAATGGACAATATGCCTTATGCTTCGGCTATTGGATCCATTATGTATGCGATGTTGTGTACTCGCCCAGACGTCGCTTACGGGTTAAGCGTGACCAGTCGGTTCCAAAGTAATCCAGGTCAGGCACACTGGATTGCAGTCAAGAACATTTTAAAATATCTTCGGATGACCAAAGATATGTTCTTGATATATGGTGGTCAGGAAGAACTCAGTATTGAAGGATATACTGACGCTTCGTTCCAGTCTGACCAGGATGATTTCCGATCGCAATCAGGCTATGTATTTAGCTTGAATGGAGGAGCAGTGGTGTGGAAGAGTTTCAAACAGTCAATCGTTGCTGATTCCACAACAGAAGACGAGTATGTTGCAGCCTCGGAAGCATCCAAGGAGGCAGTGTGGATTCGTAAGTTCGTTCAGGAACTTGGTGTTGTTCCTTCGAGTGCAGATCCTTTTGTTATCTTCTGTGATAACACTGGAGCAATAGCATAGGCAAAGGAACCACGGTCGCACCAGAAGTCCAAGCACATACAGAGACGGTTTCATTTGATCAGGGAGATCATTGATCGTGGCGAGATCAAAGTCTGCAACGTACATACAGATGACAATCTAGTAGACCCGCTTACTAAGCCTCTGGCGCAGCAGAAGCATGTGAAGCACTGTAATAATATGGGTTTGAGATTTCTCAACCATTAGATTAAGTGCAAGTGGGAGATTGTTGGGGTATGCCCTTAAGGCTAATGTTTGAGGCCTTGGGATTGTATCAGTATTATGTATAAACTTTTATGTTTATAAAGGCATGGTTGTTATTCAGGTTGTTACATTGTCTGCTGCAATAAGTGTACTTCTGAATAATGTCTCAGTACTGTTCAGCTAGGCTGACATGTAGTAAAGTCCTTAGTCGATATATCTTGGTGAACATGAGACAGCCTTGATATGGTTAAGACTAATATGTGTTCTAATCTTATAGGATGCTTCGAGCATGGAATAAGATGTAGACTCATGGGTACATTAGATGTACTGGACAGGCCCTACTAGGTTATTCAATTGCTTGTCACAATGTGAATAATCCTTGAATGCGACAAGTGGCACATTTCCTCTGACTTGAGATCACTTGTGTTTTCTAAATGATGATTGTCATTGTTTTGAGGTAGTTCAATATCATTTGAAACATAATGATTATAGACTATCTTGGATGGTGAGCTTGAGTCAGGTTAGGGCACTAGTGATAGACATAGGATTGCCGTCTCCTTGTTTAAGGAGTGTGATGTTCTAAAGGGGCCCCCTGGATGAGATGATTGAGAAAAGAGTATGCCAGGTGACTATGTTCATCTGATCTAATCATGCTCATCATATTGGAGATACAAGCTTGACACGCTTGTCCAATAAGAACATCCAGTGGCAAAGGAAGAATGCATGCCTTGTGAATTGGATTCACACTTGTGCTGTGGTTTGGGTGTAGTCTTGGAAGACTCTTTCCTTTATATCGGGAGACAGTGATGTGTTGCTAGATACCCCTCACTGATCGTGATAACGTGAGTTATCGTTACCGACATTTAAAGGAAACCCTCAGGGTCGCACAATTTGATGATATGGCTTACTTAAGTCAGATCGTGTGGACTGAATTATTCAGGTTCAGTTTAAAGGGATTTAATCTCTGATTGTAAGTGAGATCTGGTCTGATCATGTTTGATTGATTAGGGCTTGAGATCGGTAAGCTTCGATTGAGAGAATGGATGCTGGATCGGTGAGATCAGGAGCATCAAGAGATCGACGGTCAGATCAAGAGCCTTAGGGTTTATTGTGGTCTGGACTGATTGCTTGGTTTGTTTGGTTATTGAACCAAATCGATTTGAACCAGCTCATTGGTTGAGCGCATGGTTCAATCTAAGAGGAGTTTGCGATTGGGTAAACCCATGATCGCATTTGGAGGTGAGGCTTTCTATTTTTGGAAAGCATGATCACTTACGTGACCACGCCTCATGAAACTTGCCTCTTCACGCCTTTGTCGCCAACTTGAGTATTCGGCGCTTGCATTCTCGTGTGGAGAAGTGTAGACGACAAGAGGAAATATTCGGCCAAGCAAGGTGATCTCTCCCCTTTACATTCGGCAAGACAATCTTGGAGCCTTGCTAGCACAAGGAGCACCAAGGAAGAGTAGGCGACATCAATTGTGTGCGTCACCTTAGGAGAAGGAGCATTTGCGCCTTTCCTTCCAAGACACCATCTAAGCGATGGCAATGGTAAGAATCGCTTCTCATTGAAAGTTGAATATATTACATGCTATGCGATCCTTTTAGAAACCCTAGATTCTGCTAGAGTTTTTGTTGCGCCTCCTATTAGGGTTTCGCCCCCCCTTGTGGGGACCCCCTTTCACAGATATCACGGGAACCACGTAGATCGGGAAGGATCCGTCGACAGCCTGAGCGCTATGATGGAGTCTACATCATTGATAATGATGAACCCCTCACTTATGCGGATGCGGTCAGTGGACCGGAGTCAGCTAGATGGCTTGAAGCTATGCGAGCCGAGATGGACTCCATGTCAGATAACCAAGTCTGGGATTTGGTTGATCCGCCTCCGGGAGTAATCCCTATAGGCTGTAAATGGATCTTCAAAAGGAAGATTGACATGGATGGTAACGTAGTTACCTATAAAGGCAGGCTAGTTGCGAAAGGTTTCAAACAAATCTACGGGATAGATTATGATGAAACTTTCTCACCTGTAGCTATGTTTAAGTCTATTCGGATTCTTTTCGCGATAGCTGCATATTATGATTATGAGATCTGGCAGATGGATGTGAAGACGGCTTTCCTTAATGGAAATCTGGAGGAGGATGTGTATATGACACAACCTGAAGGTTTCACTAATCCATCAGATCGTCATAAAATATGCAAGTTAAAGAAGTCCATTTATGGACTTAAACAAGCATCTAGAAGCTGGAATATTCGTTTTGATGAATCAATCAGTGAATTTGGTTTCATCAAGAATGAGGATGACCCGTGTGTATATAAGAGGTTTAGTGGGAGCGTGATTACTTTCCTATTCCTCTACGTCGATGATATCTTAATCATTGGAAACGATATTCCTGAAATGCATGCTGTTAAAGCATGGCTAAGGAAATGTTTCCAGATGAAAGATTTAGGAGAAGCAGCCTATGTATTAGGTGTGAAGATCTACAGGGATAGCTCTAAGAGGCTTCTCGGGCTGTGCCAGAGTACTTACATCGATAGAGTCCTGGAGAGATTCCATTTAGAGAATTCTAAAAGAGGATATCTTCCAGTCAAACATGGTCTGAATCTTTCGAAGAGTCAGTGTCCACAAACACAGACTGAGAAAGATGAAATGGACAATACGCCTTATGCTTCGGCTATTGGGTCCATTATGTATGCGATGTTGTGTACTCGCCCAGACGTCGCTTACGGGTTAAGCGTGACCGGTCGGTTCCAAAGTAATCCAGGTCAGGCACACTGGATTGCGGTCAAGAACATTTTGAAATATCTGCGGAGGACCAAAGATATGTTCTTGATATATGGAGGTCAGGAAGAACTCAGTATTGAAGGATATACTGACGCTTCATTCCAGTCTGACCAGGATGATTTCCAATCGCAATCAGGCTATGTTTTTAGCTTGAATGGAGGAGCAGTGGTGTGGAAGAGTTTCAAACAATCTATCGTTGCTGATTCCACAACAGAAGCCGAGTATGTTGCAGCCTCGGAAGCATCTAAGGAGGCAGTTTGGATTCGTAAGTTCATTCAGGAACTTGGTGTTGTTCCTTCGAGTGCAGATCCTTTGGTTATCTTCTGTGATAACACTGGAGCAATAGCACAAGCAAAGGAACCACGGTCGCACCAGAAGTCCAAGCACATACAGAGACGGTTTCACTTGATCCGGGAGATCATTGATCGAGGCGAGATCAAAATCTGCAAGGTTCATACAGATGACAATCTGGCTGACCCGCTTACCAAGCCTCTGGCGCAGCAGAAGCATGAGAAGCACTGTAATAATATGGGTTTGAGATTTCTCAACCATTAGATTAAGTGCAAGTGGGAGATTGTTGGGGTATGCCCTTAAGGCTAATGTTTGAGGCCTTGGGATACTATCAGTATCATGTATAAACCCTTATGTTTATAAAGGCAATGGTTGTTATTCAGTTTGTTACATTGTCTGCTGCAATAACTGTGCTTCTGAATAATGTCTCAATGCTGTTCAGCTAGGCTGACATGCTATATGTCCTTAGTCGAGATATCTTGGTGAACATGAGACAGCCTTGATATGGTTAAGACTAATGTGTGTTCTAATCTTATAGGATGCTTCGAGCATGGAATAAGATGTAGACTCATGGGTACATTGGATGTACTGGACAGACCCTACTAGGATATTCAATTGCTTGTCACAATGTGAATAATCCTTGTGTGCAACAAGTGGCATACTTCCTCTGACTTGAGATCACTTGTGTTTCTAAATGATGATTGTCATTGTTTTGAGGTAGTTCAATATCATTTGAAACATAATGGTTATAGACTATCTTGGATAATGATCATGAGTCAGGTTAGGGCACTGGTGATAGATATAGGATTGCCGTCTCTTTGTTTAAGGAGCATGATGTTCTATGGGGCCCCCCTGGATGAGATGATTGAGAAAGTGTATGGCCATACCCAGGTGACTATGTTCATCTGATCTAATCATGCTCATCATATTGGAGTTACAGGCTTGACACGCTTGTCCAATCAGAACATCAAGTGGCAAAGGAAATTTGTATGCCTTGTGAAATGGATTCACACTTGTGCTGTGGTTTGGGTGTAGTCTTGGAAGACTCTTTCCTTTATATCGGGAGACAGTGATGTGTTGCTAGATACCCCTCACTGATCGTGATAATGTGAGTTATCATTACCGACATTTAAAGGAAACCCTCAGGGTCGCACAATTTGATGATATGGCTTACTTAAGTCAGATCGTGTGGACTGAATTGATTAAGTTCAGTTTAAAGGGATTTAGACTCTGATTGTAAGTGAGATCTGGTCTGATCATGTTTGATTGATTAGGGCTTGAGATCGGTAAGCTTCGATCGAGAGAATTGATGCTAGATCGGTGAGATCAAAAGCATCACGAGATGAACGGGTAGATCAGGAGCCTTAGGGTTTAAGATGATCTAGACCAAATGGCTTGGGCTGTTTTGATTTGGTCTTTGAACCAAATTGAGTTGGGTCAATTAGATTAAACCGGTTCAAGAGAATGAACGCATGGTTCAATCTTTGAAGCGTTATTGTCGGTTATGAAGAAGTGGGCGCATGCTCTTCATGGCTTGCTATTTTTAGTAAGTCTTCATGCGCCACCTCTCTTGAACGCCAATACGTTTTGACTCTTCCTCTCGACGCTCTCTCACTAGTGAAAAGCTTCCTTCACGTCTTGGAGAGGTCTCGGCCAAGTGGAAGAAGACATCTCATCCCTTTGATTCGATCAAAGACCCTTGAAGAACCTTGCTAGCACAAGGATCTCAAGGAGTAGGCGGCATCACCTTGTGTGCGCACCTTTTGGAGGAGTTTCATTCGAATCTCTTCTTCCTTGACGCCATCCAATAGAAATGGCTATGGTATGATTCCTAACTATAAGAGGTTGATTATATAAACATATATGCGATTATTGTTGAAACCCTAGCTTCCCATGCGAAAACTTTCTTTTGCGCCACCCTTAGGGTTTCGGCCCCCTAGATTTAGGGGTGTTTTCAATGACTTTCGGTACCACTGTGCTTTCCCACAGTGCCAAGTAGGGGAGTCATCACCTTTATTTTGTGGATCTTGGATTCTTATTTCCCAACAAATAACATGAATAGACTAAACATCTACTAGGCTGATCAATTGATCTCAATTCATAAATCATACCTATATACTCATTTTATTCAAAAGAAAAGTTTCACATTTTGATTTTATTCTTCAAACAATACATCCATCTAAAATTTCATGCATCAACTAATTTCATGTTTCAATAGACGAATATGTTTTGAAGAAATAAATCTAACATCATGGGGTTATATCTCTAATCATGGATTTGAGTTCGTTCATCATCAAAAATCATCAATCACGTCTCAAAACATGACCACATATCACATTAATCACAATATTTTTATGTAGATGAAGTAGTGGTGGTAGACACAAAAATAATAGTCAATGATGAAATCCAAAAGGTGAATGGAAGGGGATACTTACAAAATTTTGTCACCCCTATGAGTCGAGTCTTCTTCCTCTCCATGTTCCTTCTTAAAGATAAAAATTTATGCTAAGGTTAAACTAAGATAAAAGTAAATTAAAGGAAGTGAACTAAAGTTAGAAAGCTTGGGTTGCCTCCCAAGAAGCGCTAATTTAAAGGTCTTTAGCTTGACCCTTTAACACTCAGATTTGATAGTGGTTCATCCAAATAAAAACTCTCCCTTTCTTTAACTCGCTCTTCTTGATAATAGTGTTTAAGTCTCTGACCTTTAACCTTGAATTCTCCATGTTCCGTAAGGAAAGACTTTCTTTACCTGAAAAGGCCCAGACCATCGAGACTTATGTTTTCCAAGAAAAAGTCTCAATCTAGAATTGAATAAAAGAACAAAGTCACCTAGTTGGAAATCCCTTCTAAAAATATGCCGATCATGCCATCTTTTGGTTCTTTCCTTATAAATTTTTGCATTTTCATAAGCTGAAATTCTGATCTCCTCCAACTCATTCAACTGTAATCTTCTTTTTTCTCCCGCATTCTTTATATCAAAGTTTAATGCTTTGATTGCCTAGAATGCCTTATGTTCGAGTTCTACAGGGAGATGACAAGATTTGCCATAAACTAATTGATAAGGAGACATCCCAATTGGTGTTTTGAAAGCTGTCCTGTATGCCCACAATGCATCATCAAGTTTGAATGCCCAATCTTTCCTTGTGCGTGAAACTGTCTTCTCCAAAATCCCTTTTATTTCTCTATTTGATATTTCAACTTGTTCACTTGTTTGAGAATGATAAGGTGTCGCCACTTTATGATTCACCCCATATTTTTTTAGTAAGGCAAAAAACTTGTGTTCTATGAAATGCGAGCCTCCATCACTAATCACAACTCGTGCGGTCCCAAACCTTGGAAAGATATTTTTTTTGAATAATTTGATAACAACTATGGAATCATTAGTTGGGGATGCAATAGCTTCAACCCATTTTGAAACATAATCTACTGCTACAAGAATATATTTGTTACCTCCAGAAGATGGAAAAGGTCCCACGAAGTCAATTCCCCAAACATCAAATATCTCAACCTCAAGAATATTAGACAGCGGCATCTCATGTCTTCTGTTATTGTTGCCTATCCTATGACACCTATCACAGGATAAAATAAGCTTTCTAGCATCTTTAAATATTGTGGGCCAATAAAATCCTAATTGCAATACTTTGAAGGTAGTCTTCTTGGCACTGGCATGCCCACCATAAGAAGATCCATGGCATTGGAACAGTATGTTTGCAACTTCCTTTTTGGGTACACATCTCCTGAAAATACCATATGCACATCTTCTAAATACATAAGGCTCATCCCAAAAATAGTGTTTCACCTCAGCCAAAAATCTCTTCCTTTTTTGGTAGCTCAAATCAGGAGGAAAAATATTGGCTGCAAGATAATTCACTATGTCAGCATACCAGGGGGCTCTGAGTTATTCAATGGTCAAGAGTTGTTCTTCATGGAAGGAATCATTGATCTCATCATTCTTTCTAGTGTCTACCATTATTCTTGAGAGATGATCTGCGACAAGGTTTTCTGATCCCTTTTTGTCTTTAATCTTCAAATCAAATTCTTGCAGGAGTAAAATCCATCTGAGTAATCGTGGTTTGCTGTCTTTTTTCTACATTAAGTATTTCACAGCTGCATGGTCAGTGTACACTACCACTTTGGAGTTAATCAAGTATGACCTAAATTTATCAAAAGCAAATACTATGGCCAATAGTTCCTTCTCAGTGGTGGTGTAACTTTTCTGTGTTTCGTTCAAAGTCTTGCTGGCATAGTGAATAACATGAGGTTTCTTATCTTTTCTTTGTCCCAAGGCTGCTCCCACTGCATAATCACTGGCATCACACATGAGTTCAAAGGGTAAGTTCCAATCTGGGGTTGAATGATGGGTGCTGAAACCAAGGCTTTCTTTAACTCCTGAAAAGCAAACAGACATTTCTCATCAAAGCATAATTTGGCATCTTTACAAAGTAAATCAGTTAAAGGTTGAGCAAGTTTAGAGAAGTCCCTGATGAATCTCCTGTAAAACCCTGCATGTCCCAAAAAACTCCTAATCTCCTTGACAGTGGTGGGTGGTGCTAGCTTCTCAATCACTTCTATCTTGACCTTGTCCACTTCAATCCCTCTCTCTAAAACAAGATGGCCTAAAACTATCCCCTGTCTTACCATAAAGTGACACTTTTCCCAATTCAAGACAAGGTTAGTCTCTTCGCATCTCTGTAAGACTCTAGAGAGATTAGCTAAGCAGTGATCAAAAGTGAAACCATAGACAGAGAAATCATCCATAAAAACATCCATGAAGTCTTCAATAAATTCAAAAAAAATTGCCATCATACACCTTTTGTAAAGTTGCAGGTGCATTGCATAAACCAAAGGGCATTCTTCTATAAACAAAAGTACCATATGGACATGTAAAAGTGGTTTTATCCTGATCGTCAGGATGAATAGGAATCTGAAAAAATCCAGATACCCATCAAGAAAACAAAAGTGAGAGTGTTTGGCAAGTCTTTCCACCATTTGATCAATGAAAGGTAAGGGAAAATGATCTTTCCTAGTGGCAACATTTAATTTTTTATAATCAATACACATACGCCAACTAGTGACATTTCTAACAGGTATCAATTCATTATCCTTATTTTTCATTACAGTGACACCTCCCTTCTTTGGAACACAGTGTACAAGACTCACCCACTTACTATCTGAGATAGGGTATATAATACCTGCATCTAGCAATTTTAGTACTTTCTTCTTCACCACTTCCTTCATGGACGGGTTGAGCCTTCTCTGAAAATCTACATGCGGTTTGCACTCATCCTCTATGTGAATCCTGTGCATACAAAAAGAAGGATTAATCCCTTTTAAGTCATCAATGGAATACCCAATTACCTTCCTATGAATTCTTAACTCCTTCAAGAGTAGATCAGTTTCCCTGGCATCTAATTTAGCATCCACAATCACAGGGTAGGTGGAGTTAGGACCAAGAAATTCATATCTAAGATTATCAGGTAAATCTTTCAACTCAACTTTAGGGATCTTTTCACTTTCATTATCAAAAGTAGCACAATCTAAAATATCATATTTTTCATCATCGAATTCATCAAAATCATTCTCAAAAATAGAATTATCAATTTTTTCACAAGAATTTTTCAAGATATCAGAAAAAGAATCAGAAGGTGAAACATCGGCATAAGAATCATCAAACAAACAACTAACATCATAAACTGTGTCATCAATGGCATGAATAGTGCAACAAGAACTGGCATATGCAGGTTTTTTCAATGAATTATTCAAATCAAACTCAATCTTATCATTGCTAATTTTTAAAGCAAGTTTACCATTCCGTACATCAAATAGGGCTCCAACAGTGGCTAAGAATGGCCTACCCAAAATAATAGGAATCTTGGCATCCTCTTCCATTTCAAGTACCACAAAATTAGCAAGTATGAAGTACTTACCAACTTGAATAGGAACATCCTCTAGAATACCTACTGGATATTTTACTGATCGATCGGCGAGCTGCAAAGAAATTGCAGTCGGCTTAGGAGCTCCCATGTCCAATTTCCTACACACAGATAAAGGCATGAGACTTACACTAGCCCCTAGATCACATAAGGCACGGTCGAAAGCCATAGTACCAATAAAACATGGTATAGAAAAGCTACCTAGATCATTCAATTTTGGTGGCAACCTATTTTGAATAACAGCACTACATTCTTCAGTTAAAGCCACAGTACCATAGTTCTCTATCTTTCTTTTGTTAGACAAGATTTCTTTCAAAAATTTAGCATATATGGGCATTTGAGATAAAGCTTCAGTAAATGGTATGTTAATGTAAAGCTTTTTCAAAACATCAAGAAATTTCCCAAATTGCTTATCTAACTATTCCTGCACTAGCCTTTGGGGAAAAGGTACTAGTGGTCTATAAGGAGGAGGTAGATTAGTTTTAGAATCATCTTCTTTACATGGCACATCCCCTTTTGGTTTACTTTCCCTTTGAGGTGTTAAACTAGGTAGGGTTTGTTCATGATCAGAAGATTTTTCTAATTCTAATTCCTCATCATGATCATTAATAGATTCTTTCTCCTTAAGTTCTCTTAATTGTCTCCCACTTCTAGTGATAATGGCATTGCAATGTTCCCCAGAGTTTAATCTAGACATTTGTTCTTATAGAACTTTATTGTGAGCTACTTAGGATTCTAATTGAGAAGCAAGGTGACTAACAGTTTCTTCAAGATCCTCAAATTTTTTTGTGTTTTGAATTTGCAATGATTGAAGTTGGCTAGCTGAAAGTTCATCTAGCATGGGTTCACTAACTTTTCAGTCAAGGGTTGCTGATCCTCATTCTCATTCTTACCAAGTTGATGACAATATAACATTCCTTCATCTGGAGTCCATTGGCTATGATTCAAGGATATCTCTTCAAGCAACTTGAAAGCATCGTCAAATGTTCTACTCATCAAGGCTCCCCCTGCGGCAGCATCAATAATTAGACGGGTATTATAAACTAAGCTAGAATAAAATGTCTGAATTAGAAACTCATTTTCGAGGCCATGGTTAGGACACTTCCGTTATAGATCATTGAATCTCTCCCATGCATCGCTGAGTGATTCTCCGCACTTTTGTTGAAAGTTCATGATTCGCTTCCTCAATTGGATAGTCTTGCTTGGTGGAAAATATTTTGTCATAAAAGCATTTGATAATTGTTCCCACGTTGTGAAGGTGTTGGGTCCATGAGAATGCAACCAAGATCGTGCTTGATCCCTGAGAGAAAAAGGGAATAATATCAGTTTTAGTGCATCATCAGAAACTCCATGAATTTTTATGGTATTGCAATATTCAAGAAAAATATATAAGTGTAAATAAGGATCTTAGATTGATGATCCTCCAAACTGATTTTGCAGAATCATAGTCAACAGGGCAGGATTAATCTCAAAGTTGGTGGCCTCAATTGCAGGTTTAGCAATGCTAAAGTGTATCCCTTGAGGATTAGGGGTTGCATAGTCCCTTAGTGATCTTTGCTCAGCCATTAGAAGTGAATTTCCTGCGCATGCTAGAGCAAACTGATCAATTGATGTAAGTAAACAGAAAAGAATAAAAAGATAAAACATAAATGAAACCTAGTCTAGCAATAATCTCAACCTCTTTAATATCGACAAAACTAAGGTCCCCGGCAACGGCGCAAAAAACTTGTTGCACCGTAAGGTAACACTACAAGTATGACACGCATGTACCTTGGACTAATCCTCGGTAACGGTGCCAAAAACTTGTTGTGATCCCGCAAGTGTACGGGTACACGAAGTAATAAAGAAAGTATCGAATCCACATGGACCTACGTTGTCAAGTACTAAATAATTGATTTTTTGCTATCTAGGCAATCAAATGAAAGTTAAGCAAATATCGCACACAAAAGAAAACTGTCAGAGAGAAAGCTGGGACTAGGGTTTCGTTCACTTAACTCTTATGACTAGATATGAATAAGGATTTCGTCGATTTAATTTTATCATGATGAAGATACGATTTACCTAATAAAAAATTGTTTCACTCTCCTTCAAACAATCGCGTAGGGATTTATCTTTGCTTTCGCGCAAGATTTGTCCCAACGCTAAAGATAAGAAAATTGTCAATCTATGAACTCAAGGATCACTTTCGTGCATCCGAATTCTATGTTGACAATCTCTAGCGGAAACTCAAGGATCACTTTCGTGCATCCAAGCCTCGACAGTAGTTTTACACATAGATCTCCAATGTTTCGATCCTCACTTTCGTGCAAGATCTCCACGTTTGACAAATAGACTCGATCTATAGATTCATGTTATAATCATGGTAGTAATTTGACTAGAACAGATCAAGTTGGATCAAACCTAGGGAAGGGTTCCTAACAAGCAATTCTAGGGCTCCAAATTCTCAAGCAATTACCTTTTGGTCTCAAGCGAAAATTCTAAGAACATAATTAGTAACATGAACTTATAGAGAGTCTAAGCACAATTATCACATGAGCAAAATCATCATGGTAATATTAAACTCAATGAAATAGTAAAAATAATCATCTAGTCATTGGAAATCAAGTGAATTACTTCCCCATGTCCCAAGAGTAGTTTAAGCTATCATGGTAAAGGAGTTACAGAATTCCATGGTTTCAGAAGATCAAAAATCAAAAGAAAAGAGAAGTTTAGAAAATACAGCGCGGCTGTGAAGTATTTCACAGCCGTAATTCCAAATTTAGGCGATGAACAGTGTCAGCGCCCCTATTTTCCTTGATTTCTCCTTCAATTGATCTCCTCTGTATCTGAAATTTCTGGTACGTCGTCTCCTCCTTTAGATGAAGCTTCAGTATGAAAATCACAGCCGGAGATCATCTGGATCGAGCGCAGTGGCGATACCCTAGGCGGCTGCTGTTGGGGTATGCCCTTAAGGCTAATGTTTGAGGCCTTGGGATTGTATCAGTATCATGTATAAACTCTATGTTTATGAAGGCAATGGTTGTTATTCAGGTTGTTACATTATCTGCTGCAATATGTATACTTCTGAATAATGTCTCAATGCTGTTCAGCTAGGCTGATATGCACTTTAGTCCTTAGTCGAGATATCTTGGTGAACATGAGACAGCCTTGATATGATTGAGACTAATATGTGTTCTAATCTTATAGGATGCTTCGAGCATGGAATAAGATGTAGACTCATAGGTACATTGGATGTACTGGACAGACCCTACTAGGATATTCGATTGCTTGTCACAATGTGAATAATCCTTATTTGCAACAAGTGGCATATTTCCTCTGACTTGAGATCACTTGTGTTTCTAAATGATGATTGTCATTGTTTTGAGGTAGTTCGATATCATTTGAAACATAATGGTTATAGACTGTCTTGGATAATGATCATGAGTCAGGTTAGGACACTAGTGATAGATATAGGATTGCCGTCTCCTTGATAGGAGTGTGATGTTCCAAAGGGCCCCCCCCTGGATGAGATGATTGAGAAAGTGTATGGCCATACCCAGATGACTATGTTCATCTGATCTAATCATGCTCATCATATTGGAGCTACAGGCTTGACACGCTTGTCCAATAAGAACATCAAGTGGCAAAGGAAACATGTATGCCTAGTGAAGTGGATTCACACTTGTGCTGTGGTTTGGGTGTAGTCTTGGAAGACTCTTTCCTTTGTATTGGGAGACAGTGATGTGTTGCTAGATACCCCTCACTGATCGTGATAACGTAAGTTATCGTTACCGACATTTAAAGGAAACTCTTAGGGTCGCACAATTTGATGATATGGCTTACTTAAGTCAGATCGTGTGGACTGAATTGTCTTGGTTCAGTTTAAAGGGATTTAATCTCTGATTGTAAGTGAGATCTGGTCTGATCATGTTTGATTGATTAGAGCTTGAGATCGGTAAGCTTCGATCGAGAGTATAGATGCTAGATCGGTGAGATCAATAGCATCAAGAGATGAAAGGTTAGATCTTGAACCATTTGGTTCAATGAGATCTAGACCATGGCTTGGGCTGATTTGATTTGGTCTTTGAACCAAATGCAATTGAACCGTGGCTTGGTTCAAAGAGGAGAAAAGGTGCGATCGGTTCACTTGGAGTGAACGCATGGATGATCGCATGAACGCTTGGAGTTAAGGGCTTTCTATATTTGGAAAGTCGGTTTTCCCATTTGTGAAAACGCCTCCACGTTTGAGTGGAACATCTCGTTTTTCGGTTTTCAGACATCCTCTTGCCTCTTCTCTCTCGACGACACACTCTCGTGTGAAGAAGGTTAACGCCTTGGAGAAAGTTAAGCCAAGCGAGACTTCATCTTTCATTCCTTTCCATTCGACAAGGAAACCTTGGACCCTTGCTAGCACAAGTAACGCTAAGGGAGTAGGCGATCTTCATCTTGTGTGTGAACTCTTTGAAGGAGATCAACGTTGTTCTCTTCTTCCAACACGCCATTCGAATCAATGGCTATGGTATGAATCCAAACTTTATCAAGTTGATCATATGTTCTTGCGAAAGTTTTGAAACCCTTGCTTCCTCTATGAAAGTTTTATATGCGCCTCCTATTAGGGTTTCCCTTTCCTCTTTGCTTTAGGGGACTTTCAATTGGTATCAGAGCCAGTTATCGTTTGAATCATATGATTGCTTGATGTTATTGTGTGATCCATGTTTGCGCTTATGCTTAGATCTAACGTTTATTACATGCGAAAATACATGTATGATGTATGTTACTCTTTGGCGCATGTATTGGCGCATGTTGTTGTTTTGTCAAAAACTTAACTTGCGCGCCCATCATTAGATCTAAGCGCCTACTATAAACCCTTAGACGGGTTGATAGGGTTGAAGTCATCAGCCGAGTTTAGATCCAAACAGTCTGATCAGACCATCTGACAGCCTAGATGGGTCGACCAGATGGCACCTATGCGCAAGCATGAGGTGGCTATAGGTCGACTGCATCAAGAGCGTGTAGCGAGGTCTGGTTGAGACAACCAGTGAACGCGCATGAGTTAGGCCCGGGGTCACACCCGCTTGCCAGAACTCATGAGGGTCGTTCAGCCCAAGGCATGCATGGTTGACCATTAGGTCAACTCAAGTCAGTTAGGACTTGGTGCATGCAAGGGCAGTGGATCTGACTAGACATGATGAGTGGATCCCTATTAATGGACCGTTGTAAGGTAGTAGGGCAAATAAAAAAAATAAAATTGATGCCAATGGGTTTTCGAAAATTTTATTTCTTATCTTGGATCACATGTTCATTGCATACCATGATGAGTGTCTATTTCATCTTATGTGGGTTGCCCTTTTAATGTGTGCTGTGCTGGGGCCTGCGTGCCTGGATTAATTTGTAAATTATTATTATTGTGATCTGCGCATCACATTTTAATTAATTTATTGTGTAATTGACCTGCGTGTCGACCTTGTCAAGATAGATTAAATTGTATTTTAATCAGACAAGAGCACAGAGCACACTTGGCAGAGGCGCATGCAGCTGTGGCTTGACTAGGTGGGAGGTCCAGGGTTCGACTCTGGGACAAGCGCATTTATCTGGTGGGCGCACCTGAGCTGCAGTGGGCGCTTGGGCCCTGGGTTGGGCCAGATGAGATGCAAAAGACCCAAGAAGAGCTCAAGTGAAGACTTAAGATAATTAAGGCCTTACCTAGGCTTATTGGGCGTTTACCACATAAGATCAGCATGCTTTCTACTTATTGTTTATATATTTAGAACTGCATGATTTATTCTTCTGCTATCACCATAGGATTTGAATGATAGTAAGAAGATAAAAGACCGTTAAAATCCAACGCTAAAATATCAAGCACGTAAGCCTTCTGACGCGAAACCTCACTGTTCTGACTATTGTTGGGGCCGTGTTGTACCCACTCAGTGGGCACACCCATCTATCTTCAAATGGTGTGTGATTACACCTGCGTGTTACAGAGAAGGGATTTATCGCTTCTCGTTGCTCAGCATAGCACGTGGTGGTCCAGGGAGTAGGTCAGGTCAGCTTGACCATATAAAGCTACATATGGAGCATTTGTGAGCTATATGGAGGCAGCCATCTGTGGGATCACAGACTGTGTTATACCAACTCAGTTGTGCATCTTATCTCGCCTGAGCGGGACGCGGAGACCAAGTATGAAATCTGGATCCCATCTCACTAAAAGAGTGTTACTCTTTCGGACTGTTTAATGGATTTTTCAGTCAGATAAAATAGTGAGAAAAGAATCTTTCTTAAGTCCTGGATTGATTCTAAACATTGATACTGACCTTGTTGTTCTTGCAATGTTGTAGATTTCTGCAGCAACGAACACCACGAATTTCAATGTGCGATCCCTACTGGAAAGGGAGAAGTTTGCTGGGCCAAACTTCTCAGACTGGTACGGACACCTTAAGATTGTTCTTAAGGCAGAGAGGAAACTGTATGTCCTCGAGACGGCTATACCGCCTCAACCCGCTGCGAACGCCGCAAGGGCGGTTCGGGATGCCTATGAAAAGCATGTCAATGATAGCATTGATGTCGCTTGCCTGATGCTTGCGTCTATGACGCCAGAGCTGCAACGTCAGCATGAGGATCTATCTGCTATATAGATTATAGCAAACCTCAAGATGCTGTATGCTGCACAGGCTAGGGCTGAACGCTACAATTTGACTAAGCTTTTCTTTCAGAGCAAACTGACTGAAGGGAGTCCAGTGGGAGCTCACGTACTCAAGATGATTGGGTACAAAGAGGCTCTAGAGAAACTGGGACATACCATCAATCAGGAGCTTGCTGTAGACATCATTCTTCAGTCTCTCCCGGCCTCTTTCGATCCGTTCATTATTAATTTCAATATGAACAAGATCGACAGTACCCCAGCAGAGTTACTGAACATGCTCTTGACTACAGAGTTGACTCTAAAGGGAAAGCCTTCAACCTCTATCTTGATGGTTCCTTCCAGGAATAAGAAGAAGGGGAAGAAGGGCAAAGCCCCTGTCAAGAGCTACAACAAGGCTCTGAAACAAAAGGTTAAGCGGTCGAAGGAATACAGATGTTTCCATTGTGGCCAGCTGGGTCACTGGAAAAAGGACTGTAAAGCGCTCCAAGGAGACAAGAAGGGAAGCATTGCTTCTGGCTCAGGTATATTTGTGACTGAAGTCATGATATCTTCTTCTTCTATTTCATGGGTGTTGGACACTGCATGTGGAGTTCACATTTATTCAAATGTACAGGAACTCAAGAGAAGAAGACAGGTGGGACAGCATGAGGTAGACCTACGAGTTGGAAACGGAGCACGGGTTGCTGCTGTTGCTGTAGGAGAATATCACATCTCATTACCATCTGGACTTGTATTAGAATTGAACAATTGTTATTTTGTACCTAGCATAACGAAAAATATTATCTCTATTCCTGCTCTTGTCAGGAAAGGGTTTTCCTTTGAATGCAATATTTCAAAGTGTGTTATTTCTTATGATAATATTGTTTATGCTACTGGATCAATTAACAATGGGTTATTCATGTTGGACATGGAATATTCTATACAAAATATTGATAATAAGAAAGCCAAGTATGCTGATGACAGCACCTTGCTATGGCATAGTCATTTAGGCCATATTAACGAGAAACGCATTAAGCGGTTGCATGATCATGGACTGCTGGGATCATTCTCCTATGAGGAGCTTGATACATGCAAAGCTTGTTTAATGGGTAAAATGACGAAGGCTCCTTTTCCTAACAAAGGTCAAAGGGCTTCGAGTTTACTTGACCTTATACACAGTGATGTGTGTGGGCCATTTAGTAAACATGCCAGAGGTGGCTATTCATACTTCATTACCTTTACTGATGATTTCAGTAGATACGGATATGTCTATCTAATGAGACATAAAAGTGAATCTTTTGACAAGTTCAAAGAGTTCAAAAATGAAGTACAGAATCAGCTAGGCCGAAATATCAAGCCACTTCGCTCAGATCGAGGTGGAGAATACCTAAGTCGTGAGTTTACTGACTATCTGAAGGAGTGTGGGATTATCTCACAGCTCACTCCGCCAGGAACACCGCAATGGAATGGTGTGTCCGAGAGGAGGAATAGAACCTTATTGGATATGGTTCGTTCTATGATGAGTCAGGCTACTCTACCTTACTCCTTTTGGGGATTTGCACTGGAAACAGCTGCAAAGGTACTAAACCGAGTGCCATCCAAGGCAGTTTCAAAGACTCCATATGAGTTATGGTATGGGAAACAGCCGAGCTTGACATTTATCAAGATCTGGGGTTGCGAGGCTTATGTCAAAAAGCTCGCCTCTTGGAAACTAGAGAGCAGATCTGAGAAATGTATCTTTGTCGGTTACCCTAAGGAAACTAAGGGTTATTATTTCTACGATCCCAAAGAGAACAAAGTATTTGTTGCTCGGACGGCTATTTTTCTTGAGAAGGAATTTCTTCTGCAAGAAGCCAGTGGGAGAGAAATAAAGCTGGATGAGATTCCAGAGGAAGGACAAAAGTAGTCAAGCACAGTTGGATGAGCCTGAGCCAGTAGAACAGGTTATTGAACAACCTGAGGCTCAGATATCACGGGAACCGCGAAGATCGGGAAGGATCCGTCGACAGCCTGAGCGCTATGACGGAGTCTACATCATTGATCATGATGAACCCCTCACTTATGCGGATGCGGTCAGTGGACCAGAATCAGCCAGATGGCTTGAAGCTATGCGAGCCGAGATGGACTCCATGTCAGATAACCAAGTTTGGGATTTGGTTGATCCGCCTCCGGGAGTAATCCCTATAGGTTGTAAATGGATCTTCAAGAAGAAGATAGACATGGATGGTAACGTGGTTACCTATAAAGGCAGGCTAGTTGCGAAAGGTTTCAAACAAATCTACGGGGTAGATTATGATGAAACTTTCTCTCCTGTAGTCATGTTTAAGTCTATTCGGATTATTCTTGCGATAGCAGCATATTATGATTATGAGATCTGGCAAATGGATGTGAAGACTGCTTTCCTTAATGGAAATCTGCAGGAGGATGTGTATATGACACAACCTGAAGGTTTCACTAATCCATCAGATCGTCATAAAATATGCAAGTTAAAGAAGTCCATTTATGGACTTAAGCAAGCATCTAGAAGCTGGAACATTCGTTTTGATGAATCAATCTGTGAATTTGGTTTCATCAAGAATGAAGATGACCCGTGTGTATATAAGAGGTTTAGTGGGAGCGTGATTACTTTCCTAGTCCTCTACGTCGATGATATCTTAATCATTGGAAACGATATTCCTGAACTGCATGCCGTTAAAGCATGGTTAAGGCAATGTTTCCAGATGAAAGATTTAGGAGAAGCAGCCTATGTATTAGGTGTGAAGATCTACAGAGATAGATCTAAGAGGCTTCTCGGGCTGTGCCAGAGTACTTACATCGATAAAGTCCTGGAGAGATTTCATTTAGAGAATTCTAAAAGAGGATATCTTCCAGTCAGACATGGTCTGAATCTTTCGAAGAGTCAGTGTCCACAAACACAGACTGAGAAAGATGAAATGGACAATACGCCTTATGCTTCGGCTATTGGGTCCATTATGTATGCGATGTTGTGTACTCGCCCAGACGTCGCTTACGGGTTAAGCGTAACCAGTCGATTCCAAAGTAATCCAGGTCTAGCACACTGGATTGCAGTCAAGAACATTTTAAAATATCTGCGGAGGACCAAAGATATGTTCTTGGTGTATGGTGGTCAGGAAGAACTCAGTATTGAAGGATATACTGATGCTTCGTTCCAATCTGATCAGGATGATTTCCGATCGCAATCAGGCTATGTTTTTAGCTTGAATGGAGGAGCGGTGGTGTGGAAAAGTTTCAAACAGTCTATTGTTGCTGATTCTACAACAGAAGCCGAGTATGTTGCAGCCTCAGAAGCATCTAAGGAGGCAGTGTGGATTCGTAAGTTCATTCAGGAACTTGGTGTTGTTCCTTCGAGTGCAGATCCATTGGTTATCTTCTGTGATAACACTGGAGCAATCGCACAAGCAAAGGAACCACGGTCGCACCAGAAGTCCAAGCACATACAGAGACGGTTTCACTTGATCCGGGAGATCATTGATCGTGGCGAGATCAAAATCTGCAAGGTTCAGACAGATGACAATCTGGCTGACCCGCTTACAAAGCCTCTGGCGCAGCAGAAGCATGAGAAGCACTGTAATAATATGGGTTTGAGATTTCTCAACCATTAGATTAAGTGCAAGAGGGAGATTGTTGGGGTATGCCCTTAAGGCTAATGTTTGAGGCCTTGGGATTGTATCAGTATCATGTATAAACTCTATGTTTATGAAGGCAATGGTTGTTATTCAGGTTGTTACATTATCTGCTGCAATATGTATACTTCTGAATAATGTCTCAATGCTGTTCAGCTAGGCTGATATGTACTTTAGTCCTTAGTCGAGATATCTTGGTGAACATGAGACAGCCTTGATATGATTGAGACTAATATGTGTTCTAATCTTATAGGATGCTTCGAGCATGGAATAAGATGTAGACTCATAGGTACATTGGATGTACTGGACAGACCCTACTAGGATATTCGATTGCTTGTCACAATGTGAATAATCCTTATTTGCAACAAGTGGCATATTTCCTCTGACTTGAGATCACTTGTGTTTCTAAATGATGATTGTCATTGTTTTGAGGTAGTTCGATATCATTTGAAACATAATGGTTATAGACTGTCTTGGATAATGATCATGAGTCAGGTTAGGACACTAGTGATAGATATAGGATTGCCGACTCCTTGATAGGAGTGTGATGTTCCAAAGGGCCCCCCTTGGATGAGATGATTGAGAAAGTGTATGGCCATACCCAGATGACTATGTTCATCTGATCTAATCATGCTCATCATATTGGAGCTACAGGCTTGACACGCTTGTCCAATAAGAACATCAAGTGGCAAAGGAAACATGTATGCCTAGTGAAGTGGATTCACACTTGTGCTGTGGTTTGGGTGTAGTCTTGGAAGACTCTTTCCTTTGTATTGGGAGACAGTGATGTGTTGCTAGATACCCCTCACTGATCGTGATAACGTAAGTTATCGTTACCGACATTTAAAGGAAACTCTTAGGGTCGCACAATTTGATGATATGGCTTACTTAAGTCAGATCGTGTGGACTGAATTGTCTTGGTTCAGTTTAAAGGGATTTAATCTCTGATTGTAAGTGAGATCTGGTCTGATCATGTTTGATTGATTAGAGCTTGAGATCGGTAAGCTTCGATCGAGAGTATAGATGCTAGATCGGTGAGATCAAGAGCATCAAGAGATGAAAGGTTAGATCTTGAACCATTTGGTTCAATGAGATCTAGACCATGGCTTGGGCTGATTTGATTTGGTCTTTGAACCAAATGCAATTGAACCGTGGCTTGGTTCAAAGAGGAGAAAAGGTGCGATCGGTTCACTTGGAGTGAACGCATGGATGATCGCATGAACGCTTGGAGTTAAGGGCTTTCTATATTTGGAAAGTCGGTTTTCCCATTTGTGAAAACGCCTCCACGTTTGAGTGGAACGTCTCGTTTTTCGGTTTTGAGACATCCTCTTGCCTCTTCTCTCTCGACGACACACTCTCGTGTGAAGAAGGTTAACGCCTTGGAGAAAGTTAAGCCAAGCGAGACTTCATCTTTCATTCCTTTCCATTCGACAAGGAATCCTTGGACCCTTGCTAGCACAAGGAACGCTAAGGGAGTAGGCGATCTTCATCTTGTGTGTGAACTCTTTGAAGGAGATCAACGTTGTTCTCTTCTTCCAACACGCCATTCGAATCAATGGCTATGGTATGAATCCAAACTTTATCAAGTTGATCATATGTTCTTGCGAAAGTTTTGAAACCCTTGCTTCCGCTATGAAAGTTTTATATGCGCCTCCTTTTAGGGTTTCCCTTTCCTCTTTGCTTTAGGGGACTTTCAGCTGCATGGATGACGATTTCTCTCTCAACAAACAATGAAAATTAGGGTTTTCGGTGTGTGTGTGTTCCTCCCGTCCAAAGCTCCCTCTCTGCTTCTTACGGCATCCGATTTAGGGCTCTGGATCGCTCGCAATCATCTCCGCAAGAATCGGGCGTGGAAATTGACCTGGGCGTCGTGTTCAAAACCAAAATTATAGTAGTGTAATGTCTTACGGCACTGCCGTAAAATCACTCGAGTCTTCTATTCTGATGTTGTTGGGGAATTACTTCACCGTAATCGGGTGAAGTTTCTGTTCTGAAGCTCTACGAAATACGGTACCGTAATATGGCTTACGGCAGGTGCCGTAAAATCCAAAAATCTTTTTGTTTGGAAACTTCTGAAAATACGGCAGGGCTCGGATTTTACGGTACCGTCTGGAATTACGGTACCGTAAAATGGATTACGGCACTATCGTAATTTGCTGCCTTGCTCCGTTTTGCTTTAAATTTCTTGGGTGATGTCCTCTTGATGATGGTAATCCTTCTATGTATTTGATTTTGCTTGGAAATGCCTAAAAATAGTGCCTTTTTACATGAAAACCATGAAAAACCAAAATAGAAGTAGACTTTGCAATAATCGATAAATTTAGTATGAAAACAAGTAAAAGATCTTCAATCTAGCATAAAAAGATATCAAAAAATGATACAAAATATACTATATATTTTGGTGTCATCACTTGTGCATGTTGTACTTGATGAGGTGGAGGCTTCCTTGACCATTTGGATATTGTCGTTGCTTTTGGAGATTTGTGGCTGAATGTTGACTAAGGTTGGACTTTGTCTTTGAATTGCTTTAGGATGCTGGTTGGTGACTTGCGCCGGCTGGGGATTTATCTTGAGATTGGCTTTGAGTTGAGTTGCTTTAGGATGCTAATTGTTGACTTGACTTGGCTGGAGATTTGACTTGACATTGACTTTGTCTTGAGAAAGGATTGTTGAGGGTCCAGGGTGCCTTGTATGTGCAATTACAGGTGGATATATATTCCTAAGCTAGAGCAACCTACTACATAATCTATGAAAGTAAAACATGCTTAAAGAAAAAATAAACCCCTATGCTAATCCTATTCTAGAACATGAAAGCAAATACAAATGTTCAAATAAGATAAAGTGCAAAGGTAAATGTTTTTGGTAGAAGAGGTCAAGCTTGATGTCCATATCTTATTGGTGGTTCCTTGATGCGCTTGGATCGGCGTAGTGCTTTAGATGCCCCTGCATCACAGCTCATGCGCTACTGATAGAGGAGACCAGAGCTCTGGTATATCCACTAAAATCTCCAGTAAGTCCGCAAATATCTCAGGAGATCCCTCCTCCTGATCTGGCAGTACTGGCGTAGCAGCCTCAGGGATAGGTAGATCTCCCTAGGCTGAGGAGGGTGATGGAATCTCAGGGGTTTGGACAGTATCATGTGGAGTGTCTACTTCCATAGTTTGTGTATCTGCAGGTGCTGCAGACTCTAATAAATCAGTAGGAGGCACCAGTATGGTGAACTCCTCTACATCCATCGGAGTGGCATTAACTACTGTCGGTGCTGGCACTGGGGGTGAAGGGTCCCCTAATCTAAGGGGGGCGAAACCTGCAGGAGTCCCCTTCGAGGGGGAGCGAGAAAACCCTAATGGCGCATGTGTTACATCGCAGCGGAAATAGGGGTTTTAGGGATCATTATGCATGATATATATTCAACTATGAAAAACGATTACGAGTGCCAATAAGATTCATACCATCGCCATCTATGGATGAAGTATTGGAAGCAAGGAGCGAAAGGGATCCTCTCCCTAGTCGACGCACACACGATGAAGAATGGCCTCTCCTTGTCGTCTTTGTGCTAGCAAAGCTTCAAGGGTCCTTTGCGCATGGAGGGGATAAGATCCTTGGGCTTGTCGAAGAAGAAGTTCCTCTACCCTCGTCGAGAGAGTTTTTTTTACACGAGAAGGAAGGAGACTTCGTTCAAGAGTGATGATCGCCAATAGAGTAAACACGTTGTAATGAACGTGGGCGTTGCTATCCAAAAATAGTAACCCATTACTCACTTCGGTTATGCGTTCACATGAAGTGAACCGCAATTCCTTCTCTTCGATTATTTGAACCAAGCGCTCATTACATGAGCTGGTTCAAGTGACTTTGGTCTAAGACCAAATCGGCCCAAGCAATGGTCGATCTTATTGAACCACAAGGTTCAAGATCACCGTTGATCTCTTGATGCTCTAGATCTCACTGATCTAGCATCATAACTCTCGATCGAAGCTTACCGATCTAAAGCCCTAATCAATCAAACATGATCAGACCAGATCTCACTCGCAATCAGAGCTTAACACCCCTTTAAACTGAACTAAACAATTCAGTCCACACGATCTGACTTAAAGAAGCCATATCATCAAATTGTGCGACCCTAAGGGTTTCCTTTAAATGTCGGTAACGATAACTCACGTTATCACGACCAGTGAGGGGTATCTAGCAACACATCACTGTCTCCCGATATAAAGGAAAGAGTCTTCCAAGACTTCACCCAAACCACAGCACAAGTGTGAATCCAATTCACTAGGCATGCATACTTCCTTTGCCACTTGATGTTCTTATTGGACAAGCCTGTCAAGCTTGTAACTCCAATATGATGAGCATGATTAGATCAGATGAACACTGTCACCTGGGTATGGCCATACACTCTCTCAATCATCTCATCCAGGGGGCCCTTATAGAACATCACACTCCTTAAACAAGGAGACGGCAATCCTATGTCTATCACTAGTGTCCTAACCTGACTCAAGCTCACCATCCAAGATAGTCTATAATCATTATGTTTCAAATGATATTGAACTACCTCAAAACAATGACAATCATCATTTAGAAAATACAAGTGATCTCAAGTCAGAGGAAATGTGCCACTTGTCGCAATCAAGGAATATTCACATTGTGACAAACAATTGAACATCCTAGTAGGGTCTGTCCAGTACATCCCATGTACCCATGAGTCTACATCTTATTCCATGCTCGAAGTATCCTATAAGATTAGAACACATATTAGTCTTAACCATATCAAGGCTGTCTCATGTTCACCAAGATATATCGACTAAGGACATAATAGCATGTCAGCCCAGCTGAACAGCTTTGAGACATTATTCAGAGGAACATATATTGCAGCAGACAATGTAGCTAACTGAATAACAACCATGCCTTTATAAACTTAAGAGTTTATTACATGATACAGATACATTCCCACAGGCCTCAAACATTAGCCTTAAGGGCATACCCCAACAATCTCCCACTTGCACTTAATCTAATGGTTGAGAAATCTCAAACCCATATTATTACAGTGCTTCTCATGCTTCTGCTGCGCCAGAGGCTTGGTAAGCGGGTCTGCCAGATTGTCATCTGTATGAACCTTGCATACTTTGATCTCGCCACGATCAATGATCTCCCTGATCAAATGAAACCGTCTCTGTATGTGCTTGGACTTCTGGTGCGACCGTGGTTCCTTTGCTTGTGCGATTGCTCCAGTGTTATCACAAAAGATAACCAAAGGATCTGCACTCGAAGGAACGACACCAAGTTCTCTCACGAACTTACGAATCCACACTGCCTCCTTGGATGCTTCCGAGGCTGCAACATACTCGGCTTCTGTTGTGGAATCAGCAACAGTTGACTGTTTGAAACTTTTCCACACCACTGCTCCTCCATTCAAGCTAAAAACATAGCCTGATTGCGATCGGAAATCATCCTGGTCAGACTGGAACGAAGCGTCAGTATATCCTTCAATACTGAGTTCTTCCTGACCACCATATATCAAGAACATATCTTTGGTCCTCCGCAGATATTTTAAAACGTTCTTGACTGCAATCCAGTGCGCCATACCTGGATTACTCTGGTAACGACTGGTCACGCTTAACCCGTAAGCGACGTCTGGGCGAGTACACAACATCGCATACATAATGGAACCAATAGCCGAAGCATAAGGCGTATTGTCCATTTCATCTTTCTCAGTCTGTGTTTGTGGACACTGACTCTTCGAAAGACTCAGACCATGTCTGACTGGAAGATATCCTCGTTTAGAATTCTCTAAATGAAATCTCTCCAGGACCTTATCGATGTAAGTACTCTGGCACAGCCCGAGAAGCCTCTTAGATCTATCCCTGTAGATCTTCACACCTAACACATAGGCTGCTTCTCCTAAATCTTTCATCTGGAAACATTTCCTCAGCCATGCCTTAACAGCATGCATTTCAGGAATGTCATTTCCAATGATCAAGATGTCATCGACGTAGAGGACTAGGAAAGTAATCACGCTCCCACTAAACCTCTTATAAACACACGGGTCATCCTCGTTCTTGATGAAACCAAAATCAGTGACTGATTCATCAAAACGAATATTCCAGCTTCTTGATGCTTGTTTCAGTCCATAAATGGACTTCTTTAACTTGCATATCTTATGACGATCCGCTGGATTAGTGAAACCCTCAGGTTGTGTCATATACACATCCTCATCCAGATTTCCATTAAGGAAAGCTGTTTTCACATCCATTTGCCAGATCTCATAATCGTAATATGCAGCTATCGCAAAAAGAATCCGAATAGACTTAAACATGGCAACAGGTGAGAAAGTTTCATCATAATCTATCCCGTAGATTTGTTTGAAACCTTTCGCAACTAGCCTGCCTTTATAGGTAACCACGTTACCATCCATGTCAATCTTCTTCTTGAAGATCCATTTACAGCCTATAGGGATTATTCCCGGAGGCGGATCAACCAAATCCCAGACTTGGTTATCTGACATGGAGTCCATCTCGGCGCGCATAGCCTCAAGCCATCTCGCTGACTCCGGTCCACTGACCGCATCCGCATAAGTAAGGGGTTCATCATTATCAATGATGTAGACTCCGTCATAGCGCTCAGGCTGTCGACGGATCCTACCCGATCTTCGCGGTTCCCGTGATATCTGAGCCTCAGGTTGTTCAATAACCTGTTCTACCGGCTCAGGCTCATCCAACTGTGCTTGGTCACTTTGTCCTTCTTCTGGACTCTCATCCAGCTTTATTTCTCTCCCACTGGCCTCTTGCAGAAGAAACTCCTTCTCAAGAAATATGGCCGTCCGAGCAACAAAAACCTTGTTCTCCTTGGGATCGAAGAAATAATAACCCTTAGTTTCCTTAGGGTAACCGACAAAGATACATTTGTCAGATCTGCTCTCTAGTTTCCCAGAGGCGAGCTTTTTGACATAAGCCTCGCAGCCCCAGATCCTGATAAATGTCAAGCTCGGCTGTTTCCCATACCATAACTCATATGGCGTCTTAGAAACTGCCTTGGATGGCACTCGGTTTAGTACCTTTGCAGCTGTTTCCAGTGCAAAACCCCAAAAGGAGTATGGAAGAGTAGCCTGACTCATCATAGAACGAACCATATCTAGTAATGTTCTATTTCTCCTTTCGGACACACCATTCCATTGCGGTGTTCCTGGTGGAGTGAGCTGTGAGATAATCCCACACTCTTTTAGATAGTCAGTAAACGCATGACTTAGGTATTCACCACCTCGATCTGAGCGAAGTGTTTTGATATTACGGCCTAGCTGATTTTGTACTTCATTCTTGAACTCTTTGAACTTGTCAAAAGATTCACTCTTATGTCTCATCAGATAGACATACCCATATCTACTGAAATCATCAGTAAAGGTAATGAAGTACTGATAGCCACCTCTGGCATGTTTACTAAATGGCCCACACACATCACTGTGTATAAAGTCAAGTAAACCTGAAGCCCTTTGACCTTTGTGAGGAAAAGGTGACTTCGTCATTTTACCCATTAAACAAGCCTTGCATGTATCAATTTCCTTGTAGGAGAATGATCCCAGCAGTCCATGATGATGCAACCGCTTAATGCGTTTCTCGTTAATATGGCCTAAACGACTATGCCATAGCAAGGTGCTGTCATCAGCATACTTGGCTTTCTTAATATCAATTTGCTGTATCGAACATTCCATGTCCAACATGTATAACCCATTGTTAATTGAACCAGTTGCATAAACAATATTATCTAAAGACAAAATACACTTTGAAATATTGCATTCAAAGGAAAATCCCTTCCTGACAAGAGCAGGAATGGAGATAATATTTTTAGTTATACTGGGAACAAAGTAACAACTGTTTAGTTCCAATACAATTCCAGATGGTAAAGAAATGAAGTAGTCTCCTACAGCAACAGCAGCAACCCGTGCCCCGTTTCCAACGCGTAGGTCCACCTCATGCTGTCCCACCTGCCTTCTTCTCTTGAGTTCCTGCACATTTGAACAAATGTGAACTCCACATGCAGTGTCCAACACCCATGATATAGAAGAAGAAAACATGACCTCAGTCACGAATATACCTGAGCCAGAAGCAAAGCTTCCCCTCTTGTCTCCTTGGAGCGCTTTACAGTCCTTTTTCCAGTGACCCAGCTGGCCACAGTGGAAACACCTGTATTCCTTAGACCGCTTCACCTTCTGCTTCAGAGCCTTGCTGTAATTCTTGACCGGGGCCTTGCCCTTCTTCCCCTTCTTCTTGTTCCTAGAAGGAACCATCAAGACAGAGGTTGAAGGCTTACCCTTCAGAGTTTCCTCAGTAGTCAAGAGCATATTCAACAGCTCTGCCGGCGTACAATCGATTTTGTTCATATTAAAGTTAATAATGAACGCGTCGAATGATGGCGGGAGAGACTGCAGAATAATGTCCACAGCAAGCTCCTGGTTGATGGTGTGCCCCAGTTTCTCCAGAGCCTCCTTGTGCCCAATCATCTTGAGCACGTGAGCTCCCACTGGGCTCCCTTCAGCCAGTTTGCTCTGAAAGAAGAGCTTAGTCAAATTATAGCGTTCAGTCCTCGCCTGTGCAGCATACAGCATCTTGAGGTTTGCTATAATCTGTATAGCTGACATATCCTCATGCTGACGCTGCAGCGGTGGCGTCATAGACGCTAGCATCAGGCAAGCGACATCAATGCTATCATTGACGTGCTTTTCATAGGCTTCCCGAACCGCCCTTGCGGCGTTCGGAGCGGGCTGCGGCGGTATCGCCGTCTCGAGGACATACAGTTTCCTCTCTGCCTTAAGAACGATCTTAAGGTGTCCAAACCAGTCAGAGAAGTTCGGCCCAGCAAACTTCTCCCTTTCCAGTAGGGATCGCACATTGAAGTTCATGGTGTTCGTTGCTGCAGGTATCTACAACAATGCAAGAACAGCAAGGTCAGTATCAATGTATAAGAATCGATCAGGACTTAAGAAAGATTCTTTTTCTCACTATTTTATCAGGCGTGAAAAATCCAGCAAAACAGCCCGAAAGAGTAGAACTCTTTTAGTGAGATGGGATCCAGATTTCATACTTGGTCTCCGCGTCCCGCTCAGGCGAGATAAGATGCACAGAGAGTACAAGCACTAGTTTCTGGTAGGCGTCCCAGCCAATCGCCAACCCGTGCGATTCCCCTTCATCTGGGCAATCCAGCAGACTGTGCCAACTGAGTTGGTACAACACAGTCTCTGATCCCACAGATGGCTGCCTCCATGTGCTACCATATGCGCCACATATGTAGCCTACACGGTCAAGCTGACCCGACCTACTCCCTGGACCACCATGTGCTATGCTGAGCAACGAGAAGGGATAAATCCCTACTCTGTAACACACAGGTGTAATCCCACACCCTCTGAAGATAGATGGACGTGCCCACTGAGTGGGTACAACACGGCTCCAACGATAATCAGAACAGTGAGGTTTCGCGTCAGAAGGCTTACGAGCTTGATATTTTAGCGTTGGATTTTAACGGTCTTTTATCTTCTTGCCTATCATGCAATTCCTATGGTGATAGCAGAAGATAATTTGATCATGCAATTCCAATATTTAAGCAATAAAAGAAAGCATGTATCTTATGTGGTAAAAGCCCATAGCCCTAGAAGACCTTAACCTAACTTAAGTCTTCATTTGCTCTTCATGGGTCTTTTGCTGCTCATCTGGCCCAAACCTGGGCCCAAGCGCCATCTGCAGCACAGGTGCGCCCACCAGGAATTTGCGCCTGGTCCCAGAGTCAAACCCTGGACCTCCCACCTGGTCCAGCCACTGCTGCATGCGCCTCTGCCAAGTGTGCTTTGTGCTCTTGTCTAATTAAATTACAAATTTAACTATCTAGACAAGAGTGACACGCAGGTCACTAACATTTATAAATTAAAACACAGTGATGCGTAGATCACAATAATTAATTTACAATTTAATACAGGCACGCAGGCCCCAGCACAGCACACAATTAATATGAGCAGCCCACATAAGACTAAATAGACAAACATATGCATCCAATCAGCATCATGTGATCCATCATAAAAATTAAAATTTTCGAAAACCCCTTGGGATCAATTTTAATTTTTTCCTTATTTCCCCTACAACCTTACAACGGTCCATTACTAGGGATCCACTCAACCAACCTAGTCAAATCCACTGCCCTTGCATGCACCAAGTCCTAACTGACTTGTGTTGACCATAAGGTCAACCATGCATGCGCCAGGGCTGAACGACCACACTGAGGTCTGGCAAGCGGGCGTGACCCCGGGCCTAACTCAGGTGCGTTCATTGGGTGTCTCAATCAGACATCGCTACACACCTGTCTGCAGTCGACCTATAGCCACCATAGGCTTGCGCCAAAGTGCTAACTGGTCGACCCATTCAGGCTGTCAGATGGTCTGATCAGACTGTTTGGATCTAACACAGGGGATGATTTCAACCCTAATAACCCGTCTAAGGGTTTAATGCAGGCGGCACTTAGATCTAATGGTGTGCGCGCAAGTCGTTTGAGTTTTTAAGAAAACATCAACAAGAACATATAGAAGCGCTACCTTACTACATGCGTCAACTACAATACACAACAAGTAAAGGTTCGCATGTAGCCTAGATCTAGCAATATGGCGCATACAAGGATCACAAATCACAGCAAACATATTATCATGCATTTTAACCTGCTCTGATACCAATTGCAGGAGTCCCCTTCGAGGGGGAGCGAGAAAACCCTAATGGCGCATGTGTTACATCGCAGCGGAAATAGGGGTTTTAGGGATCATTATGCATGATATATATTCAACTATGAAAAACGATTACGAGTGCCAATAAGATTCATACCATCGCCATCTATGGATGAAGTATTGGAAGCAAGGAGCGAAAGGGATCCTCTCCCTAGTCGACGCACACACGATGAAGAATGGCCTCTCCTTGTCGTCTTTGTGCTAGCAAAGCTTCAAGGGTCCTTTGCGCATGGAGGGGATAAGATCCTTGGGCTTGTCGAAGAAGAAGTTCCTCTACCCTCGTCGAGAGAGTTTTTTTTACACGAGAAGGAAGGAGACTTCGTTCAAGAGTGATGATCGCCAATAGAGTAAACACGTTGTAATGAACGTGGGCGTTGCTATCCAAAAATAGTAACCCATTACTCACTTCGGTTATGCGTTCACATGAAGTGAACCGCAATTCCTTCTCTTCGATTATTTGAACCAAGCGCTCATTACATGAGCTGGTTCAAGTGACTTTGGTCTAAGACCAAATCGGCCCAAGCAATGGTCGATCTTATTGAACCACAAGGTTCAAGATCACCGTTGATCTCTTGATGCTCTAGATCTCACTGATCTAGCATCATAACTCTCGATCGAAGCTTACCGATCTAAAGCCCTAATCAATCAAACATGATCAGACCAGATCTCACTCGCAATCAGAGCTTAACACCCCTTTAAACTGAACTAAACAATTCAGTCCACACGATCTGACTTAAAGAAGCCATATCATCAAATTGTGCGACCCTAAGGGTTTCCTTTAAATGTCGGTAACGATAACTCACGTTATCACGACCAGTGAGGGGTATCTAGCAACACATCACTGTCTCCCGATATAAAGGAAAGAGTCTTCCAAGACTTCACCCAAACCACAGCACAAGTGTGAATCCAATTCACTAGGCATGCATACTTCCTTTGCCACTTGATGTTCTTATTGGACAAGCCTGTCAAGCTTGTAACTCCAATATGATGAGCATGATTAGATCAGATGAACACTGTCACCTGGGTATGGCCATACACTCTCTCAATCATCTCATCCAGGGGGCCCTTATAGAACATCACACTCCTTAAACAAGGAGACGGCAATCCTATGTCTATCACTAGTGTCCTAACCTGACTCAAGCTCACCATCCAAGATAGTCTATAATCATTATGTTTCAAATGATATTGAACTACCTCAAAACAATGACAATCATCATTTAGAAAACACAAGTGATCTCAAGTCAGAGGAAATGTGCCACTTGTCGCAATCAAGGAATATTCACATTGTGACAAACAATTGAACATCCTAGTAGGGTCTGTCCAGTACATCCCATGTACCCATGAGTCTACATCTTATTCCATGCTCGAAGCATCCTATAAGATTAGAACACATATTAGTCTTAACCATATCAAGGCTGTCTCATGTTCACCAAGATATATCGACTAAGGACATAATAGCATGTCAGCCCAGCTGAACAGCTTTGAGACATTATTCAGAGGAACATATATTGCAGCAGACAATGTAGCTAACTGAATAACAACCATGCCTTTATAAACTTAAGAGTTTATTACATGATACAGATACATTCCCACAGGCCTCAAACATTAGCCTTAAGGGCATACCCCAACAAAACCCTATAGGCGCATATGGAGGTTAAGATGCAACGGAAAGGGGTCTCTACGATCTTTGCATGCGTTATGATCAACTTATAATACTCTGATTGAATGAAAACGATTCATACCATAGCCATTTCTAGATGGCGTCTTGGAAGCAAAAGATGCAAGCGCCTCTTCTCCAAAGTCTCGCACACAAGATGAAGATGCGCTCCTTCCTTGATGCTCCTTGTGCTAGCAAGGATCGTCCAAGGTGTCTTGCTCGCTTGAAGGGAAGAGAGAGTTCTTTCTTGCTTGGCGTCTTTTCTCCTTGTCGTCCACCACACACGAAAAAATGTGAACTCTCGTCAAGAACTAGAGCTAGCGACGAACCAAGAGGAGAGGCGTGAATCGAGGCTATCGTGAGACATGGCCACGATTAGAAGAAGTGCTATCTAAAATTAGCAAGTCACTTCTCAAGTTGCGATCATGGGTTTACCGAATCGCAAATCCAATTCACCCTTGAACCATGCGCTCATCCATTGAGCCGGTTCACTTGACTTTGGTTCAATAACCAAATAAACCAAGCAATCAGTCCAGATCATAATAAACCCCTAAGGCTTAAGATCTGACCGTTAATCTCTTGATGCTCCTGATCTCACCGATCTAGCATCCATTCTCTCAATCGAAGCTTACCGATCTCAAGCCCTAATCAATCAAACATGATCAGACCAGATCTCACTTACAATCAGAGATTAAGATCCCTTTAAACTGAACCCAAACAATTCAGTCCACACGATCTGACTTAAGTAAGCCATATCATCAAATTGTGCGACCCTGAGGGTTTCCTTTAAATGTCGGTAACGATAACTCACGTCATCACGATCAGTGAGGGGTATCTAGCAACACATCACTGTCTCCCGATAGAAAGGAAAGAGTCTTCCAAGACTACACCCAAAATACAGCACAAGTGTGAATCCAATTCACCAGGCATGCATAATTCCTTTGCCACTGGATGTTCTTATTGGACAAGCATGTCAAGCCTGTAACTCCAATATGATGAGCATGATTAGATCAGATGAACATAGTCATCTGGGTATGGCCATACACTTTCTCAATCATCTCATCCAGGGGGCCCCTTTAGAACATCACACTCCTTAAACAAGGAGACGGCAATCCTATGTCTATCACTAGTGCCCTAACCTGACTCAAGCTCACCATCCAAGATAGTCTATAACCATTATGTTTCAAATGATATTGAACTACCTCAAAACAATGACAATCATCATTTAGAAAACACAAGTGATCTCAAGTCAGAGGAAATGTGCCACTTGTTACAATCAAGGATTATTCACATTGTGACAAGCAATTGAATAACCTAGTAGGGTCTGTCCAGTACATCCAATGTACCCATGAGTCTACATCTTATTCCATGCTCGAAGCATCCTATAAGATTAGAACACATATTAGTCTTAACCATATCAAGGCTGTCTCATGTTCACCAAGATATCTTGACTAAGGACATAACTGCATGTCAGCCTAGCTGAACAGCTTTGAGACATTATTCAGAAGTACATTTATTGCAGCAGACAATGTAAGAAACTGAATAATAACCATGCCTTTATAAACATAAAAGTTTATTACATGATACTGATACAATCCCAAGGCCTCAAACATTAGCCTTAAGGGCATACCCCAACAATCTCCCACTTGCACTTAATCTAATGGTTGAGAAATCTCAAACCCATATTATTATAGTGCTTCTCATGCTTCTGCTGCGCCAGAGGCTTGGTAAGCGGGTCTGCCAGATTGTCATCTGTATGAACCTTGCAGACTTTGATCTCGCCACGATCAATGATCTCCCGGATCAAATGAAACCGTCTCTGTATGTGCTTGGACTTCTGGTGCGACCGTGGTTCCTTTGCTTGTGCGATTGCTCCAGTGTTATCACAGAAGATAACCAAAGGATCTGCACTCGAAGGAACAACACCAAGTTCTCTCACGAACTTACGAATCCACACTGCCTCCTTGGATGCTTCCGAGGCTGCAACATACTCGGCTTCTGTTGTGGAATCAGCAACAGTTGACTGTTTGAAACTCTTCCACACCACTGCTCCTCCATTCAAGCTAAAAACATAGCCTGATTGCGATCGGAAATCATCCTGGTCAGACTGGAACGAAGCGTCAGTATATCCTTCATTACTGAGTTCTTCCTGACCACCATATATCAAGAACATATCTTTGGTCCTCCGCAGATATTTTAAAATGTTCTTGACTGCAATCCAGTGCGCCATACCTGGATTACTTTGGAACCGACTGGTCACGCTTAACCCGTAAGCAACGTCTGGGCGAGTACACAACATCGCATACATTATGGACCCAATAGCCGAAGCATAAGGCGTATTGTCCATTTCATCTTTCTCAGTCTGTGTTTGTGGACACTGACTCTTCGAAAGATTCAGACCATGTCTGACTGGAAGATATCCTCTTTTAGAATTCTCTAAATGAAATCTCTCCAGGACTTTATCGATGTAAGTACTCTGGCACAGCCCGAGAAGCCTCTTAGATCTATCCCTGTAGATCTTCACACCTAATACATAGGCTGCTTCTCCTAGATCTTTCATCTGGAAACATTTCCTTAACCATGCCTTAACCGCCTGCATTTCAGGAATGTCATTTCCAATGATCAAGATATCATCGACGTAGAGGACTAGGAATGTAATCACGCTCCCACTAAACCTCTTATATACACACGGGTCATCCTCGTTCTTGATGAAACCAAATTCACGGATTGATTCATCAAAACGAATATTCCAGCTTCTCGATGCTTGTTTAAGTCCATAAATAGACTTCTTTAATTTGCATATCTTATGACGATCTGATGGATTAGTGAAACCTTCTGGTTGTGTCATATACACATCCTCATCCAGATTTCCATTCAGGAAAGCTGTTTTCACATCCATTTGCCTAATCTCATAATCGTAATATGCTGCTATCGCGAAAAGAATCCGAATAGACTTAAACATGGCTACAGGTGAGAAAGTTTCATCATAATCTATCCCGTAGATTTGTTTGAAACCTTTCGCAACTAGCCTGCCTTTATAGGTAACCACGTTACCATCCATGTCAATCTTCTTCTTGAATATCCATTTACAGCCTATAGGGATAACTCCCAGAGGCGGATCAACCAAATCCCAGACTTGGTTATCTGACATGGAGTCCATCTCGGCGCGCATAGCTTCAAGCCATCTCGCTGACTCCGGTCCACTGACCGCATCCGCATAAGTGAGGGGTTCATCATTATCAATGATGTAGACTCCGTCATAGCGCTCAGGCTGTCGACGAATCCTTCCCGATCTTCGCGGTTCCCGTGATATCTGAGCCTCAAGTTGTTCATTAACCTGTCCTACCGGCTCAGGCTCATCCAACTGTGCTTGAGCACTTTGTCCTTCCTCTAGATTCTCATCCAACTTTATTTCTCTCCCACTGGCCTCTTGCAGAAGAAACTCCTTCTCAAGAAATATGGCCGTCCGAGCAACAAATACCTTGTTCTCTTTGGGATCGAAGAAATAATAACCCTTAGTTTCCTTAGGGTAACCGACAAAGATACATTTCTCAGATCTGCTCTCTAGTTTCCCAGAGGCGAGCTTTTTGACATAAGCCTCGCAGCCCCAGATCCTGATAAATGTCAAGCTCGGCTGTTTCCCATACCATAACTCATATGGAGTCTTAGAAACTGCCTTGGATGGCACTCGGTTTAGTACCTTTGCAGCTGTTTCCAGTGCAAAACCCCAAAAGGAATATGGAAGAGTAGCCTGACTCATCATAGAACGAACCATATCAAGTAACGTTCTATTACTCCTTTCAGACACACCATTCCATTGCGGTGTTCCTGGCGGAGTGAGTTGTGAGATAATCCCACACTCCTTTAGATAGTCAGTAAACTCTCGACTTAGGTATTCTCCACCTCGATCAGAATGAAGTGCCTTGATATTTCGGCCAAGCTGATTCTGTACTTCATTCTTGAACTCTTTGAACTTGTCAAAAGATTCACTCTTTTGTCTCATAAGATAGACATACCCATATCTACTGAAATCATCAGTGAAGGTAATGAAGTACTGATAGCCACCTCTGGCATGTTTACTAAATGGCCCACACACATCACTGTGTACAAGGTCAAGTAAACCTGAAGCCCTTTGACCTTTGTTAGGAAAAGGTGACTTCGTCATTTTACCCATTAAACAAGCTTTGCATGTATCAATCTCCTCATAGGAGAATGATCCCAGCAGTCCATGATCATGCAACCGCTTAATGCGTTTCTTGTTAATATGGCCTAAACGACTATGCCATAGCAAGGTGCTGTCATCAGCATACTTGGCTTTCTTAATATCAATATTGTGTATAGAACATTCCATGTCTAACATGAATAACCCATTGTTAATTGAACCAGTAGCATAAACTATATTATCAAGAGAAAGAACACACTTTGAAATATTGCATTCAAAGGAAAATCCCTTCCTGACAAGAGCAGGAATGGAGATAATATTTTTAGTAATGCTGGGAACAAAATAACAATTGTTCAGTTCTAATACAATTCCAGATGGCAAAGAGATGAAATAGTCTCCTACAGCAACAGCAGCAACCCGTGCCCCGTTTCCAACGTGTAGGTCCACCTCATACTGTCCCACCTGCCTTCTTCTCTTGAGTTCCTGCACATTTGAACAAATGTGAACTCCACATGCAGTGTCCAACACCCATGAAATAGAAGAAGATGAAACCATGACTTCCGTCACGTAAATACCTGAGCCAGAAGCAAAGCTTCCCCTCTTATCTCCTTGGAGCGCTTTACAATCCTTTTTCCAGTGACCCAGCTGGCCACAGTGGAAACATCTGTATTCCTTTGACCGCTTAACTTTTTGCTTCAGAGCCTTGCTGTAACTCTTGACAGGGGCCTTGCCCTTCTTCCCCTTCTTCTTGTTCCTAGAAGGAACCATTAAGACAGAGGTTGAAGGCTTTCCCTTCAGAGTTTCCTCAGTAGTCAAGAGCATATTCAGCAGCTCTGCCGGAGTACAGTCGATTTTGTTCATATTAAAGTTAATAATGAACGCATCGAAAGAGGGCGGGAGAGACTGCAGAATGATGTCTACAGCAAGCTCCTGATTGATGGTATGCCCCAGTTTCTCTAGAGCCTCCTTGTGCCCAATCATCTTGAGCACGTGAGCTCCCACTGGGCTCCCTTCAGCCAGTTTGCTATGAAAGAACAGCTTTGTCAGATTATAGCGTTCTGTCCTCGCCTGTGCAGCATACAGCATCTTGAGGTTCGCTATCATGTCTATAGCAGACATATCCTCATGCTGACGCTGCAGCGGTGGCGTCATAGACGCTAGCATCAGGCAAGCGACATCAATGCTATCATTGACGTGCTTTTCATAAGCTTCCCGAACCGCCCTTGCGGCGTTCGGAGCGGGTTGAGGCGGTATAGCCGTCTCGAGGACATACAGTTTCCTCTCTGCCTTAAGAACAATCTTAAGGTGTCCGAACCAGTCTGAGAAGTTCGGCCCAGCAAACTTCTCTCTTTCCAGTAGGGATCGCACATTGAAGCTCATGGTGTTCGTTGCTGCAGGTATCTACAACAGTGCAAGAACAGCAAGGTCAGTATCAATGTTAAGAATCAATTAGGACTTAAGAAAGATTCTTTTTCTCACTATTTTATCTGGCTGAAAAATCCAGCAAAACAGCCCGAAAGAGTAGTACTCTTTTAGTGAGATGGGATCCAGATTTCATACTTGGTCTCCGCGTCCCGCTCAGGCGAGATAAGATGCACAGAGAGTACAAGCACTAATCTCTGGTAGGCAGTCCCTGCCAATCGCCAACCCGTGCGATTCCCCTTCATCTGGGCAATCCAGCAGACTGTGCCAACTGAGTTGGTACAACACAATCTCTGACCCCACAGATGGCTGCCTCCATGTGCTACCATATGCGCCACATATGTAGCCTACATGGTCAAGCTGACCCGACCTACTCCCTGGACCACCACGTGCTATGCTGAGCAACGAGAAGCGATAAATCCCTTCTCTGTAACACGCAGGTGTAATCCCGCACCGTCTGAAGATAGAAGGACGTGCCCACTGAGTGGGTACAACACGGCTCCAACGATAGTCAGAACAGTGAGGTTTCGCGTCAGAAGGCTTACGAGCTTGATATTTTAGCGTTGGATTTTAACGGTCTTTTATCTTCTTCACTATCATGCAATTCCTATGGTGATAGCAGAAGATAAATAAATCATGCTGTTCTACTTATTTAAACAATAAAAGAAAGCATGGATCTTATGTGGTAAAAGCCCATAGCCTAAGTAAGACCTTAATTAACTTAAGTCTTCACTTGCTTTTCTTCATGGGTCTTTTGCTGCTCATCTGGCCCAACCCAGGGCCCAAGCGCCATTGCAGCTCAGGTGCGCCCACCAGGTAAATGCGCCTGGTCCCAGAGTCGAACCCTGGACCTCCCACCTGGTCAAGCCACTGCTGCATGCGCCATTGCCAAGTGTGCTCTGTGCTCTTGTCTGACTAATTTACAAATTAATCTATCTAGACAAGATTGACTCGCAGGTCAATAACATTTTATAAATTAATTAAACTGTGATTCGTAGATCACAAAAATAAGAATTAATTTACAATAAAATTCCAGGCACGCAGGCCCCAGCACAGCACACATTAAACGGGCGGCCCACATAAGATTAAATAAACATACATATGGTATCCAATCAGCATGTGATCCAATCATGAAAAATAAAATTTTGAAAAAACCCCATTGAGATTAATTTTATTTTTCCCTATTTGCCCTACTGCCTTACGACGGTCCATTACTAGGGATCCACTCATCCAGCCTAGTCAGATCCACTGCCCTTGCATGCACCAAGTCCTAACTGACTTGAGTCGACCTAATGGTCAACCATGCATGCGCAAGGGCTGAACGACCACAATGAGGTCTGGCAAGCGGGTGTGACCCCGGGCCTAACTCATGTGCGTTCATAGGTTGTCTCAATCAGGTATCGCTACACGCCTTTGATGCAGTCGACCTATAGCCACCTCGTGCTTGCGCACAGGTGCTATCTGGTCGACCCATCTAGGCTGTCAGATAGTCTGATCAGACCAGTTGGATCGAACCTAGAGGATGACTTCAACCCTAATAACCCGTCTAAGGGTTTAAAGCAGGCGCCTCTTAGATCTAATGAGAGTCGCGCATGATATAAGTTTTTTGAAAAAACCTAAGATGCGCCAACAAACATGCGCAAAGGAAATACATATTTAAGGTTCGCAAGAAGCAACATAACATGTACATTTTCGCATGTGCTAGATCTAAGCATACAATGGCACCCATGGATCACAAAACATTTAAGCAATCATAAAAACATGCATTAACTCGGCTCTGATACCAATTGAAGGGTCCCCTAATCTAAGGGGGGCGAAACCCTATAGGCGCATATGGAGGTTAAGATGCAACGGAAAGGGGTTTCTACGATCTTTGCATGCGTTATGATCAACTTATAATACTCTGATTGAATGAAAACGATTCATACCATAGCCATTTCTAGATGGCATCTTGGAAGCAAAAGATGCAAGCGCCTCTTCTCCAAAGTCTCGCACACAAGATGAAGATGCGCTCCTTCCTTGATGCTCCTTGTGCTAGCAAGGATCATCCAAGGTGTCTTGATCGCTTGAAGGGAAGAGAGAGTTCTTTCTTGCTTGGCGTCTTTTCTCCTTGTCGTCCACCACACACGAAAAAATGTGAACTCTCGTCAAGAACTAGAGCTAGCGACGAACCAAGAGGAGAGGCGTGAATCGAGGCAATCGTGAGACATGGCCACGATTAGAAGAAGTGCTATCTAAAATTAGCAAGTCACTTCTCAAGTTGCGATCATGGGTTTACCCAATCGCAAATCCAATTCACCCTTGAACCATGCGCTCATCCATTGAGCCGGTTCACTTGACTTTAGTTCAATAACCAAATAAACCAAGCAATCAGTCCAGATCATAATAAACCCCTAAGGCTTAAGTTCTGACCGTTAATCTCTTGATGCTCCTGATCTCACCGATCTAGCATCCATTCTCTCAATCGAAGCTTACCGATCTCAAGCCCTAATCAATCAAACATGATCAGACCAGATCTCACTTACAATCAGAGATTAAGATCCCTTTAAACTGAACCCAAACAATTCAGTCCACACGATCTGACTTAAGTAAGCCATATCATCAAATTGTGCGACCCTGAGGGTTTCCTTTAAATGTCGGTAACGATAACTCACGTCATCACGATCAGTGAGGGGTATCTAGCAACACATCACTGTCTCCCGATAGAAAGGAAAGAGTCTTCCAAGACTACACCCAAAATACAGCACAAGTGTGAATCCAATTCACCAGGCATGCATAATTCCTTTGCCACTGGATGTTCTTATTGGACAAGCATGTCAAGCCTGTAACTCCAATATGATGAGCATGATTAGATCAGATGAACATAGTCATCTAGGTATGGCCATACACTTTCTCAATCATCTCATCCAGGGGGCCCCTTTAGAACATCACACTCCTTAAACAAGGAGACGACAATCCTATGTCTATCACTAGTGCCCTAACCTGACTCAAGCTCACCATCCAAGATAGTCTATAAGCATTATGTTTCAAATGATATTGAACTACCTCAAAACAATGACAATCATCATTTAGAAAACACAAGTGATCTCAAGTCAAAGGAAATGTGCCACTTGTTACAATCAAGGATTATTCACATTGTGACAAGCAATTGAATAACCTAGTAGGGTCTGTCCAGTACATCCAATGTACCCATGAGTCTACATCTTATTCCATGCTCGAAGCATCCTATAAGATTAGAACACATATTAGTCTTAACCATATCAAGGCTGTCTCATGTTCACCAAGATATCTTGACTAAGGACATAACTGCATGTCAGCCTAGCTGAACAGCTTTGAGACATTATTCAGAAGTACATTTATTGCAGCAGACAATGTAAGAAACTGAATAATAACCATGCCTTTATAAACATAAAAGTTTATTACATGATACTGATACAATCCCAAGGCCTCAAACATTAGCCTTAATGGCATACCCCAACAGGGGGTGCCACAGATGTCTCTACAGTCTCTATAACTGGTGATAAAGGTCGGGTGGCTCTCCTCCCCCAAGTGCTAGTAGCTCGACCGGTACGCTTCCTAGCGTACCATCTAGCGATCCTCTGAACGCAGCTCTCTGGCCTATCAGCAGGCCTCTCTGATATGATCTCTAGCTATGGAGAGCTGGCTAGTGCTGGCTCTACTGTCTGTGATGTACTAAGTGTTGAGGATGTGCTAGGAGCTGGGGGCATCCTCTCAGTGTCAAACTCATCAGAAACACTCGGATACACCCATGGCGTAGCGGATGGAGGATATAAATCGAATGGTATCGGAGACTCTACGGCTGACATCTATGCAAGCTCGAATCTCTCCGGGAGTACTCCATGTACCATCCTATATCTAGGATATATAGGACGATACGGTCCTCATATACTCTCCTTCCTCGCTGCCCCATAGGGCCTGGTCCTCACTCATCTCCTCGGATCCATAATGTCAATAAAAAAAAATCAAATATATGGGAATTTTAACTAGAACTCGTAATGCTACAGTAACTCTATAAATCGCCCGTGAAAGTCGAGTAAGAAATCGCCCCAAAAATCAAACCAAATGGCTCCAAATCGATGCTATGGGGATGTAAATCTAGTGCAAATGCTGCATCGCAAGTCTGAGCAAGGAAAACTCACAGATCTGTGCAGAAATCGGGCTCAAATCAGTCGAAAAATGAACTCTGGTGGGTCGGTAGATGAACGGCAGTTCTTCATGAAATCTGGCATAAATCCGGTGGAAGATCGCCAGAAATCACTCGTCGGAAGTAGAAGAAGGTCGGTAGAGGGGTTTCGTCGCCGCTCGTGGAAGGAATCGTTGAAAATCGGTTATTTATGAGCGTGGCCGTAAAACCCTAAGTCGCCTATTAAGTTTAAACCATAAGAACTTATTGTCCGTAAAAACTTCACGGCTTCTGCCATAATTCCTCTTTCATGCATAGTCCATTTATGTTTATAATCACGGCTGTGCGATATTCACGGGTTCGGCCGTAAACCTCACGTTTTGACTTTGTTTTTTGCCAAAAAAATCTCTTAAAATTCCCAGAAAAGTCCTGCATGTAAAACAACAAATTTATAGTGTTTTTCTTATAGACAAGTTCATCAAAACATGCTGATAAAATTGATTAAAAATTCAAAGCTAATAAACTAATTACAAAAATTCAAAACATAAAGGAAAATTGCTGAAATTAACAAAATTTAGAGCCTCTAGGTTGCCTCCGAGGTAGCGCTTATTTAAGGTCCTTAGCTTGACCATAGCTTCATCATCCTTCAGGTGGATAGGAGGCGCAATGGATAATCGGCAATTGTTCATTTCCACGCCTTTCCAAGTCACTACATGGGCTTAACTTTAAAACTTGAGATAATTCCCAAGTTCCATCTTTCTTCTTCTTGTCCTTCTTATGCTTTGCCTGATATTCTAAGGGACATCTTTCAATTTGGAAAATATTTTTGTCACCTAATTTGCTCCCTTTCACTTCAAAGGATTGATGAAAACCTAAAAAATAAGACTTGTTATCTTTTGAGGAAAAGTCATAAATCAATTTGCTTTCACACATATTCAACGTTAATTTCTCATGCAGCATATCTATCACAGCTCTTGTACTTGCCAAAAATGGTCTACCTAGAATAATAGGTGATTTGGTGTCTTCTTCTATTTTAACAATCATGAAATCAGTCAAGATAGAAAATTTATCAACTTTAACAAACACATTCTCTAAAATTCCTAGAGGTTGCTGAAGAGAACCATTAGCAAATTGAAGACAAATTTCAGAAGGATTAAATTCTCCACTACCTACTTTCTCAATCATATATGAAGGCATCAAACTAACACTCGATCCCAAGTCACCTAAAGCATTTTCAACAAAAAACTTACCAACTTGGCAGGGAATTGAAATGTTTCCAGGATCTCTTACCTTTGTTATTTCTATGTCCATACTTACCTGGTGGCTTTTCACCTCAGACTCTCTGATATCATATTTTCCCTGATCTGCTCCAAATAGCTTATGGGGAAAAGGGATTGGAGGAACGTATGCAGGCAGGCCTACATATTTCAACTCCTCCCCATTCTTCTCACAGTTTTGTAACTTAAGAGTAATGTCCTTAGGTTTGTCCATAGAACCCTTGATAGGCTCTCTAGGTGCATCATTGTTTTTGCCACTCACAATAGTGACCGCATTACAAGGCTCCCTGGGATTCATCTCAAGTTGTCCCGGAAGTTTCCCTATGGGCTTACTAGTAGAACTCGCTTGCTGAGCTATCTGGTTCTCCAGCATCTTGTTGTGGGTAGCCAATGCATCCACTCGAGATGTCAGTTGCTTGATAGCATCAGTGAGGTCATTAGTGTTTTTCTTCTGTTGCATACAAGTCCTTTTAGCATGGTCTCCAAGTTTGACTTATGGGGCTGTCCGTACTGTCTTGATTGAAAGCCCGGTGGTGGCCTATTATTCTGCAGAGGATACTGAGGAGGAGGTAGCCCTTGATTGTTCGATTGTTCTTGTAGGACAAGTTGGGGTGGTTCCTCCATTCTAGATTGTAGGTTGTAGAATATGGGTCATTCACTGGTCTCTGATTGAAATTCCCCAAGGCATTAACTTGATCCTGATTAGAGTCTTCCTGTGACAAAGCTATAAGTTGACATTCAGATGAATTATGCCCTATTACACCACACACTTCACAAGATACTGCATTAACGGCAACTGAGGGAAAAGAAAAAGAATCTATCTTCTGTGCTAATGAATCTACCTTTGCCGCTAGAGATGTCAAGGAATCATTATGGTACTTACCAAACCCCGTGGAAGTAGTACCTCGCTCACTTGACCAGTGGTTATGGTTCATGGCCATATCCTCAAGTAGAGCTGTCACCTCTTCTACGCCATTGCTCATGATCGTTCCTCTAGCCACAGCGTCCACCATCAACTTGGTATTATAATCCTATACATTATAAAAGATGTGGATTAGAACCCATGCTTGGAGTCCATGGTGTGGGCACATACGCTGGAGCTGCTTGAAGTGATCCCAGGCATCGTAGAGAGATTCTCCCTCTTGTTATGAAAAGCAAGTGATCCTATTGCGTAGTTGAACAGTTTTACTAGGTGGGAAATATTTGTTTAGAAAGGCTTTGGAAAGCTTGTCCCAGGTAGCAATAGATCATGTAGGTAGCGAATATAGCTAAGCTCTCGCACGGTCCCTGAGAGAAAACGTGAACAATCATAGTCTTATAGCGTCAGATGAAACTCCATTAACTTTGACAGTATCACAATATTCTAAAAAGACCGCTAGATGTAGATTAGGGTCCTGATTTGGGGATCCCCCAAATTGATTTTGCTGGACCATTGTCATCAACGATGGATTAAGCTCAAAATTGTTCGCCTCTACGCTGGGTCGAACTATGCTTGAATTAAACCCTTGAATATTCGGTACTGCGAAGTCCCTCAAAGATTGGTTGTTTGCTGCCATTACTCATTCTTCAGAAATCTTTTGAGTGTGAAACTGCAATTTCCTTCGAAGGCGAAATGTACGCTCAATTTTTGGGTATGCTGGAACTAGAGTACCTGTTCGTGAAATTCTCGGCATACAATGTGTAAGTTGAGATAGAAAGTAAAATAATAATGAAAATGGAAAGAAAAGTAAAAACTAATGCTAAAACAAAAGAAGAAAAATAGCCTAGTCTCCAAACTTATCTAGTAAGTCAATATTAACTAGCTGTAATCCCCGGCAATGGCGCCAGAAACTTAATATGTTCCGCAAGTGAACAGAATTATCGAAGCAATAAAAAGATATCGTTCCCATCGAGGATTACGTAGTTAAGTACCAACTCTTTGACTTGTTTAAATCTAGGCAAAACTAATAAGTGGTTGTGTTGAAGTTCTAAGCACGAACAATTCAAAAGCAGCATTAAAGAGGATTCAAATTCTAAAAGATCGGGATGTCATGGGTTCACCACACTGACAAGTATGAATCATTTAAAGATAACTCAATCAATAGAAAATATCTATCATGAAAGGAACTTTTCCTAATGTACATATTACCTCCTCCCAGAGTGTAATACGATGTTTAATTAAATTAACTGCCTACTCTCATGACAGTTAACCTAACCAAACTCATAAAGTTATTTGAAAAGCTGGTTAAATCCTTCAGATGAATCCAATCAACTCCCGTGATTGGATTCGTAGGTTCGATTGAAATAGATTAGACGTTGCGAATCGCCTCTCGGTATTTCTCGCAACGTCTAATACGCAATTATGTGTGGTTAAGGTAAATTACGAAGTAAACACAAATTCAATCAAATCATGATAATATATTCATATAGAAAGAGCATGAATACAGATCAATTCATAATTGTCAGCGGACTAAGCCCTTAATGCCAAAATGAAGATCTACTCGCTCATGTTCTTAAAGGAAAACATGTTTATATGATGAACAAGTAGGAATCTTATAAAATTTCCAAAGAAATCACTAAGACAACAATTTAACGTGCTTCCCCTCGATCTGACGATGAAGATGAAGTAATCAAACTGATATTTTGTGTGAAATCTCACCGGAATCTACTCAGAAATCTGTTGGGAAACCTCGGGGATATTTTTAAAAATTTCATAGAAAGCATAGTGGAAGAATAACCCCGAAACAGGCTAGTCCAAAAAACCCAGTGAAGATCGTCATGCGAGGGAGTTCACACGATGAGATAGGAAAGTACCTTGAAGCAATTTGAGACGATGTCGACGTAGGCGCCGAAGTGTGCGCCCTCTGCAGTCTCACACACACGGTTGCTTTGAGTCTTCTTCTTCCACGCTCGGTGCTAGCCTCGGGAAGAAGATCCACGCTAAGGGAGTTCCTCTTAAACACCTGCGCCAATCACCAAGGTGGGGAAGCGCCTGAAAGATCCCCTAACAAAGGGGGCGAAACCCTAGATAGGCGCATGTATTTTTCTTTTAAGCAGCGGAAAGGGGGTTTCTAGGATCTTTTGATGCATGCATTATAATCAACTTAAAACCGATTGCACAAGAGATAGAACCATACCATTGCCATCGGTTTGATGGTGTCTTGGAATCAAAGACGCAAGTGCCTCTTCTCCTTAGATGACACACACAATGAGAAGGCGACTACTTCCTTGGCGACTTTGTGCTAGCAAATCTTCAAGGAGTCCTTCGTATGGAGGGAATGAGAGAAACTTGCTTGCTTAGTCCTCGACTCTTCAAAAGCGTGAAGCAGAGGTTCCACACGAGAGAAGGCGACGGGAATAGAAGTGAGGCGACAAGAGATGCGCTCCACACAAGACATGGAGGCGTGGTTGCTAAAAATAGCCAACTTACTCTTTCATGCTATCATGTGTTCATGCATTTCGAACCAATCGCATTTTTCCTCTCTATTCTTTAAACCAAGCGCTCATCCATGAGCCGGTTCATTTGAATTTGGTTCAATAACCAAATAAACCAAGCAACCAGTCCAGACCATAATAAACACTTAGGTTCTTGATCTGACCGTCGATCTCTTGATGCTCCTGATCTGACTGATCTAGCATCCATTCTCTCGATCGAAGCTTACCGATCTCAAGCTTTAATCAATCAAACATGATCAGACCAGATCTCACTTACAATCTGAGATTAAATCCCTTTAAACTGAACCCAAATAATTCAGTCCACACGATCTGACTTAAGTAAGCCATATCATCAAATTGTGCGACCTTGAGGGTTTCCTTTAAATGTCGGTAACGATAACTCACGTTATCACGATCAGTGAGGGGTATCTAGCAACACATCACTGTCTCCCGATATAAAGGAAAGAGTCTTCCAAGACTACACCCAAACCACAGTACAAGTGTGAATTCAACTCACTAAGCATACATATTTCCTTTGCCACTGGATGTTCTTATTGGACAAGCGTGTCAAGCTTGTAACTCCAATATGACAAGCATGATTAGATCAGATGAACATAGTCACCTGGGTATGGCCATACACTTTCTCAATCATCTCATCCAGGGGGGCCCCTTTAGAACATCACACTCCTTAAACAAGGAGACGGCAATCCTATGTCTATCACTAGTGCCCTAACCTGATTCAAGCTCATTATCCAAGATAGTCTATAATCATTATGTTTCAAATGATATTGAACTACCTCAAAACAATGACAATCATCATTTAGGAAACACAAGTGATCTCAAGTCAGAGGAAATGTGCCACTTGTTGCAATCAAGGATTATTCACATTGTGACAAACAATTGAACATCCTAGTAGGGTCAGTCCAGTACATCCAATGTACCCATGAGTCTACATCTTATTCCATGCTCGAAGCATCCTATAAGATTAGAACACATATTAGTCTTAACCATATCAAGGCTGTCTCATGTTCACCAAGATATCTCGACTAAGGACTTAACTGCATGTCAGCCTAGCTGAACAGCTTTGAGACATTATTCAGAAGAACATATATATTGCTGTAGACAATGTAGCTAACTGAATAACAACCATGCCTTTATAAACATATAAGTTTATACAAATGATACTGTTACAATCCCAAGGCCTCAAACATTAGGCTTAAGGGCATACCCCAACAATCTCCCACTTGCACTTAATCTAATGGTTGAGAAATCTCAAACCCATGTTATTATAGTGCTTCTCATGCTTCTGCTGCGCCAGAGGCTTGGTAAGCGGGTCTGCCAGATTGTCATCCGTATGAACCTTGCAAACTTTGATCTCGCCACGATCTATGATCTCCCTGATCAAGTGAAACCGTCTCTGTATGTGCTTGGACTTCTGGTGCGACCGTGGTTCCTTTGCTTGTGCGATTGCTCCAGTGTTATCACAGAAGATAACCAAAGGATCTGCACTTGAAGGAACAACACCAAGTTCTCTCACGAACTTACGAATCCACACTGCCTCCTTAGATGCTTCCGAGGCTGCAACATACTCGGCTTCTGTTGTGGAATCAGCAACAGTTGACTGTTTGAAACTCTTCCACACCACTGCACCTCCATTCAAGCTAAAAACATAGCCTGATTGCGATCGGAAATCATCCTGGTCTGACTGGAACGAAGCGTCAGTATATACTTCAATACTGAGTTCTTCCTGACCACCATATATCAAGAACATATCTTTGGTCCTCCGCAGATATTTTAAAATGTTCTTGGCTGCAATCCAGTGCGCCATACCTGGATTACTTTGGAACCGACTGGTCACGCTTAACCCGTAAGCAACGTCTGGGCGAGTACACAACATCGCATACATAATGGATCCAATAGCCGAAGCATAAGGCGTATTGTCCATTTCATCTTTCTCAGTCTGTGTTTGTGGACACTGACTCTTCGAAAGATTCAGACCATGTCTGACTGGAAGATATCCTCTTTTAGAATTCTCTAAATGAAATCTCTCCAGGACTTTATCGATGTAAGTACTCTGGCACAGCCCGAGAAGCCTCTTAGATCTATCCCTGTAGATCTTCACACCTAATACATAGGCTGCTTCTCCTAAATCTTTCATCTGGAAACATTTCCTTAACCATGCCTTAACGGCATGCATTTCAGGAATGTCATTTCCAATGATCAAGATATCATCGACGTAGAGGACTAGGAAAGTAATTACGCTCCCACTAAACCTCTTATATACACACGGGTCATCCTCGTTCTTGATGAAACCAAACTCAGAGATTGATTCATCAAAACAAATATTCCAGCTTCTAGATGCTTGTTTAAGTCCATAAATAGACTTCTTTAACTTGCATATCTTATGACGATCTGATGGATTAGTGAAACCTTCTGGTTGTGTCATATACACATCCTCATCCAGATTTCCATTAAGGAAAGCTGTCTTCACATCCATTTGCGAAATCTCATAATCATAATATGCAGCTATCGCGAAAAGAATTCGAATAGACTTAAACATAGCTACAGGTGAGAAAGCTTCATCATAATCTATCCCGTAGATTTGTTTGAAACCTTTCGCAACTAGCCTGCCTTTATAGGTAACCACGTTACCATCCATGTCAATCTTCTTCTTGAAGATCCATTTACAGCCTATAGGGATAACTCCCGGAGGCGGATCAACCAAATCCCAAACTTGGTTATCTGACATGGAGTCCATCTCGGCGCGCATAGCTTCAAGCCATCTCACTGACTCCGGTCCACTGACCGCATCCGCATAAGTGAGGGGTTCATCATTATCAATGATGTAGACTCCGTCATAGCGCTCAGGCTATCGACGGATCCTTCCCGATCTTCGCGGTTCCCGTGATATCTGAGCCTCAGGTTGTTCAATAACCTGTTCTACCAGCTCAGGCTCATCCAACTGTGCTTGCGCACTTTGTCCTTCCTCTGGATTCTCATCCAGCTTTATTTCTCTCCCACTGGCCTCTTGCAGAAGAAACTCCTTCTCAAGAAATATAGCCGTCCGAGCAACAAATACCTTGTTCTCTTTGGGATCGTAGAAATAATAACCCTTAGTTTCCTTAGGGTAACCGACAAAGATACATTTGTCAGATCTGCTCTCTAGTTTCCCAGAGGCGAGCTTTTTGACATAAGCCTCGCAACCCCAGATCCTGATAAATGTCAAGCTCGGCTGTTTCCCATACCATAACTCATATGGCGTCTTAGAAACTGCCTTGGATGGCACTCGGTTTAGTACCTTTGCAGCTATTTCCAGTGCAAATCCCCAAAAGTAGTAAGGTAGAGTAGCCTGACTCATCATAGAACGAACCATATCAAGTAACGTTCTATTTCTCCTTTCGGGCACACCATTCCATTGCGGTGTTCCTGGCGGAGTGAGCTGTGAGATAATCCCACACTCCTTCAGATAGTCAGTAAATTCTCGACTTAGGTATTCTCCACCTCGATCAGAACGAAGTGCCTTGATATTTCGGCCTAGCTGATTTTGTACTTCATTCTTGAACTCTTTGAACTTGTCAAAAGATTCACTTTTATGTCTCATTAGATAGACATACCCATACCTACTGAAATCATCAGTAAAGGTAATGAAGTACTGATAGCCACCTCTGGCATGTTTACTAAATGGCCCACACACATCACTGTGTATAAGATCAAGTAAACCTGAAGCCCTTTGACCTTTGTTAGAAAAAGGTGACTTCGTCATTTTACCCATTAAACAAGCCTTGCATGTATCAATCTCCTCATAGGAGAATGATCCCAGCAGTCCATGATCATGCAACCGCTTAATGCGCTTCTTGTTAATATGGCCTAAACGACTATGCCATAGCAAGGTGCTGTCATCAGCATTCTTGGCTTTCTTAATATCAACATTTTGTATAGAATTTTCCATGTCCAACATGTATAATCCATTGTTAATTGAACCAGTTGCATAAACAATATTATCTAAAGATAAAACACACTTTGAAATATTGCATTCAAAGGAAAATCCCTTCCTGACAAGAGCAGGAATGGAGATAATATTCTTAGTAATACTGGGAACAAAGTAACAACTGTTTAATTCTAATACAATTCCAGATGGCAAAGAGATGAAATAGTCTCCTACAGCAACAGCAGCAACCCGTGCCCCGTTTCCAACTCGTAGGTCCACCTCATGCTGTCCCACCTGCCTTCTTCTCTTGAGTTCCTGTACATTTGAACAAATGTGAACTCCACATGCAGTGTCCAACACCCATGATATAGAAGAAGATGAAACCATGACTTCCGTCACGTATATACCTGAGCCAGAAGCAAGGCTTCCCCTCTTGTCTCCTTGGAGCGCTTTACAGTCCTTTTTCCAGTGACCCAGCTGGCCACAGTGGAAACACCTGTATTCCTTGGACCGCTTAACCTTCTGTTTCAGAGCCTTGCTGTAACTCTTGACAGGGGTCTTGCCCTTCTTCCCCTTCTTCTTGTTCCTCGAAGGAACCATCAAGACAGAGGTTGAAGGCTTACCCTTCAGAGTTTCCTCAGTAGTCAAGAGCATATTCAGCAGCTCTGCCGGAGTACAATCGATTTTGTTCATATTAAAGTTAATAATGAACGCATCGAAAGAAGGCGGAAGAGACTGCAGAATAATGTCTACAGCAAGCTCCTGGTTGATGGTATGCCCCAGTTTTTCTAGAGCCTCCTTGTGCCCAATCATCTTGAGCACGTGAGCTCCCACTGGGCTCCCTTCAGCCAGTTTGCTCTGAAAGAACAGCTTTGTCAAATTATAGCGTTCTGTCCTCGCCTGTGCAGCATACAGCATCTTGAGGTTTGCTATCATGTCTATGGCAGACATATCCTCATGCTGACGCTACAGCGGTGGCGTCATAGACGCTAGCATCAGGCAAGCGACATCAATGCTATCATTGACGTGCTTTTCATAGGCTTCCCGAACCGCCCTTGCGGCGTTCGGAGCGGGCTGAGGCGGTATCGCTGTCTCGAGGACATACAGTTTCCTCTCTGCCTTAAGAACGATCTTAAGGTGTCCGAACCAGTCTGAGAAGTTCGGCCCAGCAAACTTCTCCCTTTCCAGTAGGGATCGCACATTGAAGCTCATGGTGTTCGTTGCTGCAGGAATCTACAACAATGCAAGAACAGCAAGGTCAGTATCAATGTCAAGAATCAATCAGGACTTAAGAAAGATTCTTTTTCTCACTATTTTATCTGGCTGAAAAACCCAGCAAAACAGCCCGAAAGAGTAGAACTCTTTTAGTGCGATGGGATCCAGATTTCATACTTGGTCTCCGCGTCCCGCTCAGGCGAGATAAGATGCACAGAGAGTACAAGCACTAATCTCTGGTAGGCAGTCCCTCCCAATCGCCTACCTGTGCGATTCCCCTTCATCTGTCAATCCAGCAGACTGTGCCAACTGAGTTGGTACAACACAATCTCTGACCCCACAGATGGCTGCCTCCATGCGCTACCATATGCGCCACATATGTAGCCTACATGGTCAAGCTGACCCGACCTACTCCCTGGACCACCACGTGCTATGCTGAGCAACGAGAAGCGATAAATCCCTTCTCTGTAACATGCAGGTGTAATCCCGCACCGTCTGAAGATAGATGGACGTGCCCACTGAGTGGGTACAACACGGCTCCAACGATAATCAGAACAGTGAGGTTTCGCGTCAGAAGGCATACGAGCTTGATATTTTAGCGTTGGATTTTAACGGTCTTTTATCTTCTTCACTATCATGCAATTCCTATGGTGATAGCAGAAGATAAATAAATCATGCTGTTCTACTTATTAAACAATAAAAGAAAGCATGAATCTTATGTGGTAAAAGCCCATAGCCCTAGTAAGACCTTAAGAACTTAAGTCTTCACTTGCTTTTCTTCATGGGGCTTTTGCTGCTCATCTGGCCCAAACCAGGGCCCAAGCGCCATCTGCAGCTCAGGTGCGCCCACCAGGTAAATGCGCCTGGTCCTAGGGTCGAACCCTAGACCTCCCACCTGGTCAAGCCTCTGCTGCATGTGCCTCTGCCAAATGTGCTCTGTGCTCTTGTCTGATTAATTTACAAATTAATCTATCTAGACAAGGTTGACTCGCAGGTCAATTACATTTTATAAATTAAATGCAATGTGATGCGCAGATCACAATATAAAAATTAATTTACAAAATTAACCAGGCACGCAGGCCCCAGCACAGCACACATTAAAACACGGGCAGCCCACATAAGATTAAATAAACATACATATGCATCAATCAACATGTGATCCATTCATGAAAATTAAATTTTGAAAACCCCTTGGGATCAATTTTAATTTTCCTTATTTGCCCTACTACCTTACAATGGTCCATTACTAGGGATCCACTCATCAGATCTAGTCAGATCCACTGCCCTTTCATGTACCAAGTCCTAACTGACTTGAGTCGACCAAAAGGCCAACCATGCATGCGCCAAGGGCTGAACGACCACACTGAGGTCTGGCAAGCGGGCGTGAGCCCGGGCCTAACTCATGTGCGTTCATAGGTTGTCTCAACTAGACATCGCTACACGCCTGTCTGCAGTCGACTTATAGCCACCTTGTGCTTTCGCACAGGTGCCATCTGGTCGACCCATCAAGGCTGTCAGATAATCTGATCAGACTAATTGGATCTTGACTAGACTGAGATTTCAACCCTAATAACCCATCTAAGGGTTTAAAGTAGGCGCCTTAGATCTAAGGTGAATCGCGCATGTAATATAAGTTTTAAGAAAACATACAAAAATGCGCCAAGAACATGCGCCAACATAAGAATGTAACATGAAACATTTTTCTTATGAAACATCTAATATGCGCATGTTATAGATCTAAGCATACTTATATATCCGCATACATGGATCACAATATTTTAAGCAATCATAGAAACATGCAAACAATGGCTCTGATACCAATTGAAAGATCCCCTAACAAAGGGGGCGAAACCCTAGATAGGCGCATGTATTTTTCTTTTAAGCAGCGGAAAGGGGGTTTCTAGGATCTTTTGATGCATGCATTATAATCAACTTAAAACCGATTGCACAAGAGATAGAACCATACCATTGCCATCGGTTTGATGGTGTCTTGGAATCAAAGACGCAAGTGCCTCTTCTCCTTAGATGACACACACAATGAGAAGGCGACTACTTCCTTGGCGACTTTGTGCTAGCAAATCTTCAAGGAGTCCTTCGTATGGAGGGAATGAGAGAAACTTGCTTGCTTAGTCCTCGACTCTTCAAAAGCGTGAAGCAGAGGTTCCACACGAGAGAAGGCGACGGGAATAGAAGTGAGGCGACAAGAGATGCGCTCCACACAAGACATGGAGGCGTGGTTGCTAAAAATAGCCAACTTACTCTTTCATGCGATCATGTGTTCATGCATTTCGAACCAATCGCATTTTTCCTCTCTATTCTTTAAACCAAGCGCTCATCCATGAGCCGGTTCATTTGAATTTGGTTCAATAACCAAATAAACCAAGCAACCAGTCCAGACCATAATAAACACTTAGGTTCTTGATCTGACCGTCGATCTCTTGATGCTCCTGATCTGACTGATCTAGCATCCATTCTCTCGATCAAAGCTTACCGATCTCAAGCCTTAATCAATCAATCATGATCAGACCAGATCTCACTTACAATCAGAGATTAAATCCCTTTAAACTGAACCCAAATAATTCAGTCCACACGATCTGACTTAAGTAAGCCATATCATCAAATTGTGCGACCCTGAGGGTTTCCTTTAAATGTCGGTAATGATAACTCACGTTATCACGATCAGTGAGGGGTATCTAGCAACACATCACTGTCTCCCGATATAAAGGAAAGAGTCTTCCAAGACTACACCCAAACCACAGTACAAGTGTGAATTCAACTCACTAAGCATACATATTTCCTTTGCCACTGGATGTTCTTATTGGACAAGCGTGTCAAGCTTGTAACTCCAATATGACAAGCATGATTAGATCAGATGAACATAGTCACCTGGGTATGGCCATACACTTTCTCAATCATCTCATCCAGGGGGGCCCCTTTAGAACATCACACTCCTTAAACAAGGAGACGGCAATCCTATGTCTATCACTAGTGCCCTAACCTGATTCAAGCTCATTATCCAAGATAGTCTATAATCATTATGTTTCAAATGATATTGAACTACCTCAAAACAATGACAATCATCATTTAGGAAACACAAGTGATCTCAAGTCAGAGGAAATGTGCCACTTGTTGCAATCAAGGATTATTCACATTGTGACAAACAATTGAACATCCTAGTAGGGTCAGTCTAGTACATCCAATGTACCCATGAGTCTACATCTTATTCCATGCTCGAAGCATCCTATAAGATTAGAACACATATTAGTCTTAACCATATCAAGGCTGTCTCATGTTCACCAAGATATCTCGACTAAGGACTTAACTGCATGTCAGCCTAGCTGAACAGCTTTGAGACATTATTTAGAAGAACATATATATTGCTGCAGACAATGTAGCTAACTGAATAACAACCATGCCTTTATAAACATATAAGTTTATACAAATGATACTGTTACAATCCCAAGGCCTCAAACATTAGGCTTAAGGGCATACCCCAACAGCGCCAAGGGAAGAAGAGGAAGAAGATCTCTTTAGTCTTGATGGAAGAAGAGGAGAAAATCTCTAAGAAACCCAAGCTTTCGCCCATTGGATCCAATCCAATTTAACCTAAGGTCAAACGAGGTTAACCATGGTTAATTTGGTCAATATGCCAAAAATGAAAGTTGGCCTTAATAAGTTTCTTCCATCTCATCAGGCCCATTGGCGCTGATGAATCTCCCAAATAGATCTGAATTATCCAATAACTCGATCGAAAGGCTATCCGATCAATACAAAAACTCGAGCATCAAGGTGTGCGACCCTGTAGGTTCCTTTGACGTTAGCAGTGCTCACCTAAGGTCACCACAAGCAGTGAGTGACACCTAGCAGTGCATCGCTGTTACCCAAGTCATCGGAATGGATATCGACATCGACATCCCCTTCATCGCAAGTAGGCACTGATGCATTATAGTCCCTTTGCCAAACTGATATCCGATTGGACAAGTGTGTCACCACTTGTTTTAACCCAATCACATGGTCATGACTAAATCAGGTTCTCACCTGGGTATGGCCATACACTTTCAGTCATAGAACCATAAGGGGCCCTGTGGATATCATGCTTCTCTCAGGAAGAGGCAAATCCTTTATCTGTCAATTAATCTTCTCATATGGGTCGTGACATACTCAATGACAACCGTTATGACCTCCCAACTATGGCGATATGTTAGGTTGTATCAAAGCATGTCCCTAACCACATAGAAGAATCAATGACCTCAAGTCTAGGGATCAACACATCTCCTGTCACTTGTGAGGATAACTCATGACACCAAGTCATTGCCTCACAGTGGGTCGATCTAGTATATCTACCACTGATATACCCATATATCTGCATTAGCATTTTGTACCTAACCAGCCTATATACTAGTCTCATGTACCATAGCTGTCCCATATCTACTAAGGTACTTAACTGGGGATAATAAGTTTGAGCATAGATCCAATCTGTCTCCAGGGACATTATCACATAAGTACACATTCGCAGATATAAACAAACGATGATAATGACAATGCCATAATGATATATAAATATCAATGTTCAGTAGTACAAAGATAGACCAATACTAGGTCTTAGGGCATATACACCAACAATCTCCCACTTGTACTTAGACCTAAAGGTTGAGAAACCTCAACCCCAAATCCCTTGCATGACCATCATGCTTCTGTTGTGCCAAAGCCTTGGTCAATTGGTCTGCTAGATTGTTCTTTGTGTTAATTCTGCTAATCTTGACATCACCTCAATCTATGATCTCTCTGATCAGGTGAAATCTCCTGAGTATGTGTTTGGACCTTTGATGAGACTGTGGTTCCTTTGCCTGTGCAATCTCCCCTTTGTTATCACAATAGAGCTCAATGGGATCCACAGCAGTTGGAACCACCTGAAGATTAGAAATGAACTTCCTTATCCAAACAGCTTCTATGGCTGCCTTAGAAGCGGCGACATACTCAGCCTCGGTCGTAGAATCTGCTATGGTGGATTGCTTGAAGCTTTTCTAGCAAATAGCACCTCCATTCAATTTGAACACATAGCCGGCCTGCGATCTAAAGTCATCTGGGTCTGACTGGAATGATGCATTTGTGTAGCCCTAAACACTGAGCTCTTCCTGTCCTCCATAGACCAAGAACATATCCTTAGTTCTTCTCAGATACTTCAGGATGTCCTTTACAGCCACCCAGTGCTGCAGCCCTGGATTGGATTGGTATCGGCTGGTTGCATAAGCCACATCTGGTCTAGTACATAACATTGCATACATGATCGAGCCTACTGCTGAAGCATAGGGCACTCGACTCATGTCATCCCTCTCAGCCTGTGTGGTGGGACACTGGCTCTTCGAGAAAGGCCATGTCTCACAGGAAGATATCCTTTCTTGGATTGCTCCAAGTTAAACCTCTCCAGGACCTCATCAATGTAGGTACTTTGACTAACGGCCAGAAGCCTCTTGGATCTATCCCGATAGATCCTTACACCTAAAATATAGGTGGCCTCCCCTATGTCCTTCATCTCGAAACACGTCCCTAACCATGTCTTTACAGAGTTAAGACTAGGGATGTCATTTCCGATGAGTACTATGTCATCAGTAGGATGGATGAAGCCATCAGGTTGTGTCATGTACACATCCTCAGTCAATTTCCCATTAAGGAACGTTGTATTAACATCCATCTGCCAAATCTCATAGTCATGATATGCAGCTACAGCAAGCAGAATCCGAATGGATTTGATCATGACAACTGGCGAAAAAGTTTCATCATACTCCACCCCGTGGACCTATTTGAATCCTTTAGCCACAAGTCTTCCTTTATAGGTAACTATATTGCCATCCATGTTAGTCTTCCTCTTGAAGACCCATTTACACCCTATGGGTTTTACCCCATTAGGTAGCTCAACCAAATCCCATACTTGGTTAGCTGACATGGAATCCATCTCGGATCGCATGGCCTCAAGCCATCTCTCGGAGTCCGGTCCACTAACCGCGTCATCATAGGTCCTGGGCTCATCCTCAATGATGAAGATCCTATCGTGTTGGGTCGGCTGCAACTCATACCTCTTAGGTGCATGACAAATCCTCCCATACCTACGCGGGACCTGTGTCTGAGCCTCAGGTTGCCTAGCAACCGATGCAGGTGGCTCAGATTCCATCTCTGTGTCTTGTGGTTGTACTTGGACCTCGTCCAACTCAAACTTCCTCCCACTAAGTTCTTTCATGAGAAATTATTTCTCTAGAAAGATAGCACCCCGAGCCACAAAAATGTTGTTCTCGGTGGGAACATAGAAGTAGTATCCTTTAGTTTCCTTATGATACCCCACGAACACACATTTATCAGATCTGGGCTCTAGCTTGCTAGAATCCTGACGTTTGACATAAGCCTCACATCCCCATATTTTGATAAAAGAGAGGTTAGGGCGTCTCCCACTCCATACCTCGTATGGTATCTTGGAGAAACTCTTATATGGAACGTTATTTAGTATAAGAGAAGCTATCTCAAGTGCAAAACCCCAGAATGAGGGTGGTAGAGTTGCATGACTCATTATGGATCGAACCATATCCAACAAGGTTCGATTTCTCCTTTCATATACACCATTCCATTGTGGTGTTCTAGGAGTGAGTTGGGATAGGATCCCACACTCCCTAAGATAGTCAAAGAACTCTCCACCATGATCTGATCGAACAGTTTTAATGGATCTACCAAGCTGGCTCTCTACTTCATGTCTGAACTCCTTAAATTTCTCAAATGATTCAGATTTATGTCTCATCAGATAGACATAACCATATCTACTAAAATCATCAGTAAATGTGATGAAGTAGTTGTACCCTCCTCTGGCTTGTTCACTAAATGGCCCACACACATCACTGTGTGTAAGATCCAATAAACCTCCTGCCCTCTCGCCTATCTTCGTGAAAGGCACCTTTGTCATCTTCCCTAATAAACAAGGCTCACAAGTATCAAACTCCTCCAAGGAACTTGAATCTAACAACCCATTTGCATGGAGTTGTTGAATGCGATTCTTATTTACATGGGCTAATCGACAATGCCATAGGAAAGCACCAATTGAACCACTCAATTTGGTCCTCCTACTATTTATGTTACAAATAGAGCTATCCATGTCCAAGACATATAAACCATTGCATAAAGTACCCTTCCCATAAAACATATTTGTAAATGAAAAAGAACAAGTGTTCTCTTTTATTTCAAATTTAAAACCTTCCTTTGCTAAACAAGGAATGGATACAATGTTTTTGGTAAGAGAAGGTACATAATAGCAATTATCTAACTCTAAGTAAAGTCCAGAAGGCAAGGAGAGAGTCAAAATTCCTACAGCAACGGCAGCAACTTGTGCTCCATTTCCAACCCGTGGGTCAATCTCTCCAGGCCGCACCGATCTACTTTTCTTGAGCCCCTGCATATTTGTATAAATATGAGCTCCACATGCGGTATCCAATACCCATGACATAGTAGTAGAAAGGATGACTTCGGTAACATAAATACCTGAGCATGAAGACAAGGCCTTGCCTTTCTTCTCCTCATTCTGAAGTTGCTTGCAATCCCTCCTCCAGTGACCCTGCTCACCACAGTGGAAGCACCTTTGTTCCTTTGACTTCTTTGCCTTTTTCTTCAGTGCTTTGGTAGGACCTTTGGCACATGCCTTACCCTTCTTCATCTTCTTGGCCATAGGGACCAAAGAACAAAATTGGGTTTGGTCTTTCCCATTTCACACTCGGCTATTTGGAGCATATTCAATAGTTCCTCCCGAGTGCATTCAATCCAGTTCATGTTGAAATTTATAATAAATAGACTGAAGCTAGGGGGTAGGGACTATAGAATAAGATCCACAACCAGCTCGTTATTTATGGTGTGCCCTAGTCTTCCGAGATGATCCATGTTCCCAATCAACTTGAGTACATGGGGTCTCACTGGTGCTCCCTCAGATAACTTGCACCGAAAGACTGCTTTGGCAGTGTCATATCTCTTAGTTCTAGCCTGAGCCTCAAACATCTGTTTCATATGAGTGATCATCTGAAAGGCATTTTGCTCCTCATATTGCACCTGTAGCTCAGGTGCCATAGTGGCTAGCATGAGACATGCTACTTTCAAACAGTCATCTTGATGCTTTCTGAAAGCATCCCTGTCTACCGCTCGGGAATTAGGCGCAAGAGTCAGAGGAAGAGGCTGCTCAAGGACATACAGCTTCTTCTCGAGCTTGAGGGCTATCCTCAAGTTCCGATGCCAGTCCATGAAGTTGGATCCAACCAACTTGTCCTTCTCAAGAAGGGATCGCAGTGTTAATCCGCTAGTGTTTATGGCCATTATTCTACGACAACCAAGAAACAACAGATTAGTACTACTTCAAATCATTTAAGCTGGACTTGTTTTAAATGATTATGGCTCCCACTATTTTAATCGAATTGAAAACCCACAAAGTCAATCAGGAAATCTGAAATTTCCTAGTGAGATGGGATCCTTATTCCACAAGGCTTTGCGCCCCACGAGGGTGGGATGAGATGCACAAGGTGACCCTGTTGGAGTATCCCTTAAGGCTAATGTTTTAGGCCTTGGGTTATTATCAGTATCATGTATAAACTATGTTTATAAAGGCAATGGTTGTTATTCAGGTTGTTGCATTATCTGCTGCTATATGTATACTTCTGAATAATGTCTCATTGGTGTTCAGCTTCGCTGACATGCAGTATAGTCCTTAGTCGAGATATTTTGGTAAACATGAGACAGCCTTGATATGATTGAGACTAATATGTGTTCTAATCTTATAGGATGCTTCGAGCATGGAATAAGATGTAGACTCATAGGTGCATTGGATGTACTGGACAGACCCTACTAAGGATGTTCGATTGTTTGTCGCAATGTGAATAATGAAGGACCCCTTTCGAGAGGGGGGCGAAAACCCTATTAGGGTGGCGCATAAAATTTTTGCAAGTGGAAGAAGGGCTTTCAAAGATCTTTCTATTGCATATGATCAACTTAGATAGATGTGAGAATGATCCATACCGTCGCCATCTCTTGGATGGTGTCTTGGAAGAAGAAAGCAAAAGAGATCTCCTCCAAAGGCTGTCGCACACAAGAAGAAGAAGGCCTACTTCTTTGGGGCGATTTGTGCTAGCAATGCTCCAAAGCTTCCTCGATCGTTTGAGGGATGATGAGATGAAAATTTGGCCTAATCCTCCTGTCGTCAACCTTCACGCCACCAGCCGTGAGTCGTCTAATGCCAAGAGCGAATTCGCAAGAGGAATAGAGAGGAGGCGTTGCAAGTGAACGTGGAAACGTTCCCACGTTGAAAACCGACCGAGAGTTCCCAAAATAGCAAGCCATGATTACGTGCGTTATGCGTTCACCAAGTGAACCATGCGCAACTCTCTTCTCCCACCTGAACCTTGCGCTCAACCCATGAGCCGGTTCAAGATGTTTGGTTCAATGACCAAACCAAATCAGCCCAAACATTAAGTCTAGATCGAATTAGACCCTAAGGTCCTAGATCTGACCATTCATCTCCAGATGCTTCTGATCTGATCGATCTAGCATCAACACTCTCGATCGAAGCTTACCGATCTCAAGCCCTAATCAATCAAACATGATCAGACCAGATCTCACTTACAATCAGAGTTTAAATCCCTTTAAACTGAACCGAAACAATTCAGTCCACACGATCTGACTTAAGTAAGCCATATCATCAAATTGTGCGACCCTAAGGGTTTCCTTTAAATGTCGGTAACGATAACTTACATTATCACGATCAGTGAGGGGTATCTAGCAACACATCACTGTCTCCCGATATAAAGGAAAGAGTCTTCCAAGACTACACCCAAAACATAGCTCAAGTGTGAATCCTTTTCACTAGGCTTCACTAGGCATACATATTTCCTTTGCCACTGGATGTTCTTATTGGACAAGCGTGTCAAGCTTGTAGCTCCAATATGATGAGCATGATTAGATCAGATGAACACAGTCACCTGGGTATGGCCATACACTTTCTCAATCATCTCAGCCGGGGGGGCCCCTTTAGAACACCACACTCCTTAAACAAGGAGACGGCAATCCTATGACTATCACTAGTGCCCTAACCTGACTCATGATCATTATCCAAGATAGTCTATAATCATTATGTTTCAAATGATATTGAACTACCTCAAAACAATGACAATCATCATTTAGAAACACAAGTGATCTCAAGTCAGAGGAGATGTGCCACTTGTAGCAAACAAGGATTATTCACATTGTGACAAGCAATTGAATATCCTAGTAGGGTCTGTCCAGTACATCCAATGTACCCATGAGTCTACATCTTATTCCATGCTCGAAGCATCCTATAAGATTAGAACACATATTAGTCTTAACCATATCAAGGCTGTCTCATGTTCACCAAGATATATCGACTAAGGACATAACTGCATGTCAGCCTAGCTGAACAGCTTTGAGACATTATTCAGAAGAACATATATTGCAGCAGACAATGTAGCTTAACTGAATAACAACCATGCCTTTATAAACATAAGAGTTTATTACATGATACTTTTACAATCCCAAGGCCTCAAACATTAGCCTTAAGGGTATACCCCAACAATCTCCCACTTGCACTTAATCTAATGGTTGAGGAATCTCAAACCCATATTATTACAGTGCTTCTCATGCTTCTGCTGCGCCAGAGGCTTGGTAAGCGGGTCTGCCAGATTGTCATCCGTATGAACCTTGCAGACTTTGATCTCGCCACGATCTATGATCTCCCGGATCAAGTGAAACCGTCTCTGTATGTGCTTTGACTTCTGGTGCGACCGTGGTTCCTTTGCTTGTGCGATTGCTCCAGTGTTATCACAGAAGATAACCAAAGGATCTGCACTCGAAGGAACGACACCAAGTTCTCTCACGAACTTACGAATCCACACTGCCTCCTTGGATGCTTCCGAGGCTGCAACATACTCGGCTTCTGTTGTGGAATCAGCAACAGTTGACTGTTTGAAACTCTTCCACACCACTGCACCTCCATTCAAGCTAAAAACATAGCCTGATTGCGATCGAAAATCATCCTGGTCAGACTGGAATGAAGCGTCAGTATATCCTTCAATACTGAGTTCTTCCTGACCACCATATATCAAGAACATATCTTTGGTCCTCCGAAGATATTTCAAAATGTTCTTGACTGCAATCCAGTGCGCCATACCTGGATTACTTTGGAACCGACTGGTCACGCTTAACCCGTAAGCGACGTCTGGGCGAGTACACAACATCGCATACATAATGGATCCAATAGCCGAAGCATAAGGCGTATTGTCCATTTCATCTTTCTCAGTCTGTGTTTGTGGATACTGACTCTTCGAAAGATTCAGACCATGTCTGACTGGAAGATATCCCCTTTTAGAATTCTCTAAATGAAATCTTTCCAGGACCTTATCGATGTAAGTACTATGGCACAGCCCGAGAAGCCTCTTAGATCTATCCCTGTAGATCTTCACACCTAACACATAGGCTGCTTCTCCTAGATCTTTCATCTAGAAACATTTCCTTAACCATGCCTTAACCGCATGCATTTCAGGAATGTCGTTTCCAATGATCAAGATATCATCGACGTAGAGGACTAGGAATGTAATCACGCTCCCACTAAACCTCTTATATACACACGGGTCGTCCTCGTTCTTGATGAAACCAAACTCAGAGATTGATTCATCAAAACGAATATTCCAGCTTCTTGATGCTTGTTTCAGTCCATAAATGGACTTCTTTAATTTGCATATCTTATGACGATCTGATGGATTAGTGAAACCTTCAGGTTGTGTCATGTACACATCCTCATCCAGATTTCCATTTAGGAAAGCTGTTTTCACATCCATTTGCCAGATCTCATAATCGTAATATGCTGCTATCGCGAAAAGAATCCGAATAGACTTAAACATGGCTACAGGTGAGAAAGTTTCATCATAATCTATCCCGTAGATTTGTTTGAAACCTTTCGCAACTAGCCTGCCTTTATAGGTAACCACGTTACCATCCATATCAATCTTCTTCTTGAAGATCCATTTACAGCCTATAGGGATAACTCCCGGAGGCGGATCAACCAAATCCCAGACTTGGTTATCTGACATGGAGTCCATCTCGGCGCGCATAGCTTCAAGCCATCTCGCTGACTCCGGTCCACTGACCGCATCCGCATAAGTGAGGGGTTCATCATTATCAATGATGTAGACTCCGTCATAGCGCTCAGGCTGACGACGGATCCTACCCGATCTTCGCGGTTCCCGTGATATCTGAGCCTCAGGTAATTCAATAACCTGTTCTACCGGCTCAGGCTCATCCAACTGCGCTTGACTACTTTGTCCTTGCTCTGGATTCTCATCCAGCTTTATTTCTCTCCCACTGGCTTCTTGCAGAAGAAACTCCTTCTCAAGAAATATAGCCGTCCGAGCAACAAAAACCTTGTTCTCCTTGGGATCGTAGAAATAATAACCCTTAGTTTCCTTAGGGTAACCGACAAAGATACATTTCTCAGATCTACTCTCCAGTTTCCCAGAGGCGAGCTTTTTGACATAAGCCTCGCAGCCCCAGATCCTGATAAATGTCAAGCTTGGCTGTTTCCCATACAATAACTCATATGGAGTCTTAGAAACTGCCTTGGATGGCACTCGGTTTAGTACCTTTGCAGCTGTTTCCAGTGCAAAACCCCAAAAGGAGTAAGGTAGATTAGCCTGACTCATCATAGAACGAACCATATCAAGTAACGTTCTATTTCTCCTCTCGGACACACCATTCCATTGCGGTGTTCCTGGTGGAGTGAGCTGTGAGATAATCCCACACTCCTTTAGATAGTCAGTAAACGCATGACTTAGGTATTCTCCACCTCGATCTGAGCGAAGTGCCTTGATATTTCGGCCTAGCTGATTTTGTACTTCATTCTTGAACTCTTTGAACTTGTCAAAAGATTCACTCTTATGTCTCATCAGATAGACATAACCATACCTACTGAAATCATCAGTAAAGGTAATGAAGTACTGATAGCCACCTCTGGCATGTTTACTAAACGGCCCACACACATCACTGTGTATAAGGTCAAGTAAACCTGAAGCCCTTTGACCTTTGTGAGGAAAAGGTGACTTCGTCATTTTACCCATCAAACAAGCTTTGCATGTATCAATCTCCTCATAGGAGAATGATCCCAGCAGTCCATGTTCATGCAACCGCTTAATGCGTTTCTCGTTAATATGGCCTAAACGACTATGCCATAGCAAGGTGCTGTCATCAGCATACTTGGCTTTCTTATTATCAATATTTTGTATAGAATTTTCCATGTCCAACATGAATAACCCATTGTTAATTGAACCAGTTCCATAAACAATATTATCATAAGATAAAACACACTTTGAAATATTGCATTCAAAGGCAAATCCTTTCCTGACAAGAGCAGGAATAGAGATAATATTTTTGGTGATGCTCGGTACAAAATAACAATTGTTTAATTCCAATACAATGCCAGATGGTAAAGAAATGAAATAGTCTCCTACAGCAACAGCAGCAACCCGTGCCCCGTTTCCAATGCGTAGGTCTACCTCATGCTGTCCCACCTGCCTTCTTCTCTTGAGTTCCTGCACATTTGAACAAATGTGAACTCCACATGCAGTGTCCAACACCCATGAAATAGAAGAAGATGAAAACATGACTTCAGTCACGAATATACCTGAGCCAGAAGCGATGCTTCCCCTCTTATCTCCTTGGAGAGCTTTACAGTCCTTTTTCCAGTGACCCAGCTGGCCACAGTGGAAACACCTGTATTCCTTGGACCGCTTAACCTTCTGTTTCAGAGCCTTACTGTAGTTCTTGACCGGGGCCTTGCCCTTCTTCCCCTTCTTCTTGTTCCTGGAAGGAACCATTAAGATAGAGGTTGAAGGCTTTCCCTTCAGAGTTTCCTCAGTAGTCAAGAGCATATTGAGCAGCTCTGCCGGAGTACAGTCGATTTTGTTCATATTAAAGTTAATAATGAACGCGTCGAATGAAGGCGGGAGAGACTGCAGAATAATATCTACAGCAAGCTCCTGGTTGATGGTATGCCCCAGTTTCTCTAGAGCCTCCTTGTGCCCAATCATCTTGAGCACGTGAGCTCCCACTGGGCTTGCTTCAGCCAGTTTGCTCTGAAAGAAGAGCTTGGTCAAATTATAGCGTTCCGTCCTCGCCTGTGCAGCATACAGCATCTTGAGGTTCGCTATAATCTCTATAGCCGACATATCCTCATGCTGACGCTGCAGCGGTGGCGTCATAGACGCTAGCATCAGGCAAGCGACATCAATGCTATCATTGACATGCTTTTCGTAGGCTTCACGAACCGCCCTTGCGGCGTTCGCAGCGGGTTGAGGCGGCACAGCCGTCTCGAGGACATACAGTTTCCTCTCAGCCTTAAGAACAATCTTAAGGTGTCCGTACCAGTCTGAGAAGTTCGGCCCAGCAAACTTCTCCCTTTCCAGTAGGGATCGCACATTGAAGCTCATGGTGTTCGTTGCTGCAGGAATCTACAACAATGCAAGAACAGCAAGGTCAGTATCAATGTTAAGAATCAATCAGGACTTAAGAATGATTCTTTTTTCTCACTATTTTATCTGGCTGAAAAATCCAGCAAAACAGCCCGAAAGAGTAGAACTCTTTTAGTGAGATGGGATCCAGATTTCATACTTGGTCTCCGCGTCCCGCTCAGGCGAGATAAGATGCACAGAGATGACAAGCACTAATCTCTGGTAGGCAGTCCCTGCCAATCGCCAACCCGTGCGATTCCCCTTCATCTGGGCGATCCAGCAGACTGTGCCAACTGAGTTGGTACAACACAATCTCTGATCCCGTAGATGGCTGCCTCCATGTGCTACCATATGCGCCACATATGTAGCCTACATGGCCAAGCTGATCCGACCTACTCCCTGGACCACCACGTGCTATGCTGAGCAACGAGAAGCGATAAATCCCTTCTCTGTAACACGCAGGTGAAATCACACACCGTCTGAAGATAGATGGACGTGCCCACTGAGTGGGTACAACACGGCTCCAACGATAATCAGAACAGTGAGGTTTCGCGTCAGAAGGCTTACGAGCTTGATATTTAATCGTTGGATTTTAACGGTCTATTATCTTCTTCACTATCATGCAATTCCTATGGTGATAGCAGAAGATAAACTAATCATGCAATTCTAATATTAAACAATAAAAGAAAGCATGGATCTTATGTGGTAAAAGCCCATAGCCTAAGTGAGACCTTAAATAAACTTAAGTCTTCACTTGCTTTTCTTCATGGGGCTTTCGCTGCTCATCTGGCCCAAACCTGGGCCCAAGCGCCATCTGCAGCTCTGGTGCGCCCACCAGGAATATGCGCCAGGTCCTAGGGTCGAACCCTAGACCTCCCACCTGGTCTAGCCACTGCTGCAGGCGCCTCTGCCAAGTGTTCTTTGTGCTCTTGTCTGATTAATTTACATATTAATCTATCTAGACAAGATTGACACGCAGGTCAATAACATTTTTATAAATTAAGCAATGTGATGCGCAGATCACAATATAAAAATTAATTTACAAAAAATACCAGGCACGCAGGCCCCAGCACAGCACACATTTAACATGGGCAGCCCACATAAGATTAAATAAACAGGCAATATGGCATCAAACATCAGCATGTGATCCAATAAGAAAACAAAATTTCGAAACCCGCATTGGCATCAATTTTAATTTTCTTATATGCCCCCACAACCTTACAACGGTACAATAATAGGGATCCACTCATCCATTCTAGTCAGATCCTGTGCCCTTGCATGCACCAAGTCCTAACTGACTTGAGTCAACCCAGTGGTCAACTATGCATGCACCAAGGGCTGAACGACCACGATGAGGTCTGGCAAACGGGTGTGAGCCCGGGCCTAACTCATGTGCGTTCAACAGACGTCTCAACCAGACATCGCTACACACCTATGATGCAGCCGACCTATAGCCACCACTTGCTTGCGCAAGGGTGCTATCTGGTCGACCCATCTAGGCTGTCAGATGGTCTGATCAGACTAGTTGGATCTAACCTAGAGGATGACTTCAACCCTACTAACCCGTCTAAGGGTTTATAGTAGGCGCTTAGTCTAATGATAGGCGCGCAAGTGATATTCTTTTGATAAAACATCAACAACAAAGATCACAAAGATGCGCCTAGTTTGAAACATGCGCAAACATAAAACATGTGTTATCATATTCGCATGTCAAGTAAACTATAGATCTAAGCATGTTTTGCAAACAAGGATCACAATATAGCATTAAGCAATCATATGCATAGATAAACCTGCTCTGATACCAATTGAAGGACCCCTTTCGAGAGGGGGGCGAAAACCCTATTAGGGTGGCGCATAAAATTTTTGCAAGCGGAAGAAGGGCTTTCAAAGATCTTTCTATTGCATATGATCAACTTAGATAGATGTGAGAATGATCCATACCGTCGCCATCTCTTGGATGGTGTCTTGGAAGAAGAAAGCAAAAGAGATCTCCTCCAAAGGCTATCGCACACAAGAAGAAGAAGGCCTACTTCTTTGGGGCGATTTGTGCTAGCAATGCTCCAAAGCTTCCTCGATCGTTTGAGGGATGATGAGATGAAAATTTGGCCGAATCCTCTTGTCGTCAACCTTCACGCCACCAGCCGTGAGTCGTCTAATGCCAAGAGCGAATTCGCAAGAGGAATAGAGAGGAGGCGTTGCAAGTGAACGTGGAAACGTTCCCACGTTGAAAACCGACCGAGAGTTCCCAAAATAGCAAGCCATGATTACGTGCGTTATGCGTTCACCAAGTGAACCATGCGCAACTCTCTTCTCCCACCTGAACCTTGCGCTCAACCCATGAGCCGGTTCAAGATGTTTGGTTCAATGACCAAACCAAATCAGCCCAAACATTAAGTCTAGATCGAATTAGACCCTAAGGTCCAAGATCTGACCATTCATCTCCAGATGCTTCTGATCTGATCGATCTAGCATCAACACTCTCGATCGAAGCTTACCGATCTCAAGCCCTAATCAATCAAACATGATCAGACCAGATCTCACTTACAATCAGAGTTTAAATCCCTTTAAACTGAACCGAAACAATTCAGTCCACACGATCTGACTTAAGTAAGCCATATCATCAAATTGTGCGACCCTGAGGGTTTCCTTTAAATGTCGGTAACGATAACTTACATTATCACGATCAGTGAGGGGTATCTAGCAACACATCACTGTCTCCCGATATAAAGGAAAGAGTCTTCCAAGACTACACCCAAAACACAGCTCAAGTGTGAATCCTTTTCACTAGGCTTCACTAGGCATACATATTTCCTTTGCCACTGGATGTTCTTATTGGACAAGCGTGTCAAGCTTGTAGCTCCAATATGATGAGCATGATTAGATCAGATGAACACAGTCACCTGGGTATGGCCATACACTTTCTCAATCATCTCAGCCGGGGGGCCCCTTCAGAACACCACACTCCTTAAACAAGGAGACGGCAATCCTATGTCTATCACTAGTACCCTAACCTGACTCATGATCATTATCCAAGATAGTCTATAATCATTATGTTTCAAATGATATTGAACTACCTCAAAACAATGACAATCATCATTTAGAAACACAAGTGATCTCAAGTCAGAGGAGATGTGCCACTTGTAGCAAACAAGGATTATTCACATTGTGACAAGCAATTGAATATCCTAGTAGGGTCTGTCCAGTACATCCAATGTACCCATGAGTCTACATCTTATTCCATGCTCGAAGCATCCTATAAGATTAGAACACATATTAGTCTTAACCATATCAAGGCTGTCTCATGTTCACCAAGATATATCGACTAAGGACATAACTGCATGTCAGCCTAGCTGAACAGCTTTGAGACATTATTCAGAAGAACATATATCGCAGCAGACAATGTAGCTTAACTGAATAACAACCATGCCTTTATAAACATAAGAGTTTATTACATGATACTTTTACAATCCCAAGGCCTCAAACATTAGCCTTAAGGGCATACCCCAACAAATAATCCTTATATGCAAACAAGTGGCATATTTCCTCTGACTTGAGATCACTTGTGTTTCTAAATGATGATTGGCATTGTCTTGAGGTAGTTCAATATCATTTGAAATATAATGGTTATAGATTATCTTGGATAATGGGCATGAGTCATGTTAGGGCATTAGTGATAGATATACGATTGCCTCTCCTAGTTGGAGTGTGATGTTCTAAAGGGGCCCCCTGTATGAGATGGTTGAGAAAGTGTATAGCCATACCCAGATGACTATGTTCATCTGATCTAACCACTCTCATCATGTTGGAGTTACAGGCTTGACACGCTGTCCAACGAGAACATCCAGTGGCAAAGGAAACACATATGTCAAGTAACTTGGGTTCACACTTGTGCTATGGTTTGGAAGTAGTCTTGGAAGACTCTTTCCTTTATATCGGGAGACAGTGATGTGTTGCTAGATACCCCTCTCTGATCGTGATAACGTAAGTTGTCGTTACCGACATTTAAAGGAAACCCTTAGGGTCGCACAATTTGATGATATGGCTTACTTATGTCAGATCGTGTGGACTGAATTGTTTTGGTTCAGTTTAAAGGAATTTAAACTCTGATTGGAAGTGAGATCTGGTCTGATCATGTTTGATTGATTAGGGCTTGAGATCGGTAAGCTTCGATCGAGAGAATTGATGCTAGATCGATGAGATCAAGAGCATCAAGAGATGTGTGGTTAGATCTTGAGCCTTTCGGTTTAATAAGGTCTAGACCAAGGCTTGGTTTGATTTGGTCTTGAACCAAATTCAATTGAACCGGTTCATCATATGAGCGCATGGTTCAAAGGGAGAAGGAGTTGCGAATGGTTCACTTGGAGTGAACGCTTGAACGCATGAGCGCTTACTATATTTGGAAATCGGTTTTCCAAATTGAAGACGCCTCCACGTTCGAAGACTCTCGCCTCTCTCTTGCTCTTCCTCTCGTGTGACTCGCCTCCACGAGTGTTGAAGGAGGGATTCGGCCAGCCAAGGAAAGAAATCATCTCATCTCCTTCACGCATCAAGGACACCTTGAAGAGCTTTGCTAGCACAAGGTTCATGCCAAGGGAGGAAGCCATCGCCATCTCATGTGCGTCCACTTTGGAGGAGAGCCGCATCGCCCTCTTGCTTCCAAGTCGCCTTCCGACCAATGGCAATGGTAAGATCACAACTTGATCTTTGGAGACATTAAGTTGATCATATGTTCATGCCACATGCGATCTTCATGAAATCCTTATTTCCACCCATGCAAAATTTTAGAAGTGCATGCATTTAGGGTTTCACCCCTTTTCAATTGGTATCAAAGCTGTGTTCTGGTATGATCTATATGATTGCTTCTTTGTGTGATCCATGCTTGGTTTATAAGTAGATCTAAGCCAAATCATCATGCGAAAATACATGCTAGACTTTAGATGTATTTTGGGTTTTACTTATTGTTGCGCATGATGTATGTTCGCGCATGTTGAAAGTTGTTTTTACCAAAACTTAACATCTTGCGCGCCATCCACTTAGATCTATAAGCGCCTACTTGAAATACTTAGACGGGTTACTAGGGTTGAAGTCGTCAGTCTAGTCTGGACCCAACAGCCTGATCAGACCATCTGACAGCCTAGATGGGTCGACCAGATAGCACCTATGCGCAAGCATGAGGTGGCTATAGGTCGACTACAGAAGGGCGTGTAGCGATGTCTGATTGAGGCGACCAGTGAACGATCATGATTAAGGCCCGGGGTCACACCCGCTTGCCAGATATCATGTGGGACGTTCAGCCCTTAAGGCATGCATTGTTGACCATGAGGTCGACGCAAGTCAGTTATGACTTGGTGCATGCAAGGGCAGTGGGTCTGACTTGGTCTGATGAGTGGATCCCTATTAATGGACCGTTGTAGGGTAGTAGGGCACATAAGGAAATAAAATTGATGCCATGGGGTTTTTTCAAAATTTTATTTTCCTGTTTGGATCACATGTTGTTTGTTTAACCTGATTGGATGTCTATTTCATCTTATGTGGGCTGCCCTATTTGTATGCTGTGCTGGGGCCTGCGTGCCTGGATTAATTACTTATAAATTTTTTCTTGTGATCTGCGAATCACATTTCATTTTATAATAATGTGTAATTGACCTGCGTGTCAAATCATGTCTAGGTAGATTAAAATGTAACTTAATCAGATATGAGCATAGAGCACACATGGCAGAAGCGCTTGCAGCAAGTGGCTTCACCAGTGGGAGGTCTAGAGTTCGACTCTAGAATAGGCGCAACCAGTCTGGGAGTGCATTTGGGCTGCAGAGGGCTTGGGCTTGGGCTGGGCCAGATGAAATGCAAAAGACCCATGAAGAGCTCAAGTGAAGACTTGTGTAAAACTAGGGTTTTTATTTAGGCTTAATGGGCGTTTACCACATAAGATCATTGTGCTTTCTATTTACTGTTTAAGTAATATTAGCACCTGCATGATTTATCATTCTGCTATCACCATAGGATATGCATGGTAGTAAGAAGATAAAAGGACCGTTAAAATCCAACGTTAAATATCAAGCACGAAAGCCTTCTGACGCGAAACCTCACTGTTCTGACTATCGTTGGGGCCGTGTTGTACCCACTCAGTGGGCACGCCCAGCTATCTTCAGACGGTGTGTGATTACACCTACGTGTTATAGAGAAGGGATTTATCGCTTCTCGTTGCTCAGCATAGCACGTGGTGGTCCAGGGAGTAGGTCGGGTCAGCTTGACCATGTAGGCTACATATTGAGCATATGTTAGCTATATGGAGGCAGTCATCTGTGGAATCAGAAACTGTGTTGTACCAACTCAGTTGGCACAGTCTTCTGGATTGCCTAGATGAAGGGGAATCGCACGGGTTGGCGATTGGCATGGATAGCCTACCAGTGATTAGTGCTTGAACTCTCTGTGCATCTTATCTCGCCTGAGCGGGACGCGGAGACCAAGTATGAAATCTGGATCCCATCTCACTAAAAGAGTTTTACTCTTTTGGACTGTTTTATTGGATTTTTCAGTCAGATAAAATAGTGAGAAAGGAATCATTCCTAAGTCCTGGATTGATTCTAACATGGATACTGACCTTATTGTTCTTGCTTTGTTGTAGATTCCTGCAGCAACGAACACCACAGGGTTCAATGTGCGATCCTTACTGGAAAGGGAGAAGTTTGCTGGGCCAAACTTCTCAGACTGGTACGGACACCTTAAGATTGTTCTTAAGGCTGAGAGGAAGCTGTATGTCCTTGAGACGGCAATACCGCCTCAACCCGCTGCAAACGCCGCAAGGGCGGTTCGGGATGCTTATGAGAAGCATGTCAATGATAGCATTGATGTCGCTTGCCTTATGCTTGCGTCTATGACGCCAGAGCTACAGCGTCAGCATGAGGATTTATTTGCTATTGAAATTATAGCAAATCTCAAGATGCTGTATGCTGCACAGGCAAGGACAGAACGCTATAACTTGACAAAACTTTTCTTTGAGAGCAAACTGACTGAAGGAAGTCCAGTGGGAGCTCACGTACTCAAGATGATTGGGTACAAAGAGGCTCTAGAGAAACTGGGACACACCGTCAATCAGGAGCTTGTTGTAGACATCATCTTGCAGTCTCTCCCCGGCCTCTTTCGATCCGTTCATCATTAATTTTAATATGAACAAGATCGACTGTACACCGGCAGAGTTACTGAACATGCTTTGTACTACAGAGCAGACTCTTGAGAAGGGAAAGCCTTCATCCTCTATCTTGATGGTTCCTTCAAGGAACAAGAAGAAGGGGAAGAAGGGCAAAGCCCCTATCAAGAGCTATAACAAGGCTCTGAAACAAAAGGTGAAGTGGTCGAAGGACAACAGATGCTTCCATTGTGGCCAGCTGGGTCACTGGAAGAAGGACTGTAAAGCGCTCCAAGGAGACAAGAAGGGAAGCAAGGCTTTCACTTCTGGCTCAGGTATTTTCGTGACTGAAGTCATGGTGTCTTCTTCTATTTCATGGGTGTTGGACACTGCATGTGGAGTTCACATTTGTTCAAATGTACAGGAACTCAAGAGAAGAAGACAGGTGGGGACAGCATGAGGTGGACCTACGAGTTGGAAACGGGGCACGGGTTGCTGCTGTTGCTGTAGGACAATATAACATCTCTTTACCATCTGGTTTTGTATTAGAACTGGACAATTGTTATTTTGTACCGAGCATAACTAAGAATATTATCTCAATTCCTGCTCTTGTCAGGAAAGGGTTTTCCTTTGAATGCAAAACTTTAAAGTGTTGTATTTCATTTGATAATATTGTTTATGCTACTGGGTCGATTAACAATGGGTTATTCATGTTGGACATGGAATGTTCTGTACAACAAATTGATAATAAGAAAGCCAAGTATGCTGATGATAGCACCTTGCTATGGCATAGTCGTTTAGGCCATATTAACAAGAAGCGCATTAAGCAGTTGCATGACCATGGACTGCTGGAATCATTCTCCTATGAGGAGCTTGATACATGCAAAGCTTGTTTAATGGGCAAAATGACGAAGACTCCTTTTTCTAATAAAGGTCAAAGGTCTTCAGGTTTACTTGACCTCATTCACAGTGATATGTGTGGGCCATTTAGTAAACTTGCCAGAGGTGGCTATTTATACTTCATTACTTTTACTGATGATTTCAGTAGGTATGGTTATGTCTATCTTATGAGACATAAGAGTGAATCTTTTGACAAGTTCAAAGAGTTCAAAAATGAAGTACAGAATCAGTTAGGCCGAAATATCAAGGCACTTCGCTCAGATCGAGGTGGAGAATACTTGAGTCGAGAGTTTACTGACTATCTGAAGGAGTGTGGGATTATCTCACTGCTCACTCCGCCAGGAACACCGCAATGGAATGGTGTGTCCGAGAGGAGAAATAGAACCTTATTGGATATGGTTCGTTCAATGATGAGTCAGGCTACTCTACCTTACTCCTTTTGGGGATTTGCACTGGAAACAGCTGCAAAGGTACTAAACCGAATGCCATCCAAGGCCGTTTCAAAGACTCCATATGAGTTATGGAATGGGAAACAGCCGAGCTTGACATTTATTAAAATCTGGGGTTGCGAGGCTCATGTCAAAAAGCTCGCCTCTGGGAAACTGGAGAGCAGATCTGATAAATGTATCTTTGTCGGTTACCCTAAGGAAAACTAAGGGTTATTATTTCTTTGATCCCAAGGAGAACAAAATATTTGTTGCTCGAACGGCTATTTTTCTTGAGAAGGAATTTCTTCTGCAAGAGGCCAGTGGGAGAGAAATAAAGCTGGATGAGAATCCAGAAGAAGGACAAAGTAGTCAAACTCAGTTGGATGAGCCTGAGCCAATAAAACAGGTTACTGAACAACCTGAGGCTCAGATATCACGGGAACCGCGTAGATCGGGAAGGATCCGTCGACAGCCTGAGCGCTATGACGGAGTCTACATCATTAATGATGAACCCCTCACTTATGCGGATGCGGTCAGTGGACCGGAATCAGCGAGATGGCTTAGAGCTATGCGAGCCGAGATGGACTCCATGTCAGATAACCAAGTCTGGGATTTGGTTGATCCGCCTCAGGGAGTAATCCCTATAGGCTGTAAATGGATCTTCAAAAAGAAGATTAACATGGATGGTAACGTGGTTACCTATAAAGGCAGGCTAGTTGCGAAAGGTTTCAAACAAATCTACGGGATAGATTATGATGAAACTTTCTCTCCTGTAGCCATGTTCAAGTCTATTCGGATTATTCTCGCGATAGCAGCATATTATGATTATGAGATCTGGCAAATGGATGTGAAGACCGCTTTCCTTAATGGAAAACTAGAAGAGGATGTGTATATGACACAACCTGAAGGTTTCATCAATCCATCAGATCGTCATAAAATATGCAAATTAAAGAAGTCCATATATGGACTTAAGCAAGCATCGAGAAGCTGGAATATTCGTTTTGATGAATCAATCTGTGAATTTGGTTTCATCAAAAATGAAGATGACCCGTGTGTATATAAGAGGTTTAGTGGGAGCGTGATTATTTTCCTAGTCCTCTATGTCGATGATATCTTGATCATTGGAAACGATATTCCTGAATTGCATGCCGTTAAAGCATGGTTAAGAAAATGTTTCTAGATGAAAGATTTAGGAGAAGCAGCCTATGTATTAGGTGTGAAGATCTATAGAGATAGATCTAAGAGGCTTCTCGGGCTGTGCCAGAGTACTTACATCGATAAATTACTGGAGAGATTCCATTTAGAAAATTCTAAAAGAGGATATCTTCTAGTCAGACATGGTCTGAATCTTTCTAAGAGCCAGTGTCCTCAAACACAGTCTGAGAAAGATGAAATGGACAATACGCCTTATGCTTCGGCTATTGGATCTATTATGTATGCGATGTTGTGTACTCGCCCAGACGTCGCTTACGGGTTAAGCGTCACCAGTCGATTCCAAAGTAATCCAGGTAAGGCACACTGGATTGCGGTCAAGAACATTTTGAAATATCTTCGGAGGACCAAAGATATATTCTTGATTTATGGAGGTCAGGAAGAACTCAGTATTGAAGGATATACTGACGCTTCATTCCAATCTGACCAGGATGATTTCCGATCGCAATCAGGCTATGTTTTTAGCTTGAATGGAGGAGCAGTGGTGTGGAAAAGTTTCAAACAATCAATTGTTGCTGATTCCACAACAGAAGCCGAGTATGTTGCAGCCTCAGAAGCATCAAAGGAGGCAGTGTGGATTCGTAAGTTCGTTCAAAAACTTGGTGTTGTTCCTTCGAGTGCAGATCCATTGGTTATTGTAAGTACCCCTTTCATGAGGGGGGCGAAACCCTAAAGCATGCGCATTCAAGAAATTTTCTAGGGCTTCATAAGATCGCATGTGGTATAACCATATGATCAACTTAAGTTTTACTAAGATCAAGATGTGATCTTACCATAGCCATCGCTTGGATGGTGCCTTGGAAGCAAGAGGGCGAAAGGGGCTCTCCTCCAAAGGTGGCGCACACAAGAGGATGATGGCTACTCCTTGTGTTCCTTGTGCTAGCAAGGCTTCAAGGGTCCTTGTCGAATGGAAGGGAAGATATCTACTCTTTGCTTGGCCGAATCCTCTCTTGTCGTCAACCTTCACAACGCAAGCTGTGAGTCGTCAAGAGCAAAAGGGCGAGAGATGATAATCGAGAGGCGTTGCTTTCGAACGTGGAGACGTTCCCATTTTGGAAAACCGAAATTCCAAAAATAGCAACCACTTGATTACATGCGTTATGCGTTCACTTGAAATGAACCAAACGCATATCCCTTCTCCCATATGAACCATGCGCTCACACATGAGCCGGTTCAATGTATTTGGTTCAATGACCAAACCAAATCAGCCCAAGCTTTTAGTCCATATCGAATCAAACCCTAAGGTTCCAGATCTGACCATTCATCTCCTGATGCTTCTGATCTCACCGATCTAGCATCAACACTCTCGATCGAAGCTTACCGATCTCAAGCCCTAATCAATCAAACATGATCAGACCAGATCTCACTTATAATCAGAGTTTAAATCCCTTTAAACTGAACTAAACAATTCAGTCCACACGATATGACTTAAGTAAGCCATATCATCAAATTGTGCGACCCTGAGGGTTTCCTTTAAATGTCGGTAATGATAACTTACATTATCACGATCAGTGAGGGGTATCTAGCAACACATCACTGTCTCCCGATATAGAGGAAAGAGTCTTCCAAGACTACACCCAAACCACAGCACAAGTGTGAATCAACTCACTAGGCATACATATTTCCTTTGCCACTGGATGTTCTTATTAGACAAGCGTGTCAAGCTTGTAGCTCCAATATGATGAGCATGATTAGATCAGATGAACATAGTCACCTGGGTATGGCCATACACTTTCTCAATCATCTCATTTAAGGGGGGGGGGGGCCATTAGAACATCACACTCCAATTAAGGAGACGGCAATCCTATATCTATCACTAGTGCCCTAACCTGACTCATGATCATTATCCAAGATAGTCTATAACCATTATGTTTCAAATGATATTGAACTACCTCAAAACAATGACAATCATCATTTAGAAACACAAGTGATCTCAAGTCAAAGGACATGTGCCACTTGAAGCAAAACAAGGATTATTCACATTGTGACAAGCAATTGAATATCCTAGTAGGGTCTGTCCAGTACATCCAATGTACCCACGAGTCTACATCTTATTCCATGCTCGAAGCATCCTATAAGATTAGAACACATATTAGTCTCAATCATATCAAGGCTGTCTCATGTTCACCAAGATATCTCGACTAAGGACTTTATAGCATGTCAGCCTAGCTGAACAGCATTGAGACATTATTCAGAAGCACAGTTATTGCAGCAGACAATGTAACAAACTGAATAACAACCATTGCCTTTATAAACAAAAGAGTTTATACATGATACTGTTACAATCCCAAGGCCTCAAACATTAGCCTTAAGGGCATACCCCAACAATCTCCCACTTGCACTTAATCTAATGGTTGAGGAATCTCAAACCCATATTATTACAGTGCTTCTCATGCTTCTGCTGCGCCAGAGGCTTTGTAAGCGGGTCAGCCAGATTGTCATCTGTTTGAACCTTGCAGACTTTGATCTCGCCACGATCAATGATCTCCCGGATCAAGTGAAACCGTCTCTGTATGTGCTTGGACTTCTGGTGCGACTGTGGTTCCTTTGCTTGTGCGATTGCTCCAGTGTTATCACAGAAGATAACCAAAGGATCTGCACTCGAAGGAACAACACCAAGTTCCTGAATGAACTTACGAATCCAAACTGCCTCCTTAGATGCTTCCGAGGCTGCAACATACTCGGCTTCTGTTGTGGAATCAGCAACAATAGACTGTTTGAAACTTTTCCACACCACTGCTTGTAACATCCCGTTATCTTAACCCTAAACAAGGAACACAAATCATGAAAGAAACAGGATGTTATCATACAAGATCGATACATATGCTAGGTAAAACCCTGTTCAGGAAACACGATCTGAAAATTTTGAAAATCCATACATATAAATCTATACAAAACACAATTTCATAAAGGTACCTGCCACCACGCATTCCTTGCACTAGACATATGCAAGGCAACAGTTATATCAAATCCGTATCAAATCCATAAAATCCATAAAGGTACCTGCCACCAGGCAATACTTGCACTAGACATATGCAAGTTACAGGTATATCAAAACCGATTACAAAGAATACACCACAAACCGAAATTCAAAACAAAATCACAAAATCGATTTTATAAACTCATACCAAACACCGAAACCAGGCCAAAGCCCGCGGTGACACAAAAATCAAAATCATTTAACTGCCACAATCCGGCAACACAAATTCATATAGTTTAGCCATAGTCGGCAGCACATGTTCACATAATTCAGATATTAAGGCCACAACCGGCATCATAAGTTCATTAAGCATAAATCACGATATCCATATAATGCTAACTGCGCCCCTGCTCTACACCTGAAAATAATGAGGGGTGAGCTACACAGCCCAGTGAGTGGATAGTCTAAATCGACCATCCATAACATACACTCAAAAATATAGACAGATTAATTTAAAAATCTTTAACAGGAACATTATGTCAACATATAACAACATAAAGAAAACAGAAGTCATATAAACAGTCAGATGTACACACCAACATATAACACACTCAGGTTCTAGAGTTATACTCTAAACCAACTAAACACACCAACACTTAATTAACCTAGTTGTCCAGCATATTCAGTAGTGACCATTATGGTCTAACCCGGCTTTGGCCTAAGCACTGGGAGACTGCAAAATTTCATGCAACATATTAACATGGACAGTGAGTAGAATCAAGAGGTGGCCCCCGCCAGGTCACGACGTGGCACTTTGCTCTAAAACACCCCATAACACATCGATGGATTGTGTGTAGATTCAAGAGGTGGCCCCCGCCGGGTCACGACGTGGCACTTTGCTCTACGACACCCCATATCACAAAAAGAGAGTGATGACATCAAGAGGTGGCCCCTGTCCGACCAAGACATGGCACTTTGCGTCAAAACCCGTTCTCCCAAAAGGTTCCTACTGGACAACAGACACATCTTATATCATATATCACAAAGGTGGACTCCTAAGTGTCAACTAGACTCTAGGATAGTCATCACAATAATCATATCGGGCAGGCTGAACATCAACCCCCATCACAATAATCATAGCAGGTAGGCTGAACATCAACCCCCTTCACATATCACAATACAGGGCTGAAAATTCAAACCCTTAACATATCACATATTAACCATCCCCTTGAGTACACAGCTACACTTAGCCTTAGTCCTAACCAACACATGATCACAACAGATAATATTCGAAAATCCCACATCAACATAATTTTCGAAATTCACATAACCACATAATATTCACATATTCAAAGATCACTTAACATTCCAAAAATCACAAATCACATAATATTTAAAAATCACATAACATAGTGTAGTCCTTAAGTTTCAGGCTGGTCAGTTCAGTGTAACCTTGCTATGTTATCACCCAATGTTCTCAAACATGAATACATGGTCTTAGATAAATAAACATGAGTTTTATAATATTATAAGCATTTATCAAGTATCCATAAGATCAATATAAAATTTAAACATAAACTTAAAGCATGTATTCATCAATTTGCTTTACAATTCACACATGTAACCCACGGTTGACATAACATATTATCTACTAAATTTTAAACCTTAGTTAACATGAATTTCATACTCAAGATCAATGATTTAATGCTTCCTAAACTCCATATAAGAAATACCCTAATTTCGGTTTTCATGGAGACATACCCTAAATTCGGTTTTCATGAAAATACCCTAAACTATGTTTTCATGGAGAAATATCAAGATTCAATTCACATGTAAACATGTTAACTACAAATATCAATATTAATATCAAGTTTCGGTTTTCATAAATAAATAGCTTAAATTCGGTTTTTAGCATGGTAAAACTTTCCAATCAATCTAACGCATCAATTAATACAACCAAATTGCTAGAAATCGAAAAGACACACCACTCACCTCTTAACCGTGAACACTTGGGTTAAAATCTCTCCAAAAATTTCGTCTAAGGCTTGAAGTTCCACCAAGAATCGCCGCCAATGGAAGGAAACACCTCCAACACCAAAGACTCCGGCCAAGAGAGAAGGAAGATGAAGAAGAAGATCGCCCAAGGCTTCAAGAATCGCCAACTCTTCAAGCCGTCGCCCAAAGTTTTCCTCCAAGCCAAACAAAACGCCAAAATCTCTACCCTAGCCGAAAATTACTACTTAAACTTTGGGTTTTTAAATTTTAAACCCATTAACCAATTAATTCAAATAGGGTTTAACCCATTTAACTAATAATTTGAATTTTAAAACCCAATTCGTGCAAACCCAATAACCCATGATTAACTAATTAATTTAACCATTAACTAACCATTCACTTAATGGAAATCCAATAAGGATTTAATTGACATCCAATAAGGATTAACGTCCAATAACTCCAATTAATTAACAATTAAATAACTTAAATTAACAAGCAGTAAACTCTAATTAATTAACTGAAAATTGGTATCCAATAAGCTAGTTAATTAATTAACATTAACATCCAAAAATCTCTAATTTAATTAACTATAATTCAACAACCAAAATCTCTAATTAATTTATCATAAATTAACAATCAATACACAGGAATAATAACACAGTCAATAATTTTATTTAAATCAAAAATAATGCTTACCAGGACTTAAGATCCTTGGATCTTACACTGCTCCTCCATTCAAGCTAAAAACATAGCCTGATTGCGATCGGAAATCATCCTGGTCCGACTGGAACGAAGCGTCAGTATATCCTTCTATACTGAGTTCTTCCTGACCACCATATATCAAGAACATATCTTTGGTCCTCCGCAGATATTTCAAGATGTTCTTGACTGCAATCCAGTGTGCCTGACCTGGATTACTTTGGAATCGACTGGTCACGCTTAACCCGTAAGCGACGTCTGGGCGAGTACACAACATCGCATACATAATGGACCCAATAGCCGAAGCATAAGGCGTATTGTCCATTTCATCTTTCTCAATCTGTGTTTGTGGACATTGACTCTTCGAAAGATTCAGACCATGTCTGACTGGAAGATATCCACGTTTAGAATTCTCTAAATGGAATCTCTCCAGGACTTTATCGATGTAAGTACTCTGGCACAGCCCGAGAAGCCTCTTAGATCTATCCCTGTAGATCTTCACACCTAATACATAGGCTGCTTCTCCTAAATCTTTCATCTGGAAACATTTTCTTAACCATGCTTTAACAGCATGCATTTCAGGAATATCGTTTCCAATGATTAAGATATCATCGACGTAGAGGACTAGGAAAGTAATTACGCTCCCACTAAACCTCTTATATACACATGGGTCATCTTCATTCTTGATGAAACCAAATTCACTGATTGATTCATCAAAACGAATATTCCAGCTTCTTGATGCTTGTTTAAGTCCATAAATGGACTTCTTTAACTTGCATATTTTATGACGATCTGATGAATTTGTGAAACCTTCAGGTTGTGTCATATACACATCCTCATCCAGTTTTCCATTAAGGAAAGCAGTCTTCACATCCATTTGCCAGATCTCATAATCATAATATGCAGCTATCGCGAGAAGAATCCGAATAGACTTAAATATGGCTACAGGAGAGAAAGTTTCATCATAATCTATCCCGTAGATTTGTTTGAAACCTTTCGCAACTGGCCTGCCTTTATAGGTAACCACGTTACCATCCATGTCAATCTTCTTCTTGAAGATCCATTTACAGCCAATAGGGATTACTCCCGGAGGCGGATCAACCAAATCTCAGACTTGGTTATCTGACATGGAGTCCATCTCGGCTCGCATAGCTTCAAGCCATCTAGCTGACTCCGGTCCACTGACCGCATCCGCATAAGTGAGGGGTTCATCATTGTCAATGATGTAGACTCCGTCATAGCGCTCAGGCTGTCGACGGATCCTTCCCGATCTACGTGGTTCCCGTGATATCTGAGCCTCAGGTTGTTCAGTAACCTATTCTACCTGCTCAGGCTCATCCAACTGTGCTTGACTACTTTGTCCTTCCTCTGGATTCTCATCCAGCTTTATTTCTCTCCCGCTGGCTTCTTGCAGAAGAAACTCCTTCTCAAGAAAAATAGCCGTCCGAGCAACAAATACCTTATTCTCTTTGGGATCGTAGAAATAATAACCCTTAGTTTCCTTAGGGTATCCGACAAAGATACATTTCTCAGATCTGCTCTCCAGTTTCCCAGAGGCGAGCTTTTTGACATAAGCCTCGCAACCCCAGATCCTGATAAATGTCAAGCTCGGCTGTTTCCCATACCATAACTCATATGGAGTCTTTGAAACTGCCTTGGATGGCACTCGGTTTAGTACCTTTGCAGCTGTCTCCAGTGCAAATCCCCAAAAGGAGTAAGGTAGAGTAGCCTGACTCATCATAGAACGAACCATATCCAGTAACGTTCTATTTCTCCTCTCGGACACACCATTCCATTGCGGTGTTCCTAGCAGAGTAAGCTGTGAGATAATCCCACACTCCTTTAGATAGTCAGTAAACGCATGACTCAAGTATTCTCCACCTCGATCAGAACGAAGTGCCTTGATATTTCGGCCTAGCTGATTCTGTACTTCATTCTTGAACTCTTTGAACTTGTCAAAAGATTCACTTTTATGTCTCATTAAATAGACATACCCATATCTACTGAAATCATCAGTAAAGGTAATGAAGTACGAATAGCCACCTCTGGCATGTTTACTAAATGGCCCACACACATCACTGTGTATAAGGTCAAGTAAACCTGAAGCCCTTTGACCTTTATTAGGAAAAGGAGACTTCGTCATTTTGCCCATTAAACAAGCTTTGCATGTATCAATCTCCTCATAGGAGAATGATCCCAGCAGTCCATTGTCATGCAACCGCTTAATGCGTTTCTTGTTAATATGGCCTAAACGACTATGCCATAGCAAGGTGCTATCATCAGCATACTTGGCTTTCTTATTATCAATAGTTTGTATAGAACATTCCATGTCCAACATGAATAACCCATTGTTAATTGATCCAGAAGCATAAACAATATTATCATAAGAAATTACACACTTTGAAATATTGCATTCAAAGGAAAATCCTTTCCTGACAAGAGCAGGAATAGAGATAATATTTTTCGTAATACTTGGAACAAAATAACAATTGTCAAGTTCTAGTACAAGTCCAGATGGTAATGAGATGTAATATTCTCCTACAGCAACAGCAGCAACCCGTGCCCCGTTTCCAACTCGTAGGTCCACCTCATGCTGCCCCAACTGTCTTCTTCTCTTGAGTTCCTGTACATTTGAACAAATGTGAACTCCACATGCAGTGTCCAACACCCATGAAATAGAAGAAGAAGAGATCATGACCTCAGTCACAAATATACCTGAGCCAGAAGCGATGCTTCCCTTCTTGTCTCCTTGGAGCGCTTTACAGTCCTTTTTCCAGTGACCCAGTTGGCCACAGTGGAAACATCTGTATTCCTTCGACCGCTTAACCTTTTGTTTCAGCGCCTTGTTGTAGTTCTTGACTGGGGCTTTGCCCTTCTTCCCCTTCTTCTTGTTCCTAGAAGGAACCATTAAGACAGAGGTTGAAGGCTTTCCCTTCAGAGTTTCCTCAGTAGTCAAGAGCATATTCAGCAACTCTGCCGGAGTACAATCGATTTTGTTCATATTAAAGTTAATAATGAAGGCATCGAAAGAAGGCGGGAGAGACTGCAGAATAATGTCTACAGCAAGCTCCTGATTGATGGTATGCCCCAGTTTCTCTAGAGCCTCCTTGTGCCCAATCATCTTGAGCACGTGAGCTCCCATTGGGCTCCCTTCAGCCAGTTTGCTCTGAAAGAACAGCTTGGTCAAGTTATAGCGCTCAGTCCTCGCCTGTGCAGCATACAGCATCTTGAGGTTTGCTATAATTTCTATAGCAGACATATCCTCATGCTGACGCTGCAGCGGTGGCGTCATGGACGCTAGCATCAGGCAAGCGACATCAATGCTATCATTGACATGCTTTTTATAGGCTTCACGAACCGCCCTTGCGGCGTTCGCAGCGGGTTGAGGCGGTATCGCCGTCTCGAGGACATACAGTTTCCTCTCTGTCTTAAGAACAATCTTAAGGTGTCCGTACCAGTCTGAGAAGTTTGGCCCAGCAAACTTCTCCCTTTCCAGTAGGGATTGCACATTGAAGTTCATGGTGTTCGTTGCTGCAGGAATCTACAACAATGCAAGAACAGCAAGGTCAGTATCAATGTTTAGAATCAATCCAGGACTTAAGAAAGATTCTTTTCTCACTATTTTATCTGACTAAAAAATCCAGTAAAACAGTCCGAAAGAGTAAGACTATTTTAGTGAGATGGGATCCAGATTTCATACTTGGTCTCCGCGTCCCGCTCAGGCGAGATAAGATGCACAGAGAGTACAAGCACTAATCTCTGGTAGGCAGTCCCTGCCAATCGCCAACCCGTGCGATTCCCCTTCATCTGGGCAATCCAGCTGACTGTGCCAACTGAGTTGGTACAACACAGTCTCTGATCCCACAGATGGCTGCCTCCATATAGTTAACATATGCCCCATATGTAGCCTACATGGTCAAGCTGACCTGACCTACTCCCTGGACCACCACGTGCTATGCTGAGCAACGAGAAGCGATAAATCCCTTCTCTGTAACACGCAGGTGAAACCACACACCGTCTGAAGATAGATGGGCGTGCCCACTGAGTGGGTACAACACGGCCCCAACGATAGTCAGAACAGTGAGGTTTCGCGCCAGAAGGCATTTCGTGCTTGATATTTAGCGTTGGATTTTAACGGTCTTTTATCTTCTTACTATCAGGCAAATCCTATGGCTATAGCAGAAGATAAATAACTCATGCAATTCTAATTATTCAACAATAAAAGAAAGCATGGATCTTATGTGGTAAAAGCCCATTAAGCCTAAGTAAGACCTTAACCTAAATTAAGTCTTCACTTGCTTTCTTCATGGGGCTTTTTCTTCTCATCTGGCCCAACCTAGGGCCCAAGCGCCAATTGCAGCTCAGGTGCGCCCACCAGGAAAATGCGCCTGTCCTAGGGTCGAACCCTAGACCTCCCACCTGGTCAAGCCACTGCTGCATGCGCCTCTGCCATGTGTGCTTTGTGCTCTTGTCTGATTAAATTACAAATTAATCTATCTAGACAAGATTGACACGCAGGTCAATTACACTTATAAATTAAATACAATGTGATTCGCAGATCACAATTAAATATTAATTTACAATTAACCAGGCTCGCAGGCCCCAGCACAGCACACAATAAAGGGCAACCCACATAAGATGAAATAAACAAGCACATGGCATCCACTCAAACATGTGATCCAATAATAATAAGAAAATAAAATTTTGAAAACCCATTGGCATCAATTTTAATTTTCTTATATGCCCTACAACCTTACAACGGTCCATTGATAGGGATCCACTCATCATTTCTAGTTAGATCCATTACCCTTGCATGCACCAAGTCCTAACTGACTTGAGTTGACCTAATGGTCAACCATGCATGCGCCAAGGGCTGAACAACCATCATGAGTTCTGGCAAGCGGGTGTGACCCTGGGCCTAACTCATGTGCGTTCAATGGTTGTCTCAACCAGACCTCGCTACACGCCTGTGATGCAATCGACCTATAGCCACCTCGTGCTTGCGCACAGGTGCCATCTGGTCGATCCATCTAGGCTGTCAGATGGTCTGCTCAGACTGGTTGGATCTACTCTAGAAGATGACTTCAACCCCATCAACCCGTCTAAGGGTTTATAGCAGGCGCTTAGTCTAAAGAGGGGCGCGCAAGTTAAGTTTTTCTATGACAAAACAACAACAAGCACCAATACATGCGCCAAAGAGCAATAAACATCATACATGTTGTTTTCGCATCATGAACTTTCATGAACTTGCGCATGTAATCAACCATAGATCTAAGCATGAGAGTAAACATGGATCACACAAAGTATCAAGCAATCATATGAATTATACCGAAAACCTCGCTCTGATACCAATTGTGAGTACCCCTTTCATGAGGGGGGCGAAACCCTAAAGCATGCGCATTCAAGAAATTTTCTAGGGCTTCATAAGATCGCATGTGGTATAACCATATGATCAACTTAAGTTTTACTAAGATCAAGATGTGATCTTACCATAGCCATCGCTTGGATGGTGCCTTGGAAGCAAGAGGGCGAAAGGGGCTCTCCTCCAAAGGTGGCGCACACAAGAGGATGATGGCTACTCCTTGTGTTCCTTGTGCTAGCAAGGCTTCAAGCGTCCTTGTCGAATGGAAGGGAAGAGATCTACTCTTTGCTTGGCCGAATCCTCTCTTGTTGTCAACCTTCACAACTCAAGCCGTGAGTCGTCAAGAGCAAAAGGGCGAGAGATGATAATCGAGAGGCGTTGCTTTCGAACGTGGAGACGTTCCCATTTTGGAAAACCAAAATTCCAAAAATAGCAACCACTTGATTACATGCGTTATGCGTTCACTTGAAATGAACCAAACGCATATCCCTTCTCCCATATGAACCATGCGCTCACACATGAGCCGGTTCAATGTATTTGGTTCAATGACCAAACCAAATCAGCCCAAGCTTTTAGTCCAGATCGAATCAAACCCTAAGGTTCCAGATCTGACCATTCATCTCCTGATGCTTCTGATCTCACCGATCTAGCATCAACACTCTCTATCGAAGCTTACCGATCTCAAGCCCTAATCAATCAAACATGATCAGACCAGATCTCACTTATAATCAGAGTTTAAATCCCTTTAAACTGAACTAAACAATTCAGTCCACACGATCTGACTTAAGTAAGCCATATCATCAAATTGTGCGACCCTGAGGGTTTCCTTTAAATGTCGGTAATGATAACTTACATTATCACGATCAGTGAGGGGTATCTAGCAACACATCACTGTCTCCCGATATAGAGGAAAGAGTCTTCCAAGACTACACCCAAACCACAGCACAAGTGTGAATCAGCTCACTAGGCATATATATTTCCTTTGCCACTGGATGTTCTTATTGGACAAGCGTGTCAAGCTTGTAGCTCCAATATGATGAGCATGATTAGATCAGATGAACATAGTCACCTGGGTATGGCCATACACTTTCTCAATCATCTCATTTAAGGGGGGGCCTATTAGAACATCACACTCCAATTAAGGAGACGGCAATCCTATATCTACACTAGTGCCCTAACCTGACTCATGATCATTATCCAAGATAGTCTATAACCATTATGTTTCAAATGATATTGAACTACCTCAAAACAATGACAATCATCATTTAGAAACACAAGTGATCTCAAGTCAAAGGACATGTGCCACTTGAAGCAAAACAAGGATTATTCACATTGTGACAAGCAATTGAATATCCTAGTAGGGTCTGTCCAGTACATCCAATGTACCCATGAGTCTACATCTTATTCCATGCTCGAAGCATCCTATAAGATTAGAACACATATTAGTCTCAATCATATCAAGGCTGTCTCATGTTCACCAAGATATCTCGACTAAGGACTTTATAGCATGTCAGCCTAGCTGAACAGCATTGAGACATTATTCAGAAGCACAGTTATTGCAGCAGACAATGTAACAAACTGAATAACAACCATTGCCTTTATAAACAAAAGAGTTTATACATGATACTGTTACAATCCCAAGGCCTCAAACATTAGCCTTAAGGGCATACCCCAACAGTTATCTTCTGTGATAACACTGGAGCAATAGCACAAGCAAAGGAACCACGGTCGCACCAGAAGTCCAAGCACATACAGAGAAGGTGTCATTTGATCCGTGAGATCATAGATCGAGGAGAGATCAAGATCTGCAAGGTTCATACAGATGACAATCTAGCTGACCCGCTTACAAAGCCTCTGGCGCAGCAGAAGCATGAGAAGCACTGTAATAATATGGGTTTGAGATTTCTCAACCATTAGATTAAGTGCAAGTGGGAGATTGTTGGAGTATGCCCTTAAGGCTAATGTTTGAGGCCTTGGGTTATTATCAGTATCATGTATAAACTATGGTAATAAAGGAAATGGTTGTTATTCAGGTCGTTGCATTATCTGCTGCTATATGTATACTTCTGAATAATGTCTCAATGGTGTTCAGCTTCGCTGACATGCAGTATAGTCCTTAGTCGAGATATCTTGGTAAACATGAGACAGCCTTGATATGATTGAGACTAATATGTGTTCTAATCTTATAGGATGCTTCGAGCATGGAATAAGATGTAGACTCATAGGTGCATTGGATGTACTGGACAGACCCTACTAAGGATGTTCGATTGTTTGTCGCAATGTGAATAATCCTTATATGCAAACAAGTGGCATATTTCCTTTGACTTGAGATCACTTGTGTTTCTAAATGATGATTGGCATTGTCTTGAGGTAGTTCAATATCATTTGAAATATAATGGTTATAGATTATCTTGGATAATGGGCATGAGTCATGTTAGGGCATTAGTGATAGATATAGGATTGCCTCTCCTAGTTGGAGTGTGATGTTCTAAAGGAGCCCCCTGTATGAGATGGTTGAGAAAGTGTATGGCCATACCCAGATGACTATGTTCATCTGATCTAACCACTCTCATCATGTTGGAGTTACAGGTTTGACACGCTTGTCCAATAAGAACATCCAGTGGCAAAGGAAACACATATGTCAAGTGACTTGGGTTCACACTTGTGCTATGGTTTGGGAGTAGTCTTGGAAGACTCTTTCCTTTATATCGGGAGACAGTGATGTGTTGCTAGATACCCCTCTCTGATCATGATAACGTAAGTTGTCGTTACCGACATTTAAAGGAAACCCTTAGGGTCGCACAATTTGATGATATGGCTTACTTATGTCAGATCGTGTGGACTGAATTGTTTTGGTTCAGTTTAAAGGAATTTAAACTCTGATTGGAAGTGAGATCTGGTCTGATCATGTTTGATTGATTAGGGCTTGAGATCGGTAAGCTTCGATCGAGAGAATTGATGCTAGATCGATGAGATCAAGAGCATCAAGAGATGTGTGGTTAGATCTTGAGCCTTTCGGTTTAATAAGGTCTAGACCAAGGCTTGGTTTGATTTGCTCTTTGAACCAAATTCAATTGAACCGGTTCATCATATGAGCGCATGGTTCAAAGGGAGAAGGAGTTGCGAACGGTTCACTTGGAGTGAATGCTTGAACGCATGAGCGCTTACTATATTTGGAAATCGGTTTTCCAAATTGAAGACGCCTCCACGTTCGAAGACTCTCGCCTCTCTCTTGCTCTTCCTCTCATGTGACTCGCCTCCACGAGTGTTGAAGGAGGGATTCGGCCAGCCAAGGAAAGAAATCATCTCATCTCCTTCACGCATCAAGGACACCTTGAAGAGCTTTGCTAGCACAAGGTTCATGCCAAGGGAGGAAGCTATCGCCATCTTGTGTGCGTCCACTTTGGAGGAGAGCCGCATCGCCCTCTTGCTTCCAAGTCGCCTTCCGACCAATGGCAATGGTAAGATCACAACTTGATCTTTGCAGACATTAAGTTGATCATATGTTCATGCCACATGCGATCTTCATGAAATCCTTATTTCCACCCATGCAAAATTTTAGAAGTGCATGCATTTAGGGTTTCACCCCTTTTCAATTGACCCATGCTTCTTAAGGTGGGCACGCTAGCCGATTGCAATTGGCAATTCTCTTTATTGAGACAGTCTAGGCATTTCATGTCCAGCGAGGGCTGGATACAGCATGAAACCCTAATCTCTCAACGATGCCTCTAGAGTTCCATTATGTGCCCAGCACATGTGAAAATCTAGTCAAGTCCATTCCTAACTGTTATGCCCAGGGCCAATAAGTTTCCTTGCGAAGGCACGCCCAGGGTAAAACTGGACTGGGGAAACCATTGTCACCACACACCTTCTAAAGATAAGTGGGTGTGTCCAACGAGGGTGGGAAACAGTGCACAACACCACTGATCGATAGTTTTATGAGGACTACGCGTTAGAAGGCTACTAGACTTGATATATTTCATCGAGGGTTTTTGAGGTCTCATCCTCTTAGTTTTATCTTATGTCTAGCATTACAGGCATGCAATCCTATAGTGATAACATCAAGATAAAACATTGCAGGCATGCTTTAGTAGATAAGGAAAGCAGTAAAAGGATGATGTGATCATAGCCCATTCAAGACATTGAACAAGCCCATGCCAAAAGGGGTTCAATTCTTGACCTATGACTCAAGCCCCTAAAAACTAGACCTAGCCTAGCTGACCTCTAGCTTGATCTTCAAGGTTGGCTCCAAGGTCCACCACACCATGGTTTAGCTCTCAAACCCTAGAGGTAGTTCTAGGGAAACCCTAGAAGCACACCCCATGGTTCGGCCAATGCCATGGGTCCTCCTCCAAGGAAGATGCACCACCTTTGTTCGAGCTTGTTGCGCCATCAATTATGTAGGATGCGCCCCCTTAATCTTCATCTTGAATTTTACAAAATAAAAGAAAAAGAATGGCAGCACGCAGTCCTCACAAGAATACATCGCAGGCATGCAATTGGGGCTTGACTAGTGATCACAACATCATGCACAAACAAGGTACTTACTCATGCAATTCTATATGCTCATGAAAAACCTAAAATCTGAAATTTTAGTTTCTCGTAAAACATGTCTTTCTTCCTTTTCTTCTTATCACAGATCTATTGATTATCTAAGATTATGTTTCATCATGATTGTATAGATCCTTTCAGCTGGAAATTTTGCCAAATCAAGAGACCCGGCCAGTCCGAGGACACAATGCCCGTCCTACTTGACAAATTTGCGTGCGCCTTCGATCTTAAATCAATCAGAAAAATAATCATCCAATAATCCAAAAGAAATTGAATAGAGGATTGGAAGCAAAGACCTACAATTTTGCCTACTTAGAAAAATCATGAGCATGGCATATGCAATTTGCAAAAATTATATATGGCATGTGAGCATAGAAAAGCATGAAAAACATCATTCTAGGCTCACAAGTCGCTCTGATACCACTGTTGGGAAACCCCGGGGATATTTTTAAAAATTTCATAGAAAGCACAGCGGAAGAAAAACCCTGAAATAGGCTAGTCCCAAAAACCCAGTGAAGATCATCATGAAAGGGAGTCGACACGATGAGATAGGAAAGTACCTTGAAGCAATTTGGGACGATGTCGATGTAGGTGCCCAAGTGTGCGCCCTCTGCAGTCTCACACACACGGATGCTTCGAGTCTTCTTCTTCCACGCTCGGTGCTAGCCTCGGGAAGAAGATCCATGCCAAGGGAGTTCCTCTTGAACACTTGCGCCAATCACCAAGGTGCGGAAGCGCTAAGGGAAGAAGAGGAAGAAGATCTCTTTAGTCTTGATGGAAGAAGAGGAGAAAATCTCTAAGAACCCCAAGCTTTCACCCCTCCACTTGTCCCCACACCTCCAAGAGGAATTAGTGCTTTGAGAGGGGTGGGCTAGGGTCATGTGTGGTTTGGAGAAGAATTAGGAGAGCATGATTTTAGGAATTAATTAATTAAATCCTAATCCAATTATGACTCTAATTAATTTCAATAAAATCAGCCCTATTAAATCTCCACAAAAATAGGACTCTAATTAATTAATTAATTAGCCCCAATCTTATCTCAAATGATTAATTCAAAATCACTTTAATTAATCACATGATATTAATTAAGGCATAGGCGCTAACCCTAGTCTACCTAGGGTTAAATATGCGCCTATCTTTAATTCTCTTTTTACCCAATAAACTTATCAGTAAGCCCAACTATATAATGGGCCTAGCCCAAGGTCCATTATGCATGTTAAACAACCCAATGGATCCAATCCAATTTAACCCAAGGTCAAACGAGGTTAACCATGGTTAATTTGGTCAATATGCCAAAAATGGAAGTTGGCCTTAATAAGTTTCTTCCATCTCATCCGGCCCATTGGCGCTGATGAATCTCCCAAATAGATCTGAATTATCCAATAACTCGATCCAAAGGCTATCCGATTAATACAAAAACTCGAGCATCAAGGTGTGCAACCCTGTAGGTTCCTTTGACGTTGGTAGTGCTGACCTAAGGTCACCACAAGTAGTGAGTGACACCTAGCAGTGCATCGCTGCTACCCAAGTCATCGGAATGGATATCGACATCGACATCCCCATCATCGCAACTAGGCACTGATGCATTATAGTCCCTTTGCCCAATTGATATCTGATTGGACAAGTGTGTCACCACTTGTTTTAACCCAATCACATGGTCATGACTAAATCAGGTTCTCACCTGGGTATGGCCATATACTTTCAGTCATAAAACCATAAGGGGCCCTGTGGATATCATGCTTCCCTCAGGAAGAGACAAATCCTTTTTCTGTCAATTGATCTTCTCATATGGGTCGTGACATACTCAATGACAACCGTTATGACCTTCCAACTACGGCGAGATGTTAGGTTGTATCAAAGCATGTCCCAAACCACATAGAAGAGTCAATGACCTCAAGTCTAAGGATCAACACATCTCCTGTCACTTGTGAGGATAACTCATGACACCAAGTCATTGCCTCACAGCGGGACGATCCAGCATATCTTCCACTGATATACTCATATGTCTGCATTGGTGTTTTGTACCTAACCAGCCCATATACTAGTCTCTCATGTACCATAGCTATCCCATATCTATGAAGGTACTTAACCGGGGATAACAAGTTTGAGCACATATCCAATCTGTCTCCAGGGACATTATCACATAAGTACACATTCGCAGATGAAAACAAACGATGATAACGACAACACCAGAATGATATATAAATATCAATGTTAAGTAGTACAAAGATAGACCAATACTAGGTCTTAGGCATATACACCAACAAAATTGAGTTTCGCCTTTTGTCGTCGCTGCCGATGGTGTTCATCCGAAAAAGCTCTCCAATCCCTCGAAAAATCTAATCTTTTATAGCTAGACCGGTTAGGAACCCTTCAAGGAATGTTTCTACAAATTTTGGTTTAAATCCGGTTCAAATCGGTGGAGAATCGAGTGAAAAACTCGATGGGCGGCAATTTTTACGGCCCGTGATGAGTTTACGGCCACGGCCGTAAATCCTTCTGTGTGTACAACCCTTTGTACACAGAATGTTTCACAGACCGTGATGGATTCACGGCCTCACCCGTAAAAGTTTCTGTGCACTATTTAACTTAGCCATTTTTTGCCTTTCTCTCAATGCCAAAATTACGGTCGACTCCATAATTACGGCCACAGCCGTAAATGTTGAAATCTTCACCATTTTCGCTCCAAATTTGACCCAGTAAGCTCGTGATCTCCTCGAGAATTGTATTATGGCTTCAAAAATCTCGAAATCCATCATTTTTACATCATTTTACCTACATTTTCAATAAAATCAAGAAGAGTGAAGATTCTATGCCAAGTGACGTAAAAACACCAAAATTAGCACAAAATTATGCAATTAAGATCAAAATATGATCTAAAATATAGGCAAAAATGTGGTGTAAATACAATGCATAAAGCTTTGAATGTCATGAAGAATGGCGTCCTTTAACACTTTCGATCCCTTCACGACCTAGCTGTGCTCGCGTTCACGGGTGTGGATGGGTTCTAGGAAATCTGTCGAGCTTGTCACGGCCTGGCCGTGCTCCGATTCACGAGCATGAATGGTCTTGTGAAATTCAGCCAAAATCAACACGGGCAGAACACGGGCGTGAGCTGAATTGGAATCCTGGGCTAAGTTGATCACGGCCTGGTAGTGCATCGATGGACGGGCATGACAAGAAGTGCTAGTCTGAGCCTAGCACATCATGGATCGGAGCACGGCCATGCTTTCTTTCACGCGGGGAATGGACCATGTCACGGGCATGCTTGTGTCAGTCATGGCTGTGACGAGCAGTGCGGTTGGGGCTCAGTTTTGAGCTGAGCTTGTCATGGCCAAGGGCACGGTTGTGCCTGGGGCCATGCCTGGTTGCACCGAGGGCTTCACGGCCTAGGCGTGAACGTAGGTGCAGAAGTCCGTTTGGCTTGGAAATTTTGGTGTAGCCTCCTCGGATCCTGGGTAGTCTCCCCAAGTGTCTTCTAGGAGTGGTTGGCCACACCCATATGCATCTATGACTCTATCACTAAGCCTCATATTACACCTGAAGTTCCGGTGCCATAATCAGTAGCATGACACATGCAACTTCCAAAGAGTCATCTTGATGCTTTCTAAAAGCATCCCTGTCTGCTACTCGGGCATTAGGTGTAGGAGGTGCGGGAAGAGCTTGCTCAAGGATATATAGCTTCTTATCAAGCTTGCCTCAAGTTTCGATGCCAGTCCATAATCTTGGATCCAACCAATTTATCCATTCCAAGAAGGGATCGCAGCGTTAATCCGCTATTCTTTGTTGCCATTTGACCTACAATAACCAAGACAAGCATATTAGTACTACTTCGAATCATTTAATTTGGACTCATATTAGATGATCATGGCTCCCACTATTTTAGACGAATTGACTACCCACAAAGTCAATCAAAAAATCTGAGATTTTCTAGTGAGATGGGATCCTTGTTTCACATGAGGCTTTGCGTCCCACAAGGGTGAGATGAGATGCACAAAGGGTCTCATGTTTCTTAAGGTGGGCACGCCAGCTGTTTGCACTTGGCAATTCCCCTTATTGGCATAGTCTAGGCATTTCATGTCCAGCGAGGGCTAGATACAGCTTGAAGCCCTAGCCTCTCAACGTTGCCTTTAGGGTTCCATCATGTAGCCACCACATATGAAAAACTAGTAAAGTCTATCCCAACCGTTATGCCCATGGCAAACGAGTTTCCTTGCGAAGGCTACGTCTACATTAAAATAGGACTGGGGAAAGCATTATCACTATGCGCATTCGAAAGATAAGTGGGTGTGTCCCACGAGGGTGAGAAATAATTCACAACAACACTGATCGATAGCTTGACGAGGGCTACAAGTTAGAAGGCTATTATAAATTTGATACTTTATTTGAGGGTTTTTGCGGTCGCATCCTCTTAGTTTTATCTTTTGTCTAACATTACAGTCATCCAATCCTATAGTGATAATTATAAGATAAAACACATTCAGGTATGCTTTAATTGATATGGAAAGCAGTAAACAAGTGATGTGGTCACAGCCTAATCAACTCATTGAACTAACACATGCCAAAGATGTTCAATGTTTGGCGTAGGTGACAAGCCCCAACAAGACCTAACCTAGCCGCTGTTGGGAAACCCCATGGTTTTTAGAATTTTATTATATACATACGGCAGAAACAATCCCAGAAATAGGCCAGTCCCAAAAACCCAAATGATCGAGTCAAGTGAGGGAGTTGACACAGTGAGTAGGAGATGATACCTTTGAAGCAAAGCAAGGGAAGCGATATAGGCGCCCAAGTGTTCGCCCTCTACAGTCTCGCACATAGCCTATGCTTGAGTTCTCTTCTTCCATGCCTGGTGCTAGCCTTGGGAATAAGATTCACGCCTTTGGAAGCCTTCCTTGATCAGCTGTGCCACCCACAAGGATGAGGATGTGCCAAGAGCAAGAAGAAGGAAGGGATGCCGCCAAGCCTTGCCTTACTTGCACCAAGGGGAGGAAGAAGAAAGGTGCTTGCTATTAGTGTTTATGCCCTGCAGACCAATGTAAGATCATGGTCCGGCATTATTTGAATGTACTTTGATAAAATAATGGCTATAATCAATAAAGGCATGGTCGTTATTATGCAAATTGCTTTACCTGCGTTGATATATGGAATTGCATAAATAATGTCCTATGAGTTTGGTTGGATCCATTCTCATAGTAATCCCTAGTCAGGGTGCCTTAGCCGATAAGGTACAACTTTGGTGCATGTGAGACTGGTGTATGGGCTGGTTAAGTGCGAGGCACAGTAACGCAGGCATACAGGTGCTTCAGCATTGGTTGCACTAGAGTGACCCATCGTGAGGATTGACTTGTCTAGTCAACAGGTCAATCTCACATGCAAGAGTTTTGCATTGATCCGTAGACTTGAGGCATTTATGTCTAGATGTGATGATGGATGTGTTTTGATACAGTCTTACATCTCTCCGTAAAAGGGTGAACAAAATGGCTAACATTGGACATATGATAAGTTATATAGAGACATGGATGACCAATAGACAGATTTGCCCCTTCCTTGATTGGAAGCATGATATCCACTTTGAGGTGCCCCACCTCATTGGTGCATGACAGGAATGTATGGCCATACTGTTTGAGTCATGACTAATAGTTTGGATTAATAAATATGTGACTAATCCAATGGCGGGATATCAGTTCAGGCAAAGGGATCTGGAATGCATGGGAATCCTTGTTGCTTGTTAGGGAGTTGTTGCCAGATGACTTTCGTCCTATGACTTGGGTAGTAGTGTTGTATTGCTAGATACCTTTCACTACTTATGATGATTTATCATCATTGCCATCGTCATATGGATCCGACAGGGTCACACGCAATAGACTATTGACATTGTATTTTGATTTGGATATCTTGGAATAAACTTCAGTTCAATCTTATTCTAAGTCCAAGATAGATTCATGGTTGAAGCTAAGACCAATTGGGATTCATGGGTTTATATATATCCGAGTCAAATTTGTACTCTATATATGGGTTGAATTTGAACTTTTGATTATAAACCATGTTGGATTCGAATCCTAATCCAACTAGGAGTTGGAATCCTAATCTTATTAGGAGTTAGATTCCTTATCTAACTAGGATTCAAATTCTAATAAGAATTGGATTTTGATTGGATTCAAATCCTAATTCAATTAGGAGTTAGAATCCTAATCCAACTAGGAGTTGGAATCCTAAGCTTATTAGGAGTTAGATTCCTAATCTAACTAGGATTCAAATTCTAATAAGAATTGGATTTTGATTGGATTCAAATCCTAATTCTATTAGGAGTTGTGATGACACCAAAATATATAGTATATTTTGTATCATTTTCGATATCTTTTCATGCTAAATTGAAGTTCTTTTACTTGTTTTCATGATAAATTCATTGAATATTGCAAAGTCTACTTCTATTTTGGTTTTTCTTGGTTTTCAGGTAAAATGGCACTATTTTTAGGCGTTTTCAAGCAAAATCAAATACATAGAAGGATTACCATCATCAAGAAGAGATCACCTAAGAAATTTCATGCAAATCGAGGCAAGGAACCCAAAATACGGCAGTGCCATAAGGGATTTTACGGTACCGTATTTTTCACAACTACCGTTTTATTGAGATCACGGCCGCATTTTGGTGATTTTCCAAACAGAAGGTTTTCGCGAAAATACGGCACCGCCGTAAGGATTTACATGGCCGTATTTTGGGGCACTTTCTGAACAGAGACTTTTGCCGAAATTACGGCACTGCCGTAACCTAGTTTACGGGCCGTATTTTAAAGCATCGTCAGAATAGAAAGTTGCCCTGAAATTATGACATTGTCGTAAAGAATTACACGGGCCGTATTTCCTCGACGAATCCGACCAGAGAGTTGAGCCAATTTTACGGCACCGCCGTAAACAAAATTACGGTGCCGTATTTTCCAGCAATTTTAGAACATAACGATCGATGGATTTTGCGGCAGTGCCGTAATATATTACACTGTCGTATTCCGGTGTTTGAACACGATTCCCAGGTATACTTCTGCGTCCGATTCTTGCGAAGACGATTACGAGCGATGCAGGGCTTATTATTCAAGGCCGTAAGAAGCAAAACGGGAGCTTTTCACGGGAGGAGTAGGGAGAGACCAAAAGCCCCAATTTTCGTGCACTGTCGATGAAGAAATCACGATCCACGCTGCAGCTGAGGGTTTCGCTGCTGCGCTCAATCCAGACGATCTCCGGCCATGATTTTTCTACTGAAGCTTCATCTGAAGGAGGAGACAACGTGCCAGAAGTTTCAGACCGAAAGGAGATTGATTGGAAGAGAAATTGAAGAAAAAGGGGTCACTGACACTGTTCATCGAGGGCTCTTGTAAATTACGGCTGTGAAATACTTCACAGCCGTGCTGTATTTTCTAAACTTTTCTTCTACTTCAATTTTCGATCTTTTGAAACCATGACTCATTGCAATTCCTTCATGATGATAGCTTAAACTACTTTTGGGACATGGGGGAGTAATTCGCTTAATTTCCAATGACTAGATGATTATTTTTACTATTTCGTTGAGTTTAATATTAGCATGATGATTTTGCTCGTGTTATAATTGTGCTTAGACTCTCTATAAGTTCATGTTACTAATTATATTCTTGGAATTTTTGCTTGAGACTGAAAGTTAATTGCTTGAGAATTCTGAACCCTAGAATTGCATGTTAGGATTTCTTCCTTAGGTTAGATCTGATTTGATCTGTTCTAGTAGATTAATTGCCGTGATTATTGCATGAATCTATAGATCGAGTCTATTTGTCAAACATGGAGATCTTGTGTGAGAGCAAATATCGGAACGTTGGAGATCCTTGAGTAAAACTAGTGTTGAGGCTCAGATGCACGAAAGTGATCCTCGAATCTCCACTAGAGATTATCAACACTGAATTCGGATGCACGAAAGTGATCCTTGAATTCATTGTTTGATGATTTACTTATCTTCAGCGTTGGGAAGAATCTTGTGCAAAAGCGAGGATAAATCCCTATGCGGTTGCTTGCACGAAAGTGAAACAACCCTTTTTATTTAGTAAATTACATCTTCATCATGATAATTTTGAACTAACGAAATCCTTATTCATATCTATCTCATAAAAGTTAAAGTGAACGAAACCCTAGTCCCAGCTTTTCTCTTCGATAATTCCGTTTTTAGTTTCCAATTTCTATTCTCACTACTTCGATTTGCCTAGATAGTAAGAAATCAGCTATTTAGTATTTGACAACGTAGGTCCCTGTGGATTCGATACTCTCTTTATTACATCGAGTATTCGTGAACTTGCGGATCACAACAAGTTGGAATCCTAATCCAACTAGGATTCAAATCCTAATAAGAATTGGATTTGGATTAGGCCTATTGTGGTGGGCGCAAATCCTAATCCAACAATGATTTAAATCCAAGGCCTGATTAGAGTTGAAATCCAAATCCAATAAGGAGTTGTGGATTAAATCTAATTGAGGTAAGTTGGAATCCTAATGGGAGAAGGATTCACACTTGGCGTATGGCATAATTCCATACATGGAATTTACGCCAATGTGATGTTTGAATCCTTAGGGAATTAGGTTTCCATAGTTGGAAACTATCTTGGACGCAAAGGGGCTGGTATTGGCATGAATGGCTTGGTTAATTCAAGTGTAAGTTGCGCAAATAATATATGGAAAGTCCAAATAAGAATTGAATTCAAACTCCCTCTCTTGATAAGGCAAGAAGCTAGATTATTTATAAGCTTTATGATGCACCAATCCAAGAGAGGACGTGGCAGATCTCTTATGGCAATTCCTTGGAGGAATTGTGCTAAGAACAAAGAAGGACAAGGTAGAGGCGTTGATGCTTCGTTGGCTATAAAAGAAGGGGTATGCACCCCTCTCTTCACACAAAAATAGCAAGCCAAGGTGAGGCAACTTCAACTTGAAGCTACGCAAGTCTTCGAAATCCTAGCCGCCCTCTTCTTCCTGTGTTGCGCCACCTTCTTCATCTTCTTCTCTTGATTGGCCAAGAGTCTCCAAGAAAGGGGTCTTGTTGGCATGAAGAACAAAGGAGGAAGAAGAAGGAGAATCCATGAGGTGATCTTCTCTTCCCGAGGGTAGCACCAAGTGAGGAAGGGAGCAACGTTGAGAAGGTCGACGCGTGGATACTTATAGAGGATGAGCGTTTGATCGTCTTCATCTTGGTTTCATCCACTAGACAACCAAAAGAGGTACAATCTCTAACACATCCTTGCGTTCTCCTCTCGCATGGATCCTTGGACAAAGGAATATGTTTTGGGTGTAATGTGTCTTCCGCTACGTCCTTGGAGTGCAAAATTTTTAAATTACACCCGATATTCCCTAACACTTGCAGCCTTGAAGGAAGAAGAAGCTCCAAGGACTCCAAGCTCTCGCCCCCTTTGTTGTCCATGCCAAGAGAACATCGTGTGCATGAGGGGGTTCGGCTAGGGTTACATATATATGAGCAAGAGGTGGTTTTGGGTATAAGGAAGGTGTGGGCGATTAGGGCATGAATTAAGGGATTTATTCAATCAATTATCTTGATCAAATCCTTAATCCCATATGTGTCGAAGCCTTGCCTAAGCAAGCCTATGCCATACGCCCAACCCATACCTAATGAGGCAAATATGCCATGCATGCGCCAAGACCTAGTCATATCATATTGATAAATTGCCTAATGAGGTATGAGCACAAATCCTAATCCAATTAGGAGTCTAATTATGCTAATAATAAGCCCACATGCGCCCAGGACATTCCAACAAAGTCTCATGTGATTAAATCAGATCAAATATGAATTTAATCACTTGGAAGATACCAAACAAGGCTATAGGCGCCACTCCTAATCCAATTTGGAGTCCATATGCGCCAATGCCATATAATCTTTCACAATATACCCTTTAGCCCACTTATCTCTTCATGACAAATTTTTATTAAGCCATATAAGGTAATGGGCCAAGCCCAAACTTTATTATGCATGTTGATCAAGTCATTGGATCCAATCCAATGTAACCCGAGGTCAAATGAGGCTAACCATGGTCAATTTTGGGTCAACATGCCAAAAATAAAGTTTGGCTCTAATAAGCTTGTTCCACCTCATCAGGCCCATTGGCTCTAAACAAATCTCCCAAATAGATCCGAGTTATAAAATAACTCGATCCAAAGACTACTCGATCAATATGAAAACTCGAGTATCAAGGTGTTCAACCCTATAGGTTCCTTTGGCCTTAGTAGTGATGAACTTAGGTCATCACAAGTACAGAGTGGCACCTAGAAGTGCATCACTACTACCCAAAGTCATTGGAATGGATATCGACATCGACACCAAGTTAGAGTCTCATAGTGGGTCGGTCCAATATATCCACCACTGATATACCCATATTTATACGTTAGCACCTTGTGCCTAACCAACCCATATACCAATCTCACATGTACCAGAGCTATGCCATATCCACTTAAGTACTTAGTCACAAATGTAAATATAACATAATAATGACAATGCCAGAATGAAATAGATATTAGATATCAATGTCAAATAGTACATAAGATAGACCAATATATGGTCCTAAGGGCATATACACAAACATTCTCCCACTTGCACTTATATCTAATTGTTGGGAAATCTCAACCCCTTGTCCCTAGTATGACTATCATGCTTCTGTTGTATCAAAGCCTTGGTCAGTTCGTCTGCTATATTATTGTCAGTGGCAACTCTGCTAATCTTGACATCACCTCAGTAAATGATCTCTTTGACCAGGTGAAATCTCTTGAGTATGTGTTTGGACTATTGATGAGACTGTGGTTCCTTTGCCTGTGCAATCGCTCCATTGTAGTCACAATAGAGCTCAATCGGATCCATAGTGGTTGGAACCACTTGAAGTTCATAAATGAACTTCCTAATCCAAATAGATTCTTTGGCTACCTAAGAAGAGGCAACATACTCAGCCTCGGTTGTAGAATCAACTATGATGGATTGCTTGAAGCTTTTCAGCATATGACGCCTCCATTCAACTTGAACACATAGCCTACATGCGATTTGAAGTCATCAGGGTCTAAATGGAATGACGCATCAGTGTAGCCCAGAACACTGAGCTATTCCTGTCCCCTGTAGACCAAGAACAAATCCTTAGTTCTTCTCAGGTACTTAAGGATTCGTATTGGCAAGTTATGCTCATAGCATATGCCACATCTCGTCAAGTACACAACATCCATAGATGATTGAACCTACTGCCAAAGCATAAGGCACTCGATTCATGTCATCCCTTGATGACACCAAAATATATAGTATATTTTGTATCATTTTATATACCTTTCGATGCTAAATTGAAGCTCTTTTGCCTTTTTTTATGCCAAATTTATCAAATATTGTAAAATCTACTTCTATTTTGGTTTTTGGTGATTTTTAGGTAAAAAGGCACTATTTTTAGACATTTTCAAGCAAAATCAAATACATGAAAGAGTTACCATCATCAATTGGAGATCACATGACAAATTTCACGCAAATCGGAGCAACAAACCAAAATATGGTAGGACCATAATATATATTATGGTACTATATTTCCGTACGATACCGTAATATTAGAGCACCTGCCTTAATTTTGGGCAGTTTTTCACCATAACGTTTTCCGAATTTTACAGCACTGCCGTAAGAAATTACACGGCCGTAATTTGGAGCGCTTTCAGACTAGAGAGATTCAATGAAATTATGACACTACTGTAAACTATTTAACGGGCCGTAATTTCCAAACGTTTTCGACCAGAGAGTTCAGCTGATTTTATGGCACCGCCGTAAAGCATTTTACGGTGCCGAATTTGCCAGCACTTTCAGAATAGAGAATTCTCTCGATTTTACGGCAGTGCCGTAACATATTACACTGCCGTAATTCCATTTCTGAATGCGACTTCCACAGTCCAATTCGAAGCCCGATTTTTGCAGAGAAGATTGCGGATGATCCAAACCTTTAAACTCGAAGCCGTAAGAAGAAGAAAGGAAGCCCTGAACGAAGAGAATAGAAGGACACAAAAAGCCCCAATTTTCATCCACCATATAGAGAGAAATCGAGATTTCAACCGCCGCGACGCACACAGTGCATCTCCGGCCATGAAATTTGAAGGGAAGCTATGCCTGGAGTAAGAGAACACGCCCTAGAAGTTTCAGAGGGAAAGGAGATCAATTGGAGGAGAAATCAACAAAAAGGGAGGCGTCGCTACTGTTCATCGACGCTCAACTCAAAATTACGGCTGTAATTTATATTTCAGCCGTGGTGTATTTTCTGAAACCCTCTTTTCCCTTTGATTTTTGATCTTTTGAAACCATGGATTATTGTAACTCCTTCACTATGCTAGCTTAAACCTTTATGGGACATGGGGGAGTAATTCCCTTTGATTTTCTTAATGACTAGATACTTTTTACTTTCATCATGATAGTTCTATTTTGATGATTCTACCTATGCAATTATTGCTCTAAAATTTTCCTTAGTTTATTTATTGTCATGCACGATATAGAGTTTTCACAATATTGACTGAAAAGTGATCTGCTTGAGAACTTGGAACCCTAAAATTGAATAATAGGAACTCACCGTAAGAAATTAAGTTAAGTTCTTAGTTCTTGATTTTAGTAATTTTATTGCCATGTTTGATAATTATGAACCTAGGATTGAGTTATTGTGTCAAACGTGGAGATCTTGCACGAAAGTGAGGATCGGAACATTGGAGAACCATAGGTAGAACGTGTGTTGAAACTCAGATGCGCGAAAGCGATTCTTGAGATTCCACTCGAGACGATCAACTTAGAATTCGGATGCACGAAAGTGATCCCTGAATTCTTCGTTTGGTGATTTACTTATTTACAGCGTTGGGATAAATCTTGCGCGAAAGCAAAGATTAGTCCTTTCATGATTGTCTGCATGAAAGTGAGATAATCCACTTATGAAGTAAATTATGTCTTTATCATTGTAAAACTGGATTGATGAACATCTAGTTTTATCTAGTCATGAAAATTAATGTTAATCAAACCCTAGTCCTAGTTTCTCTCTGATTATACTCTCCCGTGTGTTTTCCGATCATTGCTTGACTTCTATTCGATTGCCAAGATAGTAAGAAATCAATTATTTGGTACTTGACAACGTAGGTCTCTGTGGATTCGATACTTTATTTATTACTTCGAGTATCCGTGCACTTGCGGAAGCAGCAACATGTTTTTGGACACAACAAGTCTTTGGTATCCTGAGTTTCCACCAGAGATAAGTTTGTGCACTTACTTGTTGGGATACAACAAGTTTTTGGTGCCATTGCCGGGGACCTTAGTTTTTGTCAATATTTAAGATATTGAAAGTATTGCTAGACTAGGTTTTTATTACTGTTTTTTTATTAGGTTTTTGTTTACTGTTTATTTTTTGTTTTCTTGAAATTACTTGATCCATCTACTTTGTATGCGCAGGAGCCTTAGATCAGGACCGCTTGTACGTTTTGATCCTGAAATTAACAAAACTCTTAAAGTGCACAGGAAATTGAGACTTGAAGAGAATTCACAAGAAACACAACAGGAGGAAGTGATAGTGATGGCGAATAATCATAAATCACTTAGGGACTATGCAGCCCCTAATCCGCAGGAGATTCACTCTAGCATTGCTAGACCCATCATTGAGGCTAATAACTTTGAGATTAAGGCTGCTTTTCTCTCTATGATTCAACAGAACCAGTTTGGAGGATCTCCTATGGAAGATCCAAACCAACACCTTGCTTTATTTTTAGAACTTTGTGATACTATTAAGATTAATGGAGTTTCTAATGATGCACTGAGATTGAGATTATTTCTTTTTTTCTCGTAGGGACCGAGCACGATCATGGCTACAATCACAACCCACCGATACCTTTACAACATGGGATCAACTATCAAATTCTTTTTTGATGAAATATTTTCCACCAACCATGACAATACAATTGAGAAATCAAATCACCAGTTTTCAATAGAAAGATGGAGAATCATTCAGTGAGGCATGGGAGCGATTCAATGAATTACAATGGAAGTGTCCCCACCATGGCCTTGAAGATTGGGTTCTATTCATACTTTTTATAACGGTTTGCTCTATAATACCAGACTAACTGTTGATGTTGTAGGAGGAGCTCTTATGAGCAAAACAATTGACGCTGCTTTCAAATTGCTGGAGGAGATGGCTCTAAATCATAATCAGTGGACTTCTGAGAGAGGAGTACTTTATAGACCTTCTCAAGGTAAGAACGAAAATGATGGATGGCGTACTTTAGGAGAGAAGGTAGATTCCTTGTGCAACAGGTTTGATTCTTTTAAGATGTAAACTACTGCTATTTCTTCTATTGTTTGTGATATATGTGGAAATAATGGTCATGATGCTGAAAATTGTAGAGTTATTGTAGATCAGGGTAGTGAACATGCAAATGCTGTAGGGAACTACAATCAGAATAGAAATAATGATCCCTACTCTAGTACTTATAACCCTGGATGGAGGAACCACCATAATTTGTCTTGAAAGAGTAATAACAATATAGGGGGAGAAACTGTGAATAAAGGATACCGAAATAAGCAAAATCAAAACCAAAACTAGAATTCTAATGCTAAGCCTATACTTGAGAAGATGATAGCTAATCAAAATCAATTTATGCAAAATAAAAATATGGAAATTGAAGATCCTAAGGAGATGTTTAGTCAATTAGCTTCACAAGTAGGATCTTTGACAGCCCACAATAAAATTCTTGAAAATCAAATTGCACAACAAGCTAGTAGTTCTTATAGACCCCTGAAAAATTGTCTACTAAACCTGAAATAAACCCTACGGAACACTATAATGCTATTATCACTAGAAATGGGAAACAATTAGGAGAACCTAAAGGGAAATTTGAAAACAAAGGGAAAGAGCTTGATGATGATCATGAAGATGAATTAGAGTTAGGAAAGTCTTCTTCACATGAGGAACCCCAAACTAGTTTGCCACCTCAAAAGGGAGATGAACCACGTGAGAAAGATGATTCTAAACCTAATTTACCTCTTCCTTACAAGCCACCAATACATTTTCAACAGTGGTTAGTTCAAAACAAACTAGACAAACAATTTGGCAAATTTTTTGAAGATTTGAAAAAGCTTTATATTAATATTGCATTTAATGAAGCTATTTCTCAAATGCCATCTTATGCAAAATTTTTGAAAGATATTTTGTCTAACAAGAGAAAATTAGATGATTATGGTACTTATACTGTAACTTTAACTGAGGATTGTAGTGCCATTATACAAAACAAATTGCCACCAAAACTGAAGGATCCAGATAGTTTTTCTATACCTTGTTCAATTGGCAGTATGGTAATTGACCGAGCCTTATGTGATGTTGGGTGCCAGTGTATGTCTAATGCCTCTATCTATTTATAGAAAACTAAACATTGGAGAGCTTAAACCTACATCCATATCTTTACAGCTCGCTGACTCATCAGTAAAGTATCCTGTAGGTATTTTACAGAATGTTCCAATCAAGGTAGGTGGATTTTTCTTACCTGCATATTTTGTAGTTTTAGATATGGAGGAAAATCATATGAATCCCATAATTCTTGGTAGACCACTGTTAGCCACTGCTGGAGCAAATATAGATGTGAAAGAGGGAAAAATTACTTTTAATAGTTGTGGGAAAATTATTGAATTTGATCTTAATGATTCCTTGAATAAACTTTCATACTCTGGATCATGTTGTAGTGTTGAAGTAATTGATGATGTTGTTATTGATGTTTGCAATTTATTTGATGAATCCTCAAATTTTGAAACTAATAATTTTTCTGAGGATATTGATAAAGGATTACACAAAAGAAGAAAAACAAAATTTCTCAGAGAAGGAAGAAAAGAAGGAGAAGATCTAAGTTGATATTCAAAGGAAAGAAAATCTTGAGCAAATTTGGAGATTGTTTCAAGGCTTAGCCTTATGTAATTCGAAGTGATGCCCAACCTAAAGAAAGATTAGGGAAGCAATCGGAGAATTCACGATCAAATCCGAGTGCAAAAGGGTCAAGCTAATGACCTTTAAATTACCGCTTCTTGGGAGGCAACCCAAGCTTTCTAACCTTTTTTTATTTTCTTTTATTTTAAGTTTTTGCTTAAACTAACTTTTCTTTTATTTTTGTAGGTGAAACAAGGTTTGGTGCAAATTACGGCACTGCCATAATGTATATTATGGCACCATAATTTTCGTGCGCTTTCGACCAGAAAGTTGCGACGAAATTACGGTACTGCCGTAAACATTAACACGGTACCGTATTTTGTGTCAAAAATTTTCCCGAGAGCATTGTTGATTTTATGGCACCACCATAAGATTTTACATAGGCCCTATTTTCGTGAGATTTTCTGACGAGAATTTCTGAAATTTACCCCGAAATTACGGTAGTACCGTAAATTATTTTACGGGCATAATTTTTAAGTTTTGATTTTTTTTTTTAAAAAAAATTCTGATTGATTTTTATGACAGTACCATAAGATGTTTTATGGTACCGTAATTTTGAATCATTTTTGAGCAGAGGACTATCGAGATTTTATGGCACTGCTGTAAGATTTTACATTACTGTAATTCTATTTCTAGCACGCGATTCCTGTGCCATTTTTTGGGTTTTCCGGGCCATATTTCAGGGGTTTAATACTCGTTCTCATGCCGACTTCGCACCTTCGACCTTCTCCAACCACCAGAGCACGACGATGACTCTTCTAGTGAAGTTCCGACCATCGATTGGGTACTGTTTTCACCGATTTCTCCACTTTGGCGAGTTTACACGATTTTCACCCTTTCACTCGTTCTTCCTCGTTTCTTAGTCGTTTTGAGAGATTTTTTGTTTGCAAATGCTTCTTAGAGGATAGGCGACGATTCCTAGTTTAATTCTATAATTTTTGAAACGATTCATGGAGCGTATTGAGCAAGATTGAGCTCACAAGAAAATTTTCCACCATGTTTTTCGCCAAGTTTTCCACTGTTACATCTTTGATGGAAATTTCTCGAGTTTGAGCTATGATTTAACTGATATTATTTGTAAATATTGCTTATAATGAACGATTATATCATTGTATTTCTATATGGTGCATTCAATTTATAGTTTGCAGCTTGTTTGAGATGTCACCAAGAACAAAGTCTATATTTCCAAAAAGGAAAGGGAAAGCCCCAGCTGAACTTTCCCACCTGAAAACCCACATGGGATTATCTTTAGAAATGAGATGCAGGAGGCCAAGTACAATCAAATTCTAGAAAGGAAGGTTATCAATACCAAGTATGGAGATAGGAGGACTTTGGAAGCTTTGGGGTTATATGAAGATGTGCTATGGATGTTTGATAGGATCCAGGCTAAGAAATTTTTCCAGATGACTCCATACACTTATTTGCCATTGGTTTTGGAGTTTATGAGTAGTTTGATTTTTGATTTGAAGGAGTTCTCAAATGGACCTGCAGAAGGAGAAATCACTTTTAGACTAGCCAATGAAGAGAGGAAACTTACATTGCAGGAGATACAGGATATTTTTGATTTCAGTACAGGAGGATACACACAGATGCCCCTGGGATTTATTGAGGGCATTTTCTGGAATCAGATTACTGATGAGAGTCATTACTATGCTATTTCTGATAGAGCTTCAAAGATCATTCCATGTATTAAGTAAGCACATAGGGTGCTTGCACACACGGTGTTTGGAAGAGGAGATAGTGACGGTATGGTCTGCCAAGCTGAGTTGTATTTTCTTTGGGGAATGCTGAATGGATTTGCTATGGATGTGGCTTTCTTTACGGAAAAACATATGGACAAAGTTGCTAGGGCAAAAAGGGGAGCTGTAGTGATAGGAGGATTGATCACTCCTATAGCCCAGTATTTTGGAATAGAGCCCTATGGAGTGGAACTTGAAAAGGGGAATGCAAGGCTTGATCTTGAGTCTTGCATAGCTATGAAGATGATTGTGAGAGAGGGGGATATCTTTTGTTTGGTCCTTGGACCAAATGTCCCTACTCTACCTTTACCCCACATTGAGAAAACCACAGTCAGAGATAGAGCAAATTGGAAGTTATCTCCGAGTGCCGCCGAGGCAGCCTTTACACCACCACTTGACACTATTCCGCCGCCACCCACATGGGGTGGAAGAGGTGACCCCTTTGGCATGGAGTCACCCCATCATGATTCTTCACACCCTGCAAGTTATTCTTCACACACACCTAGAGGAGGATTTCCTAGTGCACATGATCCAGGATTCCAGGATCTGCATGTATAGATGTATAACCAGGAGCGCCACATAGAGAGGGTGATTGACTCCTTAGGGAAGGTGAATGTGTCTCTTGGGCACCTCCATCAAGATGTAGAGAGATTGAGCGACCATATGGAGGACATGGGGAACTTCCTCTATGATCGCTTTGGATATGAAGACTAGAGGAGATATGGCTACTACGGTGATCAAGGAGGGCAACCACATTATGATGCTGAGGCTACACACCCTGATGATGTGCAGTAGATGTTTTGTAAGTATCATCCTCCCTTACTTCTTTGCTATATTATTTTTCCATATCTTATTGATGTTCCATGTTTTATAGGGAAGGATGACTCTTCCAAACTTCTCATGCCCACACTACTATATTGAAAATATTTTAATTCGATGTGGTAGTATAATATTGAAATTGGTTTTTGACATTTGATATGGATTGTGTGATGGATTTTAATTAATGACATTTCTTTTCAATATTGTTGTATGGATAAATTATGAGCTTTATTTACTGAGTTTTATCTTCTATATGGTTATACTACATGATGATGATATTTTTATATTCTTGATGATAGTGAATTCAAGCTTGTGATTAGAACTAAACTTATCATGTTAGATTTATTTCTTCAATGCATATCTTGTAAGACCCCCTTTCTAGGGGGGGGGGCGAAACCCAATAAGTGGCGCAAATAAAATTTCATGCGGAATCAAGGGTTTCATAAGATCATTAGCAAGAACACATGATCAACTTCATATAGATTGGATTCATACCATAGCCATTTCGCTTGGATGGCGATTTGGAAGAAGAGAGAGCGAGAGGATCTCCTCCAAAGGATGTGCACACTAGATGAAGAAGTCGCCTACTCCCTTGGTACTCCTTGTGCTAGCAAGGTTCCAAGAGGTCTCGATCCGTGAGGGAAGATGAGATGAGTTGCTTGGCGAATTCTCCTTGGCCGAATGCTTCTCTATCTCTCGTTGACACAAGCCACACGAGAACAAGAGCGAAGAGGAGCGACGAGAGTAACGTTCACATTGAACGTGGGGCGTGGTTTCTAAAAATAGCAAGCCATAAACTCGCCTTCAACTCTCATGCGATCAAGCGTTTACATCAAGTGAACCGATCGCATACGCCACTCTCTTTGAACCAAGCGTTCACCTAAGTGAACCGGTTCTAATAAGGTTGGTTCAAAGACCAAACCAAAATAGCCCAAGTCATGGTCTAGATCTAATTGGACCCAATGGTTCCAGATCTAACCGCTCATCTCTGATGCTGCTGATCTCACCGATCTAACATCCATTCTCTCGATCAAAGCTTACCGATCTCAAGCCCTAATCAATCAAACATGATCAGACCAGATCTCACTTACAATCAGAGATTAAATCCCTTTTAAACTGAACCCAAACAATTCAGTCCACACGATCTGACTTAAGTAAGCCATATCATCAAATTGTGCGACCCTGAGGGTTTCCTTTAAATGTCGGTAACGATAACTTACGTTATCATGATCAGTGAGGGGTATCTAGCAACACATCACTGTCTCCCGATATAAAGGAAAGAGTTTTCCAAGGCTACACCCAAACCACAGCACAAGTGTGAATCTACTCACAAGGCATACAAGTTTCCTTTGCCACTGGATGTTCTTATTGGACAAGCTAGTCAAGCCTGTAACTCCAATATGATGAACATGATTAGATCAGATGATCATAGTCATCTGGGTATGGCCATACACTTTCTCAATCATCTCATCCAGGGGGGGCCCCTTTAGAACATCACACTCCAATCAAGGAGACGGCAATCCTATATCTATCACTAGTGCCCTAACCTGACTCATGATCATTATCCAAGATAGTCTATAACCATTATGTTTCAAATGATATTGAACTACCTCAAAACAATGACAACCATCATTTAGAAACACAAGTGATCTCAAGTCAGAGGAAATGTGCCACTTGTTGCATACAAGGATTATTCACATTGTGACAAGCAATTGAATATCCTAGTAGGGTCTGTCCAGTACAACCAATGTACCCATGAGTCTACATCTTATTCCATGCTCGAAGCATCCTATAAGATTAGAACACATATTAGTCTCAATCATATCAAGGCTGTCTCATGTTCACCAAGATATCTCAACTAAGGACATATAGCATGTTAGCCTAGCTGAACAGCAATGAGACATTATTCAGAAGTATACATATTGCAGCAGATGATGTAACAAACTGAATAACAACCATTGCCTTTATAAACTTAAGAGTTTATACATGATACTGATACAATCCCAAGGCCTCAAACATTAGCCTTAAGGGCATACCCCAACAATCTCCCACTTGCACTTAATCTAATGGTTGAGTAACCTCAAACCCATATTATTACAGTGCTTCTCATGCTTCTGCTGCGCTAGAGGCTTGTTAAGCGGGTCAGCCAGATTGTCATCTGTATGAACCTTGCAGACTTTGATCTCGCCACGATCAATGATCTCCCGGATCAAGTGAAACCGTCTCTGTATGTGCTTGGACTTCTGGTGCGACCGTGGTTCCTTTGCTTGTGCGATTGCTCCAGTGTTATCACATAAGATAACCAAAGGATCTGCACTCGAAGGAACAACACCAAGTTCCTGAATGAACTTACGAATCCACACTGCCTCCTTAGATGCTTCTGAGGCTGCAACATACTCGGCTTCAGTTGTGGAATCAGCAACGATGGACTGTTTGAAACTTTTCCACACCACAGCACCTCCATTCAAGCTAAACACATAGCCTGATTGCGATCGGAAATCATCCTGGTCAGATTGGAACGAAGCGTCAGTATATCCTTCAATACTGAGTTCTTCCTGACCACCATACACCAAGAACATATGTTTGGTCCTTCGAACATATTTTAAAATGTTCTTGACTGCAATCCAGTGCGCCTAACCTGGATTACTTTGGAACCGACTGGTCAAGCTTAACCCGTAAGCGACGTCTGGGCGAGTACACAACATCGCATACATAATGGACCCAATAGCCGAAGCATAAGGCGTATTGTCCATTTCATCTTTCTCAGTCTGTGTTTGTGGACACTGACTCTTCGAAAGATTCAGACCATGTCTGACTGGAAGATATCCTCTTTTTGAATTCTCTAAATGGAATCTCTCCAGGACTTTATCGATGTAAGTACTCTGGCACAGCCCGAGAAGCCTTTTAGATCTATCTCTGTAGATCTTCACACCTAATACATAGGCTGCTTCTCCTAAATCTTTCATCTGGAAACATTTCCTTAACCATGCCTTAACAGCATGCAGTTCAGGAATATCATTTCCAATGATTAAGATATCATCGACGTAGAGGACCAGGAAAGTAATCACGCTCCCACTAAACCTCTTATATACACACGGGTCATCTTCATTCTTGATGAAACCAAACTCAGAGATTGATTCATCAAAACGAATATTCCAGCTTCTAGATGCTTGCTTAAGTCCATAAATGGACTTCTTTAACTTGCATATTTTATGACGATCTGATGGATTAGTGAAACCTTCAGGTTGTGTCATATACACATCCTCATCCAGTTTTCCATTAAGGAAAGCCGTTTTCACATCCATCTGCCAGATCTCATAATCATAATATGCAGCTATCACGAAAAGAATCCGAATCGACTTGAACATGGCTACAGGAGAGAAAGTTTCATCATAATCTATCCCGTAGATTTGTTTGAAACCTTTCGCTACTAGCCTGCCTTTATAGGTAACCACGTTACCATCCATGTCAATCTTCTTCTTGAAGATCCATTTACAGCCTATAGGGATTACTCCCGGAGGCGGATCAACCAAATCCCAGACTTGGTTATCTGACATGGAGTCCATTTCGGCTCGCATAGCTTCAAGCCATCTAGCTGACTCCGGTCCACTGACCGCATCCGCATAAGTGAGGGGTTCATCATTGTCAATGATGTAGACTCCGTCATAGCGCTCAGGCTGTCGACGGATCCTTCCCGATCTTCGCGGTTCCCGTGATATCTGAGCCTCAGGTTGTTCAATAACCTGTTCTACTGGCTCAGGCTCATCCAACTGTGCTTGACTACTTTGTCCTTCCTCTGGATTCTCATCCAGCTTTATTTCTCTCCCACTGGCTTCTTGCAGAAGAAACTCCTTCTCAAGAAATATTGCCGTCCGAGCAACAAATACCTTGTTCTCTTTGGGATCGTAGAAATAATAACCCTTAGTTTCTTTAGGGTAACCGACAAAGATACATTTCTCAGATCTGCTCTCCAGTTTCCCAGAGGCGAGCTTTTTGACATAAGCCTCGCAACCCCAGATCCTGATAAATGTCAAGCTCGGCTGTTTCCCATACCATAATTCATATGGAGTCTTTGAAACTGGCTTGGATGGCACTCGGTTTAGTACCTTTGCAGCTGTTTCCAGTGCAAATCCCCAAAAGGAGTAAGGTAGAGTAGCCTGACTCATCTAGAACGAACCATATCAAGTAACGTTCTATTTCTCCTCTCGGACACACCATTCCATTGCGGTGTTCCTGGCGGAGTGAGCTGTGAGATAATCCCACACTCCTTCAGATAGTCAGTAAACGCATGACTCAAGTATTCTCCACCTCGATCAGAACGAAGTGCCTTGATATTTCGGCCTAGCTGATTCTGTACTTCATTTTTGAATTCTTTGAACTTGTCAAAAGATTCACTCTTATACCTCATCAGATAGACATAACCATATCTACTGAAATCATCAGTAAAGGTAATGAAGTACGAATAGCCACCTCTGGCATGTTTACTAAATGGCCCACACACATCACTGTGTATGAGGTCAAGTAAACCTGAAGCCCTTTGACCTTTGTTAGGAAAAGGAGACTTCATCATTTTACCCATTAAACAAGCTTTGCATGTATCAATCTCCTCATAGGAGAATGATCCCAGCAGTCCATTGTCATGCAAACCGCTTAATGCGTTTCTTGTTAATATGGCCTAAACGACTATGCCATAGCAAGGTGCTATGATCAGCATACTTGGCTTTCTTATTATCAATAGTTTGTATAGAACATTCCATGTCCAACATGAATAACCCATTGTTAATTGAACCAGTAGCATAAACAATATTATCCAAAGAAATAATACACTTTGAAATATTGCATTCAAAGGAAAACCCTTTCCTGACAAGAGCAGGAATAGAGATAATATTCTTGGTAATGCTAGGAACAAAATAACAATTGTTTAATTCTAATACAAGTCCAGATGGTAATGAGATGTAATATTCCCCTACAGCAACAGCAGCAACCCGTGCCCCGTTTCCAACTCGTAGGTCCACCTCATGCTGCCCCACCTGTCTTCTTCTCTTGAGTTCCTGTACATTTGAACAAATGTGAACTCCACATGCAGTGTCCAACACCCATGATATAGAAGAAGATGATATCATGACTTCAGTCACAAATATACCTGAGCCAGAAGCGATGCTTCCCTTCTTGTCTCCTTGGAGCGCTTTACAGTCCTTTTTCCAGTGACCTAGCTGGCCACAGTGGAAACATCTGTATTCCTTCGACCGCTTAACCTTCTGTTTCAGAGCCTTATTGTAGTTCTTGACTGGGGCTTTGCCCTTCTTCCCCTTCTTCTTGTTCCTAGAAGGAACCATTAAGACAGAGGTTGAAGGCTTTCCCTTCAGAGTCTCCTCAGTAGTCAAGAGCATATTCAGCAACTCTGCCGGGGTACAATCGATTTTGTTCATATTAAAGTTAATAATGAACGCATCGAAAGAGGGCGGGAGAGACTGCAGAATAATGTCTACAGCAAGCTCCTGATTGATGGTATGCCCCAGTTTCTCTAGAGCCTCTTTGTGCCCAATCATCTTGAGCACGTGAGCTCCCACTGGGCTCCCTTCAGCCAGTTTGCTCTGAAAGAAAAGCTTGGTCAAATTATAGCGCTCAGTCCTCGCCTGTGCAGCATACAACATTTTGAGGTTTGCTATAATTTCTATAGCAGACATATCCTCATGCTGTCGCTGCAGCGGTGGCGTCATAGACGCTAGCATCAGGCAAGCGACATCAATGCTATCATTGACATGCTTTTCATAGGCTTCACGAACCGCCCTTGCGGCGTTCGCTGCGGGTTGAGGAGGTATTGCCGTCTCGAGGACATACAGTTTCCTCTCTGCCTTAAGAACAATCTTAAGGTGTCCGTACCAGTCTGAGAAGTTTGGCCTAGCAAACTTCTCCCTTTCCAGTAGGGATCGCACATTGAAGCTCATGGTGTTCGTTGCTGCAGGAATCTACAACAATGCAAGAACAGCAAGGTCAGTATCAATGCTTAGAATCAATCCAGGACTTAAGAAAGATTCTTTTCTCACTATTTTATCTGACTGAAAAATCCATTAAAACAGTCCGAAAGAGTAACACTCTTTTAGTGAGATGGGATCCAGATTTTATACTTGGTCTCCGCGTCCCGCTCAGGCGAGATAAGATGCACAGAGAGTACAAGCACTAATCTCTGGTAGGCAGTCCCTGCCAATCGCCAACCCGTGCGATTCCCCTTCATCTGGGCAATCCAGCAGACTGTGCCAACTGAGTTGGTACAACACAGTCTCTGATCCCATAGATGGCTGCCTCCATATAGCTAACATATGCCCCATATGTAGCCTACATGGTCAAGCTGACCTGACCTACTCCCTGGACCACCACGTGCTATGCTGAGCAACGAGAAGCGATAAATCCCTTCTCTGTAACACGCAGGTGAAATCACACACCGTCTGAAGATAGATGGGCGTGCCCACTGAGTGGGTACAACACGGCCCCAACGATAGTCAGAACAGTGAGGTTTCGCGCCAGAAGGCATTACGTGCTTGATATTTAGCGTTGGATTTTAACGGTCTTTTATCTTCTTACTATCAGGCAAATCCTATGGCTATAGCAGAAGATAAATAACTCATGCAATTCTAATTATTAAACAATAAAAGAAAGCATGGATCTTATGTGGTAAAAGCCCATTAAGCCTAAGTAAGACCTTAACCTAAATTAAGTCTTCACTTGCTTTCTTCATGGGGCTTTTTCTTCTCATCTGGCCCAACCCAGGGCCCAAGCGCCCACTGCAGCTCAAGGTGCGCCCACTAGGAAAATGCGCCTGTCCTAGGGTCGAACCCTAGACCTCCCACCTGGTCAAGCCACTACTGCATGCGCCTCTGCCATGTGTGCTTTGTGCTCTTGTCTGATTAAATTACAAATTAATCTATCTAGACAAGATTGACACGCAGGTCAATTACACTTATAAATTAAACACAATGTGATTCGCAAATCACAAATAAATATTAATTTACAATTAACCAGGCTCGCAGGCCCCAGCACAGCACACATTAAAGGGCAACCCACATAAGATGAAATAAACAAGCACATGGCATCCAATCAAACATGTGATCCATTACTAAGAAAATAAATTTTTTTTGAAAAACCCATTGTCATCCATTTTAATTTTCTTATCTGCCCTACAACCTTACAACGGTCCATTGATAGGGATCCACTCATCATGTCTAGTTTGATCCACTGCCCTTGCATGCACCAAGTCCTAATTGACTTGAGTTGACCTAATGGTCAACCATGCATGCGCCAAGGGCTGAACAACCATCATGAGTTCTGGCAAGCGGGTGTGACCCCGGGCCTAACTCATGTGCGTTCAATGGTTGTCTCAACCAGACCTCGCTACACGCCTGTGATGCAATCGACCAATAGCCACCTCGTGCTTGCGCACAGGTGCCATCTGGTCGATCCATCTAGGCTGTCAGATGGTCTGATCAGACTCTTTGGATCTAACCTAGAGGATGACTTCAACCCCATCAACCCGTCTAAGGGTTTATAGTAGGCGCTTAGATCTAAGTGAGGCGCGCAAGGGATGAAGTTTTTAAGAAAAACTATACATTCAACATGCGCAACAACATAAGCATCATACATGCGCCACAAAGAATAAACATGCGACAATGCATGCATGTAAAATTTTTCGCATGATGATAACCCTAGATCTATTCACCTCAAACATGGATCACATATTAACATGAAGCAATCATATGATCAAGCAATAACATGCGCTCTGATACCAATTGTAAGACCCCTTTCTAGAGGGGGGGGGGGGGGCGAAACCCAATAAGTGGCGCAAATAAAATTTCATGCGGAATCAAGGGTTTCATAAGATCATTAGCAAGAACACATGATCAACTTCATATAGATTGGATTCATACCATAGCCATTTCACTTGGATGGTGATTTGGAAGAAGAGAGAGCGAGAGGATCTCCTCCAAAGGATGTGCACACTAGATGAAGAAGTCGCCTACTCCCTTGGTACTCCTTGTGCTAGCAAGGTTCCAAGAGGTCTCGATCCGTGAGGGAAGATGAGATGAGTTGCTTGTTGGGGTATGCCCTTAAGGCTAATGTTTGAGGCCTTGGGAATGTATCAGTATCATGTAATAAACTCTTATGTTTATAAAGGCATGGTTGTTATTCAGTTTGTTACATTGTCTGCTGCAATAAGTGTACTTCTGAATAATGTCTCAAAGCTGTTCAGCTAGGCTGACATGCAGTTATGTCCTTAGTCAAGATATCTTGGTGAACATGAGACAGCCTTGATATGATTGAGACTAATATGTGTTCTAATCTTATAGGATGCTTCGAGCATGGAATAAGATGTAGACTCATGGGTACATTGGATGTACTGGACAGACCCTACTAGGATATTCAATTGCTTGTCACAATATGAATAATCCTTGAATGCGACAAGTGGCACATTTCCTCTGACTTGAGATCACTTGTGTTTTCTAAATGATGATTGTCATTGTTTTGAGGTAGTTCAATATCATTTGAAACATAATGATTATAGACTATCTTGGATGGTGAGCTTGAATCAGGTTAGGGCACTAGTGATAGATATAGGATTGCCGTCTCCTTAAGTGGAGTGTGATGTTCTAAAGGGGCCCCCCTGGATGAGATGATTGAGAAAGTGTATGGCCATACCCAGATGACCTATGTTCATCTGATCTAATCATGCTCATCATATTGGAGCTACAAGCTTGACACGCTTGTCCAATAAGAACATCCAGTGGCAAAGGAAGCATGTATGCCTTGTGAATTGGATTCACACTTGTGCTGTGGTTTGGGTGTAGTCTTGGAAGACTCTTTCCTTTATATCGGGAGACAGTGATGTGTTGCTAGATACCCCTCACTGATCGTGATAACGTGAGTTATCGTTACCGACGTTTAAAGGAAACCCTTAGGGTCGCACAAATTGATGATATGGCTTACTTAAGTCAGATCGTGTGGACTGAATTATTTGGGTTCAGTTTAAAGGGATTTAATCTCTGATTGTAAGTGAGATCTGGTTTGATCATGTTTGATTGATTAGGGCTTGAGATCGGTAAGCTTCGATTGAGAGATTGGATGCTAGATCGGTGAGATCAGGAGCATCAAGAGATGAACGGTTAGATCTGGAGCCTTAGGGTTTAATTAAGATCTAGACTGGATCGCTTGGCTTGATTGGTTCTTAAACCGAACCAAAATTGAACCGGCTCATTATATGAGCGCATGGTTCAAAAGGAGATGGGTGAACGTGTGAGCGAATTGTGGTTTCTATTTTTAGAAACCATGATCTCCACTTGGAGATCTCTCATGTTCGAATAGGGATAATCCTATTCTCGCTCGTCTCCCCATCGTGACTTCTCTCTCTCGACACTTTTGTGTGTGGCGGCGCTTGAAGCTACTGAGGAGGAGGATTCGGCCAAGAGTGATCAACATCTCCATCCCTTTCATTCGACAAAGACCCTTTGAAAGGCTTTGCTAGCACAAAGGATTCAAAGGAGTGAGCGCATCGATCTTCTTGTGTGCGTCAACTTTGGAGAAGGTTCATTTGCGCCTTTGCTTCCAAGGCACCATCAAACCGATGGCTATGGTATGAGTTCTTCTTCATCCATTCAATCATTTAAAAGTTAATTATATGACATATAAAGATCTCTTGAAACCCTAGCTTCCCATGCGAAAATATTGTTATGCGCCATCTTTAGGGTTTCGCCCCCCCCCCCCTTGAGGTTAGGGGACTTTCAATTGGTATCAGAGGGCAGGTTTTATATGTTCATATGATTGCTTTGTGATCCATGTATGCTTAGATCTTCATAACATGCGAAAAATACATGATAAGTTTTCATATGCGAAAATACTTGTATTTGTTTGTTTTCAGTTGGCGCATGTTGATTGGCACATAGTTGTTTTCTTCAAAACTACTTCACATGCGCGCCTCTCATTAGATCTAAGGCCTTACTATAAACCCTTAGACGGGTTATTAGGGTTGAAGTCATCATCTAGGTTAGATCCAAACAGTCTGATCAGACCATCTGACAGCCTAGATGGGTTGACCAGATAGCACCTGTGCGCAAGCACGAGGTGGCTATAGGTCGACTGCAGACAGGCGTGTAGCGATGTCTGATTGAGACAACCATGAACGCACATGAGTTAGGCCCGGGGTCACACCCGCTTGCCAGACCTCATTGTGGTCGTTCAGCCCTCGCGCATGCATAGTTGACCATTTGGTCGACTCAAGTCAGTTAGGACTTGGTGCATGTAAGGGCAGTGATCTAACTAGAAATGATGAGTGGATCCCTAGTAATGGACCGTTGTAAGGTAGTAAGGGCATATAAGGAAAATAAAATTGATGCCAATGGGGTTTTTCAAAAAAATTTATTTTCATGGTTGGATCGCATGTTGATTGATGCCATATGTATGTTTATTTATTCTTATGTGGGCTGCCCATGTTAAATGTGTGCTGTGCTGGGGCCTGCGTGCCTGAATTAAAGTTGTAAATTAATTATTGTGATCTGCGTATCACATTGTATTTAATTTATAAAGTGTAATTGACCTGCGTCAATCTTGTCTAGATAGATTAATTTGTAAGTTAATCAGACAAGAGCATAGAGCACACTTGGCAGAGGCGCATGCAGCAGAGGCTAGACCAGGTGGGAGGTCCAGGGTTCGACTCTGGGACCAGGCGCATTTTCCCTGGTAGGCGCACCTGAGCTGCAGATGGCGCTTGGGCCTTGGGTTGGGCTAGATAAGCAGCAAAAGTCCCATGAAGAAAAGCAAGTGAAGACTTAAGTTAATTAAGGTCTTACTTAGGCTATGGGCTTTTACCACAAAAGATCCATGCTTTCTTTTATTGTTTATATAAGTAGAATAGCATGATTAATTTATCTTCTGCTATCACCATAGGAATTGCATGATAGTGAAGAAGATAAAAGACCGTTAAAATCCAACGCTAAAATATCAAGCTCGTAAGCCTTCTGACGCGAAACCTCACTGTTCTGACTATCGTTGGAGCCGTGTTGTACCCACTCAGTGGGCACGTCCATCTATCTTCAGACGGTGCTGGATTACACCTGCGTGTTACAGAGAAGGGATTTACCACTTCTCGTTGCTCAGCATAGCACGTGGTGGTCCAGGGAGTAGGTCGGGTCAGCTTGACCATGTAGGCTACATATGTGTCGCATATGGTAGCGCATGGAGGCAACCATCTGTGGAATCAGAGACTGTGTTGTACCAACTCAGTTGGCACAGTCTGCTGGATTGCCCAGATGAAGGGGAATCGCACGGGTTGGCGATTGGCTGGGACAGCCTACCAGAGATTAGTGCTTGTACTCTCTATGCATCTTATCTCGCCTGAGCGGGACGCGGAGACCAAGTATGAAATCTGGATCCCATCTCACTAAAAGAGTTCTACTCTTTCGGGCTGTTTTTGCTGGATTTTTCAGCCAGATAAAATAGTGAGAAAAGAATCTTTCTTAAGTCCTGGATTGATTCTGAACATTGATACTGACCTTGCTGTTCTTGCATTGTTGTAGATTCCTGCAGCAACGAACACCATGAACTTCAATGTGCGATCCCTACTGGAAAGGGAGAAGTTTGCTGGGCCGAACTTCTCAGACTGGTACGGACACCTTAAGATTGTTCTTAAGACAGAGAGGAAACTGTATGTCCTCGAGACGGCGATACCGCCTCAACCCGCTCCGAACGCCGCAAGGGCGGTTCGGGAAGCCTATGAAAAGCATGTCAATGATAGCATTGATGTCGCTTGCCTGATGCTAGCGTCTATGACGCCACCGCTGCAGCGTCAGCATGAGGATATGTCTGCTATAGAAATTATAGCAAACCTCAAGATGCTGTATGCTGCACAGGCGAGGACTGAGCACTACAATTTGACCAAGCTTTTCTTTCAGAGCAAACTGGCTGAAGGGAGCCCAGTGGGAGCTCACGTGCTCAAGATGATTGGGCACAAGGAGGCTCTAGAGAAACTGGGGCATACCATCAATCAGGAGCTTGCTGTAGACATTATTCTACAGTCTCTCCCGCCCTCTTTCGATGCGTTCATTATTAATTTTAATATGAACAAAATCGATTGTACTCCGGCAGAGCTGCTGAATATGCTCTTGACTACTGAGGAGACTCTGAAGGGAAAGCCTTCAACCTCTGTCTTAATGGTTCCTTCTAGGAACAAGAAGAAGGGGAAGAAGGGCAAAGCCCCAGTCAAGAACTACAACAAGGCTCTGAAACAGAAGGTCAAGCGGTCGAAGGAATACAGATGTTTCCACTGTGGCCAGCTGGGTCACTGGAAAAAGGACTGTAAAGCGCTCCAAGGAGACAAGAAGGGAAGCATCGCTTCTGGCTCAGGTATTTATGTGACTGAGGTCATGTTTTCTTCTTCTATTTCATGGGTGTTGGACACTGCATGTGGAGTTCACATTTGTTCAAATGTACAGGAACTCAAGAGAAGAAGACAGGTGGGACAGCATGAGGTGGACCTACGAGTTGGAAACGGGGCACGGGTTACTGCTGTTGTTGTAGGAGACTATTTCATCTCTTTGCCATCTGGGCTTGTATTAGAACTAAACAGTTGTTACTTTGTTCCCAGCATTACTAAGAATATTATCTCTATTCCTGCTCTTGTCAGGAAGGGATTTTCCTTTGAATGCAATATTTCAAAGTGTGTTCTTTCTCTTGATAATATTGTTTATGCTACTGGTTCAATTAACAATGGGTTATTCATGTTAGACATGGAATGTTCTATACACAATATTGATATTAAGAAAGCCAAGTATGCTGATGACAGCACCTTGCTATGGCATAGTCGTTTAGGCCATATTAACGAGAAACGCATTAAGCGGTTGCATGATAATGGACTGTTGGGATCATTCTCCTATGAGGGGATTGATACATGCAAAGCTTGTTTAATGGGTAAAATGACGAAGTCACCTTTTCCTCACAATGGTCAAAGGGCTTCAGGTTTACTTGACCTTATACACAATGATGTGTGTGGGCCATTTAGTAAACATGCCAGAGGTGGCTATCAGTACTTCATTACCTTTACTGATGATTTCAGTAGGTATGGTTATGTCCATCTGATGAGACATAAAAGTGAATCTTTTGACAAGTTCAAAGAGTTCAAGAATGAAGTACAAAATCAGCTAGGCCGAAATATCAAGGCACTTCGTTCTGATCGAGGTGGAGAATACTTGAGTCATGCGTTTACTGACTATCTGAAGGAGTGTGGGATTATCTCACAGCTCACTCCGCCAGGAACACCGCAATGGAATGGTGTGTCCGAGAGGAGGAACAGAACCCTACTTGATATGGTTCGTTCTATGATGAGTCAGGCTACTCTACCTTACTCCTTTTGGGGATTTGCACTGGAGACAGCTGTAGAGTCCCCTTCAAGGGGGAGCGCAAGCATGTGAAACCCCTTTCAAGAGGGGGGCGAAAACACTAAGGGGGGTGGCGCATAACTTTGCAAGCGGAAGCATGTGTTTTCAACGATTTTAGCATGAGCATATGATCAACTTGAATGAGTTAGATCTATACCATAGCCATAGAGTTGGAGGTCGGCTTGGAAGAAGAGATCGAATAGGGGTCTCCTCCACAAGATGCGCACACAAGATGAGGATGCGCTCACTTCCTTGGTGCTCCTTGTGCTAGCAAGGTTCCAAGAGTTGTCCTTGATCGAGTAAAGAGAAGAGATGATCACTTCCTTTGGTTGGCCGGTCCTTCTCTTGTCGTCCACACCCAAATTCTCTCAAGTCTCGTCGAGCAAGAGCAAGGAGACAAGAGTTCAATGAGCCTTCAAGCCGTTTTGGCGTTTCAAGGAGACATGCGCTCAATGACTTTCCAAAAATGGAAAATCCATTAAGCCATGTGTTCTCACTTCTAGCAAACCGCCCAAAACGCTTTATTGATCGAACCATGGGTTCACCCATGTGAACCGGTTCAATCCAAATTGGTCCAAACCAATTTGGTTCAAAGACCAAACCAAGCCAATCGGTCTAGATCAACCAAACCCTAAGGTTTCCAATCTAACCGTTCATCTCATGATGCTCTTGATCTCACCGATCTTGCATCAATACTCTCGATCGAAGCTTACCGATCTCAAGCCCTAATCAATCAAACATGATCAGACTGGATCTCACTTACAATCAGAGTTTAAACTCCTTTAAACTGAACCGAAACAATTCAGTCCACACGATCTGACTCAAGTAAGCCATATCATCAAATTGTGCGACCCTGAGGGTTTCCTTTAAATGTCGGTAACGATAACTTACGTTATCACGATCAGTGAGGGGTATCTAGCAACACATCACTGTCTCCCGATATAAAGGAAAGAGTCTTCCAAGACTACACCCAAACCACAGCATAAGTGTGAATCAAACTCACGAGGCATGCATGTTTCCTTTGCCACTGGATGTTCTTATTGGACAAGCATGTCAAGCCTGTAACTCCAATATGATGAGCATGATTAGATCAGATGATCATAGTCATCTGGGTATGGCCATACACTATCTCAATCATCTCATACAGGGGGCCCTTTAGAACATCACACTCCTTGAACAAGGAGACGGCAATCCTTTATCTATCACTAGTGTCCTAACCTGACTCAAGCTCATCATCCAAGATAGTCTATAATCATTATGTTTCAAATGATATTGAACTACCTCAAAACAATGACAATCATCATTTAGAAACACAAGTGATCTCAAGTCGAAGGACATGTGCCACTTGCTGCTATCAAGGATTATTCACATTGTGACAAACAATTGAATATCCTAGAAGGGTCTGTCCAGTACATCCAATGTACCCATGATTCTACATCTTATTCCATGCTCGAAGCATCCTATAAGATTAGCACACATATTAGTCTCAATCATATCAAGGCTGTCTCATGTTCACCAAGATATCTCGACTAAGGACATAGAGCCTGTCAGCCTAGCTGAACAGCTTTGAGACATTATTCAGTAGTACACTTATTATTGCAGACAAGGTAACAACCTGAATAATAACCATGCCTTTATAAACATAAGAGTTTATTACATGATACTTATACAATCCCAAGGCCTCAAACATTAGCCTTAAGGGCATACTCCAACAATCTCCCACTTGCACTTAATCTAATGGTTGAGAAACCTCAAACCCATATTATTACAGTGCTTCTCATGCTTCTGCTGCGCCAGAGGCTTGGTAAGCGGGTCAGACAGATTGTCGTCTGTATGAACCTTGCATATTTTGATCTCGCCTCGATCAATGATCTCCCGGATCAAGTGAAACCGTCTCTGTATGTGCTTGGACTTCTGGTGCGACCGTGGTTCCTTTGCTTGTGCGATTGCTCCAGTGTTATCACAGAAGATAACCAAAGGATCTGCACTCGAAGGAACAACACCAAGTTCTCTCACGAACTTACGAATCCACACTGCCTCCTTGGATGCTTCCGAGGCTGCAACATACTCGGCTTCTGTTGTGGAATCAGCAACAGTTGACTGTTTGAAACTCTTCCACACCACTGCTCCACCATTCAAGCTAAAGACATAGCCTGATTGCGATCGGAAATCATCCTGGTCTGACTGGAACGAAGCGTCAGTATATCCCTCTATACTGAGTTCTTCCTGACCACCATATATCAAGAACATATCTTTGGTCCTCCGCAGATATTTTATAATGTTCTTGACTGCAATCCAGTGCGCCTGTCCTGGATTACTTTGGAATCGACTGGTCACGCTTAACCCGTAAGCGACGTCTGGGCGAGTACATAACATCGCATACATAATGGACCCAATAGCCGAAGCATAAGGCGTATTGTCCATTTCATCTTTCTCAGTCTGTGTTTGTGGACACTGACTCTTCGACAGATTCAGACCATGTCTGACTGGAAGATATCCACGTTTAGACTTCTCTAAATGGAATCTCTCCAGGACTTTATCGATGTAAGTACTTTGGCACAGCCCGAGAAGCCTCTTAGATCTATCCCGGTAGATCTTCACACCTAACACATAGGCTGCTTCTCCTAGATCTTTCATCTGGAAACATTTTCCTAACCATGCTTTAACCGCATGCAGTTCAGGAATATCGTTTCCAATGATTAAGATATCATCGACGTAGAGGATTAGGAATGTAATTACGTTCCCACTAAACCTCTTATATACACACGGGTCATCCTCGTTCTTGATGAAACCAAACTCAGAGATTGATTCATCAAAACGAATGTTCCAGCTTCTAGATGCTTGTTTAAGTCCATAAATGGATTTCTTTAACTTGCATATTTTATGACGATCTGCTGGATTAGTGAAACCCTCAGGTTGTGTCATATACACATCCTCATCCAGATTTCCATTAAGGAAAGCTGTCTTCACATCCATCTGCCAGATCTCATAATCATAATATGCAGCTATAGCGAAAAGAATCCGAATAGACTTAAACATGGCTACAGGAGAGAAAGTTTCATCATAATCTATCCCGTAGATTTGTTTGAAACCTTTCGCAACTAGCCTGCCTTTATAGGTAACCACGTTACCATCCATGTCAATCTTCTTCTTGAAGATCCATTTACAGCCTATAGGGATTACTCCCGGAGGCGGATCAACCAAATCCCAGACTTGGTTATCTGACATGGAGTCCATCTCGGCTCGCATAGCATCAAGCCATCTAGCTGACTCCGGTCCACTGACCGCATCCGCATAAGTGAGGGGTTCATCATTATCAATGATGTAGACTCCGTCATAGCGCTCAGGCTGTCGACGGATCCTACCCGATCTTCGCGGTTCCCGTGTTATCTGAGCCTCAGGTTGTTCAATAACCTGATCCACTGGCTCTGGCTCATCCAACTGCACTTGACTACTTTGTCCTCCCTCTGGATTCTCATCCAGCTTTATTTCTCTCCCACTGGCCTCTTGCAGAAGAAATTCCTTCTCAAGAAATATGGCCGTCCGAGCAACAAAAACCTTGTTCTCTTTGGGATCGTAGAAATAATAACCCTTAGTTTCCTTAGGGTAACCGACAAAGATGCTTTTCTCAGATCTGCTCTCCAGTTTCCCAGAGGCGAGCTTTTTGACATAAGCCTCGCAACCCCAGATCCTGATAAATGTCAAGCTAGGCTATTTCCCATACCATAACTCATATGGCGTCTTTGAAACTGCCTTGGATGGCACTCGGTTTAGTACCTTTGCAGCTGTTTCCAGTGCAAAACCCCAAAAGGAGTATGGAAGAGTAGCCTGACTCATCATAGAACGAACCATGTCAAGTAACGTTCTATTTCTCCTCTCGGACACACCATTCCATTGCGGTGTTCCTGGCGGAGTGAGCTGTGAGATAATCCCACACTCTTTCAGATAGTCAGTAAATTCTCGACTTAGGTATTCTCCACCTCGATCAGAACGAAGTGCCTTGATATTTCGGCCTAACTGATTTTGTACTTCATTTTTGAACTCTTTGAACTTGTCAAAAGATTCACTTTTATGTCTCATTAGATAGACATATCCATACCTACTGAAATCATCAGTAAAGGTAATGAAGTACTGATAGCCACCTCTGGCATGTTTACTAAATGGCCCACACACATCACTGTGTATGAGGTCAAGTAAACCTGAAGCCCTTTGACCTTTGTTAGAAAAAGGAGACTTCGTCATTTTACCCATCAAACAAGCTTTGCATGTATCAAACTCCTCGTAGGAGAAAGATCCCAGCAGTCCATGATCATGCAACCGCTTAATGCGTTTCTCGTTTATATGGCCTAAACGACTATGCCATAGCAAGGTGCTGTCATCAGCATACTTGGCTTTCTTATTATCAATGTTTTGTATAGAATTTTCCATGTCCAACATGTATAACCCATTGTTAATTGAACCAGTTGCATACACAATATTATTTACAGATAAAACACACTTTGAAATATTGCATTCAAAGGCAAATCCTTTCCTGACAAGAGCAGGAATAGAGATAATATTCTTGGTGATACTCGGTACAAAATAACAATTGTTTAATTCCAATACAATGCCAGATGGTAAAGAAATGAAATAGTCTCCTACAGCAACAGCAGCAACCCGTGCCCCGTTTCCAACGCGTAGGTCTACCTCATGCTGTCCCACCTGCCTTCTTCTCTTGAGTTCCTGTACATTTGAACAAATGTGAACTCCACATGCAGTGTCCAACACCCATGAAATAGAAGAAGATGAAACCATGATTTCCGTCACGTATATACCTGAGCCAGAAGCGATGCTTCCCCTCTTATCTCCTTGGAGCGCTTTACAGTCCTTTTTCCAGTGACCCAGCTGGCCACAGTGGAAACACCTGTTGTCCTTGGACCGCTTGACCTTCTGTTTCAGAGCCTTACTGTAGTTCTTGACAGGGGCCTTGCCCTTCTTCCCCTTCTTCTTGTTCCTAAAAGGAACCATTAAGACAGAGGTTGAAGGCTTGCCCTTCAGAGTTTCCTCAGTAGTCAAGAGCATATTCAGCAGCTCTGCCGGCGTACAATCGATTTTGTTCATATTAAAGTTAATGATGAACGCATCGAAAGAAGGCGGAAGAGACTGCAGAATAATATCTACAGCAAGCTCCTGGTTGACGGTATGCCCCAGTTTCTCCAGAGCCTCCTTGTGCCCAATCATCTTGAGCACGTGAGCTCCCACTGGGCTCCCTTCAGCCAGTTTGCTCTGAAAGAAGAGCTTCGTCAGATTATAGCGTTCTGTCCTCGCCTGTGCAGCATACAGCATCTTGAGGTTCGCTATAATCTCTATAGCCGACATATCCTCATGCTGACGCTGCAGCGGTGGCGTCATAGACGCTAGCATCAGGCAAGCGACATCAATGCTATCATTGACGTGCTTTTCATAGGCATCACGAACCGCCCTTGCGGCGTTCGCAGCGGGCTGCGGCGGTATCGCCGTCTCGAGGACATACAGTTTCCTCTCTGCCTTAAGAACGATCTTAAGGTGTCCGAACCAGTCAGAGAAGTTCGGCCCAGCAAACTTCTCCCTTTCCAGTAGGGATCGCACATTGAAGCTCATGGTGTTCGTTGCTGCAGGAATCTACAACAAGCAAGAACAGCAAGGTCAGTATCAATGTTCAGAATCAATCCAGGACTTTAAGAAAGATTCTTTTTCTCACTATTTTGTCTGACTGAAAAATCCAGAAAACAGTCCGAAAGAGTAACACTCTTTTAGTGAGATGGGATCCAGATTTCATACTTGGTCTCCGCGTCCCGCTCAGGCGAGATAAGATGCACAGAGATGACAAGCATTAATTTCTGGTAGGCTGTCCCAGCCAATCGCCAACCCGTGCGATTCCCCTTCATCTGGGCAATCCAGCAGACTGTGCCAACTGAGTTGGTACAACACAGTCTCTGACCCCACAGATGGCTGCCTCCATGCACTACCATATGCGCCACATATGTAGTCTACATGGTCAAGCTGACCTGACCTACTCCCTGGACCACCACGTGCTATGCTGAGCAACGAGAAGGGATAAATCCCTACTCTGTAACACGCAGGTGTAATCCCGCACTGTCTGAAGATAGATGGACGTGCCCACTGAGTGGGTTCAACACGGCTCCAACGATAGTCAGAACAGTGAGGTTTCGCGCCAGAAGGCATTACGTGCTTGATATATTAGCGTTGGATTTTAACGGTCTTTTATCTTCTTAACTATCATACAAGTCCTATGGTGATAGCAGAAGATAAACACATGCAATTCTAATTATATAAGCAATAAATAGAAAGCATGATCTTATGTGGTAAAAGCCCATGAACCCTAGTAAGACCTTAATTTTACTTAAGTCTTCACTTGAGCTCTTTTGCATCTCATCTGGTCCAACCTAGGGCCCTAGCGCCAAGAGCACCTCAGGTGCGCCACCAGCTGAATGCCCCTCTTGGATGTGTGCTTTTATGCCCTTGTCTAATCAAAAACATTTTGATCTATCTAGACAAGCTTTGACTCGCAGGTCAATTATACAATAGATTAATAAAAAAATGTGATTCGCAGATCACAATAATATTAACTTATAATTAACCAGGCACGCAGGCCCCAGCACAGCACACAATAGGGCAACCCACATAAGAATAAATAAACAAGCACATGGTCTCAATCATCATGTGATCCAATCAAGAAATTAAATTTTGAAAACCCCATAGGCATCAATTTTAACTTCCTTATGTGCCCTACAACCTTACAATGGTACATTGATAGGGATCCACTCATCCATCTAGTTAGATCCTGTGCCCTTGCATGCACCGAGTCCTAACTGACCCGAGTTGACCTAATGGTCAACCATGCATGCGCTAAGGGCTGAACAACCAACAAGAGTTCTGGCAAGCGGGTGTGACCCCGGGCCTAACTCAAGAGTGTTCATTGGTTGTCTCAACCAGACCTCGCTACACGCCTTTGATGCAGTCAACCTATAGCCACCTCATGCTTGCGCACAGGTGCTATCTGGTCAACCCATCTAGGCTGTCAGATGGTCTGATCAGACTAGTTTGATCTAACCTAGAGGTGACTTCAGCCCCATCAACCCATCTAAGGGTTTATAGTAGGTGGCACTTTAGATCTAGTCATAGGCGCGCAAGTTAGGGTTTTGTTTGATAAAACAACATAAACTAAGCGCCAACTCAAGACATGCGACATCATGAACAAACAACATGCGCCTAGATAAGTAAACATCTTACTTTCGCATGGAGAAATAGCATGTCAATTTTCGCATGTGAACAAGATCTAAGCATACATGAAGATGCGCAAACATGGATCACGGAAATATCAAGCAATCATATTAACATGCTTCAACATGGCTCTGATACCAATTGTAGGGTCCCCTTCAAGGGGGAGCGCAAGCATGTGAAACCCCTTTCAAGAGGGGGGCGAAAACACTAAGGGGGGTGGCGCATAACTTTGCAAGCGGAAGCATGTGTTTTCAACGATTTTAGCATGAGCATATGATCAACTTGAATGAGTTAGATCTATACCATAGCCATAGAGTTGGAGGTCGGCTTGGAAGAAGAGATCGAATAGGGGTCTCCTCCACAAGATGCGCACACAAGATGAGGATGCGCTCACTTCCTTGGTGCTCCTTGTGCTAGCAAGGTTCCAAGAGTTGTCCTTGATCGAGTAAAGAGAAGAGATGATCACTTCCTTTGGTTGGCCGGTCCTTCTCTTGTCGTCCACACCCAAATTCTCTCAAGTCTCGTCGAGCAAGAGCAAGGAGACAAGAGTTCAATGAGCCTTCAAGCCGTTTTGGCGTTTCAAGGAGACATGCGCTCAATGACTTTCCAAAAATGGAAAATCCATTAAGCCATGCGTTCTCACTTCTAGCAAACCGCCCAAAACGCTTTATGGATCGAACCATGGGTTCACCCATGTGAACCGGTTCAATCCAAATTGGTCCAAACCAATTTGGTTCAAAGACCAAACCAAGCCAATCGGTCTAGATCAACCAAACCCTAAGGTTTCCAATCTAACCGTTCATCTCATGATGCTCTTGATCTCACCGATCTTGCATCAATACTCTCGATCGAAGCTTACCGATCTCAAGCCCTAATCAATCAAACATGATCAGACTAGATCTCACTTACAATCAGAGTTTAAACTCCTTTAAACTGAACCGAAACAATTCAGTCCACACGATCTGACTCAAGTAAGCCATATCATCAAATTGTGCGACCCTGAGGGTTTCCTTTAAATGTCGGTAACGATAACTTACGTTATCACGATCAGTGAGGGGTATCTAGCAACACATCACTGTCTCCCGATATAAAGGAAAGAGTCTTCCAAGACTACACCCAAACCACAGCATAAGTGTGAATCAAACTCACGAGGCATGCATGTTTCCTTTGCCACTGGATGTTCTTATTGGACAAGCATGTCAAGCCTGTAACTCCAATATGATGAGCATGATTAGATCAGATGATCATAGTCATCTGGGTATGGCCATACACTATCTCAATCATCTCATACAGGGGGGCCCTTTAGAACATCACACTCCTTGAACAAGGAGACGGCAATCCTTTATCTATCACTAGTGTCCTAACCTGACTCAAGCTCATCATCCAAGATAGTCTATAATCATTATGTTTCAAATGATATTGAACTACCTCAAAACAATGACAGTCATCATTTAGAAACACAAGTGATCTCAAGTCGAAGGACATGTGCCACTTGCTGCTATCAAGGATTATTCACATTGTGACAAACAATTGAATATCCTAGAAGGGTCTGTCCAGTACATCCAATGTACCCATGATTCTACATCTTATTCCATGCTCGAAGCATCCTATAAGATTAGCACACATATTAGTCTCAATCATATCAAGGCTGTCTCATGTTCACCAAGATATCTCGACTAAGGACATAGAGCCTGTCAGCCTAGCTGAACAGCTTTGAGACATTATTCAGTAGTACACTTATTATTGCAGACAAGGTAACAACCTGAATAATAACCATGCCTTTATAAACATAAGAGTTTATTACATGATACTTATACAATCCCAAGGCCTCAAACATTAGCCTTAAGGGCATACTCCAACAACAGCTGCAAAGGTACTAAACCGAGTGCCATCCAAGGCAGTTTCAAAGACGCCATATGAGTTATGGTATGGGAAACAGCCGAGCTTGACATTTATCAGGATCTGGGGCTGCGATGCTTATGTCAAAAAGCTCGCCTCTGGGAAACTAGAGAGCAGATCTGAGAAATGTATCTTTGTCGGTTACCCTAAGGAAACTAAGGGTTATTATTTCTACGATCCCAAAGAGAACAAGGTATTTGTTGCTCGGATGGCCATATTTCTTGAGAAGGAGTTTCTTCTGCAAGAGGCCAGTGGGAGAGAAATAAAGCTGGATAAGAATCCAGAGGAAGGACAAAGTAGTCAAGCAAATTTGGATGAGCCTGAGCCAGTAGAACAGGTTATTGAACAACCTGAGGCTCAGATATCACGGGAACCGCGAAGATCGGGAAGGATTCGTCGACAGCCTGAGCGCTATGACGGAGTCTACATCATTGATAATGATGAACCCCTCACTTATGCGGATGCGGTCAGTGGACCGGATTCAGCTAGATGGCTTGAAGCTATGCGAGCCGAGATGGACTCCATGTCAGATAACCAAGTATGGGATTTGGTTGATCCGCCTCCGGGAGTAATCCCTATAGGCTGCAAATGGATCTTCAAGAAGAAGATTGACATGGATGGTAATGTGGTTACCTATAAAGGCAGGCTAGTTGCGAAAGGTTTCAAACAAATCTACGGGACAGATTATGATGAAACTTTCTCACCTGTAGCCATGTTTAAGTCTATTCGGATTCTTTTCGCGATAGCAGCATATTACGATTATGAGATCTGGCAAATGGATGTGAAAACGGCTTTCCTGAATGGAAATCTGGATGAGGATGTGTATATGACACAACCTGAGGGTTTCACTAATCCATCAGATCGTCATAAAATATGCAAGTTAAAGAAGTCCATTTATGGACTTAAGCAAGCATCAAGAAGCTGGAATATTCGTTTTGATGAATCAGTCACTGAATTTGGTTTCATCAAGAACGAAGATGACCCGTGTGTATATAAGAAGTTTAGTGGGAGCGTGATTACTTTCCTAGTCCTCTACGTCGATGATATCTTGATCATTGGAAACGACATTCCTGAAATGCATGCCGTAAAGGCATGGCTAAGGAAATGTTTCCAGATGAAAGATCTTGGAGAAGCAGCCTATGTATTAGGTGTGAAGATCTACAGGGATAGATCTAAGAGGCTTCTCGGGTTGTGCCAGAGTACTTACATCGATAAAGTCCTGGAGAGATTCCATTTAGAGAATTCTAAAAGAGGATATCTTCCAGTCAGACATGGTCTGAATCTTTCGAAGAGTCAGTGTCCAGAAACACAGACTGAGAAAGATGAAATGGACAATACGCCTTATGCTTCGGCTATTGGGTCCATAATGTATGCGATGTTGTGTACTCGCCCAGACGTCGCTTACAGGTTAAGCGTGACCAGTCGGTTCCAAGGTAATCCAGGTATGGCGCACTGGATTGCAGTCAAGAACATTTTAAAATATCTGCGGAGGACCAAATATATGTTCTTGATATATGGTGGTCAGGAAGAACTCAGTATTGAAGGATATACTGACGCTTCATTCCAGTCTGACCAGGATGATTTCCGATCGCAATCAGGCTATATTTTTAGCTTGACTGGAGGAGCGGTGGTGTGGAAGAGTTTCAAACAGTCAATAGTTGCTGATTCCACAACAGAAGCCGAGTATGTTGCAGCCTCGGAAGCATCCAAGGAGGCAGTGCGGATTCGTAAGTTCGTTCAGGAACTTGGTGTTGTTCCTTTGAGTGTAGATCCTTTGGTTATCTTTTGTGATAACACTGGAGCAATTGCACAAGCAAAGGAACCACGGTCGCACCAGAAGTCCAAGCACATACAGAGACGGTTTCATTTGATCCGGGAGATCATTGATCGTGGCGAGATCAAAGTCTGCAAGGTTCATACAGATGACAATCTGGCAGACCCGCTTACTAAGCCTCTGGCGCAGTAGAAGCATGAGAAGCACTGTAATAATATGGGTTTGAGATTTCTCAACCATTAGATTAAGTGCAAGTGGGAGATTGTTGGGGTATGCCCTTAAGGCTAATGTTTGAGGCCTTGGGAATGTATCAGTATCATGTAATAAACTCTTATGTTTATAAAGGCATGGTTGTTATTCAGTTTGTTACATTGTCTGCTGCAATAAGTGTACTTTTGAATAATGTCTCAAAGCTGTTCAGCTAGGCTGACATGCAGTTATGTCCTTTGTCAAGATATCTTGGTGAACATGAGACAGCCTTGATATGATTGAGACTAATATGTGTTCTAATCTTATAGGATGCTTCGAGCATGGAATAAGATGTAGACTCATGGGTACATTGGATGTACTGGACAGACCCTACTAGGATATTCAATTGCTTGTCACAATATGAATAATCCTTGAATGCGACAAGTGGCACATTTCCTCTAACTTGAGATCACTTGTGTTTTCTAAATGATGATTGTCATTGTTTTGAGGTAGTTCAATATCATTTGAAACATAATGATTATAGACTATCTTGGATGGTGAGCTTGAATCAGGTTAGGGCACTAGTGATAGATATAGGATTGCCGTCTCCTTAAGTGGAGTGTGATGTTCTAAAGGGGCCCCCCTGGATGAGATGATTGAGAAAGTGTATGGCCATACCCCGATGACTATGTTCATCTGATCTAATCATGCTCATCATATTGGAGCTACAAGCTTGACACGCTTGTCCAATAAGAACATCCAGTGGCAAAGGAAGCATGTATGCCTTGTGAATTGGATTCACAGTTGTGCTGTGGTTTGGGTGTAATCTTGGAAGACTCTTTCCTTTATATCGGGAGACAGTGATGTGTTGCTAGATACCCCTCACTGATCGTGATAACGTGAGTTATCGTTACCGACGTTTAAAGGAAACCCTTAGGGTCGCACAAATTGATGATATGGCTTACTTAAGTTAGATCGTGTGGACTGAATTATTTGGGTTCAGTTTAAAGGGATTTAATCTCTGATTGTAAGTGAGATCTGGTCTGATCATGTTTGATTGATTAGGGCTTGAGATCGGTAAGCTTCGATTGAGAGATTGGATGCTAGATCGGTGAGATCAGGAGCATCAAGAGATGACGGTTAGATCTGGAGCCTTAGGGTTTAATTAAGATCTAGACTGGATCGCTTGGCTTGATTGGTTCTTAAACCGAACCAAAATTGAACCGGCTCATTATATGAGCGCATGGTTCAAAAGGAGATGGGTGAACGTGTGAGCGAATTGTGGTTTCTATTTTTAGAAACCATGATCTCCACTTGGAGATCTCTCATGTTCGAATAGGGATAATCCTATTCTCGCTCGTCTCCCCATCGTGACTTCTCTCTCTCGACACTTTTGTGTGTGGCGGCGCTTGAAGCTACTGAGGAGGAGGATTCGGCCAAGAGTGATCAACATCTCCATCCCTTTCATTCGACAAAGACCCTTTGAAAGGCTTTGCTAGCACAAAGGATTCAAAGGAGTGAGCGCATCGATCTTCTTGTGTGCGTCAACTTTGGAGAAGGTTCATTTGCGCCTTTGCTTCCAAGGCACCAACAAACCGATGGCTATGGTATGAGTTCTTCTTCATCCATTCAATCATTTAAAAGTTAATTATATGACATATAAAGATCTCTTGAAACCCTAGCTTCCCATGCGAAAATATTGTTATGCGCCATCTTTAGGGTTTCGCCCCCCCCCCCCCCCTTGAGGTTAGGGGACTTTCATTGCTTGGCGAATTCTCCTTGGCCGAATGCTTCTCTATCTCTCGTTGACACAAGCCACACGATAACAAGAGCGAAGAGGAGCGACGAGAGTAACGTTCACATTGAACGTGGGGCGTGGTTTCTAAAAATAGCAAGCCATAAACTCGCCTTCAACTCTCATGCGATCAAGCGTTTACATCAAGTGAACCGATCGCATACGCCACTCTCTTTGAACCAAGCGTTCACCTAAGTGAACCGGTTCTAATAAGGTTGGTTCAAAGACCAAACCAAAATAGCCCAAGTCATGGTCTAGATCTAATTGGACCCAATGGTTCCAGATCTAACCGCTCATCTCTGATGCTGCTGATCTCACCGATCTAACATCCATTCTCTTGATCAAAGCTTACCAATCTCAAGCCCTAATCAATCAAACATGATCAGACCAGATCTCACTTACAATCAGAGATTAAATCCCTTTTAAACTGAACCCAAACAATTCAGTCCACACGATCTGACTTAAGTAAGCCATATCATCAAATTGTGCGACCCTGAGGGTTTCCTTTAAATGTCGGTAACGATAACTTAAGTTATCATGATCAGTGAGGGGTATCTAGCAACACATCACTGTCTCCCGATATAAAGGAAAGAGTCTTCCAAGACTACACCCAAACCACAGCACAAGTGTGAATCTACTCACAAGGCATACAAGTTTCCTTTGCCACTGGATGTTCTTATTGGACAAGCTAGTCAAGCCTGTAACTCCAATATGATGAACATGATTAGATCAGATGATCACAGTCATCTGGGTATGGCCATACACTTTCTCAATCATCTCATCTAGGGGGGGCCCCTCCAATCAAGGAGACGGCAATCCTATATCTATCACTAGTGCCCTAACCTGACTCATGATCATTATCCAAGATAGTCTATAACCATTATGTTTCAAATGATATTGAACTACCTCAAAACAATGACAACCATCATTTAGAAACACAAGTGATCTCAAGTCAGAGGAAATGTGCCACTTGTTGCATACAAGGATTATTCACATTGTGACAAGCAATTGAATATCCTAGTAGGGTCTGTCCAGTACAACCAATGTACCCATGAGTCTACATCTTATTCCATGCTCGAAGCATCCTATAAGATTAGAACACATATTAGTCTCAATCATATCAAGGCTGTCTCGTGTTCACCAAGATATCTCGACTAAGGACATATAGCATGTCAGCCTAGCTGAACAGCATTGAGACATTATTCAGAAGTATACATATTGCAGCAGATGATGTAACAAACTGAATAACAACCATTGCCTTTATAAACTTAAGAGTTTATACATGATACTGATACAATCCCAAGGCCTCAAACATTAGCCTTAAGGGCATACCCCAACATATCTATCTTCTGAAATTTGACATTGGTTGATACATGAAATTTTGGGTAGATGTGTTATTTGAGGAATAAGATCTGAAGGTGAAACTACTCCTTTAAATAAAATGAGCATATGAGTATGATTACTGAATTGATATCAATTGATCAACCTAGTAGATGTTTAGTCTATTTTGCTATTTGTTGGGAAAGAAGAATCCAAGATCCATAAAAATAGTGAGAGACTCCCCTACTTGGCACTATGTAAAATTGATAGTGGTACCTAAGATATGGGTTGAAGTCTATGTCTAAAAGATAATGAGAGAGGAAAAGAATAAGACTCCTCTACTTGGCACTATGTAAAATTGATAGTGGTACCGAAGATAAGAGTAGAAGTAAAAAAAAAAAGTATGTATTCAAGAGGGTACATGCCATCTATGCAAAAACAATGAAAATACATGAAAAAGAAAAGAATAAAAATATTTGTGTGGAAAAAGATCTTGGAAACCTAATTCTGGTAAACAAAAGCATAATAGATTTAAACTGAAATTAGGTGAAGTCTTGAGATTGAAAATTCTATTTATTGTGCAAGTTGCAGAGTTTTATTTGATTGAGTTGAGAATCTGGAAGATTTAGTTCTAAGAATAATCCGTTTATCTGATGTTTGATGAAGCAATTGATGAAATTTTTCATTGATGATTGTATTCTAGAAATTTATTGAGCATGAAAAAGTTTATCTTTTAATCAATTTTTGATTTTTGCTTGGGGACAAGCAAAGTTGAGCCTTATGTATTTTGATGACACCAAAATATATAGTATATTTTGTATCATTTTATATACCTTTTCATGCTAAATTGAAGCCCTTTTGCCTTTTTTTTATGCCAAATTTATCAAATATTGCAAAATCTACTTCTATTTTGGATTTTTGTGATTTTTATGTAAAAAGGCACTATTTTTAGGCATTTTCAAGCAAAATCAAATACATGGAAGAGTTACCATCATCAAGAGGAGACATGGAAGAGTTACCATCATCAAGAGGAGATCACATGACAAATTTCACGTAAATCGGAGCAACAAACCAAAATATGGCAAGACCGTAATCTATATTACGGTACCGTATTTCCGTACAATACTGTAATATCAGAGCACCTGCCATAATTTTGGGGAGTTTTTCACCTGAACATTTTTCGGATTTTACGGCACTGCCGTAAGAAATTACACGGCCGTAATTTGGAGCACTTTTAGACTAGAGAGATTCATTGAAAAATACGGGACTACCGTAAACTATTTCACGGGCCGTAATTTCCAAATGTTTTCGGCCAAAGAGTTCAGCCGATTTTACGGCACTGCCATAAAGCATTTTATGGTGCCGTATTTGCCAGCACTTTCAGAACAGAGAAGTCTCCCGATTTTACGGAAGTGCCGTAACATATTACACTATCATAATTCCATTTCCGAACGCGACTTCCACAGTCCAATTCGAAGCCCGATTTTTGCGGAGAAGATTGCTGACGATCCAGACCTTTAAACTCAAATCCATAAGAAGAAGAAAGGAAGCTCTGAACGAAGAGAACAGAAGGACACAAAAGCCCCAATTTTCATCCACCATACAGAGAGAAATTGAGATTTCAGCCACCGCCTAGGGTTTCACCGCCGCGACGCACACAGTGCATCTCCGGCCGTGAAATTTGAAGGGAAGCTATGCCTAGAGTAAGAGAACACACCCCATAAGTTTCAAAGGGAAAGGAGATCAATTGGAGGAGAAATCAACAAAAAGGGAGGCGCCGCTACTGTTCATCGACGCTTAAATCAAAATAACGACTGTAATTTATATTACAGCGGTGGTGTATTTTCTGAAACCCTCTTTTCCCTTTGATTTTTGATCTTTTGAGACCATGGATTATTGTAACTCCTTTACTATGCTAGCTTAAACCTTTATGGGACATGGGGGAGTAATTCCCTTTGATTTTCTCAATGACTAGATAGTTTTTACTTTCATCATGATAGTTCTATTTTGATGATTCTACCTATGCGATTATTGCTCTAAAATTCTCCTTAGTTTATTTATTGTCATGCCCGATATAGAGTTTTTGCAATATGGACTGAAAAGTGATTTGCTTGAGAACTTGGAACCCTAAATTTGAATAATAGGAACTCACCGTATGAAATTAGGTTAAGTTCTTAGTTCTTGATTTTAGTAATTTTATTGCCATGTTTGATAATTATGAACCTAGGATTGAGTTATTGTGTCAAACGTGGAGATCTTGCACGAAAGTGAGGATCAGAATGTTGGAGAACCATAGGTAGAACTTGTGTTGAAACTCGGATGCGCGAAAGCGATCCCTGAGATTCCACTCAAGATGATCAACTTAGAATTTGGATGCACGAAAGTGATCCCTGAATTCTTCATTTGGTGATTTACTTTTGTACAGCATTGGGATAAATCTTGCGCGAAAGCGAATATTAGTCCCTGCATGGTTGTCTGCACGAAAGTGAGATAATCCACTTATGAAGTAAATTATGTCTTTATCATTGTAAAACTGGATTGATGAACTTCTATTATTATCTACTCACGAAAATTAAAGTGAATGAAACCCTAATCCCAGTTTCTCTCTGATTATACTCTCCCGTGTGTTTTTCGATCATTGCTTGACTTCTATTCGATTGCCTAGATAGTAAGAAATCAATTATTCGGTACTTGACAACGTAGGTCTCTGTGGATTTGATACTTTCTTTATTACTTCGAGTATCCGTGCACTTGCGGAAGCAACAAAAAGTTTTTGGACACAACAAGTCTTTGGTATTTTGAGTATCCACCAGAGATAAGTTTATGAACCTACTTGTTGGGATACAACATCCCTCTTAGCCTGTGTGTTGGGACACTAGCTCTTTAAGAGAATAAGGTCATATCTCACTGGAAGGTATCCCTTCTTGAATTGCTTCAAGTTGAACCTCTCCAGGACCTTGTCAATGTAGGTACTTTGACTAAGGGCAAAGAGCCTGTTGGATCTATCTTTGTAGATCCTCACACCTAAAATATAGGTGGCCTCCCTTGAGTCCTTCATCTTCAAAGACTTTCCCAACCATGTCTTCACAGATTAAAGACTCAGGATGTTGTTTCTCATGAGCAATATGTCATCAATATACAAGACCAAGAATATCGCCAAGTTTCGACTAAATTTTCTGTACACACAGGAGTCATATTCACTTTTGATAAAGCTGTAATCTCTTACTACTTAATCAAACTGTATATTCCAACTTTGAGATGCTTGCTTTAATCCATAAATGAATCTCTTTAGCCTACAGACCTTATTGGCTTCTACAGGATGGATGAAGCCATCAGGTTGTGTCATGTACACATCCTTTGTCAGCTTCCCGTTAAGGAACGCTGTCTTAACATCCATTTGTCATATCTCATAATCATGATATGCAACTATAGCAAGTAAGATTTGAATGGATTTAATCATAGCAACTGGCGAGAAGGTTTTATCATAGTCCACCCCGTGGACTTGTCTAAATCATTTAGCCATAAGTCTACCCTTATAGGTAACTATGTTGCCATCCATGTAAGTCTTCCTTTTGAAGACCCATTTACACCCTATTGGTTTTACCCCATCAGGAAACTCAACTAATTCCCAAACTTGGTTAGCCGACATGGAATCCATCTCAAATCTTATGGCCTCAATCCATTTCTTGGAGTCTGGTCCAATGATCACCTCATCATAGGTTCTGGGTTCATCCTCAATGATGAAGATCCTATCATGTTGGGTCAGCAATAACCCATAACTCTCAGGTGCATGACAAATCCTTCCCGACCTATGCGTGACATGTGTTTGAGTCTCCGGCTGCCTAACAACTGGTGCAGGTGGCTCAACCTCCATCTTTATATCTTGTGGTTGTACTTGGACATCATCCAAGTCAAACTTCCTCCCACTAAATTCTTTCATGAGAAATTCTATCTCTAGAAAGACAGCACCCCGAGCAAAAAAGACTTTGTCTTTGGTGGGAATGTAGAAGTAGTATCCTTTAGTTTCCTTATGATACCCCGTAAACACATATTTATTAGATCTGGGTTATAGCTTGCTAGAATCCTTACGTTTGACATAAGTCTCACATCCCCACATTTTGATAAAAGAGAGATTCGGGCGTCTCCCACTCTATACCTCATATGAAATCTTGGAGACACTCTTAGATGGAACATTATTTAGCATGAGAGAAGTTGTCTCAAGTGCAAGTCCCCAGAATGAGGGTGGTCGAGTTGCATGACTCATCATAGATCGAACCATGTCCAACAAAGTTCGATTTCTCCTCTCAGACACACTACTTCATTGAGATGTTCTAGGTGGAGTGAGTTGGGATAGGATCCCACACTCTCTGATATAGTCGAAGAACTCACCGCTCAGGTACTCTTCACCACGATCTGATCAAAGAGTGTTCATATATATACTAAGCTAGTTCTCTACTTCATGTATGTACTCCTTAAATTTCTCAATTGATTCTGACTTATGTCTCATTAGATAGATATAACCAAATCTACAAAAGTCATTAGTACATATGTTGAAGTAGTTATACCCTCTTCTGACTTGATTACTGAATGGCCCACACACATCACTATGTATGAGATCCAATAAAACTCCTACCCTCTCAGCAACTTGGTGAAGGCCGCTTTGGTCATTTTCCCTAACAAACAAGGCTCACAAGTATCGAACTCCTCTAAGGAGGTTGAATCTAACAATCCATTTGCATGGAGTGTTAAATGCGATTCTTGTTTATATGGGCTAATCGACAAAGCCAAAGATATGCACAAACTGAACCACTCAGTTCGATCCTTTTATGATTTATGTTACATATAAAGTTATCCATGTATGAGACATATAATCCATTGCATAGAGTACCCTTCCCATAAAACACATTTGCAAATGAAAAAGAACAAGAGTTCTCTATTATTTCAAACTTAAAACCTTTTCTTGCTAAACAAGGAATGGATACAATGTTTTTGGTAAGAGAAGGTAAATAATAGCAATTATCTAACTGTAGCTGAAGTCTAGAAGGCAAGGAGAGCGTCAAAATTCCAACACCAACAGCAACAACATGTGCCCCATTTCTAACTCGTAGGTCAATCTCTCTAGGCTGCACCAATCTACTTCTCTTGAGCCACTACATATTGGTACAAATATGAGCTCCGCATGCAGCATCCAATACCCATGACATAGAAGTAGAAAGGTTGACTTCGGTAACATAAATACCTGAGTTGGATTATGAAGCCCTACTTCTCTTCACCTCGTTCTGAACTTGTACTATGTCCTCTTTAAAGTGGATTGGCTTTCCACAATTATAGCACCTATCTTTCCTTATCTTTTCCAACTTTATCTTCAATGCACTAGTCAAATCCTTTGGCTTACGATTGCATTGATGGACTGCCTCGGAGGTATGATCACTAACTGTTTCATCGAAAAGCTGCTTTAGTTCACTTATGATATCAGAGGCACTTTTCTCTTCATATCGCCTTCATAATTCTGGCAACATGTTGGTTAGCATCAGATTTATAACCTCAGATGCATCCTTTTGATGCTTATGAAAAGCATCAATCTCGGCTGCTGAGGCTGAACATGGAAGGGATTCAAGAATAAGCTGCTCAAGGACGTACAACTTCTTCTCATACCTGAGGACAATCCTCAAGTTGAGATACTAGTCCAATAAGTTGGATTCAACCAACTTGTTCCATTCTAGGACAGATCGCAGTGACCATCTACTATTGTTCGTTGCCATTTGATCTATAACAACTAAGTAAAGCATATTAGTATTACTTTGAATCATTTAATCTAGACTTGTATTAAATGATCATTCTCGTACTATTGTAACTGAATTGACAACCCGCAAAGTCAATCGGGAAATATGATATTTCCTAGTGGGATAGGATCCTCGTTTTACATGAGGCTTTGCGTCCCACGAGGGTGGGATGAGATGCACAAAGTGACGCATGCTTCTTAAGGTAGGCATGCCGACTGATTGCACTTGGCAATTCCCCTTATTGAGATTGTCTAGGCATTTCATGTCCAGTGAGGGCTGGATACAACATGAAACCTTAACCTCTCAACGTTGCCTCTAGAGTTCCATTTTGTGGCCACCACATATGAAAAACTAGTCAAGTCTATCCTAACCGTTATGCCTAGGGCCAACGAGTTTCCTTGGGAAGCCACGTCTTGGTTAAAACTGGACTGGGGAAACCATTTTCACCACGCACCTTCTAAAGATAAGTGGATGTCTACCATGAGGGTGGGAAACAGTATACAACTCCACGATCGATAGCTTGATGAGGCCTACGAGTAAGAAGACTTATTTCATACTTGATATTTTATTTGAGGGTTTCTAAGGTCTTATCCTCTTAGTTTTATCTTTTTTATGACATTACAGACATGCAATCCCATAGTGGAAACAATAAGATAAAACACATCGAGGCATGCTTTAGCAGATAAGGAAAGCAGTAAATAAGTGATGTGGTCATAGCTTATTCAACACATTGAACCTACACATGCCAAAGATGTTCAATGCTTGAACTAGGTGACAAGCCCCAACAAGACTTAACGTAGCCGCCACCTATCTTGATCTCCAAGTGCAGCTCCAAGATCCTTCACACCAAGGTATAACTCTCCAACCCTAGAAGTACTCCTAGGGAAACCCTAGTAATGCCCCTAAAGGGTTTGGCCACTGCCATGGTGGCTCCACCAAGCAAGATGCGTCGCTAAGAGGGTTAGCACACAAACCCTAAGGTTCGACCATGCCCATGACATCATGAAGGATGCACCCCTTAATCTTCAACTTACAAAATGAAGAAAAAGAGCGGACGTAGGCCTTACACAAATACATCACAACCATACAAGGGGCTTAACTATGACCACAACACCATGCGCAAGCAAGATACCTACTCATGCTTTTCTATATGCTCATGAAAAAACATAAAATCTAAATTTTAATTTTTCATCAAAACATGTCTCTTTTCCTTAACCTCTTATCACAAATCCTTTGGTTCTTTGTTTCTCTTAGGAGTCTACAAGTGGCATACCCGTTGCCCTTTTTGCAATCCTTAACTTGCTAAGATTAGGGAAATTGCCCAGTCCATGCACCGCATAATCTCAATAAGACTCATAGTGGGTCTATCCCACTTGTTGGGAAACCCCAAGCATAATTTATAATTTTTTTCGGCATAGACATTCCAGAATATATTGCACAGCGGAAGAATATCCCCGAAATAGGCCGGTCCCAAAAACCTAGTGAAGATCGTCTTGCGAGGGGGTTGACACGATGAAATAGTAAGTATCTAGAGCAAGCGTGAAGGTCGATGTCATGGTAGGCGCCCAAGCGTGTGCCCTCTACAGTTTCACACACATGGATGCCCCGTGTCCTCTTCTTCCACGCCCGGTGCAAGCCTCGGGAAGAAGATCCATGCCTTAGATCACCTTCTTCAATGTTTGTGCCACCTTCTAGGAAGATGCGCCAATGAAGGAAGGAAGGGGGAGATGATTGCCGCCAAGCTTCTCCAACTTGCGCTAAGAGGAGATGATGGAGAGGACTTAGGCCGAGGCAGAGATGAGCCCAACCTATATACTTCTCTTGCGCCAAAGGAGAAGGAAGGAGTGTTGGGGTATGCCCTTAAGGCTAATGTTTGAGGCCTATGGGAATGTATCTGTATCATGTAATAAACTGTTATGTTTATAAAGGCATGGTTATTATTCAGTTGTCTACATTGTCTGCTGCAATATATGTTCTTCTGAATAATGTCTCAAAGCTGTTCAGCTGGGCTGACATGCTATATGTCCTTAGTCGAGATATCTTGGTGAACATGAGACAGCCTTGATATGATTGAGACTAATATGTGTTCTAATCTTATAGGATGCTTCGAGCATGGAATAAGATGTAGACTCATGGGTACATTGGATGTACTGGACAGACCCTACTAGGTTATTCAATTGTTTGTCACAATGTGAATAATCCTTGAGTGCAACAAGTGGCACATTTCCTTTGACTTGAGATCACTTGTGTTTTCTAAATGATGATTGTCATTGTTTTGAGGTAGTTCAATATCATTTGAAACATAATGATTATAGACTATCTTGGATGGTGAGCTTGAGTCAGGTTAGGGCACTAGTGATAGACATAGGATTGCCGTCTCCTTGTTTAAGGAGTGTGATGTTCTAAAGGGGCCCCCTGGATGAGATGATTGAGAAAAGAGTATGGCCATACCCAGGTGACAGTGTTCATCTGTTCTAATCATGCTCGTCATATTGGAGTTACAAGCTTGACACGCTTGTCCAATAAGAACATCCAGTGGCAAAGGACATATGTATGCCTAGTGAAGTTGATTCACACTTGTGCTGTTTTTGGGTGTAGTCTTGGAAGACTCTTTTCTTTATATCGGGAGACAGTGATGTGTTGCTAGATACCCCTCACTGATCGTGATGACGTGAGTTATCGTTACCGACATTTAAAGGAAACCCTTAGGGTCGCACAATTTGATGATATGGCTTACTTAAGTCAGATCGTGTGGACTGAATTGTTTAGGTTCAGTTTAAAGGGATTTAATCTCTGATTGTAAGTGAGATCTGGTCTGATCATGTTTGATTGATTAGGGCTTGAGATCGGTAAGCTTCGATCGAGAGAATGGATGCTAGATCGGTCAGATCAGGAGCATTAAGAGATCAACGGTCAGATCAAAAGCCTTATGGTTTAATTATGATTTGGGCTAGTTGCTTGGCTTGATTTGTTCTTAAATTGAACCAAAATGAACCGGCTCACTAAATGAGCGCATGGTTCAAGGGGAGAGTAGTTGACGACATGTTCACTTGGTGGGAACGTTGGGGCGATGAGTGGTTACTATTTTTAGTAACCATGATCTCCACTTGGAGAGCGCTCTCGTCCAAATAGAGTATGCTCTATTTTCGCCTCTACGTTTTTTCCCTCTCGCCCAGATTCCTCTCGACACCTTGTGTGAGTGTGGCGACGCTTGAAGGATAGAGGAGGATTCGGCCAAGAGAGATCGAGATCTCATCATTCCCTTTCACTCGACAAGGACCTCTTGGAACCTTGCTAGCACAAGGAGCACCAAGGGAGATAGCGTCATCATCCTGTGTGTGACGACAAGGAGAAGATCTCATTTGATCTTTGCTTCCAAGGCGCCATCTTGAAATGGCCATGGTATGAATTCTGTTTCATATTTTAAAGTTGATCATAATACATGCTATGCGATCTTAGAAACCCTCTTCCGCTGTTTTAAATCCCTTACATGCGCCTATTAGGGTTTCCTTCCCTCTTTAGGGGACTCTCAATTGGTATCAGAGCGAGGTTTATCATGCATGTTTTTATGATTGCTTAATGTTTGATCCATATTTGCGCATATGCCTAGATCTAATTGACATGCGAAAGTTTCATGATATTATGTATCATCTTGCGAAAATACATCCATATGTATGTTTCTATATCTTGCGCATGTTTGATGTCTTGGCGCATTTACAATGTTGTTGGTTTTCTTAAAAACTTAAACACATGCGCGACTCACTATAGATCTAAGGCCTTACTGTAAACCCTTAGACGGGTTACTAGGGTTGAAGTCATCCCCTAGGTTAGATCCAACAGTCTGATCAGACCATCTGACAGCCTGAATGGGTCGACCAGTTAGCACCTTGGCGCAAGCCTATGGTGGCTATAGGTCGACTGCAGACAGGTGTGTAGCGATATCTGATTGAGACAACTTATGAACACACATGAGTTAGGCCCGGGGTCACACCCGCTTGCCAGACCTCATTGTGGTTGTTCAGCCCTGGCGCATGCATGGTTGACCTTATGGTCGACTCAAGTCAGTTAGGACTTGGTGCATGCAAGGGCAGTGGATCTGACTAGGTTGGATGAGTGGATCCCTAGTAATGGACCGTTGTAAGGTAGTAAGGGCGAATAAGGAAATTAAAATTCATCCCATGGGGTTTTTCAAAAATTTTAATTTTTATGGATCACATGATTGCTGATTGGATGCATATGTTTGTCTATTTAGTCTTATGTGGGCTGCTCATATTAATTGTGTGCTGTGCTGGGGCCTGCGTGCCTGGGATTTAAAAATTGTAAATTAATTATTGTGATCTGCGCATCACATCGCTTTAATTTATAAAATTGTAATTGACCTGCGTGTCAATCTTGTCTAGATAGTTAAATTTGTAATTTAATTAGACAAGAGCACAGAGCACACTTGGCAGAGGGCATGCAGCAGTGGCTTGACCAGGTGGGAGGTCCAGGGTTCGACACTGGGACCAGGCGCAAATTCCTGGTGGGCGCACCACAGCTGCAGTTGGCGCTTGGGCCCTGGTTTGGGCCAGATGAGCAGCAAAAGACCCATAAAGAGCAAGTGAAGACTTAAGTTAGGTTAAGGTCTCACTAGGGCTATGGGCTTTTACCACATAAGATTCATGCTTTCTTTTATTTATTGTTTAAATATTAGAATTGCATGATTAAGTTTATCTTCTGCTATCACCATAGGAATTGCATGATAGTGAAGAAGATAAAAGACCGTGAAAATCCAACGCTTAATATCAAGCTCGTAAGCCTTCTGACGCGAAACCTCACTGTTCTGATTATCGTTGGAGCCGTGTTGTACCCACTCAGTGGGCACGTCCATCTATCTTCAGACGGTGTGGGACTACACCTGTGTGTTACAGAGTGGGGATTTATCCCTTCTCGTTGCTCAGCATAGCACATGGTGGTCCAGGGAGTAGGTCGGGTCAGCTTGACCGTGTAGGCTACATATGTGGCGCATATGGTAGCACATGGAGGCAGCCATCTGAGGGGTCAGAGACTGTGTTGTACCAACTCAGTTGGCACAGTCTGCTGGATTGCCCAGATGAAGGGGAATCTCACGGGTTGGCGATCGGCAGGGAATGCCTACCGGAGATTAGTGCTTGTACTCTCTGTGCATCTTATCTCGCCTGAGCGGGACGCGGAGACCAAGTATGAAATCCGGATCCCATCTCACTAAAAGAGTACTACTCTTTCGGGCTGTTTTGCTGGATTTTTCAGTCAGATAAAATAGTGAGAAAAAGAATCTTTCTTAAGTCCTGATTGATTCTTATACATTGATACTGACCTTGCTGTTCTTGCATTGTTGTAGATACCTGCAGCAACGAACACCATGAACTTCAATGTGCGATCCCTACTGGAAAGGGAGAAGTTTGCTGGGCCGAACTTCTCTGACTGGTTTGGACACCTTAAGATCGTTCTTAAGGCAGAGAGGAAACTGTATGTCCTCGAGACGGCGATACCGCCGCAGCCCGCTCCGAACGCCGCAAGGGCGGTTCGGGAAGCCTATGAAAAGCACGTCAATGATAGCATTGATGTCGCTTGCCTGATGCTAGCGTCTATGACGCCACCGCTACAGCGTCAGCATGAGGATATGTCGGCTATAGAGATTATAGCGAACCTCAAGATGCTGTATGCTGCACAGGCGAGGACAGAGCGCTACAATTTGACGAAGCTCTTCTTTCAGAGCAAACTGGCTGAAGGGAGCCCAGTGGGAGCTCACGTGCTCAAGATGATTGGGCACAAGGAAGCTCTGGAGAAACTGGGGCACACCATCAACCAGGAGCTTGCTGTGGATATTATTCTGCAGTCTCTCCCGCCTTCATTCGACGCGTTCATTATTAATTTTAATATGAACAAAATCGATTGTACTCCGGCAGAGCTGCTGAATATGCTCCTCACCACTGAGGAGACTCTGAAGGGTAAGCCTTCAACCTCTGTCTTGATGGTTCCTTCTAGGAACAAGAAGAAGGGGAAGAAGGGCAAGGCCCCTGTCAAGAGCTACAGCAAGGCTCTGAAGCAGAAGGTTAAGCGGTCCAAGGAATACAGGTGTTTCCACTGTGGCCAGCTCGGTCACTGGAAAAAGGACTGTAAAGCGCTCCAAGGAGATAAGAGGGGAAGCTTCGCTTCTGGCTCAGGTATATTCGTGACTGAGGTCATGTTCTCTTCTTCTATATCATGGGTGTTGGACACTGCATGTGGAGTTCACATTTGTTCAAATGTACAGGAACTCAAGAGAAGAAGGCAGGTGGGACAGCATGAGGTGGACCTACGCGTTGGAAACGGGGCACGGGTTGCTGCTGTTGCTGTAGGAGACTATTTCATTTCTTTACCATCTGGACTTGTATTGGAACTAAACAATTGTTATTTTGTTCCCAGTATTACTAAAAATATTATCTCCATTCCTGCTCTTGTCAGGAAGGGATTTTCCTTTGAATGCAATATTTCAAAGTGTATTTTGTCTTTTGATAATATTGTTTATGCAACTGGTTCAATTAACAATGGGTTATACATGTTGGACATGGAATGTTCTATACAGCAAATTGATATTAAGAAAGCCAAGTATGCTGATGACAGCACCTTGCTATGGCATAGTCGTTTAGGCCATATTAACGAGAAACGCATTAAGCGGTTGCATGATCATGGACTGCTGGGATCATTCTCCTACAAGGAGATTGATACATGCAAGGCTTGTTTAATGGGTAAAATGACGAAGTCACCTTTTCTTCACAAAGGTCAAAGGGCTTCAGGTTTACTTGACCTTATACACAGTGATGTGTGTGGGCCATTTAGTAAACATGCCAGAGGTGGCTATCAGTACTTCATTACCTTTACTGATGATTTCAGTAGGTATGGGTATGTCTTTTTAATGAGACATAAAAGTGAATCTTTTGACAAGTTCAAAGAGTTCAAAAATGAAGTACAGAATCAGCTAGGCCGAAATATCAAGGCACTTCGCTCAGATCGAGGTGGTGAATACCTAAGTCATGCGTTTACTGACTATCTGAAGGAGTGTGGGATCATCTCACAGCTCACTCCGCCAGGAACACCGCAATGGAATGGTGTGTCCGAGAGGAGAAATAGAACGTTACTTGATATGGTTCGTTCTATGATGAGTCAGGCTACTCTTCCATACTCCTTTTGGGGTTTTGCGCTAGAAACAGCTGCAAAGGTACTAAACCGAGTGCCATCCAAGGCAGTTTCAAAGACGCCATATGAGTTATGGTATGGGAAACAGCCAAGCTTGACATTTATCAGGATCTGGGGCTGCGAGGCTTATGTCAAAAAGCTCGCCTCTGGGAAACTAGAGAGCAGATCTGACAAATGTATCTTTGTCGGTTACCCTAAGGAAACTAAGGGTTATTATTTCTACGATCCCAAAGAGAACAAGGTTTTTGTTGCTCGGACGGCCATATTTCTTGAGAAGGAGTTTCTTCTGCAAGAGGCCAGTGGGAGAGAAATAAAGCTGGATGAGAATCCAGAGGAAGGACAAAGTAGTCAAGCACAGTTGGATGAGCCTGAGCCGGTAGAACAGGTTATTGAACAACCTGAGGCTCAGATATCACGGGAACCGCGAAGATCGGGAAGGATCCGTCGACAACCTGAGCGTTATGACGGAGTCTACATCATTGATAATGATGAACCCCTCACTTATGCGGATGCGGTCAGTGGACCGGAGTCAGCGAGATGGCTTGAAGCTATGCGCGCCGAAATGGACTCCATGTCAGATAACCAAGTTTGGGATTTGGTTGATCCGCCTCCGGGAGTTATCCCTATAGGCTGTAAATGGATCTTCAAGAAGAAGATTGACATGGATGGTAACGTAGTTACCTATAAAGGCAGGCTAGTTGCGAAAGGTTTCAAACAAATCTACGGGATAGATTATGATGAAACTTTCTCACCTGTAGCCATGTTTAAGTCTATTCGGATTCTTTTCGCGATAGCTGCATACTATGATTATGAGATCTGGCAGATGGATGTGAAAACAGCTTTCCTGAATGGAAATCTGGATGAGGATGTGTACATGACACAACCAGAAGGTTTCACTAATCCAGCAGATCGTCATAAGATATGCAAGTTAAAGAAGTCCATTTATGGACTTAAGCAAGCATCAAGAAGCTGGAATATTCGTTTTGATGAATCAGTTACTGAATTTGGTTTCATCAAGAACGAGGATGACCCGTGTGTATATAAGAGGTTTAGTGGGAGCGTGATTACTTTTCTAGTCCTCTACGTCGATGACATCTTGATCATTGGAAATGACATTCCTGAAATGCATGCTGTGAAGGCATGGCTGAGGAAATGTTTCCATATGAAAGATTTAGGAGAAGCAGCCTATGTGTTAGGTGTGAAGATCTACAGGGATAGATCTAAGAGGCTTCTCGGGCTGTGCCAGAGTACTTACATCGATAAGGTCCTGGAGAGATTTCATTTAGAGAATTCTAAATGAGGATATCTTCCAGTCAGACATGGTCTGAATCTTTCAAAGAGTCAGTGTCCACAAACACAGACTGAGAAAGATGAAATGGACAATACGCCTTATGCTTCGGCTATTGGATCCATTATGTATGCGATGTTGTGTACTCGCCCAGACGTCGCTTACGGGTTAAGCGTAACCAGTCGTTTCCAAAGTAATCCAGGTATGGCGCACTGGATTGCAGTCAAGAACATTTTAAAATATCTGCGGAGGACCAAAGATATGTTCTTGATATATGGTGGTCAGGAAGAACTCAGTATTGAAGGATATACTGACGCTTCGTTCCAGTCGGACCAGGATGATTTCCGATCGCAATCAGGCTATGTTTTTAGCTTGAATGGAGGAGCAGTGGTGTGGAAGAGTTTCAAACAGTCAACTGTTGCTGATTCCACAACAGAAGCCGAGTATGTTGCAGCCTCGGAAGCATCCAAGGAGGCAGTGTGGATTCGTAAGTTCGTGAGAGAACTTGGTGTCGTTCCTTCGAGTGCAGATCCTTTGGTTATCTTCTGTGATAACACTGGAGCAATCGCATAAGCAAAGGAACCGCGGTCGCACCAGAAGTCCAAGCACATACAGAGACGGTTTCATTTGATCAGGGAGATCATAGATCGTGGCGAGATCAAAGTCTGCAAGGTTCATACAGATGACAATCTGGCAGACCCGCTTACCAAGCCTCTGGCGCAGCAGAAGCATGAGAAGCACTGTAATAATATGGGTTTGAGATTTCTCAACCATTAGATTAAGTGCAAGTGGGAGATTGTTGGGGTATGCCCTTAAGGCTAATGTTTGAGGCCTATGGGAATGTATCTGTATCATGTAATAAACTGTTATGTTTATAAAGGCATGGTTATTATTCAGTTGTCTACATTGTCTGCTGCAATATATGTTCTTCTGAATAATGTCTCAAAGCTGTTCAGCTGGGCTGACATGCTATATGTCCTTAGTCGAGATATCTTGGTGAACATGAGACAGCCTTGATATGATTGAGACTAATATGTGTTCTAATCTTATAGGATGCTTCGAGCATGGAATAAGATGTAGACTCATGGGTACATTGGATGTACTGGACAGACCCTACTAGGTTATTCAATTGTTTGTCACAATGTGAATAATCCTTGAGTGCAACAAGTGGCACATTTCCTTTGACTTGAGATCACTTGTGTTTTCTAAATGATGATTGTCATTGTTTTGAGGTAGTTCAATATCATTTGAAACATAATGATTATAGACTATCTTGGATGGTGAGCTTGAGTCAGGTTAGGGCACTAGTGATAGACATAGGATTGCCGTCTCCTTGTTTAAGGAGTGTGATGTTCTAAAGGGGCCCCCTGGATGAGATGATTGAGAAAAGAGTATGGCCATACCCAGGTGACAGTGTTCATCTGTTCTAATCATGCTCGTCATATTGGAGTTACAAGCTTGACACGCTTGTCCAATAAGAACATCCAGTGGCAAAGGACATATGTATGCCTAGTGAAGTTGATTCACACTTGTGCTGTTTTTGGGTGTAGTCTTGGAAGACTCTTTTCTTTATATCGGGAGACAGTGATGTGTTGCTAGATACCCCTCACTGATCGTGATGACGTGAGTTATCGTTACCGACATTTAAAGGAAACCCTTAGGGTCGCACAATTTGATGATATGGCTTACTTAAGTCAGATCGTGTGGACTGAATTGTTTAGGTTCAGTTTAAAGGGATTTAATCTCTGATTGTAAGTGAGATCTGGTCTGATCATGTTTGATTGATTAGGGCTTGAGATCGGTAAGCTTCGATCGAGAGAATGGATGCTAGATCGGTCAAATCAGGAGCATTAAGAGATCAACGGTCAGATCAAAAGCCTTATGGTTTAATTATGATTTGGGCTAGTTGCTTGGCTTGATTGGTTCTTAAATTGAACCAAAATGAACCGGCTCACTAAATGAGCGCATGGTTCAAGGGGAGAGTAGTTGACGACATGTTCACTTGGTGTGAACGTTGGGGCGATGAGTGGTTACTATTTTTAGTAACCATGATCTCCACTTGGAGAGCGCTCTCGTCCAAATAGAGTATGCTCTATTTTCGCCTCTACGTTTTTTCCCTCTCGCCCAGATTCCTCTCGACACCTTGTGTGAGTGTGGCGACGCTTGAAGGATAGAGGAGGATTCGGCCAAGAGAGATCGAGATCTCATCATTCCCTTTCACTCGACAAGGACCTCTTGGAACCTTGCTAGCACAAGGAGCACCAAGGGAGATAGCGTCATCATCCTGTGTGTGACGACAAGGAGAAGATCTCATTTGATCTTTGCTTTCAAGGCGCCATCTTGAAATGGCCATGGTATGAATTCTGTTTCATATTTTAAAGTTGATCATAATACATGCTATGCGATCTTAGAAACCCTCTTCCGCTGTTTTAAATCCCTTACATGCGCCTATTAGGGTTTCCTTCCCTCTTTAGGGGACTCTTAAGGAGATGCAAAAACCAAGCTCTCCAATAATTGTGCCAAGAGGAGAATAATAGAAGAGGTTGCGGCTATGGAGGAGATGTTGCGCCAATCCCTTTGCTCTTGCCTCTTAGTAGTTCACGTCAACTCACACACTCTTTGCTATCACATATCATTGATATATATAGAGTAAATGGTGGCTAAGCAAGATGTTGGGGTATGCCCTTAAGGCTAATGTTTGAGGCCTAAGGATTGTATCAGTATCATGTAATAAACTCTTGTGTTTATAAAGGCATGGTTGTTATTCAGTTTGTTACCTTGTCTGCTGTAATAAGTGTACTTCTGAATAATGTCTCAATGCTGTTCAGCTGGGCTGACATGCTATATGTGCTTAGTCGATGTATCTTGGTGAACATGAGACAGCCTTGATATGGTTAAGACTAATATGTGTTCTAATCTTATAGGATGCTTCGAGCATGGAATAAGATATAGACTCATGGGTACATTGGATGTACTGGACAGACCCTACTAGGATATTCAATTGCTTGTCACAATATGAATATTCCTTGATTGTATCAAGTGGCACATTTCCTCTGACTTGAGATTACTTGTGTTTCTAAATGATGATTGTCATTGTTTTGAGGTAGTTCAATATCATTTGAAACATAATGATTATAGACTATCTTGGATGGTGAGCTTGAGTCAGGTTAGGGCACTAGTGATAGATAAAGGATTGTCGTCTCCTTGTTTAAGGAGTGTGATGTTCTGAAGGGCCCCCCTTGATGAGATGATTGAGAAAGTGTATGGCCATACCCAGATGACTGTGTTCATCTGATCTAATCATGCTCATCGTATTGGAGTTACAGGCTTGACATGCTTATCCAATAAGAACATCCAGTGGCAAAGGAAACATGCATGCCTTGTGAGTTGATTCACACTTGTGCAATGGTTTGGTTGTAGTCTTGGAAGACTCTTTCCTTTATATCGGGAGACAGTGATGTGTTGCTAGATACCCCTCACTGATCGTGATAACGTGAGTTATCGTTACCGACATTTAAAGGAAACCCTTAGGGTCGCACAATTTGATGATATGGCTTACTTAAGTCAGATCGTGTGGACTGAATTGTTTTGGTTCAGTTTAAAGGGATTTAATCTCTGATTGTAACTGAGATCTGGTCTGATCATGTTTGATTGATTAGGGCTTAAGATCGGTAAGCTTCGATTGAGAGAATAGATGCTAGATCGGTGAGATCAGGAGCATCAAGAGATGAACGGTTAGATCTGGAGCCTTAGGGTTTAATTAAGATCTAGACTGGATCGCTTGGCTTGGTTGGTTCTTGAACCGAACCAAATTGAACCGGCTCATATATGAGCGCATGGTTCAAAGGGAGATGAGGTGGCGACTTGTTCACTTGGCGTGAACGTTTGAGCGAGTGGTGGTTTCTATTTTTAGAAACCATGATCTCCACTTGGAGATCTCTCACGTTCGAATAGGATTGATTCTATTCTCGCCTCTCCACCCATTATTCCTCTCGGCACTTTTCGTGTGTGGCGACGCTTGGAGCTTTGAGGAGGATTCGGCCAAGAAAGGAAAATCATCTCCATCCCTTCCATACGTTCAAGACTTCTTGGAACCTTGCTAGCACAAGGAGCACCAAGAAAGTAGGCGCACTCTCATCTTGTGTGCGCATTCTCTGGAGGAGACCCCTGTCGATCTCTGCTTCCTAGACGCCATCCAAACACATGGCTTCGGTATGATCTTCATTCGATCTTCATGCTTCTTAAAAGTTGATCATATGAATGTATAGCATCCGATCCTCTTGAAACCCTACTTCCGCTGCTAAAACATAAGAATAAGGTTGCTTGCGCCACCTTAGGGTTTCCCCCCCCCCCCTTGAAGGGGAACCAACAATTGGTATCAGAGCGGTTCTATGCATTGTTATTATGATTGCTTTAGCCTTGTGTGATCCATTACTTACGCATATCTCTAGATTTAGGGTTACATGCAAAATCTCTAGTATGTGTTGGTTGACGAAAATGCATATTTTCTTTTTGCGCATGTATGTTGGCGCATGATGTAGTTTTGCTCAAAATATATCACTTGCGCGACCTCACTAGATCTAAGAGGCGCCTGCTGTAAACCCTTAGACGGGTTATTAGGGTTGAAGTCATCCCCTAGGTTAGATCCAGACAGTCTGATCAGACCATCTGACAGCCTTGATGGGTTGACCAGATAGCACCTGTGCGCAAGCACTTGGTGGCTATAGGTCGACTGCAGACAGGCGTGTAGCGATGTCTAGTTGAGACGACTAGTGAACACACATGAGTTAGGCCCGGGGTCACACCCGCTTGCCAGAACTCATGAGGGTTGTTCAGCCCTGGCGCATGCATGGTTGACCATTTGGTCGACTCAAGTCAGTTAGGACTTGGTGCATGTAAGGGCAGTGGATCTGACTAGGTCTGATGAGTGGATCCCTAGTAATGGACCGTTGTAAGGTAGTAGGGCACATAAGGAAAATTAAAATTGATGCCAATGGGGTTTTCAAAATTTTATTTTCCTATGTTGGATCACATGTTTGATTGTTGCATATGCCTGTTTATTTATTCTTATGTGGGCTGCCCATGTTAAATGTGTGCTGTGCTGGGGCCTGCGTGCCTGTATTAAAGTTGTAAATTAATTATTGTGATCTGCGTATCACATTGTATTTAATTTATAAAGTGTAATTGACCTGCGTGTCAATCTTGTCTAGATAGATTAATTTGTAAGTTAATCAGACAAGAGCACAGAGCACACTTGGCAGAGGCGCATGCAACAGTGGCTTGACCAGGTGGGAGGTCCAGGGTTCGACTCTGGGACCAGGCGCATTTTCCCTGGTGGGCGCACCTCAGCTGCAAATGGCGCTTAGGGCCTGGGTTGGGCCAGATGAGCAGCTAAAGTCCTATGAAGAAAAGCAAGTGAAGACTTAAGTATCTTAAGGTCTTACTTAGGCTATGGGCTTTTACCACATAAGATCCATGCTTTCTTTTATTGTTTGAATAAGTAGAACAGCATGATTTATTTATCTTCTGCTATCACCATAGGTATTGCATGATAGTGAAGAAGATAAAAGACCGTTAAAATCCAACGCTAAAATATCAAGCTCGTAAGCCTTCTGACGCGAAACCTCACTGTTCTGATTATCGTTGGAGCCGTGTTGTACCCACTCAGTGGGCACGTCCATCTATCTTCAGACGGTGCGGGATTACACCTGCGTGTTACAGAGAAGGGATTTATCGCTTCTCGTTGCTCAGCATAGCACGTGGTGGTCCAGGGAGTAGGTTGGGTCAGCTTGACCATGTAGCCTACATATGTGGCGCATATGGTAGCACATGGAGGCAGCCATCTGTGGGGTCAGAGATTGTGTTGTACCAACTCAGTTGGCACAGTCTGCTGGATTGCCCAGATGAAGGGGAATCGCACGGGTTGGCGATTGGCTAGGGCAGCCTACCAGAGATTAGTGCTTGTACTCTCTGTGCATCTTATCTCGCCTGAGCGGGACGCGGAGACCAAGTATGAAATCTGGATCCCATCTCACTAAAAGAGTTCTACTCTTTCGGGCTGTTTTGCTGGATTTTTCAGCCAGATAAAATAGTGAGAAAAAGAATCTTTCTTAAGTCCTGATTGATTCTTAACATTGATACTGACCTTGTTGTTCTTGCATTGTTGTAGATACCTGCAGCAACGAACACCATGAGCTTCAATGTGCGATCCCTGCTGGAAAGGGAGAAGTTTGCTGGGCCGAACTTCTCAGACTGGTACGGACACCTTAAGATCGTTCTTAAGGCAGAGAGGAAACTGTATGTCCTCGAGACGGCGATACCGCCTCAGCCCGCCCTGAACGCCGCAAGGGCGGTTCGGGAAGCCTATGAAAAGCACGTCAATGATAGCATTGATGTCGCTTGCCTGATGCTAGCGTCTATGACGCCACCGCTGCAGCGTCAACATGAGGATATGTCTGCTATAGACATGATAGCGAACCTCAAGATGCTGTATGCTGCACAGGCGAGGACAGAACGCTATAATCTGACAAAGCTTTTCTTTCAGAGCAAACTGGCTGAAGGGAGCCCAGTGGGAGCTCATGTGCTCAAGATGATTGGGCACAAGGAAGCTCTAGAGAAACTGGGGCATACCATCAATCAGGAGCTTGCTGTAGACATTATTCTGCAGTCTCTCCCGCCCTCATTCGACGCGTTCATCATTAACTTTAACATTAACAAAATCGATTGTACTCCGGCAGAGCTGCTGAATATGCTCTTGACTACTGAGGAAACTCTGAAGGGAAAGCCTTCGACCTCTGTCTTAATGGTTCCTTCAAGGAACAAGAAGAAGGGGAAGAAGGGCAAGACCCCTGTCAAGAATTACAGCAAGGCTCTGAAGCAAAAGGTGAAGCGGTCCAAGGAATACAGATGTTTCCACTGTGGCCAGCTGGGTCACTGGAAAAAGGACTGTAAAGCGCTCCAAGGAGATAAGAGGGGAAGCTTCGCTTCTGGCTCAGGTATTTTTGTGACTGAGGTCATGTTTTCTTCTTCTATATCATGGGTGTTGGACACTGCATGTGGAGTTCACATTTGTTCAAATGTACAGGAACTCAAGAGAAGAAGGCAGGTGGGATAGCATGAGGTGGACCTACGCGTTGGAAATGGGGCACGGGTTACTGCTGTTGCTGTAGGAGACTATTTCATTTCTTTACCATCTGGACTTGTATTGGAACTAGACAATTGTTACTTTGTTCCCAGTATTACTAAAAATATTATCTCTATTCCTGCTCTTGTCAGGAAGGGATTTTCCTTTGAATGCAATATTTCAAAGTGTGTTTTATCTTTAGATAATATTGTTTATGCAACTGGTTCAATTAACAATGGGTTATTCATGTTGGACATGGAATGTTCTATACAAAATATTGATATTAAGAAAGCCAAGTATGCTGATGACAGCACCTTGCTATGGCATAGTCGTTTAGGCCATATTAACAAGAAACGCATTAAGCGGTTGCATGATCATGGACTGCTGGGATCATTCTCCTATGAGGAGATTGATACATGCAAGGCTTGTTTAATGGGTAAAATGACGAAGTCACCTTTTCCTCACAAAGGTCAAAGGGCTTCAGGTTTACTTGACCTTACACATAGTGATGTGTGTGGGCCATTTAGTAAACATGCCAGAGGTGGCTATCAGCATTACCTTTACTGATGATTTCAGTAGATACGGGTATGTCTATTTAATGAGACATAAAAGTGAATCTTTTGACAAGTTCAAAGAGTTCAAAAATGAAGTACAGAATCAGCTAGGCCGAAATATCAAGGCACTTCGTTCTGATCGAGGTGGAGAATACCTAAGTCATGCGTTTACTGACTATCTGAAGGAGTGTGGGATTATCTCACAGCTCACTCCGCCAGGAACACCCCAATGGAATGGTGTGTCCGAGAGGAGAAATAGAACGTTACTTGATATGGTTCGTTCTATGATGAGTCAGTCTACTCTTCCATACTCCTTTTGGGGATTTGCACTGGAAACAGCTGCAAAGGTACTAAACTGAGTGCCATCCAAGGCCGTTTCAAAGACGCCATATGAGTTATGGTATGGGAAACAGCCAAGCTTGACATTTATCAGGATCTGGGGCTGCGAAGCTTATGTCAAAAAGCTCGCCTCTGGGAAACTAGAGAGCAGATCTGACAAATGTATCTTTGTCGGTTACCCTAAGGAAACTAAGGGTTATTATTTCTTCGATCCCAAAGAGAACAAAGTGTTTGTTGCTCGGACGGCCATATTTCTTGAGAAGGAGTTTCTTCTGCAAGAGGCCAGTGGGAGAGAAATAAAGTTGGATGAGAATCCAGAAGAAGGACAAAGTGCTCAAGCACAGTTGGATGAGCCTGAGCCGGTAGATCAGGTTATTGAACAACCTGAGGCTCAGATATCACGGGAACCGCGAAGATCGGGAAGGATCCGTCGACAGCCTGAGCGCTATGACGGAGTCTACATCATTGATCATGATGAACCCCTCACTTATGCGGATGCGGTCAGTGGACCGGAGTCAGCGAGATGGCTTGAAGCTATGCGAGCCGAGATGGACTCCATGTCAGATAACCAAGTCTGGGATTTGGTTGATCCACCTCCGGGAGTTATCCCTATAGGCTGTAAATGGATCTTCAAGAAGAAGATTGACATGGATGGTAACGTGGTTACCTATAAAGGCAGGCTAGTTGCGAAAGGTTTCAAACAAATCTACGGGATAGATTATGATGAAACTTTCTCACCAGTAGCTATGTTTAAGTCTATTCGGATTCTTTTCGCGATAGCTGCATATTACGATTATGAGATCTGGCAGATGGATGTGAAGACAGCTTTCCTTAATGGAAGTCTGGATGAGGATGTGTATATGACACAACCTGAAGGTTTCACTAATCCATCAGATCGTCATAAAATATGCAAGTTAAAGAAGTCTATTTATGGACTTAAACAAGCATCAAGAAGCTGGAATATTCATTTTGATGAATCAATCTCTGAGTTTGGTTTCATCAAGAACGAGGATGACCCGTGTGTATATAAGAGGTTTAGTGGGAGCGTAATTACTTTCCTAGTCCTCTACGTCGATGATATCTTGATCATTGGAAATGACATTCCTGAAATGCATGCGGTTAAGGCATGGTTAAGGAAATGTTTCCAGATGAAAGATCTAGGAGAAGCAGCCTATGTGTTAGGTGTGAAGATCTACAGGGATAGATCTAAGAGGCTTCTCGGGTTGTGCCAGAGTACTTACATCGATAAAGTCCTGGAGAGATTTCATTTAGAAAATTCTAAAAGAGGATATCTTCCAGTCAGACATGGTCTGAATCTTTCGAAGAGTTAGTGTCCACAAACACAGACTGAGAAAGATGAAATGGACAATACGCCTTATGCTTCGGCTATTGGGTCCATTATGTATGCGATGTTATGTACTCGCCCAGACGTCGCTTACGGGTTAAGCGTGACCAGTTGGTTCCAAAGTAATCCAGGTTAGGCACACTGGATTGCGGTCAAGAACATCTTAAAATATCTGCGGAGAACCAAAGATATGTTCTTGATATATGGTGGTCAGGAAGAACTCAGTATTGAAGGATATACTGACGCTTCGTTCTAGTCTGACCAGGATGATTTCCGATCGCAATCAGGCTATGTTTTTAGCTTGAATGGAGGAGCAGTGGTGTGGAAGAGTTTCAAACAGTCAACTGTTGCTGATTCCACAACAGAAGCCGAGTATGTTGCAGCCTCGGAAGCATCCAAGGAGGTAGTGTGGATTCGTAAGTTCGTGAGAGAACTTGGTGTTGTTCCTTCGAGTGCAGATCCTTTGGTTATCTTCTGTGATAACACTGGAGCAATCGCACAGGCAAAGGAACCACGGTCGCACCAGAAGTCCAAGCACATACAAAGACGGTTTCACTTGATCAGGGAGATCATAGATCGTGGCGAGATCAAAATCTGCAAGGTTCATACAGATGACAATCTGGCAGACCCGCTTACCAAGCCTCTGGCGCAGCAGAAGCATGAGAAGCACTGTAATAATATGGGTTTGAGATTTCTCAACCATTAGATTAAGTGCAAGTGGGAGATTGTTGGGGTATGCCCTTAAGGCTAATGTTTGAGGCCTAAGGATTGTATCAGTATCATGTAATAAACTCTTGTGTTTATAAAGGCATGGTTGTTATTCAGTTTGTTACCTTGTCTGCTGTAATAAGTGTACTTCTGAATGATGTCTCAATGCTGTTCAGCTGGGCTGACATGCTATATGTCCTTAGTCGATGTATCTTGGTGAACATGAGACAGCCTTGATATGGTTAAGACTAATATGTGTTCTAATCTTATAGGATGCTTCGAGCATGTAATAAGATATAGACTCATGGGTACATTGCATGTACTGGACAGACCCTACTAGGATATTCAATTGCTTGTCGCAATATGAATATTCCTTGATTGTATCAAGTGGCACATTTCCTCTGACTTGAGATTACTTGTGTTTCTAAATGATGATTGTCATTGTTTTGAGGTAGTTCAATATCATTTGAAACATAATGATTATAGACTATCTTGGATGGTGAGCTTGAGTCAGGTTAGGGCACTAGTGATAGATAAAGGATTGCCGTCTCCTTGTTTAAGGAGTGTGATGTTCTGAAGGGCCCCCCTTGATGAGATGATTGAGAAAGTGTATGGCCATACCCAGATGACTGTGTTCATCTGATCTAATCATGCTCATCGTATTGGAGTTACAGGCTTGACATGCTTATCCAATAAGAACATCCAGTGGCAAAGGAAACATGCCATGCCTTGTGAGTTGATTCACACTTGTGCTATGGTTTGGGTGTAGTCTTGGAAGACTCTTTCCTTTATATCGAGAGACAGTGATGTGTTGCTAGATACCCCTCACTGATCGTGATAACGTGAGTTATCGTTACCGACATTTAAAGGAAACCCTTAGGGTCGCACAATTTGATGATATGGCTTACTTAAGTCAGATCGTGTGGACTGAATTGTTTTGGTTCAGTTTAAAGGGATTTAATCTCTGATTGTAACTGAGATCTGGTCTGATCATGTTTGATTGATTAGGGCTTAAGATCGGTAAGCTTCGATTGAGAGAATAGATGCTAGATCGGTGAGATCAGGAGCATCAAGAGATGAACGGTTAGATCTGGAGCCTTAGGGTTTAATTAAGATCTAGACTGGATCGCTTGGCTTGGTTGGTTCTTGAACCGAACCAAATTGAACCGGCTCATATATGAGCGCATGGTTCAAAGGGAGATGAGGTGGCGACTTGTTCACTTGGCGTGAACGTTTGAGCGAGTGGTGGTTTCTATTTTTAGAAACCATGATCTCCACTTGGAGATCTCTCACGTTCGAATAGGATTGATTCTATTCTCGCCTCTCCACCCATTATTCCTCTCGGCACTTTTCGTGTGTGGCGACGCTTGGAGCTTTGAGGAGGATTCGGCCAAGAAAGGAAAATCATCTCCATCCCTTCCATACGTTCAAGACTTCTTGGAACATTGCTAGCACAAGGAGCACCAAGAAAGTAGGCGCACTCTCATCTTGTGTGCGCATTCTCTGGAGGAGACCCCTGTCGATCTCTGCTTCCTAGATGCCATCCAAACACATGGCTTCGGTATGATCTTCATTCGATCTTCATGCTTCTTAAAAGTTGATCATATGAATGTATAGCATCCGATCCTCTTGAAACCCTACTTCCGCTGCTAAAACATAAGAATAAGGTTGCTTGCGCCACCTTAGGGTTTCGCCCCCCCCCCCCCCCCCTTGAAGGGGAACCTACACAAGAGGCATTGGGGCAATTCACAAAGAGGTTAGCGGCTAGGGTTAAGGGGATGGAGCAATTAGGGTTTCAAGCAAGGAAAGTCTCCAAGACTTTACCATAAACCTCATCCCTGTTTCCATATGTGCTTACCATTTTCCAAATACGTTCAACAACCCATATGTGCCCCAAGCCTTTCCTTAGAGGCAAGCTTTCCATCCAAGGAACAAGGGGCAAGGCCCCTAAACCTTCCAAAGAAGCAAAAAGCGCCCACTCCTCCCCATTATGCCCTTTGTTGGGAAACCCCGGGGAGATTTTTAAAAAATTGGTTATGACTAAATCAGGTTCTCACCTGGGTATGGTCATACACTTTCAGTCATAGAACCATAAGGGGCCCTCTGGATATCAAGCTTCCCTCAGGAAGGGGCAAATCCTCTATCTGTCAATTGACAACCGTTATGATCTCCCAACTACGGCGAGATGTTAGGTTGTATCAAAGCATGTCCCTAACCTCATAGAATAGTCAATGACCTCAAGTCTAGGAATCAACACATCTCCTGTCACTTGTGAGGATAACTCATGACACCAAGTCATTGCCTCACAACGGGTCGATCCAATATATCTTCCACTGATATACCCGTATGTCTGTGTTAGCATTTTGTACCTAACCAGCCCATATACCAGTCTCTCATATACCATAGCTGTCTCATATCTACTAAGGTACTTGACTGGGGATAACAAGTTTGAGCATAGATCCAATCTATCTCTAGGGAGATTATCACATAAGTACACATTTCTAGATGTAAACAAACGATGATAACGACAATGCCAGAATGATATATAAATATCAATGTTAAGTAGTACAATAATGGACCAATACTAGGTCCTAGGGCATATGCCTGCACGAAAGTGAGATAATCCACTTATGAAGTAAATTATGTCTTTATCATTGTAAAACTGGATTGATGAACATCTATTATTATCTACTCACGAAAATTAAAGTGAATGAAACCCTAATCCCAGTTTCTCTCTGATTATACTCTCCCGTGTGTTTTTCGATCATTGCTTGACTTCTATTCGATTGCCTAGATAGTAAGAAATCAATTATTCGGTACTTGACAACGTAGGTCTATGTGGATTTGATACTTTATTTATTACTTCGAGTATCCGTGCACTTGCGGAAGCAACAAAAAGTTTTTGGACACAACAAGTCTTTGGTATCCTGAGTATCCACCAGAGATAAGTTTATGAACCTACTTGTTGGGATACAACATCCCTCTTAGCCTGTGTGTTGGGACACTAGCTCTTTAAGAGAATAAGGTCATATCTCATTGGAAGGTATCCCTTCTTGAATTGCTTCAAGTTGAACCTCTCCAGGACCTTGTCAATATAGGTACTTTGACTAAGGGCCAAGAGCCTGTTGGATCTATCTTTCTAGATCCTCACACCTAAAATATAGGTGGCCTCCCTTGAGTCCTTCATCTTCAAAGACTTTCCCAACCATGTCTTCACAGATTAAAGACTGAGGATGTTGTTTCTCATGAGCAATATGTCATCGATATACAAGACCAAGAATATCGCCAAGTTTCGACTAAATTTTCTGTACACACAGGAGTCATCTTCACTTTTGATAAAGCTGTAATCTCTTACTACTTAATCAAACTGAACATTCCAACTTTGAGATGCTTGCTTTAATCCATAAATGAATCTCTTTAGCCTACAGACCTTATTGGCTTCTGCAGGATGGATGAAGCCATCAGGTTGTGTCATGTACACATCCTTTGTCAGCTTCCCGTTAAGGAACGCTGTCTTAACATCCATCTGTCATATCTCATAATCATGATATGCAACTATAGCAAGTAAGAATTGAATGGATTTAATCATGGCAACTGGCGAGAAGGTTTTATCATAGTCCACCCTGTGGACTTGTCTAAATCATTTAGCCATTAGTCTACCCTTATAGGTAACTATGTTGCCATCCATGTAAGTCTTCCTTTTGAAGACCCATTTACCGCCTCATCATAGGTCCTGGGCTCATCCTCAATGATGAAGATCCCATCGTGCTGGGTCAGCTGCAACCCATACCTCTCAGGTGCACGATGAATCCTCCCAGACCTATGCGGGACCTATGTCTGAGCCTCAGGTTGCCTAGCAACTGGTGCAGGTGGCTCAGATTCCATCTCTGTGTCCTGTGGTTGTACTTGGACCTCATCCAAGTCAAACTTCCTCCCACTAATTTCTTTCATGAGAAATTCTTTTTATAGAATGACAGCACCCTGAGCAACAAAAATTTTGTTCTCGGTGGGAACATAGATGTAGTATGCTTTATTTTCCTTAGGATACCCCACAAACATGCATTTATCAGATCTGGGCTCTAGCTTGCTAGAATCCTGACGTTTGACATAAGCCTCACATCCCCATATTTTGATAAAAGAGAGGTTAGGGTGTCTCCCACTCCATACCTCGTATGGTATATTAGAGACACTCTTAAATGGAACGTTATTCAGTATAAGAGAAGCTGTCTCAAGTGCAAAACCCCAGAATGAGGGTGGTAGAGTTGCATGACTCATCATGGATCGAACCATGTCCAACATGGTTCGATTTCACCTTTTAGATACACCATTCCACTGTGGTGTTCTAGGAGGAGTGAGTTGGGATAGGATCCCACACTCCCTAAGATAGTCAAAGAACTCTCCACTCAGGTACTCTGCACCACGATCTGATCGAAGAGTTTTAATGGATCTACCAAGTTGGTTCTCTACTTCATGTATGAACTCCTTAAATTTCTCAAAGGATACAGATTTATGTCTCATCAGATAGACATAACCATATCTACTGAAATCATCAGTAAATGTGACGAAGTAGTTGTACCCTCCTCTAGCTTGTTTACTGAATGGCCCACACACATCACTGTGTATAAGATCCAATAAACCTCCTACCCTCTCACCTGTCTTGGTGAAGAGCGCCTTTGTCATCTTCCCTAATAAACAAGGCTCACAAGTATCAAATTCCTCCAAGGAACTTGAATCTAACAACCCACTTGCATGGAGTTGTTGAATGCGATTCTTGTTTATATGGGCTAATCGACAATGCCATAGGAAAGCACCAACTAAACCACTCAATTTGGTCCTCTTACTATTTATGTTACAAATAGAGCTATCCATTTTCAAGACATATAAACCATTGCATAAAGTACCCTTCCCATAAAATATATTTGCAAATGAAAAAGAACAAGTGTTCTCTTTTATTTCAAATTTAAAACCTTTCCTTGCTAAACTAGGAATGAATACAATTTTTTTGGTAAGAGAAGGTACATAGTAGTAATTATCTAACTCTAACTACAGTCGAGAAGGTAAGGAGAGAGTCAAAATTCCTACAGCAACAACAGCAACTTGTGCTCCATTTCCAACTCGTAGGTCAATCTCTCCAGGCCGCACCGATCTACTTTTCTTGAGCCCCTGCATATTTGTACAAATATGAGCTCCACATGCGGTATCTAATACCCATGACGTAGAAGTAGAAAGGTTGAATTCAGTAACATAAATACCTGAGTATGAAGACGAAGTCTTGCCTCTCTTCTTCTCATTCTGAAGTCGCACCATGTCCTTTATCATGTGAGGTGGTCTTCCACATGAGTAACACTTGTTATTCCTGACTCTTTCCATCTTTATCTTCAATATCTTAGTTAAGCCTTTCGGCTCAACACATTGAATGTCTACTTTAGGAGGGTTGAGCTCAACAAATTCATCAAAGAGCTGCCTTAGATTAGAAATAATCTCAGAGGCACTTTTAGATTCATATTGCCCTTTTAATTCAGGCGACATGTTGGTTATCATCAAATTAGCAATCTCCAAAGTATCAGCCTGATGCTTATCATAAGCATCCTTCTCAGCCACTGAGGCCGAGCATGGAAGTGACTTAGGAGTTGGCTGCTCAAGGACATAGAGCTTCCTCTCGAGCTTGAGCACAATTCTCAAGTTCATATACCAATCCAGTAAGTTGGATCCAACCAACTTATCCCTTTCCAGGGTAGATCGTAGTGACTATCTGTCATTTTTCATAGCCATTGTTCTACAACAACCAAGATACAACAAATTAGTACTACTTTGAATCATTTAAACTGGACTTGTTTTAAATGATTATGGCTCCCACTATTTTAATCGAATTGACAACCCACAAAGTAAATCGGGAAATTTAAGATTTCCTAATGAGATGGGATCCTTATTCCACATGAGGCTTTGCATCCCACGAGGGTGGGATGAGATGCACAAAGTGACCCATGCTTCTTAAGGTGAGCACACTGGCCAGTTGCTCCAAGCAACTCCCCTTGTTGAGACAGTCTAGGCATTTCATGTCTAGGGAGGGCTGGATATAGCCTGAAACCCTAACCTCTCAAGGATGCCTTTAGAGTTCCATAATGTGCCCAGCACCTATGAAAATCTAGTCAAGTCCATTCCTAACTGTTATGCCCAGGGCCAACGAGTTTCCTTGAGAAGACATGCCTAGGGTAAAACTGGACTGGGGAAACCATTGTCACCACACACCTTCTAAAGATAAGTGGGTGTGACCCACGAGGGTGGGAAACAGTGCACAACACCACTGATCGATAGCTTGATGAGGGCTACACGTTAGAAGGCTACTAGACTTGATATATTTGATTGAGGGTTTTTGAGGTCTCATCCTCTTAGTTTTATCTTATGTCTAACATTACAGGCATGTAATCCTACAGTGATAACATAAAGATAAAACATTTCAGGCATGCTTTAGCAGATAAAGAAAGTAGTAAAAGGATGATGTGATCATAGTCCATTCATGACATTGAACAAACCCATGCCAAAAGGGGTTCAATTCTTGACCTAGGACTCAAGCCCATAAAAACTAGACCTAGCCAAGCTGACCTCTAGCTTGATCTTCAAGGTTGGCTCTAAGGTCCACCACACCATGGTTTAGCTCTCAAACCCTAGAGGTAGTTCTAGGGAAACCCTAGAAGCACGCCCCATGGTTCGGCCAATGCCATGGGTCCTCCTCCAAGGAAGATGCCCCACCTTTGTTGAAGCTTGTTGCCCCATCAATTATGTAGGATGCGCCCCCTTAATCTTCATCTTGAACTTTACAAAATAAAAGAAAAAGAATGGTGCCACGCAGGACTCACAAGAATACATCTCAGGCATGGAATTGGGGCTTGACTAGTGATCACAACTTCATGCACAAACAAGGTACTTACTCATGCAATTCTATATGCTAATGAAAAACCTCAAATCTGAAATTTTGGTTTCTTGTAAAACATGTATTTCTTCCTCTTATTCTTATCACAGATCTTTTGATTATCTGAGATTATGTTTCATCATGATTTTATAGATCCTTTCAGCTGACAATTTTGTCAAATCAAGAAACCCGGCCAGTTCGAAGACACAATGCCCGTCCTACTTGACATAATTGCGTGCGCCTTCGATCTTAAATCAATCAGAAAAATAATCATCCAATAATCCAAAAGAAATTGAATAGAGGATTGGAAGCAAAGACCTACAATTTTTCCTACTTAGAAAAATCGTGAGCATGACATATGCAATTTGCGAAAATTAGATATGGCATGTGAGCATAGAATAGCATGAAAAACATCGTTCGAGGCTTGCAAGTCCCTCTGATACCACTGTTGGGAAACCCCGAGGAGATTTTTAATCTCAGATCATAAAAAACACAGCGGAAGATTAACCCCGAAACATGCCAGTCCCAAAAACCCAGTGAAGATCGTCATGCGAGGGAGTCGACACGATGAGATAGGAAAGTACCTTGAAGGAATTTGAGGCGATGTCGATGTAGGCGCCCAAGTGTGCGCCCTCTGCAGTCTCACACACACGGATGCTTCGAGTCTTCTTCTTCCACTCCCAGTGCTAGCCTCGGGAAGAAGATCTACGCCAAGGGAGTTCCTCTTGAACACTTGCGCCAATCACCATGGTGGGGAAGCGCGAAGGGAAGAAGAGGAAGAAGATCACTTTAGTCTTGATGGAAGAAGAGGAGAAAATCTCTAAGAACCCCAGGCTTTCGCCCCTCCACTTATCTCCACGCCTCCAAGAGGAATTAGTGTATGAGAGGGGTGGGCTAGGGTTTCTTTTATAGAGATCATGTGTGGCTTGGAGAAGAATTAGGAGAGCATTATTAATTCTAATTAATTAATTAAATCCTAATCCAATTAGGACTCTAATTAATTTAAATAAAATCAGCCGTATTAAATATCCACAAAAATAGAACTCTAATTAATTAATTAATTAGCCCCTATTTTATCTCAAATGATTAATTCAAAATCAACTTTAATTAATCACATGATATTATTTAAGGCATAGGCGCTAACCCTATTCTAACTAGGGTTAAATGTGCGCCTACCTTTTCTTCTCCTTAAGCCCATTTAACTTATCAGTAAGCCCAACTATATAATGGGCCAAGCCCAAGGTCCATTATGCATGTTAATCAACCCTTGGATCCAATCCAATTTAACCCAAGGTCAAATGAGGTTAACCATGGTTAATTTAGTTAATATGCCAAAAATGGAAGTTGGCCCAAATCAGTTTCTTCCATCTCATCAAGCCCATTAGCGCTGATGAAATCTCCCAAATAGATCTGAACTATCCAATAATTAGATCTAAAGGCTATCCAATCAATACGAAAACTCGAGCATCAAGGTGTGCGACCCTGTAGGTTCCTTTGACGTTGGCAGTGCTGACCTAATGTCACCACAAGCAGTGAGTGGCACCTAAGAGTGCATCGCTGCAACCCAAGTCATCGAAAAGGATCTCGACATCGACATCCCCATCAATCCAACTTGGCACTAATGCATTATAGTCCCTTTGCCAAACTGATATCCGATTGGACAAGTGTGTCACCACTTGTTTTAACCCAATCACATGGTTATGACTAAATCAGGTTCCCACCAGGGTATGGCCATACACTTTTAGTCATAGAACCATAAGGGGCCCTCTGGATATCAAGCTTGCCTCAGGAAGGGGCAAATCCTCTATCTGTCAATTGATCTTCTCATATGGGTCATGACATACTCAATGACAACCGTTATGATCTCCCAACTACGGCAAGATGTTAGGTTGTATCAAAGCATGTCCCTAACCACATAGAATAGTCAATGACCTCAAGTCTAGGAATCAACACATCTCCTGTCACTTGTGAGGATAACTCATGACACCAAGTCATTGCCTCACAGTGGGTTTATCAAGTATATCTTCCAGTGATATACTCATATGTCTGTATTAGCGTTTTGTACCTAACCAGCCCATATACCAGTCTCTCATGTACCATAACTGTCTCATATCTACTAAGGTACTTGACTGGGGATAACAAGTTTGAGCACAGATCCAATCTGTCTCCAGGGACATTATCACATAGGTACACATTCGCAAATGTAAACAAATGATGATAACGACAATGCCAGAATGATATATAAATATCAATGTTAAGTAGTACAATAATGGACCAATACTAGGTCCTATGGCATATACACCAACACCCTTAGGCGCCAATGGGGGGAGATTTATCCCCATTATATCCTTTTAGCCCATTATCTCTTCATGATAACTTATTATTGGGCCGCATTGGGTAATGAGCTAGCCCAAACTTCATTTCATGGGTTGATTAAGCCATTGGATCCAATCCAATGCAACCCTAATCCAAATGCGACCAATCTTGGTCAATTTCGAATCAACCTGCCAAAAATGAAGTTTGGCTCCAATAACTCTCTTCCATCTCATCAAGCCCATTGGTGCTGATGAAATCTCCCAAATAGAACCGAGCTATCTAATAACTGGACCATAAGTTTTTTGATCAATACGAGAACTCGAGTATCAAAGTGTACGACCCAGTAGGTTCCTCTGACGTTGGTAGTGATGTCCTAAGGTCATCACAAGTAGTGAGTGGCACCTAGCAGTGCATCGCTGCTACCCAAGTCTTCAGAATGGATATCGATATGGACATCCCCATCATCGCAACTAGGTACAGATGCATTATAGTCTCTTTGCCAAACTGATATCTGATTGGACAAGTGTGTCACCACTTGTTTTCACCCAATGACATGGTCATGACTAAATCAGGTTCTCACTTAGGTATGGCCACACACTTTCAATCATAGAACCATAGAGGAGCTCCATGGATATCAAGCTTCCCTCAGGAAGGGGCAAATCCTTTGTCTGTGCATTAACCGTCTCATATAGGTCATGACATACATAATGACAACCATTATGACCTCCCAACTACGGCGAGGTGTTAGGTTGTATCAAAACATATCCCTAACCATATAGAAGAATCAATGACCTCAAGTCTAGGGATCAATGCATCTCCTGTCACATGTGAGGATAACTCATGACACCAAGTCATTGCCTCACAACGAGTCAGTCCAGCATATCAACCACTCATATACCCATATGTCTGCGTTAGCACCTTGTGCCTAACCAGCCCATATGCCAGTCTCACATGTACCAGTGCTGTCCCATATCCACTCAGGTACTTGATTGGGGACAATAGTTTGAGCACAGATCCAATCTATCTCCAGGCACATAATCATGTGGGTGCACAATCGCAGATGTAAACAAACAATGATAATGACAATGCCAGAATGATATATAAGTATCAATGTCAAGTAGTACAAAAGATAAACCAATACTAGGTAGGTCTCAGGGCATATACACTAACAATCTCCCACTTGCATTTAAACCTAGAGGTTGAGGAGCCTCAACCCCATATTTCTAGTATGACCATCATGCTTCTGCTGCGCCAAAGCCTTGGTTAGCGGGTCTGCCAGATTGTTCTCTATTTCAACTCTTGTAATCTTGACATCACCTCGGTCAATGATCTCTCTGATCAGGTGAAATCTCCTGAGTATGTGTTTGGACCTTTGATGAGACCGTCATTCCTTTGCTTGTGCAATAGCCCCATTATTTTCACAATAGAGCTCAATGGGATCCACAATAGTTGGAACCACCTGATGTTCAGAAATCAACTTCCTTATCCAAACGGCTTCTTTGGCATCCACAGAAGAAGCGACATGCTCAGCCTCAGTTGTAGAATCAGCTATGGTGGATTGCCTGAAGCTTTTCCAGCAAACAGTGCCTCCATTCATCTTAAACACGTAGCCGACCGGCAATCTGAAGTCATCAAGGTCAGACTGGAATGACACATTAGTGTAGCCCTGAACACTGAGCTCTTCCTGTCCCTAATAGACTAAGAACAATTCCTTAGTTCTTCTCAGATACATCAGGATGTTCATTATAACCACCTAGTGCTGCATACCTGGATTGGATTGGTATCGGTTGATTATGCTCACAGCATAAGCCACATCTCGTATAGTACACAACATTGCATACATAATCGAGCCTACTGCCGAAGGATACGGCACTCGACTCATGTCATCCCTCTCAGCCTGTGTGGTGGGACACTAGCACTTCAAGATTGTAAGGCCATGTCTCACTAGAAGGTACCCTTTCCTAGATTGCCCTAAGTTGAACCTCTCCAAGACCTTATCAATGTTGGTACTTTGACTAAGGGCTATAAGCCTCTTGGATATATTCCGATAGATATTCACACCTAAAATATAGGCGGCCTCCCCTGTAAGTACCCCTTCATTAGGGGGGCGAAACCCTAAAGCATGCGCATTCAAGAAATTTTCTAGGGCTTCATAAGATCGCATGTGGTATAACCATATGATCAACTTAAGTTTTACTAAGATCAAGATGTGATCTTACCATAGCCATCGCTTGGATGGTGCCTTGGAAGCAAGAGGGTGAAAGGGGCTCTCCTCCAAAGGTGGCGCACACAAGAGGATGATGGCTACTCCTTGTGTTCCTTGTGCTAGCAAGGCTTCAAGGGTCCTTGTCGAATGGAAGGGAAGAGATCTAATCTTTGCTTGGCCGAATCCTCTCTTGTCGTCAACCTTCACAACGCAAGCCGTGAGTCGTGAGTTGTGTGTCGTCAAGAGCAAAGGGGCGAGAGATGATAATCGAGAGGCGTTGCTTTCGAACGTGGAGACGTTCCCATTTTGGAAAACTGAAATTCCAAAAATAGCAACCACTTGATTACATGCGTTATGCGTTCACTTGAAATGAACCAAACGCATATCCCTTCTCCCATATGAACCATGCGCTCACACATGAGCCGGTTCAATGTATTTGGTTCAATGACCAAACCAAATCAGCCCAAGCTTTTAGTCCAGATCGAATCAAACCCTAAGGTTCCAGATCTGACCATTCATCTCCTGATGCTTCTGATCTCACCGATCTAGCATCAACACTCTCGATCGAAGCTTACCGATCTCAAGCCCTAATCAATCAAACATGATCAGACCAGATCTCACATATAATCAGAGTTTAAATCCCTTTAAACTGAACTAAACAATTCAGTCCACACGATCTGACTTAAGTAAGCCATATCATCAAATTGTGCGACCCTGAGGGTTTCCTTTAAATGTCGGTAACGATAACTTATATTATCACGATCAGTGAGGGGTATCTAGCAACACATCACTGTCTCCCGATATAGAGGAAAGAGTCTTCCAAGACTACACCCAAACCACAGCACAAGTGTGAATCAACTCACTAGGCATACATATTTCCTTTGCCACTGGATGTTCTTATTAGACAAGCGTGTCAAGCTTGTAGCTCCAATATGATGAGCATGATTAGATCAGATGAACATAGTCACCTGGGTATGGCCATACACTTTCTCAATCATCTCATTTAAGGGGGGGCCCAATAGAACATCACACTCCAATTAAGGAGACGGCAATCCTATATCTATCACTAGTGCCCTAACCTGACTCATGATCATTATCCAAGATAGTCTATAACCATTATGTTTCAAATGATATTGAACTACCTCAAAACAATGACAATCATCATTTAGAAACACAAGTGATCTCAAGTCAGAGGACATGTGCCACTTGAAGCAAAACAAGGATTATTCACATTGTGACAAGCAATTGAATATCCTAGTAGGGTCTGTCCAGTACATCCAATGTACCCATGAGTCTACATCTTATTCCATGCTCGAAGCATCCTATAAGATTAGAACACATATTAGTCTCAATCATATCAAGGCTGTCTCATGTTCACCAAGATATCTCGACTAAGGACTTTATAGCATGTCAGCCTAGCTGAACAGCATTGAGACATTATTCAGAAGCACAGTTATTGCAGCAGACAATGTAACAAACTGAATAACAACCATTGCCTTTATAAACAAAAGAGTTTATACATGATACTGTTACAATCCCAAGGCCTCAAACATTAGCCTTAAGGGCATACCCCAACAATCTCCCACTTGCACTTAATTAGGAAAAATGTTCAATCTATGATGAGTCATGATGAGTCATGCAACTCTACAACCCTCATTCTGGGGTTTTGCACTTGAAACAATTTCTCTGATATTGAATAATGTTCAATCTAAGAGTGTCTCCAAGCTACCATACGAGGTATGGAGTGGGAGACTGTAAGATCCGAAAATTTAATAGCAGGTAAGAAAATAAAATTTTGGTTATCTAGCATTTTTTTTTGTGGAAATTTTTTATGAGATAATGTCTTGATTTATGTATTTTCCTACAATGTAAAAATATGTGTCGCGGAGAGGATTCAAACCTGCGACTTAAGGCATAGATTGTGTGTGCTGCGTGCCACTAGGCTAGTGGTGTCTAACTTTTAGAAAAAAGGGTAAGAGCCCTTGATAAGGGTGAGGTGGAGAATAGCTTATACTAAAGGGTTATTGGATCTTCCACTTATGTTGCTATTGGGTTTGGATTTTTTGGAGGCTTAGTGGGCAAAAATCGTAAAGCTAGAGGGATCCATGTTCACCCACGTTTCCCTCATTGCTCACGATTTTTCTCCCTTGGGTGAAGGTGGCGGCTTGCTTTCTTCTCCCTTCTCCTCTTCTTGTGGCCGGCGGCGAGTGGTGGTGGAGGCGACTTCCGGCGACTCCTTGAGCACTTCCGGCGACGTGTGTGGCGTAAGGGAAGGCGTGGGGAAGTGTGGCTTGGGAAGAACCGAAATCAAGTGAGTGGATCTTCTCTTTCACCTAGTTCATGCATATTGAATTTTGGAATTGTTGCTTGATTTGGAGAAGATTGATGCTTAGAAATATGACATGAATTCTTGATCTCAAAGTAGTATGCGTTTCCATGCTTTTCCCCAAATTTTGAAACCCTAGTTTGCATGAAAATCAGGGCTTTTCATCTCTAAGACTTCTAATCATCAATTAGATCTTGATTAAACATGTATGTGGCTTTAAACATTCAATTACATGAAGATTAGGGCTTAATTGAGAATTTCGCCCCTTCTTCATGAAATTGCTCCCAAATGTATGGGTAAAAATTGGGGCAAACCTGATTTTCATGAAATTAGGTATATGAGGACTCTACCGTTATTTTTGGGGAATTTTTAGAAATAAAAATTTCTGTTGACTGAAATTGACCTAGGGGTAATTTGGTAAATTTTCTAGTTAAATAAGGGGAAAACTTGAAATTACGAATCTAAGGATCATGAGGGATGTAATGACTATTTTTATGAAATTTTTGGATAAGTTTTCCTGCATGACTTAAACTTTGAACTAGGGGCATTTCTGTCTTTTGTCATAAGAACTAGGAGAAAACTATGATTTTGTGATTTCCTGTATTTATGTTATCTGCGGATGAAATTTGGTGAATTTTCGGTATTAATATGTATTTTTAGTTGAATGGTGTATGTAGGAAGTATTGATGTGAAATATTGATTGATAACCTTGGATGATAACTTAGAAAAAGTTAAACCATGTTTGCATGAAATTTAAGGACCTTTCCTTAACTTGATTGATGTGATGTTCGAGACAATGTTTGTGTTGTATGCACTCGATAAGGGTCCTAGGCTTGAGTGGACTGAACCTAAGGGTCAACTAGAGCACTCAGTGAACAGTCATTCTGATTTGGGGTTGGGGAATCCACCCAACCTATTCCGATTTGTTTCCGGTAATGGAGGGACTGTTCTAGAGTCTAGTGACCAGGTTAGAGATTCAGGTTTCCGGTTTGTGTTAAATAAACCTTTTGAGAGTTGGGTGTTTGAAACAAAGTGCCACGTCTTGGTCAGACGGGGGCCACCTCTTGAATTCATTCACCTTCTGTTCTGTTCTGTTTGTGTTCCCGGTAAGGGGGTGCGGTTGAGTGTCGTAGAGCAAAGTGCCACGTCGTGACCTGGCGGGGGCCACCTCTTGAATCTACGCCTCACCATTGTTTGTTGCAAGTTACTCTCAGTGCCTTGACGAGGGCCAGGTTGGACCCTTGGGGTCAATTCTGAATCACTGGACATTAGTTGTGTGATCCTTAGTCTGTTAGCCAGATAGGCTGTTTTGTGTCTGGTTGCCCGAGGTTGTGGGTGTATTGTTCTCTGATCATGATTGTGATTTATGGTTATCGGTTTTCTTATGTATCATACTTTGACATATTCCGTTAAAAGCTTTGAAAAGATATCTGCATCTATTTTTGATTGTATATTAGTGGATAGTCGAACGAGACTATCTACTCACTGAGCCGTGTAGCTCATTCCACGATATTTCCAGATGCAGGACAGGAGCCTACAGCGTGAACAGATGTTTAGTTTTCTGACTTGATATTTTGGGGCCTGCAAGCCTGTGCAATTTTGAGGGCCGGATGTGGCCGAGGTTTTTATGATTTTGTTCATTGACATGTTAGCCGGATGTGGCTGTTAGTTTTCGACTACTGTGATATTGTTGCCGGGTTGGCATTTGGTTTTGATACGACTGTTAAACCGAAGGCTTAAGCCTGTTTTCGGTGAATTCTGTTTTGTTTAGTGTTATTTGATTATTGTGATTTATTAGTTTGATGTTGTGAAAAGGATTAAGAATTTTGATTTCGAAATGGTATGTTTCAGTTTGTGGTTATGGAGCATGTACAGGAATTTCCTTAGTTTTTCTGGGAACATGCTGCCGAAATTTTTCGAATCATTTTCCGTAAGCTATCATTCCCTAGCATCTGTCTTGTTGTTTTGTGTGTGACGTTCCCTATCTTCCGTGGTTTCTGTCTGTGATTGGGGTTTATTCTGAGGGGATGTTACAGAGACGCCCTAACCTCTCATCTATTAGGATCTGGGGAAGTGAGGCTTATGTCAAATGTTAGGATTCTAGCAAGATAGAACCTAAATCTGATAAATGTGTGTTTGTGGGGTATCCTAAGGAAACTAAGGGTTACTACTTCTATGTTCCCACCGAGAACAAAGTTTTTCTTGCTCGAGGTGCTGTCTTTCTAGAGAAAGAATTTCTCATAAAAGAATTTAGTGGGAGGAAGTTGGACTTGGACGAGGTCCATGTGCAACCACAGGACAAGGAGATTGAACCTGAGCCACCTGCACCGGTTGCTAGCCAACCTGAGGCTTAGACAAAGGTCCCACGTAGGTCTGGTAGGATTCGTCATACACTTGAGAGGTATGGGTCGCTACCGACCTAACACAGCGGGATCTTCATCATTGAGGATGAACCTAGGACTTATGATAAGTTGGTCAATGGACCGGACTCCGAGAGATGGCTTGAGGCCAAGAAATCTGAGATGGATTCCATGTCGGCTAACCAAGTCTGGGATTTGGTTGAACTGCCTGATGGGGTAAAACCCATAGGGTGTAAATAGGTCTTCAAAAGGAAAACCGACATGGATGGCAACATAGTAACCTATAAGGGTAGACTAGTAGCTAAAGGATTCAGACAAGTCCACGGGGTGGACTATGATGAAACCTTTTCACCAGTTGTCATGATCAAATCCATTCGGATACTGCTTGCTATAGCTGCATATCATGGCTATGACATATGGCATATGGATGTTAAGACAACATTCCTTAATGGGAAGTTGACAGAGAATGTGTATATGACACAACCTGATGGCTTCATCCATCCTGCGAATGCCAATAAGGTATGCAGGCTAAAGAAATCCATTTATGGATTAAAGCAAGCATCTAGAAGATGGAATCTTCGGTTTGATGAAGTTGTGAGAGATTATGGCTTTTTCAAAAGTGAAGATGACGCCTGTGTGTATAGAAAATTCAGTGAGAGCTTGGTAACTTTTTTGGTCTTGTATGTCGATGACATACTACTCATCGGAAATGACATCCCTAGTCTTTATTCTATGAAGACATGGTTGGGGAAGTGTTTTGAGATAAAGGACTTAGGGGATGTTGGGGTATGCCCTTAAGGCTAATGTTTGAGGCCTTGGGATTGTAACAGTATCATGTATAAACTCTTTTGTTTATAAAGGCAATGGTTGTTATTCAGTTTGTTACATTGTCTGCTGCAATAACTGTGCTTCTGAATAATGTCTCAATGCTGTTCAGCTAGGCTGACATGCTATAAAGTCCTTAGTCGAGATATCTTGGTGAACATGAGACAGCCTTGATATGATTGAGACTAATATGTGTTCTAATCTTATAGGATGCTTCGAGCATGGAATAAGATGTAGACTCATGGGTACATTGGATGTACTGGACAGACCCTACTAGGATATTCAATTGCTTGTCACAATGTGAATAATCCTTGTTTTGCTTCAAGTGGCACATGTCCTCTGACTTGAGATCACTTGTGTTTCTAAATGATGATTGTCATTGTTTTGAGGTAGTTCAATATCATTTGAAACATAATGGTTATAGACTATCTTGGATAATGATCATGAGTCAGGTTAGGGCACTAGTGATAGATATAGGATTGCCGTCTCCTTAATTGGAGTGTGATGTTCTAATGGGCCCCCCCTTAAATGAGATGATTGAGAAAGTGTATGGCCATACCCAGGTGACTATGTTCATCTGATCTAATCATGCTCATCATATTGGAGCAACAAGCTTGACACGCTTGTCCAATAAGAACATCCAGTGGCAAAGGAAATATGTATGCCTAGTGAGTTGATTCACACTTGTGCTGTGGTTTGGGTGTAGTCTTGGAAGACTCTTTTCTCTATATCGGGAGACAGTGATGTGTTGCTAGATACCCCTCACTGATCGTGATAATGTAAGTTATCGTTACCGACATTTAAAGGAAACCCTCAGGGTCGCACAATTTGATGATATGGCTTACTTAAGTCAGATCGTGTGGACTGAATTGTTTAGTTCAGTTTAAAGGGATTTAAACTCTGATTATAAGTGAGATCTGGTCTGATCATGTTTGATTGATTAGGGCTTGAGATCGGTAAGCTTCGATCGAGAGTGTTGATGCTAGATCTGTGAGATCAGAAGCATCAGGAGATGAATGGTCAGATCTGGAACCTTAGGGTTTGATTCGATCTGGACTAAAAGCTTGGGCTGATTTGGTTTGGTCATTGAACCAAATACATTGAACCGGCTCATGTGTGAGCGCATGGTTCATATGGGAGAAGGGATATGCGTTTGGTTCATTTCAAGTGAACGCATAACGCATGTAATCAAGTGGTTGCTATTTTTGGAATTTCGGTTTTCCAAAATGGGAACGTCTCCACGTTCGAAAGCAACGCCTCTCGATTATCATCTCTCGCCCCTTTGCTCTTGACGACACACAACTCACGACTCACGGCTTGCGTTGTGAAGGTTGATGACAAGAGAGGATTCGGCCAAGCAAAGAGTAGATCTCTTCCCTTCCATTCGACAAGGACCCTTGAAGCCTTGCTAGCACAAGGAACACAAGGAGTAGCCATCATCCTCTTGTGTGCGCCACCTTTGGAGGAGAGCCCCTTTCGCCCTCTTGCTTCCAAGGCACCATCCAAGCGATGGCTATGGTAAGATCACATCTTGATCTTAGTAAAACTTAAGTTGATCATATGGTTATACCACATGCGATCTTATGAAGCCCTAGAAAATTTCTTGAATGCGCATGCTTTAGGGTTTCGCCCCCCTCATGAAAGGGGTACTTTCAATTGGTATCAGAGCTGATGTTTTCGGTATAATACATATGATTGCTTGATACTTTGTGTGATCCATGTTTACTCTCATGCTTAGATCTATGGTTGATTACATGCGCAAGTTCATGAAAGTTCATGATGCGAAAACAACATGTATGATGTTTATTGCTCTTTGGCGCATGTATTGGTGCTTGTCGTTGTTTTGTCATAGAAAAACTTAACTTGCGCGCCCCTCTTTAGACTAAGCGCCTGCTATAAACCCTTAGACAGGTTGATGGGGTTGAAGTCATCTTCTAGAGTAGATCCAACCAGTCTGATCAGACCATCTGACAGCCTAGATGGATCGACCAGATGGCACCTGTGCGCAAGCACGAGGTGGCTATAGGTCGATTGCATCACAGGCGTGTAGCGAGGTCTGGTTGAGACAACCATTGAACGCACATGAGTTAGGCCCGGGGTCACACCCGCTTGCCAGAACTCATGATGGTTGTTCAGCCCTTGGCGCATGCATGGTTGACCATTAGGTCAACTCAAGTCAGTTAGGACTTGGTGCATGCAAGGGTAATGGATCTAACTAGAAATGATGAGTGGATCCCTATCAATGGACCGTTGTAAGGTTGTAGGGCATATAAGAAAATTAAAATTGATGCCAATGGGTTTTCAAAATTTTATTTTCTTATTATTATTGGATCACATGTTTGAGTGGATGCCATGTGCTTGTTTATTTCATCTTATGTGGGTTGCCCTTTATTGTGTGCTGTGCTGGGGCCTGCGAGCCTGGTTAATTGTAAATTAATATTTAATTGTGATCTGCGAATCACATTGTATTTAATTTATAAGTGTAATTGACCTGCGTGTCAATCTTGTCTAGATAGATTAATTTGTAATTTAATCAGACAAGAGCACAGAGCACACTTGGCAGAGGCGCATGCAGCAGTGGCTTGACCAGGTGGGAGGTCTAGGGTTCGACCCTAGGACAGGCGCATTTTCCTGGTGGGCGCACCTGAGCTGCAATTGGCGCTTGGGCCCTAGGTTGGGCCAGATGAGAAGAAAAAGCCCCATTAAGAAAGCAAGTGAAGACTTAATTTAGGTTAAGGTCTTACTTAGGCTTAATGGGCTTTTACCACATAAGATCCATGCTTTCTTTTATTGTTGAATAATTAGAATTGCATGAGTTATTTATCTTCTGCTATAGCCATAGGATTTGCCTGATAGTAAGAAGATAAAAGACCGTTAAAATCCAACGCTAAATATCAAGCACGAAATGCCTTCTGGCGCGAAACCTCACTGTTCTGACTATCGTTGGGGCCGTGTTGTACCCACTCAGTGGGCACGCCCATCTATCTTCAGACGGTGTGTGATTTCACCTGCGTGTTACAGAGAAGGGATTTATCGCTTCTCGTTGCTCAGCATAGCACGTGGTGGTCCAGGGAGTAGGTCAGGTCAGCTTGACCATGTAGGCTGGGCATATGTTAGCTATATGGAGGCAGCCATCTGTGGGATCAGAGACTGTGTTGTACCAACTCAGTTGGCACAGTCAGCTGGATTGCCTAGATGAAGGGGAATCGCACGGGTTGGCGATTGGCAGGGACTGCCTACCAGAGATTAGTGCTTGTACTCTCTGTGCATCTTATCTCGCCTGAGCGGGACGCGGAGACCAAGTATGAAATCTGGATCCCATCTCACTAAAACAGTCTTACTCTTTCGGACTGTTTTACTGGATTTTTCAGTCAGATAAAATAGTGAGAAAAGAATCTTTCTTAAGTCCTGGATTGATTCTAAACATTGATACTGACCTTGCTGTTCTTGCATTGTTGTAGATTCCTGCAGCAACGAACACCATGAACTTCAATGTGCGATCCCTACTGGAAAGGGAGAAGTTTGCTGGGCCAAACTTCTCAGACTGGTACGGACACCTTAAGATTGTTCTTAAGGCAGAGAGGAAACTGTATGTCCTCGAGACGGCGATACCGCCTCAACCCGCTGCGAACGCCGCAAGGCCGGTTCGTGAAGCCTATGAAAAGCATGTCAATGATAGCATTGATGTCGCTTGCCTGATGCTAGCGTCTATGACGCCACCGCTGCAGTGTCAGCATGAGGATATGTCTGCTATAGAAATTATAGCAAACCTCAAGATGCTGTATGCTGCACAGGCGAGGACTGAGCGCTATAACTTGACCAAGCTGTTCTTTCAGAGCAAACTGGCTGAAGGGAGCCCAGTGGGAGCTCACGTGCTCAAGATGATTGGGCACAAGGAGGCTCTAGAGAAACTGGGGCATACCATCAATCAGGAGCTTGCTGTAGACATTATTCTGCAGTCTCTCCCGCCTTCTTTCGATGCGTTCATTATTAACTTTAATATGAACAAAATCGATTGTACTCCGGCAGAGTTGCTGAATATGCTCTTGACTACTGAGGAAACTCTGAAGGGAAAGCCTTCAACCTCTGTCTTAATGGTTCCTTCTAGGAACAAGAAGAAGGGGAAGAAGGGCAAAGCCCCAGTCAAGAACTACAACAAGGCACTGAAACAAAAGGTTAAGCGGTCGAAGGAATACAGATGTTTCCACTGTGGCCAGCTGGGTCACTAGAAAAAGGACTGTAAAGCGCTCCAAGGAGACAAGAAGGGAAGCATCGCTTCTGGCTCAGGTATATTTGTGACTGAGGTCATGATCTCTTCTTCTTCTATTTCATGGGTGTTGGACACTGCATGTGGAGTTCACATTTGTTCAAATGTACAGGAACTCAAGAGAAGAAGACAGGTGGGGCAGCATGAGGTGGACCTACGAGTTGGAAACGGGGCACGGGTTGCTGCTGTTGCTGTAGGAGAATATTACATCTCATTACCATCTGGACTTGTACTAGAACTTGACAATTGTTATTTTGTTCCAAGTATTACGAGAAATATTATCTCTATTCCTGCTCTTGTCAGGAAAGGATTTTCCTTTGAATGCAATATTTCAAAGTGTGTAATTTCTTATGATAATATTGTTTATGCTTCTGGATCAATTAACAATGGGTTATTCATGTTGGACATGGAATTTTCTATACAAACTATTGATAATAAGAAAGCCAAGTATGCTGATGATAGCACCTTGCTATGGCATAGTCGTTTAGGCCATATTAACAAGAAACGCATTAAGCGGTTGCATGACAATGGACTGCTGGGATCATTCTCCTGTGAGGAGATTGATACATGCAAAGCTTGTTTAATGGGCAAAATGACGAAGTCTCCTTTTCCTAATAAAGGTCAAAGGGCTTCAGGTTTACTTGACCTTATACACAGTGATGTGTGTGGGCCATTTAGTAAACATGCCAGAGGTGGCTATTCGTACTTCATTACCTTTACTGATGATTTCAGTAGATATGGGTATGTCTATTTAATGAGACATAAAAGTGAATCTTTTGACAAGTTCAAAGAGTTCAAGAATGAAGTACAGAATCAGTTAGGTCGAAATATCAAGGCACTTCATTCGGATCGAGGTGGAGAATACTTGAGTCATGCGTTTACTGACTATCTAAAGGAGTGTGGGATTATCTCACAGCTTACTCCGCCAGGAACACCGCAATGGAATGGTGTGTCCGAGAGGAGAAATAGAACGTTACTGGATATGGTTCGTTCTATGATGAGTCAGGCTACTCTACCTTACTCCTTTTGGGGATTTGCACTGGAGATAGCTGCAAAGGTACTAAACCAAGTGCCATCCAAGGCAGTTTCAAAGACTCCATATGAGTTATGGTATGGGAAACAGCCTAGCTTGACATTTATCAAGATCTAGGGTTGCGAGGCTTATGTCAAAAAACTCGCCTCTGGGAAACTAGAGAGCAGATCTGAGAAATGTATCTTTGTCGGATACCCTAAGGAAACTAAGGGTTATTATTTCTACGATCCCAAAGAGAACAAGGTATTTGTTGCTCGGACGACTATTTTTCTTCAGAAGGAGTTTCTTCTGCAAGAAGCCAGTGGGAGAGAAATAAAGCTGGATGAGAATCCAGAGGAAGGACAAAGTAGTCAAGCACAGTTGGATGAGCCTGAGCAGGTAGAACAGGTTACTGAACAACCTGAGGCTCAGATATCACGGGAACCGCGAAGATCGGGAAGGATCCGTCGACAGCCTGAGCGCTATGACGGAGTCTACATCATTGATAATGATGAATCCCTCACTTATGCGGATGCGGTCAGTGGACCGGAGTCAGCTAGATGGCTTGAAGCTATGCGAGCCGAGATGGACTCCATGTCAGATAACCAAGTCTGGGATTTGGTTGATCCGCCTCCGGGAGTAATCCCTATTGGCTGTAAATGGATCTTCAAGAAGAAGATTGACATGGATGGTAACGTGGTTACCTATAAAGGCAGGCTAGTTGCGAAAGGTTTCAAACAAATCTACGGGATAGATTATGATGAAACTTTCTCTCCTGTAGCCATGTTTAAGTCTATTCGGATTCTTCTCGCGATAGCTGCATATTATGATTATGAGATCTGGCAGATGGATGTGAAGACTGCTTTCCATAATGGAAAACTGGATGAGGATGTGTATATGACACAACCTGAAGGTTTCACAAATCCATCAGATCGTCATAAAATATGCAAGTTAAAGAAGTCCATTTATGGACTTAAACAAGCATCAAGAAGCTGGAATATTCGTTTTGATGAATCAATCAGTGAATTTGGTTTCATCAAGAATGAAGATGACCCGTGTGTATATAAGAGGTTTAGTGGGAGCGTAATTACTTTCCTAGTCCTCTACGTCGATGATATCTTAATCATTGGAAACGATATTCCTGAAATGCATGCTGTTAAAGCATGGTTAAGAAAATGTTTCCAGATGAAAGATTTAGGAGAAGCAGCCTATGTATTAGGTGTGAAGATCTACAGGGATAGATCTAAGAGGCTTCTCGGGCTGTGCCAGAGTACTTACATCGATAAAGTCCTGGAGAGATTCCATTTAGAGAATTCTAAACGTGGATATCTTCCAGTCAGACATGGTCTGAATCTTTCGAAGAGTCAGTGTCCACAAACACAGACTGAGAAAGATGAAATGGACAATACGCCTTATGCTTCGGCTATTGGGTCCATTATGTATGCGATGTTATGTACTCGCCCAGACGTCGCTTACGGGTTAAGCGTGACCAGTCGATTCCAAAGTAATCCAGGTCAGGCACACTGGATTGCAGTCAAGAACATCTTGAAATATCTGCGGAGGACCAAAGATATGTTCTTGATATATGGTGGTCAGGAAGAACTCAGTATAGAAGGATATACTGACGCTTCATTCCAGTCGGACCAGGATGATTTCCGATCGCAATCAGGCTATGTTTTTAGCTTGAATGGAGGAGTAGTGGTGTGGAAAAGTTTCAAACAGTCTATTGTTGCTGATTCCACAACAGAAGCCGAGTATGTTGCATCCTCGGAAGCATCTAAGGAGGCAGTTTGGATTCGTAAGTTCATTCAGGAACTTGGTGTTGTTCCTTCGAGTGCAGATCCTTTGGTTATCTTCTGTGATAACACTGGAGCAATCGCACAAGCAAAGGAACCACGGTCGCACCAGAAGTCCAAGCACATACAGAGACGGTTTCACTTGATCCGGGAGATCATTGATCGTGGCGAGATCAAAGTCTGCAAGGTTCATACAGATGACAATCTGGCTGACCCGCTTACAAAGCCTCTGGCGCAGCAGAAGCATGAGAAGCACTGTAATAATATGGGTTTGAGATTCCTCAACCATTAGATTAAGTGCAAGTGGGAAATTGTTGGGGTATGCCCTTAAGGCTAATGTTTGAGGCCTTGGGATTGTAACAGTATCATGTATAAACTCTTTTGTTTATAAAGGCAATGGTTGTTATTCAGTTTGTTACATTGTCTGCTGCAATAACTGTGCTTCTGAATAATGTCTCAATGCTGTTCAGCTAGGCTGACATGCTATAAAGTCCTTAGTCGAGATATCTTGGTGAACATGAGACAGCCTTGATATGATTGAGACTAATATGTGTTCTAATCTTATAGGATGCTTCGAGCATGGAATAAGATGTAGACTCATGGGTACATTGGATGTACTGGACAGACCCTACTAGGATATTCAATTGCTTGTCACAATGTGAATAATCCTTGTTTTGCTTCAAGTGGCACATGTCCTCTGACTTGAGATCACTTGTGTTTCTAAATGATGATTGTCATTGTTTTGAGGTAGTTCAATATCATTTGAAACATAATGGTTATAGACTATCTTGGATAATGATCATGAGTCAGGTTAGGGCACTAGTGATAGATATAGGATTGCCGTCTCCTTAATTGGAGTGTGATGTTCTAATGGGCCCCCCCTTAAATGAGATGATTGAGAAAGTGTATGGCCATACCCAGGTGACTATGTTCATCTGATCTAATCATGCTCATCATATTGGAGCTACAAGCTTGACACGCTTGTCCAATAAGAACATCCAGTGGCAAAGGAAATATGTATGCCTAGTGAGTTGATTCACACTTGTGCTGTGGTTTGGGTGTAGTCTTGGAAGACTCTTTCCTCTATATCGGGAGACAGTGATGTGTTGCTAGATACCCCTCACTGATCGTGATAATGTAAGTTATCATTACCGACATTTAAAGGAAACCCTCAGGGTCGCACAATTTGATGATATGGCTTACTTAAGTCAGATCGTGTGGACTGAATTGTTTAGTTCAGTTTAAAGGGATTTAAACTCTGATTATAAGTGAGATCTGGTCTGATCATGTTTGATTGATTAGGGCTTGAGATCGGTAAGCTTCGATCGAGAGTGTTGATGCTAGATCGGTGAGATCAGAAGCATCAGGAGATGAATGGTCAGATCTGGAACCTTAGGGTTTGATTCGATCTGGACTAAAAGCTTGGGCTGATTTGGTTTGGTCATTGAACCAAATACATTGAACCGGCTCATGTGTGAGCGCATGGTTCATATGGGAGAAGGGATATGCGTTTGGTTCATTTCAAGTGAACGCATAACGCATGTAATCAAGTGGTTCCTATTTTTGGAATTTCGGTTTTCCAAAATGGGAACGTCTCCACGTTCGAAAGCAACGCCTCTCGATTATCATCTCTCGCCCCTTTGCTCTTGACGACACACAACTCACGACTCACGGCTTGCGTTGTGAAGGTTGACGACAAGAGAGGATTCGGCCAAGCAAAGAGTAGATCTCTTCCCTTCCATTCGACAAGGACCCTTGAAGCCTTGCTAGCACAAGGAACACAAGGAGTAGCCATCATCCTCTTGTGTGCGCCACCTTTGGAGGAGAGCCCCTTTCGCCCTCTTGCTTCCAAGGCACCATCCAAGCGATGGCTATGGTAAGATCACATCTTGATCTTAGTAAAACTTAAGTTGATCATATGGTTATACCACATGCGATCTTATGAAGCCCTAGAAAATTTCTTGAATGCGCATGCTTTAGGGTTTCGCCCCCCTCATGAAAGGGGTACTTTCACATTGGCCCCTAGGGGCATAATGGGGTGAGGGTGGCATAAATTGCTTCCTTTGGAAGGAAGTGGCGCCTCCCCCTTCATCCTTTGATGGTATCTTGCCTCTATGGTAAGTGTGGGGGCAGATATGGCTTGAGGACTCTTTTGGAAAGAGCTTGGGCGCATATGAGAAGTAGGAAGATGTTTATGGTAAAGTCTTGGAGACTTTCCTTATCTCATGAACCCTACATGCGCCCAAACCCTTACCCTAGCCGAATTCCTCTTGCTTGTTGCGCCTAGCCCTTCTCCTTGGATGGAATGCATGCCTCTAAGGCATGTCTTGGGCTGATATAGCCATTGGGCAAATTAGGATAGGTTGAATGAGGTTTTTGGTAAAGTCTTGGAGACTTTCCTTACCTCAAGACTCCTTTATCCTAACTGCCCACTTGGCATAATCTTAGCCATTGCCCTAGCCGCCCCTTGTCCTATTAATAGGACCCTTGCCGCCCCCTCTTAGTGGTTGATTCACGTGGACAACATCTTGAAGGAGTGACATATCTCTTGGAGAGACTTGGAGTACAAGGGGCGAGAGTAACATAGGCTTGGCGCAAACTTCTTCCTTGGAGCCGCAAGTTCTTCCTCTCCCTCTCTTCTTGGCGCAAGGACTATTAGTGCTTGGTGGCATCTCCTTGCCACAAGCTCTCTCCCTTCCTTGGCCATAGGTGCACCTTGCTTGAAGGTGGTGCAAGCAAAGAAGAAGAAGGAAGCAACTTGGCGGCATCATCTTCCTCCTCATCTCTTCTTGGCGCTTTCATCTTGGAGGTGGCGCAAGAGAAGTGAAGGAACCCTAAGGCTTGATCCTCCTCCCGAGGCTAGCACCAAGCGTGGAAGGGAGCAACGATCAAGGAGTCGATGAGTGGATACTTGTAGAGGGCGAACACTTGGGCGCCTTCAACATGGCTTCGGCAACTAGACAAGCAAAAGAGGTACATCTCTAACACATCCTTGTGTCTTCTCTCTCGCATGGATCCTTGGGACTGGAATATGTTTCGGGTGTAATGATTCCTCCGCTACGTCCTGGGACTGCAAAATTTTAAATTACACCCGGTATTCCCTAACAGTGGTATCAGAGCAACTTGCGAGAAACACAAGGTGTATGTTTGCTTGTATGAAAATTTTTAAAAATTTTTCATCTATCCATGCGCGTTTCACGTAGAAAGCGTTTTCATCCAAACCTCTCTTCTCATCTTTGTGGCGGAAATTTAAGCCATTGGATCCAATCCAATGCAACCCTAATCCAAATGTGACCAATCTTGGTCAATTTCGAATCAACCTGCCAAAAATGAAGTTTGGCTCCAATAATTCTCTTCCATCTCATCAGGTCCATTGGCGCTGACAAAGTCTCCCAAATAGATCCGAGCTATCCAATAACTCAATTATAAGGCTTCCCAATCAAGGTGTGCGACCCTATAAGTTCCTCTAACGTTGGCAGTGATGTCCTAAGGTCATCATAAGCAGTGAGTGGCACCTAGCAGTGCATCATTGCTACCCAAGTCATCAGAGTAGACATCGTCATTGACATCCCCATCATCGGAACTAGGTACAGATGCATTATAGTCTCTTTGCCAAACTGATATCCGATTGGATAAGTGTGTCACCACTTGTTTTCACCCAATCACATGGTCATGACTAAATTAGGTTCTCATCTGGGTATGGCCATACTCTTTCAGTCATAGAACCATAGAGGAGCTCCATGGATATCAAGCTTCCCTTAGGAAGGGGCAAATCCTTTATCTATGCATTGACCTTCTCATATGGGTCGTGACATGCTCAATGACAACCGTTATGACCTCCCAACTATGGTGAGGTGTTAGGTTGTATCAAAGCATATCCCTAACCATATAGAAGAATCAATGACCTCAAGTATAGGGATCAATCTATCTCCTATCATATGTGAGGATTACAAATGACACTAAGTCATTGCCTCACAGTGGGTCGGTCCAACATATCAACCACAGATATACTCATATGTCTGCGTTAGCACCTCGTGCCTAACTAGCCCATATGCCAGTCTCACATGTACTAGAGCTGTCTCATATCCACTCAGGTACTTGATTGGAGATAATAGTTTGAGCATATATCCAATCTATCTCCAGGGACATTATCATGTGGGTACACAATCATATATGTAAACAAACAATGATAATGACAATGCCAGAATAATATATAAGTATCAATGTCAAGTAGTACAAAAGGTAGACCAATACTAGGTCTCAGGGCATATACACCAACACCACTATGCAAAGAGAAATTATTTCTTCCACACATGGGCTTATCCCAATCATGTGAAGAAAACAAAAAACCAAAAGAAATCGAATAGAAATTAGGAACAAGAAACCTACAATTTTTCCTATTTTGAAAAACTGTGAGCCACATGCAATTTTAAGAAAAATACATATGGCATGTGAGCATACAATCAAAGCATAAAGCACCATTCGAGTCTTGCAAGTCCCTCTGAAGCCACTATTGGGAAAACTCAGGGATTTTAAAAATTTATTATATACATATGGTGGAAGCAATCCCTGAAATAGGCCAGTCCCAAGAACCCAGAAGATCGAGTCAAGCGACTGAGTCGACACGGTGAGTAGGAGATGATACCTTAGAAGCAAAGCAAGGGAAGTGATGTAGGTGCTCAAGTGTTCACCCTCTGCAGTCTCGCACATAGCCGATGCTTGAGTTCTCTTCTTACACACCCGGTGCTAGCCTTGGGAATAAGATCCATGGCTTCAAAAGCCTTCCTTGATCATTTGCACCACCCACAAGGATGAGGATACGCCAAGAGGAAGAAGAATGAAGGGATGCCGCCAAGCCTTTCCTTACCTGCACCAAGGGGAGGAAGAAGAAAGGTGCTTGCGGCTTTGATGGAAGAAGAAGCTCCAAGGACTCCAAGCTCTCGCCCCCTTTGTTCTCCATGCCAAGAGAAGATTCTGTGCGTGAGGGGGTTTGGCTAGGGTCACATATATAGGGGCAAGAGGCGGTTTAGCGTATAAGGAAGGTGTGGGCGATTAGGGCATGAATTAAGGGATTTATTCAATCAATTGTCTTGATCAATTCCTTAATCTCATATGTGCCTAAGCCTTGCCTAAGCAAGCCTATGCCATATTCTCCAAACCCATACCTAATGAGGCAAATATTCCATGCATGAACCAAGACCTAGTCAAAGCATCATGATATATTGCCTAATGAGGTATGAGCACAAATCCTAATCCAATTAGGAGTCTAACGATGCCAATAATCAGCCCATATGCGCCCAAGACTTTCCAACAAAGTCTCATGTGATTAAATCAAATCAAATCTGAACTTAATCACTTGGAAGATACCAAACATGGCCATAGCCGCCACTCCTAATCCAATTAGGAGTCCATATGCGCCTATGCCATATAATCTTCCCCATTATACTCTTTAGCCCACTGATCTCTTCATGGCAACTTATTAATAAGCTCCATTGGGTAATAAGCCTAGCCCAAACTTCATTATACATGTTGATAAAGTCATTGGATCCAATCCAATGTAACCCAAGGTCAAATGAGGCTAACCATAGTTAACTTTGGGTCAACATGCCAAAAATAAAATTTAGCTCTAATAAGCTTCTTCCATCTCATCAGGCCCATTGGTGCTCATGAAATCACCCAAATAGATCTGAGTTATGAAATAAGTCGATCCAAAGGCTACCAGATCAATACGAAAACTCGAATATCAAGGTGTGCGACCCTATAGGTTCCTCTAATGTTGGTAGTGATGAACTTAGGTCATCACAAGCAATGAGTGGCACCTAGCAGTGCATCACTACTACCCAAGTCATTAGAATGGATATCGACAACGACATCCCCATCTTCGCAATAAGATACCAATGCATTACAGTCCCTTTGCCAAACTGATATCTGATTGTAGAAAGTATGTCACCACTTTGTTTATACCTAATCTCATGGTTATAACTAAATCAGATTCTCACCTGGGTATGGCCATACACTTTCAGTCATACAACCATGGGGGGCCCCATGGATATCAAGCTTCCCTTAGGAAGGGGTAAATCCTATAACTATCAATTGATTTTCTCATATGGGTCGTGACATACTCAATGACAACCGTTACAACCTTCCAACTATAGTGATGTTGGGAATCTCCGGACCGTATAAAAATTTATAACGCAACAGAACGATGGTCTGAAATAGAATTCCCTCCAAAAATGCTAGGAACTTCTTACGAGAGAAACCATAGGGTGTGAAGAGTAATATACCTTATTTGCATATTCCTTAGAGTGTTGCCGATGATGTAGACGATCAAATGCTCATCCTCTACAGTCACGCACATACGGATGGCCTCGAGAGAAGATATCCATGCCTCTAATGTCTTCTCTACTTGCGCCAATCACCAAGACAATGCACCCAGGAGTACGGGAAGTGTTGGTGACAAGGAGTGAGTAGCACTACCACTTGTCCCAACCTTGATGAAAAAAACTTTTGTATGTTATCACCTTCAAGACCCTCACGCCAAGGATGAGAGGGGAGGTGACAACAAGAGATGAGAGAAAAGAATTTGTGTGTCAATATCCTAAGAGAGCCTCTCTATTTATAATAGATGAACCAACTATTCTTGCAGATATTTATCCATATGGGACAATGTTTCAGTGCCTACTTGATTTTACCATTAAATATATCAATGTATTTAATGTAAAATGTGCCTAGCCCAATTAATTAGCCAAGATAAAAATTCTATTGCCAATTAATAATTTTATTTCATTCACGTGACTAAAGTGCCAAGTCCAAACTTGCACTAAGACCCTTGTTTGACTCATTTTGACAACACAGTTCAATAGAGGTCAAACGTGGTCCACTAGAGGTCAACTAGTGGTCAAACATGAACTAAATAAAATCTCATCTCCACATAAAAAAATCTCAAAGCATTAGTTTCTCAAAATGATCCGAATCGTACAATGATTCGATCTGAGGCTAACCGATCAATACAAAGTCTCTAGCGTCTAGGTGTGCAACCCTGTAGGTTCTTCAGACGTTGGCAGTGATGACTAAATCATCAAAGCAATGAGTGGCACCTAGCAGTACATCATTGCTACATAAGTCATCAGAATAAATGTCACCATCGATAACCTCTAAAACTACAACAAAGTGAAAGTACAAAATTGTCCTTTTGCTAGACTAATGTCTAGATTGGGCAAGCGTGTCACACTTGTTGATCCCAATATTATGGCATGACTAAATTAGGTTCCCACCTGTACATGTGCACAAATGTACATATTTGCATAACAATGACCATGCTAGGATATCTCATCTATCAACTAGATGTGATACACATATCCCATTGGACTATCCCAAAGGTCCTAGGGAATAAACACTAACAGGTGAGGTGTTAGATTGTATTAAACATGTCCCTAACCACATGGAAAAGTCAATGACCTCAAGTCAAAGGATCAATGCATCTCCTGTCACTTGTGTGTTTAACTCATGACACCAATTTAGACCCTCACAGCGGGTCAGTCTAGTATATCCACCACTGATATACTCATATGTCTGCATTAGCACCTGTGGCTAACCAGCCCATACACTAGTCTCACATGTACTAAAGCTATCCCATATCCACTCAAGTACTTGACTGGGGACAGAGTTTGAGCATATATACAATCTATCTCTAGGGATATTATTATGTAAGTACATAGTCGTAGATGTAAAAATAGCATAATAATGACAATGCTAGAATGATATATACATATATATTATATCAATGTCAAATAGTACATAATATAGACCAACATCTAGTCCTAAGGGCATATACACTGACAGGCACCACTAAGTTCCTTGTCCATGCACAACTCCAAGGTCCTTCAAGCCAAGATATAGCTCTCAAACCCTATAAGTGCCCTTAAAGGGTTCGGCCAAGGCCTTGCTTCTTGCGCTATCAAGTTGTGACACCATGCAAGTTACGCCACCATGTAAGGTGTGCAAGCTTCAAAGATGTGCCAATGCCATAACTTTATGAAGGATTGGCCCCTTAATCTTCAATTTACAAAATAAAAAAAAGAGCGGCACACAGGCTTTACAAAAAATACATCACAGGCATACAAGGGGCTTGACTATGACTATAACACCATGTACAAGCAAGATATCTATCTCATGCTTTTCTATGTGCTCATGAAAAACACAAAATCTGAATTTTAGTTTTTCATTAAAAACATGTCTCTCTTCCTTAACCTTTTATCGTAAATCCTTAATTCTTTATTTCTCTTAGGAGTCTACAAGTGGCATACCCATTCCCCTTCTTCTAACCATTAACTTGTTAAGATTAGAGCAATTACCCAGTCCTTGCTCTATATAATCTCAAGAAGTCACAGATAGTACGTCTATTCCACTATGAGAGGAGAAATTATTTCTTCCAAATATGGGTCTAACCCAAACTTCATTATATAAATTGATTAAGCTATTGGATCCAATCCAATGCAACTAAAGTCAAATGTGACTAACCATGCTCAACTATGGGTCAAACTGCCAAAAATGAAGTATGACTCTAATAAGCTTCTTCCATCTCATCAAGCCCATTGGCACTAATGAAATCTCCCAAAGAGATTCAAGCAGTGAGTGGCACATAGTAGTGCATCGTTGCTACCCAAGTATTCGGAATGGATATTAACATCGACATCCCCATCATATGGGTCGTGACATACTCATGAAGGGGCAATCCTCTGTCTATCCATTGATCTTCTCATATGGGTCGTGAAATACTCAATGATAACCATTGTGTCCTCCTAACTATGGCGAGGTGTTAGATTATATCAAAGTATATTCTTAACCATATAGAAGAGTCAATGATCTCAAGTCAAAGGATCAATGTATATTCTGTCACTTGTGAGATTAACTCATGACACCAAATTAGAGTCTTACAGCAGGTCGATCTAGTATATCCACCACTGATATATACCCATATGTTTGCATTAGTACCTCATGCCTAACCAGCCCATATACTAGTTTCACATGTACTAGAGCAGCCCCTTATCGACTAAGTTACTTGACTGAGGACATAAGTGTAAGCACAGATACAATCTGTCTCTAGGGACATTATCATGCAAGTACATAGTCGTAGATATAAACATAGCATAATAACGATAATGCTAGAATGATATATATAAGATATTAGTGTAAAATAGTTCATAGGATAGACCAACAACAGGTCCAAGGTTATATACACCAACACACTGATAAAAATTGGCCATACGGCATAGTATGGGCCAGCTTTTGAAACACTAGTCTCTGATCCACCTTGGTATGTTTCGAATTAGGCAATGCATAGTACTAATCCTTTAAATTGTGTATCGACACATATTATCGATCAATATATGTTATATTCCTAGTTTAGATTTTTTTTTTCAAAAGATCACTAATTGTTTTGCGATCATTTAGGACATTCTTTCTTTCTTTTTTACCTTAAAAACTCCTCTCTCCCCATCCCCTCTTATTCGCACACTGAATCTCCAAAATCTTGTATAAAAAGTTGTTTAGGAGCATTGCTACACATGATAATGCGTTTAATGTAATCAAGGATTGAAACTGGTCCTTAATAGGTAGTATAACTAGTTTTTACTAGTTATGTACCGACAAGTATAAGTAGTTTGTACCGATCTGAGCAGGGACTGATACTTGGACATCATAATATAGTGGAGCGGTAAAGGAAGAAGAAGAAAAAAGAAGAAGAAGAAGAAGAAGGAGGAGAAGAAGAAGAGAAGGAAGGAGTAGAAAAAGAAAGAACCATGGACAACATGGTGAAGCAGAGTGGTGAAGGAAGGGGAAGAAGAAAGAAGATGAAGAAAGAAGATGAAGAAGAAGAAGAAGAAGAAGAAGAAGAAGAAGAAGTAGAGAAGGAAGGAGTAGTAGACAAAGAAAGAACCATGGACAACATGGCAGAGAGGAGTGGTAAGGAAGAGGAAGAAGAAAGAAGAAAAATAAGAAGAAGAAGAGAAGGAGAAGACAAAGAAAGAACTATGGACAGCATAGCAAAGTGGAGTGGTGAAGGAAGAGGAAAAAGAAAGAAGACAAAAAAGAAGAAGAAAAAGGAGAAGAAAAAAAAAAGAAGAGGAGGAGTGGTAGTCATTGGTAATTGAGTTAATTACCCAAACAAGCACCAAACTAAGTCAATAGAGAAGGTTATATTCCAAAGTTAGTCTAGTTAGTGCCCGTCTCAACTTATTTTGGCTTTGGTCTAGTCAGTGCCCTATCTCTTCTTCCTTTTCTTTTCTGAAATTGAATAAGCTATCTCCTGAAATTCTTTATTCACATACTCAAGAGAAGTATCACTTTCAAAATTAAATGGTTTACCAAATAACTTATGCAAATCATTAATAACATTATCAACAACATCAATACTACAACATGATCCTAAATATGATGGTTTTTTTCAATGAATCTGCCAACTCAAACTCAATTATGTTTTCACCAATATTTAGTGTGAGTTTTCCTTTCTTAACATCAATGACTGCTCCTGCTATGGCTAAAAATGGTCTACCAAGGATAATTGGATTTTTTGAACTTTCCTCCATTTCTAACACTACAAAATCTACTAGAACAAAATACTTACCTACTTTGATTGGAACATTTTCTAAAATTCCAATAGGATACTTTAGCGAAGAATCAGTGAGCTACAAAGATATTAAAGTTGGTTTAAACTCTCTCATGTCCAATTTCCTACAAATAGATAAGGGCATTAGGCTTACACTAGCACCTAAATCACATAAGGTCGGAGATGCGCCATACTCCCAATTGACCAAGGAATAGAGAAACTACCTGGATCTTTTAATTTTGGCAGTAACTTATTTTGGATGATAGCACTACATTCCTCAGTCAATGCCACAATACCATAGTCCTCTATCTTTCTTTTATTTGACAAAATTTCTTTTAAAAACTTAGCATGAGTGGGCATTTGAGATAAAACTTTAGTAAATGGAATGTTAATATAAAGTTTTTTCAAGACATCAAGAAACTTCCCAAATTGCTTATCTAACTTAGCTTGGGCTAATCTTTGGAGAAAAGGTATAGGTGGCCTATAAGGTGTAGGTGAACAAGGTCTAGGAATATCTAGCTGACATGGCTCATCACCTTTGGGTTCATCACCTTGGTGAGGTGTTGAACTAGTATGGGAATGCTCATGTACAGGAGATTTTTCCAATACTGGTTCTTTGTTATGTTCAATCTTAGGCTCTCAAATCTCCCTCTAGGTTCATCTAATTGCCTCCCACTCCTAGTAATTATAGCACTACAATGTTCCCTAGGGTTTGATTTAGGTTTAGCAAGTAATTTCCCTGGGGGTCTATAAGAAGTGCTAGCTTGTTGTGCTATTTGATTTTCTAGCATTTTGGTGTGGGCACTCATGTTATCCATCCTATAGTTCATACTATCCATCCTTGAATTGATTTATTTAAGAGTTTCATTCACATCTTCATTTTGTTTCATCTGGGTTCTCATAAATTTCTCAAACATCACCTCTAAACTAGACTTAGGTGGATTAGGATTGGAACTCCTAAATAGAAATTGAGGTCTAGAATCTAATTGTGTTCCCTGATTACTCTTCCATAATAGGTTTGGGTAATTTCTCCATCCAGGGTTATAAGCATTAGAATAGGGCTCATTATTTCTACTTTGATTGCACCCTCCTACTACATTAACCTGTTCTGAACCCTGATCAGTAATTACCTTACACTCCTTAGTATAATGTCCATGATTACTACAAATATCACATATAGCAGAAGATGAAACTACAGCAGTTTGCATTTCAAAAGAATCTACCTTTTCAGCCAAGGCACGCCAGTTATCATTTTCATTCTTACCATGTGGTGGATGATATATCACTCCTCTCTCAATTGTGCATTAGTTGTGGTTCAAAGCCATCTCCTCAAGCAAAGTGAAAGCATCTTCAATAGTCTTGCTCATAAGTGCTCCTCTTGCAGCAGTATCAATAGTCAGACGGGTATTATAAAGTAAACCATTATAAAAAGTATGTATTAAAACATATTTTTCCAGGCCATGATGAGGACACTTCCATTATAATTCGTTGAAACGCTCTCATGCCTCACTAAAAGACTCGCCATCCCACTGTGCAAAGCTTGTAATCTGGTTCCTGAACTAGATTGTCTTGCTGTGTGGAAAGTGCTTCATCAAGAAAGCATTAGATAGTTGATCCCATGGAGTGAAGGTACCGGTAGGTTGAGATTGAAGCCAAGAGCAAGCTCGGTCCATGAGAGAAAAAGAAAATAGTCTAAGTTTTAATGCATCACTGGAAACACCATTAATTTTAATTGTATCACATAATTCAAGAAATAAAGCAAGATGTTGATTAGGATCTCTGAGTAGAGTTCCTCCAAACGGATTTTGCTGGATCATACATAGAAAAGCAGACTTGATTTCAAAGTTATTAGCCTCTATAACTGGTCTAGGAATGCTAGAGTGTATCTCCTGTGGATTAGGGGCTGCATAGTCCCTAGGTGATCTCCTTTCTACCATGACCACTTTTTCTCCCTGCCTTGCTTCAAATCTGAGTTTCCTGCACAGTCTAAGAGTTCTGTTAATCTCAGGGTCTAAGGGAACTAGAGGTCTTGATCTAAGATTCCTGCGCATGCACAAGTAGATAGATCAAATAAACAAAAAATATATAGAAAAGTACATAAAGCAAAATTAATCTAAACTTCTAAAGATTCCTAAAGAAAAATAACAAAAATAGAAAATAAAACAAAGCCTAGTCTAGTAAAACTTTCAATTTCTTCAATATTAACAAAAACCAAGGTCCCCGACAATGACGGCAACAACTTGTTGTGTCCGCAAGTGCACAGATACTCAAAATAATAAAAAATATATCGAACCACAGAGACCTCGTTTGTCAAGTAACGAATAGTTGATTTTTCACTAGCAAGGCAATCGAATATGATGTAAGCGAACGATCGAAAAGTACACAAAAAGTCAGAGAGAAAAACTGGGACTAGGGTTTCATCCACCTTAATTTCAATGACTAGATATAATTAAATAATCATCAATTTATTCTTATTATGACAAAGATATGATTTACTTTATAAAAAAATCATCTCGCTTTCGCGCAAACAATTTACAAAGAACCAATCCTCACTTTCGCACAAGATTTATTCAATACTAAAGATAAGTAAATCATTGACAAGAAGATTTAAGATTACTTTCATGCATCCAATCTTTATGTCAATCATCTCAAGTGAAAACTAAATACTTGCATACTTTAGTTGCACAGGTTCTACTTAAGGTTTTCTAACGATTCGATACTTAATTTCTTATAACATCTTCATGTTTAACTCATTAATGTCTCATACAACAGATTATCAACAATCAATAAACTTCTAAAATCTAGAAATAAGAACAAACCTAATTTCTTACGATGAGTTCCTAAATCTCAATTTTAGGGTTCCAAGTTTTGCAAGTCACTTTTCAGTCCATATCATAAAAACTCCGATACATGTTGACAATATCAAACTAGAAGAGATTAAAGACAATCATCATTTAAGTAGAATTATCATAACAAGAGTATTCTGACGAAATAAAGATCATCTAGTCATTATGAAATTAAAGGAATTTAGCCACATGGCCCAAAAAGTCTTTAAGCTAGCATAATGAAGAAATTACAAATAGCCATAGTTTAGAACAATCAGAAATCGAGAATAAGAGAAATTTTACTAAACACATGGCTATAATGGAAATTACAGCCCGTGACTCTCATGTGAACAGTGCCGACGTCACCTCTTTCGTTGATTTCTCCTTTGATCGGTTCCCTTTCACTCTGAAACTTCTGGTGCATGTTCTTCTCGTTTAGGCGTACCTTCCCTTAAAATTTTACGGCCGGAGATGCTCTGTACACTTTGTGGCGGCAAAACTTAGGGCAGCGGTGAAGAACTCGATTTCTCTCTAAAACGTTGATCAAAATTAGGGCTTTTCATTCACTGATCTTTCCCTTGTTCTCTAGAGTATTCTCCTTCTTACAGATCTTGAATTAGTGGTCTAAATCGTCCGCAATCATTCGCGCAAAAAATGGGCTTCAATATGACTAGGTAAATCGGTTTTGTAGAATAACATTATGGCCATAATTTCCATTACGGCAGTGCCATAAAGTGTTATAGTGAAAATTCTAGAATAATTACATGCCATAAAAATAACCACGGCAGTACCATGATCGTGCAAAACCTTCTGGAAAGAAATCACCAGAAATTATGGCCCGTAATATTAATTACGGTAGTGCCGTAATATATGCAAATCTTTCTGGATAGAAATCGACTGAAATTACGGCAAATCAAATAGATTAAGGCAGTGCCATGGTTTATTCTGTAGGCTCAGTAAAACCACAGTACCGTAATATTGATTACGGCCCTGTCGTAATTTGGTCTGAAGCTTCAATTTGCGTGAAATTTGACATGTAATCTTCTCTTGATGATGAGAATTTGTCTATGCACTTGAATTACTTGAAAATGCCTTAAAATGATGTTTTTTTACTTGAAAATGATCAAAAATCAGAAAAGGTGTAGATTCCACAATATTTGATTAATAGGGCATGAGAATAAGTAAAAGAACAAGAATATGGCACAAAAAGACCTAATAAGTGACACAAATTATATTATGAATTTTTGTGTCATCATATGGGCTAATCGACAATGCCAAAGGTATGCACCAACTGAACTACTCAGTTTGATCCTTTTATTATTTATGTTACATATAGAGTTATCCATGTCCAAGACATATAAACAATTGCATAAAGTACCCTTCCCATAAAACACATTTGTAAAGGAAAAAGAACAAAAGTTATCCTTTATTTCAAACTTAAAACCTTTCCTTGCTAAGTAAGGAATGGATACAATGTTTTTGGTAAGAGAATGTGCATAATAGCAATTATATAACTCTAACTGAAGTCTAGATGACAAAAAGAGCATCAAAATTCTTACAGTAATAGCAGCACCAATCTATTTTTCTTGAGCCCCCTGCATATTTGTACAAATATGTGCTCCGCATGCAATATCCAATACCCATGACATAGAAGTAGAAAGGTTGAATTTGGTAACATAAATTCCTAAGCTACAAGACAAGGGCTTGCCTTTCTTCTCCTCGTTTTGAAGTTGTTTGCAGTCCCTTCTCCAGAGACTCTGCTCACCACAGTGGAAGCACCTATGTTCCTTTGTCTTCTTTATCTTCTTTTTCAGTGCTTTCGTCGGACCCTTCACACTACCTTTAGCACGTGCCTGATGCGTTGTATTTACACCACATTTTATCTGTATTTTATACTATATTTTAGGCTTAATTGCAAGATTTTATGCTAATTTTGGTATTTTTACTTCACTTGGCACATAATCTTTATTTTTCATGGTTTTATTGAGAATGTAGGTAAAAAAGCATGAAAATAATGGATTTCATGAGTTATAAAGCCACAACATGATTCATGAGGAGATCACGAGCTTATACATCAAATTTGGAGTCAAAATACTGAAGAACGCGATAATTACGGCCTTGGCTGTAATTCTAATATCGGCCATAATTTTGACGTTCGAGCAAAGGGCGAAAAATGGCTAAGTACGGAAATGCACAGAAACTTTCACGGGTGAAGCCATAAACACATTACGGACAGTGAAACTTTCTGTGTACAAAGAGCTGTACACACAGAAGCATTTACGGCCTTGGCCGTAAACTCATTACGGACCGTGAAAACGTCCGCCCCTTCGAGTTTTTTCACTCGATTCGTCACCAAATTGAACTGGATTCAAACCAAACTTTGCAGAAACGTTCCATTATGGCTTCAGGACCGGTCAAGCTATAAAAGATTAGATTTTTCGAGGGTTCAGGGGGACTTTTTCAGACGAAGACGATAAGCGGCGGCGTAAAGATTAGATTCTGGCAAGATTCCTCACAAAAGACAAGTTTGATCGGCTCTAATTCATCATCAGATCGAGGGTAAGCTAGTTTAATTGTTGTCTTAGTGAATTTCTTGCGATTTTTAGAAGATCTATGCTTGTTCATCCTATGAAAATGCTATCTCTTAAGAACATGAGCGAGTAAACCCGATTTTGGGATTAAGGGCTTAGCCCGCTGACATTTACGAGTAAATTTATTTTCTTGCTCTTTTTATATGATTTTGTTATCATGATTTGATTAAAATTGTGTTTGATTCGTAGTTTACACTGGCCACGTAAAAATTGCATAGTAGACGTTGTGAGAAGTACTTGGAGGAGAATCGCATCGTCGTATCTATTTTAATGAAACCTACAAATCCAATCGCGGGAGTAGTTTGGATTCGTCTGAAGGATTTAGTAAGCTTTTCATAGAACTTAAGGGGTTTAGTTATGTTAACTATCACGAGATTAGGGCGTTAACGTAGCTAGACACCGGTTTACACTCTAGGAGGAGGTAATCTGTACATTAGGAAAAGTTCCTTTCAAGATCAAAATTTTTTATTCAAAGAGTTATCTTTATATGATTCGTGCTTGTCAGTGTGGTGATACCCTGATGTCCCGATCTTCTAGAATTTGAATCTCTATTCATGCTGCTTCCGAATTCGCTCGTACTTAGACTTCAACACAACCCATTACTTGATTTTGCCTAGATTCAAATGAGTTGAAAAGTTGGTACTTATCTGCCTAATCCTCGTTGGGAACGATAACTTAATTGTATTACTTCGATAAATCCATGCACTTGCAGACGTATCAAGTTTTTGCGCCATTTCCGGGGATCAGGCCAGCCAATATCGATTTAATCGTGAGATTTATAGTCTAAACATTTTTTTTTATTTTAATTTTTATTTTGTTTTTTGATTTTTGTTTTTGTTTTTGTTTTTCTTGTTTTGTTTTTTTTTGCATTTTTAATAGTTATTTTATTTTATTTTTCTCTTTTTGGATTAACACACTGTATGAATAGGAGAACTCAAAAATCACTTGACTACATATTTTAAGCTTTAATTTGCATTTCCTGTTTTATATTTTGTATTTCTCTGAATTTTATTGAAAATATGATGTTTAACCAATGTCAATGGTCAAATCAGATATATATGCCACCGATAATGACAAGAGAATATGGCACAGATGCATCAAAATCACTTGTTGCAAAGGTAAATTCTTTTACTCAACACACTAATTATTTAAGCATGCAATATTCTAAGTTGAAATATGTTATTTGTGATATTTGTGAATATCATGGGCATCATTATACTGAATGTCAATTTGGGATTCCTTCATGCTTTAACTCATGCCCTAGTACTCACAATCAAAGTTGGGAGAACCATCAAAACTATCTTTATCAAACTGACCCAACATTTATTCCACAATCAGACTTTAATCAACCTCAAGAATCCAATTTAGAAGCCATGCTTGAAAATTCTATAGCTGTTATGAGAAAACAAAGTGAGGAATTTAGAAGTATATTTTATGGCACTGATAAACATGACATAGAGGAAGGAGTCCATGATAAATCTAAGAATTTTGTAGAGTTAGGACAATCATTAGTCATGACTCCGGTCATAGATTATGATTTTCTTTCTTTAAATTTTGATGATTTTGAAAATTGTAAATACCCTAACAACCCTTCCTCAGCATTTTACCAGCTATCCAGTCCCCTCTCACATAATGTAGTGCCTTGCACCACAAATACTTGGGACATATTTGAATAAAAATTTGAATTTTTTGAGTCTTATGATAAGAAGAATGATGAATTTAAGGATCCTCAAATAAAAACTAGCGAGATAGATTGGGGAGAATTTGATGGTGTTAAGATGAAATACCCCATTGAAAAGAAAGAAATTGAGGAAGAGGATCTTATGCATATGGTACCACCACCACCATATGAACCATCAATCCCTTTTCTCTAGAAAAAATTATTAGAAATTTGCATTATAGATGATGAAGGAGATGATTTTAAGGATAAAGATGATGGGGTGGCTGAAATATTATTTGATACAAATCCAACCATATGTACCCAAAAGATGATAACTCATTAGATACTTGATCACATTGACATTGATGTAAGTGAAAAACCCAAAATTAAATTTGAGAACTTCTTTATCAATCCAAGGTATGAAATCTTTAATTTTAATTCTAATCTTCTTCCAATTGCTAATATAAATCTAAAGGAAGAAAACATGATTTTACTTTTGGATAAATATAGAAAAATTATTGATTATTCTTTGCATGACTTTAACTTTTGTTTTTGTATGCATGTACTGGTCACTGCAACATGGATTCACGTATTTCATTTGATATATACTTTGGCGGGCACACTCTTGAGACGGAGGAAAAGAAGAAGATTATATGCTCTCAACTATGGCACTGATTCACCAACTCCACCATGACGTGAAGCATTGGTCAAGCTAATGACCATGAACAAGCGCTTTTTCGGAGGCAACCAAAAAGTTTTTGAGTTTTATTCACTTTAGTGTTTTCAATTTTAGTTTCTCATTTTCTTATAATTTTTATAGATTTTTAACAACAAGATTTGATGAACTTTTATGTATGAAAAATCTTCTAAATCTGTTGTTTTACATGCAGGAATTTTTTGGAAATTATTTCATCAATAATAGAGGGTTTACGCGAGTTTCACGGTCGGAGCCGTGAGTTACTCACGGGCCGTGAATTCTGCGGCTGAACGAAACATGAGAAGGCCAAAGTTTATAGAAACTTTTATGATCAAGGCTGTGAATCCATCACGAACTGTGAAGTTTCAATTTGCAAAAGGAATCTAAGTCATAGATATATTCACGGCCGCAGCTGTGAACGGCTCACGGACCATGAAAACCCGATTTCCCATCGATTCTCTCCTCCTCAGGCAACGAATCTTTGTTCCCAACCTTCATCACCGATGACCCTTTCCGTTGATCCTCCGATGAGATTTCAACCGGAATTTCTCAGAAATCAATGGACGACCTCAAGAACACGACTTCGCCGCTGACGCTCAATTCCAGCCCGATTTCTTCATGATTTTTGATAAATCTTTGCTCTTCTTTAGTCTTTTTACTTCTCTATTAGATTGTTAGGCTTTTGTTTCAATTTTGATAATGGTTTTCGTTGATTTACATGTTGGTGTATATGCCCATGGACCCGTTGTTGGTCCATCTTGTACTATTTGACATTGATATTTAATATATCATTCTGGCATTGTCGTTATTATGCTATGTTTACATCTACGATTATGTGCATGAATAATAATGTCCCTAGAGACAGATTATATCTGTGCTCAAACGGTGTGTCCCTGGTCGAGTACCTGAGTGGATAATGGACAGCTCTGGTACATGTGAGACTGGTATATGGGCTGGTTACGCATGGGGTGCTAACGTAGGCATATGAGTATATTAGTGATGGATATACTGGACCGACCCGCTGTGAGGCTCTAACTTTGTGTCATGAGTTAAGCTCACAAGTGACAGGAGATGCATTGATCCCTCGACTTCATTAACTCTTCTATATGGCTAGGGACATGCTTTGATACAACCTAACAACTCGCTGTAGTTGGGAGGTCATAACGGTTGTCATTGGGTATGTCACGACCCATATGAGAAGATCAATGGACAAACATAGGATTTGCCCCTTCCTGCGGGAAGCTTGATATCTAAGGGGCCCCCCTATAGTTGCATGACTGAGAGTGTATGGTCATACCTAGGTGAAAGCCTGATCTAGTAATGACCATGAGATTGGGTGAAAACAAAGTGGTGACACACTTTGTCCAATCGGATATCAGTTTTGCAAAGAGACTATAATGCATCGGTATCTTATTGCGATGATGGGGATGTCGATGCTAATATCCATTCCGAAGATTTGGGTAGCAGCGATGCACTGCTAGGTGCCACTCACTGCTTGTGATGACCTGAGTTCATCACTGCCAATGTCAGAGGAACCTACAGGGTCGCACAACTTGAAACTCGGGTTCTCGTATTGATCGGGTAGCCTATTGATCGAGTTTTTGGATAACTCATATCTCTTTGGGATAATTCATCAGCGCCACTGTGCCTGATGAGATGGAAGGGACTTATTGGAGCTAACTTCATTTTTGCGCCAGGTGGGCCTAATGGGCCCAAAAGGTCAATTGGGCCATATGGCCCAAATAGGCCCAATAGGCTAATTGGACCAAATGGGCGAAAGGAAGTCTAGCTTGGAGCATGGCCCAATAGGGCGTGAAGCCCAGTTGGTGCCTGAAGCCTAATGGGCCTTGAGGCCCAATGGGCAGTCAGGCCTGATGGGCCATGACTAAAAGTTGCCTGGCCCAAAAGACATCATGGTAAAAATAAATTCTATATTTAATTCTGGGAATTAAAATTCTAAATTTTATTTTGCATTTATGAATGTGAAAGGTTGTTATGAATTCTATGAAAGGGTGGAAGAGGTTTGGAGTTGGCGCCTATGCACTTGTGAAGAGGTTTGGAGTTGGCGCCCTCGCAACACTCGATCTTCTGGGTTTTTAGGACTGGCCTGTTTCGGGGATTGCTTCCGCTGTGCATGTCTGTAAAATTTTAAAATCCCTGGGGTTTCCCAACAATGGTATCAAAGCAACTTGCGAACTCGAACGGTGTTTTATGCTTTGATTGTATGCTCACATGCCATCTGAAATTTTTTGAAAATTTGCATATGCGCATGGATTTTTCTAAGTAGGAAAAATCGTAAGTTTTTCTTTCCTAACATCTATTCGATCTCTTTGGTTTTTCGCTTTCTTCACATGGTGGGATAGACCCATATGCGAGAGAATTAATTTCTCCCAACGCATGTAGGATAGACCTACTGTGTGGGACTTGTCGAAGATTATGGGGCATGATGATTGTTCTAATCTTAGCAGCTTAAGGATTGCAAGGGTAGGCGGCAAGCGTGCTTGGAGCATGCATGCACCACTTGTAGACTACCGAGAGAAACCAAAAATCCTAGATATTGTAAGTACCCCTTTCATGAGGGGGGCGAAACCCTAAAGCATGCGCATTCAAGAAATTTTCTAGGGCTTCATAAGATCGCATGTGGTATAACCATATGATCAACTTAAGTTTTACTAAGATCAAGATGTGATCTTACCATAGCCATCGCTTGGATGGTGCCTTGGAAGCAAGAGGGCGAAAGGGGCTCTCCTCCAAAGGTGGCGCACACAAGAGGATGATGGCTACTCCTTGTGTTCCTTGTGCTAGCAAGGCTTCAAGGGTCCTTGTCGAATGGAAGGGAAGAGATCTACTCTTTGCTTGGCCGAATCCTCTCTTGTCGTCAACCTTCACAACGCAAGCCGTGAGTCGTCAAGAGCAAAGGGGCGAGAGATGAGAATCGAGAAGCATTGCCTTCGAACGTGGAGACGTTCCCATTTTGGAAAACCGAAATTCCAAAAATAGCAACTACTTGATTACATGCGTTATGCGTTCACTTGAAGTGAACCAAACGCATATCCCTTCTCCCATATGAACCATGCGCTCACACATGAGCCGGTTCAATGTATTTGGTTCAATGACCAAACCAAATCAGCCCAAGCTTTTAGTCCAGATCGAATTAAACCCTAAGGTTCCAGATCTGACCATTCATCTCCTGATGCTTCTGATCTCACCGATCTAGCATCAACACTCTCGATCGAAGCTTACCGATCTCAAGCCCTAATCAATCAAACATGATCAGACCAGATCTCACTTATAATCAGAGTTTAAATCCCTTTAAACTGAACCAAACAATTCAGTCCACACGATCTGACTTAAGTAAGCCATATCATCAAATTGTGCGACCCTGAGGGTTTCCTTTAAATGTCGGTAACGATAACTTACGTTATCACGATCAGTGAGGGGTATCTAGCAACACATCATTGTCTCCCGATATAGAGGAAAGAGTCTTCCAAGACTACACCCAAACCACAGCACAAGTGTGAATCAACTCACTAGGCATACATATTTCCTTTGCCACTGGATGTTCTTATTGGACAAGCGTGTCAAGCTTGTAGCTCCAATATGATGAGCATGATTAGATCAGATGATCATAGTCACCTGGGTATGGCCATACACTTTCTCAATCATCTCATTTAAGGGGGGGCCCATTAGAACATCACACTCCAATTAAGGAGACGGCAATCCTATATCTATCACTAGTGCCCTAACCTGACTCATGATCATTATCCAATATAGTCTATAACCATTATGTTTCAAATGATATTGAACTACCTCAAAACAATGACAATCATCATTTAGAAACACAAGTGATCTCAAGTCAGAGGACATGTGCCACTTGAAGCAAAACAAGGATTATTCACATTGTGACAAGCAATTGAATATCCTAGTAGGGTCTGTCCAGTACATCCAATGTACCCATGAGTCTACATCTTATTTCATGCTCGAAGCATCCTATAAGATTAGAACACATATTAGTCTCAATCATATCAAGGCTGTCTCATGTTCACCAAGATATCTCGACTAAGGACTTTATAGCATGTCAGCCTAGCTGAACAGCATTGAGACATTATTCAGAAGTACAATTATTGCAGCAGACAATGTAACAACCTGAATAACAACCATTGCCTTTATAAACATAAGAGTTTATACATGATACTGATACAATCCCAAGGCCTCAAACATTAGCCTTAAGGGCATACCCCAACAATCTCCCACTTGCACTTAATCTAATGGTTGAGGAATCTCAAACCCATATTATTACAGTGCTTCTCATCCTTCTGCTACGCCAGAGGCTTGGTAAGTGGGTCTGCCAAATTGTCATCTGTATGAACCTTGCAGATTTTGATCTCGCCACGATCAATGATCTCCCGGATCAAGTGAAACCGTCTCTGTATGTGCTTGGACTTCTGGTGCGACCGTGGTTCCTTTGCTTGTGCGATTGCTCCAGTGTTATCACAGAAGATAACCAAAGGATCTACACTCGAAGGAACAACACCAAGTTCCTGAACGAACTTGCGAATCCACACTGCCTCCTTAGATGCTTCTGAGGCTGCAACATACTCGGCTTCTGTTGTGGAATCAGCAACGATAGACTGTTTGAAACTTTTCCACACCACTGCACCTCCATTCAAGCTAAAAACATAGCCTGATTGCGATCGGAAATCATCCTAGTCCGATTGGAATGAAGCGTCAGTATATCCTTCAATACTGAGTTCTTCCTGACCACCATATATCAAGAACATATCTTTGGTCCTCCGCAGATATTTCAAGATGTTCTTGACTGCAATCCAGTGCGCCTGACCTGGATTACTTTGGAATCGACTGGTCACGCTTAACCCGTAAGCGACGTCTGGGCGAGTACACAACATCGCATACATAATGGATCCAATAGCCGAAGCATAAGGCGTATTGTCCATTTCATCTTTCTCAGTCTGTGTTTGTGGACACTGACTCTTCGAAAGATTCAGACCATGTCTGACTGGAAGATATCCACGTTTAGAATTCTCTAAATGGAATCTCTCCAGGACTCTATCGATGTAAGTACTCTGGCACAGCCCGAGAAGCCTCTTAGATCTATCCCTGTAGATCTTCACACCTAATACATAGGCTGCTTCTCCTAAATCTTTCATCTGGAAACATTTCCTTAACCATGCTTTGACAGCATGCAGTTCAAGAATATCGTTTCCAATGATTAAGATATCATCGACGTAGAGGACTAGGAAAGTAATTACACTCCCACTAAACCTCTTATATACACACGGGTCATCTTCATTCTTGATGAAACCAAATTCACTGATTGATTCATCAAAACGAATATTCCAGCTTCTAGATGCTTGTTTAAGTCCATAAATGGACTTCTTTAATTTGCATATTTTATGACGATCTGATGGATTAGTGAAACCTTCAGGTTGTGTCATATACACATCCTCATCCAATTTTCCATTAAGGAAAGCAGTCTTCACATCCATCTGCCAGATCTCATAATCGTAATATGCTGCTATCGTGAAAAGAATCCGAATAGACTTAAACATAGCTACAGGTGAGAAAGTTTCATCATAATCTATCCCGTAGATTTGTTTGAAACCTTTCGCAACTAGCCTGCCTTTATAGGTAACCACGTTACCATCCATGTCAATCTTCTTCTTGAAGATCCATTTACAGCCAATAGGGATTACTCCCGGAGGCGGATCAACCAAATCCCAAACTTGGTTATCTGACATGGAGTCCATCTCGGCTCGCATAGCTTCAAGCCATCTAGCTGACTCCGGTCCACTGACCGCATCCGCATAAGTGAGGGGTTCATCATTATCAATGATGTAGACTCCGTCATAGCGCTCAGGCTGTCGACGGATCCTTCCCGATCTACGCGGTTCCTGTGATATCTGAGCCTCAGGTTGTTTAGTAACCTGTTCTACCGGCTCAGGCTCATCCAACTGTGCTTGACTACTTTGTCCTTCCTCTGGATTCTCATCCAGTTTTATTTCTCTCCCACAGGCTTCTTGTTGGGGTATGCCCTTAAGGCTAATGTTTGAGGCCTGTGGGAATGTATCTGTATCATGTAATAAACTGTTATGTTTATAAAGGCATGGTTATTATTCAGTTGTTTACATTGTCTACTGCAATATATGTTCTTCTGAATAATGTCTCAAAGCTGTTCAGCTGGGCTGACATGCTGTTATGTCCTTAGTCGATATATCTTGGTGAACATGAGACAGCCTTGATATGGTTAAGACTAATATGTGTTCTAATCTTATAGGATGCTTCGAGCATGGAATAAGATGTAGACTCATGGGTACATTGGATGTGCTGGACAGACCCTACTAGGTTATTCAATTGTTTGTCACAATGTGAATAATCCTTGAATATGACAAGTGGCACATTTCCTCTGACTTGAGATCACTTGTGTTTTCTAAATGATGATTGTCATTGTTTTGAGATAGTTCAATATCATTTGAAACATAATGATTATAGACTATCTTGGATGGTGAGCTTGAATCAGGTTAGGGCACTAGTGATAGACATAGGATTGCCGTCTCCTTGTTCAAGGAGTGTGATGTTCTAAAGGGGCCCCCTGGATGAGATGATTGAGAAAAGAGTATGGCCATACCCAGGTGACAGTGTTCATCTGATTTAATCATGCTCATCATATTGGAGCTACAAGCTTGACACGCTTGTCCAATAAGAACATCTAGTGGCAAAGGAAATATGCATGCCTTGTGAATTGATTCACACTTGTGCTATGGTTTGGGTGTAGTCTTGGAAGACTCTTTCCTTTATATCGGGAGACAGTGATGTGTTGCTAGATACCCCTCACTGATCGTGATAATGTGAATTATCATTACCGACATTTAAAGGAAACCCTTAGGGTCGCACAATTTGATGATATGGCTTACTTCAGTCAGATCGTGTGGACTGAATTGTTTGGGTTCAGTTTAAAGGGATTTAATCTCTGATTGTAAGTGAGATCTAGTCTGATCATGTTTGATTGATTAGGGCTTGAGATCGGTAAGCTTCGATCGAGAGAATGATTGCTAGATCGGGCAGATCAGAAGCATCAAGAGATTAACGGTCAGATCTGGAGCCTTAGGGTTTATTTGAGATCTAGACTAGATCATTGGCTTGATTGGTTCTTAAACCGAACCAATATGAACCGGCTCATGAAATGAGCGCATGGTTCAAGGCTTGGCGACTTGTTCACTTGGCGTGAACATTGGAGCGAGTGGTGTGGCTATTTTTAGTAACCACGATCTCCACTTGGAGATAACGCTCACGTTCGAATAGCTCTTGCAATTCTCGCCTCTCAAGCGACCTCTCGCTCGACACTCGTTGTGTGTGGCGACGCTTGGAAGATAGAGAAGGTTTTTGGCCAAAAGAGATCAACACATCTCCATCCCTTTTCACTCGATCAAGGACTCCAAGGAACCTTGCTAGCACAAGGAGCACCAAGGGTAGGCGCATTGATCATCTTGTGTGTGAAACTTAGGAGAAGGCTCGCTTGCGTCTTTCCTTCCAAAGCTTCATCAAACCGATGGCAATGGTATGAGTTTATCTTCATCTATTCAAATATTCGAAAGCTAGTTATATGACATATATAGATCCTTTGAAATCCTAATATCCCATGCAAAATTTTGTTGCGCCACCATTAGGGTTTCTACCCCTTAGTTAGGGGTTCCCTTCAATTGGTATCAGAGCGAGGTTATATGTTCATATGATTGCTTTGATTGTGAATCCATATATGCTTAGATCTTATATGTGCGAAACTAGTTTATGCTTTTCTTTTTGCGCATCTATGTTGGCGCATGTTGTAGCTTAAGTTTTCTCAAAAGGAAATATCACATGCGCGCTTAACATTAGATCTAAGGCCCTGCTATAAACCCTTAGACGGGTTATTAGGGTTGAAATCACCCCCTAGGTCAGATCCAATCAGTCTGATCAGACTATCTGACAGCCTTGATGGGTCGACTGGATAGCACCTTGGCGCAAGCTTGAGGTGGCTACAGGTCGACTGCAGACAGGCGTGTAGCGATGTCTGATTGAGACGACCCATGAACGCACCTGAGTTAGGCCCGGGGTCACACCCGCTTGCCAGACCTCAGTGTGGTTGTTCAGCCCTGGCGCATGCATGGTTGACCTTATGGTCGACTCAAGTCAGTTAGGACTTGGTGCATGCAAGGGCAGAGGATCTGACTAGGTTGGTTGAGTGGATCCCTAGTAATGGACCGTTGTAAGGTTGTAGGGCAAATAAGGAAAAATTAAAATTGATCCCATGGGGTTTTTCGAAAAATTTTAATTTTTTATGATGGATCACATGATTGCTGATTGGATGCATATGTTTGTCTATTTAGTCTTATGTGGGCTGCCCATATTAATTGTGTGCTGTGCTGGGGCCTGCGTGCCTGGGATTTAAAATTGTTGTAAATTAATTATTGTGATCTGCGCATCACATTGCTTTAATTTATAAAATGTTATTGACCTGCGTGTCAATCTTGTCTAGATAGTTAAATTTGTAATTTAATTAGACAAGAGCACAGAGCACACTTGGCAGAGGCGCATGCAGCAGTGGCTTGACCAGGTGGGAGGTCTAGGGTTCGACCCTAGTACCTGGCGCATTTTCCTGGTGGGCGCACCAGAGCTGCAATTGGCGCTTGGGCCCTGGTATGGGCCAGATGAGCAGCAAAAGACCCATGAAGAGCAAGTGAAGACTTAAACTAGGTTAAGGTCTTCTAGGGCTATGGGCTTTTACCACATAAGAACCATGCTTTCTTTTATTGCTTATATAAGTAGAACAGCATGTTTTAATTTATCTTCTGCTATCACCATAGGAATTGTATGATAGTGAAGAAGATAAAAGACCGTTAAAATCCAACGCTAAAATATCAAGCTCGTAAGCCTTCTGACGCGAAACCTCACTGTTCTGATTATCGTTGGAGCCGTGTTGTACCCACTCAGTGGGCACGTCCATCTATCTTCAGACGGTGTGGGATTACACCTGTGTGTTACAGAGTAGGGATTTATCCCTTCTCGTTGCTCAGCATAGCACATGGTGGTCCAGGGAGTAGGTCGGGTCAGCTTGACCGTGTAGGCTACATATGTGGCGCATATGGTAGCACATGGAGGCAGCCATCTGTGGGGTCAGAGACTGTGTTGTACCAACTCAGTTGGCACAGTCTGCTGGACTGCCCAGATGAAGGGGAATCGCACGGGTTGGCGATCGGCAGGGACTGCCTACCGGAGATTAGTGCTTGTACTCTCTGTGTATCTTATCTCGCCTGAGCGGGACGCGGAGACCAAGTATGAAATCCGGATCCCATCTCACTAAAAGAGTGTCTACTCTTTCGGACTGTTTAATGGATTTTTCAGTCAGATAAAATAGTGAGAAAAGGAATCTTTCTTAAGTCCTGATTGATTCTTATACATTGATACTGACCTTGCTGTTCTTGCATTGTTGTAGATACCTGCAGCAACGAACACCATGAACTTCAATGTGCGATCCCTACTGGAAAGGGAGAAGTTTGGTGGGCCGAACTTCTCTGACTGGTTTGGACACCTTAAGATCATTCTTAAGGCAGAGAGGAAACTGTATGTCCTCGAGACGGCAATACCGCCGCAGCCCGCTCCGAACGCCGCAAGGGCGGTTCGGGAAGCCTATGAAAAGCACGTCAATGATAGCATTGATGTCGCTTGCCTGATGCTAGCGTCTATGACGCCACCGCTGCAGCGTCAGCATGAGGATATGTCTGCTATAGACATGATAGCAAACCTCAAGATGTTGTATGCTGCACAGGCGAGGACAGAGCGCTACAATTTGACGAAGCTCTTCTTTCAGAGCAAACTGGCTGAAGGGAGCCCAGTGGGAGCTCACGTGCTCAAGATGATTGGGCACAAGGAGGCTCTAGAGAAACTGGGGCATACCATCAACCAGGAGCTTGCTGTGGATATTATTCTACAGTCTCTCCCGCCTTCATTCGACGCGTTCATTATTAACTTTAATATGAACAAAATCGATTGTACTCCGGCAGAGCTGCTGAATATGCTCCTCACTACTGAGGAGACTCTGAAGGGAAAGCCTTCGACCTCTGTCTTAATGGTTCCTTCCAGGAACAAGAAGAAGGGGAAGAAGGGCAAGGCCCCTGTCAAGAATTACAGCAAGGCTTTGAAGCAGAAGGTGAAGCGGTCTAAGGAATACAGGTGTTTCCACTGTGGCCAGCTGGGTCACTGGAAAAAGGACCGTAAAGCGCTCCAAGGAGATAAGAGGGGAAGCTTCGCTTCTGGCTCAGGTATATTCGTGACTGAGGTCATGTTTTCTTCTTCTATATCATGGGTGTTGGACACTGCATGTGGAGTTCACATTTGTTCAAATGTACAGGAACTCAAGAGAAGAAGGCAGGTGGGACAGCATGAGGTGGACCTACGAGTTGGAAACGGGGCACGGGTTGCTGCTGTTGCTGTAGGAGACTACTTCATTTCTTTACCATCTGGACTTGTATTGGAACTAAACAGTTGTTATTTTGTTCCCAGTATTACTAAAAATATTATCTCCATTCCTGCTCTTGTCAGGAAGGGATTTTCCTTTGAATGCAATATTTCAAAGTGTGTTTTATCTTATGATAATATTGTTTATGCAACTGGTTCAATTAGCAATGGGTTATACATGTTGGACATGGAATGTTCGATACAGCAAATTGATATTAAGAAAGCCAAGAATGCTGATGACAGCACCTTGCTATGGCATAGTCGTTTAGGCCATATAAACGAGAAACGCATTAAGCGGTTGCATGATAATGGACTGCTGGGATCATTCTCCTACAAGGAGATTGATACATGCAAAGCTTGTTTGATGGGTAAAATGACGAAGTCACCTTTTCCTCACAAAGGTCAAAGGGCTTCAGGTTTACTTGACCTTATACACAGTGATGTGTGTGGGCCATTTAGTAAACATGCCAGAGGTGGCTATCAGTACTTCATTACCTTTACTGATGATTTCAGTAGGTATGGGTATGTCTATCTGATGAGACATAAGAGTGAATCTTTTGACAAGTTCAAAGAGTTCAAAAATGAAGTACAGAATCAGCTAGGCCGAAATATCAAGGCACTTCGCTCAGATCGAGGTGGTGAATACCTAAATCATGCGTTTACTGACTATCTAAAGGAGTGTGGGATCAATCTCACAGCTCACTCCGCCAGGAACACCGCAATGGAATGGTGTGTCCGAGAGGAGAAATAGAACGTTACTTGATATGGTTCGTTCTATGATGAGTCAGGCTACTCTTCCATACTCCTTTTGGGGTTTTGCACTGGAAACAGCTGCAAAGATACTAAACCGAGTGCCATCCAAGGCAGTTTCAAAGACGCCATATGAGTTATGGTATGGGAAACAGCCAAGCTTGACATTTATCAGGATCTGGGGCTGCGAGGCTTATGTCAAAAAGCTCGCCTCTGGGAAACTAGAGAGCAGATCTGACAAATGTATCTTTGTCGGTTACCCTAAGGAAACTAAGGGTTATTATTTCTACGACCCCAAAGAGAACAAGGTTTTTGTTGCTCGGACGGCCATATTTCTTGAGAAGGAGTTTCTTCTGCAAGAGGCCAGTGGGAGAGAAATAAAGCTGGATGAGAATCCAGAGGAAGGACAAAGTAGTCAAGCACAGTTGGATGAGCCTGAGCCGGTAGAACAGGTTATTGAACAACCTGAGGCTCAGATATCACGGGAACCGCGAAGATCGGGAAGGATTCGTCGACAGCCTGAGCGCTATGACGGAGTCTACATCATTGATCATGATGAACCCCTCACTTATGCGGATGCGGTCAGTGGACCGGAGTCAGCGAGATGGCTTGAAGCTATGCGCGCTGAAATGGACTCCATGTCAGATAACCAAGTTTGGGATTTGGTTGATCCGCCTCCGGGAGTTATCCCTATAGGCTGTAAGTGGATCTTCAAGAAGAAGATTGACATGGATGGTAACGTGGTTACCTATAAAGGCAGGCTAGTTGCGAAAGGTTTCAAACAAATCTACGGGATAGATTATGATGAAACTTTCTCACCTGTAGCTATGTTTAAGTCTATTCGGATTCTTTTCGCGATAGCTGCATATTATGATTATGAGATCTGGCAGATGGATGTGAAAACAGCTTTCCTTAATGGAAATCTGGATGAGGATGTGTATATGACACAACCAGAAGGTTTCACTAATCCATCAGATCGTCATAAGATATGCAAGTTAAAGAAGTCTATTTATGGACTTAAGCAAGCATCTAGAAGCTGGAATATTCATTTTGATGAATCAATCAGTGAATTTGGTTTCATCAAAAACGAGGATGACCCGTGTGTATATAAGAGGTTTAGTGGGAGCGTAATAACTTTCCTAGTCCTCTACGTCGATGATATCTTGATCATTGGAAATGACATTCCTGAAATGCATGCTGTGAAGGCATGGCTGAGGAAATGTTTCCAAATGAAAGATCTAGGAGAAGCAGCCTATGTGTTAGGTGTGAAGATCTACAGGGATAGATCGAAGAGGCTTCTCGGGCTGTGCCAGAGTACTTACATCGATAAAGTCCTGGAGAGATTTCATTTAGAGAATTCTAAATGAGGATATCTTCCAGTCAGACATGGTCTGAATCTTTCGAAGAGTCAGTGTCCACAAACACAGACTGAGAAAGATGAAATGGACAATACGCCTTATGCTTCGGCTATTGGATCCATAATGTATGCGATGTTGTGTACTCGCCCAGACGTCGCTTACGGGTTAAGCGTAACCAGTCGTTTCCAAAGTAATCCAGGTATGGCGCACTGGATTGCAGTCAAGAACATTTTAAAATATCTGCGGAGAACCAAAGATATGTTCTTGATATATGGTGGTCAGGAAGAACTCAGTATAGAGGGATATACTGACGCTTCGTTCCAGTCAGACCAGGATGATTTCCGATCGCAATCAGGCTATGTTTTTAGCTTGAATGGAGGTGCAGTGGTGTGGAAGAGTTTCAAACAGTCAACTGTTGCTGATTCCACAACAGATGCCGAGTATGTTGCAGCCTCGGAAGCATCCAAGGAGGCAGTGTGGATTCGTAAGTTCGTGAGAGAACTTGGTGTCGTTCCTTCGAGTGCAGATCCTTTGGTTATCTTCTGTGATAACACTGGAGCAATTGCACAAGCAAAGGAACCACGGTCGCACCAGAAGTCCAAGCACATACAGAGACGGTTTCATTTGATCAGGGAGATCATAGATCGTGGCGAGATCAAAATCTGCAAGGTTCATACAGATGACAATCTGGCAGACCCGCTTACCAAGCCTCTGGCGCAGCAGAAGCATGAGAAGCACTGTAATGATATGGGTTTGAGATTTCTCAACCATTAGATTAAGTGCAAGTGGGAGATTGTTGGGGTATGCCCTTAAGGCTAATGTTTGAGGCCTGTGGGAATGTATCTGTATCATGTAATAAACTGTTATGTTTATAAAGGCATGGTTATTATTCAGTTGTTTACATTGTCTGCTGCAATATATGTTCTTCTGAATAATGTCTCAAAGCTGTTCAGCTGGGCTGACATGCTGTTATGTCCTTAGTCGATATATCTTGGTGAACATGAGACAGCCTTGATATGGTTAAGACTAATATGTGTTCTAATCTTATAGGATGCTTCGAGCATGGAATAAGATGTAGACTCATGGGTACATTGGATGTGCTGGACAGACCCTACTAGGTTATTCAATTGTTTGTCACAATGTGAATAATCCTTGAATATGACAAGTGGCACATTTCCTCTGACTTGAGATCACTTGTGTTTTCTAAATGATGATTGTCATTGTTTTGAGATAGTTCAATATCATTTGAAACATAATGATTATAGACTATCTTGGATGGTGAGCTTGAATCAGGTTAGGGCACTAGTGATAGACATAGGATTGCCGTCTCCTTGTTCAAGGAGTGTGATGTTCTAAAGGGGCCCCCTGGATGAGATGATTGAGAAAAGAGTATGGCCATACCCAGGTGACAGTGTTCATCTGATCTAATCATGCTCATCATATTGGAGCTACAAGCTTGACACGCTTGTCCAATAAGAACATCTAGTGGCAAAGGAAATATGCATGCCTTGTGAATTGATTCACACTTGTGCTATGGTTTGGGTGTAGTCTTGGAAGACTCTTTCCTTTATATCGGGAGACAGTGATGTGTTGCTAGATACCCCTCACTGATCGTGATAATGTGAATTATCGTTACCGACATTTAAAGGAAACCCTTAGGGTCGCACAATTTGATGATATGGCTTACTTCAGTCAGATCGTGTGGACTGAATTGTTTGGGTTCAGTTTAAAGGGATTTAATCTCTGATTGTAAGTGAGATCTATTCTGATCATGTTTGATTGATTAGGGCTTGAGATCGGTAAGCTTCGATCGAGAGAATGATTGCTAGATCGGGCAGATCAGAAGCATCAAGAGATTAACGGTCAGATCTGGAGCCTTAGGGTTTATTTGAGATCTAGACTAGATCATTGGCTTGATTGGTTCTTAAACCGAACCAGTATGAACCTGCTCATGAAATGAGCGCATGGTTCAAGGCTTGGCGACTTGTTCACTTGGCGTGAACATTGGAGCGAGTGGTGTGGCTATTTTTAGTAACCACGATCTCCACTTGGAGATAACGCTCACGTTCGAATAGCTCTTGCAATTCTCGCCTCTCAAGCGACCTCTCGCTCGACACTCGTTGTGTGTGGCGACGCTTGGAAGATAGAGGAGGTTTTTGGCCAAAAGAGATCAACACATCTCCATCCCTTTTCACTCGATCAAGGACTCCAAGGAACCTTGCTAGCACAAGGAGCACCAAGGGTAGGCGCATTGATCATCTTGTGTGTGAAACTTAGGAGAAGGCTCGCTTGCGTCTTTCCTTCCAAAGCTTCATCAAACCGATGGCAATGGTATGAGTTTATCTTCATCTATTCAAATATTCGAAAGCTAGTTATATGACATATATAGATCCTTTGAAATCCTAATATCCCATGCAAAATTTTGTTGCGCCACCATTAGGGTTTCTACCCCTTAGTTAGGGGTTCCCTTCACTTCTTGCAGAAGAAACTCCTTCTCAAGAAAAATTGCCGTCCGAGCAACAAATACCTTGTTCTCTTTGGGATCGTAGAAATAATAACCCTTAGTTTCCTTAGGGTAACCGACAAAGATACATTTCTCAGATCTGCTCTCCAGTTTCCCAGAGGCGAGCTTTTTGACATAAGCCTCGCAACCCCAGATCCTGATAAATGTCAAGCTCGGCTGTTTCCCATACCATAATTCATATGGAGTCTTTGAAACTGCCTTGGATGGCACTCGGTTTAGTACCTTTGCAGCTGTTTCCAGTGCAAATCCCCAAAAGGAGTAAGGTAGAGTAGCCTGACTCATCATAGAACGAACCATATCAAGTAACGTTCTATTTCTCCTCTCGGATACACCATTCCATTGCGGTGTTCCTGGCGGAGTGAGCTGTGAGATAATCCCACACTCCTTCAGATAGTCAGTAAACGCATGACTCAAGTATTCTCCACCTCGATCAGAACGAAGTGCCTTGATATTTCGGCCTAGCTGATTCTGTACTTCATTCTTGAACTCTTTGAACTTGTCAAAAGATTCACTTTTATGTCTCATTAAATAGACATACCCATATCTACTGAAATCATCAGTAAAGGTAATGAAGTACGAATAGCCACCTCTGGCATGTTTACTAAATGGCCCACACACATCACTGTGTATAAGGTCAAGTAAACCTGAAGCCCTTTGACCTTTATTAGGAAAAGGAGACTTCGTCATTTTGCCCATTAAACAAGCTTTGCATGTATCAATCTCCTCATAGGAGAATGTGTTGGGGTATGCCCTTAAGGCTAATGTTTGAGGCCATGGGAATGTATCTGTATCATGTAATAAACTGTTATGTTTATAAAGGCATGGTTGTTATTCAGTTAGCTACATTATCTGTTGCAATATATGTTCTTCTGAATAATGTCTCAAAGCTGTTCAACTAGGCTGACATGCTATAAGTCCTTAGTCGAGATATCTTGGTGAACATGAGACAGCCTTGATATGTTTGAGACTAATATGTGTTCTGATCTTATAGGATGCTTTGAGCATGGAATAAGATGTAGACTCATGGGTACATGGGATGTACTGGACAGACCCTACTAGGATGTTCAATTGTTTGTCACAATGTGAATATTCCTTGAATGTGACAAGTGGCACATTTCCTCTGACTTGAGATCACTTGTGTTTTCTAAATGATGATTGTCATTGTTTTGAGATAGTTCAATATCATTTGAAACATAATGATTATAGACTATCTTGGATGGTGAGCTTGAATCAGGTTAGGGCACTAGTGATAGACATAGGATTGCCGTCTCCTTGTTTAAGGAGTGTGATGTTCTAAAGGGGCCCCCTGGATGAGATGATTGAGAGAGTGTATGGCCATACCCAGATGACTGTGTTCATCTGATCTAATCATGCTCATCATATTGGAGTTACAAGCTTGACAGGCTTGTCCAATAAGAACATCCAGTGGCAAAGGAAATTTGCATGCCTTGTGAATTGGATTCACACTTGTGCTGTATTTTGGGTGTAGTCTTGGAAGACTCTTTCCTTTATATCGGGAGACAGTGATGTGTTGCTAGATACCCCTCACTGATCGTGATAATGAGAATTATCGTTACCGACATTTAGAGGAAACCCTCAGGGTCACACAATTTGATGATATGGCTTACTTAAGTCAGATCGTGTGGACTGAATTGTTTGGGTTCAGTTTAAAGGGATTTAATCTCTGATTGTAAGTGAGATCTGGTCTGATCATGTTTGATTGATTAGGGCTTGAGATCGGTAAGCTTCGATCGAGAGAATGGATGCTCGATCGGTGAGATCAGGAGCATCAGGAGATGAACGGTTAGATCTGGAGCCTTAGGGTTTAATTGAGATCTAGACCATATTGCTTGGGTTAATTGGTCTTGGACCAAACCGAAATGAACCAGCTCATTGGTTGAGCGTGTGGTTCAATTTAAGAGAGGTTTGCGATTGGGGTAAACCCATGATCGCATATGGAAGAGTGGCTTTCTATTTTTAGAAAGCATGTCACTTACGTGACCACGATTCTTATGGTCTCTCTTCACGCCTCCCTCTCGCTCTATTGTCGTCGCTTGACTTTGCTCTTGAGGCATTCTCTCGTGAAGAAGAAGTGGACGACGTTGGGAGATTTTTTTCGCCAAGCAAGAAATTTTTCTCCTTCCCTTTCCATTCGATCAAGGATACTTGGACGATCCTTGCTAGCACAAGGGACGACAAGAAGAAGCGCATCTTCATCTTGTGTGTGACGATTTGGAGAAGATCTTCTTTGGTCTTTGCTTCCAAGGCGCCATCCAATCGATGGCCATGGTATGAATCACATCCTATTTATTTAAGCTTTCAAAGTTGATCATCTTATACATGCTTTTGCGATTCTTGAAACCCCCTTCCGCTGCTATATTCCCTTATATGCGCCATGCTGGGTTTCGCCCCCCCCCCCCCTCTTGAAAGGGGTCCTACAATTGGTATCAGAGCATGGTTAAACGCATGTTTATATGATTGCTTTGGTGTTGTGATCCATGAATGCCGATATGTGCTTAGATCTATAACATGCGTAAATTCACATGTTAAATTATATCATGCCGAAACTTGTTTTTGTTTCATTTGCGCATGTATGTTGTATGTTGGCGCATCTTAGTTTGTTTTTACAAAACTTGAACACTTGCGCGACTAACACTAGATCTAAGACCTTGCTGTAAACCCTTAGACGGGTTACTAGGGTTGAAGTCATCCCCTAGGTTAGATCCAACAGTCTGATCAGACCATCTGACAGCCTGAATGGGTCGACCAGATAGCACCTTGGCGCAAGCCTATGGTGGCTATAGGTCGACTGCAGACAGGTGTGTAGCGATGTCTGATTGAGACAACTAATGAACACACATGAGTTAGGCCCGGGGTCACACCCGCTTGCCAGACCTCATTGTGGTTGTTCAGCCCTGGCGCATGCATAGTTGACCTTATGGTCGACTCAAGTCAGTTAGGACTTGGTGCATGCAAGGGAAGTGGATCTGACTAGGTTGGATGAGTGGATCCCTAGTAATGGACCGTTGTAAGGTAGTAAGGGCGAATAAGGAAATTAAAATTGATCCCATGGGGTTTTCGAAAATTTTAATTTTTGTGATGGATCACATGATTGCTGATTGGATGCATATGTTTGTCTATTTAGTCTTATGTGGGCTGCTCATATTAATTGTGTGCTGTGCTGGGGCCTGCGTGCCTGGGATTTAAAATTGTAAATTAATTATTGTGATCTGCGCATCACATTGCTTTAATTTATAAAATGTAATTGACCTGCGTGTCAATCTTGTCTAGATAGTTAAATTTGTAATTTAATTAGACAAGAGCATAGAGCACACTTGGCAGAGGCGCTTGCAGCTTGTGGCTAGACCAGGTGGGAGGTCTAGGGTTCGACCCTAGGACCTGGCGCATTTTCCCTGGTGGGCGCACCTGTGCTGCAATTGGCGCTTGGGCCCTGGGTTGGGCCAGATGAGCAGCAAAAGACCCATGAAAAGCAAGTGAAGACTTAAGTTAGGTTAAGGTCTCACTAGGGCTATGGGCTTTTACCACATAAGATTCATGCTTTCTTTTATTTATTGTTTAAATATTAGAATTGCATGATTAAGTTTATCTTCTGCTATCACCATAGGAATTGCATGATAGTGAAGAAGATAAAAGACCGTTAAAATCCAACGCTAAAATATCAAGCTCGTAAGCCTTCTGACGCGAAACCTCACTGTTCTGATTATCGTTGGAGCCGTGTTGTACCCACTCAGTGGGCACGTCCATCTATCTTCAGAGGGTGCGGGATTACACCTGTGTGTTACAGAGTAGGGATTTATCCCTTCTCGTTGCTCAGCATAACACATGGTGGTCCAGGGAGTAGGTCGGGTCAGCTTGACCGTGTAGCCTACATATGTGGCGCATATGGTAGCACATGGAGGCAGCCATCTGTGGGGTCAGAGACTGTGTTGTACCAACTCAGTTGGCACAGTCTGCTGGATTGCCCAGATGAAGGGGAATCGCACGGGTTGGCGATCGGTAGGGACTGCCTACCGGAGATTAGTGCTTGTACTCTCTGTGCATCTTATCTCGCCTGAGCGGGACGCGGAGACCAAGTATGAAATCCGGATCCCATCTCACTAAAAGAGTTCTACTCTTTCGGGCTGTTTTGTTGGATTTTTCAAGCCTGATAAAATAGTGAGAAAAAGAATCTTTCTTAAGTCCTGATTGATTCTTATACATTGATACTGACCTTGCTGTTCTTGCATTGTTGTAGATACCTGCAGCAACGAACACCATGAACTTCAATGTGCGATCCCTACTGGAAAGGGAGAAGTTTGCTGGGCCGAACTTCTCTGACTGGTTTGGACACCTTAAGATTGTTCTTAAGGCAGAGAGGAAACTGTATGTCCTCGAGACGGCGATACCGCAGCAGCCCGCTCCGAACGCCGCAAGGGCGGTTCGGGAAGCCTACGAAAAGCACGTCAATGATAACATTGATGTCGCTTGCCTGATGCTAGCGTCTATGACGCCACCGCTGCAGCGTCAGCATGAGGATATGTCGGCTATACAGATTATAGCGAACCTCAAGATGCTGTATGCTGCACAGGCGAGGACAGAGCGCTACAATTTGACGAAGCTCTTCTTTCAGAGCAAACTGGCTGAAGGGAGCCCAGTGGGAGCTCACGTGCTCAAGATGATTGGGCACAAGGAGGCTCTGGAGAAACTGGGGCACACCATCAACCAGGAGCTTGCTGTGGACATTATTCTGCAGTCTCTCCCGCCTTCATTCGACGCGTTCATTATTAATTTTAATATGAACAAAATCGATTGTACTCCGGCTGAGCTGCTGAATATGCTCTTGACCACTGAGGAGACTCTGAAGGGTAAGCCTTCGACCTCTGTCTTAATGGTTCCTTCGAGGAACAAGAAGAAGGGGAAGAAGGGCAAGGCCCCGGTCAAAAGCTACAGCAAGGCTTTGAAGCAAAAGGTCAAGCGGTCCAAGGAATACAGGTGTTTCCACTGTGGCCAGCTGGGTCACTGGAAGAAGGACTGTAAAGCGCTCCAAGGAGATAAGAGGGGAAGCTTCGCTTCTGGCGTTCACTTGAAGTGAACCAAACGCATATCCCTTCTCCCATATGAACCATGCGCTCACACATGAGCCGGTTCAATGTATTTGGTTCAATGACCAAACCAAATCAGCCCAAGCTTTTAGTCCAGATCGAATTAAACCCTAAGGTTCCAGATCTGACCATTCATCTCCTGATGCTTCTGATCTCACCGATCTAGCATCAACACTCTCGATCGAAGCTTACCGATCTCAAGCCCTAATCAATCAAACATGATCAGACCAGATCTCACTTATAATCAGAGTTTAAATCCCTTTAAACTGAACCAAACAATTCAGTCCACACGATCTGACTTAAGTAAGCCATATCATCAAATTGTGCGACCCTGAGGGTTTCCTTTAAATGTCGGTAACGATAACTTACGTTATCACGATCAGTGAGGGGTATCTAGCAACACATCACTGTCTCCCGATATAGAGGAAAGAGTCTTCCAAGACTACACCCAAACCACAGCACAAGTGTGAATCAACTCACTAGGCATACATATTTCCTTTGCCACTGGATGTTCTTATTGGACAAGCGTGTCAAGCTTGTAGCTCCAATATGATGAGCATGATTAGATCAGATGATCATAGTCACCTGGGTATGGCCATACACTTTCTCAATCATCTCATTTAAGGGGGGGCCCATTAGAACATCACACTCCAATTAAGGAGACGGCAATCCTATATCTATCACTAGTGCCCTAACCTGACTCATGATCATTATCCAATATAGTCTATAACCATTATGTTTCAAATAATATTGAACTACCTCAAAACAATGACAATCATCATTTAGAAACACAAGTGATCTCAAGTCAGAGGACATGTGCCACTTGAAGCAAAACAAGGATTATTCACATTGTGACAAGCAATTGAATATCCTAGTAGGGTCTGTCCAGTACATCCAATGTACCCATGAGTCTACATCTTATTTCATGCTCGAAGCATCCTATAAGATTAGAACACATATTAGTCTCAATCATATCAAGGCTGTCTCATGTTCACCAAGATATCTCGACTAAGGACTTTATAGCATGTCAGCCTAGCTGAACAGCATTGAGACATTATTCAGAAGTACAATTATTGCAGCAGACAATGTAACAACCTGAATAACAACCATTGCCTTTATAAACATAAGAGTTTATACATGACACTGATACAATCCCAAGGCCTCAAACATTAGCCTTAAGGGCATACCCCAACAGATTTGTGAACAGACGTTGAGGTTGAAATACCTGTTTTCTAAGAAACTAAAACTGAAGTTTTATGTTATCATGAGCATATAGAAAAGCATGAGATGATTGTGCATGGTGTTGTGGTCATAGTCAAACCCCTTGTATGCCTGTGATGTATTATGTGTGACGCCTGCGTGCCGCTTTTTCTTTTTATTTTGTAAACGCACAAAGAAGGTTAAGGGCGCATCCCTCATGGAGCCTGCATCTTCGCGCATCAACCATGATGGCACGTCTTGCTTTGTGGTGCAAGTAAGGGCTTGGCTGAACCGTAGGGTTCGTGGGCTATCCCTCTTAGCACAAGCATGATGGCGCATCATGCATGGAGGAGCCATCAAGGTCTTGGCCGAACCCTATGGTTTGTGTGCTATGCCTTGGTGTGGAGGACCTTAGAGCTACACTTGAAGATAGAGCTTAGTGGCGGCTAGGTTAGGTCTTGTTGGGGCTTGTCACCAAGGTAAAGCATTGAACATCCTTTGGCATGTGATGGTTCAATATGTTGATTAGGCTATGACCACATCACTTGTTTACTGCTTTTGATATCTTTTAAAGCATGCCTGGATGTGTTTTATCCTTTTGTTATCACTATAGGATTGCATGCCTGTAATGTTAGACAAAAAATAAAACTGAGAGGATGAGACCTCAAAAACCCTCAAATCAATATCAAGTTTGTAGCCTTCTGACGCGTAGCCCTCGTCAAGCTATCGATCAGTGGTGTTGTGAACTATTTCCCACCCTCGTGGGACACACCCAGTTATCTTTAGAAGGCGTGTGGTGGCAATGGTTTCCCCAGTCCGTTTTAATCGGGCGCGCCTTTGCAAGGAAACTCGTTGGCCCTAGGCATAACAGTCAGGATAGACTTGACTAGTTTTTCATATGTGGTGGCCACATAATGGAACTCTAGAGGCAGCCTCGAGAGGTTTGGGTTTTGTGTTGTTCCAGCCCTAGCTAGGCACAAAATGCTTGAACTGTCTTGAGAAGGGGAATTGCCTGGGTGCAATCGGCCGGCGTGCCCACCTTAAGAAGCATGAGTCACTTTGTGCATCTCATCCCACCCTCATGGGACACGAAGCCTCACGTGGAATAAGGATCCCATCTCATTAAGAAATCTCGGATTTCTCGATTGACTTTGTGGGTTGTCAATTCGATTAAAATAGTGGGAGCCATGATCATTTAATGTAAGTCCAGAATAAATGATTTGAAGTAGTACTAATCTGCTATCTTGGTTGTTGTAGATCAATGGTTACGAACAATAGCGGATTGACACTGTGATCCCTTCTTGACAAGGATAAGTTGGTTGGATCCAACTTTATGGACTGGTATCGGAACTTGCGGATAGTCCTCAAGCTTGAGAAGAAGCTACATGTCCTTGAGCAAGCTCTTCCCGCGCCTCCTCCACCTTCAGCCCGAGTGGCTGAAAGGGATGCTTTTAGAAAGCATCAGGATGACTCTTTGGAAGTGTCATGTCTCATGCTAGTCACCATGGCGCCTGAGCTTCAGGTGTAGTATGAGGAGCAAAATGATTTTCAGATGATAACTCATTTGAAACAGATGTTCGAGGCTCAGGCTTGGACTGAGAGATATGACATTGCCAAAGCAGTCTTTCGGTGCAAGTTATCTGAATGTGCTCCAGCGGGACCCCATGTACTCAAGATCATTGGGTATGTGGATCATCTCAAGAGACTGGGACATACGATTGATAACGAGCTGGTCACGGATCTTATTCTACAGTCCCTACCCTCTAGTTTCAGTCTGTTTATTATTAATTTTAATATGAACTGGATTGAGTGCTCAAGGGAGGAACTATTGAATATGCTTCAAACGACCGAGCGAGAAATGGTCAAGACCAAACCCAATTCTGTTCTTTTGGTCCCTGCGACCAAGAAGATGAAGAAGAGGGGTAAGGCGCGTGCCAAGGGTCCGACCAAAGCACTGAAAAAGAAGGCGACGATCTCAAAGGAACAGCGGTGCTTCCACTATGGCGAGCAGGGTCACTGGAAAAGGGATGCATGCAACTTCAGAACGAGGAGAAGAGAAGCAAGGCTTCGTCTTCTGGCTCAGGTATTTATGTTACCGAAGTCAACTTTTCTACTTCTATGTCATGGGTATTGGATACCGCATGCGGAGCTCATATTTGTACAAATATGCAGGGGCTAAAGAAAAGTAGATCGGTGCGGCCTAGAGAGATTGACCTGAAAGTGCCCCTTAGATTAGGGGGTCCCCTTCTAGGGGGAGCATAACCCTAAGGCATATGGCGCATAAAATTTTCTTCTTGCGGAACTAGGGTTATAGGATCGATATGCATGCTAAAAGATCAACTTGATAATAAGAAAACAATCATACCATCGCCATGGAGAAGATGTTTCCTTGGAAGCAAAGATCAAAGTAGATCTTCTCCTTGTCGTCACACACAAGATGATGTCGCTATCTCTCTTGGTGCTCCTTGTGCTAGCAAGGTTCCAAGAGGTCCTTGTCGAGTGAAGGGAAATGAGATCTCTTTCTTCTTGGCCGAATCCTCCTCAACCTTCAAAGCGTTGCCACACTCACGAGAGAGATGAGAGGAATATGGGCGAGAAAAATCTGAGTGAGCGAAAATAGAGTATATTCTATTTTGATGAGCGCACTCTCCAAATGGAGATCATGGTTACTAAAAATAGTAACCACTCCTCACCACAACGTTCACGCCAAGTGAACTTGTCGCCTACTCCTCTCCCTATGAACCAAGCGCTCATTTAGTGAGCCGGTTCACTTTGGTTCGGTTTAAGAACCAATCAAGCCAATGATCTAGTCTAGATCTTAAATAAACCCTAAGGTTCACGATCTAACCGTCGATCTCAATGATGCCCCTGATCTGACCGATCTGGCATGCATTCTCTCGATCGAAGCTTACCGATCTCAAGCCCTAATCAATCAAACATGATCAGACCAGATCTCACTTACAATCAGAGATTAAATCCCTTTAAACTGAACCCAAACAATTCAGTCCACACGATCTGACTTAAGTAAGCCATATCATCAAATTGTGCGACCCTAAGGGTTTCCTTTAAATGTCGGTAACGATAACTCGCGTTATCACGATCAGTGAGGGGTATCTAGCAACACATCACTATCTCCCGATATAAAGAAAAGAGTCTTCCAAGACTACACCCAAACCACAGCACAAGTGTGAATCATTTCACAAGGCATGCATTCTTCCTTTGCCACTGGATGTTCTTATTGGACAAGCCTGTCAAGCTTGTAATTCCAATATGATGAGCATGATTAGAACAGATGAACACTGTCACCTGGGTATGGCCATACACTCTCTCAATCATCTCATCCAGGGGGCCCCTTTAGAACATCACACTCCTTAAACAAGGAGACGGCAATCCTATGTCTATCACTAGTGCTCTAACCTGACTCAAGCTCATCATCCAAGATAGTCTATAATCATTATGTTTCAAATGATATTGAACTACCTCAAAACAATGACAATCATCATTTAGAAACACAAGTGATCTCAAGTCAGAGGAAATGTGCCACTTGTCTTAATCAAGGAATATTCACATTGTGACAAACAATTGAACATCCTAGTAGGGTCTGTCCAGTACATCCAATGTACCCATGAGTCTACATCTTATTCCATGCTCGAAGCATCCTATAAGATTAGAACATATATTAGTCTTAACAATATCAAGGCTGTCTCATGTTCACCAAGATATATCGACTAAGGACATAATAGCATGTCAGCCCAGCTGAACAGCATTGAGACATTATTCAGAAGAACATATATTGCAGCAGACAATGTAGCTAACTGAATAACAACCATGCCTTTATAAACTTAAGAGTTTATTACATGATACAGATACATTCCCACAGGCCTCAAACATTAGCCTTAAGGGCATACCCCAACAATCTCCCACTTGCACTTAATCTAATGGTTGAGAAATCTCAAACCCATATTATTACAGTGCTTCTCATGCTTCTGCTGCGCCAGAGGCTTGGTAAGCGGGTCTGCCAGATTGTCATCTGTATGAACCTTGCAGACTTTGATCTCGCCACGATCTATGATCTCCCTGATCAAATGAAACCGTCTCTGTATGTGCTTGGACTTCTGGTGCGACCGTGGTTCCTTAGCTTGTGCAATTGCTCCAGTGTTATCACAGAAGATAACCAAAGGATCTGCACTCGAAGGAACAACACCAAGTTCTCTCACGAACTTACGAATCCAGACTGCCTCCTTGGATGCTTCCGAGGCTGCAACATACTCGGCTTCTGTTGTGGAATCAGCAACAGTTGACTGTTTGAAACTTTTCCACACCACTGCACCTCCATTCAAGCTAAAAACATAGCCTGATTGCGATCGGAAATCATCCTGGTCCGACTGGAACGAAGCGTCAGTATATCCTTCAATACTGAGTTCTTCCTGACCACCATATATCAAGAACATATCTTTGGTCCTCCGCAGATATTTTAAGATGTTCTTGACTGCAATCCAGTGCGCCATACCTGGATTACTTTGGAAACGACTGGTTACGCTTAACCCGTAAGCGACGTCTGGGCGAGTACACAACATCGCATACATAATGGAACCAATAGCCGAAGCATAAGGCGTATTGTCCATTTCATCTTTCTCAGTCTGTGTTTGTGGACACTGACTCTTAGAAAGATTCAGACCATGTCTGACTGGAAGATATCCTCGTTTAGAATTCTCTAAATGAAATCTCTCCAGGACCTTTTCGATGTAAGTACTCTGGCACAGCCCGAGAAGCCTCTTAGATCTATCCCTGTAGATCTTCACACCTAACACATAGGCTGCTTCTCCTAGATCTTTCATCTGGAAACATTTCCTTAGCCATGCTTTAACAGCATGCATTTCAGGAATATCATTTCCAATGATCAAGATGTCATCGACGTAGAGGACTAGGAAAGTAATCACGCTCCCACTAAACCTCTTATATACACACGGGTCATCTTCGTTCTTGATGAAACCAAATTCAGTGACTGATTCATCAAAACGAATATTCCAGCTTCTTGATGCTTGTTTAAGTCCATAAATAGACTTCTTTAACTTGCATATCTTATGACGATCTGCTGGATTAGTGAAACCTTCTGGTTGTGTCATATACACATCCTCATCCAGATTTCCATTAAGGAAAGCTGTTTTCACATCCATCTGCCAAATCTCATAATCATAATATGCAGCTATCGCGAAAAGAATCCGAATAGACTTAAACATGGCTACAGGTGAGAAAGTTTCATCATAATCTATCCCGTAGATTTGTTTGAAACCTTTCGCAACTAGCCTGCCTTTATAGGTAACCACGTTACCATCCATGTCAATCTTCTTCTTGAAGATCCATTTACAGCCTATAGGGATAACTCCCGAAGGCGGATCAACCAAATCCCAGACTTGGTTATCTGACATGGAGTCCATCTCGGCGCGCATAGCTTCAAGCCATCTCGCTGACTCCGGTCCACTGACCGCATCCGCATAAGTGAGGGGTTCATCATTGTTAATGATGTAGACTCCGTCATAGCGCTCAGGCTGTCGACGAATCCTTCCCGATCTTCGCGGTTCCCGTGATATCTGAGCCTCAGGTTGTCCAATAACCTGTTCTACCGGCTCAGGCTCATCCAACTGTGCTTGGTCACTTTGTCTTTCTTCTGGATTCTCATCCAGCTTTATTTCTCTCCCACTGGCCTCTTGCAGAAGAAACTCCTTCTCAAGAAATATGGCCGTCCGAGCAACAAAAACCTTGTTCTCCTTGGGATCGAAGAAATAATAACCCTTAGATTCCTTAGGGTAACCGACAAAGATACATTTGTCAGATCTGCTCTCTAGTTTCCCAGAGGCGAGCTTCTTTACATAAGCTTCGCAACCCCAGATCCTGATAAATGTCAAGCTTGGCTGTTTCCCATACCATAACTCATATGGCGTCTTTGAAACTGCCTTGGATGGCACTCGGTTTAGTACCTTTGCAGCTGTTTCCAGTGCAAAACCCCAAAAGGAGTAAGGAAGAGTAGCCTGACTCATCATAGAACGAACCATATCAAGTAGCGTTCTATTTCTCCTCTCGGACACACCATTCCATTGCGGTGTTCCTGGCGGAGTGAGCTGTGAGATGATCCCACACTCCTTCAGATAGTCAGTAAACGTATGACTTAGGTATTCACCACCTCGATCTGAGCGAAGTGCCTTGATATTTCGGCCTAGCTGATTCTGTACTTCATTCTTGAACTCTTTGAACTTGTCAAAAGATTCACTTTTATGTCTCATCAGATAGACATAACCATATCTACTGAAATCATCAGTAAAGGTAATGAAGTACTGATAGCCACCTCTGGCATGTTTACTAAATGGCCCACACACATCACTGTGTATAAGGTCAAGTAAACCTGAAGCCCTTTGACCTTTGTGAGGAAAAGGTGACTTCGTCATTTTACCCATCAAACAAGCTTTGCATGTATCAATCTCCTTATAGGAGAATGATCCCAGCAGTCCATTTTCATGCAACCGCTTAATGCGTTTCTCGTTAATATGGCCTAAACGACTATGCCATAGCAAGGTGCTGTCATCAGCATACTTGGCTTTCTTAATATCAATTTGTTGTATCGAACATTCCATGTCCAACATGTATAACCCATTGTTAATTGAACCAGTTGCATAAACAATATTATCAAAAGACAAAATACACTTTGAACTATTGCATTCAAAGGAAAATCCCTTCCTGACAAGAGCAGGAATGGAGATAATATTTTTAGTTATACTGGGAACAAAGTAACAATTGTCTAGTTCCAATACAAGTCCAGATGGTAAAGAAATGAAATAGTCTCCTACAGCAACAGCAGCAACCCGTGCCCCGTTTCCAACTCGTAGGTCCACCTCATGCTGTCCCACCTGTCTTCTTCTCTTGAGTTCCTGTACATTTGAACAAATGTGAACTCCACATGTAGTGTCCAACACCCATGATATAGAAGAAGAGAACATGACCTCAGTCACGAATATACCTGAGCCAGAAGCGAAGCTTCCCCTCTTATCTCCTTGGAGCGCTTTACAGTCCTTTTTCCAGTGACCCAGCTGGCCACAGTGGAAACACCTGTATTCCTTGGACCGCTTCACCTTCTGCTTCAGAGCCTTGCTGTAATTCTTGACCGGGGCCTTGCCCTTCTTCCCCTTCTTCTTGTTCCTTGAAGGAACCATCAAGACAGAGGTTGAAGGCTTACCCTTCAGAGTTTCCTCAGTGGTCAAGAGCATATTCAACAGCTCTGCCGGAGTACAATCGATTTTGTTCATATTAAAATTAATAATGAACGCGTCGAATGAAGGCGGGAGAGACTGCAGAATAATGTCTACAGCAAGCTCCTGGTTAATGGTATGCCCCAGTTTCTCTAGAGCCTCCTTGTGCCCAATCATCTTGAGCACGTGAGCTCCCACTGGGCTCCCTTCAGCCAGTTTGCTCTGAAAGAAGAGCTTCGTCAAATTGTAGCGCTCTGTCCTCGCCTGTGCAGCATACAGCATCTTGAGGTTTGCTATAATCTGTATAGCTGACATATCCTCATGCTGACGCTGCAGCGGTGGCGTCATAGACGCTAGCATCAGGCAAGCGACATCAATGCTATCATTGACGTGCTTTTCATAGGCTTCCCGAACCGCCCTTGCGGCGTTCGGAGCGGGCTGCGGCGGTATCGCCGTCTCGAGGACATACAGTTTCCTCTCTGCCTTAAGAACGATCTTAAGGTGTCCAAACCAGTCAGAGAAGTTCGGCCCAGCAAACTTCTCCCTTTCCAGTGGGGATCGCACATTGAAGTTCATGGTGTTCGTTGCTGCAGGTATCTACAACAATGCAAGAACAGCAAGGTCAATATCAATGTATAAGAATCAATCAGGACTTAAGAAAGATTCTTTTTCTCACTATTTTATCAGGCGTGAAAAATCCAGCAAAACAGCCCGAAAGAGTAGAACTCTTTTAGTGAGATGGGATCCAGATTTCATACTTGGTCTCCGCGTCCCGCTCAGGCGAGATAAGATGCACAGAGAGTACAAGCACTAGTTTCTGGTAGGCATTCCCTGCCGATTGCCAACCCGTGCGATTCCCCTTCATCTGGGCAATCCAGCAGACTGTGCCAACTGAGTTGGTACAACACAGTCTCTGATCCCGCAGATGGCTGCCTCCATGTGCTACCATATGCTCCACATATGTAGCCAACACGGTCAAGCTGACCCGACCTACTCCCTGGACCACCATGTGCTATGCTGAGCAACGAGAAGGGATAAATCCCTACTCTGTAACACACAGGTGTAATCCCACACCCTCTGAAGATAGATGGACGTGCCCACTGAGTGGGTACAACACGGCTCCAACGATAATCAGAACAGTGAGGTTTCGCGTCAGAAGGCTTACGAGCTTGATATTAAGCGTTGGATTTTCACGGTCTTTTATCTTCTTGCCTATCATGCAATTTCTATGGTGATAGCAGAAGATAATTTAATCATGCAATTCTAATATTAAGCAATAAAAGAAAGCATGAATCTTATGTGGTAAAAGCCCATAGCCCTAGAAGACCTTAACCTAATTTAAGTCTTCATTTGCTCTTCATGGGTCTTTTGCTGCTCATCTGGCCCAAACCAGGGCCCAAGCGCCATCTGCAGCACAGGTGCGCCCACCAGGAAAATGCGCCAGGTCCTAGGGTCGAACCCTAGACCTCCCACCTGGTCCAGCCACTTGCTGCATGCGCCTCTGCCAAGTGTGCTCTGTGCTCTTGTCAAATTAAATTACAAATTTAACTATCTAGACAAGAGTGACACGTAGGTCACTTACAATTATAAATTAAAACACAGTGATGCGCAGATCACAATAATTAATTTACAACAATTAATACAGGCACGCAGGCCCCAGCACAGCACACAATTAATATGGGCAGCCCACATAAGACTAAATAGACAAACATATGCATCAATCAACAACCATGTGATCCATCATAAAAAAAAATTAAAATTTTCGAAAACCCCATGGGATCAATTTTAATTTTTCCTTATTTGCCCTACAACCTTACAACGGTCCATCACTAGGGATCCACTCATCCAACCTAGTCAGATCCACTGCCCTTACATGCACCAAGTCCTAACTGACTTGAGTCGACCATAAGGTCAACCATGCATGCGTCAGGGCTGAACGACCACACTGAGGTCTGGCAAGCGGGCGTGACCCCGGGCCTAACTCAGGTGCGTTCATTAATCGTCTCAATCAGACATCGCTACACACCTGTCTGCAGTCGACCTATAGCCACCATAGGCTTGCGCCAAGGTGCTATCTGGTCGACCCATTCAGGCTGTCAGATGATCTGATCAGACATTCTGGATCTAACCTAGGGGTTGACTTCAACCCTAATAACCCGTCTAAGGGTTTATAGTAAAGCCTTAGATCTATGATGAGTCGCGCAAGTATTCAAGTTTTATAAAACAAAAACAAGATGCGCCAACTTACAACATACATGCGCCAATAGATGGAAACATATATCATACATGAAGTTTCGCAAGATGATAAAACCTATCATACAACTTTCGCATGTTATAAAGATCTAAGCATATGGAATCACAAGGCCAAAGCAATCATAATGAACATGCATTCAACCATGCTCTGATACCAATTGAAAGTGCCCCTTAGATTAGGGGGTCCCCTTCTAGGGGGAGCATAACCCTAAGGCATATGGCGCATAAAATTTTCTTCTTGTGGAACTAGGGTTATAGGATCGATATGCATGCTAAAAGATCAACTTGATAATAAGAAAACAATCATACCATCGCCATGGAGAAGATGTTTCCTTGGAAGCAAAGATCAAAGTAGATCTTCTCCTTGTCGTCACACACAAGATGATGTCGCTATCTCTCTTGGTGCTCCTTGTGCTAGCAAGGTTCCAAGAGGTCCTTGTCGAGTGAAGGGAAATGAGATCTCTTTCTTCTTGGCCGAATCCTCCTCAACCTTCAAAGCGTCGCCACACTCACGAGAGAGACGAGAGGAATATGGGCGAGAAAAATCGGAGTGAGCGAAAATAGAGTATATTCTATTTTGATGAGCGCACTCTCCAAATGGAGATCATGGTTACTAAAAATAGTAACCACTCCTCACCACAACGTTCACGCCAAGTGAACTTGTCGCCTACTCCTCTCCCTATGAACCAAGCGCTCATTTAGTGAGCCGGTTCACTTTGGTTCGGTTTAAGAACCAATCAAGCCAATGATCTAGTCTAGATCTTAAATAAACCCTAAGGTTCACGATCTAACCGTCGATCTCAATGATGCCCCTGATCTGACCGATCTGGCATGCATTCTCTCGATCGAAGCTTACCGATCTCAAGCCCTAATCAATCAAACATGATCAGACCAGATCTCACTTACAATCAGAGATTAAATCCCTTTAAACTGAACCCAAACAATTCAGTCCACACGATCTGACTTAAGTAAGCCATATCATCAAATTGTGCGACCCTAAGGGTTTCCTTTAAATGTCGGTAACGATAACTCGCGTTATCACGATCAGTGAGGGGTATCTAGCAACACATCACTATCTCCCGATATAAAGAAAAGAGTCTTCCAAGACTACACCCAAACCACAGCACAAGTGTGAATCATTTCACAAGGCATGCATTCTTCCTTTGCCACTGGATGTTCTTATTGGACAAGCCTGTCAAGCTTGTAATTCCAATATGATGAGCATGATTAGAACAGATGAACACTGTCACCTGGGTATGGCCATACACTCTCTCAATCATCTCATCCAGGGGGCCCCTTTAGAACATCACACTCCTTAAACAAGGAGACGGCAATCCTATGTCTATCACTAGTGCTCTAACCTGACTCAAGCTCATCATCCAAGATAGTCTATAATCATTATGTTTCAAATGATATTGAACTACCTCAAAACAATGACAATCATCATTTAGAAACACAAGTGATCTCAAGTCAGAGGAAATGTGCCACTTGTCTTAATCAAGGAATATTCACATTGTGACAAACAATTGAACATCCTAGTAGGGTCTGTCCAGTACATCCAATGTACCCATGAGTCTACATCTTATTCCATGCTCGAAGCATCCTATAAGATTAGAACACATATTAGTCTTAACAATATCAAGGCTGTCTCATGTTCACCAAGATATATCGACTAAGGACATAATAGCATGTCAGCCCAGCTGAACAGCATTGAGACATTATTCAGAAGAACATATATTGCAGCAGACAATGTAGCTAACTGAATAACAACCATGCCTTTATAAACTTAAGAGTTTATTACATGATACAGATACATTCCCACAGGCCTCAAACATTAGCCTTAAGGGCATACCCCAACATGACCTACATGTTGGAAATGGAGCACAGGTTGCTGCTGTTGTCGTAGGACTTTTGACACTCTCCCTGCCTTTTGGACTTCAACTAGAGATAAATAATTGCTATTATGTACCTTCTCTTACCAAAAATATTGTATCTATTCCTTGCTTGGCAAGGAAAAGATTTAAATTTGAAATATAAGAGGACTCTTGTTCTTTTTCATTTGCAAATGTGTTTTATGGGAAGGGTACCTTATGCAATGGATTATATGTCTTGGACATGGATAACTCTATATGTAACATAAATCACAAAAGGATCAAGCTGAGTGGTTCAGTTTGTGCGTACCTTTGGCATTGTCGATTAGCCCATATAAACAAGAATCGCATTCAACAACTCCATGCAAATGGATTGTTAGATTCAACCTCCTTGGAGGAGTTTGATACTTGTGAGCCTTGTTTATTAGGGAAAATGACAAAAGCACCATTCACCAAGATTGGTGAGAGGGCAGGTGGTTTGTTGGATCTCATACATACTGATGTGTGTGGGCCATTCAGTAAACAAGCCAGAGGTGAGCACAACTACTTCATCACATTTACTGATGACTTCAGTAGATATGGTTATGTCTATTTTATGAGACATAAGTCCGAATCCTTTGAGAAATTTAAGGAGTTCAGACATGAAGTAGAGAACCAGCTAGGTAGATCTGTTAAGGCTCTTCGATCAGATCGTGGTGGAGAGTACCTGAGCGATGAGTTCTTTGACTATCTTAGAGAGTGTGGGATTCTATCCTAACTCACTCCTCCTGGAACACCTCAATGGAATAGTGTGTCTGAAAGGAGAAATCGAACCTTGTTGGACATGGTTCGATCTATGATGAGTCATGCAACTCTACCTCCCTCGTTTTGGGGCCATGCACTTGAGACAGCTTCTCTCATACTGAATAATGTTCCATCTAAGAGTGTCTCCAAGATTCCGTACGAGGAATGGAGGAGACGACCGAATCTCTCTTTTATTAAAGTCTGGGGATGTGAGGCTTATGTCAAACGTTAGGATTCTAGCAAGCTAGAACCCAGATTTGATAAATGCATGTTTGTGGGGTATCATAAGGAAACTAAAGGATATTACTTCTATATTCCCAGCGAGAACAAAGTTTTTGTTGCTCGAGGTGCTGTTTTTCTAGAGAAATAATTTCTCAAGAAAGAAGTCAATGGGAGAAAGTTTGACTTGGATGAGGTCCAAGTGCAACCACAAGACACTGAGGTGGAACCTGAGCCACCTGCACCGATTGCTGGGCAACCAGAGGCTCAGACACGGGTCCCACGTAGGTCTGGGAGGATTCGTCATGCACCTGAGAGGTATGGGTCATTGCCGACCCAACACGATGGGATCTTCATCATTGAGGATGAACCCAGGACCTATGATGAGGCGGTCGCTGGATCAGACTCTGAGAAACGGCTTGAGGCCATGAGATCCGAGATGGATTCCATGTCGGCTAACCAAGTCTGGGATTTGGTTGAGCTACCTGATGGGGTAAAACCTATAGGGTGTAAATGGGTCTTCAAGAGGAAGACTGACATGGATGACAACATAGTTACCTATAAGGGTAGACTTGTGCCTAAAGGATTCAGATAGGTCCACGTGGTGGACTATGATGAAACCTTTTCACCAGTTGCCATGTTCAAATCCATTCGAATCTTGTTTGCTATAGCTGCATATCACGATTATGAGATATGGCAAATGGATGCAAAGACAGCATTCCTTAACGGAAAGTTGACGGAGGATGCGTATATGACACAGCCTGATGGCTTCATCCATCGTGCAGAGGCCAATAAGGTCTGCAGGCTAAAGAGATCCATTTATGGATTAAAGCAAGCTTATCGAAGTTGGAATCTTCGATTTGATGAGGCAGTAAGAGATTACGACTTTATCAAGAGCGAAGATGACGCCTGTGTATACAGAAAATTCAGGGGGAGCTTGGTGACATTTTTGGTCCTATATGTCGACGACATACTTCTCATTGGAAATGACATCTCTAGTCTTCAAGCTATGAAGACATGGTTGGGGAAGTGTTTCCAGATGAAAGACTTGGGGGAGGCCGCCTATATCCTAGGCGTGAGGATCTACCGGGATAGATCCAAGAAGCTCCTAGCCCTTAGTCATAGTACTTACATTGATAAGGTCCTGGAGAGGTTCAGCTTAGAGCAATCTAAGAAAGGATACCTTCTAGTGAGACATGACCTTATTATCTCCAAGAGCCAGTGTCCCGTCACACAGGCTGAGAGGGACTACATGAGTCGAGTACCCTATGCTTTGGCAGTAGGTTCGATCATGTATGTGATGTTGTGTACTAGACCAGACGTGGCTTATGCTGTGAGCATAACCAGCCGATACCAATCCAATCTAGGTCTACAGCACTGAGTGGCTGTAAAGAACATTCTAAAGTATCTGAGAAGAACTAAAGACTTGTTCTTGGTCTATGGCGGACAGGAAGAACTCAGTGTTCAGGGCTACACTGACGCATCGTTCCAGTCTGACCGTGATGACATCAGATCGCAGGCCGGCTATGTGTTCAAGTTGAATGGTGGCGCTGTATGCTAGAAATCCTCCAAGCAGTCCACTGTACTTGATTCTACGATCGAGGCTAAGTATGTCGCCGCTTCCGAGGCAACCAAAGAAGCCGTTTGGATTTGGAAGTTCATATCTGAACTTCAGGTGGTTCCAACTACTGTGGATCCGATTGAGCTCTATTGTGACAACAATAAAGCGATGGCACAGGGAAAGGAACCACGGTCTCTTGAAAAATCCAAACACATACTCAGGAGATTTCACCTGATCTTGGAGATCATTGACAGATGTGATGTCAAGATTAGCAGAGTTGACACAGACAACAATCTGGTAGACCCACTGACCAAAGCTTTGGCGCAGCAAAAGCATGATGATCATACAAGGGACATGGGGTCAAGATTTCTCAACAACTAAGTCTAAGTGCAAGTGGGAGATTGTTGGGGTATATGCCCTTGGACCCGTTGTTGGTGCATCTTGTACTACTTGACATTGATATTTAATATATCATTCTGGCATTGTTGTTATTATGCTATGTTTACATCTGCGATTATGTGCATGAATAATAATGTCCCTGGAGACAGATTGTATCTGTGCTCAAACGGTGTGTCCCTGGTTGAGTACCTGAGTGGATAAGGGACAACTCTGGTACATGTGAGACTGGTATATTGGCTGGTTACGTACGGGGTGCTAACGCAGGCATATGGGTATATCAGTGGTGGATATACTGGACCGACCCGCTGTGAGGCTCTAAGTTGGTGTCATGAGTTAAGCTCACAAGTGACAGGAGATGCATTGATCCCTTGACTTGAGGTCATTGACTCTTATATATGGTTAGGGACATGCTTTGATACAACCTAACGCCTCGCCGTAGTTGGGAGGTCATAACGGTTGTCATTAGGTATGTCACGACCCATATGAGAAGATCAATGGACAGACATAGGATTTGCCCCTTCCTGCGGGAAGATTGATATCTAAGGGGCCCCCCTATGGTTGCATGACTGAGAGTGTATGGCCATACCCAGGTGAAAGCCTGATCTAGTCATGACCATGAGAGAGGTGAAAACAAAGTGGTGACACACTTTGTCCAATCGGATATCAGTTTGGCAAAGAGACTATAATGCATCAGTATCTTGTTGCGATGATGGGGATGTCGATGCTGATATCCATTCCGAAGACTTGGGTAGTAGCGATGCACTGCTAGGTGCCACTCACTGCTAGTGATGACCTGAGTTCATCACTACCAATGTCAGAGGAACCTACAGGGTCGCACAACTTGAAACTCGGGTTCTCGTATTGATCGGGTAGCCTATTGATCGAGTTATTGGATAAATCATATCTCTTTGGGAGAATTCATCAGCGCCACTGTTGGAACCCCTTTCGAGAGGGGGGCAAAAACCCTAATCATGGCGCAAATGAAATTTATGCAAGCGGAAGCAAGGGTTTCAAGATCTTTTGCATGCCATATGTTCAACTATCATAGATTGATAAGAACAAGGGGGTATTCATACCAACGCCATAGGCTTGGAATTCGGCTTGGAAGAAGAGAACAAGTTAGGTCTCCTCCACAAGTCCACACACAAGATGAAGATGCTCACTTCCTTGACGTCCCTTGTGCTAGCAAGGCACCCAAGCTATCTTGTCGAATGGAAAGGGGGTGATTAGAAGAATCCCTATGGCCGAGAGCTCCTTTTCCTTGTCTTCCTCTTTCGTCAACCACACAACGAAAAGGATCAAGGCGTTGTCGTCAAGAGACCAACGCTTAAGCGTTTTGGCGTTTAAGCAAAACCGGCTTTGATGACTTTCCATAAATGGAAGACAATCAAGCCATGCGCTCAAGACAAACCAAAAACACCTATTGGCATTGAACCAAGCGTTCACATTTGTGAACCGGTTCAAGCCAAATCGTCCAATCGAATTTGGTTCATCAAACCAAACCGAAATAGCTCAAGCCACTTGGTCTAGACCAAATTGAACCCTAAGGCTCACGATCTAACCACTCATCTCCTGATGCCCCTGATCTCCCCGATCTAGCATCATTTCTCTCGATCGAAGCTTACCGATCTCAAGCCCTAATCAATCAAACATGATCAGACCAGATCTCACTTACAATCAGAGATTAAATCCCCTTTAATCTGAACTCAAAGAATCCAGTCCATACGATCTGACTCAAGTAAGCCATATCATCAAATTGTGCGACCCTGAGGGTTTCCTTTAAATGTCGGTAATGATAACTTACGTTATCACGACCAGTGAGGGGTATCTAGCAACACATCACTGTCTCCCGATATAAAGGAAAGAGTCTTCCAAGACTTCTCCCAAACCATAGCACAAGTGTGAATCAAACTCACGAGGCATACATGTGTCCTTTGCCACTGGATGTTCTTATTGGACAAGCGTGCCAAGCCTGTAATTCCAATATGTTGAGCATGATTAGATAAGATGCACATAGTCATCTGGGTATGGCCATACACTATCTCAATCATCTCATAAGGGGGCCCTTTAGAACACCACACTCCTTAAACAAGGAGACGACAATCCTATGTCTATCACTAGTGTCCTAACCTGACTCATGATCATTATCCAAGATAGTCTATGATCATTATCTTTCAAATGATATTGAACTACCTCAAAACAATGACAGTCATCATTTAGAAACACAAGTGATCTCAAGTCAGAGGACATGTGCCACTTGTTGCAATCAAGGAATATTCACATTGTGACAAGCAATTGAATATCCTAGTAGGGTCTGTCCAGTACATCCAATGTACCCATGAGTCTACATCTTATTCCATGCTCGAAGCATCCTATAAGATCAGCACACATATTAGTCTCAATCATATCAAGGCTGTCTCAGGTTCACCAAGATATCTCGACTAAGGACATATAGCATGTCAGCCTAGCTGAACAGCTTTGAGACATTATTCAGAAGTACACTTATTACAGCAGACAAGGTAACAACCTGAATAATAACCATGCCTTTTATAAACATAAGAGTTTATTACATGATACTTTTACAATCCCAAGGCCTCAAACATTAGCCTTAAGGGCATACCCCAACAATCTCCCACTTGCACTTAATCTAATGGTTGAGTAATCTCAAACCCACATTATTACAGTGCTTCTCATGCTTCTGCTGCGCCAGAGGCTTGGTAAGCGGGTCTGCCAGATTGTCATCTATATGAACCTTGCAGATTTTGATCTCGCCTCGATCAATGATCTCCCGGATCAAGTGAAACCGTCTCTGTATGTGCTTGGACTTCTGGTGCGACCGTGGTTCCTTTGCTTGTGCGATGGCTCCAGTGTTATCACAGAAGATAACCAAAGGATCAGCACTCAAAGGAACGACACCAAGTTCTCTCACGAACTTACGAATCCACACTGCCTCCTTGGATGCTTCCGAGGCTGCAACATACTCGGCTTCTGTTGTGGAATCAGCAACAGTTGACTGTTTGAAGCTCTTCCACACCACTGCTCCACCATTCAAGCTGAAAACATAGCCTGATTGCGATCGGAAATCATCCTGGTCCAACTGGAACGAAGCGTCAGTATATCCCTCTATACTGAGTTCTTCCTGACCACCATATATCAAGAACATATCTTTGGTCCTCCGCAGATATTTTAAAATGTTCTTGACTGCAATCCAGTGCGCCAAACCTGGATTACTTTGGAATCGACTGGTCACGCTTAACCCGTAAGCGACGTCTGGGCGAGTACACAACATCGCATACATAATGGACCCAATAGCCGAAGCATAAGGCGTATTGTCCATTTCATCTTTTTCAGTCTGTGTTTGTGGACACTGACTCTTTGAAAGATTCAGACCATGTCTGACTGGAAGATATCCACGTTTAGAATTCTCTAAATGGAATCTATCCAGGACCTTATCGATGTAAGTACTCTGGCACAGCCCGAGAAGCCTCTTAGATCTATCTCGGTAGATCTTGACACCTAATACATAGGCTGCTTCTCCGAGATCTTTCATCTGGAAACATTTTCCTAACCATGCTTTAACAGCATGCAGTTCAGGAATATCATTTCCAATGATTAAGATATCATCAACGTAGAGGATTAGGAATGTAATTACGCTCCCACTAAACCTCTTATAAACACACGGGTCATCATCGTTCTTGATGAAACCAAACTCAGAGATTGATTCATCAAAACGAATGTTCCAGCTTCTAGATGCTTGTTTCAGTCCATAAATGGACTTCTTTAACTTGCATATTTTATGACGATCTGATGGATTAGTGAAACCCTCAGGTTGTGTCATATACACATCCTCATCCAGATTTCCATTAAGGAAAGCTGTTTTCACATCCATCTGCCAGATCTCATAATCGTAATATGCTGCTATCGCGAAAAGAATCCGAATAGACTTAAACATGGCTACAGGTGAGAAAGTTTCATCATAATCTATCCCGTAGATTTGTTTGAAACCTTTCGCAACTAGCCTGCCTTTATAGGTAACCACGTTACCATCCATGTCAATCTTCTTCTTGAAGATCCATTTACAGCCTATAGGGATTACTCCCGGAGGCGGATCAACCAAATCCCAGACTTGGTTATCTGACATGGAGTCCATTTCGGCTCGCATAGCTTCAAGCCATCTAGCTGACTCCGGTCCACTGACCGCATCCGCATAAGCGAGGGGTTCATCATTATCAATGATGTAGACTCCGTCATAGCGCTCAGGCTGACGACGGATCCTTCCCGATCTTCGCGGTTCCCGTGTTATCTGAGCCTCAGGTTGTTCAATAACCTGTTCAACTGGCTCAGGCTCATCCAACTGTGCTTGACTACTTTGTCCTTCCTCTGGATTCTCATCCAGCTTTATTTCTCTCCCACTGGCCTCTTGCAGAAGAAATTCCCTCTCAAGAAATATAGCCGTCCGAGCAACAAAAACCTTGTTCTCTTTGGGATCGAAAAAATAATAACCCTTAGTTTCCTTAGGGTAACCAACAAAGATACATTTCTCAGATCTGCTCTCCAGTTTCCCAGAGGCGAGCTTTTTGACATAAGCCTCGCAACCCCAGATCCTGATAAATGTCAAGCTAGGCTGTTTCCCATACCATAACTCATATGGCGTCTTTGAAACTGCCTTGGATGGCACTCGGTTTAGTACCTTTGCAGCTGTTTCCAGTGCAAAACCCCAAAAGGAGTATGGAAGAGTAGCCTGACTCATCATAGAACGAACCATATCAAGTAACGTTCTATTTCTCCTTTCGGACACACCATTCCATTGCGGTGTTCCTGGCGGAGTGAGCTGTGAGACAATCCCACACTCCTTTAGATAGTCAGTAAATGCATGACTCAGGTATTCACCACCTCGATCAGAACGAAGTGCCTTGATATTACGGCCTAACTGATTTTGTACTTCATTTTTGAACTCTTTGAACTTGTCAAAAGATTCACTTTTATGTCTCATCAGATAGACATACCCATACCTACTGAAATCATCAGTAAAGGTAATGAAGTAGTGATAGCCACCTCTGGCATGTTTACTGAAAGGCCCACACACATCACTGTGTATAAGGTCAAGTAAACCTGAAGTCCTTTGACCCTTTTGAAGAAAAGGTGACTTCGTCATTTTACCCATTAAACAAGCTTTGCATGTATCAATCTCCTCATAGGAGAATGATCCCAGCAGTCCATGTTCATGCAACCGCTTAATGCGCTTCTCGTTTATATGGCCTAAACGACTATGCCATAGCAAGGTGCTGTCATCAGCATACTTGGCTTTCTTATTATCAATATTTTGTATCGAATATTCCATGTCCAACATGAATAACCCATTGTTAATTGAACCAGTGGCATACACAATATTATCATAAGATAAAACACACTTTGAAATTTTGCATTCAAAGGAAAATCCCTTCCTGACAAGAGCAGGAATGGAGATAATATTCTTGGTAATACTGGGTACAAAATAACAATTGTTTAATTCTAATACAATGCCAGATGGTAAAGAAATGAAATAGTCTCCTACAGCAACAGCAGCAACCCGTGCCCCGTTTCCAACGCGTAGGTCTACCTCATGCTGTCCCACCTGCCTTCTTCTCTTGAGTTCCTGTACATTTGAACAAATGTGAACTCCACATGCAGTGTCCAACACCCATGATATAGAAGAAGATAACATGACCTCAGTCACATATATACCTGAGCCAGAAGCGATGCTTCCCCTCTTATCTCCTTGGAGCGCTTTACAGTCCTTTTTCCAGTGACCCAGCTGGCCACAGTGGAAACACCTGTTGTCCTTCGACCGCTTCACCTTCTGTTTCAGAGCCTTGCTGTAGTTCTTGTAACATCCCACATTCTTAACCCCAAACAAATGGCTCATTTCATAAAAGAAACAGGATGTTTCATATAAGATCGATCATATGCTAGGTAAAACCGAGTTCAAGAAAAATTCGATCTGAAAAATTTTCGTAATTCATATCATATAAAATCCTTGAAACACAATTCATAAAACTCGAATCTCATAAATCTCATAAAGGTACCTGCCACCACGCAATACTTGCACTAGACATATGCAAGTTACAGTTGTATCAAAACCGATTTCACAGGATGTACAACAAGCCGAAAATCAAAACAAAATCACAAAATCGATTTTTATAAACCCATACCAAACACCGAAACCAGGCTGAAGCCCGCGGTGACACAAAAATCAAATTCACAAGACTGCCATAACTGGCAACACAATTTCACATGGTTCACATAGTTCATATAAATCCTAAGGTTTAGCCACAACCGGCATCATAAGCATAACACATTAAGCATAATTCACAGCATCCATATAATGCTAACTGCGCCCCTGCTCTACACCTGAAAATAGTGAGGGGTGAGCTACACAGCCCAGTGAGTGGATAGTCTAATTGACCATCCATAACATACTCTCAAAACATATGCAGATTATTTTAAAAATCTTTAACAGGATATCATGTCAACACATAATTGAAGGAACCCCTAATAAGGGGGGGGGGAAACCCTATACATGCGCATCTAGCATGCAATGCGGAAAAAGGGCTTCTAAAGATCGCATATGAACTATATAATCAACTTAAACCAACTTAAGATCATGATATGATCTTACCATTGCCATGGATGGAAGGCGGCTTGGAAGAAGAAAACAAGGTTGATCTCCTCCAAAAGGTGCGCACACAAGAAGACAAAGACTACTCCCTTCTCAACTTTGTGCTAGCAAAAGCTTCAAGGGGTCTTATCGCATGAAGGAGATGATGAACTCTTGGCCGATCTTTCTTCTCGTCACTTTCACCACACAAGAAAGTGTGTGTCGTCGAGTGCAAGATGATGGAGAGGAGCGTTAGCCAAACTTGTGATCGAATGTGGAGACATTCATCACAATTGTCAAACCGAAATGCCATAAATGGCAAGTCATCAAAGCTTGCGTTATGCGTTCACATGAAGTGAACCAAACGCATAGCTCTCCTCTCAAATGAACCAAGCGCTCACATGTGAGCCGGTTCAATTCAATTGGTCCAATGACCAAACCAAATCAGCCCAATAATCGGTTCAGACCAAATTAAACCCTAAGGTTCAAAATCTGACCGTTCATCCTTTTAATGCTCTTGATCTCTTCGATCTAGCATCCACACTCTCGATCTAAGCTTACCGATCTCAAGCCCTAATCAATCAAACATGATCAGACTGGATCTCACTTACAATCAGAGTTTAATCTCCTTTAAACTGAACTCGAACAATTCAGTCCACACGATCTGACTTAAGTAGCCATATCATCAAATTGTGCGACCCTAAGGGTTTCCTTTAAATGTCGGTAACGATAACTTACGTTATCACGATCAGCGAGGGGTATCTAGCAACACATCACTGTCTCCCGATATAAAGGAAAGAGTCTTCCAAGACTCCACCCAACCACAGCATAAGTGTGAATCAACTCACTAGGCATGCATGATTCCTTTGCCACTGGATGTTCTTATTGGACAAGCATGTCAAGCCTGTAACTCCAATACGATGAGCATGATTAGATCAGATGCACATAGTCATCTGGGTATGGCCATACACTTCCTCAATCATCTCATATAGGGGGGCCCTTTAGAACATCACACTCCTTAAACAAGGAGACGGCAATCCTTTATCTATCACAAGTGCCCTAACCTGACTCAAGCTCACCATCCAAGATAGTCTATAATCATTATGTTTCAAATGATATTGAACTACCTCAAGACAATGACAATCATCATTTAGAAACACAAGTGATCTCAAGTCAAAGGACATGTGCCACTTAGTGCTTACAAGGATCATTCACATTGTGACAAACAATGGAATATCCCAGTAGGGTCTGTCCAGTACATCCAATGTACCCATGAGTCTACATCTTATTCCATGCTCGAAGCATCCTATAAGATTAGCACTCATATCAGTCTCAATCATATCAAGGCTGTCTCATGTTCACCAAGATATCTCGACTAAGGACATATAGCCTGTCAGCCTAGCTGAACAGCTTTGAGACATTATTCAGAAGTACACTTATTACAGCAGACAAGGTAACAACCTGAATAATAACCATGCCTTTATAAACTTAAGAGTTTATTACATGATACTTATACAATCCCAAGGCCTCAAACATTAGCCTTAAGGGCATACCCCAACAATCTCCCACTTGCACTTAATCTAATGGTTGAGAAATCTCAAACCCATATTATTACAGTGCTTCTCATGCTTCTGCTGCGCCAGAGGCTTGGTAAGCGGGTCTGCCAGATTGTCATATGTATGAACCTTGCATATTTTGATCTCGCCACGATCAATGATCTCCCGGATCAAGTGAAACCGTCTCTGTATGTGCTTGGACTTCTGGTGCGACCGCGGTTCCTTTGCTTGTGCGATGGCTCCAGTGTTATCACAGAAGATAACCAAAGGATCAGCACTCGAATGAACGACACCAAGTTCTCTCACGAACTTACGAATCCACACTGCCTCCTTGGATGCTTCCGAGGCTGCAACATACTCGGCTTCTGTTGTGGAATCAGCAACAGTTGACTGTTTGAAACTCTTCCACACCACTGCTCCACCATTCAAGCTAAAAACATAGCCTGATTGCGATCGGAAATCATCCTGGTCCGACTGGAATGAAGCGTCAGTATATCCCTCTATACTGAGTTCTTCCTGACCACCATATATCAAGAACATATCTTTGGTCCTCCGCAGATATTTTAAAATGTTCTTGACCGCAATCCAGTGCGCCAAACCTGGATTACTTTGGAATCGACTGGTCACGCTTAACCCGTAAGCGACGTCTGGGCGAGTACACAACATCGCATACATAATGGACCCAATAGCCGAAGCATAAGGCGTATTGTCCATTTCATCTTTCTCAGTCTGTGTTTGTGGACACTGACTCTTCGAAAGATTCAGACCATGTCTGACTGGAAGATATCCACGTTTAGAATTCTCTAAATGGAATCTCTCCAGGACCTTATCGATGTAAGTACTCTGGCACAGCCCGAGAAGCCTCTTAGATCTATCCCTGTAGATCTTCACACCTAATACATAGGCTGCTTCTCCTAAATCTTTCATCTGGAAACATTTTCCTAACCATGCCTTAACAGCATGCAGTTCAGGAATATCATTTCCAATGATTAAGATATCATCGACGTAGAGGATTAGGAATGTAATTACGCTCCCACTAAACCTCTTATATACACACGGGTCATCCTCGTTCTTGATGAAACCAAACTCAGAGATTGATTCATCAAAACGAATGTTCCAGCTTCTTGATGCTTGTTTCAGCCCATAAATGGACTTCTTTAACTTGCATATTTTATGACGATCTGATGGATTAGTGAAACCTTCCGGTTGTGTCATATACACATCCTCATCCAGATTTCCATTGAGGAAAGCTGTTTTCACATCCATCTGCCAGATCTCATAATCGTAATATGCTGCTATCGCGAAAAGAATCCGAATAGACTTAAACATGGCTACAGGTGAGAAAGTTTCATCATAATCTAACCCGTAGATTTGTTTGAAACCTTTCGCAACTAGCCTGCCTTTATAGGTAACCACGTTACCATCCATGTCAATCTTCTTCTTGAAGATCCATTTACAGCCTATAGGGATTACTCCCGGAGGCGGATCAACCAAATCCCAGACTTGGTTATCTGACATGGAGTCCATCTCGGCACGCATAGCATCAAGCCATCTAGCTGACTCCGGTCCACTGACCGCATCCGCATAAGTTAGGGGTTCATCATTTTCAATGATGTAGACTCCGTCATAGCGCTCAGGCTGTCGACGGATCCTACCCGATCTTCGCGGTTCCCGTGTTATTTGAGCCTCAGGTTGTTCAGTAACCTGTTCTACAGGCTCAGGCTCATCCAACTGTGCTTGACTACTTTGTCCTTCCTCTGGATTCTCATCCAGCTTTATTTCTCTCCCACTGGCCTCTTGCAGAAGAAATTCCTTCTCAAGAAATATGGCCGTCCGAGCAACAAACACCTTGTTCTCTTTGGGATCGTAGAAATAATAACCCTTCGTTTCCTTAGGGTAACCGACAAAGATGCATTTCTCAGATCTGCTCTCTAGTTTCCCAGAGGCGAGCTTTTTGACATAAGCCTCGCAACCCCAGATCCTGATAAATGTCAAGCTAGGCTGTTTCCCATACCATAATTCATATGGCGTCTTTGAAACTGCCTTGGATGGCACTCGGTTTAGTACCTTTGCAGCTGTTTCTAGTGCAAAACCCCAAAAGGAATATGGAAGAGTAGCCTGACTCATCATAGAACGAACCATATCAAGTAACGTTCTATTTCTCCTCTCGGACACACCATTCAACTGCGGTGTTCCTGGCGGAGTGAGCTGTGAGATAATCCCACACTCCTTCAGATAGTCAGTAAATGCATGACTTAGGTATTCTCCACCTCGATCAGAACGAAGTGCCTTGATATTTCGGCCTAGCTGATTTTGTACTTCATTTTTGAACTCTTTGAACTTGTCAAAAGATTCACTTTTATGTCTCATTAAATAGACATATCCATACCTACTGAAATCATCAGTGAAGGTAATGAAGTACTGATAGCCACCTCTGGCATGTTTACTGAAAGGCCCACACACATCACTGTGTATCAGGTCAAGTAAACCTGAAGTCCTTTGACCTTTGTGAGAAAAAGGTGACTTCGTCATTTTACCCATCAAACAAGCTTTGCATGTATCAATCTCCCCATTGGAGAATGATCCCAGCAGTCCATGATCATGCAACCGCTTAATGCGCTTCTCGTTTATATGGCCTAAACGACTATGCCATAGCAAGGTGCTGTCATCAGCATACTTGGCTTTCTTATTATCAATGTTTTGTATAGAATATTCCATGTCCAACATGTATAACCCATTGTTAATTGAACCAGTTGCATACACAATATTATCATAAGATAAAACACACTTTGAAATCTTGCATTCAAAGGCAAATCCTTTCCTGACAAGAGCAGGAATAGAGATAATATTCTTGGTAATACTGGGTACAAAATAACAATTGTTTAATTCTAATACAATGCCAGATGGTAAAGAAATGAAATAGTCCCCTACAGCAACAGCAGCAACCCGTGCCCCGTTTCCAACTCGTAGGTCTACCTCATGCTGTCCCACCTGCCTTCTTCTCTTGAGTTCCTGCACATTTGAACAAATGTGAACTCCACATGCAGTGTCCAACACCCATGATATAGAAGAAGATGAAACCATGACTTCCGTCACGTATATACCTGAGCCAGAAGCGATGCTTCCCCTCTTATCTCCTTGGAGCGCTTTACAGTCCTTTTTCCAGTGACCCAGCTGGCCACAGTGGAAACACCTGTTATCCTTCGACCGCTTCACCTTCTGTTTCAGTGCCTTGCTGTAATTCTTGACAGGGGCCTTGCCCTTCTTCCCCTTCTTCTTGTTCCTAGAAGGAACCATCAAGACAGAGGTTGAAGGCTTACCCTTCAGAGTTTCCTCAGTAGTCAAGAGCATATTCAGCAGCTCTGCCGGCGTACAATCGATTTTGTTCATATTAAAGTTAATGATGAACGCATCGAAAGAAGGCGGGAGAGACTGCAGAATAATATCCACAGCAAGCTCCTGGTTGATGGTATGCCCCAGTTTCTCCAGAGCCTCCTTGTGCCCAATCATCTTGAGCACGTGAGCTCCCACTGGGCTCCCCTCAGCCAGTTTGCTCTGAAAGAAGAGCTTCGTCAGATTATAGCGCTCAGTCCTCGCCTGTGCAGCATACAGCATCTTGAGGTTCGCTATAATCTCTATAGCCGACATATCCTCATGCTGACGCTGCAGCGGTGGCGTCATAGACGCTAGCATCAGGCAAGCGACATCAATGCTATCATTGACGTGCTTTTCGTAGGCATCCCGAACCGCCCTTGCGGCGTTCGGAGCGGGCTGCGGCGGTATCGCCGTCTCGAGGACATACAGTTTCCTCTCTGCCTTAAGAACGATCTTAAGGTGTCCAAACCAGTCAGAGAAGTTCGGCCCAGCAAACTTCTCCCTTTCCAGTAGGGATCGCACATTGAAGCTCATGGTGTTCGTTGCTGTAGGAATCTACAACAAGCAAGAACAGCAAGGTCAGTATCAATGTTCAGAATCAATCCAGGACTTAAGAAAGATTCTTTTCTCACTATTTTGTCTGACTGAAAAATCCAGTAAACAGTCCGAAAGAGTAACACTCTTTTAGTGAGATGGGATCCAGATTTCATACTTGGTCTCCGCGTCCCGCTCAGGCGAGATAAGATGCACAGAGATGACAAGCATTAATTTCTGGTAGGCTGTCCCAGCCAATCGCCAACCCGTGCGATTCCCCTTCATCTTGGCAATCCAGCAGACTGTGCCAACTGAGTTGGTACAACACAGTCTCTGATCCCAGAGATGGCTGCCTCCATGTGCTACCATATTCGCCTCATATGTAGCCTACATGGTCAAGCTGACCTGACCTACTCCCTGGACCACCACGTGCTATGCTGAGCAACGAGAGGGGATAAATCCCAACTCTGTAACACGCAGGTGAAATCCAGCACCGTCTGAAGATAGATGGACGTGCCCACTGAGTGGGTTCAACACGGCTCCAACGATAATCAGAAAGGTGAGGTTTCGCGTCAGAAGGCTTATCGAGCTTGATATGTTAGCGTTGGATTTTAACGGTCTTTTATCTTCTTACTATCAGGCATATCCTATGGCTATAGCAGAAGATAAACATAAACATGCCATTCTAATTATTTAAGCAATAAAAAGAATGCATGATCTTATGTGGTAAAAGCCCATGAACCCTAGTAAGACCTTAATTTTACTTAAGTCTTCACTTGAGCTCCATTGCATCTCATCTGGTCCAACCCAGTGCCCTAGCGCCAAGAGCACCTCAGGTGCACCACCAGGTGAATGCCCCTCTTGGATGTGTGCTTTTGTGCTCTTGTCTAATCAAAGTACATTTGATCTATCTAGACAAGGTTGACTCGCAGGTCAACAACATATTATAAATTAAGTACAATGTGATTCGCAGATCACAAATTAATTTACAATTTTTTTTTAAATCCAGGCACGCAGGCCCCAGCACAGCACACAAATGGGCAACCCACATAAGACTAAATAAACAAGCATATGGTTCAATCAACATGTGATCCAATCAAGAAATTAAAATTTTGAAAAACCCCATGGCATCAATTTTAATTTCCTTATGAGCCCTACAACCTTACAATGGTCCATTGATGGGGATCCACTCATCCATCTAGTTAGATCTTTTGCCCTTGCATGCACCGAGTCCTAACTGACCCGTGTTGACCTGATGGTCAACCATGCATGCGTCAAGGGCTGAACCACCCTCATGAGTTTTGGCAAGCGGGTGTGACCCCGGGCCTAACTCAAGTATGTTCAGTAATTGTCTCAACCAGACCTCGCTACACGCCTTTGATGCAGTCAACCTATAGCCACCTCGTGCTTGCGCACAGGTGCTATCTGGTCGACCCATCTAGGCTGTCAGATGGTCTGATCAGACTAGCTTGATCTATACTAGATGATGCCTTCAACCCCATCAACCCATCTAAGGATTTAATGTAGTGGCACCTTAGATCTAATCAACCGCGCAAGATGTAAGTTTTGTAAAACACTTAGAGCATGCGCAAACATACAAACAAAGTTGATAACCCTTAGATCTAAGGGGGTCCCCTTCAAGGGGGAGCGCAAACTTTAGGGGGTCCCCTTCAAGGGGGAGCGCATACATAGCCCATGATACAAGCGCAATCTACATGTTAGCATGATACAAGCGCAATCTACATGTTAACATGATACAAGCGCAATCTACATGTACATGTAACCATGCATCATGAAAACAAAGCATCAAGTAAGCGCAAGAAGCATGGATCACAAACACTTCTAGCAATCATATAGATCATATGGAGAGCCTAGCTCTGATACCAATTGAAGGAACCCCTAATAAGGGGGGGGGGGAAACCCTATACATGCGCATCTAGCATGCAATGCGGAAAAAGGGCTTCTAAAGATCGCATATGAACTATATAATCAACTTAAACCAACTTAAGATCATGATATGATCTTACCATTGCCATGGATGGAAGGCGGCTTGGAAGAAGAAAACAAGGTTGATCTCCTCCAAAAGGTGCGCACACAAGAAGACAAAGACTACTCCCTTCTCAACTTTGTGCTAGCAAAAGCTTCAAGGGGTCTTATCGCATGAAGGAGATGATGAACTCTTGGCCGATCTTTCTTCTCGTCACTTTCACCACACAAGAAAGTGTGTGTCGTCGAGAGCAAGATGATGGAGAGGAGCGTTAGCCAAACTTGTGATCGAATGTGGAGACATTCATCACAATTGTCAAACCGAAATGCCATAAATGGCAAGTCATCAAAGCTTGCGTTATGCGTTCACATGAAGTGAACCAAACGCATAGCTCTCCTCTCAAATGAACCAAGCGCTCACATGTGAGCCGGTTCAATTCAATTGGTCCAATGACCAAACCAAATCAGCCCAATAATCGGTTCAGACCAAATTAAACCCTAAGGTTCAAAATCTGACCGTTCATCCTTTTAATGCTCTTGATCTCTTCGATCTAGCATCCACACTCTCGATCTAAGCTTACCGATCTCAAGCCCTAATCAATCAAACATGATCAGACTGGATCTCACTTACAATCAGAGTTTAATCTCCTTTAAACTGAACTCGAACAATTCAGTCCACACGATCTGACTTAAGTAGCCATATCATCAAATTGTGCGACCCTAAGGGTTTCCTTTAAATGTCGGTAACGATAACTTACGTTATCACGATCAGCGAGGGGTATCTAGCAACACATCACTGTCTCCCGATATAAAGGAAAGAGTCTTCCAAGACTCCACCCAACCACAGCATAAGTGTGAATCAACTCACTAGGCATGCATGATTCCTTTGCCACTGGATGTTCTTATTGGACAAGCATGTCAAGCCTGTAACTCCAATACGATGAGCATGATTAGATCAGATGCACATAGTCATCTGGGTATGGCCATACACTTCCTCAATCATCTCATATAGGGGGGCCCTTTAGAACATCACACTCCTTAAACAAGGAGACGGCAATCCTTTATCTATCACAAGTGCCCTAACCTGACTCAAGCTCACCATCCAAGATAGTCTATAATCATTATGTTTCAAATGATATTGAACTACCTCAAGACAATGACAATCATCATTTAGAAACACAAGTGATCTCAAGTCAAAGGACATGTGCCACTTAGTGCTTACAAGGATCATTCACATTGTGACAAGCAATGGAATATCCCAGTAGGGTCTGTCCAGTACATCCAATGTACCCATGAGTCTACATCTTATTCCATGCTCGAAGCATCCTATAAGATTAGCACTCATATCAGTCTCAATCATATCAAGGCTGTCTCATGTTCACCAAGATATCTCGACTAAGGACATATAGCCTGTCAGCCTAGCTGAACAGCTTTGAGACATTATTCAGAAGTACACTTATTACAGCAGACAAGGTAACAACCTGAATAATAACCATGCCTTTATAAACTTAAGAGTTTATTACATGATACTTATACAATCCCAAGGCCTCAAACATTAGCCTTAAGGGCATACCCCAACAATAATAACAAATTCAATGCAAAAGTCATATAAGTAGTCAAATATACACACCAACATATAATAACCTCAAGTTCTGGAATTATACTCTAAACCAACCGAACACACATATTCTAAACCAACTAAACATACCAACACATTTTTAACCTAGTTGTCCAGCATATTCACAAAGTGACCAATATGGTCTAACCCGGCTTGGCCAAAGCACTGGGAGCTGCAAATCACATGCAACACAAACATGGACAGTGAATAGAATCAAGAGGTGGCCCCCGCCTGGTCAAGACGTGGCACGTTGGTCTATCACGCCATAACATAAAACGAGAATGAAGACATCAAGAGGTGGCCCCTGTCTGATCAGGACATGGCACTTTGGGTCTTATATCATTCCCAACACATAAAACGAGAATGATGACATCAAGAGGTGGCCCCTGTCTGATCAAGACATGGCACTTTGGGTCTTATATCATTCCCAACACATAAAAGAGTAATGACATCAAGAGGTGGCCCCTGTCTGACCAAGACATGGCACTTTGGGTCAAAACCCGTTCTCCCAAAAGGTTACTACTGGACAACAGACATATCTTATTTCATATTTCACAAAGGTGGACATATTTCACAAAGGTGGACTCCTAAGTGTAAACTAGACTCTAGGATAGTCATCACACAAATCATATCGGGCAGGCTGAACATCAACCCCCATCACAATAATCATAATAGGCAGGCTGATCATCAACCCCCCCTCACATATCACAATACAGGGTTGAAATTCAAACCCTTAACATATCACATAAGGACTATCCCCTTGAGTTCATAGTTACACCTAGCCTTAGTCCTAACCATCACATGACCATCACAGATAATATTCGAACACCCCATATCAACATAATTTTCGAAATTCACATAATCACATAATATTCATATTTCACATAATCACATAATGATCAACATAAAATTCCAAAGGTCACATAAACATTTAATATTTAACAATCACATAATTACATAATATTAACAATCATATAATATGGTGTGGTCCTTAGATTTCATGCTGATTAGTTCAATCAAAACTTACTACGTTATCACCCAAATTTTCCAAACAATTTCTCAACATTGCATAAATACATAACCATATATATATATCATGTATCAAGCATCCATAAAATCAACTTAAAATTTAAATCATGTGTTCTTATAATTTACTTTACAAATTACCACAATTACCACCAATTACCAGTTAACTAAAATCATTAAATTTCGGTTTAAATACAATTAACAAGGTTTCGGCTACAACAATCATTGGCTTAATATTACCCAAAATTCTCTATAAAATATCTAATTAACAAGAAATTCATGCTCAAAATTCAATGATCTAAAGCTACCAAAAATCCCTATAAAAATACCTTAAATTTCATGCCACAATTTTTGGTTTTCATGAGATATACACCTTTACAAAAATTTCGGTTTTCATGAAGAACAAGAATATTTTGAATTCGGTTTCAAGGAAAATACTCTAAATTTCCAACTTAAATTAAACCTTAGTAAACAAGAATCTTATGAATAAATATTCTAAATTCGGTTTTCATACCTTAAATACACTTTGCATAATTTCGGTTTTAACATGGAAATTTTCCAAGAATTCAAGTGTATTATTTAACATAAGCACAACTAAATGGATAGATCAAACAAGACATTCCACTCACCTCTTAACCGAGAACACAAGGTAAAAAAACTCCACAATAAATCGTCAAGCTTTGCAATGCTCCTAGGAAGATGCCAACAATGGAGGAGAAACACCACCACTCACTCAAAAATTTCGGCCAAGGGAAGAAGGAAGAAGAAAATCGCCTCCAAATCTCCAAGAATCGCCAAGTTCCTTCAAGCCGTCGCCCACAATTTTCCTCAAGCCAAAATCGCCAAAAACCCTTACCCTAAGCGCAAATTCCCTCTTAACAATTCGATTTTAAGTTTTTAATCCATTAACCAAATAATCCCAATAGGGTTTAACCCATTAACTAATAATTTCGAATTTTCAAACCCAATTAGCTAATCCGATTAGGACTTAATCCATTTAACTAATAATTTGAATTTTAAATCTAACATCCAATTAATTATTTCACTTAAACACAAATCCAATAAGGATTTAATTAATATTCAATAAGGATTTAATTAATTAACCAATAAGGTCTAATTAATTAACTTACAATTTAAACCATAATTCCTAATTAATTTATCATGAACAACCAATAATAATTTATCATAACTCAGCCAACAATCAAATAAATAATCTCTAATTTATTTACAATAAATTAACAACCAAAATCTCTAGTTAATTAACTATACTTTATTAACCAAAAATCTCTGGTTAATTTACTATTAACAACCAATACATAGAAAATATCACAATCAATAATTTTATTTAAATCAAAATAATGCTTACCAGGATTTAAGATCCTTGGATCTTACATTCCTCCCTCCTTATAAAGCTTTAGTCCTCTAAAGCTCAGCATCCATATCATCAAAGAGGTAAGCATAATTTTTCCTCATATCAGCTTCAGTCTCCCAAGTTGCTTCTTCAACTGACTGATTTCCCCAAATAACCTTTACCAAAGGTATAGTCTTATTCCTCAGAACTTTATCTTTTCTATCCACAATCCGGAGAGGTCTTTCCTCAAAAGTCAAGTCACTCTGAATCTGAAGAGGTTCCAACTCCAACACATGAGATGGATCAAGATGATATTTCCTCAAAGCAGAGACATGGAATACATTATGCACATGATCCATAGCAGGAGGTAAAGCTAAACGGTAAGCTACTGGACCAACTCTCTCAATAATATCAAAAGGGCCTACAAACCTAGGGCTCAACTTTCCCTTTTTGCCAAATCTCATAACACCCTTAGTAGGCGACACCTTCAAGAACACATGGTCTCCTACCATAAACTCCAAAGGACGACGACGGTCATCAGCATAACTCTTCTGTCTGTCCCGAGCAATCTTCAGCTTATCCTGGATTTCTCTGACCTTATCAGTAGTCTCCTGTACTGCATCAGATCTCAAAATTATCCTGTCCCCAGTTTCCTCCCAACACAAGGGAGTCCTACACCTTCTTCCATACAAAGCCTCATAAGGAGCCATCTGAATACTGGAGTGGAAACTATTATTATAAGTGAACTCTATCAAAGATAGATCCCGGTTCCACTCAGAACTCCAATCAACCACATAAGCTCTCAACAAATCCTCTAGAGTCTGTATAGTACGCTCCGTCTGGCCATCAGACTGAGGATGGTATGCTGTACTAAAACTCAACTTAGTACCCAAACCTTCCTGTAAGCTCTTCCAAAATCTGGACAAAAACCGAGAGTCCCTATCAGACACAATATCAACTGGCACTCCATGCAGTCTGACTACCTCATCAATATACAATCTAGCCAGTCTCTCTAAAGAATAAGTCATCTTGATTGGAAGAAAATGGGCTGATTTAGTGAGTCTATCAACAATCACCCAAATAGCATCATGACCCAATCTGGTTCTAGGCAAACCACACACAAAATCCATACTGATGCATTCCCACTTCCACTCAGGAATAGGAAGGGGCTGCAACAAACCACCAGGCTTTTGATGTTCAGCCTTTATAGTCTGACAGGTCAAACACCTAGAGACAAAATCAAGCACTTCTTTCTTCATACCCGGCCACCAAAAATTTTTCTTGAGGTCCTGATACATCTTAGTCACGCCAGGATGTAGAGAATATTTGGAGTTATGGCTGTCCTCCAATATTTCCTTCCTCAAGCTTGGTTCCTCAGGGACACATACCCTTCCACGAAACCGCAGAATACCATCATCAGACAGGCTAAAATCTTGAACTGCGCCATCAACCAGATTATCCCTGATCTGAACTAATTTCGGATCTACAGACTGTTGATCTCTGATCTTCTGCAACAAAGCAGACTGTACTCTGAGAAAAGCCACATAACCAGTCTGAACTCTAGGAGAAATGCTGATCCTGAGATCTCTGAACTCCTGCAGTAACTACCACTCACTGACCCGCAGTGCAGCTACTGAAGTAACTGGATGTCTGCTCAGCGCATCCGCTACTACATTGGCCTTTCCAGCCTGATACTGAATAGAGAAGTTATAATCTTTGATCAACTCCATCCATCTCCTCTGTCTCATGTTCAACTCCTTCTGAGTGAAGATATACTTAAGACTCTGGTGATCAGTAAACAGATCAAACTCTTGACCCAACAAATAATGACGCCATATCTTCAAAGCAAAGACTACGGCCGCCAACTCTAAATCATGAGTAGGGTAGTTCAGTTCATATACTTTCAATTGTCTCGAGGCATAGGCTACCACAGAACCCTTCTGCATCAAGACACAACCCAACCCATTGCCTGAAGCATCTGTATAAACAGTAAACATTTCCCCATCACTAGGAATAATGAGGATCGGTGTACTAGTCAACCTTCTCTTTAGCTCCTGAAAGCTCTCTTCACACTTATCATCCCAAATAAACTTGGCTTCCTTTCTGGTCAATTTAGTTAAAGGACCTGCCAGCTTGGAGAATCCCTCAACAAATCGCCGGTAGTAACCTGCCAAACCCAGAAAACTTCTGATCTCAGTAGCACTAGTCGGTCTTCCCCAATCAAGAATGGCTTGCACTTTAACTGGATCCACAGACACACCTTGACCAGAAATCACGTGTCCCAGAAAACTGATCTTCTCTAGCCAAAATTCACACTTACTAGCCTTGGCATATAACCGATTCTTCCTCAGAATCTCCAGTACTCTGCGCAAATCACTGACATGATCTGAGGTAGTCTGAGAGTACACCAATATATCGTCTATAAAGACCACCACACAAGAGTCAAGCAACTCATGGAATACCCTGTTCATCAAATCCATGAAGACAGCAGGTGCATTTGTCAGTCCAAAAGGCATAACTAAAAATTCGAAATGCCCATACCTGGTCCTGAAAGCAGTCTTAAATATATCCTCATCCTTGACTCTAAGTTGATAATACCCTGATCTCAGATCAATCTTAGAGAACACTGTAGCTCCCTGTAATTGATCAAATAGATCATCAATTCTGGGAAGAGGATACTTATTCTTGATGGTCATTTGGTTCAACTGCCTGTAGTCTATACACATCCTCAGGGTTCCATCTTTCTTCTTCACAAATAGCACTGGCGCTCCCCAAGGTGAAGCACTAGGCCGAATGTACCCTTTCTCTAACAATTCCTCCAGTTGTTTCTTAAGCTCGGCCAACTCTGAAGTAGCCATACGATAAGGAGCTCTGGAGATAGGTGCCGTACCTGGCGCCAACTCAATGCCAAATTCCACTTCTCTAACTGGTGGCAAACCTGAAAATTCCTCAGAGAACACATCAGGAAATTCTTTCACCACCGCCATCTGAGTCAGATCAGAAGTAGAATCATCCTGCACCTTAACATGTGCAAGATAACCCTTGCAACCACTGGCAAGTAACTTCCTGGCCTGCAGGAGAGATATCACATGTGGTCCTTGGTCTGACACTAGACCTCTCACAAAAATCCGATTCCCATCAAGCATATTCAAAGTGATCACTTTCTCAAAGCAATCCACAGAGGCATGATGTGAAGACAACCAATCCATTCCTAGGATGACATCATAATCTTGCATGTTTAAGAGGATTAGATCTACCAGAAACTCATAACCCTCTACATGTACTACACAGTCAGTACAAATAGTATCTGTAGATAACGACTTTCCTAAGGGAGTACTCACAGACACAGCATAGTTCATCACCTTAGGTATCACAGGTAAACATGCAGCAAACTTAACAGATACAAAAGATAAATTTGCACCAGGGTCAAATAATATGCGAGCTAACTGATCAAATACAAATAATGTACCTTCCACAACGGATCGGGAAGCTCGTGTATCCTTCTCAGCCACAGCATACACTCGGGTCTGGACTGTAGGCTTATCTGCGCCTCTAGGCTGTATCTCAGGTTCTTTGCAGTCCTTAGCCATATGCCCTGGTTTCTTACACCTGAAGCATACACCATTCTTCCTATGACAGTCTTTCACCAGATGTCCCCTGAGCCCACAATAACTGCAAGTCCCGTTCTCAGTGTTACTGTTTCTTACATCCCTGGCACCCCTGAACTGTTGCGGTGCATCCCTGGACTGCTGTGGTGCCTTGTAAGAGTAAGGCCTATACCTGCTCTTCTTGTAATCCTTATGCCTAGGGTACTTCTTACCCTTGCCGCCACTGCCATACTGAGGAACCGCCGCCTCAGCTGCAGGAACCACTGCCTCGGCAACATGAGAATTCCTCTCAGCTATGTATCTCTCAATGGTGCGTGCTCGCCCAACAGTCTCAACATAGGTTTCCAAATGTTGAGCACCAACCTGCTCTCTAATGTCCCATCTGAGACCTCTGAGAAACTTAGTAGCTCTCCTCTTTTCAGTGTTTATCAGATGAGGAGCATACTTTCCCAATTTCGTGAACTGTAGCTCATACTGGTCCACTGTCATATCACCCTGCTCCAGGTGAATAAATGCCACCTCTCGGTCCTCTACCAAGCTATCTGGAAAATACTTCTCATTAAATTGAGATAGGAAGTAAGGCCAATCTACTGTCTCCTGTCTTTCTGCTGCTAGTCTCACAACTCCTTTCCACCACTCATCTGCGTCGCCACGCATCATATAGGTGGACAAACATAGCTTATCCTCATCTGAACAGCGCATAACTTGGAAAATCTTTTCCAAGACCAACTGCCAGTTCTCAGCAGTACTGGATTCTGAGCCCCCATAAAATGAGCTAGGACCCAGTTTCTGAAATTCACTCACTAACGAGGCATAACGCCTGTGAGCGCCCTCCTGAGAGTCATCCCCCACTGCCCGAGTAGTAGTCTGGGGTCTCTCTTGAGTCAGCTGCTGCAAAAGCTGCTGTTGTGCTTCTTGGTGCTGAGTCTGCTGCTGCTGCAGCATCTGAGCTTGTCTCTCTATCATAGCACCTTGTTGCTGAACCATGCCAGTCAGAGCCTCAATAGTTCTCGTGAGGTTCGGGGTCTGCTCGCCCTCATCACTAGCATTTCCTCTGGTTCGCACCATCTTAAATGCCTACACACGCATATCATAGTCACACACATATCATAGTCAGGCAAACAATCATAAACCTATTAGGTGTCTAGCAATACACAAACATGTTTTCCCCCAAACTAAGTTTTAGCTAGCCAACTCCTCTGATACCATTCTGTAACATCCCACATTCTTAACCCCAAACAAATGGCTCATTTCATAAAAGAAACAGGATGTTTCATATAAGATCGATCATATGCTAGGTAAAACCGAGTTCAAGAAAAATTCGATCTGAAAAATTTTCGTAATTCATATCATATAAAATCCTTGAAACACAATTCATAAAACTCGAATCTCATAAATCTCATAAAGGTACCTGCCACCACGCAATACTTGCACTAGACATATGCAAGTTACAGTTGTATCAAAACCGATTTCACAGGATGTACAACAAGCCGAAAATCAAAACAAAATCACAAAATCGATTTTTATAAACCCATACCAAACACCGAAACCAGGCTGAAGCCCGCGGTGACACAAAAATCAAATTCACAAGACTGCCATAACTGGCAACACAATTTCACATGGTTCACATGGTTCACATAGTTCATATAAATCCTAAGGTTTAGCCACAACCGGCATCATAAGCATAACACATTAAGCATAATTCACAGCATCCATATAATGCTAACTGCGCCCCTGCTCTACACCTGAAAATAGTGAGGGGTGAGCTACACAGCCCAGTGAGTGGATAGTCTAATTGACCATCCATAACATACTCTCAAAACATATGCAGATTATTTTAAAAATATTTAACAGGATATCATGTCAACACATAATAACAAATTCAATGCAAAAGTCATATAAGCAGTCAAATATACACACCAACATATAATAACCTCAAGTTCTGGAATTATACTCTAAACCAACCGAACACACATATTCTAAACCAACTAAACATACCAACACATTTTTAACCTAGTTGTCCAGCATATTCACAAAGTGACCAATATGGTCTAACCCGGCTTGGCCAAAGCACTGGGAGCTGCAAATCACATGCAACACAAACATGGACAGTGAATAGAATCAAGAGGTGGCCCCCGCCTGGTCAAGACGTGGCACGTTGGTCTATCACGCCATAACATAAAACGAGAATGAAGACATCAAGAGGTGGCCCCTGTCTGATCAGGACATGGCACTTTGGGTCTTATATCATTCCCAACACATAAAACGAGAATGATGACATCAAGAGGTGGCCCCTGTCTGATCAAGACATGGCACTTTGGGTCTTATATCATTCCCAACACATAAAAGAGTAATGACATCAAGAGGTGGCCCCTATCTGACCAAGACATGGCACTTTGGGTCAAAACCCGTTCTCCCAAAAGGTTACTACTGGACAACAGACATATCTTATTTCATATTTCACAAAGGTGGACATATTTCACAAAGGTGGACTCCTAAGTGTAAACTAGACTCTAGGATAGTCATCACACAAATCATATCGGGCAGGCTGAACATCCCATCACAATAATCATAATAGGCAGGCTGATCATCAACCCCCCCTCACATATCACAATACAGGGTTGAAATTCAAACCCTTAACATATCACATAAGGACTATCCCCTTGAGTTCATAGTTACACCTAGCCTTAGTCCTAACCATCACATGACCATCACAGATAATATTCGAACACCCCATATCAACATAATTTTCGAAATTCACATAATCACATAATATTCATATTTCACATAATCACATAATGATCAACATAAAATTCCAAAGGTCACATAAACATTTAATATTTAACAATCACATAATTACATAATATTAACAATCATATAATATGGTGTGGTCCTTAGATTTCATGCTGATTAGTTCAATCAAAACTTACTACGTTATCACCCAAATTTTCCAAACAATTTCTCAACATTGCATAAATACATAACCATATATATATATCATGTATCAAGCATCCATAAAATCAACTTAAAATTTAAATCATGTGTTCTTATAATTTACTTTACAAATTACCACAATTACCACCAATTACCACATGTAAACATGTTAACTAAAATCATTAAATTTCGGTTTAAATACAATTAACAAGGTTTCGGCTACAACAATCATTGGCTTAATATTACCCAAAATTCTCTATAAAATATCTAATTAACAAGAAATTCATGCTCAAAATTCAATGATCTAAAGCTACCAAAAATCCCTATAAAAATACCTTAAATTTCATGCCACAATTTTTGGTTTTCATGAGATATACACCTTTACAAAAATTTCGGTTTTCATGAAGAACAAGAATATTTTGAATTCGGTTTCAAGGAAAATACTCTAAATTTCCAACTTAAATTAAACCTTAGTAAACAAGAATCTTATGAATAAATATTCTAAATTCGGTTTTCATACCTTAAATACACTTTGCATAATTTCGGTTTTAACATGGAAATTTTCCAAGAATTCAAGTGTATTATTTAACATAAGCACAACTAAATGGATAGATCAAACAAGACATTCCACTCACCTCTTAACCGAGAACACAAGGTAAAAAAACTCCACAATAAATCGTCAAGCTTTGCAATGCTCCTAGGAAGATGCCAACAATGGAGGAGAAACACCACCACTCACTCAAAAATTTCGGCCAAGGGAAGAAGGAAGAAGAAAATCGCCTCCAAATCTCCAAGAATCGCCAAGTTCCTTCAAGCCGTCGCCCACAATTTTCCTCAAGCCAAAATCGCCAAAAACCCTTACCCTAAGCGCAAATTCCCTGTTAACAATTCGATTTTAAGTTTTTAATCCATTAACCAAATAATCCCAATAGGGTTTAACCCATTAACTAATAATTTCGAATTTTCAAACCCAATTAGCTAATCCGATTAGGACTTAATCCATTTAACTAATAATTTGAATTTTAAATCTAACATCCAATTAATTATTTCACTTAAACACAAATCCAATAAGGATTTAATTAATATTCAATAAGGATTTAATTAATTAACCAATAAGGTCTAATTAATTAACTTACAATTTAAACCATAATTCCTAATTAATTTATCATGAACAACCAATAATAATTTATCATAACTCAGCCAACAATCAAATAAATAATCTCTAATTTATTTACAATAAATTAACAACCAAAATCTCTAGTTAATTAACTATACTTTATTAACCAAAAATCTCTGGTTAATTTACTATTAACAACCAATACATAGAAAATATCACAATCAATAATTTTATTTAAATCAAAATAATGCTTACCAGGACTTAAGATCCTTGGATCTTACAGTTCTTGACAGGGGCCTTGCCCTTCTTCCCCTTCTTCTTGTTCCTTGAAGGAACCATCAAGACAGAGGTCGAAGGCTTTCCCTTCAGAGTCTCCTCAGTAGTCAAGAGCATATTCAGCAGCTCTGCCGGAGTACAATCGATTTTGTTCATATTAAAGTTAATGATGAACGCATCGAAAGAAGGCGGGAGAGACTGCAGAATAATATCTACAGCAAGCTCCTGGTTGATGGTATGCCCCAGTTTCTCCAGAGCCTCCTTGTGCCCAATCATCTTGAGCACGTGAGCTCCCACTGGGCTCCCCTCAGCCAGTTTGCTCTGAAAGAAGAGCTTCGTCAGATTATAGCATTCTGTCCTCGCCTGTGCAGCATACAGCATCTTGAGGTTCGCTATAATCTCTATAGCCGACATATCCTCATGCTGACGCTGCAGCGGTGGCGTCATAGACGCTAGCATCAGGCAAGCGACATCAATGCTATCATTGACGTGCTTTTCATAGGCATCCCGAACCGCCCTTGCGGCGTTCGGAGCGGGCTGCGGCGATATCGCCGTCTCGAGGACATACAGTTTCCTCTCTGCCTTAAGAACGATCTTAAGGTGTCCGAACCAGTCAAAGAAGTTCGGCCCAGCAAACTTCTCCCTTTCCAGTAGGGATCGCACATTGAAGCTCATGGTGTTCGTTGCTGCAGGAATCTACAACAATGCAAGAACAGCAAGGTCAGTATCAATGTTCAGAATCAATCCAGGACTTAAGAAAGATTCTTTTCTCACTATTTTATCTGACTGAAAAATCCAGTAAAACAGTCCGAAAGAGTAAAACTCTTTTAGTGAGATGGGATCCAGATTTCATACTTGGTCTCCGCGTCCCGCTCAGGCGAGATAAGATGCACAGAGAGGACAAGCACTAATTTCTGGTAGGCAGTACCTGCCAATCGCCAGCCCGTGCGATTCCCCTTCATCTGGGCAATCCAGCAGACTGTGCCAACTGAGTTGGTACAACACAGTCTCTGATCCCACAGATGGCTGCCTCCATGTGCTACCATATGTGCCACATATGTAGCCTACATGGTCAAGCTGACCCGACCTACTCCCTGGACCACCACGTGCTATGCTGAGCAACGAGAAGGGATAAATCCCTACTCTGTAACACGCAGGTGTAATCCCGCACCGTCTGAAGATAGATGGACGTGCCCACTGAGTGGGTACAACACGGCTCCAACGATAGTCAGAACGGTGAGGTTTCGCGTCAGAAGGCTTACGAGCTTGATATATTAGCGTTGGATTTTAACGGTCTTTTTATCTTCTTGACTATCATGCAAGTCCTATGGTGATAGCAGAAGATAAACACATGCATTTCTAATTATAAAAGCAATAAATAGAAAGCATGTTGATCTTATGTGGTAAATGCCCATGAACCCTAAGTAAGACCTTAATTTTACTTAAGTCTTCCCTTGAGCTCCTTTTGCATCTCATCTGGTCCAACCCAGGGCTCTAGCTCCTAGAGCACCTCAGGTGCGCCACCAGCTGAATGCCCCTTGGGATGTGTGCCTTTGTGCTCCTGTCTAATCAAATACAATTTGATCTATCTAGACAAGATTGACTCGCAGGTCAATTACATATTATAAATTAAGTACAATGTGATTCGCAGATCACAAATTAATTTACAATTTTAAATCCAGGCACGCAGGCCCCAGCACAGCACACAATAGGGCAACCCACATAAGATTAAATAAACAAGCATAGGCATCAATCAACATGTGATCCATTCATGAAATTAAAATTTTTGAAAAACCCCATGGCATCAATTTTAATTTCCTTATGAGCCCTATAACCTTACAACGGTCCATTGATGGGGATCCACTCATCAAGTCTAGTTAGATCCTTGCCCTTGCATGCACCAAGTCCTAACTGACTCGCGTTGACCTGATGGTCAACCATGCATGCGCCAAGGGCTGAACCACCAACATGAGTTCTGGCAAGCGGGTGTGACCCCGGGCCTAACTCATGTGTGTTCACTGGTTGTCTCAACCAGACCTCGCTACACGCCTGTGATGCAATCGACCTATAGCCACCTCGTGCTTGCGCACAGGTGCCATCTGGTCGATCCATCTAGGCTGTCAGATGGTCTGATCAGACTAGTTTGATCTAACATAGAGGATGCTTTCAACCCCATCAACCCGTCTAAGGGTTTACAATAGGTGCAACTTAGATCTAATTCATGGGCGCGCAAGATGTTTTGTTTTGTCAAAAACAACATGTAAGAAGCGCCAATCAAACATGCGCCAACAACAACACTTGTAGAGTCCCTTTCAAGGGGGAGCGCAACTTTGACAACAACAAACAACAAGCACCTATACATGCGGCTTAGAACAACAATCATCATGCATGAAGTTTTCGCATCATAAATTTTTCATGAGCTTGCGCATGTAACCAACCATAGATCTAAGCATAAATGTAAACATGGATCACATCAGCAAACATAATAGCATGCATAGACGGCTCTGATACCAATTGTTGGAACCCCTTTCGAGAGGGGGGCAAAAACCCTAATCATGGCGCAAATGAAATTTATGCAAGCGGAAGCAAGGGTTTCAAGATCTTTTGCATGCCATATGTTCAACTATCATAGATTGATAAGAACAAGGGGAGATTCATACCAACGCCATAGGCTTGGAATTCGGCTTGGAAGAAGAGAACAAGTTAGGTCTCCTCCACAAGTCCACACACAAGATGAAGATGCTCACTTCCTTGACGTCCCTTGTGCTAGCAAGGCACCCAAGCTATCTTGTCGAATGGAAAGGGGGTGATTAGATGAATCCCTATGGCCGAGAGCTCCTTTTCCTTGTCTTCCTCTTTCGTCAACCACACAACGAAAAGGATCAAGGCGTTGTCGTCAAGAGACCAACGCTTAAGCGTTTTGGCGTTTAAGCAAAACCGGCTTTGATGACTTTCCATAAATGGAAGACAATCAAGCCATGCGCTCAAGACAAACCAAAAACGCCTATTGGCATTGAACCAAGCGTTCACATTTGTGAACCGGTTCAAGCCAAATCGTCCAATCGAATTTGGTTCATCAAACCAAACCGAAATAGCTCAAGCCACTTGGTCTAGACCAAATTGAACCCTAAGGCTCACGATCTAACCACTCATCTCCTGATGCCCCTGATCTCCCCGATCTAGCATCATTTCTCTCGATCGAAGCTTACCGATCTCAAGCCCTAATCAATCAAACATGATCAGACCAGATCTCACTTACAATCAGAGATTAAATCCCCTTTAATCTGAACTCAAAGAATCCAGTCCATACGATCTGACTCAAGTAAGCCATATCATCAAATTGTGCGACCCTGAGGGTTTCCTTTAAATGTCGGTAACGATAACTTACGTTATCACGACCAGTGAGGGGTATCTAGCAACACATCACTGTCTCCCGATATAAAGGAAAGAGTCTTCCAAGACTTCTCCCAAACCATAGCACAAGTGTGAATCAAACTCACGAGGCATACATGTGTCCTTTGCCACTGGATGTTCTTATTGGACAAGCGTGCCAAGCCTGTAATTCCAATATGTTGAGCATGATTAGATCAGATGCACATAGTCATCTGGGTATGGCCATACACTATCTCAATCATCTCATAAGGGGGCCCTTTAGAACACCACACTCCTTAAACAAGGAGACGACAATCCTATGTCTATCACTAGTGTCCTAACCTGACTCATGATCATTATCCAAGATAGTCTATGATCATTATCTTTCAAATGATATTGAACTACCTCAAAACAATGACAGTCATCATTTAGAAACACAAGTGATCTCAAGTCAGAGGACATGTGCCACTTGTTGCAATCAAGGAATATTCACATTGTGACAAGCAATTGAATATCCTAGTAGGGTCTGTCCAGTACATCCAATGTACCCATGAGTCTACATCTTATTCCATGCTCGAAGCATCCTATAAGATCAGCACACATATTAGTCTCAATCATATCAAGGCTGTCTCAGGTTCACCAAGATATCTCGACTAAGGACATATAGCATGTCAGCCTAGCTGAACAGCTTTGAGACATTATTCAGAAGTACACTTATTACAGCAGACAAGGTAACAACCTGAATAATAACCATGCCTTTTATAAACATAAGAGTTTATTACATGATACTTTTACAATCCCAAGGCCTCAAACATTAGCCTTAAGGGCATACCCCAACAGCCACTGTGCCTGATGAGATGGAAGGCACCTATTGGAGCTAACTTCGTTTTTGGGCCAGGCGGGCCTAATGGGCCCAAAAAGGTCAATTGGGCCAAATGGGCTAAATAGGCCCAATAGGCTAATTGGACCAAATGGGCCAAAGGAAGTCTAGCTTGGAGCTTGGCCCAATAGGGCGTGAAGCCCAGTTGGGGCCTAAGGCCTAATGGGCCTTGAGGCCCAATGGGCCGTCAGGCCTGATGGGCCATGACAATAAGTTGCCTGGCCCAAAAGACATCATGGTAAAAAGAAATTCTATATTTAATTATGGGAATTAAAATTCTGAATTTTATTTTGCATTTATGAATACGAAAGGTTGCTATGATTTCTATAAAAGGGTGGGAGAGGTTTGGAGTTGGCGCCTATTCACTTGTGAAGAGATGCGCCCATTCACTTGTGAAGAGGTTCTTCTCCTTGGCGCCTATTCACTTGTGTAAATTCTCCTTGGCGCCCTCTCTCCAGGGGTTGGTTGGTTTTTGGCATTCGCAAGGTTGGACCTTGACGAAATCTCCATCACCTCTCCTTTAGGCGGCTGCAACATTGGACCTTGGCAGCATTCTTCCATCCTTCTACTCCTCTTGGCGCATTCACTATGTGGGTGGCGCAAGATCTTGAGGATTTCCCCCAGAGGCGTGGATCTTCTTCCCGAGGCTAGCACCGGGCGAGGAAGAAGAGAAATCGAGCGTCGACTATGTGCGAGACTATAGAGGGCGAACATTTGGGCACCTACATCACATCTTCTTCTTCGCTGCAAGGTATCATCTCCTACTCACCGTGTCGATTCCCTCTCAAGACTCGATCTTCTGGGTTTTTGGGACTGGCCTATTTCGGGGATTGCTTCCGCTGTGCATGTCTGTAAAATTTTAAAATCCCTGGGGTTTCCCAACATTACAAGGATTTCTTCTGACTCTTGGACAAGTTCGTTCCTGCTGCTACTGTTCATTCATGTTTTTAGTGAAAATTTTATAAATTTGTGTATTCTACAAAATCATGGCTCCGAAAAGAACAATGAGAACTGGAGAATATGGGGTCATTAGAAAACAATTGGAAGACCCTTTCCTCCACGGTATCCAAGCTACTACACCTGAGTTACCAGATTTTCTAGCTACTACTCCAAGGCTGGTTGATATTCTTTTTTAGTGTTTTATTATTTTATTCTTTTTTATATACATTGAGGATGATGGATACTTTTCTTTGTGGGATGATGCATGTTTAGTTTTCATGGATAATTACGGATTAAATGATTAAGTATATGCAACAATTTAACTCTAGGGTTCCTTCATGTAATTTGATTGTATTCGAGCTTTATAGGTATGTATCTTGAATGTTTATGATTGATAAGGATAATCAAATTTGTTTTATCTTTAATTCTGAACTTACGAAACATTTTGAGTGATTGATTTGATGACTTGGTAAATTTTTAAAATTTCACGAAGACTTAAATTATTGAGTAAATTCAATTTTGGCATTGATAAAATTTATACATAGATTGTTATACGTTTAGATGATATGTGCATGGTGTTTTTGTACTTTAAGTTTAATTTATCTTTCCTTGGCTGATAGAAAATTTTTATGGATAAAAATTTGGTGATACACATATTTAATTTGAGATGCTCCAACTCCTCTGGTCGTATAATCTGAGGTTATGAGTTATCACTGGTCGGCTTTCTCCATATTGTATTTGAAAAAAAAATGGAGAAGAGAAGACTCCTCTACTTGGCACTATGAAAAATTTGCAGTGGTACCAAAGACATGAGTTGAAGTCTAATTGATATAAAAAAAAAGAAGGGAGAAAAAGAGAAAGTTGTAGGCTAAGAGGATAATTCTGCTGACGTTAAGATTTAGACTATGAGTTAAAGAAGAATTGCAATAAAAATCTCTTATCAATAATTTCAATAGATGAATTGAAGTAAATATCTATCTGTTGATTAAAGAAGATTTATTAAGCCCGAAAGTATTTGATTCTTGATAAGTGTTGAATGAACATTATGACATGAATTGTGACTTTTATCTTTCTTGGATTGTAAATTCTTGATGATTTATTTTTATTGTGAACTCTCTTAAATTATTTAAGACCTGAAAAGTTGCTTGCTATAAATGTAGACTAAGAACTTTATTGATGAAAAAAAAATTGAGTGCCTCTTATCTTTATATTCTTTATGCATATCGATGTATTGCTTGAGGGCAAGCAAATTTCTAGGTCTAGCGTATCTTGCTGCGTTGTATTTACACCACATTTTTATTTGTATTTTATACTATATTTTAGGCTTAATTGCAAGATTTTATGCTAATTGTGGTATTTTTACTTCACTTGGCACAGAATTTTCACTTTTCTTGGTTTAATTGAAAATGTAGGTAAAAAGGCACGATTCCTGAGGAGATCACGAGTTTCAAATTTGGAGTTAAAATAGTGAAGAACGCGATGGTTACGGCCTTGGCAGTAGTTATGATGTCGGCCGTAATTTGACGTTCGAGCAAAGGGTGAAAAACGGCTAAGTATGGAAATGCACAAAAACTTTCACAGGTGAAGTTGTAAACTCATTACGGACCGTGAAACTTTTTGTATACAAAGAGATGTACACATAGAACCATTTACAGCCTTGGCCGTAAACTCATTACGAACCATGAAAATGTTCGCCCTTTCGAGTTTTTCACTTGATTCATCATCAAATCGTTCCTTCATGGGTTTAGGACCGGTCATGCTATAAAAGATTGGATTTTTTGACGGTTCAGGGGGACTTTTTGGATGAAGACGATCGGCGGCAGCGTCGGGAGCGAAAATCAATTTCGGAGAAGATTTTGGCGAGATTCCACGCAAACGACAAGTTTGATCGGCTCTTCTTCATCATCAAATCAAGGGGAAGCTAGTTTAATTGTTGTCTTAGTGAATTTCTTGTGATTTTTAGAAGATCTATGCTTGTTCATCATATAAACATGCTATCTCTTAAGAACATGAGCGAGTAAACCCTATTTCGGGATTAAGCGCTTAGCCTGCTGACATTTACGAGTTAATCTGTAATCTTGCTCTTTTTATATGATTATGTTATCATGATTTGATTGAAATTGTGTTTGATTCGTAGTTTACACTGGCCACGTAAAATTGCATAGTAGACGTTGTGAGAAGTACCAGGAGGTGAATCACAATATCGGATCTATTTTAATCAAACCTACGAATCCAATCACGGGAGTAGTTTGGATTCGTCTGAAGGATATAGTAAGCTTTTCATAGAACTTAAGGGGTTTAGTGTTGGGGTATGCCCTTAAGGCTAATGTTTGAGGCCTTGGGATTGTATCGGTATTGTGTAATAAACTTTTATGTTTATAAAGGCAATGGTTGTTATTCAGTTTGTTACCTTGTCTGCTGTAATAAGTGTACTTCTGAATAATGTCTCAAAGCTGTTCAGCTAGGCTGACATGCAATTAAGTCCTTAGTCGAGATATCTTGGTGAACTTGAGACAGCCTTGATATGGTTAAGACTAATATGTGTTCTAATCTTATAGGATGCTTCGAGCATGGAATAAGATGTAGACTCATAGGTACATTGGATGTACTGGACAGACCCTACTAGGATATTCAATTGTTTGTCACAATGTGAATAATCCTTGAATGCTGCAAGTGGCACATGTCCTTTGACTTGAGATCACTTGTGTTTCTAAATGATGATTGTCATTGTTTTGAGGTAGTTCAATATCATTTGAAATAAAATGATTATAGACTATCTTGGATGGTGAGCTTGAGTCAGGTTAGGGCACTAGTGATAGATAAAGGATTGTCGTCTCCTTGTTTAAGGAGTGTGATGTTCTAATGGGGCCCCCCTATGAGATGATTGAGAAAGTGTATGGCCATACCCAGGTGACTATGATCATCTGATCTAATCATGCTCATCATATTGGAGATACAGGCTTGACACGCTTGTCCAATAAGGACATCCAGTGGCAAAGGAAACATGTATGCCTTGTGAGTTTGATTCACACTTGTGCTGTGGTTTGGGTGTAGTCTTGGAAGACTCTTTTCTTTATATCGGGAGACAGTGATGTGTTGCTAGATACCCCTCACTGATCGTGATGACGCAAGTCATCGTTACCGACATTTAAAGGAAACCCTCAGGGTCGCACAATTTGATGATATGACTTACTTAAGTCAGATCGTGTGGACTGATTTGTTTTGGTTCAGTTTAAAGGAGTTTAAACTCTGATTGTAAGTGAGATCTAGTCTGATCATGTTTGATTGATTAGGGCTTGAGATTGGTATGCTTCGATCGAGAGTATTGATGCTAGATCGGTGAGATCAAGAGCATCGAGGGATGGACGGTTAGATCATTGAACCATTGGGTTTGATAATGTCTAGACTATTGCTTGGGCTGATTTGGTTTGACCAATGAACCATTGACATGTGAACCGGCTCAAGTGTGAGCGCATGGTCCACATGGAGTGGGATGATCGTTTGGTTCACTTGATGTGAACGCAAAACGCTTCAACGGTTTCGGTTGCTATTTTTGGAAAGTCCAAAAATGAAAAACGTCTCCACGTTCATTGTGTGGTTTAACGCCTCATTCAACATTCGGCTCCTCTCGCTCGACGAGACGCAAGGGGTTGAAGGTGTTGACGACGAGAAGTTCGGCCAAGCAAGACACCATCTTTTTCCTTCATTCGATCAAGGACATCTTGGAGATCCTTGCTAGCACAAGGAGCATCCAAGGAGCAAGTCATCAATCCTTTTGTGTGCGACAATTTGGAGGAGACCTCTCTTGTTCTCTCGCTTCCAAGTCTCCATCTTCTTCATGGCTATGGTATGGATCTAAACTTCATCAAGTTGATCATATGTTCTTGCGAAAGATCTATGAAAACCCTTGCTTCCGCTTGCAAAGATTTATGCGCCACCATTTAGGGTTTTCGCTCCCACTTGAAGGGGACCTATTAGGGTTTCGCTCCCTCTCGAAAGGGACCCAACAATTGGTATCAGAGGATGCGGTTACAGCATGTTAATATGATTGCTTGATATATTTTTGTGATCCATGTTTGCGCATGTAAATGTATGCTTAGATCTAAGTTGCATGCCGAAACTTCACATGAGAATATTTTGTTATGTTGGCGCATGTAAGTTGGCGCTTGTTATTGTGTTTGTGTTTGTCAAAACAAATATCACTTGCGCGCCCCATTAGATCTAAGATGCACCTATTGTAAACCCTTAGACGGGTTGATGGGGTTGAAAGCATCAACTAGTATAGATCAAACTAGTCTGATCAGACCATCTGACAGCCTAGATGGGTCGACCAGATGGCACCTGTGCGCAAGCACGAGGTGGCTATAGGTCGACTGCATCAAAGGCGTGTAGCGAGGTCTGGTTGAGACAACCAGTGAACACTCTTGAGTTAGGCCCGGGGTCACACCCGCTTGCCAGAACTCTTGAAGGTTGTTCAGCCCTTGGCGCATGCATGGTTGACCATTAGGTCAACTCGAGTCAGTTAGGACTTGGTGCATGCAAGGGCATGGATCTAACTAGATAAGATGAGTGGATCCCCATCAATGGACCGTTGTAAGGTTGTAGGGCAGATAAGAAAAGTAAAATTGATGCCAATGGGTTTTCAAAAGTTTATTTTCTTTGTAATGGATCACATGTTGATTGATGCCATATGCCTGTTTATTTCATCTTATGTGGGTTGCCCTTTAATGTGTGCTGTGCTGGGGCCTGCGAGCCTGGTTAGTTATAAATTAATATTTATTTGTGATCTGCGAATCACATTGTATTTAATTTATAAAATGTAATTGACCTGCGAGTCAATCTTGTCTAGATAGATTGAATTGTAATTTAATCAGACAAGTATTCAATGCACACATGGCAATGAAGCGCATTCAGCTGGTGGCGCACCTGAGCTGCTCTTGGCGCTAGGGCCCTGGGTTGGACCAGATGAGAGGCAAAAGACCCAAGAAGCAAGTGAAGACTTAAGATAACTTAAGGTCTTACTTAGGGTTCATGGGCTTTTACCACATAAGATCCATGCTTTCTTTTTATTGCTTATATAATTAGAACTGCATGAGTTTATCTTCTGCTATCACCATAGGAATTGCATGATAGTTAAGAAGATAAAAGACCGTTAAAATCCAACGCTAAAATATCAAGCTCGTAAAGCCTTCTGACGCGAAACCTCACTATTCTGACTATCGTTGGAGCCGTGTTGTACCCACTCAGTGGGCACGTCCATCTATCTTCAGACGGTGCGGGATTACACCTGCGTGTTACAGAGAAGGGATTTATCGCTTCTCGTTGCTCAGCATAGCACGTGGTGGTCCAGGGAGTAGGTCGGGTCAGCTTGACCATGTAGGCTACATATGTGGCGCATATGGTAGCACATGCAGGCAGCCATCTGTGGGGTCAGAGATTGTGTTGTACCAACTCAGTTGGCACAGTCGGCTGGATTGCCCAGATGAAGGGGAATCGCACGGGTTGGCGATTGGCAGGGACTGCCTACCAGAAATTAGTGCTTGTATTCTCTGTGCATCTTATCTCGCCTGAGCGGGACGCGGAGACCAAGTATGAAATCTGGATCCCATCTCACTAAAAGAGTGTTACTCTTTCGGACTGTTTTAATGGATTTTTTAGTCAGATAAAATAGTGAGAAAAGAATCTTTCTTAAGTCCTGGATTGATTCTAGACATTGATACTGACCTTGCTGTTCTTGCATTGTTGTAGATTCCTGCAGCAACGAACACCATGAGCTTCAATGTGCGATCCCTACTGGAAAGGGAGAAGTTTGCTGGGCCAAACTTCTCAGACTGGTACGGACACCTTAAGATTGTTCTTAAGGCAGAGAGGAAACTGTATGTCCTCGAGACGGCAGTGCCGCCTCAACCCGCTACGAACGCCGCAAGGGCGGTTCGTGATGCCTATGAAAAGCATGTCAATGATAGCATTGACGTCGCTTGCCTGATGCTAGCGTCTATGACGCCACCGCTGCAGCGTCAGCATGAGGATATGTCGGCTATAGAGATTATAGCGAAGCTCAAGATGTTGTATGCTGCACAGGCGAGGACAGAACGCTATAATCTGACAAAGCTTTTCTTTCAGAGCAAACTGGCTGACGGGAGCCCAGTGGGAGCTCACGTGCTCAAGATGATTGGGCACAAGGAGGCTCTGGAAAAACTGGGGCACACCATCAATCAGGAGCTTGCTGTAGACATTATTCTGCAGTCTCTCCCGCCTTCTTTCGATGCGTTCATTATTAACTTTAATATGAACAAAATCGATTGTACTCCGGCAGAGCTGCTCAATATGCTCTTGACTACTGAGGAAACTCTGAAGGGAAAGCCTTCAACCTCTGTCTTAATGGTTCCTTCCAGGAACAAGAAGAAGGGGAAGAAGGGCAAAGCCCCAGTCAAGAACTACAACAAGGCTCTGAAACAGAAGGTTAAGCGGTCAAAGGAATACAGGTGTTTCCACTGTGGCCAGCTGGGTCACTGGAAAAAGGACTGTAAAGCGCTCCAAGGAGACAAGAGGGGAAGCATCGCTTCTGGCTCAGGTATATTTGTGACTGAGGTCATGATATCCTCTTCTTCTATTTCATGGGTGTTGGACACTGCATGTGGAGTTCACATTTGTTCAAATGTACAGGAACTCAAGAGAAGAAGACAGGTGGGACAGCATGAGGTGGACCTACGCGTTGGAAATGGGGCACGGGTTGCTGCTGTTGCTGTAGGGGATTATTACATCTCATTACCATCTGGCGTTGTATTAGAATTAAACAGTTGTTATTTTGTTCCCAGTATTACTAAAAATATTATCTCTATTCCTGCTCTTGTCAGGAAAGGATTTTCCTTTAAATGCAATATTTCAAAGTGTATTTTATCTTATGATAATATTGTTTATGCTACTGGTTCAATTAACAATGGGTTATTCATGTTGGACATGGAATATTCTATACAAAACATTGATAATAAGAAAGCCAAGTATGCTGATGACAGCACCTTGTTATGGCATAGTCGTTTAGGCCATATTAACAAGAAGCGCATTAAGCGGTTGCATGATCATGGACTGCTGGGATCATTCTCCTATGAGGAGATTGATACATGCAAAGCTTGTTTAATGGGTAAAATGACGAAGGCTCCTTTTCCTAACAAAGGTCAAAGGGCTTCAGGTTTACTTGACCTTATACACAGTGATGTGTGTGGGCCATTTAGTAAACATGCTAGAGGTGGCTATCAGTACTTCATTACCTTTACTGATGATTTCAGTAGATATGGGTATGTCTATCTTATGAGACATAAGAGTGAATCTTTTGACAAGTTCAAAGAGTTCAAGAATGAAGTACAGAATCAGCTAGGCCGAAATATCAAGGCACTTCGTTCTGATCGAGGTGGAGAATACTTGAGTCATGCGTTTACTGACTATCTAAAGGAGTGTGGGATTATCTCACAGCTCACTCCGCCAGGAACACCGCAATGGAATGGTGTGTCCGAGAGGAGAAATAGAACGTTACTTGATATGGTTCGTTCAATGATGAGTCAGGCTACTCTTCCATACTCCTTTTGGGGATTTGCACTGGAAACAGCTGCAAAGGTACTAAACCGAGTGCCATCCAAGGCAGTTTCAAAGACTCCATATGAGTTATGGTATGGGAAACAGCCGAGCTTGACGTTTATCAGGATCTGGGGTTGCGAGGCTTATGTCAAAAAGCTCGCCTCTGGGAAACTGGAGAGCAGATCTGAGAAATGCATCTTTGTCGGTTACCCTAAGGAAACTAAGGGTTATTATTTCTACGATCCCAAAGAGAACAAGGTATTTGTTGCTCGGACGGCCATTTTTCTTGAGAAGGAGTTTCTTCTGCAAGAGGCCAGTGGGAGAGAAATAAAGCTGGATGAGAATCCAGAGGAAGGACAAAGTAGTCAAGCACAGTTGGATGAGCCTGAGCCGGTAGAGCAGGTTATTGAACAACCTGAGGCTCAGACATCACGGGAACCGCGAAGATCGGGAAGGATCCGTCGACAGCCTGAGCGCTATGACGGAGTCTACATCATTGATAATGATGAACCCCTCACTTATGCGGATGCGGTCAGTGGACCGGAGTCAGCTAGATGGCTTGAAGCTATGCGAGCCGAGATGGACTCCATGTCAGATAACCAAGTCTGGGATTTGGTTGATCCGCCTCCGGGAGTAATCCCTATAGGCTGTAAATGGATCTTCAAGAAGAAGATTGACATGGATGGTAACATAGTTACCTATAAAGGCAGGTTAGTTGCGAAAGGTTTCAAACAAATCTACGGGATAGATTATGATGAAACTTTCTCTCCTGTAGCCATGTTCAAGTCTATTCGGATTCTTTTAGCGATAGCTGCATATTATGATTATGAGATCTGGCAGATGGATGTGAAGACAGCTTTCCTTAATGGAAATCTGGATGAGGATGTGTATATGACACAACCTGAAGGTTTCACTAATCCATCAGATCGTCATAAGATATGCAAGTTAAAGAAGTCCATTTATGGACTCAAACAAGCATCGAGAAGCTGGAATATTCGTTTTGATGAATCAATCACTGAGTTTAGTTTCATCAAGAACGAAGATGACCCGTGTGTATATAAGAGGTTTAGTGGGAGCGTGATTACTTTCCTAGTCCTCTACGTCGATGATATCTTGATCATTGGAAATGACATTCCTGAAATGCATGCGGTTAAGGCATGGTTAAGGAAATGTTTCCAGATGAAAGATTTGGGAGAAGCAGCCTATGTATTAGGTGTGAAGATCTACAGGGATAGATCTAAGAGGCTTCTCGGGCTGTGCCAGAGTACTTACATCGATAAAGTCCTAGAGAGATTCCATTTAGAGAATTCTAAAAGAGGATATCTTCCAGTCAGACATGGTCTGAATCTTTCAAAGAGTCAGTGTCCACAAACACAGACTGAGAAAGATGAAATGGACAATACGCCTTATGCTTCGGCTATTGGATCCATTATGTATGCGATGTTGTGTACTCGCCCAGACGTCGCTTACGGGTTAAGCGTGACCAGTCGGTTCCAAAGTAATCCAGGTCAGGCACACTAGATTGCAGTCAAGAACATTTTAAAATATCTGCGGAGGACCAAATATATGTTCTTGATGTATGGTGGTCAGGAAGAACTCAGTATTGAAGGATATACTGACGCTTCATTCCAGTCTGACCAGGATGATTTCCGATCACAATCAGGCTATGTTTTTAGCTTGAATGGTGGAGCAGTGGTGTGGAAGAGTTTCAAACAGTCAACTGTTGCTGATTCCACAACAGAAGCCGAGTATGTTGCAGCCTCGGAAGCATCCAAGGAGGCAGTGAGGATTCGTAAGTTCGTGAGAGAACTTGGTGTTGTTCCTTCGAGTGCAGATCCTTTGGTTATCTTCTGTGATAACACTGGAGCAATCGCACAAGCAAAGGAACCACGGTCGCACCAGAAGTCCAAGCACATACAGAGACGGTTTCATTTGATCAGGGAGATCATAGATCGTGGCGAGATCAAAATCTGCAAGGTTCATACAGATGACAATCTGGCAGACCCGCTTACCAAGCCTCTGACGCAGCAGAAGCATGAAAAGCACTGTAATAATATGGGTTTGAGATTTCTCAACCATTAGATTAAGTGCAAGTGGGAGATTGTTGGGGTATGCCCTTAAGGCTAATGTTTGAGGCCTTGGGATTGTATCGGTATTGTGTAATAAACTTTTATGTTTATAAAGGCAATGGTTGTTATTCAGTTTGTTACCTTGTCTGCTGTAATAAGTGTACTTCTGAATAATGTCTCAAAGCTGTTCAGCTAGGCTGACATGCAGTTAAGTCCTTAGTCGAGATATCTTGGTGAACTTGAGACAGCCTTGATATGGTTAAGACTAATATGTGTTCTAATCTTATAGGATGCTTCGAGCATGGAATAAGATGTAGACTCATGGGTACATTGGATGTACTGGACAGACCCTACTAGGATATTCAATTGTTTGTCACAATGTGAATAATCCTTGAATGCTGCAAGTGGCACATGTCCTTTGACTTGAGATCACTTGTGTTTCTAAATGATGATTGTCATTGTTTTGAGGTAGTTCAATATCATTTGAAATAAAATGATTATAGACTATCTTGGATGGTGAGCTTGAGTCAGGTTAGGGCACTAGTGATAGATAAAGGATTGCCATCTCCTTGTTTAAGGAGTGTGATGTTCTAATGGGGCCCCCCCTATGAGATGATTGAGAAAGTGTATGGCCATACCCAGGTGACTATGATCATCTGATCTAATCATGCTCATCATATTGGAGATACAGGCTTGACACGCTTGTCCAATAAGGACATCCAGTGGCAAAGGAAACATGTATGCCTTGTGAGTTTGATTCACACTTGTGCTGTGGTTTGGGTGTAGTCTTGGAAGACTCTTTTCTTTATATCGGGAGACAGTGATGTGTTGCTAGATACCCCTCACTGATCGTGATGACGCAAGTCATCGTTACCGACATTTAAAGGAAACCCTCAGGGTCGCACAATTTGATGATATGACTTACTTAAGTCAGATCGTGTGGACTGATTTGTTTTGGTTTAGTTTAAAGAAGTTTAAACTCTGATTGTAAGTGAGATCTAGTCTGATCATGTTTGATTGATTAGGGCTTGAGATCGGTAAGCTTCGATCGAGAGTATTGATGCTAGATCGGTGAGATCAAGAGCATCGAGGGATGGACGGTTAGATTATTGAACCATTGGGTTTGATAATGTCTAGACTATTGCTTGGGCTGATTTGGTTTGACCAATGAACCATTGACATGTGAACCGGCTCAAGTGTGAGCGCATGGTCCACATGGAGTGGGATGATCGTTTGGTTCACTTGATGTGAACGCAAAACGCTTCAACGGTTTCGGTTGCTATTTTTGGAAAGTCCAAAAATGAAAAACGTCTCCACGTTCATTGTGTGGTTTAACGCCTCATTCAACATTCGGCTCCTCTTGCTCGACGAGACGCAAGGGGTTGAAGGTGTTGACGACGAGAAGTTCGGCCAAGCAAGACACCATCTTTTTCCTTCATTCGATCAAGGACATCTTGGAGATCCTTGCTAGCACAAGGAGCATCCAAGGAGCAAGTCATCAATCCTTTTGTGTGCGACAATTTGGAGGAGACCTCTCTTGTTCTCTCGCTTCCAAGTCGCCATCTTCTTCATGGCTATGGTATGGATCTAAACTTCATCAAGTTGATCATATGTTCTTGCGAAAGATCTATGAAAACCCTTGCTTCCGCTTGCAAAGATTTATGCGCCACCATTTAGGGTTTTCGCTCCCCCTTGAAGGGGACCTATTAGGGTTTCGCTCCCTCTCGAAAGGGACCCAACATTTAGTTACATTAACTTTCACAAGAGTACGGAGTTAACATAGTTAGACACCGGTTTACACTCCGGGAGCAAGTAATCCGTACATTAGGAAAGGTTCCTTTCATGATCAAAATTTTCTATTCAAAGAGTTATCTTTATATGATTCGTACTTGTTAGTGTGGTGAAACCCTGATGTCCTGATCTTCTAGAATTTGAATCTCTTTTCACGCTGTTTCTGAATTCGCTCGTACTTAGAGTTCAACACAACCCATTACTTGATTTTGCCTAGATTCAAACGAGTTGAAAAGTTGGTATTTAACCGCCTAATCCTCGTTGGGAACAATAACTTAATTGTATTACTTCGATAAATCTGTGCACTTGCAGACGTATCAAGTTTTTGGCGCCATTGCGGGGGATCAGGCCAGCCAATATCGATTTAATCGTGAGATTTATAGTCTAAACATTTTATTTATTTATTTTTATTTTTATTTTTGTTTTTTGATTTTTGTTTTTGTTTTTGTTTTTCTTGTTTTGTTTGTCTTTTGCAATTTTTATAGTTAGTTTATTTTATTTTTCTCTTTTTGGATTAACACGCTGTATGAATAGGAGAACTCAAAAATCACTTTACTAAATATTTTAAGCTTTATTTTGCATTTTCTATTTTATATTTTGTATTTCTGAATTTTATTGAAAATATCATGTTTAACCAATGTCAATGGTCAAATCACGTGCCTTACCCTTCTTTTTCATCTTCTTGGTTGCATGAACCAAAAGAACATAGTTGGGTTTGGTCTTAACCATTTCTCACTCTTGTCGTATGGAGCATATTCAACAGCTCCTCCCTTGTGCATTCAATCTGGTTCATGTTGAATTTTATAGTAAACCGACTGAAGCTAGAGGGTAGGGACTGCTGAATAAGATCCATGACCAACTCGTTATCGATTATGTGTCCTAGTCTCTTGAGATTATCCACATACCTAATGATCTTGAGCACACGGGGTCCCACTGGAGCACCCTCAGATAACTTGCACCGAAAAACTGGTTTGGCACTGTCATATCTCTCAGTTATTGCCTGAGCCTCGAACATCTGTTTTAGATCTGTTATCATCTGAAAAGCGTTCTACTCCTCATATTGCAACTTCCAATGAGTCATTTTGATGCTTTCTAAAAGCATCCTTGTCTGCCACTCGGGCATTGGGTGCAGGTGGCGCTGGAAAAGCTTGCTCAAGGACATACAACTTCTTCTCGGGCTTGAGGGCTATTATCCTCAAGTTCCGATTTCAGGACATAAAGTTGGTACAAACCAACTTATCATTCTCAAGAAGGGATCATAGTCTTAATGTGCTATTTCTCGTTGCGTTCTACAACAATCAAGAAAAAAGCAGATTAATACTACTTCACATCATTTAATCTGGACTTGTATTAAATGATCATGGCTCCAACTATTTTAATCGAATTGGCAACCAACAAAGTCAATCGGGAAATCCGAGATTTCCTAGTGAGATGGGATTCTTTTTTCACATGAGGCTTCGCATTCCACAAGGGTGGGATGAGATGCACAAAGTGACCCATGCTTCTTAAGGTGGCCATGCCAGCCGATTGCACTTGGTAATTCCCCATGTTGAGATAGTCTAGGCCTTTCATGTCCAGCGAGGGCTAAAAACAGCATGAAACCCTAACATCTCAACGATGCCTCTAGAGTTCTATCATGTGGCCACCACATGTAAAAAACTAGTCATGTCTATTCCTAACTGTTATGCCCAAGGCCAACGAGTTTCCTTGCGAAGGCACGTATAGGTTAAAACTGGACTGGGGAAACCATTGTCACCATGCTCCATCTAAAGATAAGTGGGTGTGTCTCACGAGAGTGGAAAACAGGACATAACACCATTGATCGATAGCTTGATGAGGGCTACGAGTTAGAAGGCTTATTTCAGGCTTGATATTTTTATTTGAGGGTTTTTGTGGTCTCGTCCTCTTAGTTTTATCTTTTGTCTAACATTACAGGCATACAATCCTATAGTGATAACAATAAGATAAAACATCACAAGCATACTTTAGCAGATAATGAAAGCAATAAAAGATGATGCGGTCATAGCCTAATCAGCACATTGAACCAATACATGCCAAAAGTGTTCAATGCTTGACCTAGGTGACACGCCCCAAAACAAGACCTAACCTAGCCGCCAGTAACATCTTTGTCCATGCTCGGCTCCAAGGTCCTCCAATCCAAGGGAAAGCTCTCATACCCTAGAAGCATCTCTAGTAAAACCTACAAGCACTCCTAGAGGTTTGGCCAAGCCCTCTTTGATGCCGCCACCTTCAAGTTGGTCAAAGCAAGGTGGATGTACCAATGGTGATGATAAAACCTTAATCTTTAATTTATAAAATAAAGAAAAATAAAGAGTGACACACGGGCCAAATACAAATACATTACAAGCATACAAAGGGCTTGACTATGACCACAACACCATGCCCAAACAAGATTCCTATCTCATGCTTTTCTATATGCTCATGAAAAACATAAAATTCTGAATTTTAATTTTTCATCAAAACATATCTCTTTTCCTCAACCTCTTATCACAAATCCTTTGGTTATTTGTTTATCTCAGGAGTCTACAAGTGGCATACCCATTGCCCTTCTTGCAATCCTTAACTTGCTAAGATTAGGGCAATCACCCAGTCCATGCCCCGCATAATCTCAACACTGCTCGAGTCTTGCAAGTCGCTCTAATATCACTGTTGGGAAAACATGGGGATTTTAAAATTTTACATACATCACAGATACATATAGCGGAAGAAAATCTCCGAAATAGGCCAATTCAAAAAACCCAGAAGATCGATGCTTGCGAGGGGGTCGACATGTTGAGTAAGAGATAGTACCTCAACGCAATTGATGTAGAAATGATGTAGGCGCCCAAGTGTTTGCCCTCTATTGTCTCGCACATAGCCGATGCTTGAGTTCCTTCTTCCACGCCCGGTGCTAGCCTCAAAAAGAAGATCCACTCCAATGGAGTCCTTCTTGATCACTTGCGCCACCCACAAGGAGGAGGATGCACCAAGAGGAAGAAGAAGGGAGGAAGCCGCCAAGCCTTCTTGCACCTTGTGCCAAGGGAAGGAAGAGGAAGGTACTTGCAGCCTTCTGATGGAAGAAGAGCACCAAAGCTTGCGCCCCTTTGATGTTCATGCCTCCAAGAGATTGTACAGCAAGAGGGGTCGGCTAGGGCCTCTTTTATAAGAAAAAGAGGCGGTTTAGGTAAAGGGGAAAGTCTAGGTGATCAGGGCATGATTCAAGGAATTTAATCAATCAATTATCTTGATTGATTCGTTGATTCCATATGTGCATAAGCCTTGCCTAAGCAAACCAATGCCACATGCGCTTAACACCTTCCTAATGAAGCAAACTTCCCATCCATGCACCAAGAGCAATTCAAGACATGATGGAAGTTTTCCTAATGAGGCTTGGGCGCAAGTCCTAGTCCAATTAGGACTGCAATTATGTCAATAATCAGCCCCACTTGTGCCCTTCATATCTCAATCAATATCTCAAGTGATCAAATCAAATCCAAACCAAATTAATCACTTGGAAGGTACCAATCATGCAATAGGCGCCAATCCTAATCTAACTAGGACTCCACATGCGCCTATCCCATATTATCTTCCCCATTATACCCTTTAACCCAATTATCTCTTCATGGCAACTTATTAGCAAACCCCATTGGGTAATGGGCCTAGCCCAAACTTCATTATACAAGCTAACCAAGTTTTTGGATCCCATCCAAGTGACCCAAGGTCAAATGAGGCTAACCATGGTTAATTTTGGTCAATATGTCAAATATGAAGTTTGGCTCCAATAAGATTCTTCCATCTCATCAGGCCCATTGGCGCTGATTAAATCTCCCAAATAGATCCGAGTTATGAATTAACTCGATCCGAAGTCTATCCGATCAATATGAAAACTCGAGCATCATAGTGTGTGACCTTATAAGTTCCTCTGATGTTGGTAGCGATGAACTTATGTCATCACAAGTAGTGAGTGGCACCTAGCAGTGCATCGTTGCTACCCAAGTCTTCGGAATCGATATCGAGATCGACATCCCCATCATCGCAACAAGGTACCAATGCATTACAGTTCCTTTGCCAACTGATATCTAATTGGACAAATGTGTCACCACTTGTTTTCACCCAATCTCATGGTTATGACTAAATCAGGTTCTCACCCAGGTATAGCCATACACTTTCAGTCATAGAGCCATAAGGGGGCCCCGTGGATATCAAGCTTCCCTTGGGAAGGGGCGAATCCAATATCTGTCAATTGATCTTCTCATATGAGTCATGACATACTGAATGACAACTGTTATGACCACCCAACTATGGTGAGGTGTTAGGTTGTATCAAAGCATGTCCCTAATTATATGGTAGTGTCAATGACCTCAAGTCAAAGGATCAATGCATCTCCTGTCACTTGTGAGGTTAACTCATAGCACCAAATTAAGCCTCACAGTGGGTCGATCCAATATATCTACCATTGATATACCCATATGTCTGCGCTATCACCTTGTGCCTAACCAGCCCATATAACAGTCTCACATGTACCAAAGCTATCCAATATCCACTAAAGTACTTGACCGGGGATAGAGTTTGAACACAGATACAATCTGTCTCCAGGGATATTAATGTCAAATTATACATAAGATAGACCAAAAATTGGTCCTAATGGCATGTACACCAACAATGGATGACTCAGTGACCTCATGTCAAAGGATCAATGCATCTCTTGTCACTTTTGAGGTTAACTCATAACACCAAGTTAGAGCCTCACAGCTGGTCGGTTTAGTATATCCACCACTAATATACCCATTTGTTTGTATTAGCGCCTCGCGCCTAACTAGCCCATATACCAGTCTCTGTTGGGAAACCCTGGGAATATTTTACAAATTTTGGCATTACAGAGATTACATACGCAGCGGAATAAAATCCCGAAACATGCCAGTCCCAAAAACCCAGTGAAGATCGTCTAGCTAGGGGGTCGACACAATGTGATAGAAAATACCTCAAGAGCAAAGTGAGAAGCCGATGTCGAGGTAGGCACCTAAGTGTTCGCCCTCTACAGTCTCACACACACGGATGCCTCGAGCTCTCTTCTTCCTCGCCAGGTGCTAGCCTCGGGAAGAAGATCCAAGCCTTAGGTCACCTTCTTCAAATATTGCGCCACCTTCAAAGGGAAGATGCGCCAAGAGAAGAAGGAGAGGAGATGAAGAAGATGCCACCAATGCCTTGAAGTCCTTGCGCCAAGAGGGAAGGAGGATGAAGGCTTATGGCTTGATGGAAGAAGGATGAGCCACCCTTGTTACTCTCGCCCCCTTACTTGCTCACGCCTTCAAGAGAGTTAATGTATCATGAGGGGCGACAAGGGGTCTCTTTTATAAGAGCAAGAGGTGGTTTGGCAAGGGCTTAGATCATGACATGTGTGCAGCTAGGATAAGGGGTTGACAATTAGGGTTTGTGGTAAGGAATGTCTCCAAGACTTTACCATAAATCTCATTCAACCTATCCATATTTGCCCAAGTGCCATATCAGCCCCAAGACATGCCTTAGAGGCATTCATACCATCAAAGGATGATGGGCTAGGTGCATAATGCTTCCTAATGAAGCAAAAGGCACCTCCCTCACCTCATAATGCCCTTAGGTGCCAATGGGGTAAGATTTCTCCCCATTATACCCTTTTTGTCTCTTGTCTCTTCATGGCAACTTATTAGTGAGCCCAATTAAAAAATGGGCATAGCCCAAAGTCCATTATGCATGTTAACCAAGCCATTAGATCCAATCCAATGTAACCCAAGGTCAAATGAGTCTAACCATGGTTAATTTGGTCAATGTGCCAAAAATGGAAGTTGGCTCCAATAAGTTTCTTCCATCTCATCAGACCCATTGGCGCTGATGAAATTTCCAAAATAGATCCGAGTTATCCAATAACTCGAACATATGTCTTCCCGATCAATACGAGAACTTGAGTATCTTGGTGTGCGACCCTATAGATTCCTTTGATGTTGGCAGTGCTGACCTAAGGTCACCACAAGCAGTGAGTGGCACCTAGCAGTGCATCACTGCTATCCAAGTCATCGGAATAGATATCGACATTGACATCCCCATTATCGCAACTAGGTATAGATACATTACAGTCCCTTTGCCGAACTGATATCCGATTGGACAAGTGTGTCATCACTTGTTTTCACCCAATCACATGGTCATGACTAAATCAAGTTTTCACCTGGGTATGGCCATACACTTTCAGTCATAGAACCATAGAGGAGCTCCATGGATATCATGCTTCCCTTAGGAAGGGGCAAATCCTTTGTCTGTACATTGATCTTCATATATGAGTTGTGACATACTCAATGACAGCCTTTATATCCTCCCAACTACGGCGAGGTGTTAGGTTGCATCAAAGCATGTCTTTAACCATGTAGAAGAGTCAATGACCTCAAGTCTATGCATCAATGCATCTCCTATCACTTGTGAGGATAACTCATGACACCAAGTCATTACCTCACAGCGAGTCTGTCCAGTATATCCACCACTGATATACCCACATGTCTGCGTTATCCTCAATATGCAATGAAAAACTACAAAACCAGATTTTAGTTTTCATTATAAAACTTGTTCGTTAAATCTCCACGATCTTATAAAAAATTCAAATCTTTCATTTTCTCCCAGGAGTCTACAAGTGGCCATACATACCCCGATTATCGATGCCACTTGCAATCCCTAACTTGTACGGATTAGGGCAATCACCAGTCCATGCCCTGAAATCTAGATACAAGTCTCACACCATGGGTCTATCCCATGAATATGAGGAGAAATAAATTCTCACACATAGGGTCTATCCCCATGTGTAGAAACCGAAAATCATGAATATCATAAGAGCGAGAAATAACAAACCTACTATTTTTCTACACATAAAACATGGCATAAAGATTTTCGAAAAAATTTTCTATGACATGCGCATGCTAGAAAAATCTATACACCGATGTATCTCGTAAGTTGGCTCTTATACCACTATTGGGAATCCCCAGGCTATTTAAAATCGAAAACAGCGGAAGCGAGCCCGAAAAGAGATTCTTAATTCAACAATAAGGACCGTCTTTACGAAGAATACAAAGGATGTGACAGGGGTATACCTCACTTAGCAGTTTGATGCTGGCGATGGCTGAGACGTGCAAAGGCCCGTCCTCTATAATTGAGCACACACGGACTGCCTCGAGACTCCTCTGCTCCGCGCACATGCTAGCTTCGGGAGAAGAGATCCACGTGTCTAGCTTCTTCTCTACTTGCACCAATCTCGAAGACCACACGCCAAGAAGAAGAGGAACTGTTGGCGACAAGGAGTCGGCAGCACTACAACTTGTCCCAACCTTGATGCAAAAATTTTCTTTTTGTCGTCACCTCCAAGACCCTCACGCCAGGAGTAGAGGGGAGGCGACAACAGGAGAGGAGAAAAGAGACTGGTGCAAGAATCTCACAGGTAGGCATCTCTATTTATAATAGAAGCGCCAGCTCCTCTTTGGAGATTTTTCCCATGTGGGACTATGTACATAGGCGCCTTCTCACAATTAAGCATCATGGGTTCGAATCCCCGCATACGCAAATAATTGTAAATTGCGCCCAAGCATAGGCGCCTACTCACAATTAAGCGTCATAGGTTCGAATCCCCGCAGACGCAATTAATTGTAAATTGCGCTCAAGCTTATTAATTAGCCAAGAGATGAATTCTCTTGCCAATTAGTAGTTTTATTTTATTCATGTGACTAAAGTGCAAAGCCCAACCTTGCACTAAGACCCTTGTTCGACACATTTTGACACCTCAGCTCAATAGAGGTCAAACGTGGTCCACTAGAGTCAACTAGTGGTCAAACATGATCAAAATAAAGTCTCATCTCTTCATAAGAAAAACCATAGCATCAGCTTCCCAAAATGATCCGAATCATACAAAGATCCGATCAGAGGCTAACCAATCAATACGGAGTCTCTAGAGTCTAGGTGTGCGACCCTGTAGGTCCCTCTGACGTTGGCAGTGATGACCCATTTTTCACAAGCGGTGAGTGGCACATAGCAGTACATCGCCGCTACCCAAGTCATCGGAATAAATGTCGCCATCGACAACCTCAAACTGTGATAAGGAATAAGAGTATCCATGTCCCTTTGCCAGGCTGATCGTCCAAGTTGGACAAGCGTGTCACACTTGTATATTCCAACAACGATGGTCATCACTAAATCAGGCTAAACTTGGGTGTGACCACACGCTTTCAGTCATGCACCATCTAGGGGCCCTTGGACATCAATCTTCCCCGTAGGGAAGGGGAAAATCCTCTATCGGCAACATGAACCTCTCGTATTGCTTAAGATATACCCAATGACAACCATTATAACCTCCCTGTTACGGCGAGGTGTTAGGTTGTGTCAAAGTACATCCTTTACAACACAAAGATACAATCTGAAAGGGGTTCCCCACAAGGGGGGGGGCGAAACCCTAATAGGAGGCGCAACAAAAACTCTAGCAGAATCTAGGGTTTCTAAAAGGATCGCATAGCATGTAATATATTCAACTTTCCATGAGAAGCAATTCTTACCATTGCCATCGCTTAGATGGTGTCTTGGAAGGAAGGGCGCAAATGCTCCTTCTCCTAAGGTGACGCACACAATTGATGTCGCCTACTCTTCCTTGGTGCTCCTTGTGCTAGCAAGGCTCCAAGATTGTCTTGCCGAATGGAAAGGGGAGAGATCACCTTGCTTGGCCGAATATTTCCTCTTGTCGTCTACACTTCTCCACACGAGAATGCAAGCGCCGAATACTCAAGTTGGCGACAAAGGCGTGAAGAGGCAAGTTTCATGAGGCGTGGTCACGTAAGTGATCATGCTTTCTAAAAATAGAAAGCCTCACCTCCAAATGCGATCATGGATTTACCCAATCGCAAACTCCTCTTAGATTGAACCATGCGCTCAACCAATGAGCTGGTTCAAATCGATTTGGTTCAATAACCAAACAAACCAAGCAATCAGTCCAGACCACAATAAACCCTAAGGCTCTTGATCTGACCGTCGATCTCTTGATGCTCCTGATCTTACCGATCCAGCATCCATTCTCTCAATCGAAGCTTACCGATCTCAAGCCCTAATCAATCAAACATGATCAGACCAGATCTCACTTACAATCAGAGATTAAATCCCTTTAAACTGAACCTGAATAATTCAGTCCACACGATCTGACTTAAGTAAGCCATATCATCAAATTGTGCGACCCTGAGGGTTTCCTTTAAATGTCGGTAACGATAACTCACGTTATCACGATCAGTGAGGGGTATCTAGCAACACATCACTGTCTCCCAATATAAAGGAAAGAGTCTTCCAAGACTACACCCAAACCACAGCACAAGTGTGAATCCACTTCACCAGGCATGCAAATATCCTTTGCCACTGGATGTTCTTATTGGACAAGCGTGTCAAGCTTGTAGCTCCAATATGATGAGCACGATTAGATCAGATGAACATAGTCACCTGGGTATGGCAATACACTATTCTCAATCATCTCATCCAGGGGGCCCCTTTAGAACATCACACTCCTTAAACAAGGAGACGGCAATCCTATGTCTATCACTAGTGCCCTAACCTGACTCAAGCTCACCATCCAAGATAGTCTATAATCATTATGTTTCAAATGATATTGAACTACCTCAAAACAATGACAATCATCATTTAGAAAACACAAGTGATCTCAAGTCAGAGGAAATGTGCCACTTGTCGCATTCAAGGATTATTCACATTGTGACAAGCAATTGAATAACCTAGTAGGGTCTGTCCAGTACATCCAATGTACCCATGAGTCTACATCTTATTCCTTGCTCGAAGCATCCTATAAGATTAGAACACATATTAGTCTTAACCATATCAAGGCTGTCTCATGTTCACCAAGATATATCGACTAAGGACTTTACTGCATGTCAGCCTAGCTGAACAGTACTGAGACATTATTCAGAAGTACACTTATTGCAGCAGACAATGTAACAACCTGAATAACAACCATGCCTTTATAAACATAAAAGTTTATACATAATACTGATACAATCCCAAGGCCTCAAACATTAGCCTTAAGGGCATACCCCAACAATCTCCCACTTGCACTTAATCTAATGGTTGAGAAATCTCAAACCCATATTATTACAGTGCTTCACATGCTTCTGCTGCGCCAGAGGCTTAGTAAGCGGGTCTGCTAGATTGTCATCTGTATGTACCTTGCAGACTTTGATCTCGCCACGATCAATGATCTCCCTGATCAAATGAAACCGTCTCTGTATGTGCTTGGACTTCTGGTGCGACCGTGGTTCCTTTGCCTGTGCTATTGCTCCAGTGTTATCACAGAAGATAACCAAAGGATCTGCACTCGAAGGAACAACACCAAGTTCCTGAACGAACTTACGAATCCACACTGCCTCCTTGGATGCTTCCGAGGCTGCAACATACTCGGCTTCTGTTGTGGAATCAGCAACGATTGACTGTTTGAAACTCTTCCACACCACTGCTCCTCCATTCAAGCTAAATACATAGCCTGATTGCGATCGGAAATCATCCTGGTCAGACTGGAACGAAGCGTCAGTATATCCTTCAATACTGAGTTCTTCCTGACCACCATATATCAAGAACATATCTTTGGTCCTCCGAAGATATTTTAAAATGTTCTTGACTGCAATCCAGTGTGCCTGACCTGGATTACTTTGGAACCGACTGGTCACGCTTAACCCGTAAGCGACGTCTGGGCGAGTACACAACATCGCATAATGGATCCAATAGCCCAAGCATAAGGCGTATTGTCCATTTCATCTTTCTCAGTCTGTGTTTGTGGACACTGACTCTTCGAAAGATTCAGACCATGTCTGACTGGAAGATATCCTCGTTTAGAATTCTCTAAATGAAATCGCTCCAGGACTTTATCGATGTAAGTACTCTGGCACAGCCCGAGAAGCCTCTTTGATCTATCCCTGTAGATCTTCACACCTAATACATAGGCTGCTTCTCCTAGATCTTTCATCTGGAAACACTTTCTTAACCATGCCTTAACCGCATGCATTTCAGGAATGTCATTTCCAATGATCAAGATATCATCGACGTAGAGGACTAGGAAAGAAATCACGCTCCCACTAAACCTCTTATATACACACGGGTCATCCTCGTTCTTGATGAAACCAAATTCAGTGACTGATTCATCAAAACGAATATTCCAGCTCCTAGATGCTTGTTTAAGTCCATAAATGGACTTCTTTAACTTGCATATTTTATGACGATCTGATGGATTAGTGAAACCTTCTGGTTGTGTCATATACACATCCTCATCCAGATTTCCATTCAGGAAAGCTGTTTTCACATCCATTTGCAAGATCTCATAATCATAATATGCTGCTATCGCGAAAAGAATCCGAATAGACTTAAACATGGCTACAGGTGAGAAAGTTTCATCATAATCTATCCCGTAGATTTGCTTGAAACCTTTCACAACTAGCCTGCCTTTATAGGTAACCACGTTACCATCCATGTCAATCTTCTTCTTGAAGATCCATTTACAGCCTATAGGGATAACTCCCGGAGGCGGATCAACCAAATCCCAGACTTGGTTATCTGATATGGAGTCCATCTCGGCGCGCATAGCTTCAAGCCATCTCGCTGACTCCGGTCCACTGACCGCATCCGCATAAGTGAGGGGTTCATCATTATCAATGATGTAGACTCCGTCATAGCGCTCAGGCTGTCGACGGATCCTTCCCGATCTTCGCGGTTCCCGTGATATCTGAGCCTCAGGTTGTTCAATAACCTGTTCTACCGGCTCAGGCTCATCCAACTGCGCTTGACTACTTTGTCCTTCCTCTGGATTCTCATCCAGTTTTATTTCTCTCCCACTGGCCTCTTGCAGAAGAAACTCCTTCTCAAGAAATATGGCCGTCCGAGCAACAAACACCTTGTTCTCTTTGGGATCGAAGAAATAATAACCCTTAGTTTCCTTAGGGTAACCGACAAAGATGCATTTCTCAGATCTGCTCTCCAGTTTCCCAGAGGCGAGCTTTTTGACATAAGCTTCGCAGCCCCAGATCATGATAAATGTCAAGCTCGGCTGTTTCCCATACCATAACTCATATGGAGTCTTAGAAACTGCCTTGGATGGCAATCGGTTTAGTACCTTTGCAGCTGTCTCCAGTGCAAATCCCCAAAAGGAATATGGAAGAGTAGCCTGACTCATCATAGAACGAACCATATCAAGTAACGTTCTATTTCTCCTCTCGGACACACCATTCCATTGCGGTGTTCCTGGCGGAGTGAGCTGTGAGATAATCCCACACTCCTTCAGATAGTGAGTAAACGCATGACTCAAGTATTCTCCACCTCGATCAGAACGAAGTGCCTTGATATTTCGGCCTAGCTGATTCTGTACTTCATTCTTGAACTCTTTGAACTTGTCAAAAGATTCACTTTTATGTCTCATCAGATAGACATACCCATATCTACTGAAATCATCAGTGAAGGTAATGAAGTACTGATAGCCACCTCTGCCATGTTTACTAAATGGCCCACACACATCACTGTGTATAAGGTCAAGTAAACCTGAAGCCCTTTGACCTTTGTTAGGAAAAGGTGGCTTCGTCATTTTACCCATTAAACAAGCCTTGCATGTATCAATTTCCTCATAGGAGAATGATCCCAGCAGTCCATGATCATGCAACCGCTTAATGCGCTTCTTGTTAATATGGCCTAAACGACTATGCGATAGCAAGGTGCTGTCATCAGCATACTTGGCTTTCTTAATATCAACATTTTGTATAGAACATTCCATGTCCAACATGAATAACCCATTGTTAATTGAACCAGTTGCATAAACAATATTATCAAAAGATAAAACACACTTTGAAATATTGCATTCAAAGGAAAATCCCTTCCTGACAAGAGCAGGAATGGAGATAATATTTTTAGTAATGCTGGGAACAAAGTAACAACTGTTTAGTTCTAATACAAGCCCAGATGGCAAAGAGATGAAATAGTCTCCTATAGCAACAGCAGCAACCCGTGCCCCATTTCCAACTCGTAGGTCCACCTCATGCTGTCCCACCTGCCTTCTTCTCTTGAGTTCCTGTACATTTGAACAAATGTGAACTCCACATGCAGTGTCCAACACCCATGAAATAGAAGAAGAGGATATCATGACTTCCGTCACATAAATACCTGAGCCAGAAGCAAAGCTTCCCTTCTTATCTCCTTGGAGCGCTTTACAGTCCTTTTTCCAGTGACCCAGCTGGCCACAGTGGAAACATCTGTATTCCTTTGACCGCTTAACCTTTTGCTTCAGAGCCTTGCTGTAACTCTTGACAGGGGCCTTGCCCTTCTTCCCCTTCTTCTTGTTCCTAGAAGGAACCATTAGGACAGAGGTCGAAGGCTTTCCCTTCAGAGTCTCCTCAGTAGTTAAGAGCATATTCTGCAGCTCTGCCGGAGTACAGTCGATTTTGTTCATATTAAAGTTAATAATGAACGCATCGAAAGAGGGCGGGAGAGACTGCAGAATAATGTCTACAGCAAGCTCCTGATTGATGGTATGCCCCAGTTTCTCTAGAGCCTCCTTGTGCCCAATCATCTTGAGCACGTGAGCTCCTACTGGGCTCCCTTCAGCCAGTTTGCTCTGAAAGAAAAGCTTGGTCAAATTATAGCGTTCAGTCCTCGCCTGTGCAGCATACAGCATCTTGAGGTTCGCTATAATCTCTATAGCCGACATATCCTCATGCTGACGCTGCAGCGGTGGCATCATAGACGCTAGCATCAGGCAAGCGACATCAATGCTATCATTGACGTGCTTTTCATAGGCTTCCCGAACCGCCCTTGCGGCGTTCGGAGCGGGCTGAGGCGGTATTGCCGTCTCGAGGACATACAGTTTCCTCTCTGCCTTAAGAACAATCTTAAGGTGTCCGAACCAGTCTGAGAAGTTCGGCCCAGCAAACTTCTCCCTTTCCAGTAGGGATCGCACATTGAAGTTCATGGTGTTCGTTGCTATAGGTATCTACAACAATGCAAGAACAGCAAGGTCAGTATCAATGTCAAGAATCAATCAGGACTTAAGAAGGATTCTTTTTCTCACTATTTTATCTGGCTGAAAAATCTAGCAAAACAGCCCGAAAGAGTAGAACTCTTTTAGTGAGATGGGATCCAGATTTCATACTTGGTCTCCGCGTCCCGCTCAGGCGAGATAAGATGCACAGAGAGTACAAGCACTAATCTCTGGTAGGCTGTCCCAGCCAATCGCCAACCCGTGCGATTCCCCTTCATCTGGGCAATCCAGCCGACTGTGCCAACTGAGTTGGTACAACACAGTCTCTGACCCCACAGATGGCTGCCTCCATGTGCTACCATATGCGCCACATATGTAGCCTGCATGGCCAAGCTGACCCGACCTACTCCCTGGACCACCACGTGCTATGCTGAGCAACGAGAAGCGATAAATTCCTTCTCTGTAACACGCAGGTGTAATCCCGCACCGTCTGAAGATAGATGGACGTGCCCACTGAGTGGGTACAACACGGCTCCAACGATAATCAGAACAGTGAGGTTTCGCGTCAGAAGGCATACGAGCTTGATATTTTAGCGTTGGATTTTAACGATCTTTTATCTTCTTCACTATCATGCAATTCCTATGGTCATAGCAGAAGATAAATAAATCATGCTGTTCTACTTATTTAAACAATAAAAGAAAGCATGGATCTTATGTGGTAAAAGCCCATAGCCTAAGTAAGACCTTAATTAACTTAAGTCTTCACTTGCTTTTCTTCATGGGTCTTTTAGCTGCTCATTTGGCCCAAACCAGGGCCCAAGCGCCATTTGCAGCTGAGGTGCGCCCACCAGGGAAAATGCGCCTGGTCCCAGAGTCAAACCCTGGACCTCCCACCTGGTCAAGCCACTGCTGCATGCGCCTCTACCAAGTGTGCTCTGTGCTCTTGTCTGATTAACTTACAAATTAATCTATCTAGACAAGATTGACACGCAGGTCAATTACACTTTATAAATTAAATACAATGTGATACGCAGATCACAATAATTAATTTACAACTTTAATTTCCAGGAACGCAGGCCCCAGCACAGCACACAATTAACATGGGCAGCCCACATAAGAATAAATAAACATACATAGGCATCAATCAACATGTGATCCAATCATGAAAATTAAATTTCGAAAACCCCATAGGCATCAATTTTAATTTCCTTATTTGCCCTACAACCTTACAACGGTCCATTACTAGGGATCCACTCATCCAACCTAGTCAGATCCACTGCCCTTGCATGCACCAAGTCCTAACTGACTTGAGTCGACCAAAAGGTCAACCATGCATGCGCCAGGGCCGAACAACCCTCATGAGATCTGGCAAGCGGGTGTGACCCCGGGCCTAACTCATGTGTGTTCACTAGTCGTCTCAATCAGACATCGCTACACGCCTGTCTGCAGTCGACCTATAGCCACCAGGTGCTAACGCACAGGTGCTACCTGGTCAACCCATCAAGGCTGTCAGATGGTCTGATCAGACTGTCTGGATCTAACCTAGGGGATGACTTCAACCCTAATAACCCGTCTAAGGGTTTAAAGCAGGGCCTTAGATCTATAATGAGTCGCGCATGTAATATAAGTTTTTGAGAAAACATACAATATGCGCCAACAAGAAACATGCGCCAAGGAGAAAAAACATCTCTATCAAGCATGTAAAATTCGCCAACCACAACTATCGCATGTAACTTATAGATCTATACATAGGATCACAAAGAAAGCAAACATATTATCATGCAATAACTTGGCTCTGATACCAATTGAAAGGGGTTCCCCACAAGGGGGGGGGGCGAAACCCTAATAGGAGGCGCAACAAAAACTCTAGCGGAATCTAGGGTTTCTAAAACGATTGCATAGCATGTAATATATTCAACTTTCAATGAGAAGCGATTCTTACCATTGCCATCGCTTAGATGGTGTCTTGGAAGGAAAGGCGCAAATGCTCCTTCTCCTAAGGTGACGCACACAATTGATGTCGCCTACTCTTCCTTGGTGCTCCTTGTGCTAGCAAGGCTCCAAGATTGTCTTGCCGAATGGAAAGGGGAGAGATCACCTTGCTTGGCCGAATATTTCCTCTTGTCGTCTACACTTCTCCACACGAGAATGCAAGCGCCGAATACTCAAGTTGGCGACAAAGGCGTGAAGAGGCAAGTTTCATGAGGCGTGGTCACGTAAGTGATCATGCTTTCTAAAAATAGAAAGCCTCACCTCCAAATGCGATCATGGGTTTACCCAATCGCAAACTCCTCTTAGATTGAACCATGCGCTCAACCAATGAGCTGGTTCAAATCGATTTGGTTCAATAACCAAACAAACCAAGCAATCAGTCCAGACCACAATAAACCCTAAGGCTCTTGATCTGACCGTCGATCTCTTGATGCTCCTGATCTCATCGATCCAGCATCCATTCTCTCAATCGAAGCTTACCAATCTCAAGCCCTAATCAATCAAACATGATCAGACCAGATCTCACTTACAATCAGAGATTAAATCCCTTTAAACTGAACCTGAATAATTCAATCCACACGATCTGACTTAAGTAAGCCATATCATCAAATTGTGCGACCCTGAGGGTTTCCTTTAAATGTCGGTAACGATAACTCACGTTATCACGATCAGTGAGGGGTATCTAGCAACACATCACTGTCTCCCGATATAAAGGAAAGAGTCTTCCAAGACTACACCCAAACCACAGCACAAGTGTGAATCCAATTCACAAGGCATGCATCTTTCCTTTGCCACTGGATGTTCTTATTGGACAAGCGTGTCAAGCTTGTATCTCCAATATGATGAGCATGATTAGATCAGATGAACATAGTCACCTGGGTATGGCCATACTCTTTTCTCAATCATCTCATCCAGGGGGCCCCTTTAGAACATCACACTCCTTAAACAAGGAGACGGCAATCCTATGTCTATCACTAGTGCCCTAACCTGACTCAAGCTCACCATCCAAGATAGTCTATAATCATTATGTTTCAAATGATATTGAACTACCTCAAAACAATGACAATCATCATTTAGAAAACACAAGTGATCTCAAGTCAGAGGAAATGTGCCACTTGTCGCATTCAAGGATTATTCACATTGTGACAAGCAATTGAATAACCTAGTAGGGTCTGTCCAGTACATCCAATGTACCCATGAGTCTACATCTTATTCCATGCTCGAAGCATCCTATAAGATTAGAACACATATTAGTCTTAACCATATCAAGGCTGTCTCATGTTCACCAAGATATATCGACTAAGGACTTTACTGCATGTCAGCCTAGCTGAACAGTACTGAGACATTATTCAGAAGTACACTTATTGCAGCAGACAATGTAACAACCTGAATAACAACCATGCCTTTATAAACATAAAAGTTTATACATAATACTGATACAATCCCAAGGCCTCAAACATTAGCCTTAAGGGCATACCCCAACACAATCTTCCTCAAGTCAAAGGACAGATACAACTCTGTCACTGTGAGATTCTTCTTGAGACACCAAGAAGAACTCTCCCGTCGGGTCGGTCCAGCATATCTCCCTTGATACACCCTTATGCCTGCGTTGAGCAACCCATGCTAACCAGCGCATAAACGAGTCTCACCCGCACCATAGTTGTCCCCTATCTACTATGGTACTTGACTCAGGACATAAGCAAACTGAGATAGTAATATCTCGAGGGACATCATCTTGTAAACAAACATATGCGCGGATGTATAATAAACCATGACAACGACAATGCCAGGATATCTATAAATATCAAAGTATGTAGTACATTTGTCTAGACCAAAACATAGGTATTAGGGCAAAACACTAACAATCTCCCACTTGCACTCAGACCTTATCGTTGAGGTACCTTAACCCCATATCTCGAGTATGGCCATCATGCTTCTACTGCACCAAAGCCTTGGTCAATGGGTCTGCTAGATTGTTCTCTGTGTCAACTCTGCATATCTTTACATCACCTCTATCTATGATCTCCCTGATCAGGTGAAAGCGCCTTAGTATGTGTTTGGATCGCTGATGTGATCTTGGTTCTTTGCCCTACGCGATCGCACCATTGTTATCACAAAGGAGTTCAATGGGATCAGCAGCACTAGGAACCACTTGAAGTTCAGAAATGAACTTCTTGATCCAAACAGCTTCTTTGGCTGCCTCAGAAGCCGTAACATACTCCGCTTCTGTTGTAGAGTCTGCTACCGTGGATTGCTTGAAGCTCTTCCAGTAAACAACACCTCCGTTTAGCAAGAACACATAGCCGGACTGCGATTTAAAGTCATCTGGGTCTGACTGGAAAGAAGCATCTGTATAACCCTGGATACACAGATCTTCTTGTCCACCATAGGCTAAGAATAAATCTTTCATCTTCCTCAGATACTTCAAAATATTTTTCACAGCAATCCAATGATGGATATCGGGGTTAGACTGGTATCTACTGGTTATGCTCACAACATAAGCCACGTATGGTGTTGTACATAACATGGCATACATGAGGGATCCCACTGCAGATGCATAAGGGATTCGACTCATCTCCTCTTTCTCAGCCTGTGTAGAGGGACACTAGCTCTTGGAAAGATTAATGCTGTGCCTCATGGGCAAGTATCCCTTCTTGGACTGCTCCAAGCGAAACCTTTCCAGCACTTTATCTATGTACGTGCTCTGACTCAGGGCAAGGAGTTTATTGGATCTATCCCGGTAAATCCTCACACCTAGAATGTAGGTGGCCTCCCCCAAGTCTTTCATCTCGAAACACTTCCCCAACCATGTCTTCACAGCGTGAAGGGTAGGGACGTAGTTTCCAATAAGCAGTATGTCATCGACATACAAGACCAGAAATGTGACCAAGCTCCCACTGATTTTCTTGTACGCACAGGCGTCGTCTTCGTTCTTGAGGAAGCCATAATCTCTCACAGCTTCATCAAAATGAATATTCCAACTTCGAGAGGCTTGCTTTAATCGATAGATGCATCTTTTCATCTTGCATACTTTATGAGCATTGGCTGGGTGAACGAACCCCTCAGGTTGTGTCATAAACACATCCTCTGACAGGTTTCCATTAAGGAAAGCTGTCTTCACGTCCATTTGCCAGATCTCATAGTCGTAGTAGGCAGCTAAAGCAAGCATGATCCGAATGGATTTGAACATGGTAATTGGTGAAAAAGTTTCATCATAGTCCACCCCGTGGACCTGCCTAAAACCTTTGGCTACTAATCTACCTTTGTAGGTAACCACGTTGCCATCCATGTCTGCCTTCTTTTTGAAGATCCATTTATACCCTATGGGCTTTGCCCCATTAGGCGGCTCAACCAAATCCCAAACCTGGTTAGCAGACATAGAATCCATCTCGGACCTCATGGCCTCCAGCCATCTCTCGGAGTCTGGTCCAGCGACTACTTCCTCATAAGTCTTAGGTTCATCCTCAATAATGAGAATGTCATCGTGTTGAGTCGGCAGCGACCCATACCTATCATGTGCACGACGTACCCTCTGAGACCTACGTGGAGCCTGTGCCTGAGCCTCAGGTTGGGCTACAACCTGTACTGGTGGCTCAGATTCCATCTCAACCTCTGTGTCTTGTGGATGATCTTGGACCTCGTCCAAATCAAAAATTCTCCCACTGGCTTCTTTCAAGATGAAATCTTTCTCAAGAAAGACAGTGCCACGAGCGACAAAAACTTTGTCCTCAGTGGGATTATAGAAGTTGTATTCTCTGGTTTCTTTAGGATACCCCACAAACACACATTTATCTGACCTGGGCTCTAGCTTACTAGAATTTTTACGCTTAACAAAAGCTTCGCATCCCCAGATCCTCGTAAATGTAAGGCTAGGTCGTCTCCCAGTCCACAACTCATATGGAGATACGGGAGCACTCTTAGATGGAATGTTATTCAGTGTCAAAGCAGCTATCTCTAAGGCACGTCCCCAAAAATACGGAGGTAGAGTTGCTTGACTCATCATGCACCGAACCATGTCTAGTAGGGTTCGATTCCGCCTCTCAGACACACCATTCCATTGGGGTGTCCCGGGAGGGGTGAGCTATGAGATAATCCCACACTCTTTCAAATAGTCAACAAACTCATGGCTCAAGTACTCTCCGCCTCGATCAGATCGAAGAGCCTTTATGGATCGTCCAAGCTAGTTCTCTTTTTCAGTCTTGAACTCCTTGAATTTCTCCAAGGATTCTGACTTATGTCTCATCAGATAAACATTTCCATATCTACTGAAATCGTCAGTAAATGTGATGAAGTATACAAACCCACCTCTAGCTTGTTTGTTGAATGGCCCACACACATCACTGTGTATGAGATCCAATAAACTGGTGGCCCTTTCACCTTTCTTGGCGAATGGTGCCTTTGTCATCTTGCCCAACAAACAAGGCTCGCAAACATCAAATTCCTCAAAGGAATCTGAATCCAAGAATCCATTTGAATGGAGTTGTTGGATGCGATTCCTGTTGATGTGCCCTAGACGACAGTGCAAAAGATAAGTGTTGTTGAAACCACTTAGCTTGATCCTTTTAGTATTTACATTGCACATAGAACTCTGCATGTCCAAGACGTACAAGCCATTGCATAAAGTACCAGAACCATAGAACATGTCTGCCAATGAAAAAGAATAGGTGTTCTCTTTGATTTCAAAACTGAATCCTTTCCTCGCTAAGGCAGGAATGGATATGATGTTCTTGGTAATCGATGTTACATAGTAACAACGATCGAGTTATAGTTGAAGCCCTGACGGCAGTGAGAGAGTGAGGTTTCCCACTGTCACAGCCGCAACCTATGCGCCGTTACTGACCCGAAGGTCAATCTCTCCTGGTCGAACTGTCCTACTTCGTTTGAGCCCTTGCATACTTGTACAAATATCCGCTCCACATGCGGTATCAAGTACCCATGTGTTCGAAGTAGACATGTTGACTTCAACCACATAAATACATGAGTCTGAAGACGAAGGAGTCACCATTCTCTTCACCTCTTTCTGGTGTTGCCTTTTATAGCACTTGAGCTTGGGGTCACCCCTCAAGTTTTGACACCAGTCCATCTTGTCCTCCCAAAGGACAGATCGCAGTTTTAATCCACTATTGTTCGTACACATGATCTACAACAAAGACATGCAGATTAGTATTACATTTTCAATCATTTAATATGGACTTTAAATAAATGATTGTTTCTCACTATTTTATCAGATCGACAACCCTCTTATGTCAATCAAGGAAACCACAAAATTTCCAAAGTGAGATGGGATCCTTGTTCCTCACACGGCCCGCGTCCCGTGAGGGCGGGATGTACTGCACGAGGTGACGAATGTATCTCAAGGTACGCATGCCGGCCAATTGCAACTAGGCAATTCCCCTTCTCAAGACAGTTCAGGGACTTCGTGTCCAACGAGGGCTGGAAATAGCACGAAGTCCTAACTTCTTGAGGCTGCTTCTAGAAACTTTCATCATGTGGACAAACCACATATGGAAGTTCTAGTCATGTCCGACCTGACCGTTATGCCTAGGGCCAACAATTTCCTTGTGAAAGGCGCGTCCAGAGTTTTAACCGGACTAGGAAATTATTGTCACCACACGCCTCCTAAAGATAGATGGGTGTGTCCCACGAGGGTGGGAAATAGTGCACAACACCATCGATCGATAGTTTGACGAGGGCTACGCGTCAGAAAGCAGGAACGGGACTTGATATAATTTTGAGAGGGTTTGGGAGGTGTCATACCACATTCGATTTATCTTATGTCTACCATTACTGCCATGCACCCTATAGTGATAACATAGAATAAAACAATCAGAGCATGGCAATAAAAGCAGTAAAACATGATATGGTTATAGCCCAGACAAGGGAAACAAGCCCCTAGACCTAGACAGTACACCTAGCACTACCAAAAGCTCTAAGCGTTCAGCCCATGCTCCAAGCCGTCGGCTCCTTGCTCTGAGTGCTTCAGGGTCCTGCTTCAACCCCAGGTGCGCCTCCAAGGTTTCATGCTCCACCTGTGTTAGCTCGCAAACCCTAGGCTCCTCCTAGGTTTCGGCCAACGCTCTCCTCTACCCTTGTCAGCTCGCAAACCCTAGGCTCCTCCTAGGGTTCAGCCAACATGGGGTGCCACCATGACGACATAGGGGGCTGTGCTGCACCACTTCTAGATCAGCCCATGAAACTTATTCGATGCGCCTCTAGGATGCCCTAAAAGCCATCAAAGTCTCGACCAATTAAGAAGTGCGTGCAAGCCCTCTTCATCAGCCCCTATTCCTTAAGATGCACCACTAGGAGGAACCCTAGAAGCCACCAAGGAGTCGGCTAACAAAGAAGCTACCTATCTTGGTTAGGTGCGCAAGAGAGAAGTTTTGATGCGCCATTGTCTTCCCTAATCTTCAACTTGATTTTACAACACAAATAAAGAAAAAGGGCGGCACGCAGGCCTCACAATAATACATCCCAGGCATGCATTAGGGCTTGTCTATAACCATATCAAGTGCAAAAAGAAAAACACCTAAGACATGCTCTTCAATATGCAACGAAAAACTACAAAACCAGATTTTACTTTTCATTAGAAAATTTGTTCGTTAAATCTCCGCGATCTTATCAAAAATTTAGATCTTTCGTTTTCTCTAAGGAGTCTACAAGTGGCCATATATACCCCGATTATCGAAGCCACTTGCAATCCCTAACTTGTACGGAGTAGGGCAATCACCAGTCCATGCCCCGAAATCTAGATACAAGTCTCACACCATGGGTTTATCCCATGAATATGAGGAGAAATAAATTCTCACACATAGGGTCTATCCCCATGTGTAGAACCGAAAATCATGAATATCCTAAGAGCGAGAAATAACAAACCTACTATCTTTCTACACATAAAACATAGCATAAAGATTTTCGAAAAACTTTTCTATGACATGCGCATGCTAGAAAAATCCATACACCGATGTATCTCGTAAGTTGGCTCTGATACCACTGTTGGGAATCCCTGGGCTATTTAAAATCGAAAACAGCGGAAGCGAGCCCGAAACGAGATTCCTAGTTCAACAATAAGGACCGTCTTATGAAGAATACAATGGATGTGATAGGGTTAAACCTCACTTAGTAGTTTGATGCTGGCGATGGCTGAGACGCGTAAAGGCCCGTCCTGTACAATAGAGCAGACATGAACTGCCTTGAGACTCCTCCGCTCCGCGCACGTGCTAGCTTCGGGAGAAGAGATCCACGCCTCTAGCTTCTTCTCTACTTGCGCCAATCTCGAAGACCATGCGCCAAGAAAAAGAGGAACCGTTGGCGACAAGAAGTGGGCAGCACTACAACTTCTCCCAACCTTGATGCAAAAATTTTCTTTTTGTCGTCACCTCCAAGACCCTCACGCCAGGAGCAGAGGGGAGGCGACAACAGGAGAGGAGAAAAGAGACTGGTGCAAGAATCTCCCAGGTAGTCATCTCTATTTATAATAGAAGCTCCAGCTCCTCTTTGGAGAATTTTCCCAGGCAGGACTATGTACATAGGCGCCTTCTCACAATTAAGCATGATGGGTTCGAATCCCCGCATATGCAATTAATCGTAAATTGCGCCCAAGCATAGGCGCCTGCTCACAATTAAGCGTCATGGGTTCGAATCCCCGCAAATGCAATTAATTGTAAATTGCGCTCAAGCTTTTTATAACTATAAATTTTGAGCAGGCGCCATAAGTGCTGCATTGATTATAACTATAAATTTTGCACTTGAATGCTGAATTTTCCAACCTGTTTACAGCCTAGTTTATGTTCTTAATCAAATTGCAATCTTCAACGAGCATACTTTCTGCACATCCATATGCTGAAATTGATTTGAATTGACGCTGATACACTATTTTCTACCTGCTGAAGTAGTATTCCTGCACTTCAATTCAACAATAGTTATTCAGCTTATCAAGTTTCTTTTGTCATCATGCGCTATTTTAATGCAAGTGAATTAATTTTTCACTAGAAAGCTTACAAAAGAATCACCCTTAGACCTGAAAGTTTTACTATCATTGTTTGGTGTAATAAACATAAGGGTAGAACAGTGTTAGACCATATAGTTAGTTTTAATGCTATACCTGCTAGGGCTGTTGATAATTTTGGTCACATCTTAGAAAAACACAGAAACCCATATACCATATTCTGGGAAGAATATAGAGTTACCACCTTAGTTAACTTTCAATGTCTCGTCCCTATTCAACTGGATGGTATGAAATTCAACATTTGGTGTGATGTTATCAGCTTAGAAGGTTTTGATATCTTCCTAGGTAATGAATTCCTTCGTAGGTTCAAGCCATCATCATAGAGAACCTTTGTCCTATAGTGTCAACTTTAGAGGGTTAAAACACATCATCTATCCTAGAAGTCTAGAGTCAACACATGCTAGCACTAATTCCATTCGTTATGAGATGAATAAACAATTTGATAATATGAAAAAAGAAATTGATAAACAATGTAATAATATGATACAACTCTTAGAAAAACTTCGTGACCAGTGCCTACAACAAGCGCCCAATCAAACCACATAAGTCACCCAACCACACATTGAGACTAAGATTCAGCTAAATCCTTTAGGTGACTTGAACCTAGAAGACACCAATAAACAAGATGACACCTCAAACTATGAACACATAGGGACAACCCAATTCGAGCCTAAGTTAGAACTTGAACCTAAAGACATTAGGCTAGACTTAAACATAGAGGATACAAAAGAACAACCTGAACCCTTAGAACAAATGTCCCTAGGAGCTCAACCCTTAAATCCCTATGAAACAAGTTATCCTCAACCTATAGAACTAGAACTCCTTGAGCAACTTGAGCCTACTCAAACCATAGACAATGAAAACTTAGGCCTAAACCAACTTGATCTTAGTGCGTCCAAGGAAGTTCACCCACTTACCCAATCCAAAAACATAGGAAATGTGTCTCTAGATAGCTATGAACCTAATCCTGTAGACTTCATTGGGTTTGACCAATACTTAGGGGATAAAATACTTGAAGCTATAGACAACCCTAAACCTCAACTCTTAGGTCAACCTCAACCTATTGACACAGTAGAATTGCACCAAGACCCATTGAACTCTAAGTCATGCATCTTAGGTCCTTCTACCCATACCCTTAAACCACCTTTAGAGTCAACACAACCTAAAATAATTGAAAATAATTCTGCTATGCCTACTTTTCAAATTGAGCATATTGATTTCATTATTCCAAGCAACTTAGATGCTAGAATTCCTTATAGCAAGTTTACTAATGAATATGGTCGAGAAAGGGAATTCAATGCAGGTATCCCTAACTTGCAGCTTGGATATTGCAGAATGACTCTTGCCCCTCCAAAACTTCTTCACCACCGCAATAACAATTCTTCGGGGAAGAATCTTTTTCACCCGGGGAGAATTGATGGGGGCAGGGACCACGAACCACGAAGGTACAAGTGGAGCCTACGGTTGCCATAAACAAAAAAACTCGGAGGCCCATGAATAAGCTAGCAAGGCTCATTCCAAAGGCTAGCTCAAAATAATGGGAAGAACTACTTCAATCACTCCAAAAGAAGCCCACGACTTTCAAGCCCAAGAAATTGCCAAAATGTGACTTGCATACATGGCCAAGGAAACAAATTATGGGACAATAATCAGCCAGCCAAATCGGGGGATGGCATCAAACGCACGTCGGCACAAATCTTCCTCATAAGGAAGGCTCAACGTCTCTCCCTGCTCATTTGGCTCGTCTTCATCGCTGCAAAGGAAGCCCCAACGTCTCTCTGCAGCCTTTCAAAGAAGGAAACATCAACGTCTCTTCAAGCTTCATCTATATGTATCTCTTCACGTATGCATCTTTGTAATCGAATTTGATGAATGAAATAGTTTTTTTCTTCCAATGGAATTGGATGTCTCCTATCCTCTTCCACTCTGAGGTGCTTGTGTCACCTAGCTTTCCCTTCTTCCCTCTTCCCTGATCTCTTCTTCAACCCCTAATCCTCTTGCTCCGATTGCAATCATCCACACGCTTCAGCCATTTCTAGATTTTATGAATCTTTGTGAGCACGCTGCTGACGATCCGCCGGTCTGATCCTCACAATATTTTGCACATCACTCTTCCTCTCCAAGATGAGTCTTCAGTGGCCGGCATCCGTTAATCCGATCACCGGAATCGAATGGCCATCAGACCCGCCTTCCAGCATTGTTCTCCTCCTGACGGCCATCATTCATCCCCAAACTCCGGCCACAACCTCTCCTCTACCATAGCAACCTCCAATCATAGCAGGTTTGGATTTGGTGCACCAGGTGACAAACGGCAACGACGAACGCCGACGCCCCTGCTCCGCTCGAACACATCCCCTGTTTCAGATCTTCCCTCTTGCTTGTCTGCTGTTTAACTTGATTAGCCTTATTGACGCAGAATTTTAGCGTGCTTGGACAGGCATCCATCTCTGATGTTTGATGCTAATAGAAAGATCAAATCTTCTATTAGCATCAAACATCAGATTATTTGGGGAGAGCCCATAATCAGTAGATCATCCTAAACCCCCTAGCAACTTTTGATATCTGATACATTCCGGCACCTGTTTTAAAACTAATCTGATTAGTATTTTTGTGCAGGTATTTTAAGCAATCGGTGGAGCAAAAGTCCAGATCCTTGATTGATGTAGGGGGGAAACGTGAAGTAAAACTACTGATATAAAATTCAGTTATTTATTTATTTTTTATTTTATTTTCAGCAAAATCAAAATCTTGAAACATAACCAGAAATCCTGGGCGATAAAATTAATCAATTAGGATAAGTTGCTATGCCTTGTAGGAAAAACCAGAAATCCAAAATAAGAACCAATTTAACCAAGATGTATAACAAGATTAGTTCTTTGAATCGTGTAAGAATAGTAGCGTGAAGAGCTGTCAGGCATTTATAATACTTGCAACAATATAGCTATTCAGATTGGTAGTTAAAATTGCACAGAAATGTTTCAGATTGCAAATTTTGCAATGCCGGCTAGATTAAACCGTTGAACTAGGGCTTGCATCAACTAGTCCAAATGAAAGTGCAAGATGAGTGCTTCTTTATCAAACCATAGTTCAAGATCTTTGTTACCGCTTGCTTAAGGTACCTGCGTAAAATACACTAATCAGATTAGTTTATAAAATCAATTTGCAGGAGTTAATCAGGTATGAAATTTTCTTATGCTTCTGAGGTTGATCCATTGTCGCTTCAGTTGGATTGACTCGTCCATCTGTTAGAGCAAGGTGAGTTCTTCCTACTAACGCCAAAGATCAAGATTTTGGTGACGCCGATTGCTTAAAGTACTTGCGTGAACAAGCTTAATCAAATTTGAGTTTGAGCAAAACTTGAACACAACAGCAGTGCAAAGTGTGGAAACAGGCAAGCGAAGCTTGCGCCGATCAGTGATGCGGGAGCTTGGGTGTTCGTCGGTGACTTTGGTAACGAGGGAAGGTGTAGAACGTGAGGTCGGCATCGGAGCACCGGCAGGGGCGGAGAAACGGCTCTTCAATCAGAACAGGGCCAGTTGGGAAACTGGAGGCGACTATTTAACGGAACAGGGGAGGTGCGCCAGAAGAACAGAGGTCGTCGCCGGAAGTCGTTGAAGACACGAGCGCTGAACCTGCTACAACTGGGACTCCTTGTGTTGGTGGTGATGACGTGGCCGGAGTTTGGAGGTGAGTTTAGGCTTGTCGGAGGAGAACGACGATGAAGGGAGGAAGGCTGCGGAGGCGGAGGATGTTCTGTTGGAATAGAGCAGTAGCGGGATTGGAGTAGAGGTGTTTGCCGTTCGTCCGATGGTGGACGAATTCAAAACCTATTTCAACTCGAGGTTCGTGTGATGGGAGAGTGGTCGTGGCCGGAGTTTGAGGTCGAATGATGCCCGGCCGGAGGAGAACGGCGCCAGAAGGCGGATCTAGGGTGTGATCTTGGCGGAAATAGGGGATGGCGTCGGAGTCTCAATTCCGGCCATCGGATAGGCGGATGGAGCGATGCCGGCAGCTGTTGCTTCGTATTGTGGAGGAGGAGGGATGGCTGAAGTTGCGTGATGATTGGACGGTTGGATCACCGGCAGGAAGGTTCCGAAGTTTCGAAATTCTGGGTTGCTGAAACTTGCGGATGGTTGTAGCTGACAGGAAACATTGGAGGAAGTAGAGATTGGAGAAGAAGGGAAGAGGGAGGGCTCAGCCCTAGAAGGAGGAGAAGAGAAGACTAGGTGACAAGCACCTCAGAGAAAAGAAGGAAACATCCGATTCATCGGAAGAGAAACCATTTCCATTCATTCAAAACAATCTGTCTATTACAAGTGGCATACGAGAGGATACATATAGCTTGAGCGTGGAGAGACATTGCAAGCGAACATTGCAATTTCCATAGCTGGAGCAGTAGGGACGCATTGAAGATAGACGTTGCAACTTCCATCTTGAGCAGGGAGACGTTGAGGATAATGTTGGCTGATGATGAATGTTGCGGATCTTCTTTGCAGCGTTGCTTGGCATTTAACGGCTGATCTAGAGCTTGCCTGATGGAGGGCCTAACACAGCTCTTAGAAGATCCACTAGGGCTCGGAGGAAGCCCATCAGGTATGGCTTCACTTAGAGTCCACTTTCCTTTTTAGTACTTTCCTTATTTGCATTGCATGGCATGATAGGGTTAGTTCCACCCCAAAGTCTATCATGTAGTTAATTTTTTAAATGTTGTTGGTAGGTTGTGCATTGTAATATCATGGTAGGTTAGTGCATGTAGTTGGATACATTAATATTCAGCTCAAGGGATACAAATCAGCTAGCTCACCACACTACAAGAAGCTAGCTCCCATTTTCGAAGGTTCACTTCAAAGTAGTTCAAAGAGAGACTTCCAACTCAACTCAACATCAAGCTCCACTTCAATCATTCCCTTCCAATTGAAGAGAGGCCACCTCATGGAAGCATTTGCGCCATCAAGAAGGCTCATCTAGATCCACAATTTGAGGAGGCGCCCATCTAGATCCACCAATCAAGGAGGCGCCCATCTAGATCCACAATTAGAGGAATTGCGCCATCAAGATCCACAATTAGGGGAAGGCTTATTTCCTTCTTCTCATTGCCGCCCAAGACAACAAGGAAGGATTTCAAATTTCAAACTCCATCTCATATGCGCCAACACCTTCAAGGAAGATAACCAATTTCGAATTCAAAGACTTGCCAATTCAGCCATCCAAAGAAGGCAACAAAAATCAGCCCACTTAATGCCTTTCTCCATTTTCGAATTGTCTCCAAGTATGTAAGGGGTGCAAGGGGCCAATGACCACCTTGCCCTCACCTTATCCTCATCCCTAAGCTGCCTATAAATGTATCCCCATTGCATCATGTGCATAGCATTGTTGAAATATATTGTCGACTAGTTTCCTAGCCAAGGAAAGGGTGCTTGTGTCGCCCACCTCTTCTCCTTTGGGTGCTTGTGTCGCCCAAACCCCCTCGTCTTCCCCCTTATTCCTTCAAGAGCCGAGACCTCCCCCCTCCTTCTCCTCGCCCTCCATTCATCAACACAAGGCCGAGAGTCTCCATCTTCAAGTCCATAGCATCAAAGAGAACAAAGGCTTGAGTTGGCGCAAAGAACATGGAGACATCCCTTGAACTCCTTCAAGCGATTCTCTAAGTTAAGTACTCCATCTTATTGTGTCTTCTCTTTATACATCTTAAGAACATCTTACTACACCTCTCTTGGATTTGTAGGACTTGGCGCAAGGAAGCTTGGCGCATCTCCCTCTCTTGATCCCCTTCTTTAGATAGTCCTTTGTTTGTTAGCAAGAGAACTTGGAGGAGTAGCCTTCCTCTTGATTTTAAAGCATTGTTAAATTTAATCTGCTTATAACTCACCCACGCCTGTGTGGGGTTGCTGAATGCCCTGTGTGTAACCTGCACCTTCCATCAGAGTAGGACCGGTGAAGAACGGGAAGGACGGTCCTTCTATTCTCAAGGGCCGCACTGTGAGTCTCCTTTACATTATTGTCATTTCTTTCCTGCAAGTAGTTAACTTTCGGTTTTCCCTATTTAAAAATACCAAAACACTATTTTTCAACCTCCTTAGTTAAATCGGTTTTTCTAGTTTATGATAATACCAAAAAAATTACTTTCGAAAATCGCTGTTTGCATGTTTGTGACTTACCCCTACATCATCTTTGGTATCAGAGCTTAGGCTCCTAGATTAGAATTTTAAGCCTTCAAAACTTAATTTTCTAACTTCCAGGCGATTTTTGGAACTAGGTTGTTTGAGACAAAAGGATTTTCATAATTGGCTATTATATTCTATCTAGTGGCCCTATATATTTTATTCTATAAATCCTTTTTCAAAAATCAACCATGCAGACCCGATCTAAGGCTCAAAGCACTCAACCCATGACCTTGGAAACTAAAGCTAAGATGATTGCATCTTTAACTCAAAGGATGGACAATGTAGACACCAACATAAATCAACTCCACGATAAGGTGCAAGAAATAGAAGAGTCTCATAGGAGTAGATCTCCTAGCCGCCCTCCTAGTGAACATCACTCTAGAGATCCTTTAGAACCTATGCAAAGGCAACAAACCCCAAGGAACAATCCTAGAAACAATCCTCAAAACTTTGATTGGGAAGGACACCCTGTCCAAAACAATCACAACCCTCGACCTAGGGATGACTACGCACATGTTGTGAAGCTTAACCCGCCCACTTTTAATGGATCCCTTGATCCCAGAAAATACTTAGACTGGGCAACCAAACTCGAGCAATACTTCGAATGGAGTATGATGCAGGAGCACTCTAAGGTTAGGTTTACCAAATGCCTTCTTGAAGGTTCTGCTAGACTCTATTGGAGCAATGTAGAAAGAAGCCTGCAGAGGTCTAGACAGCCCCCCATTACAAGATGGGAAGAGATGAACACTAGACTGAGAGAAAAGTATATTCCTTTAAACTATCATAGTAGCTTCTCGACCAAACTAGTGGCCTTACCCAAGGAAACTCAACTGTAGAAGAGTACATGGTAGAGTTTGATGAACTTTTGTTGAGAAGTGAAATGGATGAAACCCCAATGTTTACCCTGAGTAGGTTCAAAAACGGTCTAAAGCCAGAAATAAAGAGAGGACTTGCCTTTTACCAAATAGACACTATAGAAGAAGCTTACCAGAGAGCCCTTGAGGTACAATAACAACTTAAGGTTAGGAAGGAAATTATGACTTCAAAGTTAACCCATAAGCCCTCTCCTAGCAGTTCACACCCCAGCTCTTCAACCCCTAAACCCAAACCAATCCAAACTTCGGTTGTCTGCCATAACTGTAAACAACCAGGTCACCTTATAAGGAACTGTCCTAAAAAGGTAATGGTTATGACTGAGGAACATGTAGACCCAGAAGCTGAACCTGAAGAAACCTTAGAACAAGATCCTAACTGCTGTAATGTTGAGGTAAATGACTGTGATAGTGAAGAGGATTTTTTCCTCAACACTCTGGGAGTGGTCAGTGTTGGGAAACCCCGGGGACATTTTACAATTTTTCAGACTCATGGACATACATTTTACGCAGCGGAAGAATGTCCCCGAAACAGGCCGGTCCCAAAAACCCAGTGAAGATCGCAAGCAAGGGAGTCGACACGATGAGTTAGTAAATACCTTAGGAGCAATGTGGAGCGATGCCGATGTAGGTGTCCAAGTGTGCGCCCTCTGCAGTCTCGCACACACGAATCTCTTGAGTTCTCTTCTTCCACGCCCGGTGCTAGCCTCGGGAAGAAGATCCAAGCCTTAGGAAGATGTTTTACTTCTCTTGCGCCACCTAGAGAAAAGATGCGCCAAGTGAAGAGGGAAAACTACCCAAGCCGCCAAGCCCTAGATCTCTTTGCGCCAAGAGGAAAGGAGGAAGAGGCTTGCGGTTATGGAAGATGCGCCCTTGCTCCAAGCACTCGCCCCTCTCCTTGTGTTCACGCCTTCAAGGATTGATTACACACAAGAGGGGGCGACTAGGGTCACATTTATAGGGCAAGAGGCAGTTAGGGTAATGGCTAGGATCATGACAAGTGTAGGGCTAGGATGAGGAAGTTTGAGACAAGGAAAGTCTCCAAGACATTTCCATAATTCTCATTCAACCTTTCCTTTTGTTCCCACGCCTTTCCTTATGCGCCAAGGCCTTGCCTTGCACCTCAAGCAATGCCATAGAGGCATTCATTCCATCCTAGCAAGAGAGGGGAGGCGCCATTTACTTCCATAATGGAGCAAAGGCGCCAACATGACCCCATTATGCCCCTAGGCGCCTAATGGTTCATCTTTCTCCCCATTATACCCTTTTAGCCTCTCATCTCTTCATGAGAAATTGTCATTGGGCCTCATTGGATAATGAGCTAGCCCAAACTTCATTACATGGGTTGATTAAGCACTTGGATCCAATCCAATGCAACCCTAATCCAAATGTGACCAACCATGGTGAAATACGGGTCAACCTGCCAAAAATGAAGTTTGGCTCCAATAACATTCTTCCATCTCATCAGGCCCATTGGCGCTGATGAAATCTCCCAATTAGATCCGAGTTATCCAATAACTCGATTATAAGGCTTCCCGATCAATACGAGAACTCAAGTATCAAGTTGTGCGACCCTGTAGGTTCCTCTGACGCTGGCAGTGCTGACCAGAGGTCATCACAAGTAGTGAGTGGCACCTAGCAGTGCATCACTGCTACCCAGGTCGTTGGAATGGATAATGACATCGACATCCCCATCATCGCAACTAGGTACAGATGCATTACAGTCTCTTTGACATACTGATATCCGATTGGACAAGTGTGTCACCACTTGTTTTCATCCAATCACATGGCTATGACTAAAACCGGTTCTCACGTAGGTATGGCCATACACTCTCAGTCATAGAACCATAAAGGAGCTCCATGGATATCATACTTCCTTAGAGAAGGGGCAAATCCTATGTCTGTCCATTGATCTTCTCATATGGGTCGTGACATGCTCAATAACAACCGTTATGACCTCCCAGCTACGGCAAGGTGTTAGGTTGTATCAAAGCAAGTCCCTAACCATATAGAACGATCAATGACCTCAAGTCAAGGGATCAATGCATCTCCTGTCACTTATGAGGATAACTCATGACACCAAGTCATAGCCTCATAGCGGGTCTATCTAGTATATCCTCCAATGATATACCCATGTGTCTGCGTTAGCACCACATGCCTAACCAGCCCACATACCAGTCTCTCAAGTACCAGAGCTGTCCCATATCCACTCAGGTACATCAACTGGGGACAATTATTTGAGCACAGATCCAATCTGTCTCCAGGGACATTATCATGTAAGTACACAATCGCAGGTGTAGTCAAACAATGATAACGACAATGCCAGAATGATATATAAATATCAATGTCAAGTAGTACATAAGTTGACCAAAACTAGGTCCTAGGGCATATACACTAACAATCTCCCACTTGCACTAAGACCTAGAAGTTGAGGAATCTCAACCCCATATCTCTAGCGTGACAATCATGCTTCTGCTGCGCCAAAACCTTGGTCAATGGGCCTGCCAGATTGTTCTCTGCGTCTACTCTGCTAATCTTGACATCACCTCTGTCAATGATCTCTCTGATCAGGTGAAATCTTCTGAGTATGTGTTTGGATCTTTGATGAGACCGTGGTTCCTTGGCTTGTGCAATTGCTCCATTGTTGTCACAGTAGAGTTCAATGGGATCCATTGCACTAGGTACCACTTGAAGATCACATAAGAACTTCCTTATCCAAACAGCTTCCTTGGCTGCCTCAGAAGCAGCCACATACTCAGCTTCGGTTGTAGAATCTGCTATGGTGGATTGTTTGAAGCTCTTCCAACATACAGCGCCTCCATTTATCTTGAACACATAGCCGGCCTGCGATCTAAAGTCGTCAGGGTCAGACTGGAACGATGCGTCAGTATAGACCTGCATACTGAGCTCTTCCTGTCCCCCATAGACCAAGAACAAATCCTTAGTTCTTCTCATATACTTTAAGATGTTCTTTACAGCCACCCAGTGCTGTAGACCTGGATTGGATTGGTATCGGCTGGTTATGCTTACAGCATATGCTACATCTGGTCTAGTACATAACATTGTATACATGATCGATCCTACTGTCGAAGCATAAGGAATATGACTCATGTCATCCCTCTCAGCCTGTGTTGTAGGACACTGGCTCTTTGAGAGAGTAAGGCCATGTCTCACTAGAAGGTATCCTTTCTTGGATTGCTCCATGTAGAACCTCTCCAGTACCTTATCAATGTAAGTACTTTGACTAAGGGCCAGAAGCCTCTTGGATCTATCCCGATAGATCCTCACGCCTAGAATATAGGCGGCCTCCCCTAAGTCTTTCATCTCGAAACACTTCCCCAACCATGTCTTCATAGCTTGAAGACTAGGGATGTCGTTTCCGATGAGCAGTATGTCATCAACATACAAGACCAGAAAAATCACCAAGCTCCCACTGAATTTTCTGTATATACAGGCGTCATCTTCACTTTTGATAAAGCCATAATCTCTCACGGCCTCATCAAATTGAAGATTCCAACTTCGAGATGCTTGTTTTAATCCATAAATGGACCTCTTTAGCCTGCAGACCTTATTAGCCTCTGCAGGATGGATGAAGCCATCAGGTTGTGACATATACACATCCTCAGTCAGCTTCTCGTTAAGGAACGCTGTCTTCACATCCATCTGCCATTTCTCATAGTCATGATATGCAGCTATAGCAAGCAGAATCCGAATGGATTTAATCATGGCAACTGGGGAGAAGGTTTCATCATAGTCCACCCCGTGGACTTGTTTAAATCCTTTAGCCACTAGTCTACCCTTATAGGTAACTATTTTGCCATCCATGTCTGTCTTCTTCTTGAAGACCTATTTACACCCTATGGGTTTTATCCCATCAGGCAGCTCAACCAAATCCTAGACTTGGTTAGCCGACATGGAATCCATCTCGGATCGCATGGCGTCAAGCCATTTCTCGGAGTCCGGTCCACTGACCGCCTCATCATAGGTTCTAGGTTCATCATCAATGATGAAGATCCCATCGTGTTGGGTCGGTAGCGACCCATACCTTTCAGGTGCACGACGAATTCTCCCAGACCTACGCGGAACCTGTGTCTGAGCCTCAGGTTGCCTAGCAACCGGTGCAGGTGGCTCAGATTCCATCTCTTTGTCTTGTGCTTGCACTTGGACCTCATCCAAGTCAAACTTCCTCCCACTAACTTCTTTCATAAGAAATTCTTTCTCTAGAAAGACAGCACCCCGAGCAACAAAAACTTTGTTCTCGGTTGGGACATAGAAGTAGTATCCTTTAGTTTCCTTAGGATACCCCACAAACACACACTTATCAGATCTAGGTTCTAGCTTGCTAGAATCCTGACGTTTGACATAAGCCTCACATCCCCAGATCCTGATAAACGTGAGATTAGGGCGTCTCCCACTCCACACCTCGTATGGTATTTTGGAGACACTCTTAGATGGAACATTATTCAGTATCAGAGAAGCTGTTTCTAGTGCATGCCCCCAGAATGATGAAGGTAGAGTTGCATGACTCATCATGGATCGAACCATATCTAATAAAGTTCGATTTCTCCTTTCAGACACACCATTCCATTGAGGTGTTCCAGGAGGAGTGAGTTGGGATATGATCCCACACTCTCTCAGATAGTCAAAGAACTCACCACTCAGGTATTCTCCACCTCGATCTGATCGAAGAGCTTTAATGGATCTTCCAAGCTGGTTCTCTACTTCATTCTTGAACTCCTTGAATTTCTCAAAGGATTCAGATTTATGTCTCATTAAGTAGACATAACCATACCTACTGAAGTCATCAGTGAAGGTAATGAAGTAGTTGTACCCTCCTCTGGCTTGTTTATTGAAGGGCCCACACACATCAGTATGTATGAGATCCATTAAACCTTCTGCCCTCTCACCAATCTTGGTGAAGGGCGCCTTTGTCATTTTCCCTAATAAACAGGGTTCACAAGTATCAAATTCCTCAAAGGAACTTGAATCTAACAATCCATTTGCATGGAGTTGTTGGATGCGATTCTTGTTTATATGGGCTAATCGACAGTGCCATAGGAAAGCACCAACTGAACCACTCAGTTTGGTCCTTTTATTGCTTATGTTATAAACAGAACTTTCCATATCCAAGATATACAGACCATTGCATAAAGTACCCTTCCCATAGAACATATTTGCAAATGAAAAAGAACAGGAGTTCTTATTTATTTCAAATTTAAATCCTTTCCTTGCCAAGCAAGGAATGGATACAATGTTCTTTGTTAACGAAGGTACACAAAAGCAATTGTCTAGTTCTAATTGAAGTCCAGAAGGCAAGGAGAGAGTCAAAATGCCTACAGCAACAGCAGCAACCTGTGCCCCGTTTCCAACGCGTAGGTCAATCTCTCCAAGCCGCACCAATCTTCTTTTCTTCAGCCCCTGCATTTTTGTACAAATATGAGCTCCACATGCGATATCCAATACCCATGACATATAAGTAGAAAGATTGACTTCTGTAACATAGATACCTGAGCTAGAAGTTAAGGCCAAGCCTTTCTTCTCCTCATTCTGAAGCTGCTTGCAGTCCCTTCTCCAGTGGCCCTGCTCGCCACAGTGAAAACACCTCTGTTCCTTTGACTTATTCGCCTTTTTCTTCAGTGCTTTGGTAGGACCTCTGGCACTACTCTTAGCACGTGCCTTACCCTTCTTCTTTATCTTCTTGGTCGCAGGGACCAAAAGAACAGAATTGGGTTTGGTCTTACCCATCTCTCGCTCGGCTGTTTGGAGCATATTCATCAATTCCTCCCGTGTGCACTCAATCCGGTTCATGTTGAAGTTAATGATAAACGAACTGAAGCTAGGGGGCAGGGAATGAAGAATAAGATCCACAACCAGCTCGTTGTCTATGGTGTGTCCCAGTCTCTTGAGATGATCCACATTCCCAATGAGTTTGAGAACATGGGGTCTCATTAGTGCACCTTCAGACAACTTGCACCGAAAGACTGCTTTGGCTGTGTCAAATCTCTCAGTTCTAGCCTGAGCCTCGAACATCTGTTTCAGACGAGTAATCATCTGAAAAGTGTTCTGCTCCTCATATTGCACCTGCAGTTCAGGTGCCATACTGGCTAGCATAAGACATGTAACCTCCAAAGAGTCATCCTGATACATCGCAGGCATGCAAAGGGGGGCTTGACTAATGATCACAACATCATGCACAATCAAGGTATTTACTCATGCAATTCTACATGCTCATGAAAAACATAAAATCTGAAATTTTACTTTTTCATAAAACCAGTTTCTTTTTCTCATCTTCTTCTCACAAATCCTTTGGTTTATTGCGATTTATTTTTCATGATGATTTCAGAGATCCTTTCGGCTGGCAATTTTGTCAGATCAAGAGACTTTGCCAGTCCGAAGACACAATGCCCGTCCTACTTGACAAAATTACGTGCGCCTTTGATCTTTAAATCAAACAAAAAAAAATAGTCCAAAAAACCAAAAGAGATTGAGAGGATGATAGAAACAAGAAACCCTAATTTTTCTAGTTTTAGAAAAATTGATTCCCATGCATCATGCTATTTACGAAAATAGTGATATGGCATGTGAGCATGGAAGAAAAGCATAAAACATCGTTCGAGTCTTGCAAGTCGCTCTAATACCACTGTTGGGAAACCCCGGGGACATTTTATAATTTTTTAGACTCATGGACATACATTTTACGCAGCGGAAGAATGTGCCCGAAACAGGCCGGTCCCAAAAACCCAGTGAAGATCGCAAGCAAGGGAGTCGACACGATGAGTTAGTAAATACCTTAGGAGCAATGTGGAGCGATGCCGATGTAGGCGTCCAAGTGTGCGCCCTCTGCAGTCTCGCACACACGGATCTCTTGAGTTCTCTTCTTCCACGCACGGTGCTAGCCTCGGGAAGAAGATCCAAGCCTTAGGAAGATGTTTTACTTCTCTTGCGCCACCTAGAGAAAAGATGCGCCAAGTGAAGAGGGAAAACTACCCAAGCCGCCATGCCCTAGGTCTCTTTGCGCCAAGAGGAAAGGAGGAAGAGGCTTGCGGTTATGGAAGATGCGCCCTTGCTCCAAGCACTCGCCCCTCTCCTTGTGTTCACGCCTTCAAGGATTGATTACCCACAAGAGGGGGCGACTAGGGTCACACTTATAGGGCAAGAGGCGGTTAGGGTAATGGCTAGGATCATGACAAGTGTAGGGCTAGGATGAGGAGGTTTGAGACAAGGAAAGTCTCCAAGACATTTCCATAATTCTCATTCAACCTTTCCTTTTGTTCCCACGCCTTTCCTTATGCGCCAAGGCCTTGCCTTGCGCCTCAAGCAATGCCATAGAGGCATTCATTCCATCCTAGCAAGAGAGGGGAGGCGCCATTTACTTCCATAATGGAGCAAAGGCGCCAACATGACCCCATTATGCCCCTAGGCGCCTAATGGTTCATCTTTCTCCCCATTATACCCTTTTAGCCTCTCATCTCTTCATGAGAACTTGTCATTGGGCCTCATTGGATAATGAGCTAGCCCAAACTTCATTACATGGGTTGATTAAGCACTTGGATCCGATCCAATGCAACCCTAATCCAAATGTGACCAACCATGGTCAAATACGGGTCAACCTGCCAAAAATGAAGTTTGGCTCCAATAACATTCTTCCATCTCATCAGGCCCATTGGCGCTGATGAAATCTCCCAATTAGATCCGAGTTATCCAATAACTCGATTATAAGGCTTCCCGATCAATACGAGAACTCAAGTATCAAGGTGTGCGACCTTGTAGGTTCCTCTGACGCTGGCAGTGCTGACCAGAGGTCATCACAAGCAGTGAGTGGCACCTAGCAGTGCATCGCTGCTACCCAGGTCGTTGGAATGGATATCGACATCGACATCCCCATCATCGCAACTAGGTACAGATGCATTACAGTCTCTTTGCCGTACTGATATCCGATTGGACAAGTGTGTCACCACTTGTTTTCATCCAATCACATGGCTATGACTAAAACAGGTTCTCACCTAGGTATGGCCATACACTCTCAGTCATAGAACCATAAAGGAGCTCCATGGATATCATACTTACTTAGAGAAGGGGCAAATCCTATGTCTGTCCATTGATCTTCTCATATGGGTCGTGACATGCTCAATAACAACCGTTATGACCTCCCAGCTACGGCAAGGTGTTAGGTTGTATCAAAGCAAGTCCCTAACCATATAGAACGATCAATGACCTCAAGTCAAGGGATCAATGCATCTCCTGTCACTTATGAGGATAACTCATGACACCAAGTCATAGCCTCATAGCGGGTTTATCCAGTATATCCTCCAATGATATACCCATGAGTCTACGTTAGGGCCACGTGCCTAACCAGCCCACATACTAGTCTCTCAAGTACCAGAGCTGTCCCATATCCACTCAGGTACATCGACTGGGGATAATTATTTGAGCACAGATCCAATCTGTCTCCAAGGACATTATCATGTAAGTACACAATCGCAGGTGTAGTCAAACAATGATAACGACAATGCCAGAATGATATATAAATATCAATGTCAAGTAGTACATAAGTTGACCAAAACTAGGTCCTAGGGCATATACACTAACAATCAGGTGCACCCTGATCAACCCCACCCCTACTGAAGACTGGCGTAGAACCAGCATCTTCCACACTTACTCAAAATGCCATGGTCATATGTGCAAAGTAGTAATTGATGGAGAAAGCAGTTTGAATGCCGTCTCTCAAGTAGCAGTCACTAAACTCAATCTTAAGGCAGAACATCACCCTAAGCCTTATAGTATTTCCTGGGTCAACCAGACTAGTGTCCCTGTCTCTCATAGGTGCCTTGTCCCACTCCAATTTGGTGCCTACCAAGGAGCAATATGGTGTGACATCATCACAATGGATGTCGCCCAAATTCTCCTAGGACGCCCTTGGATTTTTGACTTGGATGTTGTCCACTACGGTAGGACCAACACTTATGTCTTCAATCACAATGGGCAGAAAATCAGGCTTAAGCCCTCCTTACCTAAGGAACTTAGAGCCTCCACTAGCAAAGGTAAGATAGAGGAACCCAAACAATCAAAACCAACCATCCAACTTATCCAACCCCAAACCTTTGCTAAGGAATGTTTAGAAGACCAACCTCTCTATACCCTTATCATTAAAGAAGCTACACCTGAGACTGAAACCAAAACCCCTCCTAAGGTAGAGAGCATCCTAGAAGACTATACTGAGCTTATCCCAGAAGACTTACCCAATGGCCTACCCCCACTTAGGGATATCCAACATGTTATAGATCTTGTCCCTGGGTCCACTTTACCCAACCTTCCTCATTATAGGATGAACCCTACTGAGCACACCAAACTTAAAAGACAGGTAGATGACCTCTTAACCAAGGGTTACATTAGGGAAAGCCTTAGCCCATGTGCCGTTCCAGCCCTCTTGACCCCCAAGAAGGATGGCAGCTGGCGCATGTGTATAGACTGTCGTGCCATAAACAAGATAACTGTGAAGTATAGGTTCCCTATTCCTAGGTTGGATGATATGTTAGACATGCTAGTTGGGTCTAGATGGTTCACCAAACTTGATCTTAGGAGTGGATACCATCAAGTTAGAGTGAGAGAAGGAGATGAATGGAAAACCGCTTTCAAAACGAAAGATGGTTTATATGAGTGGTTAGTGATGCCCTTTGGCTTAACTAACGCCCCTTCCACTTTTATGAGGTTGATGACACAGGTCCTGAAACCTTATATAGGTCGATTCCTAGTTGTTTATTTTGATGACATCTTAATTTTTAGCAAAACTAAGGAAGCTCACCTAGATCATCTCAGAAGAACCCTTGACTTACTTAGGAAAGAGAAGCTTTACATTAACTTAAAGAAATGTTCTTTCCTCTCTAGCAGTGTTGTCTTTCTAGGGTTCATAGTGTCTGAACTTGGCCTTCAAGCTGACCCCTCTAAGGTCCAAGCTATCCTAGATTGGCCAGAACCCAAAACTCTAACTGAAGTTAGGAGATTCCATGGCTTAGCTACCTTCTACCGAAGGTTTATTAGAAACTTTAGTACTATTGTTGCCCCTATTACTAGTTGCTTAAAACTAGGAGATTTTACTTGGACTAAACCTGCCAGCCGAGCCTTTAGTGAACTCAAAGTTAGAATGACCACAGCTCCAGTCCTCAGACTCCCTGACTTCATCAAAGTCTTTGAGGTTGACTGTGATGCCTCTGGGATTGGCATAGGAGGGACCCTCAGTCAAGAAGGTCACCCTGTTGCCTTTTTCAGTGAAAAACTCAATGAGGCAAAATAGAAGTATTCAACTTATGACAAGGAGTTTTATGCTATAGTTCAATCTCTTAGATATTGGAGGCATTACCTGATCCATAATGAGTTTATCCTTAACAGTGACCATCAGGCTTTGTCCTACCTTAGTGCTCAAAAGAAGTTGAACTTTAGACATGCCAAGTGGGTAGAGTATATCCAGCAATACACCTTTGTCTTAAAACACAAGTCAGGAAAGGAAAACAAGGTAGCTGATGCTTTGAGTAGGGTTACTTTACTTATGCAACAATTACATGTTCAAGTTACTGGCTTTGACAACATGAAAACTGCTTATATTGATTGTCCTGACTTTGCTTCTATACATGCTGAGCTTAGTGTTGACCCCCTAAGTCATCCTTTGTACACCCTTAGGGATGGGTTCTTATTTCTTGGACCTATACTTTGTGTCCCTAAGACCTCAATCCGAGAATTCCTCATTTGGGAATTACACGGAGGAGGGTCTGTAGGTCACCATGGTCGGGATAAAACCCAAACCTTGGTTGAGGAGAGGTTTTATTGGCCGAACCTCAACAGGGATGTTGCTAAGGTGGTTAGCCACTATAGGACATGCCAGATAACTAAGACCCATAAGCATAGTGCTCGCCTCTACACCCCGCTACCCATTCCTCAAGCTCCATGGCAAGACCTAAGCATGGATTTCATCCTAGGGCTGCCCAGAACATCTAGCAAGCATGACTCCATCTTTGTAGTAGTAGATAGATTCACTAAGATGGCCCATTTCATTCCCTATTATAAAACCTCTGATGCCTCTCACATAGCCAAATTATTCTTTAAGGAGGTTGTTAGGCTACATGGTACCCCCCTTACCATAGTTTCTGATAGGGACACCCGATTTGTTAGTTATTTTTGGAAAACCTTATGGACCTTACTAGGAACCAAACTGAAGTTCTCCACAGCCTATCATCCCCAAACGGATGGTCAGACTGAGGTGGTCAACCGATCACTGGGGAACATCCTTAGAAGCCTTGTAGGTGAACATCCCGGCACTTGGGACAAACTTTTGCCCACTGCTGAATTCTCCTACAATAGTGTTGTTAATAGGACTACAGGTCTATCCCCCTTTCAGGCCAACTTAGGGTATCAGCCTAAGAAACCCATTGATCTGATTGCCTTACCCAAGAGTTTGAAACCTTCTTTATCCGCTCGTGATTATGCTTTCAATATTTCACAAATGCACCATGAGATTCTTAGAAAAATTCTAGACTCTACTGTTTCATATTGCGAAGCTGCTAACAAGAAACGCCGAGAAAGGTTATTCAATGTAGGTGATCAGGTGATTCTGCGAGTCCGCGAGAAGCGTATCCAAGGACATGGACGCAAGCTGGATGAAAAGGGTTTGGGACCCTTCACCATAGTGGGCAAGATCAACAACAATACATACGTGCTTGATCTGCCTCCAGACTTGGGGATCCCCACCACAGTTAACGTGGAGGATCTCACAGCTTACAAGGAGCCTCTCTCACTCAAAGAACCAGAGGCCCCCTTCGATCCAGAGATAGTGGATATCCTTGAGGACCAGACTCGACTCACCCCTGATGAGGTACAACTGTTTTACCGCGTTAAGTTTTCTAATGGTGAGGAGGCCTGGCTCCCCGAGGCAGAGCTAGCCCTGGCTGCTCCAGATTTGCTCCAAGGATTCAAGGATAATTCGCCTGAGGAGAATTTTTCCAACCCGGGGAGAAATGATGGAGGGCCTAACACAGCTCTTAGAAGATCCACTAGGGCTCGGAGGAAGCCCATCAGGTATGGCTTCACTTAGAGTCCACTTTCCTTTTTAGTACTTTCCTTATTTGCATTGCATGGCATGATAGGTTAGTTCCACCCCAAAGTCTATCATGTAGTTTATTTTTTAAATGTTGTTGGTAGGTTGTGCATTGTAATATCATGGTAGGTTAGTGCATGTAGTTGGATACATTAATATTCAGCTAAAGGGATACAAATCAGCTAGCTCACCACACTACAAGAAGCTAACTCCCATTTTGGAAGGTTCACTTCAAAGTAGTTCAAAGAGAGACTTTCAACTCAACTCAACATCAAGCTCCACTTCAATCATTCCCTTCCAATTGAAGAGAGGCCACCTCATGGAAGCATTTGTGCTATCAAGAAGGCTCATCTAGATCCACAATTTGAGGAGGCGCCCATCTAGATCCACAATTAGAGGAATTATGCCATCAAGATCCACAATTAGGGGAAGGCTTATTTCCTTCTTCTCATTGCCGCCCAAGACAACAAGGAAGGATTTCAAATTTCAAACTCCATCTCATATGCGCCAACACCTTCAAGGAAGATAACCAATTTCGAATTCAAAGACTTGCCAATTCAGCCATCCAAAGAAGGCAACAAAAATCAGCCCACTTAATGTCTTTCTCCATTTTCGAATTATCTCCAAGTATGTAAGGGGCGCAAGGGGCCAATGACCACCTTGCCCTCACCTTATCCTCATCCCTAAGCTGCCTATAAATGTATCCCCATCGCATCATGTGCATAGCATTGTTGAAATATATTGTCGACTAGTTTCCTAGCCAAAGAAAGGGTGCTTGTGTCGCCTTGGGTGCTTGTGTCGCCCACCTCTTCTCCTTTGGGTGCTTGTGTCGCCCAAACCCCCTCATCTTCCCCCTTATTCCTTCAAGAGCCGAGACCTCCCCCCTCCTTCTCCTCGCCCTCCATTCATCAACACAAGGCCGAGAGTCTCCATCTTCAAGTCCATAGCATCAAAGAGAACAAAGGCTTGAGTTGGCGCAAAGAACATGGAGACATCCCTTGAACTCCTTCAAGCGATTCTCTAAGTTAAGTACTCCATCTTATTGTGTCTTCTCTTTATACATCTTAATAACATCTTACTACACCTCTCTTAGATTTGTAGGACTTGGCGCAAGGAAGCTTGGCGCATCTCCCTCTCTTGATCCCCTTCTATAGATAGTCCTTTGTTTGTTAGCAAGAGAACTTGGAGGAGTAGCCTCCCTCTTGATTTTAAAGCATTCTTAAATTTAATCTGCTTATAACTCACCCACGCCTGTGTGGGGTTGCTGAATGCCCTGTGTGTAACCTGCACCTTCCATTAGAGTAGGACCGGTGAAGAACGGGAAGGACGGTCCTTCTATTCTCAAGGGCCGCACTGTGAGTCTCCTTTACATTATTGTCATTTCTTTCCTGCAAGTAGTTAACTTTCGGTTTTCCCTATTTAAAAATACAAAAACACTATTTTCCAACCTCGTTAGTTAAATCGGTTTTTCTAGTTTATGATAATACCAAAAAAATTACTTTCGAAAATCGTTGTTTGCATGTTTGTGACTTACCCCTACATCATTGCCGATGATTACTCTATTTCCTTCATGTGGATGCATGGGTTTTATTTGTATGCGGCAAATTTCTTTCTAAGTGAGCTTGAATGTCTTAAGCTTCACTTGTGGTTGAACTGATTCCATCTATTATTGAGCTAGCTTTATTGATTGAGCTTGCTAGCTTATTCGCGAACCTCCTGGCCTTTGGCTAGGGTACTCATAGACTCCACTTGTGCCTTCTTGGCCTGTGGTCTCTGCCCCCATCATTTCTCACCAGGTGAAAAAAAATCTTCTTCGAAGAATTGTTCTTGCATAGGTGGAGAAGTTCTGGAGGGGCGGGAATCAGTTGCTCCATAAGGGTCCGAAGCTTTAAAATATAGCATCATATCTGGTTGTTCCATGTCCATGGTCCAAGCTATAAGTCAGGGACACCTGCATTGAATTCCCTTTCTCGGCCATATTCATTAGTAAATTTGTCATAGAAAATCACAGGACTTTGAAAAGAACAAGGAATGATGAAATCAATATACTCATTTTTAATAAGAGCAGAGTGCATAGCATGTTTGAGTTCATTATGTTTTGTTGATACTAATGGAGGCTTAAGGGTGTGGGTAGAGGGACCTAAAAGACAAGATTCAAGGATCATAGGGTCCTGGAAGAGATTTTCTAAGTCTAGGGGTTGATCTAAGGGGTGAGGATTTGGATCCAGGTCAAGCTCAAATAGTTCTAACTTAGGTTCAAGACATGGTTCATGAAGACCTATGGGTTTGGGTTCAACTAGATTTTTAGGCAAGTCATCTTTAGGTTCACTAGAGGTAGTGCTAAGGTCAAGCTGAGAACCTGTGGGTATGGGCCCTAAAATTGAGGGTAGAAGTTTTGGCCCTAAAATTGAAGGTGAAGGTACTGGTTCTACTGGAAGGTTTGGTTCTTCATGTCTTACTTCTTCAAGTTCACTAGTTTCATCAAGACATGAGTTAGGTTCTAAAGTAGGCTCCAAAGTTTGTTCAAGTTCTAAAGGGGTCTCTAAAGGTGACTTAGGGTTAGGTTGACTATCAGATAAGTCAACTAAAGTTTCCCTAGTATTGGATTTACACTCATCTAGGGGTATGTTCATAATGGTTGTAGGTAGGTCAAGTTTCCTCCTATGTGTTGCTTTAAGATTCTGCTCTACCTCAGTAGCTATTTTGGAAGCTTCTTCTAAAGTGTGTATGGGGTAGTAGGTGAGACCTTTCCAAATATCAAATCTAAGACCATTCATAAACCTATTAAGTATAACCCTAGGAGTTTCTCTAATTCTACTCCTATAGCGGAGATCATTAAACTTGAATATATATTCAGGCACTGTCATATTTTTCTGTGTAAGGCAGCTAATAAATTGGTCACAAAAATTTTTATGGAGAAATGGAGAATCATATTTTTCTTCTAGTTTATAAAGCATCTCATCCCATTTTTCAATAGGGGGGCGTCTAAACATTTCTAGGTTTCTTTCTACACTGGTCTAGTATAATTTAGCTGTGCCTTCTAGGAGACATCGGGTGAACCTAACTTTGCAATGTTCAGGCATGGCAGTTGAATAAAAATAATGCTCAAGTTTTGTTATCCAATCACTAAAATCCTTAGGGTTAAGAGAACCACTAAAGGTGTTGGGGTCTAGTGGCCATGGGATATTTTGAAAACACAATATAATCCTTTGAAAATAGAGCTCCCTAAGATGTCAAAAATGATTTCAGCTAGTATGACAAAATTTATCTCAGAATAAACAAACTTGCATGCAAACAATAAGCACATAATAATTTTTTTTTATCAAATAGCAAAAGTATGCAAACTAAATGATATGAACAATGAAACATGAAAGCAATCATTTTTTTTTTCAATCAAATTATCAATGAAACACAAAACTAGAATGCAAAACTAAATATAAAGAAATATGAAGGAATTTTTTTTTTTTTGTGCAGAGAGAGAAGCAAGGATCGTGTAGGCAGACAAGAGTTGCCAACGAACTTGCTCTGATACTAAACTGATGTAGGGGGGAAACGTGGAGTAAAACTACTGATATAAAATTCAGTTATTTATTTATTTATTTTTATTTTCAGCAAAATCAAAATCTTGAAAAATAACTAGAAATCCAGGGCGATAAAATTAATCAATTACGATAAGTTGCTATGCCTTGTAGGAAAATTTAGAAATCCAAAATAAGAATCAATTTAGCCAAGATGTATAACAAGATTAGTTCTTTGAATCGTCTAAGAATAGTAGCGTGAAGAGCTGTTAGGCATTTATAATACTTGCAACAATATAGCTATTCAGATTGGTGAGTTAAAACTGCACAGAAATGTTTCAGATTGCAAATTTTGCAATGCCGGCTAGATTAAACCGTTGAACCTGGGCTTGCATCAACTAGTCCAAATGAAAGTGCAAGATGAGTGCTTCATTATCAAACCATAGTTCAAGATCTTTGTTGCACCGCTTGCTTAAGGTACCTACGTAAAATACACTAATCAGATTAGTTTATAAAATCAATTTGCAGGAGTTAATCAGGTATGAAATTTTCTTATGCTTCTGAGGTTGATCAATTGTCGCTTCAGTTGGATTGACTCGTCCATCTGTTAGAGCAAGGTGAGTTCTTCCTACTGACGCCAAAGATCAAGATTTTGGTGGCACCGATTGCTTAAAGTACCTGCATGAACAAGCTTAATCAGATTAGAGTTTGAGCAAAACTTGAACACAACAGCAGTGAGGTCGGCGTCGGAGCACCGGCAGGGGCGGAGAAACGGGTCTTCAATCGGAGTAGGGCCAGTTGGGAAACTGGAGGCGGCTATTTAACGGAACAGGGGAGGTGCGCCAGAAGAACAGAGGTCATCACCAGAAGTCGTACAAGACACGAGCGCTGAACCTGCTACAGCTGGGACTCCTTGTGTTGGTGGTGACGACATGGCAGGAGTTTGGAGTCGAGGTGAGGCTTGTCGGAGAAGAACGACGATGAAGGGCGGAAGGCTGCGGACGCGAAGGGTGTTCTGTTGGAACAGAGCAGTAGCGGGATTGGAGCAGAGGTGTTCATCGTTCGTCCGATGGTGGACGAACTCCAAACCTGTTTCAACTGGAGGTTCATGTGATGGGACAGAGGTTGTGGCTGGAGTTTGAGGTCGAATGATGGCTGGCCGGAGGAGAACGGCGCCGGAAGGCGGATCTAGGGTGTGAGCATGGCGAAAAAAGGGGATGGCATCGGAGTCTCGATTCCAGCCATCGGAGAGGCGGATGGAGCAATGCCGGCGGCTATTGCTTCGTATTGTGGAGGAGGAGGGATGGCTGAAGTTGCGTGATGATCGGACGGTTGGATCGCCGGCGGAAAGGTTTCGAAGTTTTGAAATTCTAGGTTGCTGAAACTTGCATATGGTTGTAGCTGACAGGAAACTTTGGAGGAAGTAGAGATTGGAGAAGAAGGGAAGAGGGAGGGCTCAGCCCTAGAAGGAGGAGAAGAGAAGACTAGGTGACAAGCACCTCAGAGAAAAGAAGGAGACATCCGATTCATCGGAAGAGAAACCATTTCCATTCATTCAAAACAATCTGTCTATTACAAGCGGCATACGAGAGGATACATATTGCTTGAGCGTGGAGAGACATTGCAAGCAAACGTTGCAATTTACATAGCTGGAACAGTAGGGATGCGTTGAAGATAGATGTTGCAACTTCCATCTTGAGCAGGGAGACGTTGAGGATAATGTTGGCTGATGATGAATGTTGTGGATCCTTTTTGCAGCGTTGCTTGGCATTTAACGGCTGATTTGGGGCTTGCCGATGATTACTCTATTTCCTTCATGTGGCTACACAGGTTTTATTTATATGCGGCAAATTTCTTTCTAAGTGAGCTTGAATGTCTTAAGCTTCACTTGTGGTTGAACTGATTCCATCTATTATTGAGCTAGCTTTATTGATTGAGCTTGCTAGCTTATTTGCGAACCCCCTGGCCTTTGACTAGGGTACTCGTAGACTCTACTTGTGCCTTCTTGGCCTGTGGTCTCTGCCCCCATCATTTGTACCTTTTATGATGTAGGAGAGAGCCATGTCTGCCACACAAGGGCCGTCCGGACATGTATGTCTGCCTCACAGGGGCCGTCTGGACATAAGCAACCCATGCCTGCCTCATTCGGCGCGTCTGACATGTTCGCCCCCCTCCCCTACAACACTAAGGACCGGCGGAGCTCCACCGATCCCCTCGAGGTTAGGCATCCCAAAGACCTAACCCGCAAGGTCCAGGGTGTTGAATCCTGGCACAGTTATACCCCATGCCTGGGCTGTGCAAATTTCGTATGCAGCAGGATTCGAACCCTCGACTTGGCCTTCACAAACCAAGTCCCTCTAACCATTGAGCTGCAGCTTGTAGGGGAGGCGGGCGAACATGTTAGATGCGCCGAATGAGGCAGGCATGGGTCGCTTATGTCCAAACGGCCCTTGTGAGGTAGACATACATGTCCGGACGGCCCTTGTGTGGTAGACATGGCTCTCTCCTACATCATTGATAAGAATACGAAGAACACACTTTATTCTACATGCAGGTTTAATTGGTTTGAATTTTGGGATCACTGGATTCTCCTACAACATATAGCTACTTTTTGTAAATGATTAAAGTTGCCCTGAAATTTTGATCGCTATTTTTTGGCTGTTTTATGAACTTTGATCTTTATTTTGAAAATCAAAGAAATACATCTATCCTTATTTCAGCTGTGCTCATCACGTGTCTCCACCCCACATCAGTTTGGTATCAGAGCAAAGGTTTTGAGCAACTCTTGTCTGCCCACATGATCCTTGCTTTAAGCAATCAGTGGAACAAAAGTCCAGAACCTGGAAAAGATTTCGATGGACACATCCTGTTCTATCATTTGGAGTAGTCCACGTGAATCGAGACTCAACAGATCAACCAAGGATGCATAGCATTTTTTGATATCTGGATAACTTATGCAGTTCTTTCAATCCAGCAATCTGACTAGGCTACTTTGTGCAGCCATTTTAAGAATTTGGCGCAACCACAATCTTTACGTGTGGCACAGTAATGAATTACAAATGTTGTTCTACCACTTGGGCTAGTTAAGCCGACTCCAAACTCATCAAATCAACATAGGAGACTTGCCAACCTTTGAAGAATGATACGATTATGTACTGAAATTCTGCTACAGGTTCATGGACTAATCTGATTAGCATTCTTTGTGCAGGTATTTTAAGAAGTCGGGCAAAGGAAACGCTTCATTTTGTGCATGACTAGAAAGACCAAACATTGTTCAATCATCCAAAACAATTGGATCGAATCCAAATCCAACCAATCACTCTGCAAACCATGGCAACATTTGCATTCTGATAAAAATACTGCACTGTCTTAATTTTTCGATTCAACTAGCTATTTTGTTGCAGACTTTCTAATTGTCTGACAGTTATCTACCATCCAATTTTCAAGTGATTTAAGAGTATTCGTCTTGTTCTACATCCTGGTTTAATCCGTTCCAATTTTTTGATGCATGGATTTTCCTACAAGGCATAGCTATTTTTCTTAAGTGATATTTTTTTTTGTAGCACTAAAATTCTCGCTACTTATTGTATTTTTAGGTTTTAATTACTTTTTTTAGTTTGCTCGTCACGTGTCTCCACCCCACATCACCATGATATAGAAGTAGAAAGGATGACTTCAATAACATAAATACCTGAGATAGAAGTGATGGCCAAGCCTTTCTTCTCCTCATTTTGAAGTTGCTTGCAGTCCCTTCTCTAGTGGCCCTGCTCGCCACAGTGGAAACACCTCTGGTCGTTTGACTTATTTGCCCTTTTCTTCAGTGCTTTGGTAAGACCTTAGCATTGCCCTTAGCACATGCCTTTCCCTTCTTCTTTATCTTCTTGGTCGCAGGGACCAAAAGAACAAAACTGGGTTTGGTCTTACCCATCTCATGCTCAGCTGTATGGAGCATATTCAGTAGTTCATCCCTTGTGCATTCAATCCGGTTCATGTTGAAGTTTATAAGAAACGGACTGAAGCTAGAGGGCAGGGATTGCAGAATAAGATCCACAACCAGCTCATTGTCTATGGTGTGTCCCAGTCTCCTGAGATGATCCAAATTCCCAATCAACTTGAGAACATGGGGTCTCTGAAAGGTCCCCTAAAGCCAAAGGGGGCGAAACCCTAATAGGTGGCGCATATAAAACTTTTGCAACGGAAGCTAGGGTTTCAAGATCAACTTGCATGTTATATGATCAACTAGATAAAAAGCTTGCAAAGATCAACAAAAACGATCATACCATTGCCATAGCTTAGATGGCGCCTTGGAAGCAAAGAGTCGATTGCTTCTTCTCCAAAGGGAATCGCACACAAGAGGAAGATGGCCTACTCCTTTTTCACTCCTTGTGCTAGCAAGGCTCCAAAGTATCCTTGATCGCTTGAAGGGATGAAGAAACGATTACTAGGCTTTCCCCACTCTTCCTTGGCGTGAGTTCTATTTCCACACACGAGAGTCGTCGTGAGGAAGAGGCGAGAGGATGTTACAAAACGAAGTGGAGTCGTTTCACTCAAAACGTGGAGACGTTTTCTCAAATTGAAAACCAACTTTCCAAATATAGAAAGTCCCTAACTCCAAGCGTTCATGCGTTCATGAACCTTTCGAAACTCATCCTCCAATTGAACCAAGCGCTCACTTGATGAGCCGGTTCAAATTGGTTTGGTTCAAAGACCAATTAAGCCAAGCCTTTGGTCCAGATCAAATTAAACCCTAAGGTTCTAGATCTGACCGTTCATCTCTTGATGTTCATGAACTCACCGATCTAACATCCATTCTCTCGATCGAAGCTTACCGATCTCAAGCCCTAATCAATCAAACATGATCAGACTAGATCTTACTTACAATTAGAGATTAAATCCCTTTAAACTGAACCCAAACAATTCAGTCCACACGATCTGACTTAAGTAAGCCATATCACCAAATTGTGCGACCCTAAGGGTTTCCTTTAAATGTCGGTAACGATAACTTACGTTATCACGATCAGTGAGGGGTATCTAGCAACACATCACTGTCTCCCGATATAAAGAAAAGAGTCTTCCAAGACTACACCCAAACCACAGCACAAGTGTGAATCCACTTCACGAGGCATACATGCTTCCTTTGCCACTGGATGTTCTTTATTGGACAAGCGTGTCAAGCCTGTAGCTCCAATATGATGAGCATGATTAGATCAGATGAACATAGTCACCTGGGTATGGCCATACACTTTCTCAATCATCTCATTCAGGGGGGCCCCTTTAGAACATCACACTCCAAACAAGGAGACGGCAATCCTATATCTATCACTAGTGCCCTAACATGACTCATGCTCATTATCCAAGATAGTCTATAACCATTATGTTTCAAATGATATTGAACTACCTCAAAACAATGACAATCATCATTTAGAAACACAAGTGATCTCAAGTTAGAGGAAATGTGCCACTTGTTGCAAACAAGGATTATTCACATTGTGACAAGCAATTGAATATCCTAGTAGGGTCTGTCCAGTACATCCAATGTACCCATGAGTCTACATCTTATTCCATGCTCGAAGCATCCTATAAGATTAGAACACATATTAGTCTCAATCATATCAAGGCTGTCTCATGTTCACCAAGATATCTCGACTAAGGACATTACAGCATGTCAGCCAAGCTGAACAGCATTGAGACATTATTCAGAAGCACACTTATTGCAGCAGACAATGTAACAAACTGAATAACAACCATTGCCTTTATAAACATAAGAGTTTATACATGATACTGAAAGAATCCCAAGGCCTCAAACATTAGCCTTAAGGGCATACCCCAACAATCTCCCACTTGCACTTAATCTAATGGTTGAGAAATCTCAAACCCATATTATTACAGTGCTTCTCATGCTTCTGCTGCGCCAGAGGCTTGGTAAGCGGGTCAGCCAGATTGTCATCTGTATGAACCTTACAGATTTTGATCTCACCACGATCAATGATCTCCCGGATCAAGTGAAACCGTCTCTGTATGTGCTTGGACTTCTGGTGCGACCGTGGTTCCTTTGCTTGTGCTATTGCTCCAGTGTTATCACAGAAGATAACCAAAGGATCTGCACTCGAAGGAACAACACCAAGTTCCTGAACGAACTTGCGAATCCACACTGCCTCCTTGGATGCTTCCGAGGCTGCAACATACTCGGCTTCTGTTGTGGAATCAGCAACGATAGACTGTTTGAAACTTTTCCACACCACAGCTCCTCCATTCAAGCTAAAAACATAGCCTGATTGCGATTGGAAATCATCCTGGTCAGATTGGAATGAAGCGTCAGTATATCCTTCAATACTGAGTTCTTCCTGACCACCATACACCAAGAACATATCTTTGGTCCTCTGAAGATATTTCAAAATGTTCTTGACTGCAATCCAGTGCGCCTGACCTGGATTACTTTGGAATCGACTGGTCACGCTTAACCCGTAAGCGACGTCTGGGCGAGTACACAACATCGCATACATAATGGACCCAATAGCCGAAGCATAAGGCGTATTGTTAGATATCCTCTTTTAGAATTCTCTAAATGAAATCTCTCCAGGACTTTATCGATGTAAGTACTCTGGCACAGCCCGAGAAGCCTCTTAGATCTATCTCTGTAGATCTTCACACCTAATACATAGGCTGCTTCTCCTAGATCTTTCATCTGGAAACATTTTCTTAACCATGCTTTACGGCATGCATTTCAGGAATGTCGTTTCCAATGATCAAGATATCATCGACGTAGAGGACTAGGAAAGTAATCACGCTCCCACTAAACCTCTTATATACACACGGGTCATCTTCGTTCTTGATGAAACCAAATTCAGTGACTGATTCATCAAAACGAATATTCCAGCTTCTTGATGCTTGTTTGAGTCCATAAATAGACTTCTTTAACTTGCATATTTTATGACGATCTGATGGATTAGTGAAACCTTCAGGTTGTGTCATATACACATCCTCATCCAGTTTTCCATTAAGGAAAGCAGTCTTCACATCCATTTGCCAGATCTCATAATCGTAATATGCTGCTATCGCAAGAATAATCCGAATAGACTTGAACATGGCTACAGGAGAGAAAGTTTTATCATAATCTATCCCGTAGATTTGTTTGAAACCTTTCACAACTAGCCTGCCTTTATAGGTAACTACGTTACCATCCATGTCAATCTTCTTCTTGAAGATCCATTTACAGCCTATAGGGATTACTCCCGGAGGCGGATCAACCAAATCCCAGACTTGATTATCTGACATGGAGTCCATCTCGGCGCGCATAGCTTCAAGCCATCTCGCTGAGTCCGGTCCACTGACTGCATCCGCATAAGTGAGGGGTTCATCATGATCAATGATGTAGACTCCGTCATAGCGCTCAGGCTGTCGACGGATCCTTCCCGATCTTCGCGGTTCCCGTGATATCGGAGCCTCAGGTTGTCCAATAACCTGCTCAACTAGCTCATGCTCATCCAACTATGCTTGACTACTTTGTCCTTCTCCTGGATTCTCATCCAGCTTTATTTCTCTCCCACTGGCCTCTTGCAGAAGAAATTCCTTCTCAAGAAAAATTGCCGTCCGAGCAACAAATACTTTGTTCTCTTTGGGATCGTAGAAATAATAACCCTTAGTTTCCTTAGGGTAACCGACAAAGATGTATTTCTCAGATCTGCTCTCTAGTTTCCCAGAGGCGAGCTTTTTGACATAAGCCTCGCAACCCCAGATCTTAATAAATGTCAAGCTCGGCTGTTTCCCATACCATAACTCATATGGCGTCTTTGAAACTGCCTTGAATGGCACTCGGTTTAGTACCTTTGCAGCTGTTTCCAGTGCAAATCCCCAAAAGGAGTAAGGTAGAGTAGCCTGACTCATCATAGAACGAACCATATCCAGTAAGGTTCTATTCCTCCTCTCGGACACACCATTCCATTGCGGTGTTCCTGGTGGAGTGAGTTGTGAGATAATCCCACACTCCTTCAGATAGTCAGTAAACTCTCGACTTAGGTATTCTCCACCTCGATCTGAGCGAAGTGCCTTGATATTTCGGCCTAGCTGATTTTGTACTTCATTTTTGAACTCTTTGAACTTGTCAAAAGATTCCTCTTATGTCTCATTAGATAGACATACCCGTATCTACTGAAATCATCAGTAAAGATAATGAAGTATGAATAGCCACCTCTGGCAAGTTTACTAAATGGCCCACACACATCACTGTGTATAAGGTCAAGTAAACCTGAAGCCCTTTGACCTTTGTTAAGAAAAGAAGACTTCATCATTTTGCCCATTAAAAAAGCTTTGCATGTATCAATCTCCTCATAGGAGAATGATCCCAGCAGTCCATGGTCATGCAACCGCTTAATGCGTTTCTTGTTAATATGGCCTAAACGACTATGCCATAGCAAGGTGCTGTCATCAGCATACTTGGCTTTCTTATTATCAATATTTTGTATAGAACATTCCATGTCCAACATGAATAACCCATTGTTAATTGACCCAGTAGCATAAACAATATTATCTAAAGAAAGAACACACTTTGAAGTCTTGCATTCAAAGGAAAAACCCTTTCCTGACAAGAGCAGGAATGGAGATAATATTTTTGGTAATGCTTGGTACAAAATAACAATTGTTCAGTTCTAATACAAGTCCAGATGGTAATGAGATGTGATATTCTCCTACAGCAATAGCAGCAACCCGTGCCCCATTTCCAACTCGTAGGTCCACCTCATGCTGTCCCACCTATCTTCTTCTCTTGAGTTCCTGTACATTTGAACAAATGTGAACTCCACATGCAGTGTCCAACACCCATGAAATAGAAGAAGAGGATATCATGACTTCAGTCACAAAAATACCTGAGCCAGAAGCGATGCTTCCCTTCTTGTCTCCTTGGAGCGCTTTACAGTCCTTTTTCCAGTGACCTAGCTGGCCACAATGGAAACATCTGTATTCCTTCGACCGCTTAACCTTTTGTTTCAGAGCCTTGTTGTAGTTCTTGACAGGGGCTTTGCCCTTCTTCCCCTTCTTCTTGTTCCTGGAAGGAAACATCAAGACAGAGGTTGAAGGCTTTCCCTTTAGAGTCTCCTCTGTAGTCAAGAGCATATTCAGCAACTCTGCCAGAGTACAGTCGATCTTGTTCATATTAAAATTAATAATGAACAGATCGAAAGAGGCCGGGAGAGACTGCAGAATAATGTCTACAGCAAGCTCCTGATTGATGGTATGCCCCAGTTTCTCTAGAGCCTCTTTGTGCCCAATCATCTTGAGCACGTGAGCTCCCACTGGACTCCCTTCAGCCAGTTTGCTCTGAAAGAAAAGCTTGGTCAAATTATATCGTTCAGTCCTCGCCTGTGCAGCATACAGCATCTTGAGGTTTGCTATAATTTCTATAGCAGACATATCCTCATGCTGACGCTGCAGTTGTGGCGTCATAGACGCTAGCATCAAGCAAGCGACATCAATGCTATCATTGACATGCTTTTCATAGGCTTCCCGAACTGCCCTTGCGGCGTTCGGAGCGGGTTGAGGCGGTATAGCCGTCTCGAGGACATACAGTTTCCTCTCTGCCTTAAGAACAATCTTAAGGTGTCCGTACCAGTCTGAGAAGTTTGGCCCAGCAAACTTCTCCCTTTCCAGTAGGGATCGCACATTGAAGCTCATGGTGTTCGTTGCTGCAGGAATCTACAACAATGCAAGAACAGCAAGGTCAGTATCAATGTTTAGAATCAATCCAGGACTTAAGAAAGATTCTTATCTCACTATTTTTATCTGACTGAAAAATCCATTAAAACAGTCCGAAAGAGTAACACTCTTTTAGTGAGATGGGATCCAGATTTCATACTTGGTCTCCGCATCCCGCTCAGGCGAGATAAGATGCACAGAGAGTACAAGCACTAATTTCTGGTAGGCAGTCCCTGCCAAACGCCAACCCGTGCGATTCCCCTTCATCTGGGCAATCCAGCAGACTGTGCCAACTGAGTTGGTACAACACAGTCTCTGATACCATAGATGGCTGCTTCCATATAGCTAACATATGCCCCATATGTAGCCTACATGGTCAAGCTGACCTGACCTACTCCCTGGACCACCACGTGCTATGCTGAGCAACGAGAAGCGATAAATCCCTTCTCTGTAACACGCAGGTGAAATCACACACCGTCTGAAGATAGATGGGCGTGCCCACTGAGTGGGTACAACACGGCCCCAACGATAGTCAGAACAGTGAGGTTTCGCGTCAGAAGGCTTACGTGCTTGATATTTAACGTTGGATTTTAACAGTCTTTTATCTTCTTAACTATCATGCAAACCCTATGGCGATAGCAGAAGATAAATAAATCATGCAATCCTACTTGTTTAAACAATAAAAGAAAGCATGATGATCTTATGTGGTAAATGCCCATTAAGCCTAGGTAAGACCTTAAGATAACTTAAGTCTTCACTTGAGCTCTTCATGAGTCATTTGCATCTCAACTGGCCCAGACCAGGGCCCAAGCGCCCATTGCAGCTCAGGTGCGCCCACCAGGTAAATGCGCCTGTCATAGGGTCGAACCCTAGACCTCCCACCTGGTCAAGCCTCTGCTGCATGCGCCTCTGCCAAGTGTGCTCTGTGCTCTTGTCTGATTAAAATTACAATTTAATCTATCTAGACAAGATTGACACGCAGGTCAATTACACAATAAATTAATTAAAATGTGATGCGCAGATCACAAATATAATAATTTACATTTTTAATCCAGGCACGCAGGCCCCAGCACAGCACACATTAATTGGGCAACCCACATAAGATGAAATAAACAAGCATCATGGCATCCAATCAATATGTGATCCATCAACAAAATAAAATTTTTCAAAATCCCATCGGAATCAATTTTATTTGTCTTATGTGCCCTACTACCTTACAACGGTCCATTAATAGGGATCCACTCATCATGTCTAGTCAGATCCACTGCCCTTGCATGCACCAAGTCCTAACTGACTTGAGTCGACCTAATGGTCAACCATGCATGCGCCAAGGGCTGAACAACCTTCATGAGTTCTGGCAAGCGGGTGTGACCCCGGGCCTAACTCATGTGCGTTCACTGGTTGTCTCAACCAGACCTCGCTACACGCATGTCTGCAGTCGACCTATAGCCACCTCGTGCTTGCGCACAGGTGCCATCTGGTCGACCCATCTAGGCTGTCAGATGGTCTGATCAGACTGGTTGGATCTTACCTAGAGGATGACTTCAACCCCATCAACCCGTCTAAGGGTTTATAGTAGGTGCATTAGATCTAAAGTAGAGGCACGCAAGTGATTTCGATTTAACAAAAATAACAAGCGCCAACATACATGCGCCATATGAAAAATATACATCAAGTTTCATCATGTAAATTCGCATGTTCTCTAGATCTAAGCTTACAAGCGCAAACATGGATCACGAAATGCATCAAGCAATCATAATAACATACATTAACCGCATGCTCTGATACTAATTGAAAGGTCCCCTAAAGCCAAAGGGGGCGAAACCCTAATAGGTGGCGCATATAAAACTTTTGCAACGGAAGCTAGGGTTTCAAGATCAACTTGCATGTTATATGATCAACTAGATAAAAAGCTTGCAAAGATCAACAAAAACGATCATACCATTGCCATAGCTTAGATGGCGCCTTGGAAGCAAAGAGCCGATTGCTTCTTCTCCAAAGGGAATCGCACACAAGAGGAAGATGGCCTACTCCTTTGTCACTCCTTGTGCTAGAAAGGCTCCAAAGTATCCTTGATCGCTTGAAGGGATGAAGAGACGATTACTAGGCTTTCCCCACTCTTCCTTGGCGTGAGTTCTATTTCCACACACGAGAGTCGTCGTGAGGAAGAGGCGAGAGGATGTTACAAAACGAAGTGGAGTCGTTTCACTCAAAACGTGGAGACGTTTTCTCAAATTAAAAACCGACTTTCCAAATATAGAAAGTCCATAACTCCAAGCGTTCATGCGTTCATGAACCTTTCGAAACTCATCCTCCAATTGAACCAAGCGCTCACTTGATGAGCCGGTTCAAATTGGTTTGGTTCAAAGACCAATTAAGACAAGCCTTTGGTCCAGATCAAATTAAAACCTAAGGTTCTAGATCTGACCGTTCATCTCTTGATGTTCATGATCTCACCGATCTAACATCCATTCTCTCGATCGAAGCTTACCGATCTCAAGCCCTAATCAATCAAACATGATCAGACTAGATCTCACTTACAATCAGAGATTAAATCCCTTTAAACTGAACCCAAACAATTCAGTCCACACGATCTGACTTAAGTAAGCCATATCATCAAATTGTGCGACCCTAAGGGTTTCCTTTAAATGTCGGTAACGATAACTTACGTTATCACGATCAGTGAGGGGCATCTAGCAACACATCACTGTCTCCCGATATAAAGAAAAGAGTCTTCCAAGACTACACCCAAACCACAGCACAAGTGTGAATCTGTTGGTGTATATGCCCTATGACCTAGTTCTGGTCAACTTATGTGCTACTTGACATTGATATTTATATATCATTTTGGCATTGTCGTTATCATCGTCTGTCTACACCTGCGATTGTGTACTTACATGATAATGTCCCAGGAGACAGATTGGATCTGTGCTCAAATAATTATCCCCAGTCAATGTACCATAGAAGATATGGGACAGCTATGGTGCTTGTAAGACTGGTATGTGGGCTGGTTAGACACGGGGTGCTAACGCAGACACATGGGTATATCATGGGAAGATATACTGGATAGACCCGCTATGAGGCTATGACTTGGTGTCATGAGTTATCCTCATAAGTGACAAGGAGATGCATTGATCCCTTGACTTGAGGTCATTGATCATTCTATATGGTTATTGACTTGCTTTGATGCAACCTAACACCTCGCCGTAGTTGGGAGGTCATAAAGGCTATCATTGAGTATGTCATGACCCATATAAGAAGGTCAATGGACAGACATAGGATTTGCCCCTTCCTTAGGGAAGTATGATATCCATGGAGCTCCTTTATGGTTCTATGACTGAAAGTGTATGGCCATACCCAGGTAAGAACCTGATTTAGTCATAGCCATGTGATTGGATGAAAACAAGTGGTGACACACTTGTCCAATCAGATATCAGTTCGGCAAAGAGACTGTAATGCATCTGTACCTAGTTGCGATGATGGGGATGTCGATGTCGATATCCATTTCGACGACCTGGGTAGCAGCGATGCACTGCTAGGTGCCACTCACTGCTTGTGATGACCTTTGGTCACCACTGCCAGCGTCAGAGGAACCTACAGGGTCGCACACCTTGATACTTGAGTTCTCGTATTGATCGGGAAGCCTTATGATCGAGTTATTGGATAACTCGGATCTAATTGGGAGATTTCATCAGCGCCAATGGGCCTGATGAGATGGAAGAATATTATTGGAGCCAAACTTCAATTTTGGCAGGTTGACCCGTATTTGGCCATGGTTGGTCACATTTGAATTAGGGTTGCATTGGATTGGATCCAAGTGCTTAATCAACCCATGTAATGGAGTTTGGGCTAGCTCATTATCCAATGAGGCCCAATAACAAGTTCTTATGAAGAGATGAGAGGCTAAAAGGGTATAATGGGGAGAGACCCAACCCCATTGGCGCCTAAGGGGCATAATGGGGTTAGGGAGGCAAAATTGCTTCATTAAGGAAGCAATTGGCGCCTAGCCCTCTTCCATTGATGGTATGCATGCCTTTAAGGCATTGCTTGGGGCGCAAGGCTAGACCTTGGCGCACAAGGCAAGGCATGGTGACTTATGGAAAGGTTGAATGAGGTTTATGGTAAAGTCTTGGAGACTTTCCTTACCTCAAACCTTCTCATCCAAGCCATACACTTGTCATAATCTCAACCCTTGCCCTAACCGCCTCTAGCTCTTTATAAGTGACCCTAGTCGCCCTCTCTTATGATGTAACAAAACCTTGGAGGCGAAAACATTAGTAGAGGGGCGAAAGCTTAGAGCAAGGGCGCAACTTCCTCTTCCATAGCCGCAAGCCTTTCTCTCGGGGTTTCCCAACAGTGGTATCAGAGGGACTTGCAAGACTCGAACGATGTTTTATGCTTTTCTTTCATGCTCACATGCCATATTTCTATTTTTCGTAAATAGCATGATGCATGGCAAACGATTTTTCTAAAAGTAGAAAAATTAATGGTTTCTTGTTTCTATCATCCTCTCAATCTCTTTTGGATTATTGGACTATTTTTCTTGTATGATTTAAAGATCAAAGGCGCACGTGATTTTGTCAAGTAGGATGGGCATTGTGTCTTCGAACTGGCCAACTCTCTTGATCTGACAAAATTGCCAGCCGAAAGGATCTCTGAGATCATCTTGAAAAATAAATCGCAATTAACCAAAAGATTTGTGAGAAGAAGATGAGAAAAAGAGACTATTTTATGAAAAAGTAAAATTTTAAATTTTATGTTTTTCAAGAGCATGTAGAATTGCATGAGTAAATACCTTGATTGTGCATGATGATGTGATCATTGGTCAAACCCCCCTTTTGCATGCCTGTGTTGTATCCTTGTGAGGCCTGCGTGCCGCTTATCTTTTTGCTTTTGACTAAGAAGAAGATTAGGGTGGCGCGTATACTTGGAACTTGGCGCATGCATACCTTGGATGGTGGCGCAACAAGCTTGCTTAGTGGCGCAAGATAGGCATGGCCGAACCCTTTGGGTTTGAGAGCTAGCTAACTTGGCTTCTTGCATGGTGACGCATAATCCTTGAAAGAAGACCATGGCATTGGCCGAAGCTTTAAGGTTTGAGAGCTAAACCATGCCGGCAGGACCTTGGAGCCAACCTTGAAGTTCAAGCTAGAGGTCGGCTAGGCTAGGTCTAGTTTTTGGGGCTTGAGTTCTAGGACAATAATTGATCCTATTTCATGGCATGTATTGGTTCAATGTCTTGGATAGAATATGATCACATCATTCTTTACTGCTTTTATTAACTGCAGAAGCATGCCTGAAATGTTTTACCGTTATGCTATCACCATAGGAATGCATGACTGTAATGATAGCCATAAGATAAAATGTAGGATGATGAGACTTAAAAAACCCTCAAATAAATATCAAGTCTAGTAGCCTTCTAACGCGTAGCCCTCACTAAGCTATCGATCAGTGGAGTTGTGAATTGTTTCCCACCCTCGTGGGATGCACCCACTTATCTTTAGAAAGTGCGTGGTGGCAATAGTTTCCCCAGTCCAGTTTTAACCTGGGCGTTCCTTCGCAAGGAAACTCGTTGGCCCTGGGCATAACGGTTAGGAATGGACTTGACTAGAAGTTCACATGTGCTGGGCACATGGTGAAATTCTAGAGGCATCGTTGAAAGGTTAGGGTTTCATGTTGTATCCAGCCCTCGCTGGACATGAAATGCCTAGACTGTTTTAACAAGGGGAGTTGCTTGGAGCAACCGGCCGGCGCGCCCACCTTAGGAAACATGGGTTACTTTGTGCATCTCATCCCACCCTCGTGGGACGCAAAGCCCTGTGTGAAATAAGGATCCCATCTCACTAGGAAGTCTTAGACTTCCCGATTGACTTTGTGGGTTGTCAATTCGACTAAAATAGTGGGAGCCATAATCATTTAAAACAAGTCCAGTTTAAATGATTTAAAGTAGTACTAATCTGTTCTTCTTGGGTGTTGTAGAATAATGGCTACGAACACTGGCGGATTATCACTGCGATCTCTCCTTGATAAGGATAAGTTAGTTGGAACTAACTTTATGGACTGGCATCAGAACTTGAGGATAGTCCTCAAGCTCGAGAAGAAGTTGTATGTCCTGGAACAGGCTCTTCCTGCGGCTCCTCCGCCTAATGCCCGAACGGAAGAAAGAGATGCTTATAGAAAGCATCAAGATGACTCTTTGGAGGTTGCATGTCTTATGCTAGCCAGTATGGCACCTGAACTGCAGGTGCATTATGAGGAGCAGAACGCTTTTCAGATGATTACTCGTCTGAAACAGATGTTCGATGCTCAGGCTAGAACTGAGAGATTTGACACTGCCAAAGCAGTCTTTCGGTGCAAGTTGTCTGAGGGTGCACCAGTGAGACCCCATGTTCTCAAACTTATTGGGAACGTGGATCATCTCAGAAAACTAGGACATGCCATAGACAACGAGCTGGTTGTGGATCTTATTCTATATTCCTTGCCCCCTAGCTTCAGTCCTTTTATCATTAATTTCAATATGAACCGGATTGAGTGCACACGGGAGGAATTAATGAATATGCTCCAAACAGCCGAGCGCGAGATGGGTAAGACCAAACCCAATTCTGTTCTTTTGGTCCCTGCGACCAAGAAGATAAAGAAGAAGGGTAAGGCACGTGCTAAGGGCAGTGCCAAAGGTCCTACCAAGGCACTGAAGAAAAGGGCGAAGAAATCAAAGGACCAGAGGTGTTTCCACTGTGGCGAGCAGGGTCACTGGAGAAGGGACTGCAGGCAGCTTCAGAATGAGGAGAAGAAGGGCTTGGCCTTAACTTCTAGCTCAGGTATCTATGTTACAGAAGTCAATCTTTCTACTTCTATGTCATGGGTATTGGATACCGCATGTGGAGCTCATATTTGTACAAATATGCAGGGGCTCAAGAAAAGTAGATCGATACGGCTTGGAGAGATTGACCTACGCGTTGGAAACGGGGCACAGGTTGCTGCTATTGCTGTAGGCGTTTTGACTGTCTCCTTGCCCTCTGGACTTCAATTAGAACTAGATAATTGCTTTTGTGTACCCTCGCTTACAAAGAACATTATATCCATTCCTTGCTTAGCAAGAAAAGGATTTAAATTTGAAATAAATAAGAACTCCTATTCTTTTTCATTTGCAAATCTGTTCTATGGGAAGGGTACTTTATGCAATGGTCTGTATATCTTGGATATGGAAAGTTCTATCTGTAACATAAGTAATAAAAGGACCAAACTGAGTGGTTCAGTTTGTGCTTTCCTATGGCACTGTCGATTGGCCCATATAAACAAGAATCGCATCTAACAACTCCATGCAAATGGATTGTTATATTCAAGTTCCTTGGAGGAATTTGATACTTGTGAACCTTGTTTATTAGGGAAAATGACAAAGGCGCCCTTCACCAAGATTGGTTAGAGGACAGGAGGTTTATTGGATCTCATACATACTGATGTGTGTGGGCCTTTTAATAAACAAGCCAGAGGAGGGTACAACTACTTCATTACCTTCACTGATGACTTCAGTAGGTATGGGTATGTCTACTTGATGAGACATAAATCTGAATCCTTTGAGAAATTCAAGGAGTTCAAGAATGAAGCAGAGAACCAGCTTGGAAGATCCATTAAAGCTCTTCGATCGGATCGAGGTGGAGAGTACCTGAGCGGTGAGTTCTTTGACTATCTGAAGGAGTGTGGGATCGTATCCCAACTCACTCCTCCTGGAACACCTCAATGGAATGGTGTGTCTGAAAGGAGAAATCAAACTTTATTGGATATGGTTCGATCTATGATGAGTCATGCAACTCTACCTCCCTCATTCTGGGGGCATGCACTAGAGACAGCTTCTCTGATACTGAACAACGTTCCATCTAAGAGTGTCTCCAAAATACCATACGAGGTATGGAGTGGAAGACGCCCTAACCTTACTTTTATCAAAATCTGGGGATGTGAGGCTTATGTCAAACGTCAGGATTCTAGCAAGCTAGAACCTAGATCTGATAAATGTATATTTGTGGGGTATCCTAAGGAAACTAGAGGATACTACTTCTATGTCCCAGTCGAGAACAAAGTTTTTGTTGCTCGGGGAGCTGTCTTTCTAGAGAAAGAATTTCTCATGAAAGAAGTTAGTGGGAGGAAGTTTGACTTGGATGAAGTCCAAGTGCAACCACAAGACGATGAGATGGAATCTGAGCCACCTGCACCGGTTGTTGTACAACCAGAGGCTCAGACACAGGTCCCAAGTAGATCTGGGAGGATTCGTCGTGCACCTGACAGGTACGGGTCGCTACCGACCCAACACGATGGAATCTTCATCATTGAGGATGAACCCAGAACCTATGATGAGGCGGTCAGTGGACCGGACTCCGAGAGATGGCTTGACGCCATTCGATCCGAGATGGATTCCATGTCAGCTAACCAAGTCTGGGATTTGGTTGAGCCGCCTGATGGGGTAAAACCCATAGGATGTAAATGGGTATTCAAGAAGAAGACAGACATGGATGGCAATATAGTTACCTATAAAGGTAGACTAGTGGCTAAAGGTTTTAAACAGGTTCACGGGGTGGACTATGATGAAACCTTCTCGCCAGTAGCCATGATCAAATCCATTCGGATACTGCTTGCTATAGCTGCATATCACGACTATGAGATATGACAGATGGATGTAAAGACAGCGTTCCTTAACGGGAAGCTGACTGAGGATGTGTATATGTCACAACCTGATGGTTTCATCCATCCTGCAGATGCTAATAAGGTCTGCAGGTTGAAAAGATCCATTTATGGATTAAAGCAAGCGTCTCGAAGTTGGAATCTTCGATTTGATGAAGCCGTGAGAGATTATGGATTTATCAAAAGTGAAGATGACGCCTGTGTATACAGAAAGTTCAGTGGGAGCTTGGTGATTTTTTTGGTCTTGTATGTCGATGACATACTGCTCATCGGAAACGACATCCCTAGTCTTCAAGCTGTGAAGACATGGTTAGGGAAGTGTTTTGAGATGAAGGACTTAGGGGAGGCCGCCTATATCCTAGGCGTGAGGATCTACCGGGATAGATCCAAGAGACTCTTGGCCCTTAGTCAGAGTACTTACATTGATAAGGTACTGGAGAGGTTCTACATGGAGCAATCCAAGAAAGGATACCTTCCAGTAAGACATGGCCTTATTCTTTCAAAAAGCCAGTGTCCTACAACACAGGCTGAAAGGGATGACATGAGTCGAATTCCTTATGCTTCGGCAGTAGGATCGATCATGTATGCAATGTTGTGTACTAGACCAGATGTGGCATATGCAGTGAGCATAACCAGCCGATACCAATCCAATCTAGGAATGCAGCACTGGGTGGCTGTAAAGAACATCCTAAAGTATCTGAACAGAACTAAGGATTTGTTCTTGGTCTATGGGGGACAGGAAGAGCTCAGTATAGAGGGCTACATTGATGCATCGTTCCAGTCTGACCCTGACGACTTTAGATCGCAGGCCGGCTATGTGTTCAAGATTAATGGAGGCGCTATATGCTGGAAGAGCTTCAAGCAATCCACCATAGCAGATTCTACAACCGAGGCTGAGTATGTGGCCGCTTCTGAGGCAGCCAAGGAAGCCGTTTGGATAAGGAAGTTCCTATGTGATCTTCAGGTGGTTCCTAGTGCAATAGATCCCATTGAGCTCTACTGTGACAACAATGGAGCGATTGCACAAGCTAAGGAACCACGGTCTCATCAAAGATCCAAACACATACTCAGAAGATTTCACCTGATCAGAGAGATCATTGAAAGAGGTGACGTCAAGATTAGCAGAGTAGACACAGAGAACAATCTGGCAGACCCGTTGACCAAGGCTTTGGCGCAGCAGAAGCATGATGGTCACGCTAGAGATATGGGGTTGAGATTGCTCAACTTCTAGGTCTTAGTGCAAGTGGGAGATTGTTGGTGTATATGCCCTATGACCTAGTTCTGGTCAACTTATGTACTACTTGACATTGATATTTATATATCATTTTGGCATTGTCGTTATCATCGTCTGTCTACACCTGCGATTATGTACTTACATGATAATGTCCCAGGAGACAGATTGGATCTGTGCTCAAATAATTATCCCCAGTCAATGTACCTTAGAAGATATGGGATAGCTATGGTGCTTGTAAGACTGGTATGTGGGCTGGTTAGGCACGGGGTGCTAACGCAGACACATGGGTATATCATGGGAAGATGTACTGGATAGACCCGCTATGAGGCTATGACTTGGTGTCATGAGTTATCCTCATAAGTGACAAGGAGATGCATTGATCCCTTGACTTGAGGTCATTGATCATTCTATATGGTTATTGACTTGCTTTGATGCAACCTAACACCTCGCCGTAGTTGGGAGGTCATAAAGGCTGTCATTGAGCATGTCATGACCCATATAAGAAGGTCAATGGACAGACATAGGATTTGCCCCTTCCTTAGGGAAGTATGATATCCATGGAGCTCCTTTATGGTTCTATGACTGAAAGTGTATGGCCATACCCAGGTAAGAACCTGATTTAGTCATAGCCATGTGATTGGATGAAAACAAGTGGTGACACACTTGTCCAATCGGATATCAGTTCGGCAAAGAGACTGTAATGCATCTGTACCTAGTTGCGATGATGGGGATGTCGATGTCGATATCCATTCCGACGACCTGGGTAGCAGCGATGCACTGCTAGGTGCCACTCACTGCTTGTGATGACCTTTGGTCACCACTGCCAGCGTCAGAGGAACCTACAGGGTCGCACACCTTGATACTTGAGTTCTCGTATTGATCGGGAAGCCTTATGATCGAGTTATTGGATAACTCGGATCTAATTGGGAGATTTCATCAGCGCCAATGGGCCTGATGAGATGGAAGAATATTATTGGAGCCAAACTTCAATTTTGGCAGGTTGACCCGTATTTGGCCATGGTTGGTCACATTTGAATTAGGGTTGCATTGGATTGGATCCAAGTGCTTAATCAACCCATGTAATGGAGTTTGGGCTAGCTCATTATCCAATGAGGCCCAATAACAAGTTCTTATGAAGAGATGAGAGGCTAAAAGGGTATAATGGGGAGAGACCCAACCCCATTGGCGCCTAAGGGGCATAATGGGGTTAGGGTGGCAAAATTGCTTCATTAAGGAAGCAATTGGCGCCTAGCCCTCTTCCATTGATGGTATGCATGCCTTTAAGGCATTGCTTGGGGCGCAAGGCTAGACCTTGGCGCACAAGGCAAGGCATGGTGACTTATGGAAAGGTTGAATGAGGTTTATGGTAAAGTCTTGGAGACTTTCCTTACCTCAAACCTTCTCATCCAAGCCATACACTTGTCATAATCTCAACCCTTGCCCTAACCGCCTCTAGCTCTTTATAAGTGACCCTAGTCGCCCTCTCTTATGATGTAACAAAACCTTGGAGGCGAAAACATAAGTAGAGGGGCGAAAGCTTGGAGCAAGGGCGCAACTTCCTCTTCCATAGCCGCAAGCCTTTCTCTCCTTTCCCTTGGCGCAAGGAGCTTTGGTGCTTGGCGTTTTGGCTTGTTCTCTTGGCGCATCGTTTATCTTGGTGGCGCATGTGAAGTGAACATCTCCCTAAAGGCTTGGATCTTCTTCCCGAGGCTAGCACCGGGCGTGGAAGAAGAGAACTCAAGAGATCCGTGTGTGTGAGACTACAGAGGGCGCACACTTGGGCGCCTACATCGGCATCGCTCCAAATTGCTCTAAGGTATTTTCTAACTCATCGTGTTGACTCCCTTGCATGCGATCTTCACTGGGTTTTTGGGACGGACCTGTTTCGGGGACATTCTTCCACTGTGCAATGAATGTATGAATGTTTACAACTCTGAAAAATTGTAAAATGTCCCCGGGGTTTCCCAACAGAATCCACTTCACGAGGCATACATGCTTCCTTTGCCACTGGATGTTCTTTATTGGACAAGCGTGTCAAGCCTGTAGCTCCAATATGATGAGCATGATTAGATCAGATGAACATAGTCACCTGGGTATGGCCATACACTTTCTCAATCATCTCATTCAGGGGGCCCCTTTAGAACATCACACTCCAAACAAGGAGACGGCAATCCTATATCTATCACTAGTGCCCTAACATGACTCATGCTCATTATCCAAGATAGTCTATAACCATTATGTTTCAAATGATATTGAACTACCTCAAAACAATGACAATCATCATTTAGAAACACAAGTGATCTCAAGTCAGAGGAAATATGCCACTTGTTGCAAACAAGGATTATTCACATTGTGACAAGCAATTGAATATCCTAGTAGGGTCTGTCCAGTACATCCAATGTACCCATGAGTCTACATCTTATTCCATGCTCGAAGCATCCTATAAGATTAGAACACATATTAGTCTCAATCATATCAAAGCTGTCTCATGTTCACCATGATATCTCGACTAAGGACATTACAGCATGTCAGCCAAGCTGAACAGCATTGAGACATTATTCAGAAGCACACTTATTGCAGCAGACAATGTAACAAACTGAATAACAACCATTGCCTTTATAAACATAAGAGTTTATACATGATACTGAAAGAATCCCAAGGCCTCAAACATTAGCCTTAAGGGCATACCCCAACAGTCTCACTATTGCACTTTCAGATAACTTGCACCGAAAGACTGCTTTGGCAATGTCATATCTCTCTATTCTAGCCTGAGCCTCGAACATCAATTTCAAATCAGTAATCATTTGAAACGCATTCTGCTCCTCATATTGCACCTGAAGTTCTGGTGCCATAGTGGCCAGCATAAGACATGCTACCTCCAAAGAGTCATCTTGATGCTTTCTAAAAGCATCCCTGTTTGCCACTCGGGCATTAGGTGCTGGCGTAGTCGAAAGAGGCTGCTCAAGGACATATAGCTTCTTTTTGAGCTTGAGGGCTATCCTCAAGTTCCGATGCAAGTCCATAAAGTTGGATCCAACCAACTTATCTTTATCTAAAAGGCATCGCAGTGTCAATCTACCAGTGTTCGTAGCCATTGTTCTACAACAACCAAGAAACAGCAGATTAGTACTACTTGAAGTCATTTAAACTACTTGTCTTAAATGACCATGGCTCCCACTATTTTAATCGAATTGACAACCCACAAAGTGAATCGAAAAAATTTAAGATTTCCTAGTGAGATGAGATCCTTATTCCACATGAGGCTTTGCGTCCCACGAGGCTGGGATGAGATATACAAAGTAACCCATGTTTCCTAAGGTGGGCACATCGACTAATTGCTCCAAGCAATTCCCCTTATTGAGATAGTATAGGCATTTCATGTCCAGCGAGGGCTGGATACAGCATGAAACCCTAACTTCTCAACGATGCCGCTAGAGTTTTATCATGTGCCCAGCACATATGAAAATCTAGTAAAGTCTATTCCTAATCTTTATGCCTAGGGCCAACGAGTTTCCTTGCGAAGGCACGCCCGGTTAAAACGGACTGGGGAAACCATTGCCACCACATACCTTCTAAAGATAAGTGGGTGTGTCCCATGAGGGTGGGAAACAGTTCACAACACCATTGTTCGATAGTTTGATGAGGGCTATGCATTAGAAGGCTACTAGACTTGATATTTTATTTGAGGGTTTTTGAAGTCTCATCAACTCTGTTTTATCTTATGTCTAACATTACAGGCATACAATCCTATATTAATAACATAATGATAAAACATCACTGGCATGCTTTAGCAGATAATGAAAGCAGTAAAGGGATGATGTGATCATAGCCCATTCAAGACATTGTACCAACCCATGCCAAAAGGAGGTTCAACACTTGACCTAGGACTCAAGCCCTAAGACTAGACCTAACCTAGCCGACCTCTAGAGTAGATATTCAAAGTTGGCACCTGATGACACCAAAATTCATAGTATATTTTGTGTCATATCATGTGTCTTTTTGTGTCAAAATTATGCTCTTTTGCTTGTTTTTAAGCCTTAATTGTCAAATATTACATAATCTACACCACTTTTTGTTTTTGATCATTTTCAGGTTAAAAGTGCCATATTTTGATGGATTTTGGAAGATATGAGCACACCAAAGGATTCCAGACGTCGAAACGAAGCTACCCATCAACTTTCATGAAATTCGGTGCTAAATTACAAAAATACGGCACTACCGTATTTTCTGGACAAACTCTCACGGTACCGTATTTCTCAGCAAAAGACATGGGTGAAATACGGCACTACCGTATGGAACTACATAGTGCCGTATTATTCAGCATTTTAGACTAGAAAAGTTTGACACGAATACAGCACTGCCGTATGAAACTACACGGTACCGTATTTTGTAGCAATTTTGACCAGAAAGTTTTAGCAAAAATATGGCACTGCCGTATAATTGGGCAACATTGTCATGGTACCGTATTTGCTACCTGGAACTTGCAGAAGGAAAATATGGGACTGCCGTAATCCGAATACGGTACCGTATTTTGAAACCCAGAATTCTGAGTTTTCTGCCGCAAAATTAAAAAGACCATATCTTTTGATCCAGAAGTCTAAATTGAGATCTGAAAGAAGTGGCGGACTCGTCCTTAAGAGGAGAAGATGCACGAAGTGAAAGGGTGAATTTTTATCACCAATTGAGAGAGCAATTTTCAGAGAGGCGGTTAGGGTTTGTCCTCACGCCGAGAGGTGTAGAGGACATCTCTGGCTGTGATTTTCACTCAGAAGCTTCGTCTAGAGGAGAGGAGGATACCCCAGAAGTTTCAGATCGAAAGGAGATCAATCGGAAAAGAAATCGATGAAATCGGTGGTGACAGCACTGTTCATCGAGTTCTGCTGCAATTACGGTGCTGTAATTTCGATTACAGCACCGTGTTCTGTAACTTCTTCCCTTCTTCTTCAATTTCTGACTTTTGAAACTATGCTTTATTGTAATCTTTCCTCCATGCTAGCTTAGATCTTTTTATGGGACATGGGGTGTAATCTCCTTGGTTTGTTAATGACTAGAGAACATCGATTTTTGTCATGTTTAATTTTAGTATGATAATTTTACTTATGTGATGAGTTGTCTTTAATTCTCTTCAGTTTCATATTATCCGCATGTTTTAGAATTTTACGAAATAGACTGAGAGGTTGATTGTGAAATTTAGGACCTTAAAAATCATTGAGTTTGGAACTTATCATAAGAGATTAGGTTTGTTCTTCGAATTTTGATTTTTAGTGAATTTATTGCCATGTTGATAATTTGAATCTAAGGTTGAGTTATTGTGTTAGACTTGATTTGATCTTGCATGAGAGTGAGGATCGAGTCGTCGAAAAACCATAAGTAAAACTTGTGTTGAGTTTCAGGATGCACGAGAGTGATCCTTGAGATTCCACTTGAGATGATTGACCTAGAACTCGGATGCACGAGAGTGATCCTTGAGTTCTTTGTTCAATGATTTACTTATTTTCAGCATTGGATAGATCTTGCACGAGAGTGAGGATTGGTCCTTTGTATGATTGTCTGAGCGAGAGCGAGTTGATCCTTTTATGAAGTAAAATAGATCATTATCATAATAAGATTTGTCTGATGACCTTTTATTCCTATCTAGTCATTGAAATTAAGGTGGATGAAACCCTAGTCCCATGTTTATCTCTCTGATCATCTTTTAGCATACTTTTCTGCATCTTTTACTTGCATCATATTCGATTTGCTTAGCTAGTGAGAATACAATTATTTGGTACTTAAAATAAGGTCTCTGTGGTTTGATATTTTTATTACTTCGAAGTATCTGTGCACTTGCGGACACAACAGCTCCAAGGTCCCTCAAGGGTGAACTGCCACCTTGCAAGTGTCAAGAAAGCTAGCTCACAAGCCCTAAAGCTCGGCCATGCATTCTTGCGCCACTAAGCAAACTTTGCGCCACCAAGCAAACTTACGCCACCACCTTTGATGCTTGTTGTGCCACCATGCACCATGCTCCAAGTAGATGTGCCACCCTAATCTTCTTCTTAATTAAAAGGAAAAGAAAAGCGGCATGCAGGCCTCACAAGGATACATCACAGCCATACAAAGGGGCTTGACTCATGATCACAATATTATGCACAACCAATGTATTTACTCATGCAATTATATATGCTCATGAAAAACATAAAATCTGAAATTTTACTTTTTCATAAAACAAGTATCTTTTCCTCATCTTCTTATCACAAATCTTTTGGTTATTTGTGATTAATTTTTCATGACGAATTCATAGATCCTTTCAGCTGGCAATTTTGTCAGATCAAGAGACTCGGCCAGTCCGTAGACACAATGCCCGTCCTACTTGACAAAATTACGTGTGCCTTTGATCTTAAATCAATCAAGAAAAACAACCCAAAATCCAAAAGAGATTCACAAAGAGGATATGAACAAGAAATTTTAATTTTTCTACTTTAAGAAAAATATGTGCCATACTAATATGCAATTTGCAAAAATTGAAATATGGCATGTGAGCATGAAAGAGCATGATTGAACATCGTTCGAGGCTCGCAAGTCACTCTGATACCACTGTTGGGAAACCCCGGGGATATTTTACAAATTTTGGCATTATAGAGATTACATACGCAGCGGAATAATATCCCCGAAACAGACCAGTCCCAAAAACCCAGTGAAGATCGTCAAGCGAGGGGGTCAACACGATGTGATAGAAAATACCTCAGGAGTAAAGTGAGAAGCCGATGTCGAGCTAGGCGCCCAAGTGCTCGCCCTCTGCAGTCTCACACACACGGATGCCTCGAGCTCTCTTCTTCCTCGCTCGGTGCTAGCTTCGGGAAGAAGATCCAAGCCTTAGGTCACCTTCTTCAAAGCTTGCGCCACCTTCAAAGGGAAGATGCGCCAAGAGAAGAAGGAGAGGAGATGAAGAAGATGCCACCAATGCTTTGAAGTCCTTGCGCCAAGAGGGAAGGAGGATGAAGTCTTGCGGCTTGATGGAAGAAGGATGCGCCATCCTTGTTGCTCTCGCCCCCTTACTTGCTCACGCCTTCAAGAGAGTTAATGCATCAAGAGGGGGCGACAAGGGGTCTCTTTTATAAGTGCAAGAGGCGGTTTGGCATGGGCTTAGATCATGACAAGTGTGCGGCTAGGATAAGAGGTTGAGAATTAGGGTTTGTGGTAAGGAAAGTCTCCAAGACTTTACCATAAATCTCATCAATCTATCCATATTTTCCCAAGTGCCATATCAGCCCCAAGACATGTCTTAGAGGCATTCATACCATTAAAGGATGAAGGGCTAGGTGCATAATGCTTCCTAATGAAGAAAAAGGCGCCTCCCTCACCCCATTATGCCCTTAGGCGCCAATGGGGAGAGATTTCTCCCCATTATACTCTTTTAGTCTCTTGTCTCTTCATGATAACTTATTAGTGAGCCCAATTAACAAATGGGCCTAGCCCAAAGTCCATTATGCATGTTAACCAAGCCATTAGATCCATCCAATGTAACCCAAGGTCAAATGAGTCTAACCATGGTTAATTTGGTCAATATGCCAAAAATGGAAGTTGGCTCCAATAAGTTTCTTCCATCTCATCAGGCCCATTGGCGCTGATGAAATCTCCAAAATAGATCCGAGTTATCCAATAACTAGATCATAAGGCTTCCCGATCAATACGAGAACTCGAGTATCTTGGTGTGCGACCCTATAGGTTCCTTTGACTTTGGCAGTGCTGACCTAAGGTCACCACAAGTAGTGAGTGGCACATAGCAGTGCATCACTGCTACCAAAGTCATCGGAATGGATATCGACATCGACATCCCCATTATCGCAACTAGGTATAGATACATTACAGTCCCTTAGCCGAACTGATATCCGATTGGACAAGTGTGTCATCATTTATTTTCACCCAATCACATAGTCATGACTAAATCAGGTTTTCACCAGGGTATGGCCATACACTTTCAGTCATAGAACCATAGAGGAGCTCCATGGATATCATGCTTCCCTTAGGAAGGGGAAAATCCTTTGTCTGTACATTGATCTTCATATATGGGTTGTGACATACTCAATGACAGCCTTTATAACCTCCCAACTACGGCGAGGTGCTAGGTTGCATCAAAGCATGTCCCTAACCATGTAGAAGAGTCACTAACCTAAAGTCTAAGGATCAATGCATCTCCTATCACTTGTGAGGATAACTCATGACACCAAGTCATTACCTCACAGCGGGTCTATCCAGTATATCCACCACTGATATACCTATATGTCTGCGTTAGCACCTCGCACATAACCAGCCCATATACTAGTCTCACAACTACCAGAGCTATCCCATATCCACTCAGGTACATTGACTAGGGACGATCATTTAAGCACAGATCCAATCTGTCTCCAGGGACATTATCATGTAACTACATAATCGCAGATGTAGACAAACAACGATAACGACAATGCCAGAATGATATATAAGTATCAAAGTCAAATAGTACAATAATGGACCAATACTAGGTCCTAGGGCATATACACCAACAGTCTCACATATACCAGAGCTATCCCATATCCACTCAGGTACTTTACTGGGGATAGAGTTTGAGCACAGATACAATCTGCATCTAGGGATATTATTATGTAAGCACATAGTCGCAGATGTAAACAAAGCATAATAATGACAATGCTAGAATGACATATATATAAGTTATCAATGTTAAATAGTACATGAGATGGACCAACAACTAGTATTAAGGACATATACACCAACAATCTCCCACTTGCACTTAGACCTAGTTGTTGAGAAATCTCAACCCCATGTCCCTAGTATGACCATGATGCTTCTGCTGCGCCAAAGCCTGTTGGGAAACCCTGGGGGTTTTAAAATTTTAATTACATGTTCAGTGGAAGAAAATCCCCGAAATAGACCGGTCCAAAAACCCAATAGATCGATGCTTGCTAGGGGGTTGACACGATGAGAGGAGAAAGTACCTAAGAGCCAGAAGATGCGATCTCGATGTAGGCGCCCAAGTGTGCACCCTCTGCAGTCTCACACACAATGGATCCTTGAGTCCTCTTATTCCACACCAGATGCTAGCCTCGGGAAGAAGATCCAAGCCGTATGGTACCTCCTAGACAAGTTGCACCACCTTCAACGAAGGATGTGCCAACAAAGATGTGATAGAGAAGAAGCCGCCAAGCCATAGATCTCCTTGCGCCAAGAGGAGAAGAAGAAGAAGGCTTGTGGTTTGATGATGGAAGAGATTTGCGCCACTTGAGTGTTGCTCTTGTCCCTTAGTTGCTCACGCCGACCTTGAAACAAGTTGCTCTCGCATATGATATTATACAATAAAGCAAGGGGCGGCATGACTATGACATATAAGTGCAAACACAAAGAAACATGTGGCTAGGGTAAGTGGGGAGTCCAATTAGGGTTAGCGGTAAGGAAAGTCTCCAAGACTATGCCATAAACTTTCACCCATCAGCCATATGCACCTAAGACTTACCAAATAAGTCCATGAAGCCATATTCAGCCAAAAGAATGCCATATTCCCCCGAAGGTATGCCATAGTGGCAAGCCTTCCATCCAAGGTAGAAGGGCTAGGTGCCAAAAGCTTCCAAATGTAGCTTCATGCACCACCTTCACCCCATTTTGCCCTTAGGCGCCAATGGGGATGGTATCCTCCCCATTATACCCTTATGCCCTCTTATCTCTTCATGAAAACTTATTATTGGCCCTCATTGGGTAATGAGCTAGCTCAAACTTCTTTGTACAAGTTGATTAAGCCATTGGATCCATTCCAATTCAACCCTAACTCAAATTTGACCAACCATAGTCAATTTCGGGTCAACCTGCCAAAAATGAAGTTTGGCTCTAATAAGTCTCTTCCATCATATCAGGCCTATTGGCGCTAATGAAATCTCCTAAATAGATCTGAGCTACGCAATAACTCGATCATAAGGCTACCTGATCAATATGAAAACTCGAGTATCAAGGTGTGCGACCCTGTAGGTTCCTCTGACATTGGTAGTGATGAACTAAGTCATCACAAGCAGTGAGTGGCACCTAGCAGTGCTTTGCTACTATAGAAGTCATCAGAATGGACATCGACATCGACATCCCTATCATCACAACAAGGTACTTATGCATTACAGTCTCTTTGCCAAACTGATATCTGATTGAACAAGTGTGTCACCACTTGTTTTTACCCAATCTCATGGTCATGACTAAATCAGGTTCTCACCTGGGTATGACCTTACACTTTCAATCATGCAACCATAGGGGGCCCCGTGGATATCAAGCTTCACTCGGGAAGCGCAAATCCTCTATCTATCTATTGATATTCACATATGGGTCGTCACAAACTCAATGACACCGTTATGACCTCCCAACTATGGTGAGGTGTTAGGTTGCATCAAAGTATGTCTCTAATCATATAGAAGAGTCAATGACCCTAAGTCAAGGGATCAATGCATCTCCTGTCACTTGTGAGAATAACACATGACAGCAAGTCATAGCCTGATAGTGGGTCGGTCCAGTATATCTACCACTGATATACCCATATGTCTGTGTTAGCACCTCGTGCCTAACCAGCCCATATAGCAGTCTCACATGTACCAGTCCTATCCCATATCCACTCAGGTACTTGATTGGGATAAGAGATTGGGCATAGATCCAATCTGTCTCCAGTGACATTATCATGTAAGAACATAATCACAGATGTAAACAAAGCATGATAGTGACAAAGCCAGAATGAAATGCATGAAATATTAGTGTCAAGTAGTACAAAAGATAAACCAATAATAGGTCTTGGGGCATAAACCCCAACAAAGCCTTAGTCAGTGGGCCTGTTAGATTGTTGTTGGTGTCAACTTTGCTAATCTTGACATCACCTCAGTCAATAATCTCTCTAGTTAGGTGAAATATTCTGAGTATGTGTTTGGACTTTTGATGAGACCATGGTTCCTTTGCCTGTGCAATCGCTTCTTTCTTGTCATAATAGAGCTCAATCAAATCCACAGCGGTTGGAATGACTTCAGGCTCATAAATGAACTTCTTGATCCAAATAGCTTTTTTGGCTGCCTCAGAAGCGGTGACATACTCAACCTCCATTGTCGATGTCGAATCAGCTATGGTGGATTACTTAAAGCTTTTCACACATACATCACCTCCATTCAACTTGAACACATAGCATGCATGCGATCTGAAATCATCAGGGTCTGACTAGAACGTCACATCAGTGTATCCCTGAACACTGAGCTCTTCCTATCCCCCATAGACCAAGAACAAATCCTTAGTTCTTCTCAGATACTTAAGGATATTCTTTATAGCCACCTAGTGTTGCAAACCTAGACTGGATTGGTATTGGTTAGTTATGCTCATAGCATAAGCCATATCTGGTCTAGTACACAACATCGCATACATGATCGAACCTACTACCGAAGCATAAGGTATTCGACTCATGTCATCCCTCTCAGCTAGTGTGGTGGGACACTAGCTCTTCGAGAGAATAAGACTATGTCTCACTAGAAGGTATCCCTTTTTGGATTGCTCCAAGTTGAACCTCTATAGGACCTTATCAATGTAGGTACTTTGACTAAGGGCAAGGAGCGTCTTGGATCTGTCCCTATAGATCTTCACGCCTAGGATATAGGCGGCTTTCCCTAAGTCATTCATCTCGAAACACTTCCTTAACTATGTTTTCGAAGATTGAAGAATGGGGATGTGGTTTTGGATTAGCAGTATGTCACCAACATAGAAGATTAGAAAAGTCACCAAGCTCCCGCTAATTTTATGTACACACAGGCGTCATCTTTGTTGGGAAACCCCGGGGATATATTAAAATTTTACAAATATTACATAGACACAGCGGAAACCCAATGTATCAATTCTTGCAAGGGGTTCGACACGATGAGAGGATAAAGTACCTAAGAGCAAGATGCAAATTGATGTTGAGGTAGGTGCCCAAGTGTGCTCCCTATATAGTCTCACTCACACGGATCCTCGAGTCCTCTTCTTCCACGCCCGGTTCTAGCCTTGGGAAGAAGTTCCATTCCTATGTTTGTGCCACCTTTAAGGAAGATGCGCCAAGGGGAAGGATGAAGAGAAGCCACCAAGCACTCAAGCCTCAAACACCAAGAAGAGATGGAGAAGAAGGCTTGCGGCTCTTAGGAAGATGATTGCGCCAAGGTACCCTTGCTCTCGCCCCTTTGTGTGTTCACGCCAACATAAGGTGATGTTCTCGCATATGAATATGTTACATGAAGCAAGGGGTGGCTAGACAAGTATATAGGCACAATACAAGAAGAGGTATGCGGTTAGGGTAAGTGGGGTGGCCTAATTAGGATTGAGGTTATGGCAAGACAACAAGCTCTTTCCATAAATCTCTCCCAATTATCCATATGCGCCTAGGTCTTACCAAAGAAGCCCGTCAAGCCATACATGCCTCAACCCTTGCCATAGAGGCAAGGTTACCATCCAAAGTAGAAGGCAGAGGTGCCAAAGCTTCCTAATGAAGCACTAGGCGCCACCTTCACCCCATTACACCCTTTAGGTGCCAATGGGGAAGGATTTTCCCCATTATACCATTATGCCCTCTTATCTCTTCATGACAACTTATTATTGGGCCTCATTGGGTAATGAGCTAGCCTAAACTTCATTACATAGGTTGATAAAGCCATTGGATCATATCCAATGCAACCCTAACTCAAATGTGACCATTCATGGTCAATTTTGGGTCAACCTAGCAAAAATGATGTTTGGCTCTAATTAGTCTCTTCCATCTCATCAGGCCTATTGGCACTTATGATATCTCCTAAATAGATTTAAGCTATGCAATAACTCGATCATAAGGCAACCCGATCAATATGAAAACAAGGGTATCAAGGTGTGTGACCCTGTCGGTTCCTATGATGTTGGCAGCGATGAACTAAGGTTATCACAAGCAGTGAGTGGCACCTAGCAATGCATCGCTGCATTATAGTCTCTTTGCCAAACTGATATCTGATTGGGCAAGTGTGTCACCACTTGTTTTTACCCAATCTCATGGTCATGACTAAATCAGGTTCTCACATGGGTATGGCCTTACACTTTCAGTCATGCAACCAGTGGGGGCCCATTGATATCAAGCTTCACTCAGGAATGGCAAATCCTATGTCTGTCCATTGACCTTCACATATGGGTCGTCACATACTGCATGACAACTGTTATGCCCTCCTAAATATGATGGGGTGTCAGGTTGTATCAAAGCATGTCCCCAACTATATAGAAGAGTCAATGACCTCATGTCAAGGGATCAATACATCTCCTGTCACTTGTGTGGATAACTCATGACACCAAGTCAGTGCCTCATAGCGCGGGTCGGTCCAATATATTTACTACTAATATACCCATATGTCTGTGTTAGCACCTCGTGCCTAACGAGCCCATATACCAGTCTCACATGTACCAGAGCTATCCCATATCCACTCAGATACTCGACTAGGGATAAGAGTTTGAGCACAGATACAATCTGTCTCCAGGGATATTACCAAGCAAGTACACAATCACAGATGTAACAAAGCATAATAATGACAATGCCAGAATGATATATATAATATCAGTGTCAAGTAGTACAAAGTATAGACCAAAACTAGGTCTAAGGGAATAAACACAAACAATCTCCCACTTGCACTTAGACCTAGAGGTTGAGAAACCTCAACCCCATATCTCTTGTATGACCATTATGCTTCTGCTCTGCCAAAGCCTTGGTCAGCGAGTCTGCTAAATTGTTCTCTGTGTCAACTCTGCTAATCTTGACATCACCTCGGTCAATGATCTCTCAGATCAGGTGAAATTTTTTAGTATGTGCTTGGATCTTTGATCAGACCGTGGTTTCATAGCCTATGCAATTGCTCCATTGTTGTCACAATAGTGCTTAATTTGATCCACAGCAGTTGGAACCACCTGGAGATCAGAAATGAACTTCCTTATCCAAATGGCTTCTTTGGGTGCCTCAGAAGTGGCGACATACTCAGCCTCAATTGTAGAATCAGCTATGGTGGATTGCTTGAAGCTCTTCCAACATACAGCGCCACCATTCATCCTTAACACATAGCCTGCCAGCGATCTGAAGTCATTAGGGTTAGGCTGGAATGACGCATCAGTGTAGCCTTGTACACTGAGCTCTTCCTGTCCCTCATAGACGAACAACAAATCCTTAGTTCTTCTCAAATACTTAAGGACATTCTTTATAGCCACCTAGTGCTATAGACTTGGATTGGATTAGTATCGGCTGGTTATGCTTATAGCATAAGCCACATCTAGTCTAGTACACAACATTGCATACATGATCGAGCCTACTAATGAAGCACAAGGCATTCGACTCATATCATCCCACTCAACCTGTGTGGTGGGACACTAGCTCTTTGAGAGAGTAAGGCCATGTCTCACTAGAAGGTATCCCTTCTTGGATTGCTCTAAGTTAAACCTCTCCAGGACCTTATCAATGCAGGTACTCTAACTAAGAGCCAGGAGCCTCTTGGATCTATCCCTCTAGATCCTCATGCCTAGAATATAGGTGGCCTCCCCTGAGTCCTTCATCTCGAAACACTTCCCCGACCTTGTCTTCACATATTGAAGACTAGGGACGTCATTTCCGATGAGTAGTATGTCATCGATATACAACTTTTAGATGCTTGCTTTAATCCATAAATGGATTTCTTTAGCATGCAGACCTTATTGGCTTTTATTTGATGGATGAAGCCATCAGGTTGTGTCATATACACATCCTCTATCAGCTTCCCGTTAAGGAATGTTATCTTAATATCCATCTACCACATTTCATAGTCAAGATATCCAACTATTACAAGAAGAATCTGAATGGATTTGATCATGGCAGCAGGCGAGAAGGCTTCATCATAATCCACCCCATGGACCTATCTGAATTATTTAGCCACAAGTCTACCCTTATAGGTAATTATGTTGCCATCCATGCCAGTCTTCCGTTTGAAGACCCATTTACAGCCGATGGGTTTTACCCCGTTAGGCAGCACAACCAAATCCCAGACTTGGTTAGATGACATGGAATCCATCTTGGATCGCATGGCCTCAAGTCATCTCTCAGAGTCCGGTCCAGCAATTGCCTCATCATAGGTCCTGGGTTCATCCTCAATGATAAAGATCCCATCGTGTTGGGCTAGCAGCGACCCATACCTCTCAGGACGGTAAGTGGGGTGGACTAATTAGGATTAAGGTTATGGCAAGACTCCATGCTCTTTCCATAAACCTCTCCCAATTATCCATATGCGCCTAGGTCTTACCAAAGAAGCCCATCAAGCCATACATGGTCCAACCGTTGTCATAGAGGCCAGGTTACCATCCAAAGTAGAAGGGGGAGGTGCCAAAAGCTTCCTAATGAAGCACTAGGCGCCACCTTCACCCCATTATATGCTTTAGGTGTCAATGGTGAAGGATTATCCCCATTATACCCTTATGCCCTCTTATCTGTTCATGACAACTTATTATTGGGCTTTATTGGGTAATGAGCTAGCCCAAACTTCATTACATGGGTTGATAAAGCTATTGGATCCAATCCAATGCAACCCTAACTCAAATGTGACAAATCATGGTCAATTTCGGGTCAACCTGCCAAAATTGATGTTTAGCTCTAACAATTCTCTTCCATCTCTTCGGGCCCATTGGCAGAGATGAAATCTCCCAAATATATCCGAGCTATCCAATAACTCGATCATAAGGCATCCCAATAAATATGAGAACTCGGGTATCAAGGTGTGCGACCTGTAGGTTCCTCTGGTAGTGATGACCTAAGTGTTGGGGTATGCCCTTAAGGCTAATGTTTGAGGCCTTGGGATTCTTTCAGTATCATGTATAAACTCTTATGTTTATAAAGGCGATGGTTGTTATTCAGTTTGTTACATTGTCTGCTGCAATAAGTGTACTTCTGAATAATGTCTCAATGCTGTTCAGCTAGGCTGACATGCTCTATGTCCTTAGTCGAGATATCTTGGTGAACATGAGACAGCCTTGATATGATTGAGACTAATATGTGTTCTAATCTTATAGGATGCTTTGAGCATGGAATAAGATGTAGACTCATGGGTACATTGGATGTACTGGATAGACCCTACTAGGATATTCAATTGTTTGTCACAATGTGAATAATCCTTGTTTGCAACAAGTGGCACATGTCCTCTGACTTGAGATCACTTGTGTTTCTAAATGATGATTGTCATTGTTTTGAGGTAGTTCAATATCATTTGAAACATAATGGTTATAGACTATCTTGGATAATGATCATGAGTCAGGTTAGGGCACTAGTGATAGATATCGGATTGCCGTCTCCTTGATTGGAGTGTGTTGTTCTAAAGGGGCCCCCTCGAATGAGATGATTGAGAAAGTGTATGGCCATACCCAGGTGACTATGATCATCTGATCTAATCATGCTCATCATATTGGAGCTACAGGCTTGACACGCTTGTCCAATAAGAACATCCAGTGGCAAAGGAAACATGTATGCCTCGTGAAGTGGATTCACACTTGTGCTGTGGTTTGGGTGTAGTCTTGGAAGACTCTTTCCTTTATATCGGGAGACAGTGATGTGTTGCTAGATACCCCTCACTGATCGTGATAACGTAAGTTATCGTTACCGACATTTAAAGGAAACCCTTAGGGTCGCACAATTTGATGATATGGCTTACTCATGTCAGATCGTGTGGACTGAATTGTTTTGGTTCAGTTTAAAGGGATTTAAACTCTGATTGTAAGTGAGATCTGGTCTGATCATGTTTGATTGATTAGGACTTGAGATCGGTAAGCTTCGATCGAGAGAGATGATTCTAGATCGGTGAGATCAGGAACATTAAGAGATGAACTGTCAGATCTGGAACCTTAGGGTTTAATTTGATCTGGACTAAAGGCTTGGCTTGATTGGTTTTTGAACCAAACCATTATGAACCGGCTCATACGTGAGCGCATGGTTCAAAGGGGAGAAGAATGTGCGTTCGGTTCACTTGGGTGAACGCATCAACGCATGAAGTGAAGGCTTGCTATTTTTGGAAGTGGCGGTTTCCAAAATAGCCTCTCAACGCCTCACGTTCACTTCTCTTCGCTAAAATTGGTCGCCCATTCCTCTTGATGCATACACTCTCGTGTGATCGAAGGGGTTGACGACAAGGAGCTCTCGGCCAAGAAAAACATCTCCTCTTCCCTTCCATTCGACAAGGAGACTTGAAGATCTTTGCTAGCACAAGGATCAACAAGGAGGCGCCATCTATCTTCTTGTGTGCGGTACCTTCGGAGGAGAGCCCTTTTGCGATCTTCTTCCAAAGCTCCATCAAAGCGATGGCCATGGTATGAATCTTTTCTGATCTATACTAGTTCATGAAAGTTGATCATATGACATGCAAAAGATCATGAGAAACCCTTGCTTCCGCTCAAAATTTTTGTTATGCGCCTATCTAGGGTTTCGCTCCCCCTTGAAGGGGACCCTTACAATTGGTATCAGAGCAGTTATTTGCTTGTTCATATGATTGCTTGATCTTCATGTTTGATCCATGAATGCGCTTATGAATAGATCTAGAGTTAACATGCGAAAATACATGCTTGTATGTTTTTACTCATGTTGGCGCATGTTTTATGTTGGCGCTTGTTAATGTTGTTTTTACCAAAACATATATATCTTGCGCGCTCCATCTAGATATATAAGCGCCTGCTGTAAACCCTTAGACGGGTTAGTAGTGTTGAAGTCACAATCGAGTCTAGATCCAAATAGTCTGATCAGACCATCTGACAGCCGTGTGCGCAAGCATGGTTGACCATTGGGTCGACTCAAGTCAGTTAGGACTTGGTGCATGCAAGGGCAGTGGATCTGACTAGACATGATGAGTGGATCCCTATTAATGGACCGTTGTAAGGTAGTAGGGCACATATGAAAAATAAAATTGATTCCAATGGGATTTTGAAAAATTTTATTTGGTTGATGGATCACATGTTGAATGGATGCCATGATGCTTGTTTATTTCATCTTATGTGGGTTGCCCAATTAATGTGTGCTGTGCTGGGGCCTGCGTGCCTGGATTAAATTGTAAATTAATATTTATTGTGATCTGCACATCACATGTCATTTAATTTATAAAGTGTAATTGACCTGCGAGTCAATCTTGTCTAGATAGATTAAATTGTATTTTAATCAGACAAGAGCACAGAGCACACATGGCAGAGGTGCATGCAGCAGTGGCTCGACCAGGTGGGAGGTCTAGGGTTCGACCCTATGATAGGCGCCATTTACTTGGTGGGCGCACCTGAGCTGCACTTGGCGCTATGGCCCTGGGCTGGGCCAGATGAGAGGCAAAAGACCCAAGAAGAGCTCAAGTGAAGACTTAAGTTAACTTAAGGTCTTACCTAGGCTTAATGGGCGTTTACCACATAAGATCATCATGCTTTCTTTTATTGTTTAATTAGAATTGCATGATTTAATCTTCTGCTATCACCATAGGGTTTGCATGATAGTTAAGAAGATAAAAGACCGTTAAAATCCAACGCTAAAATATCAAGCTCGATAGCCTTCTGACGCGAAACCTCACTGTTCTGACTATCGTTGGAGCCGTGTTGTACCCACTCAGTGGGCACGTCCATCTATCTTCAAACGGTGTGTGATTTCACCTGCGTGTTACAGAGAAGGGATTTATCGCTTCTCGTTGCTCAGCATAGCACGTGGTGGTCCAGGGAGTAGGTCGGGTCAGCTTGACCATGTAGGCTACATACTGAGCATATGTGAGCTATATGGAGGCAGCCATCTGTGGGATCAGAGACTGTGTTGTACCAACTCAGTTGGCACAGTCGGCTGGATTGCCCAGATGAAGGGGAATCGCACGGGTTGGCGATTGGCAGGGACTGCCTACCAGAAATTAGTGCTTGTACTCTCTGTGCATCTTATCTCGCCTGAGCGGGACGTGGAGACCAAGTATGAAATCTGGATCACATCTCACTAAAAGAGTCTTACTCTTTCGGACTGTTTTAATGGATTTTTCAGTCAGATAAAATAGTGAGAAAAGAATCTTTCTTAAGTCCTGGATTGATTCTAAACATTGATACTGACCTTGCTGTTCTTGCATTGTTGTAGATTCCTGCAGCAACGAACACCATGAGCTTCAATGTGCGATCCCTACTGGAAAGGGAGAAGTTTGTTGGGCCAAACTTCTCAGACTGGTACGGACACCTTAAGATTGTTCTTAAGGCTGAGAGGAAACTGTATGTCCTCGAGACGGCTATACCGCCTCAACCCGCTCCGAACGCCGCAAGGGCGGTTCGGGATGCCTATGAAAAGCATGTCAATGATAGCATTGATGTCGCTTGCCTGATGCTAGCGTCTATGACGCCACAGCTGCAGCGTCAGCATGAGGATATGTCTGCTATAGAAATGATAGCAAACCTCAAGATGCTATATGCTGCACAGGCGAGGACTGAGCGCTATAATTTGACCAAGCTTTTCTTTCAGAGCAAACTGGCTGAAGGGAGTCTAGTGGGAGCTCATGTGCTCAAGATGATTGGGCACAAAGAGGCTCTAGAGAAACTGGGGCATACCATCAATCAGGAGCTTGCTGTAGACATTATTCTGCAGTCTCTCCCGGCCTCTTTCGATCCGTTCATTATTAATTTTAATATGAACAAGATTGATTGTACTCCGGCAGAGTTGTTGAATATGCTCTTGACTACAGAGGAGACTCTAAAGGGAAAGCCTTCAACCTCTGTCTTGATGTTTCCTTCCAGGAACAAGAAGAAGGGGAAGAAGGGCAAAGCCCCTGTCAAGAATTACAACAAGGCTCTGAAACAAAAGGTTAAGCGGTCGAAGGAATACAGGTGTTTCCATTGTGGCTAGCTGGGTCACTGGAAAAAGGACTGTAAAGCGCTCCAAGGAGACAAGAAGGGAAGCATTGCTTCTGGCTCAGGTATTTTTGTGACTGAAGTCATGATATCTTCTTCTTCTATTTCATGGGTGTTGGACACTGCATGTGGAGTTCACATTTGTTCAAATGTACAGGAACTCAAGAGAAGAAGACAGGTGGGACAGCATGAGGTGGACCTACGAGTTGGAAACGGGGCACGGGTTGCTGCTGTTGCTGTAGGAGAATATTACATCTCATTACCATCTGGACTTGTATTGGAACTAAACAATTGTTATTTTGTACCTAGCATTACCAAGAATATTATCTCTATTCCTGCTCTTGTCAGGAAAGGATTTTCCTTTGAATGCAATATTTCAAAGTGTGTTCTTTCTTTAGATAATATTGTTTATGCTACTTGATCAATTAACAATGGGTTATTCATGTTGGACATGGAATGTTCTATACAAAACATTGATAATAAGAAAGCCAAGTATGCTGATGACAGCACCTTGCTATGGCATAGTCGTTTAGGCCATATTAACAAGAAGCGCATTAAGCGGTTGCATGATCATGGACTGCTGGAATCATTCTCCTATGAGGAGATTGATACATGCAAAGCTTGTTTATTGGGCAAAATGACGAAGTCTCCTTTTCCTCATAAAGGTCAAAGGGCTTCAGGTTTACTTGACCTTATACACAGTGATGTGTGTGGGCCATTTAGTAAACATGCCAGAGGTGGCTATTCATACTTCATTACCTTTACTGATGATTTCAGTAGATATGGTTATGTCTATCTTATGAGACATAAGAGTGAATCTTTTGACAAGTTCAAAGAGTTCAAAAATGAAGTACAGAATCAGCTAGGCCGAAATATCAAGGCACTTCGCTCAGATCGAGGTGGTGAATACCTAAGTCGAGAGTTTACTGACTATCTGAAGGAGTGTGGGATTATCTCACAGCTCACTCCGCCAGGAACACCGCAATGGAATGGTGTATCCGAGAGGAGGAATAGAACCTTACTGGATATGGTTCGTTCTATGATGAGTCAGGCTACTCTACCTTACTCCTTTTAGGGATTTGCACTGGAAACAGCTGCAAAGGTACTAAACCGAGTGCCATCCAAGGCAGTTTCAAAGACTCCATATGAGTTATGGTATGGGAAACAGCCGAGCTTGACATTTATTAAGATCTGGGGTTGCGAGGCTTATGTCAAAAAGCTCGCCTCTGGGAAACTAGAGAGCAGATCTGAGAAATGCATCTTTGTCGGTTACCCTAAGGAAACTAAGGGTTATTATTTCTACGATCCCAAAGAGAACAAGGTATTTGTTGCTCGGACGGCTATTTTTCTTGAAAAGGAATTTCTTCTGCAAGAGGCCAGTGGGAGAGAAATAAAGCTGGATGAGAATCCAGAAGAAGGACAAAGTAGTCAAGCACAGTTGGATGAGCCTGAGCCAGTAGAATAGGTTATTGAACAACCTGAGGCTCAGATATCACGGGGACCGCGAAGATCGGGAAGGATCCGTCGACAGCCTGAGCGCTATGACGGAGTCTACATCATTGATAATGATGAACCCCTTACTTATGCGGATGCGGTCAGTGGACCGGAGTCAGCTAGATGGCTTGAAGCTATGCGAGCCGAGATGGACTCCATGTCAGATAACCAAGTCTGGGATTTGGTTGATCCGCTTCCGGGAGTAATCCCTATAGGCTGTAAATGGATCTTCAAGAAGAAGATTGACATGGATGGTAACGTGGTTACCTATAAAGGCAGGCTAGTTGCGAAAGGTTTCAAACAAAACTACGGGATAGATTATGATGAAACTTTCTCTCCTGTAGCCATGTTCAAGTCTATTCGGATTATTCTCGCGATAGCAGCATATTACGATTATGAAATCTAGCAAATGGATGTGAAGACCGCTTTCCTTAATGGAAAACTGGATGAGGATGTATATATGACACAACCTGAAGGTTTCACTAATCCATCAGATCGTCATAAAATATGCAAGTTAAAGAAGTCCATTTATGGACTTAAACAAGCATCAAGAAGCTGGAATATTCGTTTTGATGAATCAATCAGTGAGTTTGGTTTCATCAAGAATGAAGATGACCCGTGTGTATTTAAGAGGTTTAGTGGGAGCGTAATTACTTTCCTAGTCCTCTACGTCGATGATATCTTAATCATTGGAAACGATATTCCTGAACTGCATGCTGTTAAGGCATGGTTAAGAAAATGTTTCCAGATGAAAGATCTAGGAGAAGCAGCCTATGTATTAGGTGTGAAGATCTATAGGGATAGATCTAAGTGGCTTCTCGGGCTGTGCCAGAGTACTTACATCGATAAAGTCCTGGTGAGATTCCATTTAGAGAATTCTAAAAGAGGATATCTTCCAGTCAGACATGGTCTGAATCTTTCAAAGAGTCAGTGTCCACAAACACAGACTGAGAAAGATGAAATGGACAATACGCCTTATGCTTCGGCTATTGGGTCCATTATGTATGCGATGTTGTGTACTCGCCCAGACGTCGCTTACGGGTTAAGCGTGACCAGTCGATTCCAAAGTAATCCAGGTCAGGCGCACTGGATTGCGGTCAAGAACATTTTAAAATATCTGCGGAGGACCAAAGATATGTTCTTGATATATGGAGGTCAGGAAGAACTCAGTATAGAAGGATATACTGACGCTTCGTTCCAATCGGACCAGGATGATTTCCGATCGCAATCAGGCTATGTTTTTAGCTTGAATGGAGGAGCTGTGATGTGGAAAAGTTTCAAACAGTCTATCGTTGCTGATTCCATAACAGAAGCTGAGTATGTTGCAGCCTCAGAAGCATCTAAGGAGGCAGTATGGATTCGTAAGTTCGTTCAGGAACTTGGTGTTGTTCCATCGTGTGCAGATCCTTTGGTTATCTTCTGTGATAACACTGGAGCAATCGCACAAGCAAAGGAACCACGGTCGCACCAGAAGTCCAAGCACATACAGAGACGGTTTCACTTGATCCGGGAGATCATTGATCATGGTGAGATCAAAATCTGCAAGGTTCATACAGATGACAATCTGGCAGACCCGCTTACCAAGCCTCTGGCGCAGCAGAAGCATGAGAAGCACTGTAATAATATGGGTTTGAGATTTCTCAACCATTAGATTAAGTGCAAGTGGGAGATTGTTGGGGTATGCCCTTAAGGCTAATGTTTGAGGCCTTGGGATTCTTTCAGTATCATGTATAAACTCTTATGTTTATAAAGGCGATGGTTGTTATTCAGTTTGTTACATTGTCTGCTGCAATAAGTGTACTTCTGAATAATGTCTCAATGCTGTTCAGCTAGGCTGACATGCTCTATGTCCTTAGTCGAGATATCTTGGTGAACATGAGACAGCCTTGATATGATTGAGACTAATATGTGTTCTAATCTTATAGGATGCTTCGAGCATGGAATAAGATGTAGACTCATGGGTACATTGGATGTACTGGACAGACCCTACTAGGATATTCAATTGCTTGTCACAATGTGAATAATCCTTGTTTGCAACAAGTGGCACATGTCCTCTGACTTGAGATCACTTGTGTTTCTAAATGATGATTGTCTTTGTTTTGAGGTAGTTCAATATCATTTGAAACATAATGGTTATAGACTATCTTGGATAATGATCATGAGTCAGGTTAGGGCACTAGTGATAGATATAGGATTGCCGTCTCCTTGATTGGAGTGTGATGTTCTAAAGGGGCCCCCTCGAATGAGATGATTGAGAAAGTGTATGGCCATACCCAGGTGACTATGATCATCTGATCTAATCATGCTCATCATATTGGAGCTACAGGCTTGACACGCTTGTCCAATAAGAACATCCAGTGGCAAAGGAAACATGTATGCCTCGTGAAGTGGATTCACACTTGTGCTGTGGTTTGGGTGTAGTCTTGGAAGACTCTTTCCTTTATATCGGGAGACAGTGATGTGTTGCTAGATACCCCTCACTGATCGTGATAACGTAAGTTATCGTTACCGACATTTAAAGGAAACCCTTAGGGTCGCACAATTTGATCTGGACTAAAGGCTTGGCTTGATTGGTTTTTGAACAAAACCAATATGAACCGGCTCATACGTGAGCGCATGGTTCAAAGGGGAGAAGAATGTGCGTTCGGTTCACTTGGGTGAATGCATCAACGCATGAAGTGAAGGCTTGCTATTTTTGGAAGTGGCGGTTTCCAAAATAGCCTCTCAACGCCTCACGTTCACTTCTCTTCGCTAAAATTGGTCGCCCATTCCTCTTGACGCATACACTCTCGTGTGATCGAAGGGGTTGACGACAAGGAGCTCTCGGCCAAGAAAAACATCTCCTCTTCCCTTCCATTCGACAAGGAGACTTGAAGATCTTTTCTAGCACAAGGATCAACAAGGAGGCGCCATATATCTTCTTGTGTGCGGTACCTTCGGAGGAGAGCCCTTTTGCGATCTTCTTCCAAAGCTCCATCAAAGCGATGGCCATGGTATGAATCTTTTCTGATCTATACTAGTTCATGAAAGTTGATCATATGACATGCAAAAGATCATGAGAAACCCTTGCTTCCGCTCAAAATTTTTGTTATGCGCCTATCTAGGGTTTCGCTCTCCCTTGAAGGGGACCCTTACACTAAGGTTATCACAAGTAGTGAGTGGCACCTAGCAGTGCATCGCAGCTACCCAAGTCATCGGAATGGATATCAACATAGACATCCCCATCATCGCAACTAGGTATAGATGCATTACAGTCTCTTTGCCAAAATGATATTCGATTGGACAAGTGTGTCACCACCTGTTTTTACCCAATCTTATGGTCATGACTAAATTAGGTTTTCCCCTGGGTATGGCCATACACGTTCAGTCATAGAACCATAGGGGGGCCCCATGGATATCAAGCTTCCCTTAGGAAGGGGCAAATCCTCTGTCTGTCAATTGACCTTCTCATATGGGTCATGACATATTCAATGACAACCGCTATAACCTCCCATCTACGATGAGGTGTTAGGTTGTATCAAAGCATGTCCCTAACCATATAGAAGAGTCAATGACCTCATGTCAAGGGATCAATGCATCTCCTGTCACTTGTGTGGATAACTCATGACATCAAGTCAGTGCCTCACAGTGGGTCGGTCTAGTATATTTACCACTGATATACCTATATGTCTGCGTTAGCACCTCGTGCCTAACCAGCCCATATACTAGTCGCACATGTACTAGAGCTATCCCATATCCACTTATGTACTCGACTAGGACAAGAGTTTGAGCTCAAATACAATCTGTCTCTTAGGACATTATCATGCAAGTATATAATTGTAGATGTAAACAAAGCATAATAATGACAATGCCAGAGTGATATATATAATATTAGTGTCAAGTCGTACAAAGTATAGACCAAAACTAGGTATGAGGGCATAAACAGCAACATTCTTCACTTTTGATAGAGCCATAATCTTTTATGTCCGAAGAGTCAATGACCTCATGTCAAGGGATCAATGCATCTCCTGTCACTTGTGTGGATAACTCATGACATCAAGTCAGTGCCTCACAGTGGGTCGGTCAAGTATATTTACCACTGATATACCTATATGTCTGCGTTAGCACCTCGTGCCTAACCAGCCCATATACTAGTCGCACATGTACTAGAGCTGTCCCATATCCACTTAGGTACTTGACTAGGACAAGAGTTTGAGCACAAATACAATCTGTCTCCTAGGACGTTATCATGCAAGTACATAATTGTAGATGTAAACAAAGCATAATAATGACAATGCCAGAATGATATATATAATATCAGTGTCAAGTCGTACAAAGTATAGACCAAAACTTGGTATGAGGGCATAAACAGCAACATTCTTCACTTTTGATAAAACCATAATCTTTTATAGCCTCGTCTAACTGATGATTCTAACTTTGAGATGCTTATTTTAATCCATAAATGGATCTCTATAGCCTACATACCTTATTGGCTTCTGTAGGAAGGATGAAACCATCAGGCTGGGTCATATACATATCCTCTTTCAACTTCCTATTAAGGAATGTTTTCTTAACATCTATCTACCATAAATCATAATTATGATATGCTGCTATAGCAAGCAAGATTTGAATAGATTTAGTCATGGCAACTGGCGAGAACGTTTCATCATAATCCACCCTATGGACTTGTTTGAATCCTTTAGTCATAAATCTACCCTTATAGGTAACTATGTTGCCATCCATGTCAGTCCTCCTTTTAAAGACCCATTTACACCCTATGAGTTTTACCCCATCAGGTAGCTCAACTAAATCCCAGACCTGGTTAGCCGACATGGAATCCATCTCGGATCTCATGGCTTCAAGCCATTTTTCGGAGTTCAGTCCAGCGACCGCCTCATCATAGGTTCTGAGATCATCCTCAATGATGAAACTGTTGGGTCCCCTTCAAGGGGGAGCGAAACCATAAGGTGGCGCAAGCAACCTTATTCTTATGTTTTAGTAGCGGAAGTAGGGTTTCATGAGGATCGGATGCTATACATTCATATGATCAACTTTTAAGAAGCATGAAGATCGAAAGAAGATCATACCGAAGCCATGTGTTGGATGGCGTCAAGGAAGAAGAGATTCGAATGAAACTCCTCCAAAAGGTGCGCACACAAGGTGATGCCGCCTACTCCTTGAGATCCTTGTGCTAGCAAGGTGCTTCAAGGGTCTTTGATCGAATCAAAGGGATGAGATGTCTTCTCCCACTTGGCCGAGACCTCTCCAAGACGTGAAGGAAGTTTTTCACCCAGCAAGAGCGTCGAGAGTAAGCGTCAAACACGTATTGGCGTTCTCAAGAGGTGGCGCATGAAGACTTACCAAGAATAGCAAGCCATGAAGAGCATGCGCCCACATCTTCATAACCGACAATAACGCTTCAAGATTGAACCATGCGTTCATTGTCTTGAACCAGTTCAATCTAATTGACCCAACTCAATTTGGTTCAAAGACCAAATCAAAATAGCCCAAGCCATGGTCTAGATTTCTGTGAACCAAATGGTTCAAAATCTAACCGTTCATCTCTGGATGCTCCCGATCTCACCGATCTAGCATCAATACTCTCGATCGAAGCTTACCGATCTCAAGCCCTAATCAATCAAACATGATCAGACCAGATCTCACTTACAATCAGAGTTTAAATCCCTTTAAACTGAACTCAAACAATTCAGTCCACACGATCTGACTTAAGTAAGCCATATCATCAAATTGTGCGACCCTAAGGGTTTCCTTTAAATGTCGGTAACGATAACTCACGTTATCACGATCAGTGAGGGGTATCTAGCAACACATCACTGTCTCCCGATATAAAGGAAAGAGTCTTCCAAGACTACACCCAAACCACAGCACAAGTGTGAATCCACTTCACAAGGCATACATGTTTCCTTTGCCACTGGATGTTCTTATTGGATAAGCATGTCAAGCCTGTAACTCCAATACGATGAGCATGATTAGATCAGATGAGCACAGTCATCTGGGTATGGCCATACACTTTCTCAATCATCTCATCAAGGGGGGCCCTTTAGAACATCACACTCCTTAAACAAGGAGACGGCAATCCTTTATCTATCACTAGTGCCCTAACCTGACTCAAGCTCACCATCCAAGATAGTCTATAATCATTATGTTTCAAATGATATTGAACTACCTCAAAATAATGACAATCATCATTTAGAAACTCAAGTGATCTCAAGTCAGAGGAAATGTGCCACTTGATACAATCAAGGAATATTCACATTGTGACAAGCAATTGAATATCCTAGTAGGGTCTGTCCAGTACATCCAATGTACCCATGAGTCTACATCTTATTCCATGCTCGAAGCATCCTATAAGATTAGAACACATACTAGTCTTAACCATATCAAGGCTGTCTCATGTTCACCAAGATACATCGACTAAGGACATATAGCATGTCAGCCTAGCTGAACAGCATTGAGACATTATTCAGAAGTACACTTATTACAGCAGACAAGGTAACAAACTGAATAATAACCATGCCTTTATAAACATAAGAGTTTATTACATGATACTGTTACAATCCCAAGGCCTCAAACATTAGCCTTAAGGGCTCCCACTTGCACTTAATCTAATGGTTGAGAAATCTCAAACCCATATTATTACAGTGCTTCTCATGCTTCTGCTGCGCCAGAGGCTTGGTAGGCGGGTCTGCCAGATTGTCATCTGTATGAACCTTGCAGATTTTGATCTCGCCACGATCTATGATCTCCCTGATCAAGTGAAACTGTCTCTGTATGTGCTTGGACTTCTGGTGCGACCGTGGTTCCTTTGCCTGTGCGATTGCTCCAGTGTTATCACAGAAGATAACCAAAGGATCTGCACTCGAATGAACAACACCAAGTTCTCTCATGAACTTACGAATCCACACTGCCTCCTTGGATGCTTCCGAGGCTGCAACATACTCGGCTTCTGTTGTGGAATCAGCAACAGTTGACTATTTGAAACTCTTCCACACCACTGCTCCACCATTCAAGCTAAAAACATAGCCTGATTGCGATCGGAAATCATCCTGGTCAGACTGGAACGAAGCGTCAGTATATCCTTCAATACTGAGTTCTTCCTGACCACCATATATCAAGAACATATCTTTGGTTCTCCGCAGATATTTTAAGATGTTCTTGACCGCAATCCAGTGTGCCTGACCTGGATTACTTTGGAACCGACTGGTCACGCTTAACCCGTAAGCGACGTCTGGGCGAGTACACAACATCGCATACATTATGGACCCAATAGCTGAAGCATAAGGCGTATTGTCCATTTCATCTTTCTCAGTCTGTGTTTGTGGACACGGACTCTTCGAAAGATTCAGACCATGTCTGACTGGAAGATATCCTCTTTTAGAATTCTCTAAATGAAATCTCTCTAGGACTTTATCGATGTAAGTACTCTGGCACAGCCCGAGAAGCCTCTTAGATCTATCCCTGTAGATCTTCACACCTAACACATAGGCTGCTTCTCCTAGATCTTTCATCTGGAAACATTTCCTTAACCATGCCTTAACTGCATGCATTTCAGGAATGTCATTTCCAATGATCAAGATATCATCGACGTAGAGGACTAGGAAAGTAATTACGCTCCCACTAAACCTCTTATATACACACGGGTCATCCTCGTTCTTGATGAAACCAAACTCAGAGATTGATTCATCAAAACGAATATTCCAGCTTCTTGATGCTTGTTTAAGTCCATAAATAGACTTCTTTAACTTGCATATTTTATGACGATCTGATGGATTAGTGAAACCTTCAGGTTGTGTCATATGCACATCCTCATCCAGATTTCCATTAAGGAAAGCTGTCTTCACATCCATCTGCCAGATCTCATAATCGTAATATGCAGCTATCGCGAAAAGAATCCGAATAGACTTAAACATAGCTACTGGTGAGAAAGTTTCATCATAATCTATCCCGTAGATTTGTTTGAAACCTTTCGCAACTAGCCTGCCTTTATAGGTAACCACGTTACCATCCATGTCAATCTTCTTCTTGAAGATCCATTTACAGCCTATAGGGATAACTCCCGGAGGCGGATCAACCAAATCCCAGACTTGGTTATCTGACATGGAGTCCATCTCGGCTCGCATAGCTTCAAGCCATCTCGCTGACTCCGGTCCACTGACCGCATCCGCATAAGTGAGGGGTTCATCATGATCAATGATGTAGACTCCGTCATAGCGCTCAGGCTGTCGACGGATCCTTCCCGATCTTCGCGGTTCCCGTGATATCTGAGCCACAGGCTGTTCAATAACCTGTTCTACCGGCTCAGGCTCATCCAACTGTGCTTGAGCACTTTGTCCTTCTTCTGGATTCTCATCCAACTTTATTTCTCTCCCACTGGCCTCTTGTAGAAGAAACTCCTTCTCAAGAAATATGGCCGTCCGAGCAACAAACACCTTGTTCTCTTTGGGATCGAAGAAATAATAACCCTTAGTTTCCTTAGGGTAACCGACAAAGATACATTTGTCAGATCTGCTCTCTAGTTTCCCAGAGGCGAGCTTTTTGACATAAGCCTCGCAGCCCCAGATCCTGATAAATGTCAAGCTTGGCTGTTTCCCATACCATAACTCATATGGCGTCTTTGAAACAGCCTTGGATGGCACTCGGTTTAGTACCTTTGCAGCTGTTTCCAGTGCAAATCCCCAAAAGGAGTATGGAAGAGTAGCCTGACTCATCATAGAACGAACCATATCAAGTAACGTTCTATTTCTCCTCTCGGACACACCATTCCATTGGGGTGTTCCTGGCGGAGTGAGCTGTGAGATAATCCCACACTCCTTCAGATAGTCAGTAAACGCATGACTTAGGTATTCTCCACCTCGATCAGAGCGAAGTGCCTTGATATTTCGGCCTTGCTGATTCTGTACTTCATTCTTGAACTCTTTGAACTTGTCAAAAGATTCATTCTTATGTCTCATAAGATAGACATAACCATACCTACTGAAATCATCAGTAAAGGTAATGAAGTACGAATAGCCACCTCTGGCATGTTTACTAAATGGCCCACACACATCACTGTGTATAAGGTCAAGTAAACCTGAAGCCCTTTGACCTTTGTGAGGAAAAGGTGACTTCGTCATTTTACCCATTAAACAAGCCTTGTATGTATCAATCTCCTCATAGGAGAATGATCCCAGCAGTCCATGATCATGCAACCGCTTAATGCGTTTCTTGTTAATATGGCCTAAACGACTATGCCATAGCAAGGTGCTGTCATCAGCATACTTGGCTTTCTTAATATCAATATTTTGTATAGAACATTCCATGTCCAACATGAATAACCCATTGTTAATTGAACCAGTTGCATAAACAATATTATCTAAAGATAAAACACACTATGAAATATTGCATTCAAAGGAAAATCCCTTCCTGACAAGAGCAGGAATAGAGATAATATTTTTAGTAATACTGGGAACAAAGTAACAATTGTCTAGTTCCAATACAAGTCCAGATGGTAAAGAAATGAAATAGTCTCCTACAGCAACAGCAGCAACCCGTGCCCCGTTTCCAACGCGTAGGTCCACCTCATGCTGTCCCACCTGCCTTCTTCTCTTGAGTTCCTGTACATTTGAACAAATGTGAACTCCACATGCAGTGTCCAACACCCATGAAATAGAAGAAGATGAAACCATGACTTCCGTCATGTAAATACCTGAGCCAGAAGCAAAGCTTCCCCTCTTATCTCCTTGGAGCGCTTTACAGTCCTTTTTCCAGTGACCCAGCTGGCCACAGTGGAAACATCTGTATTCCTTGGACCGCTTCACCTTTTGCTTCAGAGCCTTGCTGTAATTCTTGACAGGGGTCTTGCCCTTCTTCCCCTTCTTCTTGTTCCTAGAAGGAAACATTAAGACAGAGGTCGAAGGCTTTCCCTTCAGAGTTTCCTCAGTAGTCAAGAGCATATTCAGCAGCTCTGCCGGAGTACAATCGATTTTGTTCATATTAAAGTTAATGATGAACGCGTTGAATGAAGGAGGGAGAGACTGCAGAATAATGTCTACAGCAAGCTCCTGATTGATGGTATGCCCCAGTTTCTCTAGAGCTTCCTTGTGCCCAATCATCTTGAGCACATGAGTTCCCACTGGGCTCCCTTCAGCCAGTTTGCTCTGAAAGAAGAGCTTTGTCAGATTATAGCATTCTGTCCTCGCCTGTGCAGCATACAGCATCTTGAGGTTCGCTATCATGTCTATAGCAGACATATCCTCATGCTGACGCTGCAGCGGTGGCGTCATAGACGCTAGCATCAGGCAAGCGACATCAATGCTATCATTGACGTGCTTTTCATAGGCTTCCCGAACCGCCCTTGCGGCGTTCGGGGCGGGCTGAGGCGGTATCGCCGTCTCGAGGACATACAGTTTCCTCTCTGCCTTAAGAACGATCTTAAGGTGTCCGTACCAGTCTGAGAAGTTTGGCCCAGCAAACTTCTCCCTTTCCAGTAGGGATCGCACATTGAAGCTCATGGTGTTCGTTGCTGCAGGTATCTACAACAATGCAAGAACAACAAGGTCAGTATCAATGTTAAGAATCAATCAGGACTTAAGAAAGATTCTTTTTCTCACTATTTTATCTGGCTGAAAAATCCAGCAAAACAGCCCGAAAGAGTAGAACTCTTTTAGTGAGATGGGATCCAGATTTCATACTTGGTCTCCGCGTCCCGCTCAGGCGAGATAAGATGCACAGAGAGTACAAGCACTAATCTCTGGTAGGCTGCCCTAGCCAATCGCCAACCCGTGTGATTCCCCTTCATCTGGGCAATCTAGCAGACTGTGCCAACTGAGTTGGTACAACACAATCTCTGACCCCACAGATGGCTGCCTCCATGTGCTACCATATGCGCCACATATGTAGGCTACATGGTCAAGCTGACCTGACCTACTCCCTGGACCACCACGTGCTATGCTGAGCAACGAGAAGCGATAAATCCCTTCTCTGTAACACGCAGGTGTAATCCCGCACCGTCTGAAGATAGATGGACGTGCCCACTGAGTGGGTACAACACGGCTCCAACGATAATCAGAACAGTGAGGTTTCGCGTCAGAAGGCTAACGAGCTTGATATTTTTAACGTTGGATTTTAACGGTCTTTTATCTTCTTCACTATCATGCAATTCCTATGGTGATAGCAGAAGATAAATAAATCATGCTGTTCTACTTATTTAAACAATAAAAGAAAGCATGGATCTTATGTGGTAAAAGCCCATAGCCTAAGTAAGACCTTAAGATACTTAAGTCTTCACTTGCTTTTCTTCATGGGACTTTAGTTGCTCATCTGGCCCAAACTAGGGCCCAAGCGCCATTTGCAGCTGAGGTGCGCCGACCAGGGAAAATGCGCCTGGTCCCAGAGTCGAACCCTGGACCTCCCACCTGGTCAAGCCACTGCTGCATGCGCCTCTGCCAAGTGTGCTCTGTGCTCTTGTCTGATTAACTTACAAATTAATCTATCTAGACAAGATTGACACGCAGGTCAATTACACTTTATAAATTAAATACAATGTGATACGCATATCACAATAATTAATTTACAACTTTAATACAGGCACGCAGGCCCCAGCACAGCACACATTTAACATGGGCAGCCCACATAAGAATAAATAAACAGGCATATGCAACAATCAAACATGTGATCCAACATAGGAAAATAAAATTTCGAAAACCCCATTGGCATCAATTTTAATTTTCCTTATGTGCCCTACTACCTTACAACGGTCCATTACTAGGGATCCACTCATCAGACCTAGTCAGATCCACTGCCCTTACATGCACCAAGTCCTAACTGACTTGAGTCGACCAAATGGTCAACCATGCATGCGCCAGGGCTGAACAACCCTCATGAGTTCTGGCAAGCGGGTGTGACCCCGGGCCTAACTCATGTGTGTTCACTAGTCGTCTCAACCAGACATCGCTACACGCCTGTCTGCAGTCGACCTATAGCCACCAAGTGCTTGCGCACAGGTGCTATCTGGTCAACCCATCAAGGCTGTCAGATGGTCTGATCAGACTGTCTGGATCTAACGTAGGGGATGACTTCAACCCTAATAACCCGTCTAAGGGTTTACAGCAGGCGCCTCTTAGATCTAGTGAGGTCGCGCAAGTGATATATTTTGCGCAAAACTACATCATGCGCCAACATACATGCGCAAAAAGGTGCGCACACATACATGTGTTGGATGGCGTCAAGAAAGAAGAGATTCGAATGAAACTCCTCCAAAAGGTGCGCACACAAGGTGATGCCGCCTACTCCTTGAGATCCTTGTGCTAGCAAGGTGCTTCAAGGGTCTTTGATCGAATCAAAGGGATGAGATGTCTTCTCCCACTTGGCCGAGACCTCTCCAAGACGTGAAGGAAGTTTTTCACCCAGCAAGAGCGTCGAGAGTAAGCGTCAAACACGTATTGGCGTTCTCAAGAGGTGGCGCATGAAGACTTACCAAAAATAGCAAGCCATGAAGAGCATGCGCCCACATCTTCATAACCGACAATAACGCTTCAAGATTGAACCATGCGTTCATTGTCTTGAACCGGTTCAATCTAATTGACCCAACTCAATTTGGTTCAAAGACCAAATCAAAACAGCCCAAGCCATGGTCTAGATTTCTATGAACCAAATGGTTCAAAATCTAACCGTTCATCTCTAGATGCTCCCGATCTCACCGATCTAGCATCAATACTCTCGATCGAAGCTTACCGATCTCAAGCCCTAATCAATCAAACATGATCAGACCAGATCTCACTTACAATCAGAGTTTAAATCCCTTTAAATTGAACTCAAACAATTCAGTCCACACGATCTGACTTAAGTAAGCCATATCATCAAATTGTGCGACCCTAAGGGTTTCCTTTAAATGTCGGTAACGATAACTCACGTTATCATGATCAGTGAGGGGTATCTAGCAACACATCACTGTCTCCCGATATAAAGGAAAGAGTCTTCCAAGACTACACCCAAACCACAGCACAAGTGTGAATCCACTTCACAAGGCATACATGTTTCCTTTGCCACTGGATGTTCTTATTGGATAAGCATGTCAAGCCTGTAACTCCAATACGATGAGCATGATTAGATCAGATGAACACAGTCATCTGGGTATGGCCATACACTTTCTCAATCATCTCATCAAGGGGGGCCCTTTAGAACATCACACTCCTTAAACAAGGAGACGGCAATCCTTTATCTATCACTAGTGCCCTAACCTGACTCAAGCTCACCATCCAAGATAGTCTATAATCATTATGTTTCAAATGATATTGAACTACCTCAAAACAATGACAATCATCATTTAGAAACACAAGTGATCTCAAGTCAGAGGAAATGTGCCACTTGATACAATCAAGGAATATTCACATTGTGACAAGCAATTGAATATCCTAGTAGGGTCTGTCCAGTACATCCAATGTACCCATGAGTCTACATCTTATTCCATGCTCGAAGCATCCTATAAGATTAGAACACATACTAGTCTTAACCATATCAAGGCTGTCTCATGTTCACCAAGATACATCGACTAAGGACATATAGCATGTCAGCCTAGCTGAACAGCATTGAGACATTATTCAGAAGTACACTTATTACAGCAGACAAGGTAACAAACTGAATAATAACCATGCCTTTATAAACATAAGAGTTTATTACATGATACTGTTACAATCCCAAGGCCTCAAACATTAGCCTTAAGGGCATACTCCAACAGAAACTCCCGTCGCGTTGGGTCAGCAATGACCCATACCTATCAAGTACACGATGAATCCTCCTAGACCTACGTGGGACCATTGTCTAAGCCTCTGGATGCCCAGGTTCCTTCTCTGTGTCTTGTGGTTGTATTTGGACCTCGTCCAAGTCAAACTTCCTCCCACTAACTTCATTCATGAGAAATTTTTTCTCTAGAAAGACAGCACCTTGAGCAACAAAGTCTTTATTCTCGGTGGGAATATAGAAGCATGAGAGATTTGGGCATCTCCCACTCCATACCTCATATGGAATCTTGGAGACACTCTTAGATGGATCGTTATTCAGTATGAGAGAAGCTATTTCAAGTGTATGACCCTAGAATTGGGGTGATAGGGTGTTGCTAACTCATCTTAGATTGAATCATGTCCAACAAAGTTCGATTCCTCCTCTTAGACACACCATTTCATTGAGGTTTTCTAAGAGGAGTGAGTTGGGGTAGAATCTCACACTCTCTGAGATAGTCAAAGAATTCACTGCTTTGGTACTATCCACCATGATCTGATTGAAGAGTCTTAATAGATCTATCAAGCTGGTTCTCCGCTTCATGTCTGAACTCCATAACTTTATCAAAGGATTCAGATTTATGTCTCATTAAATAGACATAACCATATCTAATGAAGTCATTCGTAAATGTGATGAAGTAGTTGTACCTTTCTCTAGCTTGTTTTCTGAATGGCCCACACACATCGCTATGTATGAGATCAAATAAACCTCCTGCCCTCTCACCAATCTTGGTGAAGGGCGCTTTTTTTAATTTTACCTAATAAATAAGGCTCACAAGTATCAAACTCCTCCAAGGAGGTTGAATCTAACAATCCAATTGCATAGAGTTGTTGAATGCAATTCTTGTTTATATGGGCTAATCGACAATGCCAAAGGTATGCACCAACTGAACCACTCAGTTTGATCATTTTATGATTTTTGTTACATATAGAGTTATCCATGATCAAGACATATAATCCATTGCAAAAAAGTACCCTTCCCATAAAACACATTTAGAAATGAAAAAGAACAAGAGTTATCTTTTATTCGAAACTTAAAACCTTTCCATGCTAAACAATGTATGGATACAATGTTTTTGGTAAGAGAAAGTAAATAATAGCAAATATATAACTCTAACTTGTTGGGGTATGCCCTTAAGGCTAATGTTTGAGGCCTTGGGATTATATCAGTATCATGTATAAACTTCATGTTTATAAAGGCAATGGTTGTTATTCATGTTGTTGCATTATCTGCTGTCATATGTATACTTCTGAATAATGTCTCGATGCTGTTCAGCTTGGCTGACATGCAGTTAAGTCCTTAGTCGAGATATCTTGGTGAACATGAGACAGCCTTGATATGATTGAGACTAATATGTGTTCTAATCTTATAGGATGCTTCGAGCATGGAATAAGATGTAGACTCATAGGTACATTGGATGTACTGGACAGACCCTACTAGGATATTCGATTGCTTGTCACAATGTGAATAATCCTTATATGCAACAAGTGGCATATTTCCTCTGACTTGAGATCACTTGTGTTTCTAAATGATGATTGTCATTGTTTTGAGGTAGTTCGATATCATTTGAAACATAATGGTTATAGACTGTCTTGGATAATGATCATGAGTCAGGTTAGGACACTAGTGATAGATATAGGATTGCCGTCTCCTTGATAGGAGTGTGATGTTCTAAAGGGGCCCCCCTGGATGAGATGATTGAGAAAGTGTATGGCCATACCCAGATGACTATGTTCATCTGATCTAATCATGCTCATCATATTGGAGCTACAGTCTTGACACACTTGTCCAATAAGAACATCAAGTGGCAAAGGAAACATGTATGCCTAGTGAAGTGGATTCACACTTGTGCTGTGGTTTGGGTGTAGTCTTGGAAGACTCTTTCCTTTATATTGGGAGACAGTGATGTGTTGCTAGATACCCCTCACTGATCGTGATAACGTAAGTTATCGTTACCGACATTTAAAGGAAACCCTTAGGGTCGCACAATTTGATGATATGGCTTACTTAAGTCAGATCGTGTGGACTGAATTGTTTGGGTTCAGTTTAAAGGAGTTTAAACTCTGATTGTAAGTGAGATCTGGTCTGATCATGTTTGATTGATTAGGGCTTGAGATCGGTAAGCTTCGATCGAGAGTATTGATGTTAGATCGGTGAGATCAAGAGCATCAAGAGATGAACGGTTAGATCTGGAACCTTAGGGTTTAATATGATCTAGACCAAGTGGCTTGGGTAATTTGGTCTTTGAACCAAACCAAATTGAACCGGCTCATGAGTGAGCGCTTGGTTCAATGGGAGAGTTTTGATGGTTCACTTGGGTGAACGCATGAAACGTAGAGAGTTACTATTTTTGGAAGGCGGTTTCCAAATTGGAAATGCTCCCACGATTGTAACGTCGCTCGCCTCTCTCAATTGCTCTCGTGTGTGGTGAACTTCTTCTTCACGGAAACGAGGTAGAGAGTTTTTCGAGCCCTAGCCGCAAGAGGAACATCGAACCCCTTTCATTCGATCAAGGATACGTGAAGATCTTTGCTAGCACAAAGATCACCAAGGAGGAGCCATCTCTCTTCTTGTGTGCGGCAACTTTGGAGGAGACCCCTTTCGATCTCTGCTTCCAAGTTGTCACCTTCCTCATGGCATGTTGGGGTATGCCCTTAAGGCTAATGTTTGAGGCCTTGGGAATGTATCAGTATCATGTAATAAACTCTTATGTTTATAAAGGCATGGTTGTTATTCAGTTTGTTACATTGTCTGCTGCAATAAATGTACTTCTGAATAATGTCTCAAAGCTATTCAGCTAGGCTGACATGCAGTTATGTCCTTAGTCGAGATATCTTGGTGAACATGAGACAGCCTTGATATGGTTAAGACTAATATGTGTTCTAATCTTATAGGATGCTTCGAGCATGGAATAAGATGTAGACTCATGGGTACATTGGATGTACTGGACAGACCCTACTAGGATATTCAATTGTCTGTCACAATGTGAATAATCCTTGAATGTGACAAGTGGCACATTTCCTCTGACTTGAGATCGCTTGTGTTTCTAAATGATGATTGTCATTGTTTTGAGTTAGTTCAATATCATTTGAAACATAATGGTTATAGACTATCTTGGATGGTGAGCTTGAGTCATGTTAGGGCATTAGTGATAGACAAAGGATTGCCGTCTCTTTAATTAGAGTGTGATGTTCTAAAGGGGCCCCCTGGATGAGATGATTGAGAATAGTGTATGGCCATACCCAGGTGACAATGTTCATCTGATCTAATCATGCTCATCATATTGGAGTTACAAGCTTGACACGCTTGTCCAATAAGAACATCCAGTGGCAAAGGAAACATGCATGCCTTGTGAGTTGATTCACACTTGTGCTATGGTTTGGGTGTAGTCTTGGAAGACTCTTTTCTTTATATCGGGAGACAGTGATGTGTTGCTAGATACCCCTCACTGATCGTGATAACGTTAGTTATCGTTACCGTCATTTAAAGGAAACCCTTAGGGTCGCACAATTTGATGATATTGCTTACTTAAGTCAGATCGTGTGGACTGAATTGTTTTGGTTCAGTTTAAAGGGATTTAATCTCTGATTGTAAGTGAGATCTGGTCTGATCATGTTTGATTGATTAGGGCTTAAGATCGGTAAGCTTCGATTGAGAGAATAGATGCTAGATCGGTGAGATCAGGAGCATTAAGAGATGAACGGTCAGATCTTGAACCTTTAGGTTTAATATGATCTGGACTGAAGACTTGGCTTGATTGGTTTCTTGAGCCGAACCAAATTGAACCGGCTCATATATGAGCGCATGGTTCAAAGGGAGAAGAGGTGGTGACTTGTTCACTTGGCGTGAACGTTTGAGCGAGTGGTGGTTTCTATTTTTAGAAACCATGATCTCCACTTGGAGATCTCTCACGTTCGAAGAGAATTAATTCTATTCTCGCCTCTCTACCCATTTTTTCCTCTTGACACTTTCGTGTGTGGTGACGCTTGGAGCTTTGAGGAGGATTCGGCCAAGAAAGGAAAATCGTCTCCATCCCTTCCATACGTTCAAGACTTCTTGGAACCTTGCTAGCACAAGGAGCACCAAGAAAGTAGGCACACTCTCATCTTGTGTGCGCATTCTTTGGAGGAGACCCCTGTCGATCTCTGCTTCCTAGACGCCATCCAAACGAAATGGCTATGGTATGAATCTAAACCTTATGAAGTTAATCATATGTCATTACGTAAGGTCTCTTGAAACCCTAGTTTCCGCTTGCAAAATTATTTGCGCCACCTGTCAGGGTTTCGCCCCCCTTAGCTATAGGGGACTTTCAATTGGTATCAGAGCCAGGTTGTTATCGTATGATCATATGATTGTTTCATGATTATGTGTGATCCTTGTTTTCGGTTGTAGATCTAATTATCATCACATGCGAATCTACAGGCTAGGTATTAGATGTTAGCGCATGTGTGTATTCATGTTTTATTTTAATGCATGATTAGGATTGGCGCTTGTTACATGTTTTCGAAAACGTTATCTTGCGCGCTTCCATATTAGATCTAAGTCGCCCTGCTATAAACCCTTAGACGGGTTGATGGGGCTGAAGTCATCCTCTAGGTTAGATCCAATAGTCTGATCAGACCATCTGACAGCCTAGATGGGTCGACCAGATGGCACCCATGCGCAAGCATGAGGTGGCTATAGGTCGACTGCATCAAAGGCGTGTAGCGAGGTCTGGTTGAGACACCTGGTGAACGCACATGAGTTAGGCCCGGGTTCACACCCGCTTGCCAGAACTCATGATGGTTGTTCAGCCCTTGGCGCATGCATAGTTGACCACTGGGTTGACTCAAGTCAGTTAGGACTTGGTGCATGCAAGGGCAGTGGATCTGACTAGATATGATGAGTGGATCCCCATCAATGGACCGTTGTAAGGTTGTAGGGCATATAAGAAAAGTAAAATTGATAACTATGCGTTTTCAAAATTTTATTCTCTTATTGCTGGATCACATGTTGTTTGGCTGAGGCCTATGCTTGTTTATTTATTCTTATGTGGGCTGCTCGTTTAATGTGTTCTGTGCTGGGGCCTGCGTGCCTGGAATTTTATTGTAAATTAATTCTTATTTTTGTGATCTGCGCATCACATTTATTTAATTTATAAAATGTAATTGACCTGCGAGTCAATCTTGTCTAGATAGATTAATTTGTAAGTTAATTAGACAAGAGCACAGAGCACACTTGGCAGAGGCGCTTGCAGCAGAGGCTTGACCAGGTGGGAAGTCCAGGGTTCGACTCTGGGACAGGCGCATTTTCCCTGGTAGGCGCACCTGAGCTGCAGATGGCGCTTGGGCCCTGGGTTGGGCCAGATGAGCAGCAAAAGACCCATGAAGAAAAGCAAGTGAAGACTTAAGTTAATTAAGGTCTTACTTAGGCTATGGGCTTTTACCACATAAGATCCATGCTTTCTTTTATTGTTTAAATAAGTAGAACAGCATGATTTATTTATCTTCTGCTATCACCATAGGAATTGCATGATAGTGAAGAAGATAAAAGACCGTTAAAATCCAACGCTAAAATATCAAGCTCGTAAGCCTTCTGACGCGAAACCTCACTATTCTGACTATCGTTGGAGCCGTGTTGTACCCACTCAGTGGGCACGTCCATCTATCTTCAGACGGTGCGGGATTACACCTGCGTGTTACAGAGAAGGGATTTATCGCTTCTCGTTGCTCAGCATAGCACGTGGTGGTCCAGGGAGTAGGTCCGGTCAGCTTGACCATGTAGGCTACATATGTGGCGCATATGGTAGCGCATGGAGGCAGCCATCTGTGGGGTCAGAGACTGTGTTGTACCAACTCAGTTGGCACAGTCTGCTGGATTGCCCAGATGAAGGGGAATCGCACGGGTTGGCGATTGGCTGGGACAGCCTACCAGAAATTAGTGCTTGTAATCTCTGTGCATCTTATCTCGCCTGAGCGGGACGCGGAGACCAAGTATGAAATCTGGATCCCATCTCACTAAAAGAGTTCTACTCTTTCGGGCTGTTTTGCTGGATTTTTCAGCCAGATAAAATAGTGAGAAAAAGAATCATTCTTAAGTCCTGAATTGATTCTTTACATTGATACTGACCTTGCTGTTCTTGCATTGTTGTAGATACCTGCAGCAACGAACACCATGAACTTCAATGTGCGATCCCTACTGGAAAGGGAGAAGTTTGCTGGGCCGAACTTCTCAGACTGGTTCGGACAACTTAAGATTGTTCTTAAGGCAGAGAGGAAACTGTATGTCCTCGAGACGGCGATACCGCCTCAGCCCGCTCCGAACGCCGCAAGGGCGGTTCGGGAAGCTTATGAAAAGCACGTCAATGATAGCATTGATGTCGCTTGCCTGATGCTAGCGTCTATGACGCCACCGCTGCAGCGTCAGCATGAGGATATGTCTGCAATAGACATGATAGCAAACCTCAAAATGCTGTATGCTACACAGGCGAGGACAGAACGCTATAATCTGACAAAGCTGTTCTTTCAGAGCAAACTGGCTGAAGGGAGCCCAGTGGGAGCTCACGTGCTCAAGATGATTGGGCACAAGGAAGCTCTAGAGAAACTGGGGCATACCATCTGTTGGGGTATGCCCTTAAGGCTAATGTTTGAGGCCTTGGGATTGTATCTGTATCATGTAATAAACTCTTGTGTTTATAAAGGCATGGTTATTATTCAGGTTGTTACCTTCTCTGCTGCAATTAGTGTACTTCTGAATAATGTCTCAAAGCTGTTCAGCTGGGCTGACATGCTATAAAGTCCTTAGTCGAGATATCTTGGTGAACATGAGACAGCCTTGATATGGTTAAGACTAATATGTATTCTAATCTTATAGGATGCTTCGAGCATGGAATAAGATGTAGACTCATGGGTACATTGGATGTACTGGACAGACCCTAGTAGGACATTCAATTGCTTGTCACAATGTGAATGATCCTTGATTGCAACAAGTGGCACATGTCCTCTGACTTGAGATCACTTGTGTTTCTAAATGATGATTGTCATTGTTTTGAGGTAGTTCAATATCATTTGAAACATAATGGTTATAGACTATCTTGGATAATGATCATGAGTCAGGTTAGGGCACTAGTGATAGATAGAGGATTGCCGTCTCCTTGTTGAAGGAGTGTGGTGTTCTATAGGGGCCCCCTAGATGAGATGATTGAGAAAGTGTATGGCCATACCCAGGTGACTATGTGCATCTGATCTAATCATGCTCATCATATTGGAGCTACAGGCTTGACACGCTTGTCCAATAAGAACATCCAGTGGCAAAGGAAACATGCGTGCCTTGTGAAGTGGATTCACACTTGTGCTGTGGTTTGGGTGTAGTCTTGGAAGACTCTTTCCTTTATATCGGGAGACAGTGATGTGTTGCTAGATACCCCTCACTGATCGTGATAACGTAAGTTATCGTTACCGACATTTAAAGGAAACCCTCAGGGTCGCACAATTTGATGATATGGCTTACTTGAGTCAGATCGTGTGGACTGAATTGTTTGGGTTCAGTTTAAAGGGATTTAATCTCTGATTGTAAGTGAGATCTGGTCTGATCATGTTTGATTGATTAGGGCTTGAGATCGGTAAGCTTCGATCGAGAGAGATGATGCTAGATCGGTAAGATCAGGAGCATCAGGAGATGAACGGTTAGATCTGGAACCTATTGGTTCAATGAGGTCTAGACCATGGCTTGGGCTGATTTGATTTGGTTTTTTGGATCAAAGTCAATTGGATCGATTGAGCATGAACCGGTTCACATGTGTGTGAACGCTTGGTTCAATGCTTAAGCGTTTTGGTCGGTTTTCAAAGCATTACTTCATGTCATTCCATTTTTGGAAAGTCATCAAGGCGACTTTGTAAAAACGCCTCAACGCTTCTCTTAGATGATGACCGCTTGCAATCTCGTGGAGAGGAGAGTGTGTTGACGACAAGAGGAGGAATTCGGCCGAGAAAAGCTATCTCTATCCTCTCCTTCACGCGACAAGGTCCCATTGAAGCACTTTGCTAGCACAAAGGATTCAAAGGAGCAAGCCATCTTCACTTGTTGTGTGCGTCACCTTTGGAGAAGGAGCACTTGCGTCTTTGCTTCCAAGGCACCAACCAAACCGATGGCATTGGTATGATCTACTCTTGATCTATTCAATCTATGATAGTTGATCATATGGCATGCAAAAGATCATCAAACCCTTGCTTCCGCTTGCAAAATTTTATTTGCGCCATGCTTAGGGTTTTCGCCCCCCTCTCGAAAGGGGTTTCTTCAATTGGTATCAGAGGTTGGCTTTACGCATGCTATTATGTTTGCTCGTGTGATCCATGTTTACACTTATGCTTAGATCTATGGTTGGTTACATGCGCAAGCTCATGAAAAATTTATGATGCGAAAACAACATGCATGATGTTCATTGCTCTTAACCGCATGTATTGGTGCTTGTTGTTGTTTTTGTCAAAGTTGCGCTCCCCCTTGAAGGGGACTCTACAATTGTTATGGATGGCGCATGTTTGTTGGCGCTTCTTACATGTTGTTTTTGACAAAACAAAAGATCTTGCGCGCCTCATCTAGATCTAAGGCCCTACTTTAAACCCTTAGATGGGTTGATGGGGTTGAAAGCATCATCTAGTATAGATCAACTAAGTCTGATCAGACCATCTGACAGCCTAGATGGGTTGACCAGATAGCACCTGTGCGCAAGCACGAGGTGGCTATAGGTTAACTGCATCAAAGGCGTGTAGCGAGGTCTGGTTGAGACAACCAGTGAACACACATAAGTTAGGCCCGGGGTCACACCCGCTTGCCAGAACTCATGTTGGCTGTTCAGCCCTTGGCGCATGCATGGTTGACCATTAGGTCAACTCGAGTCAGTTAGGACTTGGTGCATGTAAGGGCATGGATCTAACTAGATTGATGAGTGGATCCCTATCAATGGACCATTGTAAGGTTGTAAGGCACATAAGAAAATTAAAATTGATGCCAATGGGTTTTCAAAATTTTATTTTCTTGTAATGGATCACATGTTGATTGAATGATGCCATGATGTTTGTTTATTTAATCTTATGTGGGTTGCCCTTTTAATGTGTGCTGTGCTGGGGCCTGCGAGCCTGGTAAATTATTATTTTTGTGATCTGCGAATCACATTTTAATGAATTTATTGTATAATTGACCTGCGAGTCAAGCTTGTCTAGATAGATTAAAATGTATTTTAATTAGACAAGAGCACAAAAGCACACATCGCAGAGGCGCATTCAGCTAGTGGGTGCACCTGAGCTGCATTGAGCGCTAGGGCCCTGGGTTGGACCAGATGAGATGCAAAAGACCCAAGAAGAGCAAGTGAAGACTTAAGTTGATTTAAGGTCTTACTTAGGCTCTATGGGCTTTTACCACATAAGATCCATGCTTTCTTTTTATTGTTTAATAATAGAATTGCATGAGTTATTTGTCTTCTGCTATAGCCATAGGATTTGCCTGATAGTAAGAAGATAAAAGACCGTTAAAATCCAACGCTAAAATATCAAGCACGTAATGCCTTCTGACGCGAAACCTCACTGTTCTGACTATCGTTGGAGCCGTGTTGAACCCACTCAGTGGGCACGTCCATCTATCTTCAGACGGTGTGTGATTTCACCTGCGTGTTACAGAGAAGGGATTTATCGCTTCTCGTTGCTCAGCATAGCACGTGGTGGTCCAGGGAGTAGGTCGGGTCAGCTTGACCATGTAGGCTACATGTGTGGAGCATATGGTAGCACATGGAGGCAGCCATCTGTGGGATCAGAGACTGTGTTGTACCAACTCAGTTGGCACAGTCTGCTGGATTGCCCAGATGAAGGGGAATCTCACGGGTTGGCGATTGGCTAGGACAGCCTACCAGAAATTAGTACTTGTCATCTCTGTGCATCTTATCTCGCCTGAGCGGGACGCGGAGACCAAGTATGAAATCTAGATCCCATCTCACTAAAAGTGTAACATCCCTCAGAATCACACCCCACACGCATACAAGTAAAATACGGGGTTTCAAAAGTTTTTTTTTTACTCTTTCATTAAAACACAAGAAGAAAGCGGCATCGAAGGACATTACTACGGAACTGAAAACCGCACAGAACTGAATAGGATCGATTTACTAGGAAATAGAAATCCGGAAATCCAGAAAATCCGACAGCAAGTATAATAATTTACTGCTGCACAGACACGCATATCCTGGAATAAAACAGATGTCCACACTACACATATGTGGAAAACACAAATTCAGATATATTGCGGAATAAGAACAATAACTCTCAAATCGGACATTTCAGACTAAGAATAATTTCAAATCTCACGAATCCAAAACTCGTATCTAACAATTAAAACGAGACAAGTATAATATAATATCCTGAAAATAGGCATAAGCCCTCAGGAGATAAAACGTATCATATAATTAAGTTAGGCACGCAGGCCTGACAGATTTTTTTTAGAAGACAACTCTTAGAAATTAAATAAAACATTAGCATCATAGTAAATTCGTGAATTAGCTGTAGCGATCACTGTCCCAATGTCTCACCTGAAAATATTTAAACAACGGGGGTGAGCTAAAAAGCTCAGTGAGTAAAAGACACTAAAAGCCATCCATAGTACACATCAAAAATATCATGCATAAGTTGAAATACATTTTTGTAACGGATAAGATAAATCAACTTAACATGCACACTCATATCAGAAACAAAACATAATCAAATACAGATACTTATAACATTAGGCATCAAGCATGAAGTAGGATATAAGTATACCAACCCCTCCCTACTAAACACACTGCCTAACACATCTATAATACAGATCGAAACAGAACTACAGAAATCAGAACTGACAGACAAAAAATCAGAATTTTCAGAATCCAAAACGGATAGTCTACATCGGAAACAGAAAGGCCACAGAAGGCCTGATGACCACAGAAGGTCTGACCCCACCTCTGCCGAGGACGAGACATGCATGCATATCGGAAACAGAATGGTAGAGGAGGTATCAGTGGGTGGCCCCCGTCTTGTCAGGACGTGGCACTCTGGCCTCCAAAACCCAGAACAGAATGGTAGAGGAGGTATCAGTGGGTGGCCCCCGTCTTGTCAGGACGTGGCACTCTGGTCTCCAATACCCAGAACAGAATGGTAGAGGAGGTATCAGTGGGTGGCCCCCGTCTTGTCAGGACGTGGCACTCTGGTCTCCAATACCCAGAACAGGTAGAGGAGGTATCAGTGGGTGGCCCCCGTCTTGTTAGGACGTGGCACTCTGGCCTTCAATACCTATAACGGAACAGAAATAGTGTCTCAAGGGTCGTAGTAGACTATCAGCACCATTACAGCGCCACAGAAGGAGGGTAAGAACACAGAAGAGTGCTACACTAGGGCATAATTTTACAGAACAGATTATACTGAAACGGAGGAGTAGGACCAACCACTACTTAATTCTTACATCATGCCCAAAGTCTGACAAAACAGAAAATGACACACCCCAATATCCAGTCCTTAACAAATTACAATTTGCAGAAAATCAAAGCTGAACACACTTCATAATTTTTACCATCAACCAGAAGTAATATATGAGTGAATTCCTTAGATTTCATGCAACTATCCTTAATTCATGTCGGACCAGTCTATGTTCTCACAAAGGTTATAACACATTCAAAGTTTTCAGAAAATTCACAACATATAAACAGAACAGAAAATATTCACATAACAAAAAATTAAACATAGAACAGAAACTATTCATGAAATAATTTCCTCAAAATTCCTAAAACCGTGAGCTATAAAATTACTGTAAGGGGCGCCAGTTACAGAACCTTAACAGAACGTACAAATTTCATGTAAATAATTTCAGTCCACCACTACAGATAATTTTAATTACACGTTCGTGAAGAAAATTGACAAAAGCCCCAAAATTGGCTCGAACCATGATTTTCGAAAATTCCTAAGTTCTTAGTTAAATCCCCAATTTTGTTTTCTCTAAAATTTCTCATCAAGCAAATAAATTTTAGAAGAACTACAGCCCACAATTTAAGAGATTAAACCATACAGGCTAAATTTTTCTCACAATGGAATATTCGTCTAACCAAAACATAGCAGATTTATATTGTCAGATTGCAACATATATTTTTGGTCCAATTTCGAACCAAAGCTAGTCAATATTATATTCAAAATGAAGCTCTCTGAATCTAGTTTCCAATAAAACTGGTTTCGCAAAATTTCGAATTGTAGGCAGGAAGATATAAGGGTTCGAACATAGGTGGGTCAGAATTTCAGATTTCAAGAAAACAGATTCATATATCAGAATTACGACATATATTTCAGATCCAATAACAAATCGAAAATAGGCGTTATGGGAGTCAAAATGAAGCTCTTCAAGCCTACGGTCTAATAAAACTGGTTTCACAGGATTTCGAGCTATACCTAGGGAGATACGAGAGTTCGAACACAAAAGGGTCAAGATTCTAGATTTTCAGAAAACAGATTTCGTAAGTTATATAACAATGCCGATTGCAACACGAATATAGTTCAGATGTGGTCGATATTACATAAGAATCAAAGCTGAGCGAATCTAGTTTCATACAAAATTTGTTTCGTGTGATTTGGATCTATAGATCATGAGATATTGAGGTTAAAGCACAGTAAGGTCAGATTGGCGACTACAATTTTCAGCAAGACAAAATTTCTGAATCATCATGCATATTCAGATCCGACCTATAGAATAGAAAAACACAGGATCTACTTGCAGATTTTTGGTTCATACAGATAATTATTGCAAATAGGATTAGACTCCTTAGGATCGAATTACTCACCGAAAATCGCCCACAGAAAAAAAAAACGCCACAACAGAGGGTCAGGGATCTCCAGGAACTTCGTCCACCACCAGTCTGCCACCACCAGCGTCAGAAATTTGCAGGAGGCGCCAAACACAGTAAGGGGCGACAACCACAGGCGGCTAGGGCAAGAAAACAACAAATTTCGTGAGGGAGAGGAGCTCTCACGATATTTCTCTTTTTCTCCCACTCCAAACGGATCCAAGATCCAATAACCCAGTTAACTTAAGTGAAAATCGGTTTTAAGGGCTCACCTGGGCTTAACCACCATGCGCCACTCCAATAACACAGAAATATGCGCCACCATGGTGGAAGAATTCCAGGAGCAAAGAGTCAAGGTTGAGGGTTCGAAGCCCCAACCAAAATAATTATTTCTGCCCTGTAGGAAAAAGTCCTACAATTAGGCAAAAATCCCAAAACTTTAACAGATAAAAATACAGAAACAGAATTTCTAACCTTAAATCGTAATTCAGAAACTCGAGGGCGTTACATCCTCCCCCCCTTATAGAGCTTTAGTCCTCTAAAGCTGACCAAGCCCGTCACTGAATAGGTGAGGATGCTCCTTTCTCATATCTGCTTCAACCTCCCAAGAGGCTTCTTCAACAGACTGATTTCCCCAGATGACTTTCACAAGTGGAATAACCTTATTTCTCAGCACCTTCTCTTTTCTATCTTCAATTCTGAGAGGTTTCACCACAAAAGTCATGTTCTCTTCAAGCTGAAGAGGTTCCAACTCTAGAACATGAGAAGGATCAGAACAATATTTTCTGAGTGCAGATACATGGAACACATTATGGAGGTGTTCCAGTGATGGGGGCAGAGCAAGTCGGTATGCCACAGGTCCAACCCTCTCAATGATATCAAAGGGACCAATGTACCTGGGACTCAATTTTCCCCTCTTCCCAAATCTCATCACCCCTTTCATAGGTGAGACCTTTAGGAAAACATGCTCTCCCACCAAAAACTCAAGAGGACGCCGCCTCACATCAGCATAACTCTTCTGTCTATCCTGAGCGATCTTCATCTTTCTCTGAATTTCTCTAATCTTCTCAGTGGCTTCCTGAACAGCATCAGACCTTAGCACTGTTCTGTCCCCAGTTTCCTCCCAGCATATTGTTGTTCTGCATTTCCTCCCATATAGGGCCTCATACGGAGCCATCTGTATGCTAGAGTGAAAGCTATTGTTGTAGGTGAACTCTATCAGTGATAAGTCCAGATCCCACTCAACAGACCAGTCAACCACATAAGATCTCAGAAGATCCTCAAGTGTCTGAATAGTCCTCTCTGTCTGACCATCAGATTGAGGATGATATGCAGTGCTGAAACTCAGATTAGTTCCCAAATCTTCCTGTAATTTCTTCCAAAACCTGGACAGAAATCGAGGATCACGGTCAGAGACAATGTCCAAGGGAACTCCATGCAATCTGACAATCTCATCGATGTACAGTTTTGCTAACCGATCCAAACTGTAAGTCATTTTGATCGGTAAGAAGTGACCTGACTTCGTGAGTCTGTCCACAATCACCCATACGGCATCATGATTCCTTCTGGTATTGGGCAGTCCACACACAAAGTCCATACTGATATGCTCCCACTTCCACTGAGGAATAGGGAGAGACTGCATCAAACCGCCCGGCCTCTGATGCTCAGCCTTCACGGTTTGGCAAGTCAAACATCTGGACACAAACAAATGCACATCCTTCTTCATACCATGCCACCAGAAAGTCTTTTTCAGATCCTGATACATCTTGGTACTACCAGGATGAACGGTATACTTAGTGCAATGACTTTCCTTAAGAATTTCATTTCTCAACTCAGGGTCCTCAGGAACACAGACCCTTCCACGGAATCTGAGGAGACCATCATCCGACATACTGAAATTATCCACCCAGCCTTGCTCAGACCTCTCTTTCCACCGTAAAATATCCGGATCTGATTGCTGCCCTGATCTCAATCTCTGCAGTAACTCTGACTGAACCCTGAGAGAAGCTAGAAGACCGCCTCTCTCACCCGGAGTCACACTCAGATGCATGTCACTGAACTCCTGCAATAGTCGCCACTCCTGGACTCGCAGTGCAGCTATCTGAGTCACAGGATACCGACTAAGAGCATCAGCCACCACATTGGCTTTACCAGACTGATATTGGATGGTGAAGTCATAATCCTTTATCAATTCAAGCCATCGCCTCTGTCTCATATTCAGCTCTTTCTGAGTGAAGATATACTTCAAGCTCTGGTGATCTGTAAACAATTCAAATGTCTGTCCAAACAGATAGTGCCTCCAGATTTTCAAGGCAAAAACTACAGCTGCCAACTCCAGATCATGAGTGGGGTAGTTTACCTCGTAGTCTTTGAGTTGCCTTGAAGCATAAGCAACTACTTTTCCTTGCTGCATCAGTACAGCACCCAGACCCTTACCAGAGGCATCAGTGTAAACAGTGAACTTCTCTCCATCACAGGGAATGATGAGGATAGGAGCACTGGTCAGTCTCTTTTTCAGTTCCTGAAAACTAGACTCACAATCATCAGACCACTCAAACTTCAAATTCTTTCTAGTTAGCTTAGTCAGAGGACCAGCCAGCTTGGAAAAACCCTCCACAAAACGGCGGTAGTATCCAGCTAAGCCCAGAAAACTTCTGACCTCAGTCGCTGTAGTTGGTCTTCCCCAGTGAAGAATGGCCTCCACCTTCACTGGATCCACAGACACACCCTAGCCAGAAATAATGTGCCCCAGAAAGCCAATCTGATATAGCCAGAACTCACATTTGCTGGCCTTAGCATACAGCTGCTTCAGCCGCAGAATCTCCAGCACCTTGCGCAAATCCTGAGAGTGATCTTGCGCATTCTTGGAGTAGATCAGAATATCATCAATGAAGACGACCACACATTTGTCCAGAAGCTCATGAAATATCCTATTCATCAGATCCATAAACACCGCAGGGGCATTTGTCAGTCCAAAAGGCATAACAAGAAACTCATAGTGCCCATACCTGGTCATGAATGCAGTTTTAGGTACATCCTCCTCCTGAACTCTCAACTGATGATAGCCAGACCTCAGGTCAATTTTAGAGAATACAGTAGCACCCTGCAACTGATCAAAGAGATCATCAATACGGGGTAATGGGTACTTATTCCTAACAGTCACTTGATTGAGTTGACGGTAATCGATGCACATGCGCAAAGTACCATCCTTCTTCTTCACAAATAACACAGGTGCTCCCCATGGAGAAACACTGGGTCGAATATACCCCTTCTCTAATAGTTCTTCCAGTTGCTTCTTCAGCTCTGTCAGTTCTGAAGTTGCCATCCTGTAAGGAGCTTTAGATATCGGTGCCGTGCCTGGCAACAACTCGATACCAAACTCAACTTCTCTGCTGGGTGGTAACCCAGATAACTCATCAGAGAAGACGTCAGTAAACTCTCTTACCATAGGAATTTTTGCCAGATCCAAATCAGGCTCAGTCTGCACCTTGACATGCGCCAGATACCCCTTGCAGCCCTGGGCTAAAAGCTTCCTGGCCTGCAGATGAGATATCACCAAAGGCTCCTGTTCTGAAATCCGGCCTTGGATAACCAATTGCTGTCCATCACTTAGATGCAGAGTAATTAACTTTTCAAAACAATCTAAAGTAGCATGATAGGCAGACAGCCAATCCATGCCCAGAATGATGTCATAGTCTTTCATAGGAAGACTAATCAATCAATAGGTAAATCATATCCTTCAACCTTAATCAAACAGTCAGGATATGTTATATCTGTAGATACGGCCTCACCCATAGGTGTATGAACAGAAATACAGAAATCAAGTATCCTAGGCAACATAGGCAGACATGGTGCAAAACATGCAGACACAAAAGATAAATTGGCACCAGGATCAAAAAGAATGCGTGCCAAATAACTAAACACATAAAGTGTACCTTCCACCACGGACTTCGAAGCCGAAGCATCCCTCTCCGCGATGGCATACACGCGAGTCTGCACCGTAGGCTTCTCACCCTGTCCTCTAGCATCCGGCATAGGACAGTCCTTAATCATATGTCCCACCTTACCACATCTGAAGCAAGCGCCAGTCTTCCTGTAGCACTCATTATCCTGATGTTTAGTGCTCCCGCAGTAGAGACACTTCCTGCCATTCTGAGAAACTGTGCTGACTGGCTTCTGATAAGGTTGGTATCTGCCCTTACTGTCTTTCTTCTTATTCTTGAAATTCTTCTTATCCTTACCACCCAGAGTGGGTGCGTAAGTCACAGAAGTAGGGACGGGTGCAGTGACTGGAATAGTATCTGCAGCCATCTCAGCAATGCACCTCTCAGCAGTGCGAGCCCTGTCTACCACTTCAGCATAAGATTCCAAGTGTAGCATAGCTACCCTTGTCCTGATATCTTTCCTCAAACCCCGCTGAAACTTCTTGGCTCTTCTTTCCTCGGTGTTGACTAAGTGAGGAGCATACCCCGACAACCGAGCGAATGTGGCCTCATACTGATCCACCGTCAGGTCACCCTGCTCAAGATGAATAAACTCCACCTCGCGCTCCTCAGATAAGCTAGAGGGGAAAAACTTGGCATTGAACTTCATCATGAAATACTGCTAGTTAACAACTCTGGATTCAGTTGCCGCCAGTCTGACAACTCCCTTCCACCAATCTTCGGCATCTCCATGCAACATGAAGACAGACAAACATAGCTTGTCTGCATCATCACAGCGCAAAACCTGGAAAATCTTTTCCAGTGTTAAAAGCCAATCCTCAGCTGCTCTGGGCCCCGGACTACCATAAAATGCAGTTGGGTTCAGGTGCTGAAACTCTCGAACCAACCGAGCATATCGTTGATGTGCGCCATCACCCAGAGAAGAACCAGCCGGTTGTGCCTGTGACTGAGACTGTGTCTGCGACAGCCGCTGCAATAACTGTTGCTGAACTTCCATGTGCTGCGCCTGCTGCTGCTGCATCATCTGAGTTTGCTGCTGGATGAATGCGTTTTGTTGTTGCATCATAGCAGTCATAGCCTCCATGGTCTGCCTCAGGTCAGACTGTTGATCACCGTTGCTACTACTAGCTCTTGGTCGCACCATTTTTACCTGCATCACATAACACAGTAGAATAACATCCAATATTCAATCACAAATCAGATCCTAACTTGGTTTCTAGCAATACACAAACAAAGTTTTCCTTCCCCGGAGTTTCTAATTGCTAGTAATATTCCTCTGATACCATCTGTAACATCCCTCAGAATCACACCCCACACGCATACAAGTAAAATACGGGGTTTCAAAAGTTTTTTTTTTACTCTTCCATTAAAACACAAGAAGAAAGCGGCATCGAAGGACATTACTACGGAACTGAAAACCGCACAGAACTGAATAGGATCGATTTACTAGGAAATAGAAATCCGGAAATCCAGAAAATCCGACAGCAAGTATAATAATTTACTGCTGCACAGACACGCATATCCTGGAATAAAACAGATCCACACTACACATATGTGGAAAACACAAATTCAGATATATTGCGGAATAAGAACAATAACTCTCAAATCGGACATTTCAGACTAAGAATAATTTCAAATCTCACGAATCCAAAACTCGTATCTAACAATTAAAACGAGACAACTATAATATAATATCCTGAAAACAGGCATAAGCCCTCAGGAGATAAAACGTATCATATAATTAAGTTAGGCACGCAGGCCTGACAGATTTTTTTTAGAAGACAACTCTTAGAAATTAAATAAAACATTAGCATCATAGTAAATTCGTGAATTAGCTGTAGCGATCACTGTCCCAATGTCTCACCTAAAAATATTTAAACAACGGGGGTGAGCTAAAAAGCTCAATGAGTAAAAGACACTAAAAGCCATCCATAGTACACATCAAAAATATCATGCATAAGTTGAAATACATTTTTGTAACGGATAAGATAAATCAACTTAACATGCACACTCATATCAGAAACAAAACATAATCAAATACAGATACTTATAACATTAGGCATCAAGCATGAAGTAGGATATAAGTATACCAACCCCTCCCTACTAAACACACTGCCTAACACATCTATAATACAGATCGAAACAGAACTACAGAAATCAGAACTGACAGACAAAAAATCAGAATTTTCAGAATCCAAAACGGATAGTCTACATCGGAAACAGAAAGGCCACAGAAGGCCTGATGACCACAGAAGGTCTGACCCCACCTCTGCCGAGGACGAGACATGCATGCATATCGGAAACAGAATGGTAGAGGAGGTATCAGTGGGTGGCCCCCGTCTTGTCAGGACGTGGCACTCTGGCCTCCAAAACCCAGAACAGAATGGTAGAGGAGGTATCAGTGGGTGGCCCCCGTCTTGTCAGGACGTGGCACTCTGGTCTCCAATACCCAGAACAGAATGGTAGAGGAGGTATCAGTGGGTGGCCCCCGTCTTGTCAGGACGTGGCACTCTGGTCTCCAATACCCAGAACAGAATGGTAGAGGAGGTATCAGTGGGTGGCCCCCGTCTTGTCAGGACGTGGCACTCTGGCCTCCAATACCTATAACGGAACAGAAATAGTGTCTCAAGGGTCGTAGTAGACTATCAGCACCATTACAGCGCCACAGAAGGAGGGTAAGAACACAGAAGAGTGCTACACTAGGGCATAATTTTACATAACAGATTATACTGAAACGGAGGAGTAGGACCAACCACTACTTAATTCTTACATCATGCCCAAAGTCTGACAAACCAAAAAATGACACACCCCAATATCCAGTCCTTAACAAATTATAATTTGCAGAAAATCAAAGCTGAACACACTTCATAATTTTTACCATCAACCAGAAGTAATATATGAGTGAATTCCTTAGATTTCATGCAACTATCCTTAATTCATGTCGGACCAGTCTATGTTCTCACAAAGGTTATAACACATTCAAAGTTTTCAGAAAATTCACAACATATAAACAGAACAGAAAATATTCACATAACAAACAATTAAACATAGAACAGAAACTATTCATGAAATAATTTCCTCAAAATTCCTAAAACCGTGAGCTATAAAATTACTGTAAGGGGCGCCAGTTACAGAACCTTAACAGAACGTACAAATTTCATGTAAATAATTTCAGTCCACCACTACAGATAATTTTAATTACACGTTCGTGAAGAAAATTGACAAAAGTCCCAAAATTGGCTCGAACCATGATTTTCGAAAATTCCTAAGTTCTTAGTTAAATCCCCAATTTTGTTTTCTCTAAAATTTCTCATCAAGCAAATAAATTTTAGAAGAACTACAGCCCACAATTTAAGAGATTAAACTATACAGGCTAAATTTTTCTCACAATGGAATATTCGTCTAACCAAAACATAGCAGATTTATATTGTCAGATTACAACATATATTTTTGGTCCAATTTCGAACCAAAGCTAGTCAATATTATATTCAAAATGAAGCTCTCTGAATCTAGTTTCCAATAAAACTGGTTTCGCAAAATTTCGAATTGTAGGCAGGAAGATATAAGGGTTCGAACATAGGTGTGTCAGAATTTCAGATTTCAAGAAAACAGATTCATATATCAGAATTACGACATATATTTCAGATCCAATAACTAATCGAAAATAGGCGTTATGGGAGTCAAAATGAAGCTCTTCAAGCCTACGGTCTAATAAAACTGGTTTCACAGGATTTCGAGCTATACCTAGGGAGATACGAGAGTTCGAACACAAAAGGGTCAAGATTCTAGATTTTCAGAAAACAGATTTCGTAAGTTATATAACAATGCCGATTGCAACACGAATATAGTTCAGATGTGGTCGATATTACATAAGAATCAAAGCTGAGCGAATCTAGTTTCATACAAAATTTGTTTCGTGTGATTTGGATCTATAGATCATGAGATATTGAGGTTAAAGCACAGTAAGGTCAGATTGGCGACTACAATTTTCAGCAAGACAAAATTTCTGAATCATCATGCATATTCAGATCCGACCTATAGAATAGAAAAACACAGGATCTACTTGCAGATTTTTGGTTCATACAGATAATTATTGCAAATAGGATTAGACTCCTTAGGATCGAATTACTCACCGAAAATCGCCCACAGAAAAAAAAAAACGCCACAACAGAGGGTCAGGGATCTCCAGGAACTTCGTCCACCACCAGTCTGCCACCACCAGCGTCAGAAATTTGCAGGAGGCGCCAAACACAGTAAGGGGCGACAACCACAGGCGGCTAGGGCAAGAAAACAACAAATTTCGTGAGGGAGAGGAGCTCTCACGATATTTCTCTTTTTCTCCCACTCCAAACGGATCCAAGATCCAATAACCCAGTTAACTTAAGTGAAAATCGGTTTTAAGGGCTCACCTGGGCTTAACCACCATGCGCCACTCCAATAACACAGAAATATGCGCCACCATGGTGGAAGAATTCCAGGAGCAAAGAGTCAAGGTTGAGGGTTCGAAGCCCCAACCAAAATAATTATTTCTGCCCTGTAGGAAAAAGTCCTACAATTAGGCAAAAATCCCAAAACTTTAACAGATAAAAATACAGAAACAGAATTTCTAACCTTAAATCGTAATTCAGAAACTCGAGGGCGTTACATCCTCCCCCCCTTATAGAGCTTTAGTCCTCTAAAGCTGACCAAGCCCGTCACTGAATAGGTGAGGATGCTCCTTTCTCATATCTGCTTCAACCTCCCAAGAGGCTTCTTCAACAGACTGATTTCCCCAGATGACTTTCACAAGTGGAATAACCTTATTTCTCAGCACCTTCTCTTTTCTATCTTCAATTCTGAGAGGTTTCACCACAAAAGTCATGTTCTCTTCAAGCTGAAGAGGTTCCAACTCTAGAACATGAGAAGGATCAGAACAATATTTTCTGAGTGCAGATACATGGAACACATTATGGAGGTGTTCCAGTGATGGGGGCAGAGCAAGTCGGTATGCCACAGGTCCAACCCTCTCAATGATATCAAAGGGACCAATGTACCTGGGACTCAATTTTCCCCTCTTCCCAAATCTCATCACCCCTTTCATAGGTGAGACCTTTAGGAAAACATGCTCTCCCACCAAAAACTCAAGAGGACGCCGCCTCACATCAGCATAACTCTTCTGTCTATCCTGAGCGATCTTCATCTTTCTCTGAATTTCTCTAATCTTCTCAGTGGCTTCCTGAACAGCATCAGACCTTAGCACTGTTCTGTCCCCAGTTTCCTCCCAGCATATTGTTGTTCTGCATTTCCTCCCATATAGGGCCTCATACGGAGCCATCTGTATGCTAGAGTGAAAGCTATTGTTGTAGGTGAACTCTATCAGTGATAAGTCCAGATCCCACTCAACAGACCAGTCAACCACATAAGATCTCAGAAGATCCTCAAGTGTCTGAATAGTCCTCTCTGTCTGACCATCAGATTGAGGATGATATGCAGTGCTGAAACTCAGATTAGTTCCCAAATCTTCCTGTAATTTCTTCCAAAACCTGGACAGAAATCGAGGATCACGGTCAGAGACAATGTCCAAGGGAACTCCATGCAATCTGACAATCTCATCGATGTACAGTTTTGCTAACCGATCCAAACTGTAAGTCATTTTGATCGGTAAGAAGTGACCTGACTTCGTGAGTCTGTCCACAATCACCCATACGGCATCATGATTCCTTCTGGTATTGGGCAGTCCACACACAAAGTCCATACTGATATGCTCCCACTTCCACTGAGGAATAGGGAGAGACTGCATCAAACCGCCCGGCCTCTGATGCTCAGCCTTCACGGTTTGGCAAGTCAAACATCTGGACACAAACAAATGCACATCCTTCTTCATACCATGCCACCAGAAAGTCTTTTTCAGATCCTGATACATCTTGGTACTACCAGGATGAACGGTATACTTAGTGCAATGACTTTCCTTAAGAATTTCATTTCTCAACTCAGGGTCCTCAGGAACACAGACCCTTCCACGGAATCTGAGGAGACCATCATCCGACATACTGAAATTATCCACCCAGCCTTGCTCAGACCTCTCTTTCCACCGTAAAATATCCGGATCTGATTGCTGCCCTGATCTCAATCTCTGCAGTAACTCTGACTGAACCCTGAGAGAAGCTAGAAGACCGCCTCTCTCACCCGGAGTCACACTCAGATGCATGTCACTGAACTCCTGCAATAGTCGCCACTCCTGGACTCGCAGTGCAGCTATCTGAGTCACAGGATACCGACTAAGAGCATCAGCCACCACATTGGCTTTACCAGACTGATATTGGATGGTGAAGTCATAATCCTTTATCAATTCAAGCCATCGCCTCTGTCTCATATTCAGCTCTTTCTGAGTGAAGATATACTTCAAGCTCTGGTGATCTGTAAACAATTCAAATGTCTGTCCAAACAGATAGTGCCTCCAGATTTTCAAGGCAAAAACTACAGCTGCCAACTCCAGATCATGAGTGGGGTAGTTTACCTCGTAGTCTTTGAGTTGCCTTGAAGCATAAGCAACTACTTTTCCTTGCTGCATCAGTACAGCACCCAGACCCTTACCAGAGGCATCAGTGTAAACAGTGAACTTCTCTCCATCACAGGGAATGATGAGGATAGGAGCACTGGTCAGTCTCTTTTTCAGTTCCTGAAAACTAGACTCACAATCATCAGACCACTCAAACTTCAAATTCTTTCTAGTTAGCTTAGTCAGAGGACCAGCCAGCTTGGAAAAACCCTCCACAAAACGGCGGTAGTATCCAGCTAAGCCCAGAAAACTTCTGACCTCAGTCGCTGTAGTTGGTCTTCCCCAGTGAAGAATGGCCTCCACCTTCACTGGATCCACAGACACACCCTAGCCAGAAATAATGTGCCCCAGAAAGCCAATCTGATATAGCCAGAACTCACATTTGCTGGCCTTAGCATACAGCTGCTTCAGCCGCAGAATCTCCAGCACCTTGCGCAAATCCTGAGAGTGATCTTGCGCATTCTTGGAGTAGATCAGAATATCATCAATGAAGACGACCACACATTTGTCCAGAAGCTCATGAAATATCCTATTCATCAGATCCATAAACACCGCAGGGGCATTTGTCAGTCCAAAAGGCATAACAAGAAACTCATAGTGCCCATACCTGGTCATGAATGCAGTTTTAGGTACATCCTCCTCCTGAACTCTCAACTGATGATAGCCAGACCTCAGGTCAATTTTAGAGAATACAGTAGCACCCTGCAACTGATCAAAGAGATCATCAATACGGGGTAATGGGTACTTATTCCTAACAGTCACTTGATTGAGTTGACGGTAATCGATGCACATGCGCAAAGTACCATCCTTCTTCTTCACAAATAACACAGGTGCTCCCCATGGAGAAACACTGGGTCGAATATACCCCTTCTCTAATAGTTCTTCCAGTTGCTTCTTCAGCTCTGTCAGTTCTGAAGTTGCCATCCTGTAAGGAGCTTTAGATATCGGTGCCGTGCCTGGCAACAACTCGATACCAAACTCAACTTCTCTGCTGGGTGGTAACCCAGATAACTCATCAGAGAAGACGTCAGTAAACTCTCTTACCATAGGAATTTTTGCCAGATCCAAATCAGGCTCAGTCTGCACCTTGACATGCGCCAGATACCCCTTGCAGCCCTGGGCTAAAAGCTTCCTGGCCTGCAGATGAGATATCACCAAAGGCTCCTGTTCTGAAATCCGGCCTTGGATAACCAATTGCTGTCCATCACTTAGATGCAGAGTAATTAACTTTTCAAAACAATCTAAAGTAGCATGATAGGCAGACAGCCAATCCATGCCCAGAATGATGTCATAGTCTTTCATAGGAAGACTAATCAATCAATAGGTAAATCATATCCTTCAACCTTAATCAAACAGTCAGGATATGTTATATCTGTAGATACGGCCTCACCCATAGGTGTATGAACAGAAATACAGAAATCAAGTATCCTAGGCAACATAGGCAGACATGGTGCAAAACATGCAGACACAAAAGATAAATTGGCACCAGGATCAAAAAGAATGCGTGCCAAATAACTAAACACATAAAGTGTACCTTCCACCACGGACTTCGAAGCCGAAGCATCCCTCTCCGCGATGGCATACACGCGAGTCTGCACCGTAGGCTTCTCACCCTGTCCTCTAGCATCCGGCATAGGACAGTCCTTAATCATATGTCCCACCTTACCACATCTGAAGCAAGCGCCAGTCTTCCTGTAGCACTCATTATCCTGATGTTTAGTGCTCCCGCAGTAGAGACACTTCCTGCCATTCTGAGAAACTGTGCTGACTGGCTTCTGATAAGGTTGGTATCTGCCCTTACTGTCTTTCTTCTTATTCTTGAAATTCTTCTTATCCTTACCACCCAGAGTGGGTTCGTAAGTCACAGAAGTAGGGACGGGTGCAGTGACTGGAATAGTATCTGCAGCCATCTCAGCAATGCACCTCTCAGCAGTGCGAGCCCTGTCTACCACTTCAGCATAAGATTCCAAGTGTAGCATAGCTACCCTTGTCCTGATATCTTTCCTCAAACCCCGCTGAAACTTCTTGGCTCTTCTTTCCTCGGTGTTGACTAAGTGAGGAGCATACCCCGACAACCGAGCGAATGTGGCCTCATACTGATCCACCGTCAGGTCACCCTGCTCAAGATGAATAAACTCCACCTCGCGCTCCTCAGATAAGCTAGAGGGGAAAAACTTGGCATTGAACTTCATCATGAAATACTGCTAGTTAACAACTCTGGATTCAGTTGCCGCCAGTCTGACAACTCCCTTCCACCAATCTTCGGCATCTCCATGCAACATGAAGACAGACAAACATAGCTTGTCTGCATCATCACAGCGCAAAACCTGGAAAATCTTTTCCAGTGTTAAAAGCCAATCCTCAGCTGCTCTGGGCCCCGGACTACCATAAAATGCAGTTGGGTTCAGGTGCTGAAACTCTCGAACCAACCGAGCATATCGTTGATGTGCGCCATCACCCAGAGAAGAACCAGCCGGTTGTGCCTGTGACTGAGACTGTGTCTGCGACAGCCGCTGCAATAACTGTTGCTGAACTTCCATGTGCTGCGCCTGCTGCTGCTGCATCATCTGAGTTTGCTGCTGGATGAATGCGTTTTGTTGTTGCATCATAGCAGTCATAGCCTCCATGGTCTGCCTCAGGTCAGACTGTTGATCACCGTTGCTACTACTAGCTCTTGGTCGCACCATTTTTACCTGCATCACATAACACAGTAGAATAACATCCAATATTCAATCACAAATCAGATCCTAACTTGGTTTCTAGCAATACACAAACAAAGTTTTCCTTCCCCGGAGTTTCTAATTGCTAGTAATATTCCTCTGATACCATCTGTAACATCCCTCAGAATCACACCCCACACGCATACAAGTAAAATACGGGGTTTCAAAAGTTTTTTTTTTACTCTTCCATTAAAACACAAGAAGAAAGCGGCATCGAAGGACATTACTACGGAACTGAAAACCGCACAGAACTGAATAGGATCGATTTACTAGGAAATAGAAATCCGGAAATCCAGAAAATCCGACAGCAAGTATAATAATTTACTGCTGCACAGACACGCATATCCTGGAATAAAACAGATCCACACTACACATATGTGGAAAACACAAATTCAGATATATTGCGGAATAAGAACAATAACTCTCAAATCGGACATTTCAGACTAAGAATAATTTCAAATCTCACGAATCCAAAACTCGTATCTAACAATTAAAACGAGACAACTATAATATAATATCCTGAAAACAGGCATAAGCCCTCAGGAGATAAAACGTATCATATAATTAAGTTAGGCACGCAGGCCTGACAGATTTTTTTTAGAAGACAACTCTTAGAAATTAAATAAAACATTAGCATCATAGTAAATTCGTGAATTAGCTGTAGCGATCACTGTCCCAATGTCTCACCTAAAAATATTTAAACAACGGGGGTGAGCTAAAAAGCTCAGTGAGTAAAAGACACTAAAAGCCATCCATAGTACACATCAAAAATATCATGCATAAGTTGAAATACATTTTTGTAACGGATAAGATAAATCAACTTAACATGCACACTCATATCAGAAACAAAACATAATCAAATACAGATACTTATAACATTAGGCATCAAGCATGAAGTAGGATATAAGTATACCAACCCCTCCCTACTAAACACACTGCCTAACACATCTATAATACAGATCGAAACAGAACTACAGAAATCAGAACTGACAGACAAAAAATCAGAATTTTCAGAATCCAAAACGGATAGTCTACATCGGAAACAGAAAGGCCACAGAAGGCCTGATGACCACAGAAGGTCTGACCCCACCTCTGCCGAGGACGAGACATGCATGCATATCGGAAACAGAATGGTAGAGGAGGTATCAGTGGGTGGCCCCCGTCTTGTCAGGACGTGGCACTCTGGCCTCCAAAACCCAGAACAGAATGGTAGAGGAGGTATCAGTGGGTGGCCCCCGTCTTGTCAGGACGTGGCACTCTGGTCTCCAATACCCAGAACAGAATGGTAGAGGAGGTATCAGTGGGTGGCCCCCGTCTTGTCAGGACGTGGCACTCTGGTCTCCAATACCCAGAACAGAATGGTAGAGGAGGTATCAGTGGGTGGCCCCCGTCTTGTCAGGACGTGGCACTCTGGCCTCCAATACCTATAACGGAACAGAAATAGTGTCTCAAGGGTCGTAGTAGACTATCAGCACCATTACAGCGCCACAGAAGGAGGGTAAGAACACAGAAGAGTGCTACACTAGGGCATAATTTTACATAACAGATTATACTGAAACGGAGGAGTAGGACCAACCACTACTTAATTCTTACATCATGCCCAAAGTCTGACAAACCAAAAAATGACACACCCCAATATCCAGTCCTTAACAAATTATAATTTGCAGAAAATCAAAGCTGAACACACTTCATAATTTTTACCATCAACCAGAAGTAATATATGAGTGAATTCCTTAGATTTCATGCAACTATCCTTAATTCATGTCGGACCAGTCTATGTTCTCACAAAGGTTATAACACATTCAAAGTTTTCAGAAAATTCACAACATATAAACAGAACAGAAAATATTCACATAACAAACAATTAAACATAGAACAGAAACTATTCATGAAATAATTTCCTCAAAATTCCTAAAACCGTGAGCTATAAAATTACTGTAAGGGGCGCCAGTTACAGAACCTTAACAGAACGTACAAATTTCATGTAAATAATTTCAGTCCACCACTACAGATAATTTTAATTACACGTTCGTGAAGAAAATTGACAAAAGTCCCAAAATTGGCTCGAACCATGATTTTCGAAAATTCCTAAGTTCTTAGTTAAATCCCCAATTTTGTTTTCTCTAAAATTTCTCATCAAGCAAATAAATTTTAGAAGAACTACAGCCCACAATTTAAGAGATTAAACTATACAGGCTAAATTTTTCTCACAATGGAATATTCGTCTAACCAAAACATAGCAGATTTATATTGTCAGATTACAACATATATTTTTGGTCCAATTTCGAACCAAAGCTAGTCAATATTATATTCAAAATGAAGCTCTCTGAATCTAGTTTCCAATAAAACTGGTTTCGCAAAATTTCGAATTGTAGGCAGGAAGATATAAGGGTTCGAACATAGGTGTGTCAGAATTTCAGATTTCAAGAAAACAGATTCATATATCAGAATTACGACATATATTTCAGATCCAATAACTAATCGAAAATAGGCGTTATGGGAGTCAAAATGAAGCTCTTCAAGCCTACGGTCTAATAAAACTGGTTTCACAGGATTTCGAGCTATACCTAGGGAGATACGAGAGTTCGAACACAAAAGGGTCAAGATTCTAGATTTTCAGAAAACAGATTTCGTAAGTTATATAACAATGCCGATTGCAACACGAATATAGTTCAGATGTGGTCGATATTACATAAGAATCAAAGCTGAGCGAATCTAGTTTCATACAAAATTTGTTTCGTGTGATTTGGATCTATAGATCATGAGATATTGAGGTTAAAGCACAGTAAGGTCAGATTGGCGACTACAATTTTCAGCAAGACAAAATTTCTGAATCATCATGCATATTCAGATCCGACCTATAGAATAGAAAAACACAGGATCTACTTGCAGATTTTTGGTTCATACAGATAATTATTGCAAATAGGATTAGACTCCTTAGGATCGAATTACTCACCGAAAATCGCCCACAGAAAAAAAAAACGCCACAACAGAGGGTCAGGGATCTCCAGGAACTTCGTCCACCACCAGTCTGCCACCACCAGCGTCAGAAATTTGCAGGAGGCGCCAAACACAGTAAGGGGCGACAACCACAGGCGGCTAGGGCAAGAAAACAACAAATTTCGTGAGGGAGAGGAGCTCTCACGATATTTCTCTTTTTCTCCCACTCCAAACGGATCCAAGATCCAATAACCCAGTTAACTTAAGTGAAAATCGGTTTTAAGGGCTCACCTGGGCTTAACCACCATGCGCCACTCCAATAACACAGAAATATGCGCCACCATGGTGGAAGAATTCCAGGAGCAAAGAGTCAAGGTTGAGGGTTCGAAGCCCCAACCAAAATAATTATTTCTGCCCTGTAGGAAAAAGTCCTACAATTAGGCAAAAATCCCAAAACTTTAACAGATAAAAATACAGAAACAGAATTTCTAACCTTAAATCGTAATTCAGAAACTCGAGGGCGTTACATCCTCCCCCCCTTATAGAGCTTTAGTCCTCTAAAGCTGACCAAGCCCGTCACTGAATAGGTGAGGATGCTCCTTTCTCATATCTGCTTCAACCTCCCAAGAGGCTTCTTCAACAGACTGATTTCCCCAGATGACTTTCACAAGTGGAATAACCTTATTTCTCAGCACCTTCTCTTTTCTATCTTCAATTCTGAGAGGTTTCACCACAAAAGTCATGTTCTCTTCAAGCTGAAGAGGTTCCAACTCTAGAACATGAGAAGGATCAGAACAATATTTTCTGAGTGCAGATACATGGAACACATTATGGAGGTGTTCCAGTGATGGGGGCAGAGCAAGTCGGTATGCCACAGGTCCAACCCTCTCAATGATATCAAAGGGACCAATGTACCTGGGACTCAATTTTCCCCTCTTCCCAAATCTCATCACCCCTTTCATAGGTGAGACCTTTAGGAAAACATGCTCTCCCACCAAAAACTCAAGAGGACGCCGCCTCACATCAGCATAACTCTTCTGTCTATCCTGAGCGATCTTCATCTTTCTCTGAATTTCTCTAATCTTCTCAGTGGCTTCCTGAACAGCATCAGACCTTAGCACTGTTCTGTCCCCAGTTTCCTCCCAGCATATTGTTGTTCTGCATTTCCTCCCATATAGGGCCTCATACGGAGCCATCTGTATGCTAGAGTGAAAGCTATTGTTGTAGGTGAACTCTATCAGTGATAAGTCCAGATCCCACTCAACAGACCAGTCAACCACATAAGATCTCAGAAGATCCTCAAGTGTCTGAATAGTCCTCTCTGTCTGACCATCAGATTGAGGATGATATGCAGTGCTGAAACTCAGATTAGTTCCCAAATCTTCCTGTAATTTCTTCCAAAACCTGGACAGAAATCGAGGATCACGGTCAGAGACAATGTCCAAGGGAACTCCATGCAATCTGACAATCTCATCGATGTACAGTTTTGCTAACCGATCCAAACTGTAAGTCATTTTGATCGGTAAGAAGTGAGCTGACTTCATGAGTCTGTCCACAATCACCCATACGGCATCATGATTCCTTCTGGTATTGGGCAGTCCACACACAAAGTCCATACTGATATGCTCCCACTTCCACTGAGGAATAGGGAGAGACTGCATCAAACCGCCCGGCCTCTGATGCTCAGCCTTCACGGTTTGGCAAGTCAAACATCTGGACACAAACAAATGCACATCCTTCTTCATACCATGCCACCAGAAAGTCTTTTTCAGATCCTGATACATCTTGGTACTACCAGGATGAACGGTATACTTAGTGCAATGACTTTCCTTAAGAATTTCATTTCTCAACTCAGGGTCCTCAGGAACACAGACCCTTCCACGGAATCTGAGGAGACCATCATCCGACATACTGAAATTATCCACCCAGCCTTGCTCAGTCCTCTCTTTCCACCGTAAAATATCCGGATCTGATTGCTGCCCTGATCTCAATCTCTGCAGTAACTCTGACTGAACCCTGAGAGAAGCTAGAAGACCGCCTCTCTCACCCGGAGTCACACTCAGATGCATGTCACTGAACTCCTGCAATAGTCGCCACTCCTGGACTCGCAGTGCAGCTATCTGAGTCACAGGATACCGACTAAGAGCATCAGCCACCACATTGGCTTTACCAGACTGATATTGGATGGTGAAGTCATAATCCTTTATCAATTCAAGCCATCGCCTCTGTCTCATATTCAGCTCTTTCTGAGTGAAGATATACTTCAAGCTCTGGTGATCTGTAAACAATTCAAATGTCTGTCCAAACAGATAGTGCCTCCAGATTTTCAAGGCAAAAACTACAGCTGCCAACTCCAGATCATGAGTGGGGTAGTTTACCTCGTAGTCTTTGAGTTGCCTTGAAGCATAAGCAACTACTTTTCCTTGCTGCATCAGTACAGCACCCAGACCCTTACCAGAGGCATCAGTGTAAACAGTGAACTTCTCTCCATCACAGGGAATGATGAGGATAGGAGCACTGGTCAGTCTCTTTTTCAGTTCCTGAAAACTAGACTCACAATCATCAGACCACTCAAACTTCAAATTCTTTCTAGTTAGCTTAGTCAGAGGACCAGCCAGCTTGGAAAAACCCTCCACAAAACGGCGGTAGTATCCAGCTAAGCCCAGAAAACTTCTGACCTCAGTCGCTGTAGTTGGTCTTCCCCAGTGAAGAATGGCCTCCACCTTCACTGGATCCACAGACACACCCTGGCCAGAAATAATGTGCCCCAGAAAGCCAATCTGATATAGCCAGAACTCACATTTGCTGGCCTTAGCATACAGCTGCTTCAGCCGCAGAATCTCCAGCACCTTGCGCAAATCCTGAGAGTGATCTTGCGCATTCTTGGAGTAGATCAGAATATCATCAATGAAGATGACCACACATTTGTCCAGAAGCTCATGAAATATCCTGTTCATCAGATCCATAAACACCGCAGGGGCATTTGTCAGTCCAAAAGGCATAACAAGAAACTCATAGTGCCCATACCTGGTCCTGAATGCAGTTTTAGGTACATCCTCCTCCTGAACTCTCAACTGATGATAGCCAGACCTCAGGTCAATTTTAGAGAATACAGTAGCACCCTGCAACTGATCAAAGAGATCATCAATACGGGGTAATGGGTACTTATTCCTAACAGTCACTTGATTGAGTTGACGGTAATCGATGCACATGCGCAAAGTACCATCCTTCTTCTTCACAAATAACACAGGTGCTCCCCATGGAGAAACACTGGGTCGAATATACCCCTTCTCTAATAGTTCTTCCAGTTGCTTCTTCAGCTCTGTCAGTTCTGAAGTTGCCATCCTGTAAGGAGCTTTAGATATCGGTGCCGTGCCTGGCAACAACTCGATACCAAACTCAACTTCTCTGCTGGGTGGTAACCCAGATAACTCATCAGAGAAGACGTCAGTAAACTCTCTTACCACAGGAATTTTAGCCAGATCCAAATCAGGCTCAGTCTGCACCTTGACATGCGCCAGATACCCCTTGCAGCCCTGGGCTAAAAGCTTCCTGGCCTGCAGATGAGATATCACCAAAGGCTCCTGTTCTGAAATCCGGCCTTGGATAACCAATTGCTGTCCATCACTTAGATGCAGAGTAATTAACTTTTCAAAACAATCTAAAGTAGCATGATAGGCAGACAGCCAATCCATGCCCAGAATGATGTCATAATCTTTCATAGGAAGACTAATCAATCAATAGGTAAATCATATCCTTCAACCTTAATCAAACAGTCAGGATATGTTATATCTGTAGATACGGCCTCACCCATAGGTGTATGAACAGAAATACAGAAATCAAGTATCCTAGGCAACATAGGCAGACATGGTGCAAAACATGCAGACACAAAAGATAAATTGGCACCAGGATCAAAAAGAATGCGTGCCAAATAACTAAACACATAAAGTGTACCTTCCACCACGGACTTCGAAGCCGAAGCATCCCTCTCCGCGATGGCATACACGCGAGTCTTAATGGTTCCTTCCAGGAACAAGAAGAAGGGGAAGAAGGGCAAAGCCCCTGTCAAGAACTACAGTAAGGCTCTGAAACAGAAGGTAAAGCGGTCAAAGGACAACAGGTGTTTCCACTGTGGCCAGCTGGGTCACTAGAAAAAGGACTGTAAAGCGCTCCAAGGAGACAAGAGGGGAAGCATTGCTTCTGGCTCAGGTATATTTGTGACTGAGGTCATGATATCATCTTCTTCTGTTTCATGGGTGTTGGACACTGCATGTGGAGTTCACATTTGTTCAAATGTACAGGAACTCAAGAGAAGAAGGCAGGTGGGACAGCATGAGGTAGACCTACGCGTTGGAAACGGGCCACGGGTTGCTGCTGTTGCTGTAGGAGACTATTTCATTTCTTTACCATCTGGCATTGTATTGGAATTAAACAATTGTTACTTTGTTCCCAGTATCACTAAAAATATTATCTCCATTCCTGCTCTTGTCAGGAAGGGATTTTCCTTTGAATGCAATATTTCAAAGTGTGTTTTATCTTATGATAATATTGTTTATGCAACTGGTTCAATCAACAATGGGTTATTCATGTTGGACATGGAATATTCTATACAAAACATTGATAATAAGAAAGTATGCTGATGACAGCACCTTGCTATGGCATAGTCGTTTAGGCCATATTAACAAGAAGCGCATTAAGCGGTTGCATGATCATGGACTGCTGGGATCATTCTCCTATGAGGAGATTGATACATGCAAAGCTTGTTTAATGGGTAAAATGACGAAGTCACCTTTTCCTAACAAAGGTCAAAGGGCTTCAGGTTTACTTGACCTTATACACAGTGATGTGTGTGGGCCGTTTAGTAAACATGCCAGAGGTGGCTATCAGTACTTCATTACCTTTACTGATGATTTCAGTAGGTATGGGTATGTCTATTTAATGAGACATAAAAGTGAATCTTTTGACAAGTTCAAAGAGTTCAAGAATGAAGTACAGAATCAGCTAGGCCGAAATATCAAGGCACTTCGTTCTGATCGAGGTGGAGAATACTTGAGTCATAAGTTTACTGACTATCTGAAGGAGTGTGGGATTATCTCACAGCTCACTCCGCCAGGAACACCGCAATGGAATGGTGTGTCCGAGAGGAGAAATAGAACGTTACTTGATATGGTTCGTTCTATGATGAGTCAGGCTACTCTTCCATACTCCTTTTGGGGATTTGCACTAGAAACAGCTGCAAAGGTACTAAACCGAGTGCCATCCAAGGCAGTTTCTAAGACTCCATACGAGTTATGGTATGGGAAACAGCCGAGCTTGACTTTTATCAGGATCTGGGGTTGCGAGGCTTATGTCAAAAAGCTCGCCTCTGGGAAACTGGAGAGCAGATCTGACAAATGCATCTTTGTCGGTTACCCTAAGGAAACTAAGGGTTATTATTTCTACGATCCCAAAGAGAACAAAGTATTTGTTGCTCGGACGGCAATATTTCTTGAGAAGGAGTTTCTTCTGCAAGAAGCCAGTGGGAGAGAAATAAAGCTGGATGAGAATCCAGAGGATGGACAAAGTAGTCAAGCACAGTTGGATGTGCCTGAGCCGGTAGAACAGGTTACTGAACAACCTGAGGCTCAAATATCACGGGAACCGCGTAGATCGGGAAGGATCCGTCGACAGCCTGAGCGCTATGACGGAGTCTACATCATTGATAATGATGAACCCCTTACTTATGCGGATGCGGTCAGTGGACCGGAGTCAGCTAGATGGCTTGAAGCTATGCGAGCCGAGATGGACTCCATGTCAGATAACCAAGTCTGGGATTTGGTTGATCCGCCTCCGGGAGTAATCCCTATAGGCTGTAAATGGATCTTCAAGAAGAAGATTGACATGGATGGTAACGTAGTTACCTATAAAGGCAGGCTAGTTGCGAAAGGTTTCAAACAAATCTACGGGATAGATTATGATGAAACTTTCTCACCTGTAGCCATATTTAAGTCTATTCGGATTCTTTTCGCGATAGCAGCATATTACGATTATGAGATCTGGCAGATGGATGTGAAGACGGCTTTCCTTAATGGAAAACTAAAAGAGGATGTGTATATGACACAACCTGAAGGTTTCACTAATCCAGCAGATCGTCATAAAATATGCAAGTTAAAAAGGTCCATTTATGGACTTAAACAAGCATCTAGAAGCTGGAATATTCGTTTTGATGAATCAATCTCTGAGTTTGGTTTCATCAAGAACGAAGATGACCCGTGTGTATATAAGAGGTTTAGTGGGAGCGTGATTACTTTTCTAGTCCTCTACGTCGATGATATCTTAATCATTGGAAACGATATTCCTGAACTGCATGCTGTTAAAGCATGGTTAGGAAAATGTTTTCAGATGAAAGATCTAGGAGAAGCAGCCTATGTTTTAGGTGTGAAGATCTACAGGGATAGATCTAAGAGGCTTCTCGGGCTGTGCCAGAGTACTTACATCGAGAAAGTCCTGGAGAGATTCCATTTAGAGAATTCTAAAAGAGGATATCTTCCAGTCAGACATGGTCTGAATCTTTCGAAGAGTCAGTGTCCACAAACACAGACTGAGAAAGATGAAATGGACAATACGCCTTATGCTTCGGCTATTGGGTCCATAATGTATGCGATGTTGTGTACTCGCCCAGACGTCGCTTACGGGTTAAGCGTGACCAGTCGGTTCCAAAGTAATCCAGGTATGGCGCACTGGATTGCAGTCAAGAACATTTTAAAATATCTGCGGAGGACCAAAGATATGTACTTGATATATGGTGGTCAGGAAGAACTCAGTATAGAGGGATATACTGACGCTTCGTTCCAGTCGGACCAGGATGATTTCCGATCGCAATCAGGCTATGTTTTTAGCTTGAATGGTGGAGCAGTGGTGTGGAAGAGTTTCAAACAGTCAACTGTTGCTGATTCCACAACAGAAGCCGACTATGTTGCAGCCTCGGAAGCATCCAAGGAGGCAGTGTGGATTCGTAAGTTCGTGAGAGAACTTGGTGTCGTTCCTTCGAGTGCAGATCCTTTGGTTATCTTCTGTGATAACACTGGAGCAATCGCACAAGCAAAGGAACCACGGTCGCACCAGAAGTCCAAGCACATACAGAGACGGTTTCACTTGATCCGGGAGATCATTGATCGTGGCGAGATCAAAGTCTGCAAGGTTCATACAGATGACAATCTAGCTGACCCGCTTACCAAGCCTCTGGCGCAGCAGAAGCATGAGAAGCACTGTAATAATATGGGTTTGAGATTTCTCAACCATTAGATTAAGTGCAAGTGGGAGATTGTTGGGGTATGCCCTTAAGGCTAATGTTTGAGGCCTTGGGATTGTATCTGTATCATGTAATAAACTCTTGTGTTTATAAAGGCATGGTTATTATTCAGGTTGTTACCTTCTCTGCTGCAATTAGTGTACTTCTGAATAATGTCTCAAAGCTGTTCAGCTGGGCTGACATGCTATAAAGTCCTTAGTCGAGATATCTTGGTGAATATGAGACAGCCTTGATATGGTTAAGAATAATATGTATTCTAATCTTATAGGATGCTTCGAGCATGGAATAAGATGTAGACTCATGGGTACATTGGATGTACTGGACAGACCCTGGTAGGACATTCAATTGCTTGTCACAATGTGAATGATCCTTGATTGCAACAAGTGGCACATGTCCTCTGACTTGAGATCACTTGTGTTTCTAAATGATGATTGTCATTGTTTTGAGGTAGTTCAATATCATTTGAAACATAATGGTTATAGACTATCTTGGATAATGATCATGAGTCAGGTTAGGGCACTAGTGATAGATAGAGGATTGCCGTCTCCTTGTTGAAGGAGTGTGGTGTTCTATAGGGGCCCCCTAGATGAGATGATTGAGAAAGTGTATGGCCATACCCAGGTGACTATGTGCATCTGATCTAATCATGCTCATCATATTGGAGCTACAGGCTTGACACGCTTGTCCAATAAGAACATCCAGTGGCAAAGGAAACATGCGTGCCTTGTGAAGTGGATTCACACTTGTGCTGTGGTTTGGGTGTAGTCTTGGAAGACTCTTTCCTTTATATCGGGAGACAGTGATGTGTTGCTAGATACCCCTCACTGATCGTGATAACGTAAGTTATCGTTACCGACATTTAAAGGAAACCCTCAGGGTCGCACAATTTGATGATATGGCTTACTTGAGTCAGATCGTGTGGACTGAATTGTTTGGGTTCAGTTTAAAGGGATTTAATCTCTGATTGTAAGTGAGATCTGGTCTGATCATGTTTGATTGATTAGGGCTTGAGATCGGTAAGCTTCGATCGAGAGAGATGATGCTAGATCGGTAAGATCAGGAGCATCAGGAGATGAACGGTTAGATCTGGAACCTATTGGTTCAATGAGGTCTAGACCATGGCTTGGGCTGATTTGATTTGGTTTTTTGGACCAAAGTCAATTGGATCGATTGAGCATGAACCGGTTCACATGTGTGTGAACGCTTGGTTCAATGCTTAAGCGTTTTGGTCGGTTTTCAAAGCATTACTTCATGTCATTCCATTTTTGGAAAGTCATCAAGGCGACTTTGTAAAAACGCCTCAACGCTTCTCTTCGATGATGACCGCTTGCAATCTCGTGGAGAGGAGAGTGTGTTGACGACAAGAGGAGGAATTCGGCCGAGAAAAGCTATCTCTATCCTCTCCTTCACGCGACAAGGTCCCATTGAAGCACTTTGCTAGCACAAAGGATTCAAAGGAGCAAGCCATCTTCACTTGTTGTGTGCGTCACCTTTGGAGAAGGAGCACTTGCGTCTTTGCTTCCAAGGCACCAACCAAACCGATGGCATTGGTATGATCTACTCTTGATCTATTCAATCTATGATAGTTGATCATATGGCATGCAAAAGATCATCAAACCCTTGCTTCCGCTTGCAAAATTTTATTTGCGCCATGCTTAGGGTTTTCGCCCCCCTCTCGAAAGGGGTTTCTTCACCATCAACCAGGAGCTTGCTGTAGACATTATTCTGCAGTCTCTCCCGCCCTCTTTCGATGCGTTCATTATTAACTTTAATATGAACAAAATCGATTGTACTCCGGTAGAGCTGCTGAATATGCTCTTGACTACTGAGGAGACTCTGAAGGGAAAGCCTTCGACCTCTATCTTAATGGTTCCTTCTAGGAACAAGAAGAAGGGGAAGAAGGGCAAGGCCCCTGTCAAGAGTTACAGCATGGCTCTGAAGCAAAAAGTTAAGCGGTCAAAGGAATACAGATGTTTCCACTGTGGCCAGCTGGGTCACTGGAAAAAGGACTGTAAAGCGCTCCAAGGAGATAAGAGGGGAAGCATCGCTTCTGGCTCAGGTATTTACGTGATGGAAGTCATGGTTTCTTCTTCTTCTGTATCATGGGTGTTGGACACTGCATGTGGAGTTCACATTTGCTCAAATGTGCAGGAACTCAAGAGAAGAAGACAGGTGGGACAGCATGAGGTGGACCTACGAGTTGGAAACGGGGCACGGGTTGCTGCTGTTGCTGTAGGAGACTATTTCATCTCTTTGCCATCTGGACTTGTATTAGAACTAAACAGTTGTTACTTTGTTCCCAGCATTACTAAAAATATTATCTCCATTCCTGCTCTTGTCAGGAAGGGATTTTCCTTTGAATGCAATATTTCAAAGTGTGTTTTATCTTTTGATAATATTGTTTATGCAACTGGTTCAATTAACAATGGGTTATTCATGTTGGACATGGAATGTTCTATACAAAATATTGATATTAAGAAAGCCAAATATGCTGATGACAGCACCTTGCTATGGCATAGTCGTTTAGGCCATATTAACAAGAAACGCATTAAGCGGTTGCATGATCATGGACTGCTGGGATCATTCTCCTGTGAGGAGATTGATACATGCAAGGCTTGTTTAATGGGTAAAATGACGAAGTCACCTTTTTCTAACAAAGGTCAAAGGGCTTCAGGTTTACTTGACCTTATACACAGTGATGTGTGTGGGCCATTTAGTAAACATGCCAGAGGTGGCTATCAGTACTTCATTACCTTTACTGATGATTTCAGTAGGTATGGGTATGTCTATCTGATGAGACATAAAAGTGAATCTTTTGACAAGTTCAAAGAGTTCAAGAATGAAGTACAAAATCAGCTAGGCCGAAATATCAAGGCACTTCGTTCTGATCGAGGTGGAGAATACTTGAGTCATGCATTTACTGACTATCTAAAGGAGTGTGGGATTATCTCACAGCTCACTCCGCCAGGAACACCGCAATGGAATGGTGTGTCCGAGAGGAGAAATAGAACGTTACTTGATATGGTTCGTTCTATGATGAGTCAGGCTACTCTTCCATATTCCTTTTGGGGATTTGCACTGGAGACAGCTGCAAAGGTACTAAACCGAGTGCCATCCAAGGCAGTTTCTAAGACGCCATATGAGTTATGGTTTGGGAAACAGCCGAGCTTGACATTTATCAGGATCTGGGGCTGCGAGGCTTATGTCAAAAAGCTCGCCTCTGGGAAACTGGAGAGCAGATCTGAGAAATGTATCTTTGTCGGTTACCCTAAGGAAACTAAGGGTTATTATTTCTTCGATCCCAAAGAGAACAAGGTATTTGTTGCTCGGACGGCCATATTTCTTGAGAAGGAGTTTCTTCTGCAAGAGGCCAGTGGGAGAGAAATAAAGTTGGATGAGAATCCAGAGGAAGGACAAAGTGCTCAAGCACAGTTGGATGAGCCTGAGCCGGTAGAACAGGTTATTGAACAACCTGAGGCTCAGATATCACGGGAACCGCGAAGATCGGCAAGGATTCGTCGATAGCCTGAGCGCTATGACGGAGTCTACATCATTGATAATGATGAACCCCTCACTTATGCGAATGCGGTCAGTGGACCGGAGTCAGCGAGATGGCTTGAAGCTATGCGCGCCGAGATGGACTCCATGTCAGATAACCAAGTTTGGGATTTGGTTGATCCGCCTCCGGGAGTTATCCCTATAGGCTGTAAATGGATCTTCAAGAAGAAGATTGACATGGATGGTAACGTGGTTACCTATAAAGGCAGGCTAGTTGCGAAAGGTTTCAAACAAATCTACGGGATAGATTATGATGAAACTTTCTCACCTGTAGCCATGTTTAAGTCTATTCGGATTCTTTTCGCGATGGCTGCATATTATGATTATGAGATTTGGCAAATGGATGTGAAAACAGCTTTCCTGAATGGAAATCTGGATGAGGATGTGTATATGACACAACCAGAAGGTTTCACTAATCCATCAGATCGTCATAAGATATGCAAATTAAAGAAGTCTATTTATGAACTTAAACAAGCATCGAGAAGCTGGAATATTCGTTTTGATGAATCAATCAGTGAATTTGGTTTCATCAAGAACGAAGATGACCCGTGTGTATATAAGAGGTTTAGTGGGAGCGTGATTACTTTCCTAGTCCTCTACGTCGATGATATCTTGATCATTGGAAATGACATTCCTGAAATGCATGCCGTTAAGGCATGGTTAAGGAAATGTTTCCAGATGAAAGATCTAGGAGAAGCAGCCTATGTATTAGGTGTGAAGATCTACAGGGATAGATCTAAGAGGCTTCTCGGGCTGTGCCAGAGTACTTACATTGATAAAGTCCTGGAGAGATTTCATTTAGAGAATTCTAAAAGAGGATATCTTCCAGTCAGACATGGTCTGAATCTTTCAAAGAGTCAGTGTCCACAAACACAGACTGAGAAAGATGAAATGGACAATACGCCTTATGCTTCGGCTATTGGGTCCATTTTGTATGCGATGTTGTGTACTCGCCCAGACGTCGCTTACGGGTTAAGCGTGACCAGTCGGTTCCAAAGTAATCCAGGTATGGCGCACTGGATTGCAGTCAAGAACATCTTAAAATATCTGCGGAGGACCAAAGATATGTTCTTGATATATGGTGGTCAGGAAGAACTCAGTATTGAAGGATATACTGACGCTTCGTTCCAGTCTGACCAGGATGATTTTCGATCGCAATCAGGCTATGTTTTTAGCTTGAATGGAGGAGCGGTGGTGTGGAAGAGTTTCAAACAGTCAACTGTTGCTGATTCCACAACAGAAGCCGAGTATGTTGCAGCCTCAGAAGCATCCAAGGAGGCAGTGTGGATTCGTAAGTTCGTGAGAGAACTTGGTGTTGTTCCTTCGAGTGCAGATCCTTTGGTTATCTTTTGTGATAACACTGGAGCAATCGCACAAGCAAAGGAACCACGGTCGCACCAGAAGTCCGAGCACATACAGAGACGTTTTCACTTGATCCGGGAGATCATAGATCGTGGCGAGATCAAAGTCTGCAAGGTACATACAGATGACAATCTGGTAGACCCGCTTACCAAGCCTCTGGCACAGCAGAAGCATGAGAAGCACTGTAATAACATGGGTTTGAGATTTCTCAACCATTAGATTAAGTGCAAGTGGGAGATTGTTGGGGTATGCCCTTAAGGCTAATGTTTGAGGCCTTGGGAATGTATCAGTATCATGTAATAAACTCTTATGTTTATAAAGGCATGGTTGTTATTCAGTTTGTTACATTGTCTGCTGCAATAAATGTACTTCTGAATAATGTCTCAAAGCTGTTCAGCTAGGCTGACATGCAGTTATGTCCTTAGTCGAGATATCTTGGTGAACATAAGCCAGCCTTGATATGGTTAAGACTAATATGTGTTCTAATCTTATAGGATGCTTCGAGCATGGAATAAGATGTAGACTCATGGGTACATTGGATGTACTGGACAGACCCTACTAGGATATTCAATTGTCTGTCACAATGTGAATAATCCTTGAATGTGACAAGTGGCACATTTCCTCTGACTTGAGATCGCTTGTGTTTCTAAATGATGATTGTCATTGTTTTGAGTTAGTTCAATATCATTTGAAACATAATGGTTATAGACTATCTTGGATGGTGAGCTTGAGTCATGTTAGGGCATTAGTGATAGACAAAGGATTGCCGTCTCTTTAATTAGAGTGTGATGTTCTAAAGGGGCCCCCTGGATGAGATGATTGAGAATAGTGTATGGCCATACCCAGGTGACAATGTTCATCTGATCTAATCATGCTCATCATATTGGAGTTACAAGCTTGACACGCTTGTCCAATAAGAACATCCAGTGGTAAAGGAAACATGCATGCCTTGTGAGTTGATTCACACTTGTGCTATGGTTTGGGTGTAGTCTTGGAAGACTCTTTTCTTTATATCGGGAGACAGTGATGTGTTGCTAGATACCCCTCACTGATCGTGATAACGTTAGTTATCGTTACCGACATTTAAAGGAAACCCTTAGGGTCGCACAATTTGATGATATGGCTTACTTAAGTCAGATCGTGTGGACTGAATTGTTTTGGTTCAGTTTAAAGGGATTTAATCTCTGATTGTAAGTGAGATCTGGTCTGATCATGTTTGATTGATTAGGGCTTAAGATCGGTAAGCTTCGATTGAGAGAATAGATGCTAGATCGGTGAGATCAGGAGCATTAAGAGATGAACGGTCAGATCTTGAACCTTTAGGTTTAATATGATCTGGACTGAAGACTTGGCTTGATTGGTTTCTTGAGCCGAACCAAATTGAACCGGCTCATATATGAGCGCATGGTTCAAAGGGAGAAGAGGTGGCGACTTGTTCACTTGGCGTGAACGTTTGAGCGAGTGGTGGTTTCTATTTTTAGAAACCATGATCTCCACTTGGAGATCTCTCACGTTCGAAGAGAATTAATTCTATTCTCGCCTCTCTACCCATTTTTTCCTCTCGACACTTTCGTGTGTGGTGACGCTTGGAGCTTTGAGGAGGATTCGGCCAAGAAAGGAAAATCGTCTCCATCCCTTCCATACGTTCAAGACTTCTTGGAACCTTGCTAGTGTTGGGGTATGCCCTTAAGGCTAATGTTTGAGGCCTTGGGATTGTATAAGTATCATGTAATAAACTCTTGTGTTTATAAAAGGCATGGTTATTATTCAGGTTGTTATCTTGTCTGCTGTAATGAGAGTACTTCTGAATAATGTCTCAAAGCTGTTCAGCTAGGCTGATAGGCTATAAGTCCTTAGTCGAGATATCTTGGTGAACATGAGACAGCCTTGATATGGTTAAGACTAATATGTGTTCTAATCTTATAGGATGCTTCGAGCATGGAATAAGATGTAGACTCATGGGTACATTGGATGTACTGGACAGACCCTACTAGGATATTCAGTTGGTTGTCACAATGTGAATATTCCTTGTATGCATCAAGTGGCACATGTCCTTTGACTTGAGATCACTTGTGTTTCTAAATGATGAATGTCATTATTTTGAGGTAGTTCAATATCATTTGAAAGATAATGATTATAGACTATCTTGGATAATGATCATGAGTCAGGTTAGGACACTAGTGATAGATATAGGATTGCCGTCTCCTTGTTCAAGGAGTGTGATGTTCTAAAGGGCCCCCCTATATGAGATGATTGAGATAGTGTATGGCCATACCCAGATGACTATGATCATCTGATCTAATCATGCTCATCGTATTGGAGTTACAGGCTTGACATGCTTGTCCAATAAGAACATCCAGTGGCAAAGGAAACATGCATGCCTCGTGAGTTTGATTCACACTTGAGCTGTGTTTTGGGTGTAGTCTTGGAAGACTCTTTCCTTTATATCGGGAGACAGTGATGTGTTGCTAGATACCCCTCACTGATCGTGATAACGTAAGTTATCGTTACCGACATTTAAAGGAAACCCTTAGGGTCGCACAATGTGATGATATGGCTTACTTAAGTCAGATCGTGTGGACTGAATTCTTTGGGTTCAGTTTAAAGGGAAATAAACTCTGATTGTAAGTGAGATCTGGTCTGATCATGTTTGATTGATTAGGGCTTGAGATCGGTAAGCTTCGATCGAGAGAGTTGATGCTAGATCGGTGAGATCAAGAGCATCAGGAGATGGACGGTTGGATCTGGAACCTTAGGGTTTGATATGGTCTAGACCAAGTGGCTTGGCTCAATTTGCGTTTTGAACCAACTCTAATTGAACCGGTTCACTATGTGATCGCTTGGTTCAATGAGAGGTTCAATGCAAGGAAGTTTCGAACGTTCACTTGGAGTGAACGCTTAAGCCATTGAGACTTACCTATTCTGGAAGGCGGTTTTCGATAATGAAAGAAAAACGCTTCCATGTGGTAACGTGGAAGGCTGGTCTCAACGCCTTGCATCTTTCGCTTGAGGGTGATCGACGAGAAGGTGGTTTTGGACAAGGAGCTCTCGGCCAAAGGATCATCTCATCCCTTGCATACGACAACCCTTGAAGGACCTTGCTAGCACAAGGATCTCCAAGGAGCAAGCACATCATCTTGTGTGCGTCAACTAGGGAGAAGATCCCTTTCGATTTTTCTCTTCCAAGTCGCCATCTTCTTCATGGCTTTGGTAAAGATCTAAACTCCATCTCGTTGATCATATTATCTTGCTAAGATCCATGAAAACCCTAGCTTCCGCTTGAAAGTTTTGATGCGCCACCCTAAAGGGTTTTTCGCCCCCCTCTTGAAAGGGGTTTCATATGCATGCGCTCCCCCTTGAAGGGGACCCTTCAATTGGTATCAGAGCGATGTTGAAGCTAGGTAATATGATTGCGTGAGATAATTTTTGTGATCCTTGGTTGCGCATCTACATGTATGTTGATCTTGTTTGACATATGTTAACTCTTCATGCGTGTATACTAGATGATAGTATGTTTCTATTTGCGCATGTATGTAGGTTGCGGTTATAGCATGTTGTTGTTGTTTTTCACAAAACCCTAAATGACATGCGCGCCCAACTAGATCTAAGATGCACCTATAATAAACCCTTAGATGGGTTGATAGGGTTGAAAGCTTCATCTAGAATGGATCAAACTAGTCTGATCAGACCATCTGACAGCCTAGATGGGTTGACCAGATAGCACCTGTGCGCAAGCATGAGGTGGCTATAGGTTGACTGCATCAAAGGTGTGTAGCGAGGTCTGGTTGAGACAACCAATGAACACTCTTGAGTTAGGCCCGGGGTCACACCCGCTTGCCAAAACTCTTGAAGGTGGTTCAGCCCTTGGCGCATGCATGGTTGACCATTAGGTCAACTCGGGTCAGTTAGGACTCGGTGCATGCAAGGGCACAGGATCTAACTAGATGGATGAGTGGATCCCTATCAATGGACCATTGTAAGGTTGTAGGGCACATAAGGAAATTAATATTGATGCCTATGGGGTTTTCAAAAATTTAATTTCTTGATTGGATCACATGATGATTGATGCCATGATGCTTGTCTATTTATTCTTATGTGGACTGCCCATGTTAAATGTGTGCTGTGCTGGGGCCTGCGTGCCTGGAATCAAACTTGTAAATTATTTTGTGATCTGCGAATCACATTTGTACTTAATTTATAATGTATAATTGACCTGCGAGTCAAACTTGTCTAGATAGATCAAATTGTATTTGATTAGACAAGAGCACAAAGGCACACATCAGAGGAGCATTCACCTGGTGGCACACCTGAGGTGCTCTTGGCGCTAGGGCCCTGGGTTGGACCAGATGAGATGCAAATGAGCTCAAGTGAAGACTTAAGTAAAATTAAGGTCTTACTAGGGTTCATGGGCTTTTACCACATAAGATCATGCTTTCTATTTATTGCTTAAATAATTAGAATTGCATGTGTTTATCTTCTGCTATCACCATAGGCCTTGTATGATAGTTAAGAAGATAAAAGACCGTTAAAATCCAACGCTAATATATCAAGCACGTAATGCCTTCTGGCGCGAAACCTCACTGTTCTGACTATCGTTGGAGCCGTGTTGAACCCACTCAGTGGGCACGTCCATCTATCTTCAGACAGTGCGGGATTACACCTGCGTGTTACAGAGTAGGGATTTATCCCTTCTCGTTGCTCAGCATAGCACGTGGTGGTCCAGGGAGTAGGTCAGGTCAGCTTGACCATGTAGACTACATATGTGGCGCATATGGTAGTGCATGGAGGCAGCCATCTGTGGGGTCAGAGACTGTGTTGTACCAACTCAGTTGGCACAGTCTGCTGGATTGCCCAGATGAAGGGGAATCGCACGAATTGGCGATTGGCTGGGACAGCCTACCAGAAATTAATGCTTGTCATCTCTGTGCATCTTATCTCGCCTGAGCGGGACGCGGAGACCAAGTATGAAATCTGGATCCCATCTCACTAAAAGAGTGTTACTCTTTCGGACTGTTTTCTGGATTTTTCAGTCAGACAAAATAGTGAGAAAAAGAATCTTTCTTAAAGTCCTGGATTGATTCTGAACATTGATACTGACCTTGCTGTTCTTGCATTGTTGTAGATTCCTGCAGCAACGAACACCATGAGCTTCAATGTGCGATCCCTACTGGAAAGGGAGAAGTTTGCTGGGCCGAACTTCTCTGACTGGTTCGGACACCTTAAGATCGTTCTTAAGGCAGAGAGGAAACTGTATGTCCTCGAGACGGCGATACCGCCGCAGCCCGCTGCGAACGCCGCAAGGGCGGTTCGTGATGCCTATGAAAAGCACGTCAATGATAGCATTGATGTCGCTTGCCTGATGCTAGTGTCTATGACGCCACCGCTGCAGCGTCAGCATGAGGATATGTCGGCTATAGAGATTATAGCGAACCTCAAGATGCTGTATGCTGCACAGGCGAGGACAGAACGCTATAATCTGACGAAGCTCTTCTTTCAGAGCAAACTGGCTGAGGGGAGCCCAGTGGGAGCTCACGTGCTCAAGATGATTGGGCACAAGGAGGCTCTGGAGAAACTGGGGCATACCGTCAACCAGGAGCTTGCTGTAGATATTATTCTGCAGTCTCTTCCGCCTTCTTTCGATGCGTTCATCATTAACTTTAATATGAACAAAATCGATTGTACGCCGGCAGAGCTGCTGAATATGCTCTTGACTACTGAGGAAACTCTGAAGGGCAAGCCTTCAACCTCTGTCTTAATGGTTCCTTTTAGGAACAAGAAGAAGGGGAAGAAGGGCAAGGCCCCTGTCAAGAACTACAGTAAGGCTCTGAAACAGAAGGTCAAGCGGTCCAAGGACAACAGGTGTTTCCACTGTGGCCAGCTGGGTCACTGGAAAAAGGACTGTAAAGCGCTCCAAGGAGATAAGAGGGGAAGCATCGCTTCTGGCTCAGGTATATACGTGACGGAAGTCATGGTTTCATCTTCTTCTATTTCATGGGTGTTGGACACTGCATGTGGAGTTCACATTTGCTCAAATGTACAGGAACTCAAGAGAAGAAGGCAGGTGGGACAGCATGAGGTAGACCTACGCGTTGGAAACGGGGCACGGGTTGCTGCTGTTGCTGTAGGAGACTATTTCATTTCTTTACCATCTGGCATTGTATTGGAATTAAACAATTGTTATTTTGTACCGAGTATCACCAAGAATATTATCTCTATTCCTGCTCTTGTCAGGAAAGGATTTGCCTTTGAATGCAATATTTCAAAGTGTGTTTTATCTGTAGATAATATTGTGTATGCAACTGGTTCAATTAACAATGGGTTATACATGTTGGACATGGAAAATTCTATACAAAACATTGATAATAAGAAAGCCAAGTATGCTGATGACAGCACCTTGCTATGGCATAGTCGTTTAGGCCATATAAACGAGAAACGCATTAAGCGGTTGCATGATCGTGGACTGCTGGGATCTTTCTCCTATGAGGAGTTTGATACATGCAAAGCTTGTTTGATGGGTAAAATGACGAAGTCTCCTTTTCCTAACAAAGGTCAAAGGGCTTCAGGTTTACTTGACCTCATACACAGTGATGTGTGTGGGCCATTTAGTAAACATGCCAGAGGTGGCTATCAGTACTTCATTACCTTTACTGATGATTTCAGTAGGTATGGGTATGTCTATCTAATGAGACATAAAAGTGAATCTTTTGACAAGTTCAAAGAGTTCAAAAATGAAGTACAAAATCAGTTAGGCCGAAATATCAAGGCACTTCGTTCTGATCGAGGTGGAGAATACCTAAGTCGAGAATTTACTGACTATCTGAAAGAGTGTGGGATTATCTCACAGCTCACTCCGCCAGGAACACCGCAATGGAATGGTGTGTCCGAGAGGAGAAATAGAACGTTACTTGACATGGTTCGTTCTATGATGAGTCAGGCTACTCTTCCATACTCCTTTTGGGGTTTTGCACTGGAAACAGCTGCAAAGGTACTAAACCGAGTGCCATCCAAGGCAGTTTCAAAGACGCCATATGAGTTATGGTATGGGAAACAGCCTAGCTTGACATTTATCAGGATCTGGGGTTGCGAGGCTTATGTCAAAAAGCTCGCCTCTGGGAAACTGGGGAGCAGATCTGAGAAATGCATCTTTGTCGGTTACCCTAAGGAAACTAAGGGTTATTATTTCTACGATCCCAAAGAGAACAAGGTTTTTGTTGCTCGGACGGCCATATTTCTTGAGAAGGAATTTCTTCTGCAAGAGGCCAGTGGGAGAGAAATAAAGCTGGATGAGAATCCAGAGGAAGGACAAAGTAGTCAAGTGCAGTTGGATGAGCCAGAGCCAGTGGATCAGGTTATTGAACAACCTGAGGCTCAGATAACACGGGAACCGCGAAGATCGGGAAGGATCCGTCGACAGCCTGAGCGCTATGACGGAGTCTACATCATTGATAATGATGAACCCCTCACTTATGCGGATGCGGTCAGTGGACCGGAGTCAGCTAGATGGCTTGATGCTATGCGAGCCGAGATGGACTCCATGTCAGATAACCAAGTCTGGGATTTGGTTGATCCGCCTCCGGGAGTAATCCCTATAGGCTGTAAATGGATCTTCAAGAAGAAGATTGACATGGATGGTAACGTGGTTACCTATAAAGGCAGGCTAGTTGCGAAAGGTTTCAAACAAATCTACGGGATAGATTATGATGAAACTTTCTCACCTGTAGCCATGTTTAAGTCTATTCGGATTCTTTTCGCGATAGCTGCGTATTACGATTATGAGATCTGGCAGATGGATGTGAAAACAGCTTTCCTTAATGGAAATCTGGATGAGGATGTGTATATGACACAACCTGAGGGTTTCACTAATCCAGCAGATCGTCATAAAATATGCAAGTTAAAGAAATCCATTTATGGATTGAAACAAGCATCTAGAAGCTGGAATATTCGTTTCGATGAATCAATCTCTGAGTTTGGTTTCATCAAGAACGAAGATGACCCGTGTGTATATAAGAGGTTTAGTGGGAGCGTAATTACATTCCTAATCCTCTACGTCGATGATATCTTAATCATTGGAAACGATATTCCTGAACTGCATGCGGTTAAAGCATGGTTAGGAAAATGTTTCCAGATGAAAGATCTAGGAGAAGCAGCCTATGTGTTAGGTGTGAAGATCTACCGGGATAGATCTAAGAGGCTTCTCGGGCTGTGCCAAAGTACTTACATCGATAAAGTCCTGGAGAGATTCCATTTAGAGAAGTCTAAGCGTGGATATCTTCCAGTCAGACATGGTCTGAATCTTTCGAAGAGTCAGTGTCCACAAACACAGACTGAGAAAGATGAAATGGACAATACGCCTTATGCTTCGGCTATTGGGTCCATTATGTATGCGATGTTGTGTACTCGCCCAGATGTCGCTTACGGGTTAAGCGTGACCAGTCGATTCCAAAGTAATCCAGGTTTGGCACACTGGATTGCGGTCAAGAACATTATAAAATATCTGCGGAGGACCAAAGATATGTTCTTGATATATGGTGGTCAGGAAGAACTCAGTATAGAGGGATATACTGACGCTTCATTCCAGTCAGACCAGGATGATTTCCGATCGCAATCAGGCTATGTCTTTAGCTTGAATGGTGGAGCAGTGGTGTGGAAGAGTTTCAAACAGTCAACTGTTGCTGATTCCACAACAGAAGCCGAGTATGTTGCAGCCTCGGAAGCATCCAAGGAGGCAGTGTGGATTCGTAAGTTCGTGAGAGAACTTGGTGTTGTTCCTTCGAGTGCAGATCCTTTGGTTATCTTCTGTGATAACACTGGAGCAATCGCACAAGCAAAGGAACCACGTTCGCACCAGAAGCCAAGCACATACAGAGACGGTTTCACTTGATCCGGGAGATCATTGATCGAGGCGAGATCAAAATATGCAAGGTTCATACAGATGACAATCTGGCAGACCCGCTTACCAAGCCTCTGGCGCAGCAGAAGCATGAGAAGCACTCTAATAATATGGGTTTGAGATTTCTCAACCATTAGATTAAGTGCAAGTGGGAGATTGTTGGGGTATGCCCTTAAGGCTAATGTTTGAGGCCTTGGGATTGTATAAGTATCATGTAATAAACTCTTGTGTTTATAAAAGGCATGGTTATTATTCAGGTTGTTATCTTGTCTGCTGTAATGAGAGTACTTCTGAATAATGTCTCAAAGCTGTTCAGCTAGGCTGACAGGCTATAAGTCCTTAGTCGAGATATCTTGGTGAACATGAGACAGCCTTGATATGGTTAAGACTAATATGTGTTCTAATCTTATAGGATGCTTCGAGCATGGAATAAGATGTAGACTCATGGGTACATTGGATGTACTGGACAGACCCTACTAGGATATTCAGTTGGTTGTCACAATGTGAATATTCCTTGTATGCATCAAGTGGCACATGTCCTTTGACTTGAGATCACTTGTGTTTCTAAATGATGAATGTCATTATTTTGAGGTAGTTCAATATCATTTGAAAGATAATGATTATAGACTATCTTGGATAATGATCATGAGTCAGGTTAGGACACTAGTGATAGATATAGGATTGCCGTCTCCTTGTTCAAGGAGTGTGATGTTCTAAAGGGCCCCCCTATATGAGATGATTGAGATAGTGTATGGCCATACCCAGATGACTATGATCATCTGATCTAATCATGCTCATCGTATTGGAGTTACAGGCTTGACATGCTTGTCCAATAAGAACATCCAGTGGCAAAGGAAACATGCATGCCTCGTGAGTTTGATTCACACTTGAGCTGTGTTTTGGGTGTAGTCTTGGAAGACTCTTTCCTTTATATCGGGAGACAGTGATGTGTTGCTAGATACCCCTCACTGATCGTGATAACGTAAGTTATCGTTACCGACATTTAAAGGAAACCCTTAGGGTCGCACAATGTGATGATATGGCTTACTTAAGTCAGATCGTGTGGACTGAATTCTTTGGGTTCAGTTTAAAGGGAAATAAACTCTGATTGTAAGTGAGATCTGGTCTGATCATGTTTGATTGATTAGGGCTTGAGATCGGTAAGCTTCGATCGAGAGAGTTGATGCTAGATCGGTGAGATCAAGAGCATCAGGAGATGGACGGTTGGATCTGGAACCTTAGGGTTTGATATGGTCTAGACCAAGTGGCTTGGCTCAATTTGCGTTTTGAACCAACTCTAATTGAACCGGTTCACTATGTGATCGCTTGGTTCAATGAGAGGTTCAATGCAAGGAAGTTTCGAACGTTCACTTGGAGTGAACGCTTAAGCCATTGAGACTTACCTATTTTGGAAGGCGGTTTTCGATAATGAAAGAAAAACGCTTCCATGTGGTAACGTGGAAGGCTGGTCTCAACGCCTTGCATCTTTCGCTTGAGGGTGATCGACGAGAAGGTGGTTTTGGACAAGGAGCTCTCGGCCAAAGGATCATCTCATCCCTTGCATACGACAACCCTTGAAGGACCTTGCTAGCACAAGGATCTCCAAGGAGCAAGCACATCATCTTGTGTGCGTCAACTAGGGAGAAGATCCCTTTCGATTTTTCTCTTCCAAGTCGCCATCTTCTTCATGGCTTTGGTAAAGATCTAAACTCCATCTCGTTGATCATATTATCTTGCTAAGATCCATGAAAACCCTAGCTTCCGCTTGAAAGTTTTGATGCGCCACCCTAAAGGGTTTTTCGCCCCCCTCTTGAAAGGGGTTTCATATGCATGCGCTCCCCCTTGAAGGGGACCCTTCAGCTAGCACAAGGAGCACCAAGAAAGTAGGGACACTCTCATCTTGTGTGCGCATTCTTTGGAGGAGACCCCTGTCGATCTTTGCTTCCTAGACGCCATCCAAATGAAATGGCTATGGTATGAATCTAAACCTTATGAAGTTAATCATATGTCATTACGTAAGGTATCTTGAAACCCTAGTTTCCGCTTGCAAAATTATTTGCGCCACCTGTCAGGGTTTCGCCCCCCTTAGCTATAGGGGACTTTCATGGCACTGGTATGAATCTCATTTGATTTATACAATCTCAAGAGTTGATCATATGTACATGCATTCGATCTTTTGAAACCCTAGATTCCGGTATAAAATTTATTTGCGCCACCTATTAGGGTTTCCCCCCCCCCCCCTTGATTTAGGGGACTAACAATTGGTATCAGAGCGAATGTTATTGCTTGTTCATATGATTGCTTGATCTTCATGTTTGATCCATGCTTGCGCTTATGTCAAGATCTAAAGTTTATTACATGCGACTTTTCATGCTAGTTCATCATGCGAAACTACATGTATACTTATTGTTGGCGCATGTATATTGTTGGCGCTTGTTAGATGTTTTTTCAAAAACTTATCTTGCGCGCCTCCTTATTAGATCTAAGCTGTGCCTGCTATAAACCCTTAGACGGGTTAGTAGGGTTGAAGTCATCATCTAGTAAAGATCCAAATAGTCTGATCAGACCATCTGACAGCCTAGATGGGTCGACCAGATGGCACCTGTGCGCAAGCACGAGGTGGCTATAGGTCGACTGCAGACAGGCGTGTAGCGAGGTCTAGTTGAGACAACCTATGAATGCACATGAGTTAGGCCCGGGGTCACACCCGCTTGCCAGAACTCATGAAGGCTGTTCAGCCCTTGGCGCGTGCATGGTTGACCATTAGGTCGACTCAAGTCAGTTAGGACTTGGTGCATGCAAGGGCATGGATCTAACTAGATATGATCAGTGGATCCCTATTAATGGACCGTTGTAAGGTTGTAGGGCACATAAGAAAATTAAAATTGATGCCAATGGGTTTTCAAAAATTTTATTTTCTTATTATTGGATCACATATTGATTGGATGCCATGATGCTTGTTTATTTAATCTTATGTGGGCTGCCTAATTTAATGTGTGCTGTGCTGGGGCCTGCGAGCCTGGAATTAAATTGTAAATTAATTTTATTGTGATCTGCGCATCACATGTTATTTAATTTATAAAGTGTAATTGACATGCGAGTCAATCTTGTCTAGATAGATTAAATTGTAATTTAATCAGACAAGAGCACAGAGCACACATGGCAGAGGCACATGCAGCTTGAGGCTTAACCAGGTGGGAGGTCCAGGGTTCGACTCTGGGACAGGCGCATTTACCTGGTGGGCGCACCTGAGCTGCAGTGGGCGCTCGGGCCCTGGGTTGGGCCAGATGAGAAGGCAAAAGACCCATGAAGAGCTCAAGTGAAGACTTAAGTTAAATTAAGGTCCTACTTAGGTTTAATGGCCTTTTACCACATAAGATCAGCATGCTTTCTACTTATTGTTTATATAATTAGAACTGCATGATTTAATCTTCTGCTATCGCCATAGGTTATGCATGATAGTTAAGAAGATAAAAGACCCTTAAAATCCAACACTAAAATATCAAGCACGTAAGCCTTCTGACGCGAAACCTCACTGTTCTGACTATCGTTGGGGCCGTGTTGTACCCACTCAGTGGGCACGCCCATCTATCTTCAGACGGTGTGTGATTACACCTGCGTGTTACAGAGAAGGGATTTATCGCTTCTCGTTGCTCAGCATAACACGTGGTGGTCCAGGGAGTAGGTCAGGTCAGCTTGACCATGTAGGCTACATACTGAGCATATGTGAGCAATTTGGAGGCAGCCATCTGTGGGATCAGAGACTGTGTTGTACCAACTCAGTTGGCACAGTCTGCTGGATTGCCCAGATGAAGGAGAATCGCACGTGTTGGCAATTGGCAGGCATTGCCTACCAGAAATTAGTGCTTGTACTCTCTGTGCATCTTATCTCGCCTGAGCGGGACGCGGAGACCAAGTATGAAATCTGGATCCCATCTCACTAAAAGAGCGTTACTCTTTCGGACTGTTTAATGGATTTTTCAGTCAGATAAAATAGTGAGAAAATAATCTTTCTTAAGTCCTGGATTGATTCTAAACATTGATACTGACCTTGCTGTTCTTGCATTGTTGTAGATTACTGCAGCAACGAACACCACGAATTTCAATGTGCGATCCCTACTGGAAAGGGAGAAGTTTGCTGGGCCAAACTTCTCAGACTGGTACGGACACCTTAAGATTATTCTTAAGGCAGAGAGGAAACTGTATGTCCTCGAGACGGCTATACCGCCTCAACCTGCTGCGAACGCCGCAAGGGCGGTTCGGGAAGCCTATGAAAAGCATGTCAATGATAGCATTGATGTCGCTTGCCTGATGCTTGCGTCTATGACGCCAGAGCTGCAACGTCAGCATGAGGATCTATCTGCTATACAGATTATAGCAAACCTCAAAATGCTGTATGCTGCACAGGCTAGGACTGAACGCTACAATTTGACTAAGCTTTTCTTTCAGAGCAAACTGGCTGATGGGAGTCCAGTGGGAGCTCACGTACTCAAGATGATTGGGTACAAAGAGGCTCTAGAGAAACTGGGACATACCATCAATCAGGAGCTTGCTGTAGACATCATTCTTCAGTCTCTCCCGGCCTCTTTCGATCTGTTCATTATTAATTTTAATATGAACAAGATCGACTGTACCCTGGCAGAGTTACTGAACATGCTCTTGACTACAGAGTTGACTCTAAAGGGAAAGCCTTCAACCTCTGTCTTGATGGTTCCTTCCAGGAACAAGAAGAAGGGGAAGATGGGCAAAGCCCCTGTCAAGAGTTACAACAAGGCTCTGAAACAAAAGGTTAAGCGGTCGAAGGAATACAGATGTTTCCATTGTGGCCAGCTAGGTCACTGGAAAAAGGACTGTAAAGCGCTCCAAGGAGACAAGAAGGGAAGCATTGCTTCTGGCTCAGGTATTTTTGTGACCGAGGTCATGTTTTCTTTTTCTATTTCATGGGTGTTGGACACTGCATGTGGAGTTCACATTTGTTCAAATGTACAGGAACTCAAGAGAAGAAGACAGGTGGGACAGCATGAGGTAGACCTACGCGTTGGAAACGGGGCACGGGTTGTTGCTGTTGTTGTAGGAGAATATCACATCTCATTACCATCTGGACTTGTATTAGAACTGAACAATTGTTACTTTGTACCAAGCATAACGAAAAATATTATCTCTATTCCTGCTCTTGTCAGGAAAGGGTTTTCCTTTGAATGCAATATTTCAAAGTGTGTTATTTCTTTAGATAATATTGTTTATGCTACTGGATCAATTAACAATGGATTATTCATGTTGGACATGGAATGTTCTATACAAAATATTGATAATAAGAAAGCCAAGTATGCTGATAATAGCACCTTGCTATGGCATAGTCGTTTAAGCCATATTAGCAAGAAACGCATTAAGCGGTTGCATGATCATGGACTGCTGGGATCATTCTCCTATGAGGAGCTTGATACATGCAAAGCTTGTTTAATGGGTAAAATGACGAAGGCTCCTTTTCCTAACAAAGGTCAAAGGGCTTCAGGTTTACTTGACCTCATTCACAGTGATGTGTGTGGGCCATTTAGTAAACATGCCAGAGGTGGCTATTCATACTTCATTACCTTTACTGATGATTTCAGTAGATACGGGTATGTCTATCTAATGAGACATAAGAGTGAATCTTTTGACAAGTTCAAAGAGTTCAAAAATGAAGTGCAAAATCAGCTAGGCCGAAATATCAAGGCACTTTGCTCAGATCGAGGTGGAGAATACCTAAGTCGAGAGTTTACTGACTATCTGAAGCAGTGTGGGATTGTCTCACAGCTTACTCCGCCAGGAACACCGCAATGGAATGGTGTGTCCGAGAGGAGGAACAGAACCTTATTGGATATGGTTCGTTCAATGATGAGTCAGGCTACTTTACCTTACTCCTTTTGGGGATTTGCACTGGAAACAGCTGCAAAGGTACTAAACCGAGTGCCATCCAAGGCAGTTTCAAAAACTCCATATGAGTTATGGTATGGGAAACAGCCGAGCTTGACATTTATTAAGATCTGGGGTTGCGAGGCTTATGTCAAAAAGCTCGCCTCTGGGAAACTAGAGAGCAGATCTGAGAAATGTATCTTTGTCAGTTACCCTAAGGAAACTAAGGGTTATTATTTCTACGATCCCAAAGAGAACAAGGTATTTGTTGCTCGGACGGCCATTTTTCTTGAGAAGGAATTTCTTCTGCAAGAGGCCAGTGGGAGAGAAATAAAGCTGGATGAGAATCCAGAGGAAGGACAAAGTAGTCAAGCACAGTTGGATGAGCATGAGCCAGTAGAACAGGTTATTGAACAACCTGAGGCTCAGATATCACGGGAACCGCGAAGATCAGGAAGGATCCGTCGACAGCCTGAGCGCTATGACGGAGTCTACATCATTGATCATGATGAACCCCTCACTTATGCGGATGCGGTCAGTGGACCGGAATCAGCGAGATGGCTTGAAGCTATGCGAGCCGAGATGGACTCCATGTCAGATAACCAAGTTTGGGATTTGGTTGATCCGCCTCCGAGAATAATCCCTATAGGCTGTAAATGGATCTTCAAGAAGAAGATTGACATGGATGGTAACGTGGTTACCTATAAAGGCAGGCTAGTTGCAAAAGGTTTCAAACAAATCTACGGGATAGATTATGATGAAACTTTCTCTCCTGTAGCCATGTTCAAGTCTATTCGGATCATTCTCGCAATAGCAGCATATTATGATTATGAGATCTGGCAGATGGATGTGAAGACCGCTTTCCTTAATGGAAATCTGGATCAGGTTGTGTATATGACACAACCTGAAGGTTTCACTAATCCATCAGATCGTCATAAAATATGCAAGTTAAAGAAGTCCATTTATGGACTTAAGTAAGCATCAAGAAGCTGGAACATTCGTTTTGATGAATCAATCTGTGAATTTGGTTTCATCAAGAATGAAGATGACCCGTGTGTATATAAGAAGTTTAGTGGGAGCGTAATTACATTCCTAGTCATCTACGTCGATGATATCTTAATCATTGGAAACGATATTCCTGAACTACATGCGGTTAAGGCATGGTTAAGAAAATGTTTCCAGATGAAAGATCTAGGAGAAGCAGCCTATGTATTAGGTGTGAAGATTTACAGAGATAGATCTAAGAGGCTTCTCGGGCTGTGCCAAAGTACTTACATCGATAAAGTTCTGGAGAGATTCCATTTAGAGAATTCTAAAAGAGGATATCTTCCAGTCAGACATGGTCTGAATCTTTCGAAGAGTCAGTGTCCGCAAACACAGACTGAGAAAGATGAAATGGACAAAACGCCTTATGCTTCGGCTATTGGGTCCATTATGTATGCGATGTTGTGTACTCGCCCAGACGTCGCTTACGGGTTAAGCATGACCAGTCGATTCCAAAGTAATCCAGGTCAGGCACACTGGATTGCAGTCAAGAACATTTTAAAATATCTGCGGAGGACCAAAGATATGTTCTTGGTGTATGGTGGTCAGGAAGAACTCAGTATTGAAGGATATACTGACGCTTCGTTCCAATCTGACCAGGATGATTTCCGATCGCAATCAGGCTATGTTTTTAGCTTGAATGGAGGTGTGGTGGTGTGGAAAAGTTTCAAACAATCTATTGTTGCTGATTCTACAACAGAAGCCGAGTATGTTGCAGCCTCAGAAGCATCTAAGGAGGCAGTGTGGATTCGTAAGTTCATTCAGGAACTTGGTGTTGTTCCTTCGAGTGCAGATCCTTTGGTTATCTTCTGTGATAACACTGGAGCAATCGCACAAGCAAAGGAACCACGGTCGCACCAGAAGTCCAAGCACATGCAGAGACGGTTTCACTTGATCCGGGAGATCATTGATCGAGGCGAGATCAAAATCTGCAAGGTTCATACAGATGACAATCTGGCTGACCCGCTTACAAAGCCTCTGGCACAGCAGAAGCATGAGAAGCACTGTAATAATATGGGTTTGAGATACCTCAACCATTAGATTAAGTGCAAGTGGGAGATTGTTGGGGTATGCCCTTAAGGCTAATGTTTGAGGCCTTGGGATTATATCAGTATCATGTATAAACTTCATGTTTATAAAGGCAATGGTTGTTATTCATGTTGTTGCATTATCTGCTGTCATATGTATACTTCTGAATAATGTCTCGATGCTGTTCAGCTTGGCTGACATGCAGTTAAGTCCTTAGTCGAGATATCTTGGTGAACATGAGACAGCCTTGATATGATTGAGACTAATATGTGTTCTAATCTTATAGGATGCTTCGAGCATGGAATAAGATGTAGACTCATAGGTACATTGGATGTACTGGACAGACCCTACTAGGATATTCGATTGCTTGTCACAATGTGAATAATCCTTATATGCAACAAGTGGCATATTTCCTCTGACTTGAGATCACTTGTGTTTCTAAATGATGATTGTCATTGTTTTGAGGTAGTTCGATATCATTTGAAACATAATGGTTATAGACTGTCTTGGATAATGATCATGAGTCAGGTTAGGACACTAGTGATAGATATAGGATTGCCGTCTCCTTGATAGGAGTGTGATGTTCTAAAGGGGCCCCCCCCTGGATGAGATGATTGAGAAAGTGTATGGCCATACCCAGATGACTATGTTCATCTGATCTAATCATGCTCATCATATTGGAGCTACAGGCTTGACACGCTTGTCCAATAAGAACATCAAGTGGCAAAGGAAACATGTATGCCTAGTGAAGTGGATTCACACTTGTGCTGTGGTTTGGGTGTAGTCTTGGAAGACTCTTTCCTTTATATTGGGAGACAGTGATGTGTTGCTAGATACCCCTCACTGATCGTGATAACGTAAGTTATCGTTACCGACATTTAAAGGAAACCCTTAGGGTCGCACAATTTGATGATATGGCTTACTTAAGTCAGATCGTGTGGACTGAATTGTTTGGGTTCAGTTTAAAGGAGTTTAAACTCTGATTGTAAGTGAGATCTGGTCTAATCATGTTTGATTGATTAGGGCTTGAGATCGGTAAGCTTCGATCGAGAGTATTGATGTTAGATCGGTGAGATCAAGAGCATCAAGAGATGAACGGTTAGATCTGGAACCTTAGGGTTTAATATGATCTAGACCAAGTGGCTTGGGTAATTTGGTCTTTGAACCAAACCAAATTGAACCGGCTCATGAGTGAGCGCTTGGTTCAATGGGAGAGTTTTGATGGTTCACTTGGGTGAACGCATGAAACGTAGAGAGTTACTATTTTTGGAAGGCGGTTTCCAAATTGGAAACGCTCCCACGATTGTAACGTCGCTCGCCTCTCTCAATTCCTCTCGTGTGTGGTGAACTTCTTCTTCACGGAAATGAGGTAGAGAGTTTTTCGAGCCCTAGCCGCAAGAGGAACATCGAACCCCTTTCATTCGATCAAGGATACTTGAAGATCTTTGCTAGCACAAAGATCACCAAGGAGGAGCCATCTCTCTTCTTGTGTGCGGCAACTTTGGAGGAGACCCCTTTCGATCTCTGCTTCCAAGTCGTCACCTTCCTCATGGCACTGGTATGAATCTCATTTGATTTATACAATCTCAAGAGTTGATCATATGTACATGCATTCGATCTTTTGAAACCCTAGATTCCGCTATAAAATTTATTTTCGCCACCTATTAGGGTTTCGCCCCCCCTTGATTAAGGGGACTAACATAACTGAAGTCCAAAAGGCAAGGAGAGCGTCAAAATTCCTACAACAACAGCATCAACCTGTGCCACATTTCCAACTCGTAGGTCAATCTATTGGTGCTTATGCCCTAAGACCTAGTTTTGGTCTATATTTTGTACTACTAAACTTTGATATTTCTTATATATCATTCTAGCATTGTCGTTATCATGCTTAGTTTACATATGCGATTATGTTCCTATATGATAATGTTCCTGGAGACAGATTAGATTTGTGCTCAAACTCTAGTCCCCAGTTAATGTACCTGAGTGGATATGGGACAGCTCTAGTATATGTGAGGCTGGTTAGACACGGGGTGCTAACACATACATATGGGTATATCAGTAGTGGATATAATGGACCGACCCGCATTGAGGCAATGACTTGGTGTCATGAGTTATCCTTACAAGTGGCAGGACTTGCATTGATCCTTTGACTTGAGGTCATTGACGCTTCGGTATGGCTATGGACATACTTTAATACAATCTAACACCTCACTGTAGTTGGGAGGTCATAACGGTTGTCATTGAGTATGTCACGACCCATATGAAAAGGTCAATGTACAGACAAAGGATTTGCCCCTTCCTGAGGGAAGATTGATATCTATGGGGTTCCCCCTATGGTTCTATGACTCAACGTGTATGGACATACCCAAGTGAAAACCTGATTTAGTCATGACCATGAGATTGGGTAAAAACAAGTGGTGACACACTTGTCCAATCGGATATTAGTTTGGCAAAGAGACTGTAATGCATCTGTACCTAGTTGCAATGATGGAGATGTCGATGTTGATGTTGATATCCATTCTGATGACTTGGGTAGCAGTGATGCACTACTAGGTGCCACTCACTGCTTGTGATTACCTTAGGTCAGCACTGCCAATGTCAGAGGAACCTACAGGGTCGCACACCTTGATACTCGAGTTCTTGTTTTGATCGGGATGCCTTATGATCTAGTTATTGGATAGCTCGGATCTATTTGGGAGATTTCATCAGCACCAATGGGCCTGATGAGATGGAAAAGACTTATTAGTGCCAAATTTCATTTTTGGTAGGTTGGCCCAAAATTGATCATGGTTGGTCACATTTGACTATGGGTTGCATTGGATTGGATCCAATGGCTTAATCAACTTGTGTAAAGAAGTTTGGGCTAGCTCATTACCCAATGAGGCCCAATATAAGTTGTCATGAAGAGATAAGTGGGCTCAAGGGTATAATGGAGAGTAATCTCACCCCATTGGTGCCTAAGGGCATAATGGGGTGAAGGTGGCGCCTATTACTTCATTATGAAGGAATTAGCGCCTTGCCCTTGTTCCTTGGATGCACTGCTTGCCTCTATGGCAAGGCTTGGGGCACATATGGTTCCTTGGGCTTGTTTAGGCAAGTGCCAAATGCATTTGGCTGATGGGAACATGAATATGGAAAAGGCTTGGAGTCTTACCTTATCATCTAACCCTAATTGCATCCCCACTTACCCTAGCCGCAAGTCTCTTGGTGAGTTGCGCCCACACCCTTGTGTTGCCACCCCTTACATCTATATATCCTCATATATGCGAGAGCAAGGGGTATGAGATGAATCTATTGGTGTGACCAAGCAATAGAAGGGCGAGAGCAAAGGTGATTAGTGCAAGTCCTCTTCCAAAGCCGCAAGCTTCCTCCTCTCTTCCTTCTCCTCATTTGGCGCAAGGAAAGCAAGGAACTTGGCTACATCTCCTCTCATCCTCCTTCCTCCCCTTGGCGCAATCTTCCTTGAAGGTGGCGTAAGTGTAGCAGGAGTTCATCATCGGCTTGGATCTTCTTCCCGAGACTAGCACAGTGCGTGGAAGAAGAGAACTTGATGCATCCATGTGTGTGAGACTGCAGAGGGCGTATGCTTGGGCGCCTACATCGACATCGCCTCTTCTTGCTCATAGGTACTTCCTCTCTACATTGTGTCGACCCCCTAGCAAGTTTCGATCCATAGGGTTTTTGGGACTGGCCTGTTTCGAGGATATGCTTTCGCTGTGCAATTGTTTTATATGTAAAAATTTGTAAATATCCCCAGGGTTTCCCAACACAATCTCTCCAAGCCGAACCGATCTACTTTTCTTGAGCCACTGCATATTTGTACAAATATGAGCTCCGCATGCAGTATCCAATACCCATGATATAGAAGTAGAAAGGTTGACTTCGGTAACATGAATACCTGAGCCAGAAGATGAAGCTCTGCTTCTCTTCACCTCGTTTTGAAGTTGTACTAAGTCCTCTTTAAAGTGGATTGGCTTTCCACAATTATAGCATCTATCTTTCCTTATCCTTTCCCACTTTATTTTCACTTTAGTCAAACCCTTTGGCTTACTATCACATCGATGGACTGCCTTAGAGGTATGATCACTAACCGTTTTTTTGAAAAGCTGCTTTAGATCACTTATGATCTCAGTGGCATTTTTCTCCTCATATCGCCTTTGTAATTCAGGTGACATGTTGGTTAGCATCAGATTTATAACCTTAGATGCATTCTTTTGATGCTTATGAAAAGCATCAATCTCAACTGCTGAGGCTGAGCATGGAAGGGATTTAGGAATAGGCTGCTTAAGGACATACAACTTATTCTCATGCTTGAGGACAATCCTCAAGTTGAGATATCAGTCCAATAAGTTGGATTCAACCAACTTGTTCCTTTCTAGGATAGATCGCATTGACCATTTGCTATTGTTCAATGCCATTTGATATACAACAACCAAGAAAAGCAAATTAGTACTACTTCGAATCATTTAATCTGGACTTGTATTACATGATCATGGCTCCTACTATTTTAATCAAATTGACAACCCACAAAGTCAATCAGAAAATCCAAGATTTTCTTGTAAGATGGGATGCTTATTTCATATGAGGCTTCGTGTCCCACGAGGGTGGGATGAGATAGACAAAGTGACCCAAGCATCTTAAGGTAGGCACGCCGGCCGATTGCATTTGACAAATTCCCTTATTGAGATAGTCTAGGCATTTCATTTCCAGCAAGTGCTGGATACAACATAAAACCCTAACCTCTCAACGTTGCCTCTAGAGTTCCATTATGTGGCCACCATATTTGAAAAACTAGTCAAGTCTATACTAACTCTTATGCCTAGGGCCAACAAGTTTTCTTGCAAAGGTATGTCCAGGTTAAAACTGGACTGGGGAAACCATTCTCACCATGCACCTTCTAAAGATAAGTGAGTTTGTCCCACGAGGGTGGGAAATAGTGCACAACACCATTGATCGATAGCTTGATGAGCGCTACGAGTTATAAGGCTTATTTCAAACTTGATATTTTATTTGAGGGTTTTTGAGGTCTTATCCTTTTAGTTTTATCTTTTGTCTAACATTATAGGCATGCAATCCTATAGTGATAACAATAAGATAAAACACATCCATGCATGCTTTAGCAGGTAAGGAAAGCAGTAAACAGGTGAAGTGATCATAGCCTAATCAACACATTGAACTAACATATGCCAAGGGTGTTCAATGCTTGACCTAGGTGACAAGCCCCAACATGACCTAACCTAGCCACCACTAAGATCCTTGTCCATGCGCGGGTCCAAGGTCCTCCAAGATAAGGTATAGCTCTCAAACCTTAGAAGCACCCCTAGGGAAACTCTATAAGTGCCCCATGAAGGGTTTGACCAATGCTTTGCTCTTTGCGCCACAATCCAAGATGCGCCTCTAGGAGTTGCGCCAATGCCAAGACATCATGAAGGATGCACCCCCTTAATCTTCAATTTACAAAATAAAGAAAAAGAGCAGCGCGTAGGCATACAAGGGCTTGACTGTGACCACAACACCATGCACAAGCAAGATACCTATCTCATGCTTTTTTTATATGCTCATGAAAAACATAAAATCTAAATTTAAAATTTTCATCATAACATGTCTCTTTTCCTCAACCTCTTATCATAAATCCTTTAGTTCTTTGTTTCGCTCAGGAATCTACAAGTGGCATACCTGTTGCCCTTCTTGCAATCCTTAACATGATAAGATTAGGGCAATCACTGAGTCCATGCCATGCATAATATTGACAATTCCACACAGTAGGTCTATCCTACATGCATGGGGAGAAATTAATTCTCTCACAAAAGGGTCAATCTCTTATGCGAAGAAATCAAAAAATTAGAGAGATGGAGGAGTGGTTCGGAATGAAAGATCTACAAACTTTTATACTTAGAAAAACCATTAGTCATATGCAGAATTTCAAAAAAAAAAAACATATGACATGGGAGCATACAAGAAAGCATAGAACACCATTAGAGTCTCTCAAGTTCCTCTAATACCATTGTTAGGAAACCCCGGGGATTTTAAAATTTTATTACATGTATAGTGGAAGCAATCCCCAAAACAGGCCAGTCCCAAAAACCTAGAAGATAGTGTCAAGCGAGGGAGTCAACAATGTGAATAAGAGATAGTAGCTCAAAGCAATTGATGGTGAAGTGATGTGGGCGCCCAAGTGTGTGCCCTCTACAGTCTCACACATAGCCGATGTTTGAGTTCTCTTCTTCCACACCCGATGCTAGCCTCGAGAAGAAGATCCACGCCAAGGGAGTGCCTCTTGATCACTGCCCCAACCTCTAGGAAGTGGATGCGCCAAGGGAGGAAGAGGAGAAGAGAAGCCGCCTATGTCCTTCAACACTTGCGCCAAGGAAGAAGGAGGATCATGCTTGCGGCTTGAAAGGAAGAAGAAGCTCCAATGGATTCCTTGCTTTTGCCCCACTTGTTGCTCACGCCAAGTGGAAGAATTTGTGTGCAAGAGGGGTTCGGCTAGGGTCCCTTAAATAGGAGCAAAAGGCGGTTTGGATAAAGGGGAAAGTCTAGGTGATTTGGGCATGATTTAAGGATTTTTATCAATCTATTACCTTGATTAAATCCTAAATCCATATGTGCCTAAGCCTTGCCTAAGCTAGAATTCAGCCATATGCGCCAAAGATTACCTAAAGAAGCCATACTCCCATGTTTGCACCAAGACCTAGTCAAGGCAAGTTGAAAGTTTGCCTAATGTGGCTTGGGTGCAAGTCCTAATCTAATTAGGACTTTAATTATGTAAATAATCAGCCACATGCGCCCATGACATTCCAATTAATGTCTCAAGTGATTATATCAAATCCAATATGAATTAATCACTTGGAAGATACCAAACAAGGCCAAAGGCGCCACTCCTAATCCAATTACGAGTCCATATGTGCCTTTGCCAATTAATCCACCACATTATACCCTTTAGCCCACTTGGGTAATAGGGCCAAGCTCAAACTTCATTATGCTTGTTGATATATTCAATGGATCCAATCCAATGTAACCTATGGTAAAATATGGCTAACGATGGTGAATTTTGGCCCAAACTGCCAAAAATAAAGTTTGGCTCTAATTAGCTTCTTCCATCTCATCAGGCCCTTTGGCACTGATGAAATCTCTCAAATAGATCCGAGTTATGAAATAACTCGATCCGAATGGTACACGGTCAATACAAAAACTCGAGCATCAAGGTGTGCGACCCTATACGTTCCTCTGACGTTGGCAGTGATGAACTTAGGTCATCACAAGCAGTGAGTGGCACCTAATAGTGCATCGCTGCTACCCAAGTCTTCGGAATGGATATCAACATCGACATCCCCATCATCACAACAAGGTACTAATGCATTATAGTTCCTTTGCCAAACTAATATCCGATTGGACAAAGTGTGTCACCACTTTGTTTATACCCAATCTCATGGTTATGACTAAATTAGGTACTCAGCTAGGTATGGCCATATACTTTTAGTCATACAACCATAGGGGGGCCGCATAGATATCAAGCTTCCCTTAGGAAGCGGCAAATCCTATATATGTCCATTGATCTTTAGATATGGGTTGTGACATACTCAATGACAACCGTTATGACCTTGAAACTATAGTGAGGTGTTAGGTTGTATCAAAGCATGTCTCTAATTATATAGAAGGGTAAATGACCTAAACTCAAAGGATCAATACATCTCCTGTCACTTGTGAGGTTAACTCATGACAACAAACTAGAGCCTCACAACGGGTCGGTCTAGTATATCCATCACAGATAAACTCGTATATAAATGTTATCATATCGTGCCTACCAGCCCATATACTAGTCTCACATGTACCAGAGCTATCCCATATCCACTCAGGTACTTGATTGGGGATAGAGTTTGAGCACATATACAATCTATCTCCAGGGATATTATTATGTAAGTACATAGTCGCAGATGTAAACAAAGCATAATGACAATAATGCCAGGATGATTTATATATAAGATATCAATGTTAAATAGTACATGTGATAGACCAACATCTGGTCCTAAGGACATATACACCACCAACAACACTCAACTATGCAAATGAACTCACTAACCTCTCTTAGCGACCGATTTAAGTACAGAACAGCAACAAGAATAGTGGACTTAGTAGCGACTCACCTTGTGCACCTATGAACCTATGGTGACACTAAAGCCAAGGAATGTACACATCTCCGGCATACGGATGCCTATGGGTAAGGAAGTCAAGTAAGAACAACACAATGAAAATTGAAAAACAGGTGAACCTGATGCACTGGTGGTGTGATTTACTTCTTTGAAACGAAAGACAAGTACAACCGGTATGCGAGGAGTCGAGACTGAGCCAAGGATCACACACCTTGCTCCACACTCTAACCTCTCTGAAGTGAGCTCCTATCCCACAAGAAAGCTAAGGAACAAGCTAAACTCCAACTCCCTTTTATAGAGTAAGGGAGGGAATATCACACCATATACATGACTAGGGAATATCACACCACAAACATGACTAGGGAATAACAAACCACAATCATGATTAGGGAATAACACACCACAAGCATGACTACCATATCTAAATAACTAAAAGTAGTCAAGATGTTGTTGATGCATGTATTAGCTAACTCCTACTAACTACTACCAACTAAAATAGATGAGAGAATCTAGAGTTGGGCACATGGGCTGGTCCTCTTGGACTGCAACCAGGCCGTCAAACTATCTCGGAGTATGTGGCGATGAAACAATAGAATTTTCTGATGGTGTGCTGATTCATCGCCGTGCTAGCGTGTTCCTTGGCCGTGTTGGTCAATTGGTTGTGGTAGCGACCGTTGACTGGGCCTTCAGGTGACTGGGGTGCCAAGCATATGGGTCGCAACAGCTCCATGTGGGCTGATAATGGATAGATGACGCCTGTGTACCATTCTAGTGGTTGACTGAAATGTTGAGGTCGCCTTATCGTGGTTGCATTATGAAAGGTCCCCTAAAGACAAAGGGGGGCGAAACCCTATAGGAGGCGCATATGAAAAAACTTTGATGCAGCGGAAGGGGTTTCAAGGATCTATGCATATAATATGTTCAACTTAAAACGATTCTCACCATTGCCATCGCTTAGATGGTGTCTTGGAAGGAAAGGCGCAAGTGCTCCTTCTCCAAAGGAGACGCACACAATTGGTGTCGCCTACTCTTCCTTGGTGCTCCTTGTGCTAGCAAGGTTCCAAGAAGCCGTTGTCGAATGGAAGGGGAGAGATCTCCTTTGCTTTGGCCGAACTCTTCCTTCTCTTTTTTGTCAACTTCTTCACCACACGAGAGTGCGAATGCTGAATGCCCAAGTTGGCGACGAGAGTGAGGAGAAACGAGAGATGAGGGCGCCTTAGGCGTGAACGTGAGTAGTGGTCACGTATGTGATCATGCTTTCTAAAAATAGAAAGCCACTCACTCACTTGCGATCATGAGTTTACCCCGTGCGTAAACTCCTCTCAATTTGAACCACACGCTCACTCAATGAGCTGGTTCAATTTGGTCTGGTTCATAGACCAATCGACCCAAGCCATTAGTCCAGATCACATTAAACCCTAAGGCTCTTGATCTTACCGTCGATCTCTTGATGCTCCTGATCTCACCGATCTAGCATCCAATCTCTCGATCGAAGCTTACCGATCTCAAGCCCTAATCAATCAAACATGATCAGACCAGATCTCACTTACAATCAGAGATTAAATCCCTTTAAACTGAACCTGAACAATTCAGTCCACACGATCTGACTTAAGTAAGCCATATCATCAAATTGTGCGACCCTGAGGGTTTCCTTTAAATGTCGGTAACGATAACTCACGTTATCACGATCAGTGAGGGGTATCTAGCAACACATCACTGTCTCCCGATATAAAGAAAAGAGTCTTCCAAGACTACACCCAAACCACAGCACAAGTGTGAATCCAACTCACAAGGCATGCATCTTTCCTTTGCCACTGGATGTTCTTATTGGACAAGCGTGTCAAGCTTGTAGCTCCAATATGATAAGTATGATTAGAACAGATGAATACAGTCACCTGGGTATGGCCATACACTTTCTCAATCATCTCATCCAGGGGGCCCCTTTAGAACATCACACTCCTTAAACAAGGAGACGGCAATCCTTTGTCTATCACTAGTGCCCTAACCTGACTCAAGCTCACCATCCAAGATAGTCTATAATCATTATGTTTCAAATGATATTGAACTAACTCAAAACAATGACAATCATCATTTAGAAAACACAAGCGATCTCAAGTCAGAGGAAATGTGCCACTTGTCGCAATCAAGGATTATTCACATTGTGACAAACAATTGAATATCCTAGTAGGGTCTGTCCAGTACATCCAATGTACCCATGAGTCTACATCTTATTCCATGCTCGAAGCATCCTATAAGATTAGAACACATATTAGTCTTAACCATATCAAGGCTGTCTCATGTTCACCAAGATATCTCGACTAAGGACAAAACTGCATGTCAGCCCAGCTAAACAGCTTTGAGACATTATTCAGAAGTACAATTATTGCAGCAGACAATATAACAACCTGAATAACAACCATGCCTTTATAAACATAAGAGTTTATTACATGATACTGATACAATCCCAAGGCCTCAAACATTAGCCTTAAGGGCATACCCCAACAATCTCCCACTTGCACTTAATCTAATGGTTGAGAAATCTCAAACCCATATTATTACAGTGCTTCTCATGCTTCTGCTGCGCCAGAGGCTTGGTAAGCGGGTCTGCCAGATTGTCGTCTGTATGAACCTTGCAGACTTTGATCTCGCCACGATCAATGATCTCCCGGATCAAATGAAACCGTCTCTGTATGTGCTTGGACTTCTGGTGCGACCGTGGTTCCTTTGCTTGTGCGATTGCTCCAGTGTTATCACAGAAGATAACCAAAGGATCTGCACTCGAAGGAACAACACCAAGTTCTCTCACGAACTTACGAATCCACACTACCTCCTTGGATGCTTCCGAGGCTGCAACATACTCGGCTTCTGTTGTGGAATCAGCAACAGTTGACTGTTTGAAACTTTTCCACACCACTGCTCCACCATTCAAGCTAAATACATAGCCTGATTGCGATCGGAAATCATCCTGGTCAGACTGGAACGAAGCGTCAGTATATCCTTCAATACTGAGTTCTTCCTGACCACCATATATCAAGAACATATCTTTGGTCCTCCGCAGATATTTTAAAATGTTCTTGACTGCAATCCAGTGCGCCATACCTGGATTACTTTGGAACCGACTGGTCACGCTTAACCCGTAAGCAACGTCTGGGCGAGTACACAACATCGCATACATAATGGACCCAATAGCCGAAGCATAAGGCGTATTGTCCATTTCATCTTTCTCAGTCTGTGTTTGTGGACACTGACTCTTCGAAAGATTCAGACCATGTCTGACTGGAAGATATCCTCTTTTAGAATTCTCTAAATGAAATCTCTCCAGGACTTTATCGATGTAAGTACTCTGGCACAGCCTGAGAAGCCTCTTAGATCTATCCCTGTAGATCTTCACACCTAACACATAGGCTGCTTCTCCTAGATCTTTCATCTGGAAACATTTCCTTAACCATGCCTTAACCGCATGCATTTCAGGAATATCGTTTCCAATGATCAAGATATCATCGACGTAGAGGACTAGGAAAGTAATCACGCTCCCACTAAACCTCTTATATACACACGGGTCATCCTCGTTCTTGATGAAACCAAATTCAGAGATTGATTCATCAAAACGAATATTCCAGCTTCTCGATGCTTGTTTAAGTCCATAAATAGACTTCTTTAATTTGCATATCTTATGACGATCTGATGGATTAGTGAAACCTTCTGGTTGTGTCATATACACATCCTCATCCAGATTTCCATTCAGGAAAGCTGTCTTCACATCCATCTGCCAAATCTCATAATCATAATATGCAGCTATCGCGAAAAGAATCCGAATAGACTTAAACATAGCTACAGGTGAGAAAGTTTCATCATAATCTATCCCGTAGATTTGTTTGAAACCTTTCGCAACTAGCCTGCCTTTATAGGTAACCACGTTACCATCCATGTCAATCTTCTTCTTGAAGATCCATTTACAGCCTATAGGGATAACTCCCGGAGGCGGATCAACCAAATACCAGACTTGGTTATCTGACATGGAGTCCATCTCGGCGCGCATAACTTCAAGCCATCTCGCTGACTCCGGTCCACTGACCGCATCCGCATAAGTGAGGGGTTCATCATTATCAATGATGTAGACTCCGTCATAGCGCTCAGGCTGTCGACGGATCCTTCCCGATCTTCGCGGTTCCCGTGATATCTGAGCCTCAGGTTGTTCAATAACCTGTTCTACCGGCTCAGGCTCATCCAACTGTGCTTGACTACTTTGTCCTTCCTCTGGATTCTCATCCAGCTTTATTTCTCTCCCACTGGCCTCTTGCAGAAGAAACTCCTTCTCAAGAAATATGGCCGTCCGAGCAACAAATACCTTGTTCTCTTTGGGATCGTAGAAATAATAACCCTTAGTTTCCTTAGTGTAACCGACAAAGGTACATTTGTCAGATCTGCTCTCTAGTTTCCCAGAGGCGAGCTTTTTGACATAAGCCTCGCAGCCCCAGATCCTGATAAATGTCAAGCTCGGCTGTTTCCCATACCATAACTCATATGGCGTCTTAGAAACTGCCTTGGATGGCACTCGGTTTAGTACCTTTGCAGCTGTTTCCAGTGCAAAACCCCAAAAGGAATATGGAAGAGTAGCCTGACTCATCATAGAACGAACCATATCAAGTAACGTTCTATTTCTCCTCTCGGACACACCATTCCATTGCGGTGTTCCTGGCGGAGTGAGCTGTGAGATAATCCCACACTCCTTCAGATAGTCAGTAAACTCTCGACTTAGGTATTCTCCACCTCGATCAGAATGAAGTGCCTTGATATTTCGGCCTAGCTGATTCTGTACTTCATTCTTGAACTCTTTGAACTTGTCAAAAGATTCACTTTTATGTCTCATCAGATAGACATACCCATACCTACTGAAATCATCAGTAAAGGTAATGAAGTACTGATAGCCACCTCTGGCATGTTTACTAAATGGCCCACACACATCACTGTGTATAAGGTCAAGTAAACCTGAAGCCCTTTGACCTTTGTTAGGAAATGGTGACTTCGTCATTTTACCCATTAAACAAGCTTTGCATGTATCAATCTCCTCATAGGAGAATGATCCCAGCAGTCCATGATCATGCAACTGCTTAATGCGTTTCTTGTTAATATGGCCTAAACGACTATGCCATAGCAAGGTGCTGTCATCAGCATACTTGGCTTTCTTAATATCAATTGCGTGTATAGAACATTCCATGTCCAACATGAATAACCCATTATTAATTGAACCAGTAGCATAAACTATATTATCAAGAGATAAAACACACTTTGAAATATTGCATTCAAAGGAAAATCTCTTCCTGACAAGAGCAGGAATGGAGATAATATTCTTAGTAATGCTGGGAACAAAATAACAACTGTTTAGTTCTAATACAAGCCCAGATGGCAAAGAGATGAAATAGTCTCTTACAGTAACAGCAGCAACCCGTGCCCCGTTTCCAACTCGTAGGTCCACCTCATGCTGTGCCACCTGTCTTCTTCTCTTGAGTTCCTGTACATTTGAACAAATGTGAACTCCACATGCAGTGTCCAACACCCATGATATAGAAGAAGATGAAACTATGACTTCCGTCACGTAAATACCTGAGCCAGAAGCGATGCTTCCCCTCTTATCTCCTTGGAGCGCTTTACAGTCCTTTTTCCAGTGACCTAGCTGGCCACAATGGAAACACCTGTATTCCTTTGACCGCTTAACTTTTTGCTTCAGAGCCTTGCTGTAACTCTTGACAGGGGTCTTGCCCTTCTTCCCCTTCTTCTTGTTGTTCCTAGAAGGAACCATTAAGACAGAGGTCGAAGGCTTTCCCTTCAGAGTCTCCTCAGTAGTCAAGAGCATATTCAGCAGCTCTGCCGGAGTACAATCGATTTTGTTCATATTAAAGTTAATGATGAACGCATCGAAAGAAGGCGGAAGAGACTGCAGAATAATGTCTACAGCAAGCTCCTGGTTGATGGTATGCCCCAGTTTCTCTAGAGCCTCCTTGTGCCCAATCATCTTGAGCACGTGAGCTCCTACTGGGCTCCCTTCAGCCAGTTTGCTCTGAAAGAACAGCTTTGTCAAATTATAGCGTTCTGTCCTCGCCTGTGCAGCATACAGCATCTTGAGGTTTGCTATCATGTCTATAGCAGACATATCCTCATGCTGACGCTGCAGCGGTGGCGTCATAGACGCTAGCATCAGGCAAGCGACATCAATGCTATCATTGACGTGCTTTTCATAAGCTTCCCGAACCGCCCTTGCGGCGTTCGGAGCGGGCTGAGGCGGTATCGCCGTCTCGAGGACATACAGTTTCCTCTCTGCCTTAAGAACAATCTTAAGGTGTCCGAACCAGTCTGAGAAGTTCAGCCCAGCAAACTTCTCCCTTCCCAGTAGGGATCGCACATTGAAGCTCATGGTGTTCGTTGCTGCAGGTATCTACAACAATGCAAGAACAGCAAGGTCAGTATCAATGTTAAGAATCAATCAGGACTTAAGAAAGATTCTTTTTCTCACTATTTTATCTGGCTGAAAAATCCAGCAAAACAGCCCGAAAGAGTAAAACTCTTTTAGTGAGATGGGATCCAGATTTCATACTTGGTCTCCGCGTCCCGCTCAGGCGAGATAAGATGCACAGAGAGTACAAGCACTAATTTTTGGTAGGCTGCCTGCCAATCGCCAACCCGTGCGATTCCCCTTCATCTGGGCAATCCAGCAGACTGTGCCAACTGAGTTGGTACAACACAGTCTCTGACCCCACAGATGGCTGCCTCCATGCGCTACCATATGCGCCACATATGTAACCTACACGGTCAAGCTGACCCGACCTACTCCCTGGACCACCACGTGCTATGCTGAGCAACGAGAAGCGATAAATCCCTTCTCTGTAACACGTAGGTGTAATCCCGCACCGTCTGAAGATAGATGGACGTGCCCACTGAGTGGGTACAACACGGCTCCAACGATAATCTGAACAGTGAGGTTTCGCGTCAGAAGGCTTACGAGCTTGATATTTTAGCGTTGGATTTTAACGGTCTTTTATCTTCTTCACTATCATGCAATTCCTATGGTGATAGCAGAAGATAAATAAATCATGCTGTTCTACTTATTTAAACAATAAAAGAAAGCATGAATCTTATGTGGTAAAAGCCCATAGCCTAAGTAAGACCTTAATTAACTTAAGTCTTCACTTGCTTTTCTTCATGGGTCTTTTGCTGCTCATCTGGCCCAAACCAGGGCCCAAGCGCCATCTGCAGCTCAGGTGCGCCCACCAGGGAAAATGCGCCTGGTCCCAGAGTCAAACCCTGGACCTCCCGTCTGGTCAAGCCACTGCTGCATGCGCCTCTGCCAAGTGTGCTCTGTGCTCTTGTCTGATTAATTTACAAATTAATCTATCTAGACAAGATTGACACGCAGGTCAATTACATTTTATAAATTAAATACAATGTGATACGCAGATCACAATAATTAATTTACAACTTTAAAGTCCAGGCACGCAGGCCCCAGCACAGCACACATTTAACTGAAGAAACCCCTTTCGAGAGGGGGGCGAAAACCCTAAGCATGGCGCAAATAAAATTTTGCAAGCGGAAGCAAGGGTTTGATGATCTTTTGCATGCCATATGATCAACTATCATAGATTGAATAGATCAAGAGTAGATCATACCAATGCCATCGGTTTGGTTGGTGCCTTGGAAGCAAAGACGCAAGTGCTCCTTCTCCAAAGGTGACGCACACAACAAGTGAAGATGGCTTGCTCCTTTGAATCCTTTGTGCTAGCAAAGTGCTTCTATGGGACCTTGTCGCGTGAAGGAGAGGATAGAGATAGCTTTTCTCGGCCGAATTCCTCCTCTTGTCGTCAACACACTCTCCTCTCCACGAGATTGCAAGCGGTCATCATCGAAGAGAAGCGTTGAGGCGTTTTTACAAAGTCGCCTTGATGACTTTCCAAAAATGGAATGACATGAAGTAATGCTTTGAAAACCGACCAAAACGCTTAAGCATTGAACCAAGCGTTCACACACATGTGAACCGGTTCATGCTCAATCGATCCAATTGACTTTGGTCCAAAAAACCAAATCAAATCAGCCCAAGCCATGGTCTAGACCTCATTGAACCAATAGGTTCCAGATCTAACCGTTCATCTCCTGATGCTCCTGATCTTACCGATCTAGCATCATCTCTCTCGATCGAAGCTTGCCGATCTCAAGCCCTAATCAATCAAACATGATCAGACCAGATCTCACTTACAATCAGAGATTAAATCCCTTTAAACTGAACCCAAACAATTCAGTCCACACGATCTGACTCAAGTAAGCCATATCATCAAATTGTGCGACCCTGAGGGATTCTTTTAAATGTCGGTAACGATAACTTACGTTATCACGATCAGTGAGGGGTATCTAGCAACACATCACTGTCTCCCGATATAAAGGAAAGAGTCTTCCAAGACTACACCCAAACCACAGCACAAGTGTGAATCCACTTCACAAGGCACGCATGTTTCCTTTGCCACTGGATGTTCTTATTGGACAAGCGTGTCAAGCCTGTAGCTCCAATATGATGAGCATGATTAGATCAGATGCACATAGTCACCTGGGTATGGCCATACACTTTCTCAATCATCTCATCTAGGGGGCCCCTATAGAACACCACACTCCTTCAACAAGGAGACGGCAATCCTCTATCTATCACTAGTGCCCTAACCTGACTCATGATCATTATCCAAGATAGTCTATAACCATTATGTTTCAAATGATATTGAACTACCTCAAAACAATGACAATCATCATTTAGAAACACAAGTGATCTCAAGTCAGAGGACATGTGCCACTTGTTGCAATCAAGGATCATTCACATTGTGACAAGCAATTGAATGTCCTACTAGGGTCTGTCCAGTACATCCAATGTACCCATGAGTCTACATCTTATTCCATGCTCGAAGCATCCTATAAGATTAGAATACATATTAGTCTTAACCATATCAAGGCTGTCTCATGTTCACCAAGATATCTCGACTAAGGACTTTATAGCATGTCAGCCCAGCTGAACAGCTTTGAGACATTATTCAGAAGTACACTAATTGCAGCAGAGAAGGTAACAACCTGAATAATAACCATGCCTTTATAAACACAAGAGTTTATTACATGATACTGATACAATCCCAAGGCCTCAAACATTAGCCTTAAGGGCATACCCCAACAATCTCCCACTTGCACTTAATCTAATGGTTGAGAAATCTCAAACCCATATTATTACAGTGCTTCTCATGCTTCTGCTGCGCCAGAGGCTTGGTAAGCGGGTCAGCTAGATTGTCATCTGTATGAACCTTGCAGACTTTGATCTCGCCACGATCAATGATCTCCCGGATCAAGTGAAACCGTCTCTGTATGTGCTTGGACTTCTGGTGCGACCGTGGTTCCTTTGCTTGTGCGATTGCTCCAGTGTTATCACAGAAGATAACCAAAGGATCTGCACTTGAAGGAACAACACCAAGTTCTCTCACGAACTTACGAATCCACACTGCCTCCTTGGATGCTTCCGAGGCTGCAACATACTCGGCTTCTGTTGTGGAATCAGCAACAGTTGACTGTTTGAAACTCTTCCACACCACTGCTCCACCATTCAAGCTAAAAACATAGCCTGATTGCGATCGGAAATCATCCTGGTCCGACTGGAACGAAGCGTCAGTATATCCCTCTATACTGAGTTCTTCCTGACCACCATATATCAAGAACATATCTTTGGTCCTCCGCAGATATTTTAAAATGTTCTTGACTGCAATCCAGTGCGCCATACCTGGATTACTTTGGAACCGACTGGTCATGCTTAACCCGTAAGCGACGTCTGGGCGAGTACACAACATCGCATACATTATGGACCCAATAGCCGAAGCATAAGGCGTATTGTCCATTTCATCTTTCTCAGTCTGTGTTTGTGGACACTGACTCTTCGAAAGATTCAGACCATGTCTCACTGGAAGATATCCTCTTTTAGAATTCTCTAAATGGAATCTCTCCAGGACTTTCTCGATGTAAGTACTCTGGCACAGCCCGAGAAGCCTCTTAGATCTATCCCTGTAGATCTTCACACCTAAAACATAGGCTGCTTCTCCTAGATCTTTCATCTGAAAACATTTTCCTAACCATGCTTTAACAGCATGCAGTTCAGGAATATCGTTTCCAATGATTAAGATATCATCGACGTAGAGGACTAGAAAAGTAATCACGCTCCCACTAAACCTCTTATATACACACGGGTCATCTTCGTTCTTGATGAAACCAAACTCAGAGATTGATTCATCAAAATGAATATTCCAGCTTCTAGATGCTTGTTTAAGTCCATAAATGGACCTTTTTAACTTGCATATTTTATGACGATCTGCTGGATTAGTGAAACCTTCAAGTTGTGTCATATACACATCCTCATCCAGTTTTCCATTAAGGAAAGCCGTCTTCACATCCATCTGCCAGATCTCATAATCGTAATATGCTGCTATCGCGAAAAGAATCCGAATAGACATAAACATGGCTACAGGTGAGAAAGTTTCATCATAATCTATCCCGTAGATTTGTTTGAAACCTTTCGCAACTAGCCTGCCTTTATAGGTAACTACGTTACCATCCATGTCAATCTTCTTCTTGAAGATCCATTTACAGCCTATAGGGATTACTCCCGGAGGCGGATCAACCAAATCCCAGACTTGGTTATCTGACATGGAGTCCATCTCGGCTCGCATAGCTTCAAGCCATCTAGCTGACTCCGGTCCACTGACCGCATCCGCATAAGTAAGGGGTTCATCATTATCAATGATGTAGACTCCGTCATAGCGCTCAGGCTGTCGACGGATCCTTCCCGATCTACGCGGTTCCCGTGATATTTGAGCCTCAGGTTGTTCAGTAACCTGTTCTACCGGCTCAGGCACATCCAACTGTGCTTGACTACTTTGTCCATCCTCTGGATTCTCATCCAGCTTTATTTCTCTCCCACTGGCTTCTTGCAGAAGAAACTCCTTCTCAAGAAATATTGCCGTCCGAGCAACAAATACTTTGTTCTCTTTGGGATCGTAGAAATAATAACCCTTAGTTTCCTTAGGGTAACCGACAAAGATGCATTTGTCAGATCTGCTCTCCAGTTTCCCAGAGGCGAGCTTTTTGACATAAGCCTCGTAACCCCAGATCCTGATAAAAGTCAAGCTCGGCTGTTTCCCATACCATAACTCGTATGGAGTCTTAGAAACTGCCTTGGATGGCACTCGGTTTAGTACCTTTGCAGCTGTTTCCAGTGCAAATCCCCAAAAGGAGTATGGAAGAGTAGCCTGACTCATCATAGAACGAACCATATCAAGTAACGTTCTATTTCTCCTCTCGGACACACCATTCCATTGCGGTGTTCCTGGCGGAGTGAGCTGTGAGATAATCCCACACTCCTTCAGATAGTCAGTAAACTTATGACTCAAGTATTCTCCACCTCGATCAGAATGAAGTGCCTTGATATTTCGGCCTAGCTGATTCTGTACTTCATTCTTGAACTCTTTGAACTTGTCAAAAGATTCACTTTTATGTCTCATTAAATAGACATACCCATACCTACTGAAATCATCAGTAAAGGTAATGAAGTACTGATAGCCACCTCTGGCATGTTTACTAAACGGCCCACACACATCACTGTGTATAAGGTCAAGTAAACCTGAAGCCCTTTGACCTTTGTTAGGAAAAGGTGACTTCGTCATTTTACCCATTAAACAAGCTTTGCATGTATCAATCTCCTCATAGGAGAATGATCCCAGCAGTCCATGATCATGCAACCGCTTAATGCGCTTCTTGTTAATATGGCCTAAACGACTATGCCATAGCAAGGTGCTATCATCAGCATACTTGGCTTTCTTATTATCAATGTTTTGTATAGAATATTCCATGTCCAACATGAATAACCCATTGTTGATTGAACCAGTTGCATAAACAATATTATCATAAGATAAAACACACTTTGAAATATTGCATTCAAAGGAAAATCCCTTCCTGACAAGAGCAGGAATGGAGATAATATTTTTAGTGATACTGGGAACAAAGTAACAATTGTTTAATTCCAATACAATGCCAGATGGTAAAGAAATGAAATAGTCTCCTACAGCAACAGCAGCAACCCGTGCCCCGTTTCCAACGCGTAGGTCTACCTCATGCTGTCCCACCTGCCTTCTTCTCTTGAGTTCCTGTACATTTGAACAAATGTGAACTCCACATGCAGTGTCCAACACCCATGAAACAGAAGAAGATGATATCATGACCTCAGTCACAAATATACCTGAGCCAGAAGCAATGCTTCCCCTCTTGTCTCCTTGGAGCGCTTTACAGTCCTTTTTCTAGTGACCCAGCTGGCCACAGTGGAAACACCTGTTGTCCTTTGACCGCTTTTACCTTCTGTTTCAGAGCCTTACTGTAGTTCTTGACAGGGGCTTTGCCCTTCTTCCCCTTCTTCTTGTTCCTGGAAGGAACCATTAAGACAGAGGTTGAAGGCTTTCCCTTCAGAGTTTCCTCAGTAGTCAAGAGCATATTCAGCAGCTCTGCCGGAGTACAATCGATTTTGTTCATATTAAAGTTAATGATGAACGCATCGAAAGAAGGCGGAAGAGACTGCAGAATAATATCTACAGCAAGCTCCTGGTTGATGGTATGCCCCAGTTTCTCCAGAGCCTCCTTGTGCCCAATCATCTTGAGCACGTGAGCTCCCACTGGGCTCCCTTCAGCCAGTTTGCTCTGAAAGAAAAGCTTTGTCAGATTATAGCGTTCTGTCCTCGCCTGTGCAGCATACAGCATCTTGAGGTTCGCTATAATCTCTATAGCCGACATATCCTCATGCTGACGCTGCAGCGGTGGCGTCATAGACGCTAGCATCAGGCAAGCGACATCAATGCTATCATTGACGTGCTTTTCATAGGCATCACGAACCGCCCTTGCGGCGTTCGCAGCGGGTTGAGGCGGCACAGCCGTCTCGAGGACATACAGTTTCCTCTCTGCCTTAAGAACGATCTTAAGGTGTCCGAACCAGTCTGAGAAGTTTGGCCCAGCAAACTTCTCCCTTTCCAGTAGGGATCGCACATTGAAGCTCATGGTGTTCGTTGCTGCAGGAATCTACAACAATGCAAGAACAGCAAGGTCAGTATCAATGTTCAGAATCAATCCAGGACTTAAGAAAGATTCTTTTTCTCACTATTTTATCTGGCTGAAAAATCCAGCAAAACAGCCCGAAAGAGTAGAACTCTTTTAGTGAGATGGGATCCAGATTTCATACTTGGTCTCCGCGTCCCGCTCAGGCGAGATAAGATGCACAGAGATGACAAGTACTAATTTCTGGTAGGCTGTCCCAGTCAATCGCCAACCCGTGCGATTCCCCTTCATCTGGGCAATCCAGCAGACTGTGCCAACTGAGTTGGTACAACACAATCTCTGATCCCACAGATGGCTGCCTCCATGTGCTACCATATGCTCCACACATGTTGCCTACATGGTCAAGCTGACCCGACCTACTCCCTGGACCACCACGTGCTATGCTGAGCAACGAGAAGCGATAAATCCCTTCTCTGTAACACGCAGGTGAAATCACACACCGTCTGAAGATAGATGGACGTGCCCACTGAGTGGGTTCAACACGGCTCCAACGATAGTCAGAACAGTGAGGTTTCGCGTCAGAAGGCATTACGTGCTTGATATTTTAGCGTTGGATTTTAACGGTCTTTTATCTTCTTACTATCAGGCAAATCCTATGGCTATAGCAGAAGATAAATAACTCATGCAATTCTATTATTAAACAATAAAAAGAAAGCATGGATCTTATGTGGTAAAAGCCCATAGAGCCTAAGTAAGACCTTAAATCAACTTAAGTCTTCACTTGCTCTTCTTGGGTCTTTTGCATCTCATCTGGTCCAACCCAGGGCCCTAGCGCTCAATGCAGCTCAGGTGCACCCACCAGCTGAATGCACCTCTGCGATGTGTGCTTTTGTGCTCTTGTCTAATTAAAATACATTTTAATCTATCTAGACAAGCTTGACTCGCAGGTCAATTATACAATAAATTCATTAAAATGTGATTCGCAGATCACAAAAATAATAATTTACCAGGCTCGCAGGCCCCAGCACAGCACACATTAAAAGGGCAACCCACATAAGATTAAATAAACAAACATCATGGCATCATTCAATCAACATGTGATCCATTACAAGAAAATAAAATTTTGAAAACCCATTGGCATCAATTTTAATTTTCTTATGTGCCTTACAACCTTACAATGGTCCATTGATAGGGATCCACTCATCAATCTAGTTAGATCCATGCCCTTACATGCACCAAGTCCTAACTGACTCGAGTTGACCTAATGGTCAACCATGCATGCGCCAAGGGCTGAACAGCCAACATGAGTTCTGGCAAGCGGGTGTGACCCCGGGCCTAACTTATGTGTGTTCACTGGTTGTCTCAACCAGACCTCGCTACACGCCTTTGATGCAGTTAACCTATAGCCACCTCGTGCTTGCGCACAGGTGCTATCTGGTCAACCCATCTAGGCTGTCAGATGGTCTGATCAGACTTAGTTGATCTATACTAGATGATGCTTTCAACCCCATCAACCCATCTAAGGGTTTAAAGTAGGGCCTTAGATCTAGATGAGGCGCGCAAGATCTTTTGTTTTGTCAAAAACAACATGTAAGAAGCGCCAACAAACATGCGCCATCCATAACAATTGTAGAGTCCCCTTCAAGGGGGAGCGCAACTTTGACAAAAACAACAACAAGCACCAATACATGCGGCTAAGAGCAATGAACATCATGCATGTTGTTTTCGCATCATAAATTTTTCATGAGCTTGCGCATGTAACCAACCATAGATCTAAGCATAAGTGTAAACATGGATCACACGAGCAAACATAATAGCATGCGTAAAGCCAACCTCTGATACCAATTGAAGAAACCCCTTTCGAGAGGGGGGCGAAAACCCTAAGCATGGCGCAAATAAAATTTTGCAAGCGGAAGCAAGGGTTTGATGATCTTTTGCATGCCATATGATCAACTATCATAGATTGAATAGATCAAGAGTAGATCATACCAATGCCATCGGTTTGGTTGGTGCCTTGGAAGCAAAGACGCAAGTGCTCCTTCTCCAAAGGTGACGCACACAACAAGTGAAGATGGCTTGCTCCTTTGAATCCTTTGTGCTAGCAAAGTGCTTCTATGGGACCTTGTCGCGTGAAGGAGAGGATAGAGATAGCTTTTCTCGGCCGAATTCCTCCTCTTGTCGTCAACACACTCTCCTCTCCACGAGATTGCAAGCGGTCATCATCGAAGAGAAGCGTTGAGGCGTTTTTACAAAGTCGCCTTGATGACTTTCCAAAAATGGAATGACATGAAGTAATGCTTTGAAAACCGACCAAAACGCTTAAGCATTGAACCAAGCGTTCACACACATGTGAACCGGTTCATGCTCAATCGATCCAATTGACTTTGGTCCAAAAAACCAAATCAAATCAGCCCAAGCCATGGTCTAGACCTCATTGAACCAATTGGTTCCAGATCTAACCGTTCATCTCCTGATGCTCCTGATCTTACCGATCTAGCATCATCTCTCTCGATCGAAGCTTACCGATCTCAAGCCCTAATCAATCAAACATGATCAGACCAGATCTCACTTACAATCAGAGATTAAATCCCTTTAAACTGAACCCAAACAATTCAGTCCACACGATCTGACTCAAGTAAGCCATATCATCAAATTGTGCGACCCTGAGGGTTTCCTTTAAATGTCGGTAACGATAACTTACGTTATCACGATCAGTGAGGGGTATCTAGCAACACATCACTGTCTCCCGATATAAAGGAAAGAGTCTTCCAAGACTACACCCAAACCACAGCACAAGTGTGAATCCACTTCACAAGGCACGCATGTTTCCTTTGCCACTGGATGTTCTTATTGGACAAGCGTGTCAAGCCTGTAGCTCCAATATGATGAGCATGATTAGATCAGATGCACATAGTCACCTGGGTATGGCCATACACTTTCTCAATCATCTCATCTAGGGGGCCCCTATAGAACACCACACTCCTTCAACAAGGAGACGACAATCCTCTATCTATCACTAGTGCCCTAACCTGACTCATGATCATTATCCAAGATAGTCTATAACCATTATGTTTCAAATGATATTGAACTACCTCAAAACAATGACAATCATCATTTAGAAACACAAGTGATCTCAAGTTAGAGGACATGTGCCACTTGTTGCAATCAAGGATCATTCACATTGTGACAAGCAATTGAATGTCCTACTAGGGTCTGTCCAGTACATCCAATGTACCCATGAGTCTACATCTTATTCCATGCTCGAAGCATCCTATAAGATTAGAATACATATTAGTCTTAACCATATCAAGGCTGTCTCATGTTCACCAAGATATCTCGACTAAGGACTTTATAGCATGTCAGCCCAGCTGAACAGCTTTGAGACATTATTCAGAAGTACACTAATTGCAGCAGAGAAGGTAACAACCTGAATAATAACCATGCCTTTATAAACACAAGAGTTTATTACATGATACTGATACAATCCCAAGGCCTCAAACATTAGCCTTAAGGGCATACCCCAACAATAATTAATTGGATGTACTGGACAGACCCACACAGGTCAATTACATTTTATAAATTAAATACAATGTGATACGCAGATCACAATAATTAATTTACAACTTTAAAGTCCAGGCACGCAGGCCCCAGCACAGCACACATTTAACATGGGCAGCCCACATAAGAATAAATAAACAAGCATAGGCATCAACCAACATGTGATCCAATCAAGAAAATTAAATTTTTTTAAAAACCCCATAGGTATCAATTTTAATTTCCTTATTTGCCTTACAACCTTACAACGGTCCATTACTAGGGATCCACTCATCCAGCCTAGTCAGATCCACTGCCCTTGCATGCACCAAGTCCTAACTGACTTGAGTCGACCAAAGGTCAACCATGCATGCGCCAGGGGCCGAACAACCCTCATGAGTTCTGGCAAGCGGGTGTGACCCCGGGCCTAACTCATGTGTGTTCGCTAGTCGTCTCAATCAGACATCGCTACACGTGTAAGATCCAAGGATCTTGAGTCCTGGTAAGCATTATTTTTGATTTAAATAAAATTATTGACTGTGTTATTACTCTTGTGTGTTGATTGTTAATTTATAGTTAATTAATTAGAGCTTAATGGTTATTAATTTTAATTAATTAACTAGCTTGTTGGACGTTAATTAACTGGTTTAATGATTATTAAATTGTGATTTATATTGGTTGTTAATTTAGGATAAATTAATTAGACCTTATTGGATATTAATTAAATCCTTATTGGATTTGCGTTTAAGTGAAGTAATTAATTGGATGTTAATTTAAACTCTTATTGGATGTTCACTTAAACTAAGGGTTATTGGGTTACACTTAAATTAGATTTAAAATTTGAATTAGCTAGTTAAAGGGGTTAAAACCTATTTGAATTAATGGGTTAATGGGTTAAAAATTTAAAACCGAAATTTTTAGTTAGTAATTCGGTTAGGGTGAGATTATTGGCGATTTTTGGAGTCTTGAGAAAACTTTGGGTGACGGCTAGGAAGAAGGAGGCGACTTTGGTGTTCTTGGAATTTTGAGGTGATTTTCTTCATCTTCTTCCCTTGGCGATTTTCTTTGGTGAAGAAATTTCCTTGGCAAGTTCTTGGAGATTCCTTGGGCGACTTAAAGACTTTAGGCGATTTTGTAGAGGTTTTTCACCTTGGTGTTCACGGTTCAAGGTGAGTGGGGTGTCTTAATTGAGTTTTGTCCACTTAATCTTGTTAGATGATACCATTATTTGTTTGGAATCTTTGCATGCTAAAACCGAAAACTCAAGATTTCACCTTGTTATGAAAACCTAAATTTCCATGTTTAAAACCGAAACTTTGATGTTAGTTATGAAAACCAAAACAAAACATAATCTTGATGATTGTTTAACCGAAATTTTGTATAGGTAGGTATCTCATGAAAACCGAAACTTGTAGCATGAAATTTAAGGTATTTTATAGGGAATTTTGGTAGCATTAAATCATTGAATTTTTATATGATTTTGGTAATATTAAATCAGTGATTTTGTAGTATGAAGTTCATGTTAATCAAGGAGTAAATTAAATAGATAATATGTATGAAAACCGAATTTGTGATAATATAAATGGAAACCGAATTGTTTGTGAAAACCGAATTTTGATGTTTGTAGTTACATGGGGTAATTTGTAAAATTATATGGATATATGTTTTAGTTTTATGTAATTTTTATGAATGCTAGTTAAATGCAATGTTATTTATTTGTTTGAGAAACTTGGGTGATAACTTAGTCAGATTTGACTAAACAAATCAGCATGAAATCTAAGGACTACACTATATTATGTGATATTCGAATATGAAATATTATGTGTTTATTATGTGATTTATGGGTTATGTGAATCTTGAACAATATGTGTTATGTGATGGATTATGTGAATTTTGAATATTATGTGTTATGTGTTGGTTAGGACTATGGCTAAGTGTAACCGGGTACTCATTGGATAGTCCTTATGTGATATGTTAAGGGTTTGAATTTCAGCCCTGTATTTGATATGTGAGGAGGTTGATGTTCAGCCTGCCTATTATGATTATTGTGATGGGGGTTGATGTTCAGCCTGCCCGATATGATTTTGTGATGACTATCCTAGAGTCTAGTTGACACTTAGGAGTCCACCTTTGTGAAATATGAAATAAGATATGTCTGTTGTCCAGTAGGAACCTTTTGGGAGAACGGGTTTTGACGCAAAGTGCCATGTCTTGGTCGGACAGGGGCCACCTTTTGATGTCATTACTCTTTTATGTTATGGGGTGATATAAGACGCAAAGTGCCATGTCTTGATCAGACAGGGGCCACCTCTTGATGTCATCACTCTCATTTTGTGATATGGGGTGTCGCAGAGCAAAGTGCCACGTCATGACCTGACGGGGGCCACCTCTTGAATCTACACACAATCCATCGATGTGTTATGGGGTGATAGAGCAAAGTGCCACGTCGTGACCTGGCGGGGGCCACCTCTTGATTCTACTCACTATCCATGTTTATGTGTTGCACGAGATTTTGCAGCTCCCAGTGCTTTGGCCAAGCCGGGTTAGACCATATTGGTCACTACTGATTATGCTGGACAACTAGGTTAATTAAGTATGGTGTGTTTAGTTGGTTTAGAATATATGTGTTTAATTGGTTTAGAGTAAAACTCTAGAACCTGAGTTTGTTATATGCTAGTGTGTACATCTGACTGTCTATATGACTTCTGTTTCTTTATTTTGTTATATGTTGACATAATGTTCCTGTTAAAGATTTTTAAAATAATCTGCCTATATTTTTGAATGTATGTTCTGGATGGTCAGTTTAGACTATCCACTCACTGGGCTGTGTAGCTCACCCCTCACTATTTTCAGGCATAGAGCAGGGGCGCATTTCTTGAGTGCATTGGCGTGGATAATTATGCTATTTGCTGTTTTAAGAACTTTTGTGCTTAATTCTTGGGGCCGGTTGTGGCCTTAACATGAATTATATGAACTATGTGAACCATGTGAACTATGTGAATTGTGTTGCCGGTTATGGCAGTCTTATGAGTTTGATTTTTTGTGTCACCGCGGGCTTCAGCCTGGTTTCGGTGTTTGGTATGAGTTTATAAAGTCGACTTTGTGGCTTTGCTTTGAATTTCGAATCGAATTGTATTTATGCCATCGGATTTGATATAACTGTTGCCTTGCATATGTCTAGTGCAAGGATTGCGTGGTGGCAGGTACATTTATGTGATTTATGAGATTTGTGTTTTGTGAATTTGTATGTATGGATTTATGGAAATTTTCAGATCGTGTTTTCTTGAACTCGGTTTTACCTAGCATATGAATCGATCTTATATGAAACATCCTGTATCATTTGTGAATTGTGCCATTAGTTTGGGATTAAGATAACGGGATGTTACAACACGCCTGTCTGCAGTCGACCTATAGCCATCTAGTGCTTGCGCACAGATGCTATCTGGTCAACCCATCAAGGCTGTCAGATGGTCTGATCAGACTGTCTGGATCTAACCTAGGGGATGACTTCAACCCTAATAACCCGTCTAAGGGTTTAATGCAGGGCCTTAGATCTATAATGAGTCGCGCATGTCATAAGAAGTTTGAGAAAACAAACATATGCGCCAACATGAAAACATGCGCCTAGGAGAAATAAAAATAGCTCTAACCAGCATGTAAATGTCGCCTATCACAACATGCGCATGAAACATATAGATCAATGCATAGGATCACACAAAGAAAGCAAACATATAAATATGCATGTAACTTGCTCTGATACCAATTGAAAGGTCCCCTAAAGACAAAGGGGGGCAAAACCCTATAGGAGGCGCATATGAAAAAACTTTGATGCAGCGGAAGGGGTTTCAAGGATCTATGCATATAATATGTTCAACTTAAAACGATTCTCACCATTGCCATCGCTTAGATGGTGTCTTGGAAGGAAAGGCGCAAGTGCTCCTTCTCCAAAGGTGACGCACACAATTGGTGTCGCCTACTCTTCCTTGGTGCTCCTTGTGCTAGCAAGGTTCCAAGAAGCCGTTGTCGAATGGAAGGGGAGAGATCTCCTTTGCTTTGGCCGAACTCTTCCTTCTCTTTTTTGTCAACTTCTTCACCACACGAGAGTGCGAATGCTGAATGCCCAAGTTGGCGACGAGAGTGAGGAGAAACGAGAGATGAGGGCGCCTTAGGCGTGAACGTGAGTAGTGGTCACGTATGTGATCATGCTTTCTAAAAATAGAAAGCCACTCACTCACTTGCGATCATGAGTTTACCCCATGCGCAAACTCCTCTCAATTTGAACCACACGCTCACTCAATGAGCTGGTTCAATTTGGTCTGGTTCATAGACCAATCGACCCAAGCCATTAGTCCAGATCACATTAAACCCTAAGGCTCTTGATCTGACCGTCGATCTCTTGATGCTCCTGATCTCACCGATCTAGCATCCAATCTCTCGATCGAAGCTTACCGATCTCAAGCCCTAATCAATCAAACATGATCAGACCAGATCTCACTTACAATCAGAGATTAAATCCCTTTAAACTGAACCTGAACAATTCAGTCCACACGATCTGACTTAAGTAAGCCATATCATCAAATTGTGCGACCCTGAGGGTTTCCTTTAAATGTCGGTAACGATAACTCACGTTATCATGATCAGTGAGGGGTATCTAGCAACACATCACTGTCTCCCGATATAAAGAAAAGAGTCTTCCAAGACTACACCCAAACCACAGCACAAGTGTGAATCCAACTCACAAGGCATGCATCTTTCCTTTGCCACTGGATGTTCTTATTGGACAAGCGTGTCAAGCTTGTAGCTCCAATATGATAAGTATGATTAGAACAGATGAACACAGTCACCTGGGTATGGCCATACACTTTCTCAATCATCTCATCCAGGGGGCCCCTTTAGAACATCACACTCCTTAAACAAGGAGACGGCAATCCTTTGTCTATCACTAGTGCCCTAACCTGACTCAAGCTCACCATCCAAGATACTCTATAATCATTATGTTTCAAATGATATTGAACTAACTCAAAACAATGACAATCATCATTTAGAAAACACAAGCGATCTCAAGTCAGAGGAAATGTGCCACTTGTCGCAATCAAGGATTATTCACATTGTGACAAACAATTGAATATCCTAGTAGGGTCTGTCCAGTACATCCAATGTACCCATGAGTCTACATCTTATTCCATGCTCGAAGCATCCTATAAGATTAGAACACATATTAGTCTTAACCATATCAAGGCTGTCTCATGTTCACCAAGATATCTCGACTAAGGACAAAACTGCATGTCAGCCCAGCTAAACAGCTTTGAGACATTATTCAGAAGTACAATTATTGCAGCAGACAATATAACAACCTGAATAACAACCATGCCTTTATAAACATAAGAGTTTATTACATGATACTGATACAATCCCAAGGCCTCAAACATTAGCCTTAAGGGCATACCCCAACACATTAGGCCCATTTGAACTTTTTAGGGGTGGTGGAACCTTGTCTGGAGGGAAGTCCAATGAATGGCTATGTTTCTTTTGTTCTGGAGCTGCCGAATAGGGTCCTCCTATATCAATCTCCCCTAGTTTGAAGAGTTCTCCTTCGGAGAACTAACGGGATGCTCTTCGGTGGCAAGGGGCTCCTCCAGCAGGTCGTGGTAGGGAAGAAGGTCTGTGACATTGAATACAGGTGGATTCCCATGCTTTCTGGTAGATTGAGGACATCGGCGTTGGAGCATACCCGCTGTAGTACTACATAGGGCCATATATCATACTTGTAGCTTAAAATGCACCCGATTTGCCACTCACTTGGGGTGGTTTCGCACCCTGACCATATCACCTACACTAAAGTGGAGTGGCCTATGATGTTCATTGGCCTTCAGAGCATTCCAAGTGTTGCCCAAAAATATCTAATGCCGAACTTTCTCCTTCAAAATCACAATATGACTCGCAAAGGAAAATGCATGCTTAGAAAGATGGGACTCCATATGGTGCTGACAACTTCTCTAGTCGTCATAGCTCTGAATGCCTTCTCCTAATCTCTGTTCCTGTATCGAATCTAATATGGGTAAGGTACAAAGAGAGCAGATGGAGAACATGCCAGTCTCCTCTCAAGTGTGGCCAACCATACCACGTGGAGCTAACGCGGACATATGGGTATATCAGTGGTAGATATACTAGATCCGCTATGAGGCTATGACTTGGTGACATGAGTTATCCTCACAAGCGACAGGAGATGCATTGATCCCTTGACGTGAGGTCATTGACCATTCTATATGGTTAGGGACATGATTTGATACAACCTAACACATTGCCATAGTTGGGAGGTAATAACGGTTGTCATTGAGTATGTCACGACCCATAGGAGAAGGGCAATGAACAGACAGAGGATTTGCCCCTTCCAAACGGAAGCTTGATATCAATGGAGATCCTCTATAGTTCTATGACTGAAAGTGTATGGTCATACCCAGGTGAGAACCTGATTTAGTCATGACCATGTGATTGGGTGAAAACAAGTGATGACACACTTGTCCAATTGGATATCAGCTTGGCAAAGGGGCTATAATGTATCTGTACCTAGTTGCGATGATGGGGATGTCGATGTCGATATCCATTCCGATGACTTGGGTAGCAGTGACACAGTACTAGGTGCCACTCACTACTTGTGATGACCTAAGTTCATCACTGCCAATGTCAGAAGAACCTATAGGGTCACACCAACACAATGAACACTTCAAGAGATTGAGCTACCTATTGAGTAGGTAACCCCTCTCTTAAGTTATGATCAATAAAAATATGAAAATCACATAATGTTTGGAGAACATTTTTGACCAGAATACTCAACAAACTGAGAGCACAAATCATAGAAATTAGGGCATGACCGAAAATCACAAAACAAGCTACAAACACATAACATGCATGTAATCAACTTGAGCTCCTAGAGTTTGCTCTGATACCACTGAAGTAGGGGATGATTCTAGGGTTTTAACAACAATATTGTCTCTAGGTATGGAGCTCAAAACGATAAAGAAACTAGGGCATGTGATTCTAACAAAATCAGCAAGTAAAGGAAAGAGCAAGAAGAGAAGGATAGAAGTCACTTTGTGGCCCCTATTAGGGAAGGGGTCTAAACCCCTTTCTTTGTCCATGCTCCTGAATCTTGGCGATGAGGCATAGAAGATGGTATTTAAATGTCCTACATTCAAATCAAATGAGCAAGGGGAGGACGAAATACATGTGTCCCCAAACTCCCCTTAAACTATAACAAAGATGATCCTTAGCGGGATCTTGTTGATGTCTTCATCTTCTCCACTTTGGCTTGGTGTTGAAGATGATGGAAGCTCAACTTGCTGATGGCGTCCATGCATAAGTGGTCTTCAAGAAGAGAAGGAGAGTCTTGGTTGAGAAGAAGAAGAGGAGAGGAAGGAGAACTCTCGGCACTTAGGGGAAGAGAAGGGGAAGAGAAGAGTTTGGATGGAATCCACCACCACACAAGCTTAAGCTCAACACTTTGGTTTTTTTTTCTGAAAATGCATCGACTGATGTGCATGTGAAAATACAAGGCTGTAAACCCTATTTTCCCTCAACGTTACATTCCCCTCAAATTGGATCTAAGGGCTAACTCTTCTAGCTTTGAAATGGATGGTGGGGATGAGATATTTCTTCTAATGATTCCTTTGGTTGTGAGAGGCAGTTTGCATGTTGATTTAATGCAGCTTGTAGCTGAGAGATGCTTGTCTTTGTTGTTCTCGTTTGAAGTGGTTAAGGGCATTGATTGGTGCATGCATGGATTTTGAATGGAGTTTTGTTGCATGCGAGATTTTTGTTGGCTAATGTGAAGAGGTGTCTTGGCACAGGCGCGTGGAAGAATCCTAGTTGGAATAGGATTGGCGCCTAGTGCATATTTGGTATCTTCAAGTGATTGATTTCGATTAGGATTCAATCTAATCACTTGGGATATTAATTAAGATATGCTATGAGCAAGTGGGCAGATAATTTACATAATTAAGAGTCCTAATTTAATTAGGACTTGCGCCCACACCCCATTAGGAAAATTCCTATCATGCAATGACTTGGTCTTTGTGCATTGATGAGGAATTTGCTCCTTAAGGAAAGGTTTGGCGCATGTGGCTGAGTGCTTTCTTAGACAAGTCATTGGCACATGTAATTAGGGGATTTGTTCAAGTAATTTGGTTAAATAAATCCCTAGATTAATGCCCTAATCGCCCCACCCCAAACCGCCTCTTAGTCCTATTTAAATAACCCTTGCCGCCCCCTCTCAATGCACTAAACTTCTTGAAGGCGCGGAGACAAGTGTAGGGGCAAAAGTTCTTGGAGTTATTCTCTTCTTCTTCCATCAAGGCCAAAGTCTTCTTCCTCTCTTTCCTTTGCTTGGTGCAAAGGGGCAAGAAGGCTTGCGGCATCTTCTTCCTCTTCTTCCCTTGTCGCCACTTCTCCTTGGTGGTTGGCACAAAGTGATCAAGAGGATCTCCTAAGGCGTGGATCTTCTTCCCGAGGCTAGCACCGGGCGTGGAAGAAGAAGATGCAAGGAATCCATGTGTGTGAGACTGCAAAGGGCGAACGCTTGGGCACCTACCTCGACATCGACCTCCACTTGCTCTAGGTACTTTCTCCTCTCATCGTGTTGACCCACTTGCAAGACGATCCTCACTGGGTTTTTGGGACTGGCCTATTTCAAGGATATTCTTCCACTACGTATGCAATCTGTAATGTCAAAAATTGTAAAATATCCCCGGGGTTTTTCAGCATCATCAACATCATTAGACATCGAATACACAATAATAGAAATAGAAAGCATCTAATCACATAATATCCAAACCATGAAGTGTAAGTACAATGCCCAAATCCACATAAGTGTAGCGCCCACATATGACGCTAAAATCATAATACATCAATCCAAATATCATCATGTGCCTACACAAGGTGCCAAATATCAACACGTGATCACAATAATAGAATATAGCAAAATGTTATACAATCCACTGAAATGAGTAGCATAAAGCGAATAGAGATAGAAATATAGAAACATTGTTGTGTCCGCAAGTGCACGGATACTCGAAGTAATAAAGAAAGATATCGAACCACAGAGACCTTATTGTTAAGTACCTAATAGTTGTATTCTCGCTAGCTAAGTAAACCGAATATGATGGAATAATCAACAAAAAAGAGTGTAAAGTAAATCAGAGAGATAAATATGGGACTAGGCTTTCATCCACCTTGATTTCAATGATTAGACATAAATAAAAGGTCGTCAAACTAATTTTATCATGATAAAGACTTAATTTACTTCATAAAGGGATCATCTCACTTTCGTGCAGACAATCATGCAGGGACCAATTCTCGCTTTCGCGCAAGACTTACCCCAGGCTAATGATAAGTAAATCATCAATCAATAGACTCAAGGATCACTTTTGTGCATCTGAGCCTCAACACTAGTTTTACTCATGGATCTCCAACGTTCTGATCCTCACTTTCGTGCAAGATCTCCATGTTTGACAATTAGACTCAATCTATAGATTCATGTTATTATCATGGCAATTAATCTACTAGAACTGAACAAATTGGATCTAACCTAAGGAAGGGCTCCTAACATGCAATTCTAGGGTTCTGAATTCTCAAGCAATTACCTTTCAGTCAATAGCGAAAATTCTAAAAACATGAGTAGTAATGTGGATCTACAGAGAGTCTAAGCACAAATATCACATGAGCAAAATTATCATGACGAAAAAGAAGATTATCTAATCATTAAAAATCAAAGGGGACTGCACCCCATGTCCCAAAAGAGTATTAAGCTAGCATGGAAAAAGAAATACAATCAACCATAGTTTCAAAGTGGAAGAAATTGAAGAAGAAGAAGAAAACGACATCACAACACGGCCGTAATATAAATTACAGCCGTATTTTCCGTGATGAACAGTGTTGTCACCGCTGTTTATTTGATTTCTCCTCCACTCAAACTTCTTTTGATCTGAAACTCTATGGTGCCTTTCTCTCCTCTAGGAGAAGCTTCTATGTGAAAATCAAGGCCTGAGGTGCCCTCTACACCTCTCGGCGTGAGGCCAAACCCTAGATGCCTCCCTGTCGATTGCTTCCTCGATACTGGATAAAAATTACTCCTTTTGCTTCATGTGTGTTCTCCTCTTAAAGGCGAGTCCACACAAATTTTCAGATCTCAATTTGGAGCTCTAGATCAAAAGTTATGGTCCACGCAAGCTTCGGACCCGTAAAAATCGCATTTTTGGGTATAACTACGGTACCGTAAAATATATTACGGTAGTGCCGTATTTTCTGGGCAACTTTGTGGTCAAAAATTGCTCAAAATATGGTACCATAAAATACTTTACGGCCGTGCCATAAAATCGGACGAGTTCTCTGGTCTGAATACGGCACCGTGAAATAGTTTACGATAGTGCCGTAATTTCGGCAAGTGTCTCTGTTCTGAAGCGCTCCAAATTACGGCAATGTAATTTCTCATGGCGGTGCCGTAAAATCGTGAAAACCTTGTGTTTAGAAAACTCCCTGAATTACGGCAGGTGCTCTGATATTACGGTAGCGTACGAAAATACGGTATCGTAATATAGATTACGGCCATGCCGTATTTTGATTTGTTGCTCCGTTTTACGTGAAATTTGTCATGTGATCTCCTCTTGATGATGGTAACTCTTCTTTGTCTTCGATTTTACTTCAAAACGCCTCAAAATAGTGCCTTTTTACCTGAAAATCATGAAAAACCAAAATAAAAGTAGACTTTGCAATATGTGATGAATTCAGCATAAAAATAAGTAAAAGATCCTCAATTTAGCATGAAAAGATATCTAAAATAATACAAAATATACTATATATTTTGGTGTAATCAAAATACATAAGGCTCAAACTTTGCTTGTCCTCAAGCAGAAATTGATTAAAAGAATAACCTTTTCATGCTCAATAAATTTCTAAAATACAATCATCAATGAAAAATTCCATCAATTGTTTCACAAAACTTCAAATAAATATATCATTCTTAGAATTCAACCATCTAGATCCTCAACTCAATCAAATAAAACTTTGCAACTTGTATAATAAATAGAATTTTCAATCTCATGATTTCACCCAGTTTTCAGTACAAATCTTTCATGCTTTTGTTTACAAGAATTAGGTTTCCAAGATCTTTTTCCACACACACACACACACACACACACACACACATATATAGATATATATATATATATATATATATATATATATTTGATTATTTTTGCAAAGATGGCATGCATCCACTTAGATACACACTTTTTATTTTTGACTTCAACTCTTATTTTCGGTACCACTGTCAATTTTACACAGTGCCAAGTAGAGGAGTCTTATTATTTTTCACACTCATTATTTTTTATGGACTTCAACCCATGTCTTAGGTACCACTATCAATTTTTCATAGTGCCAAGTAGGGGAGTCTCTCACTATTTTTTGTGAATCTTGGATTCATCCTTCCCAACAAATAGCAAAATAGAATAAACATCTACTAGGTTGATCAATTGATATCAATTCACAAATCATACTCATATGCTCATTTTATTTAAAGGAGTAGTTTCACCTTTAGATCTTATTCTTCAAATAATACATCTACCCAAAATTTCATGCATCAACCAATGTCAAATTTCAAAAATAGATATGCATTGAAGAAATAAATCTAACATGATATGGTTTTTCTCTAATCACAAGTATAAATACTCACATCATCAAGGAAGATATTTTATCAATATAAATTTTATCAATAAATCATGCCATCGTATAGTAGAAAGTGGATCATATGCTTTCATCAAATTTAACAACAAATTTGAATAATATCATCATCAAAACAATGAGTTCCATATATCCATAAAATCATTTTTCAAGAGAAAACCAATAAGTAGTATAAATATGATAAAATCAAAGATGCACTATAAGAAATAGTCATTAATAAGAGAGTGCAAGTGATACTCACAAAACAATATAGATCATGCTCAATCATTGTCAAGTCAATGTAGCTGGGTCCAAAGATGTAGCTTTTGAAAATTTTCTGCAAAATTTAAGGTACATAAGGCTCACATAAGGCTCAGATCAAAAATAGTGTCGTGGCAGATACTGCTAGGTCCAAAGATGTGCCTTCTCAAAATTTTTACCTGCACAATTGAAGATACATAAGGCTCAGTATAAAAATAGTCTCTAAAAATAATAATGATAAAAATAATTTTCTGAAGGGACAATTAGAGATGTCGCCGGATGTCTGAAGAGGATGCCGGTGGAAATAGTCGAGCAGGCAAGAAACATAGGTAACAAAGGCTATCTTAAAAGCTACTAGCAATGATGGTGGTGGTGCCGACAGTAGAGTGAGTAATCCCTAGTGGCCTACTAGAGAATACAGTCTTGGAGGTGAGATCGTCAGTGGTAGTGCTCCGCAATAATGCTGCATAGATAAAAAATCTGTCAGTAATGAAGAGTCTGCTGCATAAATAAATCAAATCAATGAAAATAAGAGGCAGTAGAAGAAGTAAGAAGCCGCTGGTGATGCTCCGCAAGAGGTGGAAGATAGTTGCTCTTGAAGATTTCTAGATCTGGAGGCAAAATAAGCAATAACAAGCAGAAAGTAAATAGTGCAGTTTTTGAATTTTTTATGAAAAGTAGCCATACCCTAGAATAAAATTTAATGATCCAAATAGAAAATGGACAGAACCATGAAATAGAATAAGATATGTTCTTTTCAGAAGTATAAAAATCAAAGGATCAAAATCTGTCAGGAATTTAGGGCATCAGCAGAAAGAAGACTACTCAGATTACAAAACTGCAAAAACTGCAAAAACTGCACAAAAGTTGATCATTTTCAAAAAGTTGCTATGTGTCCTAGAATGATAAGAAAATAGTTTCATGAAAATAACTCATCCACGGGATACAACGACACATGAAATTTATATTTCAAGTGAAAAATCAGGTTTTCAAGTCATTAAAGCATCTTAAAAAGTTGCAGCAAAAGTACTAATCAGATTAGTCAGAAAAAACTGCTGCAGAAATTTATTTGAATCAAAAAGTTGCTATGGGTTTTAGAAAGATCCATGGATTTTAAAATTCAGAAAAAATATCCAGATGATAGACAAAGATGAGTACTTCGATGTTGTGCCAAAGATCAAAATTTTTCTCAACCCAGTTTCTTAAAATCGTAGCGAGAAAACACCTACTCAATAAGCAGAAAGCAGCTTTAAAATATGGTACCGTGAAATGCTTAACGGCAGTGCCGTAATTTACAAAGAACTCTCGGGAAAGAAATCACTCAAAATTACAGCACGTAAAGATGTTACGGCCCTGCTATAAAAATCACAAAACTTTATGTCAAAAATGGACCGAAAATACGATACCGTAAAATGGATTACGACAGTGCCGTATTTTGCACCAAAACTTGTTTTCTCCTACAAAAAGAGAAGAAAAATTAGTTCTAAAAATAAACTAAAATAAAAAAAACTAAGCTAAGTGATAACGCTTGGGTTGTCTCCCAAGAAGCACTAATTTGTAGGTCATTAGCTTGACCAAAAATCAATATCATGGTGAAGCAGGTGAATCAGTTCCAAAATAAAGAGCAAACAATTTTCTGCATTTTCTTTGTCCAAAAAGCCAAGCCACAAATCTAAATATCCATAATTTCATATAAATCACAATTGACGTGGCTTTCATAATTATGCAGAAATTAAAATCAAAATTTTCAATGATCTTCCTATGTTTGTCAGTAAGCAAAATCATAAGTCCTTTCTTCAACTTTATCTTTTCAATTGCAATAAAAGTAGGACTTTTATCAAAATAATCAAGCATTGGATAATAAGTTTTATGTCTTTCATTAGATTCCTCAATAAAGCATAATTTTTCAAATTCATCAAAAGATTCAACAAAAGATATGGGTAAAACATTAGAATGAGATTCATCAGTATTTGTAATTTTCAAATCATCTTCAGGTTCCTCATGCTCACAATCAAATAGTTTATCTTTATCAAAATCAAGATGAGACTCTTCAAAATCAATTTCTTCATGCTTCCCCACAAATAATTCATCATCAGAAGAGTCAAAATCAGAATCATATGAAAAAGAATTAATAGAATCAGAATTGACCACAAGAAATTTATCATTAATTTCAAAAATATCACCAAAATCACAGTGGGGTTTATGTTGGGGTATGCCCTTAAGGCTAATGTTTGAAGCCTTGGGATTATATCAGTATCATGTATATAAACTCTATGTTTATAAAGGCAATGGTTGTTATTCAGGTTGTTACATCATCTGCTGCAATATGTATACTTCTAAATAATGTCTCAATGCTGTTCAGCTTGGCTGACATGCAGTTTTGTCCTTAGTCGAGATATCTTGGTGAACATGAGACAGCCTTGATATGATTATGACTAATATGTGTTCTAATCTTATAGGATGCTTCGAGCATGGAATAAGATGTAGACTCATGGGTACATTGGATGTACTGGACAGACCCTACTTGGGATATTCAATTGCCTCTGACTTGAGATCAGACTTGAGATCACTTGTGTTTCTAAATGATGATTGGCATTGTTTTGAGGTAGTTCGATATCATTTGAAACATAATGGTTATAGATTATCTTGGATAATGAGCATGAGTCATGTTAGGGCACTAGTGATAGATATAGGATTGCCGTCTCCTTGTTTGGAGTGTGATGTTCTATAGGGGCCCCCTGGATGAGATGATTGAGAAAGTGTATGGCCATACCCAGATGACTATGTTCATCTGATCTAATCATTCTCATCATATTGGAATTACAGGCTTGACACGCTTGTCCAATAAGAACGTCCAGTGGCAAAGGAAACACATATGCCTAGTGAGTTGGGTTCACACTTGTGCTATGGTTTAGGTGTAGTCTTGGAAGACTCTTTCCTTTATATCGGGAGACAGTGATGTGTTGCTAGATACCCCTCACTGATCGTGATAACGTGAGTTATCGTTACTGACATTTAAAGGAAACCCTTAGGGTCGCACAATTTGATGATATGGCTTACTTAAGTCAGATCGTGTGGACTGAATTATTCTGGTTCAGTTTAAAGGAGTTTAAACTCTGATTGTAAGTGAGATCTGGTCTGATCATGTTTGATTGATTAGGGCTTGAGATCGGTAAGCTTCGATCGAGAGAATTGATGCTAGATCAGTGAGATCAAGAGCATCAAGAGATGAATGGTTAGATCTTGAACCTTATGGTTTAATTTGATCTAGACCAATGCTTGGCTTAATTTGGTCTTTGAACCAAATCTAATTGAACCGGCTCATCATGTGAGCGCATGGTTCAATGGGAGATAAAGTGGCGATCGGTTTAATTGTGTAAACGCATGAGCATTAAGGGGTTTGCTATTTTTGGAAGTTGGTTTTCCAAAATAGAGTAACGCTTCCACGTTTGGGCATAACGCCTCACGTTCGAGGGCATTACTCTTCGCTACCTTGCCTCTTCCTCTTGATGACGCTCCTCTTTCTGTGATCTTCTTCACGCAAAGAGAGGGAGTTCGAAAGCCAAGAAAAGCATCTCATCTCCTTCACACGGTTAGGAGACTTGGAGAACTTTGCTAGCACAAAGATCGACAAGGAGTAGGCGATCATACATCTTGTGTGCGCACGCTTTGGAGGAGAGCCACATCGCCCTCTTGCTTCCAAGTCGCCATCCAAGAAATGGCATTGGTATGTTTTTCGTTTGATCTATACAAGTTCATGAAGTTGATCATATATTCATGCATGCGATTCCTTAAGAAACCCTAGCTTCCGCTATGCAAAATATTCTACATGCGCATATTAGGATTTCGCCCCCTTAGGGGAACCTTTCAATTGGTATCAGAGCCATGTTGCTATGAATTATATGATTGCTTTTTGTGATCCATGCTTGTGTTTATGAGTAGATCTATGATCATGCCGAAACCTACATGTTTGTAGCTTTATCTTATGTTTGCGCATGATGAGTGTTGGCGCATATTACATGATGTTTTTGTCAAAACAACTTATCTTGCGCGACTCCATTTAGATCTAAGCGCCTACTTGAAAGACTTAGACGGGTTATTACGGTTGAAGTCATCGTCCAGTATAGACCCAACAGTCTGATCAGACCATCTGACAGCCTAGATGGGTCGACCAGATGGCACCTATGCGCAAGCATGAGGTGGCTATAGGTCGACTGCATACTGGGCGTGTAGCGATGTCTGATTGAGACAACCAGTGAACGCACATGAGTTAGGCCCGGGGTCACGCCCGCTTGCCAGAACTCATGAGTGTCGTTCAGCCCTTAACGCATGCATGTTTGGCCACTGGGTCGACTCAAGTCGGTTATGACTTGGTGCATGCTAGGGCAGTGGGTCTGACTTGGTCTGATGAGTGGATCCCTATTAATGGACCGTTGTAAGGTAGTAGGGCACCTAAGAAAATAAAATTGAGGCCATGGGGATTTTCGAAAATTTTATTTTCTTATCTGGATCACATGTTGTTTGTATCACATGAATGAATGTTTATTTCATCTTGTGTGGGCTGCCCAATTAATGTGTGTTGTGCTGGGGCCTGCGTGCCTGGATGTATTATTGTAAATTATTATTGTGATCTGCGCATCACATTTCAATTAATTTATAAAGTGTAATTGACCTGCGTGTCAATCATGTCTAGATAGATTAAATTGTATTTTAATCAGACATGAGCACAGAGCACACATGGCAGAGGCGCATGCAGCAAGTGGCTTCACCAGTGGGAGGTCTAGGGTTCGACTCTAGGACAGGCGCATTTTACCTGGTGGGCGCATCTGAGCTGCAGTGGGCGCTTGGGCCCTTGTTGGGCCAGAGGAAATGCAAAAGACCCAAGAAGAGCTCAAGTGAAGACTTAAGTTAATTAAGGTCTTACTTAGGCTTAATGGGCTTTTACCACATAAGATCATCATGCTTTTAATTTACTGTTTCAGTAATGTTGTAACTGCATGATTTATTCTTCTGCTATCACCATAGGATTTGAATGATAGTAAGAAGATAAAAGGACCGTTAAAATCCAACGGGAAATATCAAGCACGATAGCCTTCTGACGCGAAACCTCACTGTTCTGACTATCGTTGGGGCCGTGTTGTACCCACTCAGTGGGCACGCCCATCTATCTTCAGACGGTGTGTGATTACACCTGCGTGTTACAGAGAAGGGATTTATCGCTTCTCGTTGCTCAGCATAGCACGTGGTGGTCCAGGGAGTAGGTCGGGTCAGCTTGACCATGTAGGCTACATATTGAGCATATGGTAGCCATATGGAGGCAGCCATCTGTGGGATCAGAGACTGTGTTGTACCAACTCAGTTGGCACAGTCTGCTGGATTGCCCAGATGAAGGGGAATCGCACGGGTTGGCGATTGGCAGGGATTGCCTACCAGAAATTAGTGCTTGTACTCTTTGTGCATCTTATCTCGCCTGAGCGGGACGCGGAGACCAAGTATGAAATCTGGATCCCATCTCACTAAAAGAGTTTTACTCTTTCGGACTGTTTTATTGGATTTTTCAGTCAGATAAAATAGTGAGAAAAGAATCATTCTTAAGTCCTGAATTGATTCTAACATTGATACTGACCTTGCTGTTCTTGCATTGTTGTAGATTACTGCAGCAACGAACACCACAGCCTTCAATGTGCGATCCCTACTGGAAAGGGAGAAGTTTGCTGGGCCAAACTTCTCAGACTGGTACGGACACCTTAAGATTATTCTTAAGGCTGAGAGGAAACTGTATGTCCTCGAGACGGCTATACCGCCTCAACCAGCTGCGAACGCCGCAAGGGCGGTTCGGGAAGCTTATGAAAAGCACGTCAATGATAGCATTGATGTCGCTTGCCTGATGCTAGCGTCTATGACGCCACAGCTGCAGCGTCAACACGAAGATTTATCTGCTATTGAAATAATAGCAAATCTCAAGTTGTTGTATGCTGCACAGGGAAGGACTGAATGCTACAATTTGACTAAACTTTTCTTTCAGAGCAAACTGACTGAAGGAAGTCCAGTTGGAGCTCATGTGCTCAAGATGATTGGGTACAAGGAGGCTCTAGAGAAACTGGGACACACCATCAATCAGGAGCTTGTTGTAGACATTATTCTGCAGTCTCTCCCGGCCTCTTTCGATCCATTCATTATTAATTTTAATATGAACAAGATCGACTGTACGCCGGCAGAGTTGCTGAACATGCTCTTGACTACTGAGCAGACTCAGTCTCGTGAGAAGGGAACGCCTTCATCCTCTGTCCTCATGGTTCCTTCTAGGAACAAGAAGAAGGGGAAGAAGGGCAAAGCCCCTGTCAAGAGCTACAACAAGGCTCTGAAGCAAAAAGTAAAGCGATCGAAGGAATACAGATGTTTCCATTGTGGCCAGCTGGGTCACTGGAAAAAGGACTGTAAAGCGCTCCAAGGAGATAAGAAGGGAAGTAAGCCTTTCGCTTCTAGCTCAGGTATTTACGTGACTGAAGTCATGGTATCTTCTTCTTCTATTTCATGGGTGTTGGACACTGCATGTGGAGTTCACATTTGTTCAAATGTACAGGAACTCAAGAGAAGAAGACAGGTGGGACAGCATGAGGTGGACCTACGAGTTGGAAATGGGGCACGGGTTGCTGCTATTGCTGTAGGAGAATATCACATCTCTTTACCATCTGGTCTTGTATTAGAACTGGACAATTGTTATTTTGTACCGAGCATAACTAAGAATATTATCTCTATTCCTGCTCTTGTCAGGAAAGGGTTTTTCCTTTGAATGCAAGATTTCAAAGTGTTACATTTCTTTTGATAATATTGTTTATGCTACTGGGTCAATTAACAATGGGTTATTCATGTTGGACATGGAATGTTCAATACAACAGATTGATATTAAGAAAGCCAAGTATGCTGATGATAGCACCTTGCTATGGCATAGTCGTTTAGGCCATATTAACAAGAAGCGCATTAAGCGGTTGCATGATCATGGACTGCTGGGATCATTCTCCTATGAGGAGCTTGATACATGCAAAGCTTGTTTATTGGGTAAAATGACGAAGTCTCCTTTTTCTAATAAATGTCAAAGGGCTTCAGGTTTACTAGACCTCATTCACAGCGATGTGTGTGGGCCATTTAGTAAACATGCCAGAGGTGGCTATTCATACTTCATTACCTTTACTGATGATTTCAGTAGGTATGGTTATGTCTATTTAATGAGACATAAGAGTGAATCTTTTGATAAGTTCAAAGAGTTCAAAAATGAAGTACAAAATCAGCTAGGCCGAAATATCAAGGCACTTCGTTCTGATCGAGGTGGAGAATACTTGAGTCATGCGTTTACTGACTATCTGAAGGAGTGTGGGATTATCTCACAGCTCACTCCGCCAGCAACACCGCAATGGAATGGTGTGTCCGAGAGGAGAAATAGAACCTTACTTGATATGGTTCGTTCTATGATGAGTCAGGCTACTCTACCTTACTCCTTTTGGGGATTTGCACTGGAAACAGCTGCAAAGGTACTAAACCGAGTGCCATCCAAGGCCGTTTCAAAGACTCCATATGAGTTATGGTATGGGAAACAGCCGAGCTTGACATTTATTAAGATCTGGGGTTGCGAGGCTTATGTCAAAAAGCTCGCCTCTGGGAAACTGGAGAGTAGATCTGATAAATGTATCTTTGTCGGTTACCCTAAAGAAACTAAGGGTTATTATTTCTACGATCCCAAAGAGAATAAAGTATTTGTTGCTCGGACGGCTATATTTCTTGAGAAGGAATTTCTTCTACAAGAAGCCAGTGGAAGAGAAATAAAGCTGGATGAGAATCCAGAAGAAGGACAAAGTAGTCAAGCACAGTTGGATGAGCCTGAGCCAGTAGATCAGGTTACTGAACAACCTGAGGCTCAGATATCACGGGAACTGCGAAGATCGGGAAGGATCCGTCGACAGCCTGAGCGCTATGACGGAGTCTACATCATTGATGATGAACCCCTCACTTATGCGGATGCGGTCAGTGGACCGGAATCAGCGAGATGCCTTGAAGCTATGCGAGCCGAGATGGACTCCATGTCAGATAACCAAGTCTGGGATTTGGTTGATCCGCCTCCGGGAGTAATCCCTATAGGCTGTAAATGGATCTTCAAGAAGATAGACATGGATGGTAACGTGGTTAGCTATAAAGGCAGGCTAGTTGTGAAAGGTTTCAAACAAATCTACGGGATAGATTATGATGAAACTTTCTCTCCTGTAGCCATGTTCAAGTCTATTCGGATTATTCTTGCGATAGCGGCATATTATGATTATGAGATCTGGCAGATGGATGTGAAGACCACTTTCCTTAATGGAAAATTAGAAGAGGATGTGTATATGACACAACCTGAAGGTTTCACTAATCCATCAGATCGTCATAAAATATGCAAATTAAAGAAGTCCATTTATGGACTTAAACAAGCATCGCGAAGCTGGAATATTCGTTTTGATGAATCAATCTGTAAGTTTGGTTTCATCAAGAATGAAGATGACCCGTGTGTATATAAGAGGTTTAGTGGGAGCGTGATTACTTTCCTAGTCCTCTACGTCGATGATATCTTGATCAATGGAAACGATATTCCTGAACTGCATGCTGTCAAAGCATGGTTAAGAAAATGTTTCCAGATGAAAGATTTTGGAGAAGCAGCCTATGTATTAGGTGTGAAGATCTACAGAGATAGATCTAAGAGGCTTCTCGGGCTGTGCCAGAGTACTTACATCGATAAAGTCCTGGAGAGATTCCATTTAGAAAATTCTAAAAGAGGATATCTTCCAGTCAGACATGGTCTGAATCTTTCAAAGAGTCAGTGTCCACAAACACAGACTGAGAAAGATGAAATGGACAATACGCCTTATGCTTCGGCTATTGGGTCCATTATGTATGCGATGTTGTGTACTCGCCCAGAGGTTGCTTACGGGTTAAGCGTGACCAGTCGATTCCAAAGTAATCCAGGTAAGGCACACTGGATTGCAGTCAAGAACATTTTGAAATATCTTCGGAGGACCAAAGATATGTTCTTGATATATGAAGGTCAGGAAGAACTCAGTATTGAAGGATATACTGACGCTTCGTTCCAATCTAACCAGGATGATTTCCGATCGCAATCAGGCTATGTTTTTAGCTTGAATGGAGGAGCAGTGGTGTGGAAAAGTTTCAAACAGTCAATTGTTGCTGATTCCACAACAGAAGCCGAGTATGTTGCAGCCTCGGAAGCATCCAAGGAGGCAGTCATGATTCGTAAGTTCGTTCAGGAACTTGGTGTTGTTCCTTCGAGTGCAGATCCATTGGTTATCTTCTGTGATAACACTGGAGCTATAGCTCAAGCAAAGGAACCACGGTCGCACCAAAAGTCCAAGCACATACAGAGAAGGTTTCACTTGATCCGGGAGATCATTGATCGTGGCGAGATCAAAATCTGCAAGGTTCATACATATGACAATCTAGCTGACCCGCTTACTAAGCCTCTGGCGCAGCAGAAGCATGAGAAGCACTGTAATAATATGGGTTTGAGATTTCTCAACCATTAGATTAAGTGCAAGTGGGATGCAAGTGGGAGATTGTTGGGGTATGCCCTTAAGGCTAATGTTTGAAGCCTTGGGATTATATCAGTATCATGTATATAAACTCTATGTTTATAAAGGCAATGGTTGTTATTCAGGTTGTTACATCATCTGCTGCAATATGTATACTTCTGAATAATGTCTCAATGCTGTTCAGCTTGGCTGACATGCAGTTTTGTCCTTAGTCGAGATATCTTGGTGAACATGAGACAGCCTTGATATGATTAAGACTAATATGTGTTCTAATCTTATAGGATGCTTCGAGCATGGAATAAGATGTAGACTCATGGGTACATTGGATGTACTGGAGAGACCCTACTTGGGATATTCAATTGCTTGTCACAATGTGAATAATTCTTATAAGCAAACAAGTGGCATATTTCCTCTGACTTGAGATCACTTGTGTTTCTAAATGATGATTGGCATTGTTTTGAGGTAGTTCGATATCATTTGAAACATAATGGTTATAGATTATCTTGGATAATGAGCATGAGCCATGTTAGGGCACTAGTGATAGATATAGGATTGCCGTCTCCTTGTTTGGAGTGTGATGTTCTATAGGGGCCCCCTGGATGAGATGATTGAGAAAGTGTATGGCCATACCCAGATGACTATGTTCATCTGATCTAATCATTCTCATCATATTGGAATTACAGGCTTGACACGCTTGTCCAATAAGAACGTCCAGTGGCAAAGGAAACACATATGCCTAGTGAGTTGGGTTCACACTTGTGCTATGGTTTGGGTGTAGTCTTGGAAGACTCTTTCCTTTATATCGGGAGACAGTGATGTGTTGCTAGATACCCCTCACTGATCGTGATAACGTGAGTTATCGTTACTGACATTTAAAGGAAACCCTTAGGGTCGTACAATTTGATGATATGGCTTACTTAAGTCAGATCGTGTGGACTGAATTATTCTGGTTCAGTTTAAAGGAGTTTAAACTCTGATTGTAAGTGAGATCTGGTCTGATCATGCTTGATTGATTAGGGCTTGAGATCGGTAAGCTTCGATCGAGAGAATTGATGCTAGATCGGTGAGATCAAGAGCATCAAGAGATGAATGGTTAGATCTTGAACCTTGTGGTTTAATTTGATCTAGACCAATGCTTGGCTTAATTTGGTCTTTGAACCAAATCTAATTGAACCGGCTCATCATGTGAGCGCATGGTTCAATGGGAGATAAAGTGGCGATCGGTTTAATTGTGTAAACGCATGAGCGTTAAGGGGTTTGCTATTTTTGGAAGTTGGTTTTCCAAAATAGAGTAACGCTTCCACGTTTGGGCATAACGGCTCACGTTCGAGGGCATTACTCTTCGCTACCTCGCCTCTTCCTCTTGACGACGGTCCTCTTTCGGTGATCTTCTTCACGCAAAGAGAGGGAGTTCGAAAGCCAAGAAAAGCATCTCATCTCCTTCACACGGTTAGGAGACTTGGAGAACTTTGCTAGCACAAAGATCGACAAGGAGTAGGCGATCATACATCTTGTGTGCGCACGCTTTGGAGGAGAGCCACATCGCCCTCTTGCTTCCAAGTTGCCATCCAAGAAATGGCATTGGTATGTTTTTCGTTTGATCTATACAAGTTCATGAAGTTGATCATATATTCATGCATGCGATTCCTTAAGAAACCCTAGCTTCCGCTATGCAAAATATTCTACATGCGCATATTAGGGTTTCGCCCCCTTAGGGGAACCTTTCAGTTTATTAATGTCTATAATTTTTGAACCTTCATCATGCTCATCAGATTTAACCATAAATAAGTTTTCATTAAAATCAGAATTATCATCAAAAGAAGGTTTTTCAATTTCAATTTTCTCAACCTTTTCCACAAATAAATTAGCAGATGAATCAATTTCACAACAATCAAAATTAGAGTGAGATTCATGAATATTCATATAAGGCTCAATCTCAAAACAATCATAATCAGAGGGGGATTTTTCTAAATCAAGTTTTTCAGCTTTCAAATCAAACTCAAATAAACAATCTTGTTGTGCTCTCTGGGTTTCCAAAATTTTAGAATCAGTAGTTAAAGATTCTACTTGAGAAGCAAGTTGACTAATCATCCCCTTAAGATCTTCAAAATTTTTACTTCTATTTGTCATGAGTTGGTTTTGATTTGCAATGAATTTGTTTTGATTAGTCATAAATTTTTCAAGCATAGTTTCTAACCTAGATTCTTCAGTGTCCTCAAAATAAGCTTCAGAAACATGATTAGAGCAATTATCATAAAAAGAAGTTTGGTTTTTCCATATAGAATACAATTGATCAGATTCTTCCCATGATAAATTAGGATTTAAAAATTGACAATCAAAGGAACAATGATCAAAATATCCACAGATATCACATCTAAGAGGAGAACAAGATTTCATAACAAGGTGCATATTAAAAGTGTCTAATTTATGAGCCAAATAATCTAACTTATCAGCAATAGTGCACCATGAATCATCTTGATAACATGATGAATTAGAATTTTGAGGCATTAAAAATTTGCAATCAAAAGTATTATGATCAGAAGACTTATAAATATTACATGTAACAAAATAAGAGTGTAATTTCGCTATTTCTGCAAGAGTCATATGTGAATAATCTTTATGCTCACCTTGTTGCATGTATACTTTACCTCATTCAGAAGCCCATGAATTATGATGAAAAGACATATTTACCAAATCTATTAAGAACAGAAAGATAATCCAATACCAATCAATCAAAAGTTTTTTATTTGTTATTTAGAAAAAATAAGAAAATTCACAAATTTTAGAAATCGCAGTTCTATCACAACTATGAAGATCCAAAACTTGCAAAAGAAAAAAAAACAAAGTTAAATCTAAAACAAATAAAACTTAGTCTAGCAATACTAACAACTATTTTGATATTAACAAAACTAAGGTCCACGGCAACGGTGCCAAAAACTTGTTGTGTCCGCAAGTGCATGGATACTCGAAGTAATAAAGAAAGATATCGAACCATAGAGACCTTATTGTTAAGTACCAAATAGTTGTATTCTCGCTAGCTAAGTAAGTCAAATATGATGCAATAATCAACGGAAAGAGTATAAAGTAAATCAAAGAGATAAATATGGGACTAGGGTTTCATCCACTTCGATTTCAATGATTAGACATAAATAAAAGGTCGTCAAACTAATTTTATCATGATAAAGACTTAATTTACTTCATAAAGGGATCATCTCACTTTCGTGCAGACAATCATTCAGGGACCAATCCTCGCTTTCGTGCAAGACTTATCCCAGGCTAATGATAAGTAAATCATCAATCAATAGACTCAAGGATCACTTCCGTCCATCCGAATTCTAGATTGATAATCTCTAGTGGAATCTCAAGGATCACTTTCGTGCATCCGAGCCTCAACACTAGTTTTACTCATGGATCTCCAACGTTCCGATCCTCACTTTCGTGCAAGATCTCCATGTTTGACAATTAGACTCGATCTATAGATTCATGTTATTATCATGGCAATTAATCTACTAGAACTGAACAAATTGGATCTAACCTAAGGAAGGGTTCCTAACATGCAGTTCTAGGGTTCTGAATTCTCAAGCAATTACCTTTCAGTCAATAGCGAAAATTCTTAAAACATGATTAGTAACGTGGATCTATAGAGAGTCTAAGCACAAAAATCACATGAGCAAAATTATCATGGCAAAATTATCATGATGAAAAAGAAGATTATCTAATCATTAAAAATCAAAGGGGATTGCACCCCATGTCCCGAAAGAGTATTAAGCTAGCATGGAAAATGAAATACAATCAACCATAGCTTCAAAGTGGAAGAAATTGAACAAGAAGAAGAAAACAACTTCACAACACGGCTGTAATATAAATTACAGCTGTATTTTCCGTGATGAATAGTGCTGTCACCGCTGTTTCATTTATTTCACCTCCACTCGAACTCCTTTTGATCTGAAACTTTTGTGGTGTCTTTCTCTCATTCAGGCGAAGCTTCTACATGAAAATCAAGGCCTGAGGTACCATCTACACCTCTCGGCGTGAGGCCAAACCCTAGACGCCTCCCTGTCAATTGCTCCCTAGATACTAGATAAAAAATCCTCCTTTTGCTTTTTGTGTGTTCTCCTCTTAAAGATGAGTCTGCAGCAACTTTCGGATCTCAATTTGGAGCTTTGGATCAAAAGTTATGGTCCGCACAAGTTTTGGACCCGTAAAAATCGCGTTTTTGAGTGTAATTACGGTACCGTAAAATATATTACGGTAGTGCCGTATTTTCTGGGCAACTTTCTAGTAAAAAATTGCTCAAAATATGGTACCATAAAATACTTTATGGCTGTGCCATAAAATTGGACGAGTTCTCTAGTCTGAATACGGCACCGTGAAATAGTTTACGGCAGTGCCGTAATTTCGGCAAGTGTCTCTGTTCTGAAGCGCTCCAAATTACGGCAGTGTAATTTCTCAAGGCGGTGCTGTAAAATCGTGAAAACCTTCTGTTTGGAAAACTCCCTGAATTACGGCAGGTGCTCTGATATTACGGTAGCGTACGAAAATACGGTACCGTACTATAGTTTACGGCCCTGCCGCATTTTGGTTTATTGCTTCGTTTTGCGTGAAATTTGTCATGTTATCTCCTCTTGATGATGGTAACTCTTCTATGTCTTCGATTTTGCTTGAAAATGCCTCAGAATAGTGCCTTTTTACCAGAGAATTATGAAAAACCAAAATAGAAGTAGACTTTGCAATATTTGATGAATTCAGCATAAAAACAAGTAAAAGATCCTCAATTTAGCATGAAAAGATATCTAAAATGATACAAAATATACTATATATTTTGGTGTCATCAAACATATATCTTCCCCTACAATAAGAATGCATCGTCCTTGATGCAGTAAGCGTAGAATGAGAGAGTAGGGAAAAAGATACTCACAGAGTGCTAATCATCAGCATCGGTGTCTGTCTCCTCGTCATTCTCCTCGCCAGAAGTAGCCACCTCCATATTCGCATCTTGGCCCTTCTCTTCATCACTGCAGATGTGATCCCCAAGAAAGCCCTTAATATCCTGGACGTTGTCACACACACCCTTGATAAAATCAAGCGCTCTCTCCAAAAGACGTCCCTGATGGAATACCTCTACAGATAAGGCCTAGAAGCCTGCATCCAAGGCAGAAGACCAGCCCCTCTGAGGCTGTGCTCCGCCATGAGAAGAAGAACCAGCTTTACGTTGTTGAGAATCCATACTCATCCCAAAGGGATCGCTAGTACCACCCTAGGTGGGTGGTGGTGGTGTTGAGTCTAGTGGTGTAGGAACATCTGTAACAGTTGCATCAAGAGGAATTTTCCAATTCAATTGATTCTGAACCGTAGTTCATTCTTTATTTGGCAAGGGCAATGCTGGAAAATTCTATCCAAGAACAAGGGAAAAGATTTCCACTCTTGAACAATCATCCTCTTCACTACACATGACTCCAAGTCAACTCTACAATTCCCCTTTGCAGTCTCTACTCCAAATGGATCTACATCCAAAGCACGTGCTAAGGTGGTGACAAATCCTCCCAAAACTATAGCGCCCTTCTTGGTGCATGCAACTTTATGAAACTGCTTAACAAGATAATATGCCACTGTTGGGAAACCCCAGGTATATTTTACAATTTTCATAGAGATTACATTATATGCACAACTGAATAATATCCCCGAAACTGGCCGGTCCCAAAAACCCAGTGAAGATCGCCTTGCGAGGGGGTCGACACGATGAGATAGTAAGTACCTTAGGAGCAAGATGAGGCCGATGTCGAGGTAGGCGCCCAAGTGTTCACCCTCTACAGTCTCACACACATGGATGTCTCGAGCTCTCTTCTTCCTCACTCGGTGCTAGCCTCGGGAAGAAGATCCAAGCCTCTGGGTTCCTTCTTCTATGCTTGCGCCACCTTCAAGGGATGATGCACCAAGAAGAGAGGAGAAGGAGGAGATGCCGCCAACACTTCTAACACCTTGCGCCAATAAGAGATGAAGAAGATGACTTGCGGCTTGATGGAAGAAGGAGTTCCGTCAATGCTAATGCTCTCGCCCCTTGCTCTTTTGCTCACGCCAATATATTATCTATAGAGCTCTTGCATGCATCTAGATATATAGATGCAAGAGGTGGTAAAGAAAGAGGATTGGAGGTTCAAATTATCAAGAGGAATTCGGCAAGGGTTAGGGTTTGGGTGCAATTAGGGTTTGAGGTAAGGAAAGTCTCCAAGGAATTTCCATAAACCTCTCCTAATCACCAAGCACTTTCTATACATGTCCAACATGCCTCATGGGCCCCATCCCATGCCATGGAGGCAATGTTACCATTCAAGATAGAAGGGGGAGGCACCTAAAGCTTCCTAATGAAGCAAAGGCGCCAACTTCTCCCCATTATACCCACAGGCGCCAATGGGAGAGTTTTCTCCCCATTACACCCTTTTAGCCTATTATTTCTTCATGACAACTTTTTATTGGGCCTCATTGGATAATGAGCTAGGCCAAACTTCATTACATTTGATTAAGCCATTGGATCCAATCTAATGCAACCCTAATCCAAATGTGACCAATCTTAGTCAATTTTGGGTCAACCTACCAAAATTGAAATTTGGCTCCAATAACTTTCTTCCATCTCATCAGCCCCATTGGCACTGACGAAATCTCCCAAATAGATCAGAGTTATGCAATAAGTCGATCATAAGGCTTCCCGATCAATACGAGCACTCAACTATCAAGGTCTGCGACCCTGTAGGTTCCTCTGACGTTGGCAGTGCTGACCTAAGGTCACCATAAGTAGTGAGTAGCACCTAGCAGTGTATCGCTGCTACCAAAGTCATCGGAATGGATACGACATCAATATCCCCATCATCGCAACTAGGTACAGATATATTATAGTCCCTTTGCCAAACTGATAACCGATTGGATAAGTGTGTCATCACTAGTTTTCACCCAATCATATGGTCATGACTAAATTAGGTTGTCACCCAGGTATGACCATACACTTTCAGTCATAGAACCATAGAGGAGCTCAATGGATATCAAGCATCCCTTAGGAAGGGGCAAATCCTCTATCTGTCCATCGACCTTCTCATATGGGTTGTGACACGCTTAATGACAACAGTTATTACTGCCCAACTATGGAGTTGTGTTAGGTTGTATCAAAGCATGTCCTGAACCATATAGAACGGTCAGTGACCTCAAGTCAAGGGATCAATGCATCTCCTGTCACTTGTGAGGTTAACTCTTAACACCAAGTCATAGCCTCACAGCGGGTCGTTCCAATATTGAACGTTCCCTAAGGGGGAGGGAAACCCTAAAGCATGCGCATATCAAACTTGCATGGGCGGAAGCAAGGGTTTCTAAAAGAATCGCATGCATGTCATATGATCAACTTCTTAAAAACTTGTATATAGAAGAAAATTCATACCGATGCCATTTCTTGGATGGCGTCTTGGAAGCAGAGAACAAAGTGGTTCTCCTCCAAAGCGTGCGCACACAAGGTGATAGATCGCCTACTTTCTTGTTGCTCCTTGTGCTAGCAAGGATCCAAGATCTCCTGATCGAATGAAGGGAGAAGAGATGATCTTTCTTGCTTGGTCGAATCCTTCTCTTGTCGTCAACAATCACACACGAGAGTGAGTCGTAGTGAGCAAGGGGGCGAGAGGCGAGAATAGGGAGACCTATTCGAACGTGAGGCGTGGTCTCATTTTGAGATCATGGCTTCTAAAAATAGCAAGCCACCACATGCGATCATGTGTTCACACCAAGTGAACGATCGCAATTTCCTCTCCCCTTGAACCATGCGCTCACTTGAAGAGCCGGTTCATTTCATTTGGTTCAAGGACCAAATTAAGCCAAGCCTTGATCCAGATCACATTAAACCAAAAGGCTCAAGATCTGACCATTCATCTCTTGATGCTCTTGATCTCACCGATCTAGCATCCAATCTCTCGATCGAAGCTTACCGATCTCAAGCCCTAATCAATCAAACATGATCAGACCAGATCTCACTTACAATCAGAGTTTAAATCCCATTAAACTGAACCAAAACAATTCAGTCCACACGATCTGACTCAAGTAAGCTATATCATCAAATTGTGCGACCCTAAGGGTTTCCTTTAAATGTCGGTAACGATAACTTACGTTATCACGATCAGTGAGGGGTATCTAGCAACACATCACTATCTCCCGATGTAAAGGAAAGAGTCTTCCAAGACTACACCCAAACCACAGCACAAGTGTGAACCCAAGTCACTTGACATATGTGTTTCCTTTGCCACTGGATGTTCTTATTGGACAAGCGTGTCAAGCCTGTAATTCCAATATGATGAGAATGATTAGATCAGATGAACATAGTCATCTGGGTATGGCCATACACTTTCTCAATCATCTCATCCAGGGGGCCCCTATAGAACATCACACTCCAATCAGGGAGACGGCAATCCTATATCTATCACTAGTGCCCTAACATGACTCATGCTCACTATCCAAGATAGTCTATAACCATTATATTTCAAATGATATTGAACTACCTCAAAACAATGCCAATCATCATTTAGAAACACAAGTGATCTCAAGTCAAAGGAAATATGCCACTTGTTTGCATACAAGGATTATTCACATTGTGACAAGCAATTGAATATCCTAAGTAGGGTCTGTCCAGTACATCCAATGTACCCATGAGTCTACATCTTATTCCATGCTCGAAGCATCCTATAAGATTAGAACACATATTAGTCTCAATCATATCAAGGCTGTCTCATGTTCACCAAGATATCTCGACTAAGGACAAAACTGCATATCAGCCAAGCTGAACAGCATTGAGACATTATTCAGAAGTATACATATTGCAGCAGATGATGTAACAACCTGAATAACAACCATTGCCTTTATAAACATAGAGTTTAGACATGATACTGAAATAATCCCAAGGCCTCAAACATTAGCCTTAAGGGCATACCCCAACAATCTCCCACTTGCACTTAATCTAATGGTTGAGAAATCTCAAACCCATATTATTACAGTGCTTCACATGCTTCTGCTGCGCCAGAGGCTTTGTAAGCGGGTCAGCTAGATTGTCATCTGTATGAACCTTGCAGACTTTGATCTCGCCACAATCAATGATCTCCCGGATCAAGTGAAACCTTCTCTGCATGTGCTTGGACTTCTGGTGCGACCGTGGTTCCTTTGCTTGTGCTATTGCTCCAGTGTTATCACAGAAGATAACCAAAGGATCTGCACTCGAAGGAACAACACCAAGTTCCTGAACGAACTTACGAATCCACACTGCCTCCTTGGATGCTTCTGTGGCTGCAACATACTCGGCTTCTGTTTTGGAATCAGCAACAATTGACTGTTTGAAACTTTTCCACACCACTGCACCTCCATTCAAGCTAAAAACATAGCCTGATTGCGATCGGAAATCATCCTGGTCAGATTGGAACGAAGCGTCAGTATATCCTTCAATACTGAGTTCTTCCTGACCTCCATTCATCAAGAACATATCTTTGGTCCTCCGAAGATATTTCAAAATGTTCTTGACTGCAATCCAGTGTGCCTTCCCTGGATTACTTTGGAATCGACTGGTCACGCTTAACCCGTAAGCAACGTCTGGGCGAGTACACAACATCGCATACATAATGGACCCAATAGCCGAAGCATAAGGCGTATTGTCCATTTCATCTTTCTCAATCTGTGTTTGTGGACACTGACTCTTTGAAAGATTCAGACCATGTCTGACTGGAAGATATCCTCTTTTAGAATTTTCTAAATGGAATCTCTCCAGGACTTTATCGATGTAAGTACTCTGGCACAGCCCGAGAAGCCTCTTAGATCTATCTCTGTAGATCTTCACACCTAATACATAGGCTGCTTCTCCTAAATCTTTCATCTGGAAACATTTTCTTAACCATGCCTTAACCGCATGTAGTTCAGGAATATCATTTCCAATGATTAAGATATCATCGACGTAGAGGACTAGGAAAGTAATCACGCTCCCACTAAACCTCTTATATACACACGGGTCATCTTCATTCTTGATGAAACCAAACTTACATATTGCTTCATCAAAACGAATATTCCAGCTTCTTGATGCTTGTTTAAGTCCATAAATGGACTTCTTTAATTTGCATATTTTATGACGATCTGATGGATTAGTGAAACCTTCAGGTTGTGTCATATACACATCCTCTTCTAGTTTTCCATTAAGGAAAGCGGTCTTCACGTCCATTTGCCAGATCTCATAATCATAATATGCCGCTATCGCGAGAATAATCCGAATAGACTTGAACATGGCTACAGGAGAGAAAGTTTCATCATAATCTATCCCGTAGATTTGTTTGAAACCTTTCGCAACTAGCCTGCCTTTATAGGTAACCACGTTACCATCCATGTCAATCTTCTTCTTGAAGATCCATTTACAGCCTATAGGGATTACTCCCGGAGGCGGATCAACCAAATCCCAAACTTGGTTATCTGACATGGAGTCCATCTCGGCTCGCATAGCTTCAAGCCATCTCGCTGATTCCGGTCCACTGACCGCATCCGCATAAGTGAGGGGTTCATCATCAATGATGTAGACTCCGTCATAGCGCTCAGGCTGTCGACGGATCCTTCCCGATCTTCGCGGTTCCCGTGATATCTGAGCCTCAGGTTGTTCTGTAACCTGATCTACTGGCTCAGGCTCATCCAACTGTGCTTGACTACTTTGTCCTTCTTCTGGATTCTCATCCAGCTTTATTTCTCTCCCACTGGCCTCTTGCAGAAGAAATTCTTTCTCAAGAAAAATAGTCGTCCGAGCAACAAATACTTTGTTCTCTTTGGGATCGTAGAAATAATAACCCTTAGTTTCTTTAGGGTAACTGACAAAGATACATTTCTCAGATCTGCTCTCTAGTTTTCCAGAGGCGAGCTTTTTGACATAAGCCTTGCAACCCCAGATCTTAATAAATGTCAAGCTCGGCTGTTTCCCATACCATAACTCATATGGAGTCTTTGAAACGGCCTTGGATGGCACTCGGTTTAGTACCTTTGCAGCTGTTTCCAGTGCAAATCCCCAAAAGGAGTAAGGTAGAGTAGCCTGACTCATCATAGAACGAACCATATCCAGTAATGTTCTATTTCTCCTCTCGGACACACCATTCCATTGCGGTGTTCCTGGCGGAGTGAGCTGTGAGATAATCCCACACTCCTTCAGATAGTCAGTAAACTCATGACTCAAGTATTCTCCACCTCGATCTGAGCGAAGTGCCTTGATATTTCGGCCTAGCTGATTCTGTACTTCATTTTTGAACTCTTTGAACTTGTCAAAAGATTCACTCTTATGTCTCATTAGATAGACATAACCATACCTAATGAAATCATCAGTAAAGGTAATGAAGTATGAATAGCCACCTCTGGCATGTTTACTAAATGGCCCACACACATCACTGTGAATGAGGTCAAGTAAACCTGAAGCCCTTTGACCTTTGTTGGAAAAACGAGACTTCGTCATTTTACCCAATAAACAAGCTTTGCATGTATCAAGCTCCTCATAGGAGAATGATCCCAGCAGTCCATGGTCATGCAACCGCTTAATGCGCTTCTTGTTAATATGGCCTAAACGACTATGCCATAGCAAGGTGCTGTCATCAGCATACTTGGCTTTCTTAATATCAATCTGCTGTATAGAACATTCCATGTCCAACATGAATAACCCATTGTTAATTGACCCAGTACCATAAACAATATTATCAAAAGAAATATAACACTTTGAAATCTTGCATTCAAAGGAAAACCCTTTCCTGACAAGAGCAGGAATAGAGATAATATTCTTAGTTATGCTTGGTACAAAATAACAATTGTCCAGTTCTAATACAAGACCAGATGGTAAAGAGATGTGATAAACTCCTACAGCAACAGCAGCAACCCATGCCCCGTTTCCTACTCGTAGGTCCACCTCATGCTGTCCCACCTGTCTTCTTCTCTTGAGTTCCTGTACATTTGAACAAATGTGAACTCCACATGCAGTGTCCAACACCCATGAAATAGAAGAATAAACCATGACTTCAGCCACGAAAATACCTGAGCTAGAAGCGAAAGAGTTGCTTCCCTTCTTCTCTCCTTGGAGCGCTTTACAGTCCTTTTTCTAGTGACCTAACTGGCCATAATGGAAACATCTGTATTCCTTTCACCGCTTGAGCTTTTGTTTCAGTGCCTTGTTGTAGCTCTTGACAGGGGCTTTGCCCTTCTTCCCCTTCTTCTTGTTCCTTGAAGGAACGATTAGGACAGAGGATGAAGGCGTTCCCTTCTCACGAGACTGAGTCTGCTCAGTAGTCAAGAGCATGTTTAGTAACTCTGTAGGCGTACAGTCGATCTTGTTCATATTAAAATTAATGATGAACGGATCGAAAGAGGCCGGGAGAGACTGGAGGATAATATCTACAACAAGCTCCTGATTGATGGTGTGTCCCAGTTTCTCTAGAGCCTCCTTATACCCAATCATCTTGAGTACGTGAGCTCCAACTGGACTCCCTTCAGTCAGTTTGCTCTGAAAGAAAAGTTTAGTCAAGTTATAGCGTTCAGTCCTTGCCTGTGCTGCATACAGCATCTTGAGGTTTGCTATAATTTCTATTGCAGATAAATCCTCATGCTGACGCTGCAGCTGTGGCGTCATAGACGCTAGCATAAGGCAAGCGACGTCAATGCTATCATTGACATGCTTTTGAAAAGCTTCCCGAACCGCCCTTGCGGCGTTCGGAGCGGGTTGAGGCGGTATAGCTGTCTCGAGGACATACAGTTTCCTCTCAGCCTTAAGAACAATCTTAAGGTGTCCGTACCAGTGTGAGAAATTTGGCCCAGCAAACTTCTCCCTTTCCAGTAGGGATCGCACATTGAACGCTGTGGTGTTCGTTGCTGCAGTAATCTACAACAATGCAAGAACAGCAAGGTCAGTATCAATGTTAGAATCAATTCAGGACTTAAGAATGATTCTTTTCTCACTATTTTATCTGGCTGAAAAATCCAGCAAAACAGCCCGAAAGAGTAAAACTCTTTTAGTGAGATGGGATCCAGATTTCATACTTGGTCTCCGCGTCCCGCTCAGGCGAGATAAGATGCACAGAGAGTACAAGCACTAATCTCTGGTAGGCAATCCCTGCCAATCGCCAACCCGTGCGATTTCCCTTCATCTGGGCAATCCAGCAGACTGTGCCAACTGAGTTGGTACAACACAGTCTCTGATCCCACAGATGGCTGCCTCCATATAGCTACCATATGCTCAATATGTAGCCTACATGGTCAAGCTGACCCGACCTACTCCCTGGACCACCACGTGCTATGCTGAGCAACGAGAAGCGATAAATCCCTTCTCTGTAACACGCAGGTGTAATCTCACACCGTCTGAAGATAGATGGGCGTGCCCACTGAGTGGGTACAACACGGTGAAAGTCCCCTTCAAGGGGGAGCGCAAGGAGATGAAACCCTAAATAAGGGGGGGCGCATGTAATATTTCTAGGGAATTCATCATCAAGATCGCATGTAGTTCATATGATTAACTTGTATAACCGAAAAGATCTCAAAGGGATCATACCAATGCAATTAGATTGGATGTCGGTTTGGAAGCCAAGACCAAACGAGAGCTTCTCCACAAGTGACGCACACAAAATGATGTCGCCTACCCCTTGTGATCCTTGTGCTAGCAAGATTCTTCAAGGGTCCTTGCCGTATGGAAAAAGGGGGGAGAACTTCTTGCTTGGCGAGACCTCCTCGTCGTTCACCACTTCTCTACACGAGAATGCAACGTCGAGAGCAAGAGGGAGAAGAGAGACGTTACTCTCATAAACATGTGGAGGCGTTACCATCTATTGGAATAATGCACCTTCCAAATATGGCAACCCTTCAATGTGTGATGCGTTCACACCAAGTGAACCGATCACCATTTCTTCCCCTTTGAACCATGCGCTCATGTAATGAGCCGGTTCAATTTGATTTGGTTCAAAGACCAAATAACCGAAGCCATTGGTCTAGATCACAATAAACCCTAAAGGTTCAAGATCTAACCGTTCATCTCCTGATGCTCCTGATCTCACCGATCTAGCATCCAATCTCTCGATCGAAGCTTACCGATCTCAAGCCCTAATCAATCAAACATGATCAGACCAGATCTCACTTACAATCAGAGACTAGATCCCTTCAAACTGAACCCAAACAATTCAGTCCACACGATCTGACTTAAGTAAGCTATATCATCAAATTGTGCGACCCTGAGGGTTTCCTTTAGATGTCGGTAACGATAACTTTCGTTATCACGATCAGTGAGGGGTATCTAGCAACACATCACTGTCTCCCAATATAAAGGAAATAGTCTTCCAAGACTACACCCAAACCACAGCACAAGTGTGAATCCACTTCACAAGGCATACATGATTCCTTTGCCACTGGATGTTCTTATTGGACAAGCATGTCAAGCCTGTAACTCCAATATGATGAGCATGATTAGACCAGATGAACATAGTCACCTGGGTATGGCCATACACTTTCTCAATCATCTCATTTAGGGGGGCCCCTCTAGAACATCACACTCCTTAAACAAGGAGACGGCAATCCTATATCTATCACTAGTGTCCTAACCTGACTCATGATCATTATCCAAGATAGTCTATAACCATTATCTTTCAAATGATATTGAACTACCTCAAAACAATGACAATCATCATTTAGAAACACAAGTGATCTCAAGTCAGAGGACATGTGCCACTTGTTGCAAACAAGGATTATTCACATTGTGACAAGCAATTGAATATCCTAGTAGGGTCTGTCCAGTACGTCCAATGTACCCATGAGTCTACATCTTATTCCATGCTCGAAGCATCCTATAAGATTAGAACACATATTAGTCTCAATCATATCAAGGCTGTCTCATGTTCACCAAGATATCTCGACTAAGGACATTACAGCATGTCAGCCTAGCTGAACAGCATTGAGACATTATTCAGAAGCACACTCATTGCAGCAGACAATGTAACATACTGAATAACAACCATTGCCTTTATAAACATAAGAGTTTATATACATGATACTGATAGAATCCCAAGGCCTCAAACATTAGCCTTAAGGGCATACCCCAACAATCTCCCACTTGCACTTAATCTAATGGTTGAGAAATCTCAAACCCATATTATTACAGTGCTTCTCATGCTTCTGCTGCGCCAGAGGCTTGGTAAGCGGGTCAGCAAGATTGTCATCTGTATGAACCTTGCAGATTTTGATCTCGCCACGATCAATGATCTCCCGGATCAAGTGAAACCGTCTCTGTATGTGCTTGGACTTCTGGTGCGACCGTGGTTCCTTTGCTTGTGCGATTGCTCCAGTGTTATCACAGAAGATAACCAAAGGATCTGCACTCAATGGAACAACACCAAGTTCTTGAACGAACTTACGAATCCACACTGCCTCCTTGGATGCTTCCGAGGCTGCAACATACTCTGCTTCTGTTGTGGAATCAGCAACGATAGACTGTTTGAAACTCTTCCACACCACTGCTCCTCCATTCAAGCTAAAAACATAGCCTGATTGCGATCGGAAATCATCCTGGTCCGACTGGAACGAAGCGTCAGTATATCCTTCTATACTGAGTTCTTCCTGACCACCATATATCAAGAACATATCTTTGGTCCTCCGCAGATATTTCAAAATGTTCTTGACCGCAATCCAGTGTGCCTGACCTAGATTACTTTGGAACCGACTGGTCACGCTTAACCCGTAAGCGACGTCTGGGCGAGTACATAACATCGCATACATAATGGACCCAATAGCCGAAGCATAAGGCGTATTGTCCATTTCATCTTTCTCAGTCTGTGTTTGTGGACACTGACTCTTTGAAAGATTCAGACCATGTCTGACTGGAAGATATCCTCTTTTAGAATTCTCTAAATGAAATCTTTCCAGGACTTTATCGATGTAAGTACTCTGGCATAGCCCGAGAAGCCTCTTAGATCTATCTCTATAGATCTTCACACCTCATACATAGGCTGCTTCTCCTAGATCTTTCATCTGGAAATATTTTCCTAACCATGCTTTAACAGCATGCAGTTCAGGAATATCGTTTCCAATGATTAAGATATCATCGACGTAGAGGACTAGGAAAGTAATGACGCTCCCACTAAACCTTTTATATACACACGGGTCATCTTCGTTCTTGATGAAACCAAACTCACAGATTGATTCATCAAAACGAATATTCCAGCTTCTAGATGCTTGTTTAAGTCCATAAATGGACTTCTTTAACTTGCATATTTTATGATGATCTGATGGATTAGTGAAACCATCAGGTTGTGTCATATACACATCCTCATCCAGTTTTCCATTAAGGAAAGCGGTCTTCACATCCATCTGCCAGATCTCATAATCGTAATATGCTGCTATCGCGAAAAGAATCCGAATAGACTTAAACATGGCTACAGGAGAGAAAGTTTCATCATAATCTATCCCGTAGTTTTGTTTGAAACCTTTCGCAACTAGCCTGCCTTTATAGGTAACCACGTTACCATCCATGTCAATCTTCTTTTTGAAAATCCATTTACAGCCTATAGGGATTACTCCCGGAGGCGGATCAACCAAATCCCAGACCTGGTTATCTGACATGGAGTCCATCTCGGCTCGCATAGCTTCAAGCCATCTAGCTGACTCCGGTCCACTGACCGCATCCGCATAAGTGAGGGGTTCATCATTTTCAATGATGTAGACTCCGTCATAGCACTCAGGCTGTCGACGGATCCTTCCCGATCTACGCGGTTCCCGTGATATCTGAGCCTCAGGTTGTTCAATAACCTGATCAACTGGCTCAGGCTCATCCAACTGAGCTTGACTACTTTGTCCTTCCTCTGAATTCTCATCCAGCTTTATTTCTCTCCCACTGGCCTCTAGCAGAAGAAACTCCTTCTCAAGAAAAATGGCCGTCCGAGCAACAAATACTTTGTTCTCTTTGGGATCGTAGAAATAATAACCCTTAGTTTCCTTAGGGTAACCGACAAAGATACATTTCTCAGATCTGCTCTCTAGTTTCCCAGAGGTGAGCTTTTTGACATAAGCCTCGCAACCCCAGATCTTAATAAATGTCAAGCTCGGCTGTTTCCCATACCATAGCTCATATGGAGTCTTAGAAACTGCCTTGGATGGCACTCGGTTTAGTACCTTTGCAGCTGTTTCCAGTGCAAATCCCCAAAAGGAGTAAGGTAGAGTAGCCTGACTCATCATAGAACGAACCATATCCAGTAAGGTTCTGTTCCTCCTCTCGGACACACCATTCCATTGCGGTGTTCCTGGCGGAGTGAGCTGTGAGATAATCCCACACTCCTTCAGATAGTCAGTAAACTCTCGACTTAGGTATTCTCCACCTCGATCAGAACGAAGTGCCTTGATATTTCGGCCTAGCTGATTTTGTACTTCATTTTTGAACTCTTTGAACTTGTCAAAAGATTCACTCTTATGTCTCATTAAATAGACATACCCATATCTACTGAAATCATCAGTAAAGGTAATGAAGTACGAATAGCCACCTCTGGCATGTTTACTAAATGGCCCACACACATCACTGTGTATAAGGTCAAGTAAACCCGAAGCCCTTTGACCTTTGTGAGGAAAAGGAGCCTTCGTCATTTTACCCATTAAACAAGCTTTGCATGTATCAATCTCCTCATTGGAGAATGATCCCAGCAGTCCATGATCATGCAACCGCTTAATGCGTTTCTTGTTAATATGGCCTAAACGACTATGCCATAGCAAGGTGCTGTCATCAGCATACTTGGCTTTCTTATTATCAATGTTTTGTATAGAACATTCCATGTCCAACATGAATAACCCATTGTTAATTGATCCAGAAGCATAAACAATATTATCATAAGAAATTACACACTTTGAAATATTGCATTCAAAGGAAAATCCTTTCCTGACAAGAGCAGGAATAGAGATAATATTTTTCGTAATACTTGGAACAAAATAACAATTGTCAAGTTCTAGTACAAGTCCAGATGGTAATGAGATGTAATAAGCCCCTACAGCAACAGCAGCAACCCGTGCCCCGTTTCCAACTCGTAGGTCCACCTCATGCTGTCCCACCTGTCTTCTTCTGTTGAGTTCCTGTACATTTGAACAAATGTGAACTCCACATGCAGTGTCCAACACCCATGAAATAGAAGAAGAGGATATCATGACTTCAGTCACAAATATACCTGGGCCAGAAGCGATGCTTCCCTTCTTGTCTCCTTGGAGCGCTTTACAGTCCTTTTTCCAGTGACCCAGCTGGCCACAGTGGAAACATCTGTTGTCCTTCGACCGCTTCACCTTCTGTTTCAGAGCCTTGCTGTAGTTCTTGACAGGGGCCTTGCCCTTCTTCCCCTTCTTCTTGTTCCTGGAAGGAACCATTAAGACAGAGGTTGAAGGCTTTCCCTTCAGAGTTTCCTCAGTAGTCAAGAGCATATTCAGCAACTCTGCCGGAGTACAATCGATTTTGTTCATATTAAAGTTAATAATGAACGCATCGAAAGAAGGCGGAAGAGACTGCAGAATAATGTCTACAGCAAGCTCCTGATTGATGGTATGCCCCAGTTTTTCTAGAGCATCCTTGTGCCCAATCATCTTGAGCACATGAGCTCCCACTGGACTCCCTTCAGTCAGTTTGCTCTGAAAGAAAAGCTTGGTCAGATTATAGCGTTCAGTCCTCGCCTGTGCAGCATACAGCATCTTGAGGTTTGCTATAATTTCTATAGCAGACATATCCTCATGCTGACGCTGCAGCGGTGGCGTCATAGACGCTAGCATCAGGCAAGCGACATCAATGCTATCATTGACATGCTTTTCATAGGCATCGCGAACCGCCCTTGCGGCGTTCGCAGCGGGTTGAGGCGGTATAGCCGTCTCGAGGACATACAGTTTCCTCTCTGCCTTAAGAACAATCTTAAGGTGTCCGTACCAGTCTGAGAAGTTTGGCCCAGCAAACTTCTCCCTTTCCAGTAGGGATCGCACATTGAAGCTCATGGTGTTCGTTGCTGCAGGAATCTACAACAATGCAAGAACAGCAAGGTCAGTATCAATGTTTAGAATCAATCCAGGACTTAAGAAAGATTCTTTTCTCACTATTTTATCTGACTGAAAAATCCATTAAAACAGTCCGAAAGAGTAAAACTCTTTTAGTGAGATGGGATCCAGATTTCATACTTGGTCTCCGCGTCCCGCTCAGGCGAGATAAGATGCACAGAGAGTACAAGCATTAATTTCTGGTAGGTAGTCCCTGCCAATCGCCAACCCGTGCGATTCCCCTTCATCTGGGCAATCCAGCAGACTGTGCCAACTGAGTTGGTACAACACAGTCTCTGATCCCACAGATGGCTGCCTCCATGTGCTACCATATGCGCCACATATGTAGCCTACATGGTCAAGCTGACCTGACCTACTCCCTGGACCACCACGTGCTATGCTGAGCAACGAGAAGCGATAAATCCCTTCTCTGTAACACGCAGGTGAAATCACACACCGTCTGAAGATAGATGGACGTGCCCACTGAGTGGGTACAACATGGCTCCAACGATAGTCAGAACAGTGAGGTCTCGCGTCAGAAGGCTATCGAGCTTGATATTTTAGCGTTGGATTTTAACGGTCTTTTCTCTTCTTAACTATCATGCAAACCCTATGGTGATAGCAGAAGATAAATAAATCATGCAATTCTAATTATAAACCATAAGTAGAAAGCATGCTGATCTTATGTGGTAAAAGCCCATTAACCCTAAGTAAGACCTTAAGTTAACTTAAGTCTTCACTTTAGCTCTTCTTGGGTCTTTTGCCTCTCATCTGGCCCAGACCAGGGCCTAAGCGCCTTCTGCAGCTCAGGTGCACCCACCAGGTAGATGCGCCTGTCATAGGGTTGAACCCTAGACCTCGCACCTGGTCAAGCCTCTGCTGCATGCGCCTCTGCCAACTGTGCTATGTGCTCATGTCTGATTAAACTTACAATTTAATCTATCTAGACATGATTGACTCGCAGGTCAATTACACATTATAAATTAAATAAAAGTGATGCGCAGATCACAATATAAATTAATTTACAATTTTAATCCAGGCTCGCAGGCCCCAGCACAGCAGACATTAAAAGGGCAACCCACATAAGATGAAATAAACATATATCATGGCATCCAATCAACATGTGATCCTTTAACAAGAAAATAAAATTTTTGAAAACCCCATTGGCATCAATTTTAATTTTCTTATGTGCCCTACAACCTTACAACGGTCCATTGATAGGGATCCACTCATCCATCTAGTCAGATCCACTGCCCTTGCATGCACCAAGTCCTAACTGACTTGAGTTGACCTAATGGTCAACCATGCATGCGCAAAGGGCTGAACAACCCTCATGAGTTTCGGCAAGCGGGTGTGACCCCGGGCCTAACTCATGTGTGTTCACTAGTCGTCTCAACCAGACCTCGCTACACGCCCTTGATGCAGTCGACCTATAGCCACCTCGTGCTTGCGCACAGGTGCTATCTGGTCAACCCATCTAGGCTGTCAGATGGTCTGATCAGACTATTTGGATCTAACCTAGAGGATGCTTTCAACCCCATCAACCCGTCTAAGGGTTTATAGTAGGCGCCACTTAGATCTAGTGAGGCGCGCATATGATAAAGTATGTTAAGAAAAAAACTACAACAATCAATATGCGCCACCATACATCATACATGCGCAAAGGAGTAAAACATACATCATGTATTTTCACTAGTTAACATGTAGATGCGCAAGATGCTTCCTACTAGATCTACTAATCAAACACAAACAAGGATCACAAATCCTCAAGCAATCATATGATTCTACAAGAACCAAAGCTCTGATACCAATTGAAAGTCCCCTTCAAGGGGGAGCGCAAGGAGATGAAACCCTAAATAAGGGGGGGCGCATGTAATATTTCTAGGGAATTCATCATCAAGATCGCATGTAGTTCATATGATTAACTTGTATAACCGAAAAGATCTGAAAGGGATCATACCAATGCCATTAGATTGGATGTCGGTTTGGAAGCAAAGACCAAATGAGAGCTTCTCCACAAGTGACGCACACAAAATAATGTCACCTACCCCTTGTGATCCTTGTGCTAGCAAGATTCTTCAAGGGTCCTTGCCGTATGGAAAAAGGGGGGAGAACTTCTTGCTTGGCGAGACCTCCTCGTCGTTCACCACTTCTCTACACGAGAATGCAACGTCGAGAGCAAGAGGGAGAAGAGAGACGTTACTCTCATAAACATGTGGAGGCGTTACCATCTATTGGAATAATGCACCTTCCAAATATGGCAACCCTTCAATGTGTGATGCGTTCACACCAAGTGAACCGATCACCATTTCTTCCCCTTTGAACCATGCGCTCATGTAATGAGCCGGTTCAATTTGATTTGGTTCAAAGACCAAATAACCGAAGCCATTGGTCTAGATCACAATAAACCCTAAAGGTTCAAGATCTAATCGTTCATCTCCTGATGCTCCTGATCTCACCGATCTAGCATCCAATCTCTCGATCGAAGCTTACCGATCTCAAGCCCTAATCAATCAAACATGATCAGACCAGATCTCACTTACAATCAGAGACTAGATCCCTTCAAACTGAACCCAAACAATTCAGTTCACACGATCTGACTTAAGTAAGCCATATCATCAAATTGTGCGACCCTGAGGGTTTCCTTTAGATGTCGGTAACGATAACTTTCGTTATCACGATCAGTGAGGGGTATCTAGCAACACATCACTGTCTCCCGATATAAAGGAAATAGTCTTCCAAGACTACACCCAAACCACAGCACAAGTGTGAATCCACTTCACAAGGCATACATCATTCCTTTGCCACTGGATGTTCTTATTGGACAAGCATGTCAAGCCTGTAACTCCAATATGATGAGCATGATTAGACCAGATGAACATAGTCACCTGGGTATGGCCATACACTTTCTCAATCATCTCATTTAGGGGGGCCCCTCTAGAACATCACACTCCTTAAACAAGGAGACAGCAATCCTATATCTATCACTAGTGTCCTAACCTGACTCATGATCATTATCCAAGATAGTCTATAACCATTATCTTTCAAATGATATTGAACTACCTCAAAACAATGACAATCATCATTTAGAAACACAAGTGATCTCAAGTCAGAGGACATGTGCCACTTGTTGCAAACAAGGATTATTCACATTGTGACAAGCAATTGAATATCCTAGTAGGGTCTGTCCAGTACATCCAATGTACCCATGAGTCTACATCTTATTCCATGCTCGAAGCATCCTATAAGATTAGAACACATATTAGTCTCAATCATATCAAGGCTGTCTCATGTTCACCAAGATATCTCGACTAAGGACATTACAGCATGTCAGCCTAGCTGAACAGCATTGAGACATTATTCAGAAGCACACTCATTGCAGCAGACAATGTAACATACTGAATAACAACCATTGCCTTTATAAACATAAGAGTTTATATACATGATACTGATAGAATCCCAAGGCCTCAAACATTAGCCTTAAGGGCATACCCCAACACACGGCCCCAACGATAGTCAGAACAGTGAGGTTTCGCGTCAGAAGGCTATCGTGCTTGATATTTAACGTTGGATTTTAACGGTCCTTTTATCTTCTTACTATCATTCAAATCCTATGGTGATAGCAGAAGAATGAATCATGCAATTACTAAATTACTTAAACAGTAAATTAAAAGCATGATGATCTTATGTGGTAAAAGCCCATTAAGCCTAAGTAAGACCTTAATAAACTTAAGTCTTCACTTGAGCTCTTCATGGGTCTTTAGCATTTCCTCTGGCCCAACCCGGGCCCAAGCGCCCACTGCAGCTCAGGTGCGCCCACCAGGTAAAATGCGCCTGTCCTAGAGTCAAACCCTAGACCTCCCACTGGTGAAGCCACTTGCTGCATGCGCCTCTGCCAAGTGTGCTCTGAGCTCATGTCTGATTAAATTACAATTTAATCTATCTAGACATGATTGACACGCAGGTCAATTACACTTTATAAATTAATTAAAATGTGATGCGCAGATCACAATAAAAATTTACAATAATAATCCAGGCACGCAGGCCCCAGCACAGCACACATTAAATTGGGCAGCCCACATAAGATTAAATAAACAATCATTCCTCATGTTATACAAAACATCATGTGATCCATTCAAGAAAATAAAATTTTTCGAAAAACCCATTGGCTTCATTTTATTTCCTTATGTGCCCTACTACCTTACAACGGTCCATTACCAGGGATCCACTCATCAGACCTAGTCAGACCCACTGCCCTTGCATGCACCAAGTCATAACCGACTTGAGTCGACCTCATGGTCAACTATGCATGCGTGAAGGGCTGAACGTCCCTCATGAGTTCTGGCAAGCGGGTGTGACCCCGGGCCTTAATCATGAGCGTTCATCGGTTGTCTCAATCAGACATCGCTACACGCCTTTCAGCAGTCGACCAATAGCCACCTCATGCTTGCGCATAGGTGCCATCTGGTCGACCCATCTAGGCTGTCAGATAGTCTGATCAGACTGTTGGGTCTATACTAGATGATGACTTTAACCCTAATAACCCGTCTAAGGTTTTACAGCAGGCGCTTAGATCTAATGTTAGGCGCAAACAAGGATCACAATAAGCAATCATATGAAACATACAAGGAACCATGGCTCTGATACCAATTGAACGTTCCCTAAGGGGGAGGGAAACCCTAAAGCATGCGCATATAAAACTTGCATGGGCGGAAGGAAGGGTTTCTAAAAGAATCGCATGCATGTCATATGATCAACTTCTTAAAAACTTGTATACAGAAGAAAATTCATACCGATGCCATTTCTTGGATGGCGTCTTGGAAGCAGAGAACAAAGTGGTTCTCCTCCAAAGCGTGCGCACACAAGGTGATAGATCGCCTACTTTCTTGTTGCTCCTTGTGCTAGCAAGGATCCAAGATCTCCTGATCGAATGAAGGGAGAAGAGATGATCTTTCTTGCTTGGTCGAATCCTTCTCTTGTCGTCAACACTCACACACGAGAGTGAGTCGTAGTGAGCAAGGGGGCGAGAGGCGAGAATAGGGAGACCTATTCGAACGTGAGGCGTGGTCTCATTTTGAGATCATGGCTTCTAAAAATAGCAAGACACCACATGCGATCATGTGTTCACACCAAATGAACGATCGCAATTTCCTCTCCCCTTGAACCATGCGCTCACTTGATGAGCCGGTTCATTTCATTTGGTTCAAGGATCAAATTAAGCCAAGCCTTGATCCAGATCACATTAAACCAAAAGGCTCAAGATCTGACCATTCATCTCTTGATGCTCTTGATCTCACCGATTTAGCATCCAATCTCTCGATCGAAGCTTACCGATCTCAACCCCTAATCAATCAAACATGATCAGACCAGATCTCACTTACAATCAGAGTTTAAATCCCATTAAACTGAACCAAAACAATTCAGTCCACACGATCTGACTCAAGTAAGCTATATCATCAAATTGTGCGACCCTAAGGGTTTCCTTTAAATGTCGGTAACGATAACTTACGTTATCACGATCAGTGAGGGGTATCTAGCAACACATCACTGTCTCCCGATATAAAGGAAAGAGTCTTCCAAAACTACACCCAAACCACAGCACAAGTGTGAACCCAAGTCACTTGACATATGTGTTTCCTTTGCCACTGGATGTTCTTATTGTACAAGCGTGTCAAGCCTGTAATTCCAATATGATGAGAATGATTAGATCAGATGAACATAGTCATCTGGGTATGGCCATACACTTTCTCAATCATCTCATCCAGGGGGCCCCTATAGAACATCACACTCCAATCAGGGAGACGGCAATCCTATATCTATCACTAGTGCCCTAACATGACTCATGCTCACTATCCAAGATAGTCTATAACCATTATGTTTCAAATGATATTGAACTACCTCAAAACAATGCCAATCATCATTTAGAAACACAAGTGATCTCAAGTCAAAGGAAATATGCCACTTGTTTGCATACAAGGATTATTCACATTGTGACAAGCAATTGAATATCCTAAGTAGGGTCTGTCCAGTACATCCAATGTACCCATGAGTCTACATCTTATTCCATGCTCGAAGCATCCTATAAGATTAGAACACATATTAGTCTCAATCATATCAAGGCTGTCTCATGTTCACCAAGATATCTCGACTAAGGATAAAACTGCATGTCAGCCAAGCTGAACAGCATTGAGACATTATTCAGAAGTATACATATTGCAGCAGATGATGTAACAACCTGAATAACAACCATTGCCTTTATAAACATAGAGTTTAGACATGATACTGAAATAATCCCAAGGCCTCAAACATTAGCCTTAAGGGCATACCCCAACAAATATATCCACCACTGATATGCCTATATGTCGGCGTTAGCACCTCGTGCCTAACTAGCCCATATATCAGTCTCACAAGTACCAGAGCTGTCCCATATCCACTCAGGTATATTGACTGGGATAACCATTTGAGCACAGATCCAATCTGTCTCCAGGGACATTATCATATAAGTACATAATCGCGGCTGTAGACAAACATTGATAATGATATTGCCAGAATGATATATATATATCTATGTCAAGTAGTTCAAAAGATGGAATGATACTAGGTCTCAGGGTATACACACCAAAAATCTCCCACGTGCACTTAGACCTAGATGTTGAGTTACCTCAACCCATATCCTTGGCGTGACCATCATGCTTCTGCTGCGCTAAAGCCTTGGTCAGTTGGTCTGCCAGATTGTTCTCTGTGTCAACTCTACTAATCTTGACATCACCTCGGTCAATGATCTCTCTGATCAGGTGAAATATTTTGAGTATGTTTTTGGACCATTTATGAGACCTTGGTTCCTTGGCTTATGCAAGTGCCCCATTGTTGTCACAGTAGAGCTAAATGGGATCCACCGCACTTGGAACCTCCTGAATTTCAGAAATGAACTTCCTTATCCAAACGGTTTCTTTGGCTGCCTTAGAAGCGGCCACATACTTAGCCTCGGTTATAGAATCAGCTATGGTGGATTGCTTGAAGCTCTTCTAGCATACAGCGCCTCCATTCATCTTGAACACATAGCCGACCTGCGATCTGAAGTCGTCAGGGTCAAACTGGAACGACGCATCAGTGTAGCCCTGAACACTGAGCTATTCGTGTCCCCCGTAGACCAAGAACAGATCCTTAGTTCTTCTCAGATACTTAAGGATGTTCTTTACAGCTACCCAGTGCTGCAGACCTGGATTGGATTGGTATCGGCTGGTTATGCTCACAGCATAAGCGACATCTGGTCTAGTACACAACATTGCATATATGATCGATCCCACTGCCGAAGTATAGTACACATCATCCCTTTCGGCCTGTGTGGTGGGATACTAGCTCTTTGAGAGCGTAAGGCCATGTCACACTAGAAGGTACCCCTTCTTGGATTACTCCAAGTTGAACCGCTCCAAGGCATTATCAATGTAGGTACTCTGACTAAGGGCTAGGTGCCTCTTAGATTTATCCCGGTAGATCCTCATGCCTAGGATATAGGCGGCCTCCCCTAAGTCTTTCATCTCGAAACACATCCCCAACCATGTCTTCACAGACTGAAGACTAGGGATGTCATTTACGATGAACAGTATTTCACTGACAAACAAGACCAGAAAAGTCACCAAGCTCCCACTGAATTTTCTGTATACGCAGGCGTCATCTTCGCTTTTGATAAAGCCATAATCTCTCACAGCTTCATCAAACCGAAGATTCCAACTTCGAGATGCTTGCTTTAATCCATAAATGGATTTCTTTAGCCTGCAGACTTAATTGGCATATGTAGGATGGATGAAACCATCAGGTTGTATCATATACACATCCTCTGTTAGCCTCCCGTTAAGGAACGTTGTCTTAACATCCATTTGCCATATCTCATAGAAAATCTTTCTCTAGAAAGACAGCACACCTAGCAACAAAAACTTTATTCTCAGTGGGTGAAGGTTGCATAAGGGGGGGGCGAAACCCTAAAGTGGCGCAAATATGAATATGGGCAGCAGATACTAGGGTTTCATAGAATCGGATAGCATGCATTATACGATCAACTATCAAAACTTGAATAGATAAGAAAAGTTCTCACCATTGCCATCGCTTGGACGATGTCTTGAAATCAAAGACCAAAAGAGATCTTCTCCAGAGGATGCGCACACAAGATGAGAATGCGCTCACTTCCTTGGTGCTCCTTGTGCTAGCAAGGTTCCAAAGGCGTCCTTGATCAAATGGAAGGGATGGAGAGTTGCTTGGCGAGAGTCTCCTTCTTTCTTTTCTTGTCCACCTTCACACATACAAGAGTTCTATCTCGAGAGGAAGAGGCGGGGCACAAGAAAGGGAGAGAGCAATGTGGCGACGTGAGGCGTGTGAAAGTGGCTTCTAAAAATAGTAAACCACCTCTTCATGCGACCATGAAGTTTTACCCCAATCGCAACTTGTTCTAGATTTGAACCAAGCGCTCTTCCATGAGCTGGTTTAATTTGATTTGGTTCAAATACCAAATAACCCAAGCCACTTGGTCTAGATCTCAATTAAACCCTAAGGCTCCAGATCTGACCGTTCATCTCTTTGATGCTCCTGATCTAACCGATCTAGCATCCATTCTCTCAATCGAAGCTTATCGATCTCAAGCCCTATTCAATCAAACATGATCAGACCAGATCTCGCTTACAATCAAAGATTAATTCCCTTTAAACTGAACCTGAACAATTCAGTCCACACGATCTGACTTAAGTAAGTCATATCATCAAATTGTGCGACCCTGAGGGTTTCCTTTAAATGTCGGTAACGATAACTCACGTTATCACGATCAGTGAGGGGTATCTAGCAACACATCACTGTCTCCCGATATAAAGGAAAGAGTCTTCCAAGACTACACCCAAACCACAGCACAAGTGTGAATCAACTTCACAAGGCATACATGTTTCCTTTGCCACTGGATGTTCTTATTGGACAAGCCTGTCAAGCTTGTAACTCCAATATGATGAGCATGATTAGATCAGATGAATAGAGTCACCTGGGTATGGCCATACACTTTCTCAATCATCTCATCCAGGGGGGCCCCTTTAGAACATCACACTCCTTAAACAAGGAGACGGCAATCCTATATCTATCACTAGTGCCCTAACCTGACTCAAGCTCACCATCCAAGATAGTCTATAATCATTATGTTTCAAATGATATTGAACTACCTCAAAACAATGACAATCATCATTTAGAAAACACAAGTGATCTCAAGTTAGAGGAAATGTGCCACTTGTTACAATCAAGGATTATTCACATTGTGACAAACAATTGAATATCCTAGTAGGGTCAGTCTAGTACATCCAATGTACCCATGAGTCTACATCTTATTCCATGCTCGAAGCATCCTATAAGATTAGAACACATATTAGTCTCAATCATATCAAGGCTGTCTCATGTTCACCAAGATATATCGACTAAGGACTTAACTGCATGTCAGCCTAGCTGAACAGCTTTGAGACATTATTCAGAAGAACATATATATATTGCAGCAGACAATGTAGCAACCTGAATAATAACCATGCCTTTATAAACATAAGAGTTTATTACATGATACTGATACAATCCCAAGGCCTCAAACATTAGCCTTAAGGGCATACCCCAACAATCTCCCACTTGCACTTAATCTAATGGTTGAGAAATCTCAAACCCATATTATTACAGTGCTTCTCATGCTTCTGCTGCGCCAGAGGCTTAGTAAGCGGGTCTGCCAGATTGTCATCTGTATGAACCTTGCAGACTTTGATCTCGCCACGATCAATGATCTCCCTGATCAAATGAAACCGTCTCTGTATGTGCTTGGACTTCTGGTGCGACCGTGGTTCCTTTGCTTGTGCGATTGCTCCAGTGTTATCACAGAAGATAACCAAAGGATCTGCACTCGAAGGAACAACACCAAGTTCTCTCACGAACTTACGAATCCACACTGCCTCCTTGGATGCTTCCGAGGCTGCAACATACTCGGCTTCTGTTGTGGAATCAGCAACAGTTGACTGTTTGAAACTCTTCCACACCACTGCTCCTCCATTCAAGCTAAAAACATAGCCTGATTGCGATCGGAAATCATCCTGGTCAGACTGGAACGAAGCGTCAGTATATCCCTCAATACTGAGTTCTTCCTGACCACCATATATCAAGAACATATCTTTGGTCCTCCGCAGATATTTTAAGATGTTCTTGACTGCAATCCAGTGTGCCTGACCTGGATTACTTTGGAACCGACTGGTCACGCTTAACCCGTAAGCAACGTCTGGGCGAGTACACAACATCGCATACATTATGGACCCAATAGCCGAAGCATAAGGCGTATTGTCCATTTCATCTTTCTCAGTCTGTGTTTGTGGACACTGACTCTTCGAAAGATTCAGACCATGTCTGACTGGAAGATATCCTCTCTTAGAATTCTCTAAGTGGAATCTCTCCAGGACTTTATCGATGTAAGTACTCTGGCACAGCCCGAGAAGCCTCTTAGATCTATCCCTGTAGATCTTCACACCTAATACATAGGCTGCTTCTCCTAGATCTTTCATCTGGAAACATTTCCTTAACCATGCCTTAACCGCATGCATTTCAGGAATATCGTTTCCAATGATCAAGATATCATCGACGTAGAGGACTAGGAAAGTAATCACGCTCCCACTAAACCTCTTATATACACACGGGTCATCTTCGTTCTTGATGAAACCAAATTCAGTGACTGATTCATCAAAATGAATATTCCAGCTTCTTGATGCTTGCTTAAGTCCATAAATGGACTTCTTTAACTTGCATATCTTATGACGATCTAATGGATTAGTGAAACCCTCAGGTTGTGTCATGTACACATCCTCATCCAGATTTCCATTCAGGAAAGCTGTTTTCACATCCATCTGCCAGATCTCATAATCATAATATGCAGCTATCGCGAAAAGAATCCGAATAGACTTAAACATGGCTACAGGTGAGAAAGTTTCATCATAATCTATCCCGTAGATTTGTTTGAAACCTTTCGCAACTAGCCTGCCTTTATAGGTAACCACGTTACCATCCATGTCAATCTTCTTCTTGAAGATCCATTTACAGCCTATAGGGATAACTCCCGGAGGCGGATCAACCAAATCCCAGACTTGGTTATCTGACATGGAGTCCATCTCGGCTCGCATAGCTTCAAGCCATCTTGCTGACTCCGGTCCACTGACCGCATCCGCATAAGTGAGGGGTTCATCATTATCAATGATGTAGACTCTATCATAGCGCTCAGGCTGTCGACGGATCCTTCCCGATCTTCGCGGTTCCCGTGATATCTGAGCCTCAGGTTGTTCAATAACCTGATCTACCGGCTCAGGCTCATCCAACTGTGCTTGACTACTTTGTCCTTCTTCTGGATTCTCATCCAGTTTAATTTCTCTCCCACTGGCCTCTTGCAGAAGAAACTCCTTCTCAAGAAATATGGCCGTCCGAGCAACAAATACCTTGTTCTCTTTGGGATCGTAGAAATAATAACCCTTAGTTTCCTTAGGGTAACCGACAAAGATACATTTCTCAAATCTGCTCTCTAGTTTCCCAGAGGCGAGCTTTTTGACATAAGCCTCGCAGCCCCAGATCCTGATAAATGTCAAGCTCTGCTGTTTCCCATACCATAACTCATATGGAGTCTTAGAAACTGCCTTGGATGGCACTCGGTTTAGTACCTTTGCAGCTGTTTCCAGTGCAAAACCCCAAAAGGAATATGGAAGAGTAGCTTGACTCATCATAGAACGAACCATATCAAGTAACGTTCTATTTCTCCTCTCGGACACACCATTCCATTGCGGTGTTCCTGGCGGAGTGAGCTGTGAGATAATCCCACACTCCTTCAGATAGTCAGTAAACGCATGACTTAGGTATTCTCCACCTCGATCAGAATGAAGTGCCTTGATATTTCGGCCTAGCTGATTCTGTACTTCATTTTTGAACTCTTTGAACTTGTCAAAAGATTCACTTTTATGTCTCATTAAATTGACATACCCATATCTACTGAAATCATCAGTAAAGGTAATGAAGTACTGATAGCCACCTCTGGCATGTTTACTAAATGGCCCACACACATCACTGTGTATAAGGTCAAGTAAACCTGAAGCCCTTTGTCCTTTGTTAGGAAAAGGTGACTTCGTCATTTTGCCCATTAAACAAGCCTTGCATGTATCAATCTCCTCATAGGAGAATGATCCCAGCAGTCCATGATCATGCAACCGCTTAATGCGTTTCTCGTTAATATGGCCTAAACGACTATGCCATAGCAAGGTGCTGTCATCAGCATACTTGGCTTTCTTATTATCAATATTTTGTATAGAACTTTCCATGTCCAACATGAATAACCCATTGTTAATTGAACCAGTTGCATAAACAATATTATCAAGAGAAAGAACACACTTTGAAATATTGCATTCAAAGGAAAACCCCTTCCTGACAAGAGCAGGAATGGAGATAATATTTTTAGTAATACTGGGAACAAAGTAACAACTGTTTAATTCTAATACAATTCCAGATGGTAATGAGATGAAATAGTCTCCTACAGCAACAGCAGCAACCCGTGCCCCGTTTCCTACTCGTAGGTCCACCTCATGCTGTCCCACCTGCCTTCTTCTCTTGAGTTCCTGCACATTTGAACAAATGTGAACTCCACATGCAGTGTCCAACACCCATGATATAGAAGAAGATGAAAACATGACTTCAGTCAGGTAAATACCTGAGCCAGAAGCGATGCTTCCCCTCTTATCTCCTTGGAGCGCTTTACAGTCCTTTTTCCAGTGACCCAGCTGGCCACAGTGGAAACACCTGTATTCCTTGGACCGCTTAACCTTCTGCTTCAGAGCCTTGCTGTAGCTCTTGACAGGGGCCTTGCCCTTCTTCCCCTTCTTCTTGTTCCTAGAAGGAACCATTAAGACAGAGGTTGAAGGCTTTCCCTTCAGAGTTTCCTCAGTAGTCAAGAGCATATTCAGTAGCTCTGCCGGAGTACAGTCGATTTTGTTCATATTAAAGTTAATAATGAACGCATCAAAAGAGGGCGGGAGAGACTGCAGAATGATGTCTACAGCAAGCTCCTGATTGATGGTATGCCCCAGTTTCTCCAGAGCCTCCTTGTGCCCAATCATCTTGAGCACGTGAGCTCCCACTGGGTTCCCTTCAGCCAGTTTGCTCTGAAAGAACAGCTTTGTCAGATTATAGCGTTCTGTCCTCGCCTGTGCAGCATACAGCATCTTGAGGTTCGCTATCATGTCTATAGCAGACATATCCTCATGCTGACGCTGCAGCGGTGGCGTCATAGACGCTAGCATCAGGCAAGCGACATCAATGCTATCATTGACGTGCTTTTCATAAACTTCCCGAACCGCCCTTGCGGCGTTCGGAGCGGGTTGAGGCGGTATAGCCGTCTCGAGGACATACAGTTTCCTCTCTGCCTTAAGAACAATCTTAAGGTATCCGAACCAGTTTGAGAAGTTCGGCCCAGCAAACTTCTCTCTTTCCAGTAGGGATCGCACATTGAAGCTCATGGTGTTCGTTGCTGCAGGTATCTACAACAATGCAAGAATAGCAAGGTCAGTATCAATGTTAAGAATCAATCAGGACTTAAGAAAGATTCTTTTTCTCACTATTTTATCTGGCTGAAAAATCCAGCAAAATAGCCCGAAAGAGTAGAACTCTTTTAGTGAGATGGGATCCAGATTTCATACTTGGTCTCCGCGTCCCGCTCAGGCGAGATAAGATGCACAGAGAGTACAAGCACTAATTTCTGGTAGGCAGTCCCTGCCAATCGCCAACCCGTGCGATTCCCCTTCATCTGGGCAATCCAGCAGACTGTGCCAACTGAGTTGGTACAACACAGTCTCTGATCCCACAGATGGCTGCCTCCATGTGCTACCATATGCGCCACATATGTAGCCTACATGGTCAAGCTGACCCGACCTACTCCCTGGACCACCACGTGCTATGCTGAGCAACGAGAAGGGATAAATCCCTACTCTGTAACACGCAGGTGTAATCCAGCACCGTCTGAAGATAGATGGACGTGCCCACTGAGTGGGTACAACACGGCTCCAACGATAGTCAGAACAGTGAGGTTTCGCGTCAGAAGGCTTACGAGCTTGATATTTTAGCATTGGATTTTAACGGTCTTTTATCTTCTTCACTATCATGCAATTCCTATGGTGATAGCAGAAGATAAATAAATCATGCTGTTCTACTTATTGAAACAATAAAAGAAAGCATGAATCTTATGTGGTAAAAGCCCATAAAGCCTAAGTAAGACCTTAACCTAACTTAAGTCTTCACTTGCTTTTCTTCATGGGGCTTTTGCTTCTCATCTGGCCCAAGCCAGGGCCCAAGCGCCATCTGCAGCTCTGGTGCGCCCACCAAGAAAATGCGCCAGGTCCTAGGGTCGAACCCTAGACCTCCCACCTGGTCAAGCCACAAGCTGCATGCGCCTCTGCCAAGTGTGCTCTGTGCTCTTGTCTGATTAATGTACAAATTAATCTATCTAGACAAGATTGACTCGCAGGTCAATTACATTTTATAAATTAAATGCAATGTGATGCGCAGATCACAATATAAAAATAATTTACAAAATTAACCAGGCACGCAGGCCCCAGCACAGCACACATTAAAAATGGGCAGCCCACATAAGATTAAATAAACAAGCAAATGGCATCAATCAGCATGTGATCCAAACAAGAAATTAAAACTTTTGAAAACCCCATGGGATCATTTTAATTTCCTTATATGCCCTACTACCTTACAACGGTCCATCATTAGGGATCCACTCATCAGACCCAGTCAGATCCACTGCCCTTGCATGCACCAAGTCCTAACTGACTTGAGTCGACCCAGTGGTCAACTATGCATGCGCCAGGGCTGAACAACCACAATGAAGTCTTGCAAGCGGGTGTGACCCCGGGCCTAACTCATGCGCGTTCATTGGTTGTCTCAATCAGATATCACTACACGCCTGTCTGCAGTCGACCTATAGCCATCTTGTGCTTGCGCACAGATGCTATCTGGTCGATCCATCAAGGCTGTCAGATAGTCTGATTAGACTTGTTTGGATCTAACCTAGGGGATGACTTCAACCCTAATAACCCGTCTAAGGGTTTACAGCAGGCGCAATTAAATCTAATGGAAGCGCGCAAGTCATTAAGTTTTTTGAGAAAAACAACAACAATAAGAATTAAGCGCCACCTTCATACATGCGCAAAGATGAATATACAATATGTAACTTTCACATGTCATAGATTTAAGCATCATTGCAATCAAGGATCACAAAACATATAGCAATCATATAAATCATGCGTTAACCTTCGCTCTGATACCAATTGAAGGTTGCATAAGGGGGGGCGAAACCCTAAAGTGGCGCAAATATGAATATGGGCAGCGGATACTAGGGTTTCATAGAATCGGATAGCATGCATTATACGATCAACTATCAAAACTTGAATAGATAAGAAAAGTTCTCACCATTGCCATCGCTTGGACGATGTCTTGAAATCAAAGACCAAAAGAGATCTTCTCCAGAGGATGCGCACACAAGATGAGAATGCGCTCACTTCCTTGGTGCTCCTTGTGCTAGCAAGGTTCCAAAGGCGTCCTTGATCGAATGGAAGGGATGGAGAGTTGCTTGGCGAGAGTCTCCTTCTTTCTTTTCTTGTCCACCTTCACACATACAAGAGTTCTATCTCGAGAGGAAGAGGCGGGGCACAAGAAAGGGAGAGAGCAATGTGGCGACGTGAGGCGTGTGAAAGTGGCTTCTAAAAATAGTAAACCACCTCTTCATGCGACCATGAAGTTTTACCCCAATCGCAACTTGTTCTAGATTTGAACCAAGCGCTCATCCATGAGCTGGTTTAATTTGATTCGGTTCAAATACCAAATAACCCAAGCCACTTGGTCTAGATCTCAATTAAACCCTAAGGCTCCAGATCTGACCGTTCATCTCTTTGATGCTCCTGATCTAACCGATCTAGCATCCATTCTCTCGATCGAAGCTTACCGATCTCAAGCCCTAATCAATCAAACATGATCAGACCAGATCTCGCTTACAATCAGAGATTAATTCCCTTTAAACTGAACCTGAACAATTCAGTCCACACGATCTGACTTAAGTAAGTCATATCATCAAATTGTGCGACCCTGAGGGTTTCCTTTAAATGTCGGTAACGATAACTCACGTTATCATGATCAGTGAGGGGTATCTAGCAACACATCACTGTCTCCCGATATAAAGGAAAGAGTCTTCCAAGACTACACCCAAACCACAGCACAAGTGTGAATCAACTTCACAAGGCATACATGTTTCCTTTGCCACTGGATGTTCTTATTGGACAAGCCTGTCAAGCTTGTAACTCCAATATGATGAGCATGATTAGATCAGATGAACAGAGTCACCTGGGTATGGCCATACACTTTCTCAATCATCTCATCCAGGGGGGGCCCTTTAGAACATCACACTCCTTAAACAAGGAGACGGCAATCCTATATCTATCACTAGTGCCCTAACCTGACTCAAGCTCACCATCCAAGATAGTCTATAATCATTATGTTTCAAATGATATTGAACTACCTCAAAACAATGACAATCATCATTTAGAAAACACAAGTGATCTCAAGTCAGAGGAAATGTGCCACTTGTTACAATCAAGGATTATTCACATTGTGACAAGCAATTGAATATCCTAGTAGGGTCAGTCCAGTACATCCAATGTACCCATGAGTCTACATCTTATTCCATGCTCGAAGCATCCTATAAGATTAGAACACATATTAGTCTCAATCATATCAAGGCTGTCTCATGTTCACCAAGATATATCGACTAAGGACTTAACTGCATGTCAGCCTAGCTGAACAGCTTTGAGACATTATTCAGAAGAACATATATATATTGCAGCAGATAATGTAGCAACCTGAATAATAACCATGCCTTTATAAACATAAGAGTTTATTACATGATACTGATACAATCCCAAGGCCTCAAACATTAGCCTTAAGGGCATACCCCAACAGTGGGAACATAGAAGTAGTAACCTTTAGTTTCCTTAGGATACCCCACAAACACAAATTTATCAGATCTAGGTTCTAGCTTGCTAGAATCCTGATGTTTGACAAAAGCCTCACATCCCCATATCCTGATAAACGAGAGGTTAGGGCAGTTCCCACTCCATACCTCGTATAGTATCTTTGAGACACTCTTAGATGAAATGTTATTCAGTATTAGAGAAGCTGTCTCAAGTGCAAAACCCTAGAATGAGGGTGGTAAAGTTGTATGACTCATCATAGATCGAACCATGTCCAACAAGGTTCGATTTCTCCTTTCTGACACACCATTCCATTGTGGTGTTCCAGGAGGGGTGAGTTGGGATAGGATCCCGCACTCTCTAAGATAGTCAAAGAACTATGCACTTAGGTACTCTCCACCACGATCTGATCGAAGAGTTTTAACATATCTTCCAAGCTGGTTCTCTACTTCATTTTTGAACTCTTTGAATTTCTCAAAGGATTCAGACTTATGTCTCATCAAGTACACATAACCATATCTACTTAAGTCAACGGTGAATGTAAGGAAGTAGTTGTATGCTCCTCTGGCTTGTTTACTGAATGGCCCACACACATCACTGTGTATAAGATCCAATAAAACTCCTACCCTCTCACCGATCTTGGTGAAGGGCGTCTTTGTCATCTTCCCTAATAAACAAGGCTCAAAAGTATCAAATTCCTCCAAGTAACTTAAATCTAACAACACATTTGCATGGAGTTGTTGGATGCGATTCTTATTTATATGGGCTAATCGACAATGCCATCGGAAAGCACCAATTGAACCACTCAGTTTGATCATTTTGTTATTTATGTTGCAAATAGAACTATCCATGTCCAAGACATATAATCCATTGCACAAAGTACCCTTCCCATAAAACATGTTTGCAAATGAGAAAGAACAAGAGTTCTCCTTTATTTCAAACTTAAATCCTTTCTTTGCCAAGCAAGGAATGGATACAATATTTTTAGTAAGTGAAGGTACATATTAGCAATGATCTAGTTCTAAAAGAAGTCTATAAGGCAGGGAGAGAGTCAAAACTCCTATAGCAATAGCAGCAACTTGTGCCCTGTTTCCAACCCGCAGGTCAATCTCTCCCGGCCGCACCGATCTACTTTTCTTAAGCCCCTGCATATTTGTACAAATATGAGCTCCATATGCGGTATCCAATACCCATGACATAGAAGTAGAAAGGTTGACTCTAGTAACATAAATACCTGAGCTAGAAGCTAAGGCCAAGCCTTTCTTCTCCTCATTCTAAAGTTGCTTGCAGTCCCTCCTCTAGTGACCCTGCTCGCCACAGTGGAAGCACCTCTATTCCTTTGACTTCCTCGCCTTTTTCTTCAGTGCCTTGGTAGGACCTTTGGCACTGCCCTTAGCACGTGCCTTACCCTTCTTCATCTTCTTGGTCGTAGGGACCAAAAGAACAAAATTGGGTTTGCTCTTACCCATCTCACGCTCGGCTATTTGGAGCATATTCAGTAGTTCCTCCCTTGTGCAATCAATCCGGTTCATGTTAAAATTTATGATAAACGAACTGAAGCTAGGGGGCAGGGATTGCAGAATAAGAACCACAACTAGCTCATTATCAATGGTGTCTCCCAGTTTCTTGAGATGATGCACATTCCCAATCAGCTTGAGAACGTGGGGTCTCACTGGTGCACCCTCAGATAACTTGCACCGAAATACTGCTTTGACCGTGTCATATCTCTTAGTTCTAGCCTGAGCCTCGAACATCTATTTGAAATGAGTGATCATCTGAGAAGCGTTCTGCTCCTCATATTGCACTTGAAGTTCAGGTGCTATAGTGGCTACCTTGAGACATGCAAACTCCAAAGAGTCATCCTGATGCTTTCTAAAAGCATCCCTGTCTACCGTCCGGTCATTAGGCCCAGGAGCCGCAGGAAGAGGCTGTTCACAGACATACAACTTCTTCTCGAGCTTGAGGGCTATCCTCAAGTTCCGATGCCAGTCCATGAAGTTGGATCCAACCAACTTATCCTTATCAAGAAGGGATCGCAGTATCAATCTGCTACTGTTCCTCACCATTGTTCTACAACCACCAAGAAATAGCAGATTAGTACTACTTCAAATCATTTAAACTAGACTTATTTTAAATGATTATAGCTCCCACTATTTTAATCGAATTGACAACCCATAAAGTCAATCGGGAAATTTGGGATTTCCTAGTGAGATGGGATCCTTATTCAACATAGGGCTTCGCATCCCACGACGGTGGGATGAGATGCACAAAGTGACCCATGCTTCTTAAGGTGGGCACGCCGACCGATTGCACTTGGCAACTCCCCTTATTGAGATAGTCTAGGCATTTCTTGTCCAACGAGGGCTGGATACAGCATGAAACCCTAACCTCTCAACGATGCCTCTAGAGTTTCATTATGTGCCCAGCACATATGAAAATCTAGTCAAGTCCATTCCTGACCGTTATGCCCAAGGCCAACGAGTTTCCTTGCGAAGGCACGTCTAGGGTAAAACTGGACTGGGAAACCATTGCCACCACACACCTTCAAAAGATAAGTGGGTGTTTCCCACGAGGGTGAGAAATAGTTCACAACACCATTGATCGATAGCTTGGTGAGGGCTACGCGTTAGAAGGCTACTAGACTTGATATTTTGATCGAGGGTTTTTGAGGTCTCATCATCTTAGTTTTATCTTATGTCTAACATTGCAAGCATGTAATCCTATAGTGATAACATGAAGATAAAACATCACAGGCATGCTTAGCAGATATGGAAAGTGGAAAAAGGATAACGTGATCATAGCCTATTCAAGACATTGAACCAACCCATGCCAAAAGGGGTTCAACTCTTGACCTAAGACTCAAGCCCCTAAAACTTGACCTAACCTAGCCGACCTCTACCTTGATCTTCAAGGTTGGCTCCAAGGTCCTTCTCACCATGGTTTATCTCTCAAACACTAGAGGTACCCCCAAGAAGCACCTTCATAGGTTCGGCCAATGCCATGGGCCTTCCTTCAACCAAGGTGCGCCACCTTGCAAGCCACAAGATGTATAGCTCTCAAGCCCAAGGGCTTGGCCAAAGCATCTTGCGCTCCCATGCAAAGAGTTTGATTCGCCACCAAGCCAAGTAAGGATGCTTGTTGCGCCACCATGCAAGGTGCACAAGCAAGCATGCATGTGCCAAGGTTCCAAGTAGATGCGCCATCCTAATCTTCTTCATAGTTAAAAGCAAAAGGAAAAGCGGCACGTAGGCCTCACAAGGAAACATCACAGGGATGCTAAGGGGCTTGACGCATGACCACAACATCATGCATAAAGAAGGCATTTACACATGCAATTCTACATGCTCATGAAAAATTCAAAATCTGAAATTTTAGTTTCTCATAAAACAAGCTTCTTCTTCTCATCTTCTTATCACAAATCTTTTGGTTATTTGCGATTAAATTCCATGATGATTTCATAGATCCTATCGGCTGGCAATTTTGTCAGATCAAGAGACCCAGCCAGTCTGAAGACACAATGCCTGACCTACTTGACAAAACTACGTGCGCCTTTCATCTTAAATCAATCATGAAAAATAACCCAAAAGTCCAAAAGAAATTGACAAAGAGGATAGCAACAAGAAACCCCTATGAATATGCAATTTATTAAAAATTGAAACATGGCATGTGAGCATGGAAAAGCATGAAAGTACATCGTTCGAGGCTCGCAAGTTGCTCTGATACCCCTGTTGGGAATCTTCGGGGATATTTTACATTTTTCACAGAGATTACATTACATACACAGCGGAATAATATCCCCAAAACTGGCCAGTTCCAAAAACCCAGTGAAGATCACCTTGCGAGGGGGTCGACACGATGAGATAGTAAGTACATTAAGAGAAAGATGAGGTCGATGTCGAGGTAGGCACCCAAGTGTTCGCCCTCTGCAGTATCACACACACGGATGTCTTGAGCTCTCTTATTTCTCGCCCGGTGCTAGCCTCGGGAAGAAGATCCAATCCTATGGGTTCCTTCTTCTAAGCTTGTGCCACCTTCAATGGAAGATGCGCAAGGAGGAGAGGAGAAAGAGGAGATGCCGCCAACACTACTAACACCTTGTGCCAAGAAGCGATGAAGAAGATGACTTGCGGCTTGATGGAAGGAGGAGTTACGCCAATGCTATTGCTCTCGCCCCTTGCTCTTTTGCTCACGCCAATATGTTATCTCTAGAGCTCTCGCATGCAACTAGATATATAGATGCAAGAGGTGGTAAAGCAAGAGGATTGGAGGCGCAAATTATCAAAAGGAATTCGGCTAGGGTTAGGGCTTGGGTGCAATTAAGGTTTGAGGTAAGGAAAGTCTCCAAGGAATTTCCATAAACCTCTCCTAATCACGAAGCACTTAATATACATGTCCAACATGCCTCATGCGCCCCATCCCTTGAAAGTCCCCAGAGGGGGGGCGAAACCCTATCCATGCAGATATAAATCTATGCAAGGCGGAATCTAGGGTTTCCTAGGATCGCTAATATGACATATGATCAACTTGTATAGAATGCAAAAAATTCTTACCAATGCCATTTCTTGGATGGCGACTTGGAAGCAGAGAGTGATGCCGCTCTCCTCCAAAGTAGACGCACACAAATGAGATTGCTTCCTCCTTGGCGTTCCTTGTGCTAGCAAAGATCTCCAAGAGTCCTGATCGAATGGAAGGGGATGAGATCAATTCCTGCTTGGCGTATCACTCTCCTCCTTGGCGTGAGCCTTCTTCACCACACGAGAGAGCAAGTGGCGACGAGAGAAGAGAAGAGGCGAGAATAGAGGCAAAAATCCCTCAAACGTGAGGCATGGTCTCAACTTGAGATCATGGCTTCTAAAAATAGCAAGCCACCTCTTCATGCAACCATGGGTTTACCCCAATCGCATTTTCCTCTTCCCTTTGAACCATGCGCTCACATAATGAGCCGGTTCATTTTGGTTTGGTTCAAAGACCAAATAAACCCAAGCATCTGGTCCAGATCACAATAAACCCTAAAGGTTCAAGATCCAACCGTTCATCTCTTGATGCTCCTGATCTCACCGATCTAGCATCAATTCTCTCGATCGAAGCTTACCGATCTCAAGCCCTAATCAATCAAACATGATCAGACCAGATCTCACTTACAATCAGAGATTAAATCCCTTTAAACTGAACCAAAACAATTCAGTCCACACGATCTGACTTAAGTAAGCCATATCATCAAATTGTGCGACCCTAAGGGTTTCCTTTAAATGTCGGTAACGATAACTTACGTTATCACGGTCAGTGAGGGGTATCTAGCAACACATCACTGTCTCCCGATATAAAGGAAAGAGTCTTCCAAGACTACACCCAAACCACAGCACAAGTGTGAATCCATTTCACTAGGCATACAAGTTTCCTTTGCCACTGGATGTTCTTATTGGACAAGCGTGTCAAGCCTGTAGCTCCAATATGATGAGCATGATTAGATCAGATGAACATAGTCATCTGGGTATGGCCATACACTTTCTCAATCATCTCATCCAGGGGGCCCCTTTAGAACATCACACTCCAAACTAGGAGATGGCAATCCTATGTCTATCACCAGCGCCCTAACATGACTCATGCTCACCATCCAAGATAGTCTATAACCATTATGTTTCAAATGATATCGAACTACCTCAAAACAATGCCAATCATCATTTAGAAACACAAGTGATCTCAAGTCAGAGGAAGTATGCCACTTGTTCGCATACAAGGATTATTCACATTGTGACAAGCAATTGAACATCCTAGTAGGGTCTGTCCAGTACATCCAATGTACCCACGAGTCTACATCTTATTCCATGCTCGAAGCATCCTATAAGATTAGAACACATATTAGTCTCAATCATATCAAGGTTGTCTCATGTTCACCAGGATATCTCGACTAAGGACTATACTACATGTCAGCCTAGCTGAACATCATTGAGACATTATTCAGAAGTATACATATTGCAGCAGATAATGTAACAACCTGAATAACAACCATTGCCTTTATAAACATGAAGTTTATACATGATACTAATATAATCCCAAGGCCTCAAACATTAGCCTTAAGGGCATACCCCAACAATCTCCCACTTGCACTTAATCTAATGGTTGAGAAATCTCAAACCCATATTATTACAGTGCTTCTCATGCTTCTGCTGCGCCAGAGGCTTTGTAAGCGGGTCAGCCAGATTGTCGTCTGTATGAACCTTGCAGACTTTGATCTCGCCACGATCAATGATCTCCCGGATCAAGTGAAACCGTCTCTGTATGTGCTTGGACTTCTGGTGCGACCGTGGTTCCTTTGCCTGTGCTATGGCTCCAGTGTTATCACAGAAGATAACCAAAGGATCTGCACTCGAAGGAACAACACCAAGTTCCTGAATGAACTTACGAATCCACACTGCCTCCTTAGATGCTTCTGAGGCAGCAACATACTCGGCTTCTGTTGTGGAATCAGCAACAATAGATTGTTTGAAACTTTTCCACACCACTGCTCCTCCATTCAAGCTAAAAACATAGCCTGATTGCGATCGGAAATCATCCTGGTCAGATTGGAATGAAGCGTCAGTATATCCTTCAATACTGAGTTCTTCCTAACCACCATACACCAAGAACATATCTTTGGTCCTCCGAAGATATTTCAAAATGTTCTTCACTGCAATCCAGTGCGCCTGACCTGGATTACTTTGGAACCGACTGGTCACGCTTAACCCGTAAGGGACGTCTGGGCGAGTACACAACATCGCATACATAATGGATCCAATAGCCGAAGCATAAGGCGTATTGTCCATTTCATCTTTCTCAGTCTGTGTTTGGGGACACTGACTCTTTGAAAGATTCAGACCATGTCTGACTGGAAGATATCCTCTTTTAGAATTCTGTAAATGGAATCTCTCCAGGACTTTATCGATGTAAGTACTCTGGCACAGCCCGAGAAGCCTCTTAGATCTATCTCTGTAGATCTTCACACCTAATACATAGGCTGCTTCTCCTAAATCTTTCATCTGGAAACATTTTCTTAACCATGCTTTAACCGCATGCAGTTCAGGAATATTGTTTCCAATGATTAAGATATCATCGACGTAGAGGACTAGGAAAGTAATTACGCTCCCACTAAACCTCTTATATACACACGGGTCATCTTCATTCTTGATGAAACCAAACTCACAGATTGATTCATCAAAACGAATATTCCAGCTTCTTGATGCTTGCTTAAGTCCATAAATGGACTTCTTTAACTTGCATATTTTATGACGATCTGATGGATTGGTGAAACCTTCAGGTTGTGTCATATACACATCCTCATCCAGTTTTCCATTAAGGAAAGCAGTCTTCACATCCATCTGCCAGATCTCATAATCATAATATGCTGCTATCGCGAGAATAATCCGAATAGACTTGAACATAGCTACAGGAGAGAAAGTTTCATCATAATCTATCCCGTAGATTTGTTTGAAACCTTTCGCAACTAGCCTGCCTTTATAGGTAACCACGTTACCATCCATGTCAATCTTCTTCTTGAAGATCCATTTACAGCCTATAGGGATTACTCCCGGAGGTGGATCAACCAAATCCCAGACTTGGTTATCTGACATGGAGTCCATCTCGGCTCGCATAGCTTCAAGCCATCTCGCTGATTCCGGTCCACTGACCGCATCCGCATAAGTGAGGGGTTCATCATCAATGATGTAGACTCCGTCATAGCGCTCAGGCTGTCGACGGATCCTTCCCGATCTTCGTGGTTCCCGTGATATCTGAGCCTCAGGTTGTTCAGTAACCTGGTCTACTGGCTCAGGCTCATCCAACTGTGCTTGACTACTTTGTCCTTCGTCTGGATTCTCATCCAGCTTTATTTCTCTCCCACTGGCCTCTTGCAGAAGAAATTCCTTCTCAAGAAAAATAGCCGTCTGAGCAACAAACACCTTGTTCTCTTTGGGATCGAAGAAATAATAACCCTTAGTTTCCTTAGGGTAACCGACAAAGATGCATTTCTCAGATCTGCTCTCTAGTTTCCCAGAGGCGAGCTTTTTGACATAAGCCTCGCAACCCCAGATCTTAATAAATGTCAAGCTCGGCTGTTTCCCATACCATAACTCATATGGCGTCTTTGAAACTGCCTTGGATGGCACTCGGTTTAGTACCTTTGCAGCTGTTTCCAGTGCAAATCCCCAAAAGGAGTAAGGTAGAGTAGCCTGACTCATCATAGAACGAACCATATCCAGTAAGGTTCTGTTCCTCCTTTCGGACACACCATTCCATTGCGGTGTTCCTGGCGGAGTGAGCTGTGAGATAATCCCACACTCCTTCAGATAGTCAGTAAACTCTCAACTCAAGTATTCACCACCTCGATCTGAACGAAGTGCCTTGATATTTCGGCCTAGCTGATTCTGTACTTCATTCTTGAACTCTTTGAAGTTGTCAAAAGATTCACTTTTATGTCTCATTAGATAGACATACCCATATCTACTGAAATCATCAGTAAAGGTAATGAAGTATAGATAGCCACCTCTGGCATGTTTACTGAAAGGCCCACACACATCACTGTGTATAAGGTCAAGTAAACCTGAAGCCCTTTGACCTTTCTTAGGAAAAGGAGACTTCGTCATTTTACCCATTAAACAAGCTTTACATGTATCAATCTCCTCACAGGAGAATGATCCCAGCAGTCCATGATCATGCAACCGCTTAATGCGCTTCTTGTTAATATGGCCTAAACGACTATGCCATAGCAAGGTGCTATTATCATCATACTTGGCTTTCTTAATATCAATTTGTTGTATAGAACATTCCATGTCCAACATGAATAATCCATTGTTAATCGACCCAGTAGCATAAACAATATTATCAAAAGAAATAATACACTTTGAAATATTGCATTCAAAGGAAAACCCTTTCCTGACAAGAGTAGGAATAGAGATAATATTTTTCGTAATGCTTGGAACAAAGTAACAATTGTCCAGTTCCAATACAAGTCCAGATGGTAAAGAGATGTAATAAACGCCTACAGCAACAGCAGCAACCCGTGCCCCGTTTCCAACTCGTAGGTCCACCTCATGCTGTCCCACCTGTCTTCTTCTCTTGAGTTCCTGTACATTTGAACAAATGTGAACTCCACATGCAGTGTCCAACACCCATGATATGGAAGAAGAAACCATGACCTTGTTGGGGTATGCCCTTAAGGCTAATGTTTGAGGCCTTGGGATTGTATCAGTATCATGTATAAACTCTTATATTTATAAAGGCAATGGTTGTTATTCAGGTTGTTATATTATCTGCTGCAATACATATACTTCTGAATAATGTCTCAATGCTGTTCAGCTTGGCTGACATGCATTTTTGTCCTTAGTCGAGATATCTTGGTGAACATGAGACAGCCTTGATATGATTGAGACTAATATGTATTCTAATCTTATAGGATGCTTCGAGCATGGAATAAGATGTAGACTCATGGGTACATTGGATGTACTGGACAGACCCTACTAGGATATTCAATTGCTTGTCACAATGTGAATAATCCTTGAATGCAACAAGTGGCACATGTCCTCTGACTTGAGATCACTTGTGTTTCTAAATGATGATTGTCATTGTTTTGATGATGAGTCATGTTAGGGCACTAGTGATAGATATAGGATTGCCGTCTCCTTAATTGGATTGTGATGTTCTAAAGGGGCCCCCTGGATGAGATGATTGAGAAAGTGTATGGCCATACCCAGGTGACTATGTTCATCTGATCTAATCATGCTCGTCATATTGGAGTTACAAGCTTGACACGTTTGTCCAATAAAGAACATCCAGTGGCAAAGGAAGCTTGTTTGCCTTGTGAGTTGGATTCACACTTGTGCTGTGGTTTGGGTGTAGTCTTGGAAGACTCTTTTCTTTATATCGGGAGACAGTGATGTGTTGCTAGATACCCCTCACTGATCGTGATAACGTAAGTTATCGTTACCGACATTTAAAGGAAACCCTTAGGGTCGCACAATTTGATGATATGGCTTACTTAAGTCAGATCGTATGGACTGAATTGTTTTGGTTCAGTTTAAAGGGATTTAATCTCTGATTGTAAGTGAGGTCTGGTCTGATCATGTTTGATTGATTAGGGCTTGAGATCGGTAAGCTTCGATCGAGAGAATGGATGCTAGATCGGTGAGATCAGCAGCATCAAGAGATCAACGGTCAGATCAAGAACCTTAGGGTTTAATGTGATCTGGGCTAATGGCTTGGGTTAATTGGTCTTTGAACCAGACCAAAGTGAACCGGCTCATCAAGTGAGCGCATGGTTCAAAGGGAAAAAAGAGATTTGCGACTTGTTCAATTGGTGTGAACAAGTGAACGTTGAGGCTTTGCTATTTTTAGCTAGCATGTTCTCTAACGTGACCACGCCTCACGTTCACGCCAAGCAACTCTATTCTCGCCCTTTGTTCTTCTCTCTCGACGCCAAGACTTTCGTGAGGTGAGAAGAGGTAGACAAAAAAAAAGAGAAGGTCTCGCCAAGCAAAGGATTCTCTTCCCTTCCATTCGACAAGGACTCCTTAGAACCTTGCTAGCACAAGGAGCACTAAGGGAGTAGGCGATCACATCTTGTGTGCGAGCCATTTGGAGGAGAAGCACTTGAGTCTCTTCTTCCTAGACACCATCCATACAATGGCATCGGTATGGTTCTTTTCATTGTATAAGATTTATGTTGATCATACTATCTGCAAAGATCCTAGAAACCCCCTTCCGCTATGTCAAAACCTCCATATGCGCCTATTAGGGTTTCGCCCCCCCTTGTTAAGGGGACACTTCAATTGGTATCAGAGCGAGGTTTAATGCATGTTTTATGATTGCTTAAGGCGTTGTGATCCTTGTTTGCAAATGTATGCTTAGATCTATAACATGCGAATATTACATGTTAAGTTATTGCATATGCGAAACTTGATTTATGTTTCCTTGGCGCATGTTTGTTGGCGCATAGTTGTTTTTCTCAAAAACTTTATGACTTGCGCGACCTTCATTAGATCTAAGAGGCCCTGCTTTAAACACTTAAACGGGTTATTAGGGTTGAAGTCACAGTCTAGTCTAGATCCAACCAGTCTGATCAGACTATCTGACAGCCAAGATGGGTCGACCAGATGGCACCTGTGCGCAAGCACGAGGTGGCTATAGGTCGACTGCGGACAGGCGTGTAGCGATGTCTGGTTGAGACAACCAATGAACGCACATGAGTTAAGCCCGGGGTCACACCCGTTTGCCAGAACTCATGAGGTCGTTCAGCCCTTGTCGCATGCATGGTTGACCATTTGGTCGACTCAAGTCAGTTAGGACTTGGTGCATGCAAGGGCAGTGGATCTGACTAGGTCTGATGAGTGGATCCCTAGTAATGGACCGTTGTAAGGTAGTAGGGCACATAAGGAAAATAAAATTGATGCCAATGGGTTTTTGAAAATTTTATTTTCTTAAATGGATCACATGTTGATTGAATGCCATATGCCTGTTTATTTCATCTTATGTGGGACGCCTTATTAATGTGTGCTGTGCTGGGGCCTGCGTGCCTGTATTAAAGTTGTAAATTAATTTTTATTGTGATATGCGCATCACATTTTATTTAATTTATAAAGTGTAATTGACCTGCGTGTCAATCTTGTCTAGATAGATTAAATTGTAATTTAATCAGACAAGAGCACAGAGCACACTTGGCAGAGGCGCATGCAGCAGAGGCTTGACCAGGTGGGAGGTCTAGGGTTCGACCCTATGACAGGCGCAATTACCTGGTGGGCGCACCTCAGCTGCAGTGGGCGCTTGGGCCCTGGTTAGGGCCAGATGAGGAGCAAAAGCCCCATGAAGAAAAGCAAGTGAAGACTTAAGTTAAATTAAGGTCTTTCTTAGGCTTAATGGGCTCTTACCACATAAGATCAGCATGCTTTCATTTATTGTTTAAATAATAGGAAATGCATGAATTAATCTTCTGCTATCACCATAGGAATTGCATGATAGTTAAGAAGATAAAAGACCGTTAAAATCCAACGCTAAATATCAAGCTCGTAAGCCTTCTGACGCGAAACCTCACTGTTCTGACTATCGTTGGGGCCGTGTTGTACCCACTCAGTGGGCACGCCCATCTATCTTCAGACGGTGTGTGATTACACCTGCGTGTTACAGGGAAGGGATTTATCGCTTCTCGTTGCTCAGCATAGCACGTGGTGGTCCAGGGAGTAGGTCGGGTCAGCTTGACCATATAGGCTACATACTGAGCATATGTATGCTATATGGAGGCAGCCATCTGAGGGATCAGAGACTGTGTTGTACCAACTCAGTTGGCACAGTCGGCTGGATTGCCCAGATGAAGGGGAATCGCATGGGTTGGCGATTGGCAGGGACTGCCTACCAGAAATTAGTGCTTGTACTCTCTGTGCATCTTATCTTGCCTGAGCGGGACGCGGAGACCAAGTGTGAAATCTGGATCCCATCTCACTAAAAGAGTTCAACTCTTTCGGGCTGTTTTTGCTGGATTTTTCAGTCAGATAAAATAGTGAGAAAAGAATCATTCTTAAGTCCTGAATTGATTCTTGACATTGATACTGACCTTGCTGTTCTTGCATTGTTGTAGATTTCTGCAGCAACGAACACCATGAGCTTCAATGTGCGATCCCTACTGGAAAGGGAGAAGTTTGCTGGGCCAAACTTCTCAGACTGGTAAGGACACCTTAAGATTGTTCTTAAGGCAGAGAGGAAACTGTATGTCCTCGAGACGGCTGTACCGCCTCAACCCGCTCCGAACGCCGCAAGGGCGGTTCGGGATGCCTATGAAAAGCATGTCAATGATAGCATTGATGTCGCTTGCCTGATGCTAGCGTCTATGACGCCACAGCTGCAGCGTCAGCATGAGGATATGTCTGCTATAGAAATGATAGCAAACCTCAAGATGCTATATGCTGCACAGGCGAGGACTGAGCGCTATAATTTGACCAAGCTTTTCTTTCAGAGCAAACTGGCTGAAGGGAGTCCAGTGGGAGCTCATGTGCTCAAGATGATTGGGCACAAAGAGGCTCTAGAGAAACTGGGGCATACCATCAATCAGGAGCTTGCTGTAGACATTATTCTGCAGTCCCTCCCAGCCTCTTTCGATCCGTTCATTATTAATTTTAATATGAACAAGATCGACTGTACTCCGGCAGAGTTGCTGAATATGCTCTTGACTACAGAGGAAACTCTAAAGGGCAAGCCTTCAACCTCTGTCTTGATGTTCCCTTCCAGGAACAAGAAGAAGGGGAAGAAGGGCAAAGCCCCTGTCAAGAATTACAACAAGGCTCTGAAACAGAAGGTTAAGCGGTCGAAGGAATACAGATGTTTCCACTGTGGCCAGCTGGGTCACTGGAAAAAGTACTGTAAAGCGCTCCAAGGAGACAAGAAGGGAAGCATCGCTTCCGGCTCAGGTATTTTCGTGACTGAAGTCATGATATCCTCTTCTTCTATTTCATGGGTGTTGGACACTGCATGTGGAGTTCACATTTGTTCAAATGTACAGGAACTCAAGAGAAGAAGACAGGTGGGACAGCATGAGGTGGACCTACGAGTTGGAAACGGGGCACGGGTTGCTGCTGTTGCTGTAGGAGAATATTACATCTCATTACCATCTGGACTTGTATTAGAACTAAACAATTGTTATTTTGTACCAAGCATTACTAAAAATATTATCTCCATTCCTGCTCTTGTCAGGAAGGGGTTTTCCTTTGAATGCAATATTTCAAAGTGTATTCTTTCTTATGATAATATTGTTTATGCTACTGGATCAATTAACAATGGGTTATTCATGTTGGACATGGAATGTTCTATACAAAACATTGATAATAAGAAAGCCAAGTATGCTGATGAGAGCACCTTGCTATGGCATAGTCGTTTAGGCCATATTAACAAGAAACGCATTAAGCGGTTGCATGATCATGGACTGCTGGGATCATTCTCCTATGAGGAGATTGATACACGCAAAGCTTGTTTATTGGGTAAAATGATGAAGGCTCCTTTTCCTCACAAAGGTCAAAGGGCTTCAGGTTTACTTGACCTTATACACAGTGATGTGTGTGGGCCATTTAGTAAACATGCCAGAGGTGGCTATTCATACTTCATTACCGTTACTGATGATTTCAGTAGATATGGGTATGTCTATCTAATGAGACATAAAAGTGAATCTTTTGATAAGTTCAAAGAGTTCAAGAATGAAGTACAGAATCAGCTAGGCCGAAATATCAAGGCACTTCGTTCTGATCGAGGTGGAGAATACCTAAGTCGAGAGTTTACTGACTATCTGAAGGAGTGTGGGATTATCTCACAGCTCACTCCGCCAGGAACACCGCAATGGAATGGTGTGTCCGAGAGGTGAAATAAAACATTACTTGATATGGTTCGTTCTATGATGAGTCAGGCTGCTCTACCTTACTCCTTTTGGGGATTTGCACTGGAAACAGCTGCAAAGGTACTAAACCGAGTGCCATCCAAGGCAGTTTCAAAGACTCCATATGAGTTATGGTATGGGAAACAGCCTAGCTTGACATTTATCAAGATCTGGGGTTGCGAGGCTTATGTCAAAAAGCTCGCCTCTGGGAAACTAGAGAGCAGATCTGAGAAATGCATCTTTGTCGGTTACCCTAAGGAAACTAAGGGTTATTATTTCTACGATCCCAAAGAGAACAAGGTATTTGTTGCTCGGACGGCTATTTTTCTTGAGAAGGAGTTTCTTCTGCAAGAGGCCAGTGGGAGAGAAATAAAGCTGGATGTGAATCCAGAAGAAGGACAAAGTAGTCAAGCATAGTTGGATGAGCCTGAGCCGGTAGAACAGGTTATTGAACAACCTGAGGCTCAGATATCACGGGAACCGCGAAGATCGGGAAGGATCCGTCGACAGCCTGAGCGCTATGACGGAGTCTACATCATTGATCATGATGAACCCCTTACTTATGCGGATGCGGTCAGTGGACCGGATTCAGCTAGATGGCTTGAAGCTATGCGAGCCGAGATGGACTCCATGTCATATAACCAAGTCTGGGATTTGGTTGATCCGCCTCCGGGAGTAATCCCTATAGGCTGTAAATGGATCTTCAAGAAGAAGATTGACATGGATGGTAACGTGGTTACCTATAAGGGCAGGCTAGTTGCGAAAGGTTTCAAACAAATCTACGGGATAGATTATGATGAAACTTTCTCTCCTGTAGCCATGTTCAAGTCTATTCGGATTATACTTGCGATAGCGGCATATTATGATTATGAGATCTGGCAAATGGATGTGAAGACCGCTTTCCTTAATGGAAAACTGGATGAGGATGTGTATATGACACAACCTGAAGGTTTCACCAACCCATCAGATCGTCATAAAATATGCAAGTTAAAGAAGTCTATTTATGGACTTAAGCAAGCATCTAGAAGCTGGAATATTCGTTTTGATGAATCAATCTGTGAGTTTGGTTTCATCAAGAACGAAGATGACCCGTGTGTATATAAGAGGTTTAGTGGGAGCGTGATTACTTTCCTAGTCCTCTACGTCGATGATATCTTAATCATTGGAAACGATATTCCTGAACTGCATGCTGTTAAAGCATGGTTAAGGAAATGTTTCCAGATGAAAGATTTAGGAGAAGCAACCTATGTGTTAGGTGTGAAGATCTACAGGGATAGATCTAAGAGGCTTCTCGGGCTGTGCCAGAGTACTTACATCGATAAGGTCCTGGAGAGATTCCATTTAGAGAATTCTAAAAGAGGATATCTTCCAGTCAGACATGGTCTGAATCTTTCGAAGAGTCAGTGTCCACAAACACAGACTGAGAAAGATGAAATGGACAATACGCCTTATGCTTCGGCTATTGGGTCCATTATGTATGCGATGTTGTGTACTCGCCCAGACGTCGCTTACGGGTTAAGCGTGACCAGTCGGTTCCAAAGTAATCCAGGTCAGGCGCACTGGATTGCAGTCAAGAACATTTTAAAATATCTGCGGAGGACCAAAGATATGTTCTTGGTATATGGAGGTCAGGAAGAACTCAGTATTAAAGGATATACTGACACTTCGTTCCAATCTGACCAGGATGATTTCCGATCACAATCAGGCTATGTTTTTAGCTTGAATGGTGGAGCAGTGGTGTGGAAAAGTTTCAAACAGTCTATCGTTGCTGATTCCACAACAGAAGCCGAGTATGTTGCAGCCTCAGAAGCATCAAAGGAGGCAGTGTGGATTCGTAAGTTCGTTCAGGAACTTGGTGTTGTTCCTTCGAGTGCAGATCCTTTGGTTATCTTCTGTGATAACACTGGAGCAATCGCACAAGCAAAGGAACCACGGTCGCACCAGAAGTCCAAGCACATACAGAGACAGTTTCATTTGATCCGGGAGATCATTGATCGAGGCGAGATCAAAGTCTGCAAGGTTCATACAGATGACAATCTGGCTGACCCGCTTACCAAGCCTCTGGCGCAGCAGAAGCATGAGAAGCACTGTAATAATATGGGTTTGAGATTTCTCAACCATTAGATTAAGTGCAAGTGGGAGATTGTTGGGGTATGCCCTTAAGGCTAATGTTTGAGGCCTTGGGATTGTATCAGTATCATGTATAAACTCTTATGTTTATAAAGGCAATGGTTGTTATTCAGGTTGTTATATTATCTGCTGCAATACATATACTTCTGAATAATGTCTCAATGCTGTTCAGCTTGGCTGACATGCATTTTTGTCCTTAGTCGAGATATCTTGGTGAACATGAGACAGCCTTGATATGATTGAGACTAATATGTATTCTAATCTTATAGGATGCTTCGAGCATGGAATAAGATGTAGACTCATGGGTACATTGGATGTACTAGACAGACCCTACTAGGATATTCAATTGCTTGTCACAATGTGAATAATCCTTGAATGCAACAAGTGGCACATGTCCTCTGACATGAGATCACTTGTGTTTCTAAATGATGATTGTCATTGTTTTGAGGTAGTTCAATATCATTTGAAACATAATGGTTATAGATTATCTTGGATAATGATCATGAGTCATGTTAGGGCACTAGTGATAGATATAGGATTGCCGTCTCCTTAATTGGAGTGTGATGTTCTAAAGGGGCCCCCTGGATGAGATGATTGAGAAAGTGTATGGCCATACCCAGGTGACTATGTTCATCTGATCTAATCATGCTCGTCATATTGGAGTTACAAGCTTGACACGTTTGTCCAATAAAGAACATCCAGTGGCAAAGGAAGCTTGTTTGCCTTGTGAGTTGGATTCACACTTGTGCTGTGGTTTGGGTGTAGTCTTGGAAGACTCTTTTCTTTATATCGGGAGACAGTGATGTGTTGCTAGATACCCCTCACTGATCGTGATAACGTAAGTTATCGTTACCGACATTTAAAGGAAACCCTTAGGGTCGCACAATTTGATGATATGGCTTACTTAAGTCAGATCGTATGGACTGAATTGTTTTGGTTCAGTTTAAAGGGATTTAATCTCTGATTGTAAGTGAGGTCTGGTCTAATCATGTTTGATTGATTAGGGCTTGAGATCGGTAAGCTTCGATCGAGAGAATGGATGCTAGATCGGTGAGATCAGCAGCATCAAGAGATCAACGGTCAGATCAAGAACCTTAGGGTTTAATGTGATCTGGGCTAATGGCTTGGGTTAATTGGTCTTTGAACTAGACCAAAGTGAACCGGCTCATCAAGTGAGCGCATGGTTCAAAGGGAAAAAAGAGATTTGCGACTTGTTCAATTGGTGTGAACAAGTGAACGTTGAGGCTTTGCTATTTTTAGCTAGCATGTTCTCTAACGTGACAACGCCTCACGTTCACGCCAAGCAACTCTATTCTCGCCCTTTGTTCTTCTCTCTCGACGCCAAGACTTTCGTGAGGTGAGAAGAGGTAGACAAAAAAAAAGAGAAGGTCTCGCCAAGCAAAGGATTCTCTTCCCTTCCATTCGACAAGGACTCCTTAGAACCTTGCTAGCACAAGGAGCACTAAGGGAGTAGGCGATCACATCTTGTGTGCGAGCCATTTGGAGGAGAAGCACTTGAGTCTCTTCTTCCTAGACACCATCCATACAATGGCATCGGTATGGTTCTTTTCATTGTATAAGATTTATGTTGATCATACTATCTGCAAAGATCCTAGAAACCCCCTTCCGCTATGTCAAAACCTCCATATGCGCCTATTAGGGTTTCGCCCCCCCTTGTTAAGGGGACACTTCAGACCTCAGTCACAAAAATACCTGAGCCAGAAGCGAAACTTCCCTTCTTGTCTCCTTGGAGCGCTTTACAGTCCTTTTTCCAGTGACCCAGCTGGCCACAGTGGAAACATCTGTATTCCTTCGACCGCTTAACCTTTTGTTTCAGAGCCTTGTTGTAGTTCTTGATAGGGGCTTTGCCCTTCTTCCCTTTCTTCTTGTTCCTAGAAGGAACCATCAAGACAGTGGATGAAGGCTTTCCCTTTAGAGTCAACTCTGTAGTCAAGAGCATATTTAGCAACTCTGCCGGGGTACAGTCGATCTTGTTCATATTAAAATTAATGATGAACGGATCAAAAGTAGCCGGAAGAGACTGCAGGATAATGTCTACAGCAAGCTCCTGATTGATGGTATGTCCCAGTTTCTCAAGAGCCTCCTTGTACCCAATCATCTTGAGTACGTGAGCTCCCACTGGACTCCCTTCAGCCAGTTTGCTCTGAAAGAAAAGCTTAGTCAAATTGTAGCGTTCAGTCCTAGCCTGTGCAGCATACAGCAGCTTGAGGTTTGCTATAATTTGTATAGCAGATAGATCCTCATGCTGACGCTGCAACTCTGGCGTCATAGACGCAAGCATCAGGCAAGCGACATCAATGCTATCATTGACATGCTTCTCATAGGCATCCCGAACCGCCCTTGCGGCGTTCGCAGCGGGTTGAGGCGGTATAGCCGTCTCGAGGACATACAACTTCCTCTCAGCCTTAAGAACAATCTTAAGGTGTCCGTACCAGTCTGAGAAGTTTGGTCCAGCAAACTTCTCCCTTTCCAGTAGGGATCGCACATTGAAATTCGTGGTGTTCGTTGCTGCAGTAATCTACAACAATGCAAGAACAGCAAGGTCAGTATCAATGTGAGTATCAATTCAGGACTTAAGAATGATTCTTTTCTCACTATTTTATCTGGCTGAAAAATCCAGCAAAACAGCCCGAAAGAGTAAAACTCTTTTAGTGAGATGGGATCCAGATTTCATACTTGGTCTCCGCGTCCCGCTCAGGCGAGATAAGATGCACAGAGAGTACAAGCACTAATCTCTGGTAGGCAATCCCTGCCAATCGCCAACCCATGCGATTCCCCTTCATCCGGGCAATCCAGCAGACTGTGCCAACTGAGTTGGTACAACACAATCTCTGATCCCACAGATGGCTGCCTCCATATAGCTACCATATGCGCCACATATGTAGCCTACATGGTCAAGCTGACCCGACCTACTCCCTGGACCACCACGTGCTATGCTGAGCAACGAGAAGCGTTAAATCCCTTCCCTGTAACACGCAGGTGTAATCACACACCGTCTGAAGATAGATGGGCGTGCCCACTGAGTGGGTACAACACGGCCCCAACGATAGTCAGAACAGTGAGGTTTCGCGCCAGAAGGCTTACAAGCTTGATATTTTAGCATTGAATTTTAACGGTCTTTTATCTTCTTAACTATCATGCAAACCCTATGGTGATAGCAGAAGATTAAATCATGCAATTCTAATTATATAAACAATAAATAGAAAGCATGCTGATCTTATGTGGTAAAAGCCCATTAAGCCTAGGTAAGACCTTAATTTAACTTAAGTCTTCACTTGAGCTCTTGATGGGTCTTTTGCATCTCATCTGGTCCAACCCAGGGCCTAAGCGCCCACTGCAGCTCAGGTGCGCCCACCAGGTAAATACACCTGTCCCAGAGTCGAACCCTGGACCTCCCACCTGGTCAAGCCACTGCAGCTCAGGTGCGCCTCTGCCATGTGTGCTCTGTGCTCATGTCTGATTAAAATTACAATTCAATCTATCTAGACATGATTGACACGCAGGTCAATTACACTTTATAAATTAAATAAAATGTGATGCGCAGATTACAATTATAATAATTTGCAGTTTAATCTAGGCACGCAGGCCCCAGCACAGCACACATTAAATTGGGCAGCCCACATAAGATTAAATAGACACCAAACATGGTATACATTCAACATGTGATCCAATAATAAGAAAATAAAATTTTCAAAAACCCATTGGGATTAATTTTATTTTCCTTATGTGCCCTACTACCTTACAATGGTCCATTAATAGGGATCCACTCATCAGATCTAGTCAGACCCACTGCCCTTGCATGCACCAAGTCCTAACTGACTTGAGTCGACCCAGTGGTCAACAATGCATGCAATTGGGCTGAACGACCCTCATGAGTTCAGGCAAGCGGGTGTGACCCCGAGCCCAACTCATGCGCGTTCACTGGTTGTCTCAACCAGACATCGCTACACACCTGTATCCAGTCGACCTATAGCCACCTCGTGCTTGCGCACAGGTGCCATCTGGTCGACCCATCTAGGCTGTCAGATGGTCTGATTAGACTTGTTGGGTCTGGACTGGACGATGACTTCAACCCTAATAACCCGTCTAAGGTTTTACAGTAGGCGCTTATAGATCTAAGTGATGCGCGCAAGTTAACAAGTTTTGAAGAAAAACTACAACATGCGCCTACATAAGCATACTAAATACATGCGCCACAAGTAAAATACATTCATCTAGTATTTTCGCTTGATGAGAAAACTATCATGAACATTCGCATGTAATAAACCTTAGATCTATGCATCAATGTAAACATGGATCACAAAGCAATCATATGATTCATACATCAACCAATGCTCTGATACCAATTGAAAGTCCCCAGAGGGGGGGCGAAACCCTATGCATGCAGATATAAATCTATGCAAGGCGGAATCTAGGGTTTCCTAGGATCGCTAATATGACATATGATCAACTTGTAAAGAATGCAAAAAATTCTTACCAATGCCATTTCTTGGATGGCGACTTGGAAGCAGAGAGTGATGCCGCTCTCCTCCAAAGTAGACGCACACAAATGAGATTGCTTCCTCCTTGGCGTTCCTTGTGCTAGCAAAGATCTCCAAGAGTCCTGATCGAATGGAAGGGGATGAGATCAATTCCTGCTTGGCGTATCACTCTCCTCCTTGGCGTGAGCCTTCTTCACCACACGAGAGAGCAAGTGGCGACGAGAGAAGAGGAGAGGCGAGAATAGAGGCAAAAATCCCTCAAACGTGAGGCGTGGTCTCAACTTGAGATCATGGCTTCTAAAAATAGCAAGCCACCTCTTCATGCGACCATGGGTTTACCCCAATCGCATTTTCCTCTTCCCTTTGAACCATGAGCTCACATAATGAGCCGGTTCATTTTGGTTTGGTTCAAAGACCAAATAAACCCAAGCATCTGGTCCAGATCACAATAAACCCTAAAGGTTCAAGATCCAACCATTCATCTCTTGATGCTCCTGATCTCACCGATCTAGCATCAATTCTCTCGATCGAAGCTTACCGATCTCAAGCCCTAATCAATCAAACAAGATCAGACCAGATCTCACTTACAATCAGAGATTAAATCCCTTTAAACTGAACCAAAACAATTCAGTCCACACGATCTGACTTAAGTAAGCCATATCATCAAATTGTTCGACCCTAAGGGTTTCCTTTAAATGTCGGTAACGATAACTTACGTTATCACGATCAGTGAGGGGTATCTAGCAACACATCACTGTCTCCCGATATAAAGGAAAGAGTCTTCCAAGACTACACCCAAACCACAGCACAAGTGTGAATCCATTTCACTAGGCATACAAGTTTCCTTTGCCACTGGATGTTCTTATTGGACAAGCGTGTCAAGCCTGTAGCTCCAATATGATGAGCATGATTAGATCAGATGAACATAGTCATCTGGGTATGGCCATACACTTTCTCAATCATCTCATCCAGGGGGCCCCTTTAGAACATCACACTCCAAACTAGGAGATGGCAATCCTATGTCTATCACCAGCGCCCTAACATGACTCATGCTCACCATCCAAGATAGTCTATAACCATTATGTTTCAAATGATATCGAACTACCTCAAAACAATGCCAATCATCATTTAGAAACACAAGTGATCTCAAGTCAGAGGAAGTATGCCACTTGTTCGCATACAAGGATTATGTTGGGGTATGCCCTTAAGGCTAATGTTTGAGGCCTTGGGATTGTATCAGTATCATGTAATAAACTCTTATGTTTATAAAGGCATGGTTGTTATTCAGGTTGTTATATTGTCTGCTGCAATAATTGTACTTCTGAATAATGTCTCAAAGCTGTTCAGCTGGGCTGACATGCAGTTTTGTCCTTAGTCGAGATATCTTGGTGAACATGAGACAGCCTTGATATGGTTAAGACTAATATGTGTTCTAATCTTATAGGATGCTTCGAGCATGGAATAAGATGTAGACTCATGGGTACATTGGATGTACTGGACAGACCCTACTAGGATATTCAATTGTTTGTCACAATGTGAATAATCCTTGATTGCGACAAGTGGCACATTTCCTCTGACTTGAGATCACTTGTGTTTTCTAAATGATGATTGTCATTGTTTTGAGTTAGTTCAATATCATTTGAAACATAATGATTATAGACTATCTTGGATGGTGAGCTTGAGTCAGGTTAGGGCACTAGTGATAGACAAAGGATTGCCGTCTCCTTGTTTAAGGAGTGTGATGTTCTAAAGGGGCCCCCTGGATGAGATGATTGAGAAAGTGTATGGCCATACCCAGGTGACTATGTTCATCTGTTCTAATCATACTTATCATATTGGAGCTACAAGCTTGACAAGCTTGTCCAATAAGAACATCCAGTGGCAAAGGAAACATGCATGCCTTGTGAGTTTGATTCACACTTGTGTTGTGGTTTGGGTGTAGTCTTGGAAGACTCTTTTCTTTATATCGGGAGACAGTGATGTGTTGCTAGATACCCCTCACTGATCGTGATAACGTGAGTTATCGTTACCGACATTTAAAGGAAACCCTCAGGGTCGCACAATTTGATGATATGGCTTACTTAAGTCAGATCGTGTGGACTGAATTGTTCAGGTTCAGTTTAAAGGGATTTAAACTCTGATTGTAAGTGAGATCTGGTCTGATCATGTTTGATTGATTAGGGCTTGAGATCGGTAAGCTTCGATCGAGAGATTGGATGCTAGATCGGTGAGATCAGGAGCATCAAGAGATCGACGGTCAGATCAAGAGCCTTAGGGTTTAATGTGATCTGGACTAATGGCTTGAGTCGTTTGGTCTATGAACCAGACCAAATTGAACCATCTCATTGAGTGAGCGTGTGGTTCAAATTGAGAGGAGTTTGCGCATGGGGTAAACTCATGATCGCAAGTGAGTGAGTGGCTTTCTATTTTTAGAAAGCGTGATCACATACGTGACCACTACTCACGTTCACGCCTAAGGCGCCCTCATCTCTCGTTTCTCCTCACTCTCGTCGCCAACTTGGGCATTCAGTACTCGCACTCTCGTGTGGAGAAGAAGTTGACGAAAAAGAGAAGGAAGAGTTCGGCCAAAGAAAAGTGATCTTTCCCTTCCATTCGACAACGGCTTCTTGGAACCTTGCTAGCACAAGGAGCACCAAGGAAGAGTAGGCGACACCAATTGTGTGCGTCACCTTTGGAGAAGGAGCACTTGCGCCTTTCCTTCCAAGACACCATCTAAGCGATGGCAATGGTGAGAATCGTTTTAAAGTTGAACATATTATATGCATAGATCCTTGAAACCCCTTCCGCTGCATCAAAGTTTTTCATATGCGCCTCCTATAGGGTTTCGCCCCCTTGTCTTTAAGGGACCTTTCAATTGGTATCAGAGCAAGTTACATGCATATTTATATGTTTGCTTTCTTTGTGTGATCCTATGCATTGATCTATATGTTACATGCGCATGTTGTGATAGGCGAAATTTACATGCTGGTTAGAGCTATTTTTATTTCTCCTAGGCGCATGTTTTCATGTTGGCGCATATGTTTGTTTTCTCAAACTTCTTATGACATGCGCGACTCATTATAGATCTAAGGCCCTGCATTAAACCCTTAGACGGGTTATTAGGGTTGAAGTCATCCCCTAGGTTAGATCCAGACAGTCTGATCAGACCATCTGACAGCCTTGATGGGTTGACCAGATAGCATCTGTGCGCAAGCACCAGATGGCTATAGGTCGACTGCAGACAGGCGTGTAGCGATGTCTGATTGAGACGACTAGCGAACACACATGAGTTAGGCCCGGGGTCACACCCGCTTGCCAGAACTCATGAGGGTTGTTCGGCCTTGGCGCATGCATGGTTGACCTTTGGTCGACTCAAGTCAGTTAGGACTTGGTGCATGCAAGGGCAGTGGATCTGACTAGGTTGGATGAGTGGATCCCTAGTAATGGACCGTTGTAAGGTTGTAAGGCAAATAAGGAAATTAAAATTGATACCTATGGGGTTTTTTCAAAAATTTAATTTTCTTGATTGGATCACATGTTGGTTGATGCCTATGCTTGTTTATTTATTCTTATGTGGGCTGCCCATGTTAAATGTGTGCTGTGCTGGGGCCTGCGTGCCTGGACTTTAAAGTTGTAAATTAATTATTGTGATCTGCGTATCACATTGTATTTAATTTATAAAATGTAATTGACCTGCGTGTCAATCTTGTCTAGATAGATTAATTTGTAAATTAATCAGACAAGAGCACAGAGCACACTTGGCAGAGGCGCATGCAGCAGTGGCTTGACTAGACGGGAGGTCCAGGGTTCGACTCTGGGACCAGGCGCATTTTCCCTGGTGGGCGCACCTGAGCTGCAGATGGCGCTTGGGCCCTGGTTTGGGCCAGATGAGCAGCTAAAGTCCCATGAAGAAAAGCAAGTGAAGACTTAAGTATCTTAAGGTCTTACTTAAGCTATGGGCTTTTACCACATAAGATTCATGCTTTCTTTTATTGTTTAAATAAGTAGAACAGCATGATTTATTTATCTTCTGCTATCACCATAGGAAATGCATGATAGTGAAGAAGATAAAAGACCGTTAAAATCCAACGCTTAAATATCAAGCTCGTAAGCCTTCTAACGCGAAACCTCACTGTTCTGATTATCGTTGGAGCCGTGTTGTACCCACTCAGTGGGCACGTCCATCTATCTTCAGACGGTGCGGGATTACACCTACGTGTTACAGAGAAGGGATTTATCGCTTCTCGTTGCTCAGCATAGCACGTGGTGGTCCAGGGAGTAGGTCGGGTCAGCTTGACCGTGTAGGCTACATATGTGGCGCATATGGTAGCGCATGGAGGCAGCCATCTGTGGGATCAGAGACTGTGTTGTACCAACTCAGTTGGCACAGTCTGCTGGATTGCCCAGATGAAGGGGAATCGCACGGGTTGGCGATTGGCAGGCAGCCTACCAGAGATTAGTGCTTGTACTCTCTGTGCATCTTATCTCGCCTGAGCGGGACGCGGAGACCAAGTATGAAATCTGGATCCCATCTCACTAAAAGAGTTTTACTCTTTCGGGCTGTTTTGCTGGATTTTTCAGCCAGATAAAATAGTGAGAAAAAGAATCTTTCTTAAGTCCTGATTGATTCTTAACATTGATACTGACCTTGCTGTTCTTGCATTGTTGTAGATACCTGCAGCAACGAACACCATGAGCTTCAATGTGCGATCCCTACTGGAAAGGGAGAAGTTTGCTGGGCCGAACTTCTCAGACTGGTTCGGACACCTTAAGATTGTTCTTAAGGCAGAGAGGAAACTGTATGTCCTCGAGACGGCTATACCGCCTCAGCCCGCTCCGAACGCCGCAAGGGCGGTTCGGGAAGCTTATGAAAAGCACGTCAATGATAGCATTGATGTCGCTTGCCTGATGCTAGCGTCTATGACGCCACCGCTGCAGCGTCAGCATGAGGATATGTCTGCTATAGACATGATAGCAAACCTCAAGATGCTGTATGCTGCACAGGCGAGGACAGAACGCTATAATCTGACAAAGCTGTTCTTTCAGAGCAAACTGGCTGAAGGGAGCCCAGTGGGAGCTCACGTGCTCAAGATGATTGGGCACAAGGAGGCTCTAGAGAAACTGGGGCATACCATCAACCAGGAGCTTGCTGTAGACATTATTCTGCAGTCTCTTCCGCCTTCTTTCGATGCGTTCATCATTAACTTTAATATGAACAAAATCGATTGTACTCCGGCAGAGCTGCTGAATATGCTCTTGACTACGGAGGAAACTCTGAAGGGTAAGCCTTCAACCTCTGTCTTGATGGTTCCTTCCAGGAACAAGAAGAAGGGGAAGAAGGGCAAGACCCCTGTCAAGAGTTACAGCAAGGCTCTGAAGCAAAAAGTTAAGCGGTCAAAGGAATACAGATGTTTCCACTGTGGCCAGCTGGGTCACTGGAAAAAGGAGTGTAAAGCGCTCCAAGGAGATAAGAGGGGAAGCATCGCTTCTGGCTCAGGTATATACGTGACGGAAGTCATGGTTTCATCTTCTTCTATATCATGGGTGTTGGACACTGCATGTGGAGTTCACATTTGTTCAAATGTACAGGAACTCAAGAGAAGAAGACAGGTGGGACAGCATGAGGTGGACCTACGAGTTGGAAACGGGGCACGGGTTGCTGCTGTTGCTGTAGGAGACTATTTCATCTCTCTGCCATCTGGGCTTGTATTAGAACTGAACAATTGTTATTTTGTTCCCAGCATTACTAAGAATATTATCTCCATTCCTGCTCTTGTCAGGAAGGGATTTTCCTTTGAATGCAATATTTCAAAGTGTGTTTTATCTCTTGATAATATAGTTTATGCTACTGGTTCAATTAATAATGGGTTATTCATGTTGGACATGGAATGTTCTATACACGCAATTGATATTAAGAAAGCCAAGTATGCTGATGACAGCACCTTGCTATGGCATAGTCGTTTAGGCCATATTAACAAGAAACGCATTAAGCGGTTGCATGATCATGGACTGCTGGGATCATTCTCCTATGAGGAGATTGATACATGCAAAGCTTGTTTAATGGGTAAAATGACGAAGTCACCTTTTCCTAACAAAGGTCAAAGGGCTTCAGGTTTACTTGACCTTATACACAGTGATGTGTGTGGGCCATTTAGTAAACATGCCAGAGGTGGCTATCAGTACTTCATTACCTTTACTGATGATTTCTGTAGGTATGGGTATGTCTATTTGATGAGACATAAAAGTGAATCTTTTGACAAGTTCAAAGAGTTCAAGAATGAAGTACAGAATCAGCTAGGCCGAAATATCAAGGCACTTCGTTCTGATCGAGGTGGAGAATACCTAAGTCGAGAATTTACTGACTATCTGAAGGAGTGTGGGATTATCTCACAGCTCACTCCGCCAGGAACACCGCAATGGAATGGTGTGTCCGAGAGGAGAAATAGAACGTTACTTGATATGGTTCGTCCTATGATGAGTCAGGCTACTCTTCCATATTCCTTTTGGGGTTTTGCACTGGAAACAGCTGCAAAGGTACTAAACCGAGTGCCATCCAAGGCAGTTTCTAAGACGCCATATGAGTTATGGTATGGGAAACAGCCGAGCTTGACATTTATTAGGATCTGGGGCTGCGAGGCTTATGTCAAAAAGCTCGCCTCTGGGAAACTAGAGAGCAGATCTGACAAATATATCTTTGTCGGTTACCCTAAGGAAACTAAGGGTTATTATTTCTACGATCCCAAAGAGAACAAGGTATTTGTTGCTCGGACGGCCATATTTCTTGAGAAGGAGTTTCTTCTGCAAGAGGCCAGTGGGAGAGAAATAAAGCTGGATGAGAATCCAGAAGAAGGACAAAGTGCTCAAGCACAGTTGGATGAGCCTGAGCCGGTGGAACAGGTTATTGAACAACCTGAGGCTCAGATATCACGGGAACGGCAAAGATCGGGAAGGATTCGTCGACAGCCTGAGCGCTATGACGGAGTCTACATCATTGATAATGATGAACCCCTCACTTATGCGGATGCGGTCAGTGGACCGGAGTCAGCGAGATGGCTTGAAGCTATGCGCGCCGAGATGGACTCCATGTCAGATAACCAAGTCTGGGATTTGGTTGATCCGCCTCCGGGAGTTATCCCTATAGGCTGTAAATGGATCTTCAAGAAGAAGATTGACATGGATGGTAACGTGGTTACCTATAAAGGCAGGCTAGTTGCGAAAGGTTTCAAACAAATCTACGGGATAGATTATGATGAAACTTTCTCACCTGTAGCTATGTTTAAGTCTATTCGGATTCTTTTCGCGATAGCAGCATATTATGATTATAAGATTTGGCAAATGGATGTGAAGACCGCTTTCCTGAATGGAAATCTGGATGAGGATGTGTATATGACACAACCAGAAGGTTTCACTAATCCATCAGATCGTCATAAGATATGCAAATTAAAGAAGTCTATTTATGGACTTAAACAAGCATCGAGAAGCTGGAATATTCGTTTTGATGAATCAATCTCTGAGTTTGGTTTCATCAAGAACGAGGATGACCCGTGTGTATATAAGAGGTTTAGTGGGAGCGTGATTACTTTCGATTTATTTATCTTCTGCTATCACCATAGGAAATGCATGATAGTGAAGAAGATAAAAGACCGTTAAAATCCAACGCTTAAATATCAAGCTCGTAAGCCTTCTAACGCGAAACCTCACTGTTCTGATTATCGTTGGAGCCGTGTTGTACCCACTCAGTGGGCACGTCCATCTATCTTCAGACGGTGCGGGATTACACCTGCGTGTTACAGAGAAGGGATTTATCGCTTCTCGTTGCTCAGCATAGCACGTGGTGGTCCAGGGAGTAGGTCGGGTCAGCTTGACCGTGTAGGCTACATATGTGGCGCATATGGTAGCGCATGGAGGCAGCCATCTGTGGGATCAGAGACTGTGTTGTACCAACTCAGTTGGCACAGTCTGCTGGATTGCCCAGATGAAGGGGAATCGCACGGGTTGGCGATTGGCAGGCAGCCTACCAGAGATTAGTGCTTGTACTCTCTGTGCATCTTATCTCGCCTGAGCGGGACGCGGAGACCAAGTATGAAATCTGGATCCCATCTCACTAAAAGAGTTTTACTCTTTCGGGCTGTTTTGCTGGATTTTTCAGCCAGATAAAATAGTGAGAAAAAGAATCTTTCTTAAGTCCTGATTGATTCTTAACATTGATACTGACCTTGCTGTTCTTGCATTGTTGTAGATACCTGCAGCAACGAACACCATGAGCTTCAATGTGCGATCCCTACTGGAAAGGGAGAAGTTTGCTGGGCCGAACTTCTCAGACTGGTTCGGACACCTTAAGATTGTTCTTAAGGCAGAGAGGAAACTGTATGTCCTCGAGACGGCTATACCGCCTCAGCCCGCTCCGAACGCCGCAAGGGCGGTTCGGGAAGCTTATGAAAAGCACGTCAATGATAGCATTGATGTCGCTTGCCTGATGCTAGCGTCTATGACGCCACCGCTGCAGTGTCAACATGAGGATATGTCTGCTATAGACATGATAGCAAACCTCAAGATGCTGTATGCTGCACAGGCGAGGACAGAACGCTATAATCTGACAAAGCTGTTCTTTCAGAGCAAACTGGCTGAAGGGAGCCCAGTGGGAGCTCACGTGCTCAAGATGATTGGGCACAAGGAGGCTCTAGAGAAACTGGGGCATACCATCAACCAGGAGCTTGTTGTAGACATTATTCTGCAGTCTCTTCTGCCTTCTTTCGATGCGTTCATCATTAACTTTAATATGAACAAAATAGATTGTACTCCGGCAGAGCTGCTGAATATGCTCTTGACTACTGAGGAAACTCTGAAGGGTAAGCCTTCAACCTCTGTCTTGATGGTTCCTTCCAGGAACAAGAAGAAGGGGAAGAAGGGCAAGACCCCTGTCAAGAGTTACAGCAAGGCTCTGAAGCAAAAAGTTAAGCGGTCAAAGGAATATAGATGTTTCCACTGTGGCCAGCTGGGTCACTGGAAAAAGGAGTGTAAAGCGCTCCAAGGAGATAAGAGGGGAAGCATCGCTTCTGGCTCAGGTATATACGTGACGGAAGTCATGGTTTCATCTTCTTCTATATCATGGGTGTTGGACACTGCATGTGGAGTTCACATTTGTTCAAATGTACAGGAACTCAAGAGAAGAAGACAGGTGGGACAGCATGAGGTGGACCTACGAGTTGGAAACGGGGCACGGGTTGCTGCTGTTGCTGTAGGAGACTATTTCATCTCTTTGCCATCTGGGCTTGTATTAGAACTGAACAATTGTTATTTTGTTCCCAGCATTACTAAGAATATTATCTCCATTCCTGCTCTTGTCAGGAAGGGATTTTCCTTTGAATGCAATATTTCAAAGTGTGTTTTATCTCTTGATAATATAGTTTATGCTACTGGTTCAATTAATAATGGGTTATTCATGTTGGACATGGAATGTTCTATACACGCAATTGATATTAAGAAAGCCAAGTATGCTGATGACAGCACCTTGCTATGGCATAGTCGTTTAGGCCATATTAACAAGAAACGCATTAAGCGGTTGCATGATCATGGACTGCTGGGATCATTCTCCTATGAGGAGATTGATACATGCAAAGCTTGTTTAATGGGTAAAATGACGAAGTCACCTTTTCCTAACAAAGGTCAAAGGGCTTCAGGTTTACTTGACCTTATACACAGTGATGTGTGTGGGCCATTTAGTAAACATGCCAGAGGTGGCTATCAGTACTTCATTACCTTTACTGATGATTTCTGTAGGTATGGGTATGTCTATTTGATGAGACATAAAAGTGAATCTTTTGACAAGTTCAAAGAGTTCAAGAATGAAGTACAGAATCAGCTAGGCCGAAATATCAAGGCACTTCGTTCTGATCGAGGTGGAGAATACCTAAGTCGAGAATTTACTGACTATCTGAAGGAGTGTGGGATTATCTCACAGCTCACTCCGCCAGGAACACCGCAATGGAATGGTGTGTCCGAGAGGAGAAATAGAACGTTACTTGATATGGTTCGTCCTATGATGAGTCAGGCTACTCTTCCATATTCCTTTTGGGGTTTTGCACTGGAAACAGCTGCAAAGGTACTAAACCGAGTGCCATCCAAGGCAGTTTCTAAGACGCCATATGAGTTATGGTATGGGAAACAGCCGAGCTTGACATTTATCAGGATCTGGGGCTGCGAGGCTTATGTCAAAAAGCTCGCCTCTGGGAAACTAGAGAGCAGATCTGACAAATGTATCTTTGTCGGTTACCCTAAGAAAACTAAGGGTTATTATTTCTACGATCCCAAAGAGAACAAGGTATTTGTTGCTCGGACGGCCATATTTCTTGAGAAGGAGTTTCTTCTGCAAGAGGCTAGTGGGAGAGAAATAAAGCTGGATGAGAATCCAGAAGAAGGACAAAGTGCTCAAGCACAGTTGGATGAGCCTGAGCCGGTGGAACAGGTTATTGAACAACCTGAGGCTCAGATATCACGGGAACCGCAAAGATCGGGAAGGATTCGTCGACAGCCTGAGCGCTATTACGGAGTCTACATCATCGATAATGATGAACCCCTCACTTATGCGGATGCGGTCAGTGGACCGGAGTCAGCGAGATGGCTTGAAGCTATGCGCGCCGAGATGGACTCCATGTCAGATAACCAAGTCTGGGATTTGGTTGATCCGCCTCCGGGAGTTATCCCTATAGGCTGTAAATGGATCTTCAAGAAGAAGATTGACATGGATGGTAACGTGGTTACCTATAAAGGCAGGCTAGTTGCGAAAGGTTTCAAACAAATCTACGGGATAGATTATGATGAAACTTTCTCACCTGTAGCTATGTTTAAGTCTATTCGGATTCTTTTCGCGATAGCAGCATATTATGATTATTAGATTTGGCAAATGGATGTGAAGACCGCTTTCCTGAATGGAAATCTGGATGAGGATGTGTATATGACACAACAAGAAGGTTTCACTAATCCATCAGATCGTCATAAGATATGCAAATTAAAGAAGTCTATTTATGGACTTAAACAAGCATCGAGAAGCTGGAATATTCGTTTTGATGAATCAATCTCTGAGTTTGGTTTCATCAAGAACGAGGATGACCCGTGTGTATATAAGAGGTTTAGTGGGAGCGTGATTACTTTCTTAGTCCTCTACGTCGATGATATCTTGATCATTGGAAATGACATTCCTGAAATGCATGCGGTTAAGGCATGGTTAAGGAAATGTTTCCAGATGAAAGATCTAGGAGAAGCAGCCTATGTATTAGGTGTGAAGATCTACAGGGATAGATCTAAGAGGCTTCTCGGGCTGTGCCAGAGTACTTACATCGATAAAGTCCTGGAGAGATTTCATTTAGAGAATTCAAAAAGAGGATATCTTCCAGTCAGACATGGTCTGAATCTTTCGAAGAGTCAGTGTCCACAAACACAGACTGAGAAAGATGAAATGGACAATACGCCTCGGCTATTGGGTCCATTATGTATGCGATGTTGTGTACTCGCCCAGACGTCGCTTACGGGTTAAGCGTGACCAGTCGGTTCCAAAGTAATCCAGGTTTGGCGCACTGGATTGCGGTCAAGAACATCTTAAAATATCTGCGGAGGACCAAAGATATGTTCTTGATATATGGTGGTCAGGAAGAACTCAGTATTGAAGGATATACTGATGCTTCGTTCCAGTCTGACCAGGATGATTTCCGATCGCAATCAGGCTATGTATTTAGCTTGAATGGTGGAGCAGTGGTGTGGAAAAGTTTCAAACAGTCAACTGTTGCTGATTCCACAACAGAAGCTGAGTATGTTGCAGCCTCGGAAGCATCCAAGGAGGCAGTGTGGATTCGTAAGTTCGTGAGAGAACTTGGTGTTGTTCCTTCGAGTGCAGATCCTTTGGTTATCTTCTGTGATAACACTGGAGCAATCGCACAAGCAAAGGAACCACGGTCGCACCAGAAGTCCAAGCACATATAGAGACGGTTTCATTTGATCCGGGAGATCATTGATCGTGGCGAGATCAAAGTCTGCAAGGTTCATACAGATGACAATCTGGCAGACCCACTTACTAAACCTCTGGCGCAGCAGAAGCATGAGAAGCACTGTAATAATATGGGTTTGAGATTTCTCAACCATTAGATTAAGTGCAAGTGGGAGATTGTTGGGGTATGCCCTTAAGGCTAATGTTTGAGGCCTTGGGATTGTATCAGTATCATGTAATAAACTCTTATGTTTATAAAGGCATGGTTGTTATTCAGGTTGTTATATTGTCTGCTGCAATAATTGTACTTCTGAATAATGTCTCAAAGCTGTTCAGCTGGGCTGACATGCAATTTTGTCCTTAGTCGAGATATCTTGGTGAACATGAGACAGCCTTGATATGGTTAAGACTAATATGTGTTCTAATCTTATAGGATGCTTCGAGCATGGAATAAGATGTAGACTCATGGGTACATTGGATGTACTGGATAGACCCTACTAGGATATTCAATTGTTTGTCACAATGTGAATAATCCTTGATTGCGACAAGTGGCACATTTCCTCTGACTTGAGATCACTTGTGTTTTCTAAATGATGATTGTCATTGTTTTGAGTTAGTTCAATATCATTTGAAACATAATGATTATAGACTATCTTGGATGGTGAGCTTGAGTCAGGTTAGGGCACTAGTGATAGACAAAGGATTGCCGTCTCCTTGTTTAAGGAGTGTGATGTTCTAAAGGGGCCCCCTGGATGAGATGATTGAGAAAGTGTATGGCCATACTCAGGTGACTGTGTTCATCTGTTCTAATCATACTTATCATATTGGAGCTACAAGCTTGACACGCTTGTCCAATAAGAACATCCAGTGGCAAAGGAAACATGCATGCCTTGTGAGTTTGATTCACACTTGTGCTGTGGTTTGGGTGTAGTCTTGGAAGACTCTTTTCTTTATATCGGGAGACAGTGATGTGTTGCTAGATACCCCTCACTGATCGTGATAACGTGAGTTATCGTTACCGACATTTAAAGGAAACCCTCAGGGTCGCACAATTTGATGATATGGCTTACTTAAGTCAGATCGTGTGGACTGAATTGTTCAGGTTCAGTTTAAAGCGATTTAAACTCTGATTGTAAGTGAGATCTGGTCTGATCATGTTTGATTGATTAGGGCTTGAGATCGGTAAGCTTCGATCGAGAGATTGGATGCTAGATCGGTGAGATCAGGAGCATCAAGAGATCGACGGTCAGATCAAGAGCCTTAGGGTTTAATGTGATCTGGACTAATGGCTTGAGTCGTTTGGTCTATGAACCAGACCAAATTGAACCAGCTCATTGAGTGAGCGTGTGGTTCAAATTGAGAGGAGTTTGCGCATGGGGTAAACTCATGATCGCAAGTGAGTGAGTGGCTTTCTATTTTTAGAAAGCGTGATCACATACGTGACCACTACTCACGTTCACGCCTAAGGCGCCCTCATCTCTCGTTTCTCCTCACTCTCGTCGCCAACTTGGGCATTCAGCACTCGCACTCTCGTGTGGAGAAGAAGTTGACGAAAAAGAGAAGGAAGAGTTCGGCCAAAGAAAAGTGATCTTTCCCTTCCATTCGACAACGGCTTCTTGGAACCTTGCTAGCACAAGGAGCACCAAGGAAGAGTAGGCGACACCAATTGTGTGCGTCACCTTTGGAGAAGGAGCACTTGCGCCTTTCCTTCCAAGACACCATCTAAGCGATGGCAATGGTGAGAATCGTTTTAAAGTTGAACATATTATATGCATAGATCCTTGAAACCCCTTCCGCTGCATCAAAGTTTTTCATATGCGCCTCCTATAGGGTTTCGCCCCCTTGTCTTTAAGGGACCTTTCAGATTATTCACATTGTGACAAGCAATTGAACATCCTAGTAGGGTCTGTCTAGTACATCCAATGTACCCACGAGTCTACATCTTATTCCATGCTCGAAGCATCCTATAAGATTAGAACACATATTAGTCTCAATCATATCAAGGTTGTCTCATGTTCACCAAGATATCTCGACTAAGGACTATACTGCATGTTAGCCTAGCTGAACATCATTGAGACATTATTCAGAAGTATACATATTGCAGCAGATAATGTAACAACCTGAATAACAACCATTGCCTTCATAAACATGAAGTTTATACATGATACTGATATAATCCCAAGGCCTCAAACATTAGCCTTAAGGGCATACCCCAACATCCCTTGCCATAGAGGCAAGGTTACCATTCAAGGTCGAAGGGGGAGGCGCCTAAAGCTTCCTAATGAAGCAAAGGCACCAACTTCTCCCCATTATACCCATAGGCGCCAATGGGAGAAGTTTTCTTCCCATGTTACCCTTTTAGCTTATTATCTCTTCATGACAACTTGTTATGGGCCTCAATGGATAATGAGCAAGCCAAAACTTTATTACATGGGTTGATTAAGCCATTGGTGTGACAAATCTTGGTCAATTTTGGGTCAACCTGCCAAAAATCAAGTTTGGCTCCAATAACTCTCTTCCATCTCATCAGGCCCATTGACGCTGACGAAATCTCCCAAATAGATCTGAGTTATCCAATAACTCGATCATAAGGCTTCCCGATCAATACAAGAACTCAAGTATCAAGGTGTGTGACCCTGTAGGTTCCTCTGACGTTGGCAGTGCTGACCTAAGGTCACCACGAGCAGTGAATGGCACCTAGCAGTGCATCGGTACTACCCAAGTTATCGGAATGGATATCAACATCGACTTCCCCCATCATCGCAACTAGGTACAGATACATTCTAGTCCCTTTGCCAAACTGATATATGATTGGACAAGTGTGTCATCAGTTGCTCTACCAAATCACATGGTCATGACTAAATCAAGTTGTCACCTGGGTATGGCCATACACTTTCAGTCATAGAACCATAAAGGAGCTCCATGGATATCAAGCTTCCCTTAGGAAGGGGCAAATCCTCTATTTGTCCATTGACCTTCTCATATGGATCGTGACATACTCAATGACAACCATTATTACCTCGCAACTATGGCGAGGTGTTAGGTTGTATCAAAGCATGTCCCTAACCATATAGAACGGTCAATGACCTCAAGTCAAGGGATCAATGCATCTCCTGTCACTTGTGAGAATAACTCATGACACCAAGTCATAGTCTCACAGCGGGTCGGTCCAGTATATCCACCACTGATATACCCATATGTCTGCAGTAGCATCTCGTGCCTAACCAGCCCATATACCAGTCTCACAAGTACCAAAGCTGTCCCATATCCACTCAAGTACATCGGTTGGGGACAACCATTTGAGCACAGATCCAATCTGTCTCTAGGGACATTATCATGTAAGTACATAATCGCATATGTAGACAAACATTGATAATGACAATGCCAGAATGATATATATATATCGATGTTAAGTAGTACAAAAAATGGACCGATACTAGGTCTCAGGGCATACACACCAACAACCACATCTACAGGATAACCGTGAAGCATGCACCATAAGAAAAACAGTTCAACTTATCGGATCATATCATCGCTCTCACCTCACCCGAAGACGGTATGTGAGAGTACCCTATGCATGCATCGTAGACAAGGTTTAGACATACTAGTCGCTCGTGCCGTCTTTGCTGAATAATTTGAATCTGAAGTTATTTGATACCAAAAAGCATTTCAATGTATTCCTGTAGCGGATATACACACCCTCCTGGTGGCAAGTGGAAGATAGCTATAATATCCTTGAGCGTCAAACACCTTTCTATATTTGCAACTCAAAAGGTAAGACGACCTTTTGCCTCTTGACAGTGGTAATCATGGAGCTCGACCTCCAAGCTGCTAAGAAACACCAATACCAAGGGGGATCAATGTTTGTGGCTAACTCTGGAAGAACCTTAAGCATAAGATTTGAAAGATCCCCTAAAAAGGGGGCGAAACCCTAGATAGGCGCATGTATTTTTCGTTTAAGCAGCGGAAAGGGGGTTTCTAGGATCTTTTGATGCATGCATTATAATCAACTTAAAACCGATTGCACAAGAGATAGAACCATACCATTGCCATCGGTTTGATGGTGTCTTGGAATCAAAGACGCAAGTGCCTCTTCTCCTTAGATGACACACACAATGAGAAGGCGACTACTTCCTTGGCGACTTTGTGCTAGCAAATCTTCAAGGAGTCCTTCGTATGGAGGGAATGAGAGAAACTTACTTGCTTAGTCCTCGACTCTTCAAAAGCGTGAAGCAGAGGTTCCACACGAGAGAAGGCGACGGGGATAGAAGTGAGGCGACAAGAGATGCGCTCCACATAAGACATGGAGGCGTGGTTGCTAAAAATAGCCAACTTACTCTTTCATGCGATCATGTGTTCATGCATTTCGAACCAATCGCATTTTTCCTCTCTATTCTTTAAACCAAGCGCTCATCCATGAGCCGGTTCATTTGAATTTGGTTCAATAACCAAATAAACCAAGCAACCAGTCCAGACCATAATAAACACTTAGGTTCTTGATCTGACCGTCGATCTCTTGATGCTCCTGATCTAACTGATATAGCATCCATTCTCTCGATCGAAGCTTACCGATCTCAAGCCCTAATCAATCAAACATGATCAGACCAGATCTCACTTACAATCAGAGATTAAATCCCTTTAAACTGAACCCAAATAATTCAGTCCACACGATCTGACTTAAGTAAGCCATATCATCAAATTGTGCGACCCTGAGGGTTTCCTTTAAATGTCGGTAACGATAACTCACGTTATCACGATCAGTGAGGGGTATCTAGCAACACATCACTGTCTCCCGATATAAAGGAAAGAGTCTTCCAAGACTACACCCAAACCACAGTACAAGTGTGAATTCAACTCACTAAGCATACATATTTCCTTTGCCACTGGATGTTCTTATTGGACAAGCGTGTCAAGCTTGTAACTCCAATATGACAAGCATGATTAGATCAGATGAACATAGTCACCTGGGTATGGCCATACACTTTCTCAATCATCTCATCCAGGGGGGCCCCTTTAGAACATCACACTCCTTAAACAAGGAGACGGCAATCCTATGTCTATCACTAGTGCCCTAACCTGATTCAAGCTCATTATCCAAGATAGTCTATAATCATTATGTTTCAAATGATATTGAACTACCTCAAAACAATGACAATCATCATTTAGGAAACACAAGTGATCTCAAGTCAGAGGAAATGTGCCACTTGTTGCAATCAAGGATTATTCACATTGTGACAAACAATTGAACATCCTAGTAGGGTCAGTCCAGTACATCCAATGTACCCATGAGTCTACATCTTATTCCATGCTCGAAGCATCCTATAAGATTAGAACACATATTAGTCTTAACCATATCAAGGCTGTCTCATGTTCACCAAGATATCTCGACTAAGGACTTAACTGCATGTCAGCCTAGCTGAACAGCTTTGAGACATTATTCAGAAGTACAATTATTGCAGCAGACAATATAACAACCTGAATAACAACCATGCCTTTATAAACATAAGAGTTTATTACATGATACTGATACAATCCCAAGGCCTCAAACATTAGCCTTAAGGGCATACCCCAACAAGATTTGCTCAAATATCCAATTTACATCTTCATCAAGCCCAAGGATCTCTAAAGTACGCTTGTCTGCATATTTAGTGTTTGCAATCCTCCTTGTAAGAAGATGATTATACCTGGCTTCTTGTGCATCATCTCTGAAGACAATCCCATAAGGATTTGGATGTGGTGTTGGTGCTGGAGATTCAGCTAGTCCTTTACCTTTCCCTTTTCTTATAATTTGTTTCCTTCGTGGTGCCATTCAAGTAGTGAAGATGAAATCAAAGGGAATACCAAGGTTGAAGAAGGAAATGTAACTGACATAGAAATAGAGTGCTGAAACAGAACTAGCCTGCCAAATGCAAACTTCAAATCTGGTCCTCCTGAGTGAAATTGTTCTTTGAAAACTTCAGGGGAGAGATCTTCTAGCTTAATCAAAAATTCAGGAAGCGAATAATTTCTCAAATGAAGCTCTAACAACGAGAAATGATGATTGGCAGAACTTGGCGGAAATCTATTTTCTGGAGCAAATCTAGGCTTTGAACCACCGGAATGTGGCTCGAAGATGACTAGAAAGTTACCAGAGAAGGTCGCCAGCTGAGTGGGAAGATTGGAGGAGGTCTAATATGAAGAAAAGGCGCCAATGCGAGAAGAAAATGGGAAAAACCCTAAAAAACACGATCGGGTTTGTATATAGGCGCACGAAGATACAGTTGTGAAAATAAATACAACTATGCCGTGAAACATTTTGTAAAGAAAACCAATAAAAATACAACCGTAAAAAGAAATACGGCACCCCCGTGAAATATTCTATGCCAACATTCAAAGAAAATACGGGCTGTGAAAATAAATATGGCACCCCCATAAAACATTTTGTAAAGAAATTTTCTGATAGTACAGGTGTGAAAATAAATACGGTACCCCTGTAATTTTTTTTGTAAAAATATGGGTGTGAAAAGAAATACACCACACCCGTAAAACATTATGTTTCACGGTAACCCAAAAATACGGCTGTAAAAATAAATACGGCAGGGCCGTATTTTTTTTGCGTAAACTTCAAAAATTATCGTTTTTATGTGAAATCAACTCAGAACACTCCTATAACACAGAAAAACAAGAATTAGTACCAGAAAAACAAGAATTAGTACTAGAAAAACAAGAATTAGTAGTAGAAAAACTAAAAAATAAGCAAAAACAAAGTAAATCAAAACAAGAAGAACAAGAGTAAGAGTGCTTGGGTTACCTCCCAATAAGCACTAAATTTAATGTCGGTAGCTTGACCAAAGATCATCATCATTATGCTAGCGGTGGAGGATTTGAGAGCTTCTGGTTGACACCTTCTTCAATAGGTTCTAACATATAGTAATGTTTCAGGCATTGACCGTTAACTGTGAAGGTTCCTGTTCTTTCACTCCAAATCTCAATAGCATCATAAGGATAAACTTTAACAACCTTGAAAGGACCTGACCACCTCGTTCTAAGTTTCCCAAGAAAGAGCCTTAACCTAGCGTTAAAAAGTAAAACAAGATCACCTTCATGAAAATCTTTTCTAATGATGTGGCGGTCATGCCACTTCTTTGTTCTTTCCATGTAGATCCTTGCGCTCCCATATGCATTCATCCTGATTTCTTCAAGTTCATCATTTTGTAACTTCCTTTTCTCCCTAGCGGATTTCAAATCATAATTTAAAGTCTTTATCGCCCAATAAGCTTTATGCTCCAATTCAACCGGGAGATGACATGATTTACCATATATAAGCTAATAAGGTAACATACGAATTAGAGTCTTAAATGCAGTCCAGTATGCCTACAATGAATGGTCCAACTTCATGGACCAATCTTTCCTTCACTGAGAAATAGTTTTTTCAATAATCTTCTTTAATTCTTGAAAGTCCCCTAAAGCAAAGAGGAAAGGGAAACCCTAATAGGAGGCGCATATAAAACTTTCATAGCGGAAGCAAGGGTTTCAAAACTTTCGCAAGAACATATGATCAACTTGATAAAGTTTGGATTCATACCATAGCCATTGATTCGAATGGCGTGTTGGAAGAAGAGAACAACATTGATCTCCTTCAAAGAGTTCACACACAAGATGAAGATCGCCTACTCCCTTAGCGTTCCTTGTGCTAGCAAGGGTCCAAGGTTTCCTTGTCGAATGGAAAGGAATGAAAGATGAAGTCTCGCTTGGCTTAACTTTCTCCAAGGCATTAACCTTCTTCACACGAGAGTGTGTCGTCGAGAGAGAAGAGGCAAGAGGATGTGTCAAAATCGAAAAACGAGACGTTCCACTCAAACATGGTGGCGTTTTCACAAATGGAAAAACCGACTTTCCAAATATAGAAAGCCCTTAACTCCAAGCGTTCATGCGATCATCCATGCGTTCACTCCAAGTGAACCGATCGCACCTTTTCTCCTCTTTGAACCAAGCCACGGTTCAATTGCATTTGGTTCAAAGACCAAATCAAATCAGCCCAAGCCATGGTCTAGATCTCATTGAACCAAATGGTTCAAGATCTAACCTTTCATCTCTTGATGCTCTTGATCTCACCGATCTAGCATCTATACTCTCGATCGAAGCTTACCGATCTCAAGCTCTAATCAATCAAACATGATCAGACCAGATCTCACTTACAATCAGAGATTAAATCCCTTTAAACTGAACCAAGACAATTCAGTCCACACGATCTGACTTAAGTAAGCCATATCATCAAATTGTGCGACCCTAAGAGTTTCCTTTAAGTGTCGGTAACGATAACTTACGTTATCACGATCAGTGAGGGGTATCTAGCAACACATCACTGTCTCCCAATACAAAGGAAAGAGTCTTCCAAGACTACACCCAAACCACAGCACAAGTGTGAATCCACTTCACTAGGCATACATGTTTCCTTTGCCACTTGATGTTCTTATTGGACAAGCGTGTCAAGCCTGTAGCTCCAATATGATGAGCATGATTAGATCAGATGAACATAGTCATCTGGGTATGGCCATACACTTTCTCAATCATCTCATCCAGGGGGGCTCCTTTGGAACATCACACTCCTATCAAGGAGACGGCAATCCTATATCTATCACTAGTGTCCTAACCAGACTCATGATCATTATCCAAGACAGTCTATAACCATTATGTTTCAAATGATATCGAACTACCTCAAAACAATGACAATCATCATTTAGAAACACAAGTGATCTCAAGTCAGAGGAAATATGCCACTTATTGCAAATAAGGATTATTCACATTGTGACAAGCAATCGAATATCCTAGTAGGGTCTGTCCAGTACATCCAATGTACCTATGAGTCTACATCTTATTCCATGCTCGAAGCATCCTATAAGATTAGAACACATATTAGTCTCAATCATATCAAGGCTGTCTCATGTTCACCAAGATATCTCGACTAAGGACTAAAGTGGATATCAGCCTAGCTGAACAGTATTGAGACATTATTCAGAAGTATACATATTGCAGCAGATAATGTAACAACCTGAATAACAACCATTGCCTTCATAAACATAGAGTTTATACATGATACTGATACAATCCCAAGGCCTCAAACATTAGCCTTAAGGGCATACCCCAACAATCTCCCACTTGCACTTAATCTAATGGTTGAGAAATCTCAAACCCATATTATTACAGTGCTTCTCATGCTTCTGCTGCGCCAGAGGCTTTGTAAGCGGGTCAGCCAGATTGTCATCTGTATGAACCTTGTAGATTTTGATCTCGCCACGATCAATGATCTCCCGGATCAAGTGAAACCGTCTCTGTATGTGCTTGGACTTCTGGTGCGACCGTGGTTCCTTTGCTTGTGCGATTGCTCCAGTGTTATCACAGAAGATAACCATTGGATCTGCACTCGAAGGAACAACACCAAGTTCCTGAATGAACTTACGAATCCACACTGCCTCCTTAGATGCTTCTGAGGCTGCAACATACTCGGCTTCTGTTGTAGAATCAGCAACAATAGACTGTTTGAAACTTTTCCACACCACCGCTCCTCCATTCAAGCTAAAAACATAGCCTGATTGCGATCGGAAATCATCCTGATCAGATTGGAACGAAGCATCAGTATATCCTTCAATACTGAGTTCTTCCTGACCACCATACACCAAGAACATATCTTTGGTCCTCCGCAGATATTTTAAAATGTTCTTGACTGCAATCCAGTGTGCCTGACCTGGATTACTTTGGAATCGACTGGTTATGCTTAACCCGTAAGCGACGTCTGGGCGAGTACACAACATCTCATACATAATGGACCCAATAGCCGAAGCATAAGGCGTATTGTCCATTTCATCTTTCTCAGTCTGTGTTTGTGGACACTGACTCTTCGAAAGATTCAGACCATGTCTGCCTGGAAGATATCCTCTTTTAGAATTCTCTAAATGAAATCTCTCCAGGACTTTATCGATGTAAGTACTCTGGCACAGCCCGAGAAGCCTCTTAGATCTATCTCTGTAGATCTTCACACCTAATACATAGGCTGCTTCTCCTAAATCTTTCATCTGGAAACATTGCCTTAACCATGCTTTAACGGCATGCAGTTCAGGAATATCGTTTCCAATGATTAAGATATCATCGACGTAGAGGACTAGGAAAGTAATCACGCTCCCACTAAACCTCTTATATACACACGGGTCATCTTCATTCTTGATGAAACCAAATTCACAGATTGATTCATCAAAATGAATGTTCCAGCTTCTAGATGCTTGCTTAAGTCCATAAATGGACTTCTTTAACTTGCATATTTTATGACGATCTGATGGATTTATGAAACCTTCAGGTTGTGTCATATACACATCCTCCTGCAGATTTCCATTAAGGAAAGCAGTCTTCACATCCATTTACCAGATCTCATAATCATAATATGCTGCTATCGCAAGAATAATCCGAATAGACTTAAACATGGCTACAGGAGAGAAAGTTTCATCATAATCTATCCCGTAGATTTGTTTGAAACCTTTCGCAACTAGCCTGCCTTTATAGGTAACCACGTTACCATCCATGTCTATCTTCTTCTTGAAGATCCATTTACAGCCTATAGGGATTACTCCCGGAGGCGGATCAACCAAATCCCAAACTTGGTTATCTGACATGCAGTCCATCTCGGCTCGCATAGCTTCAAGCCATCTCGCTGATTCCGGTCCACTGACCGCAACCGCATAAGTGAGGGGTTCATCATGATCAATGATGTAGACTCCGTCATAGCGCTCAGGCTGTCGACGGATCCTTCCCGATCTTCGCGGTTCCTGTGATATCTGAGCCTCAGGTTGTTCAATAACCTGTTCTACTGGCTCAGGCTCATCCAACTGTGCTTGACTACTTTGTCCTTCCTCTGGAATCTCATCCAGCTTTATTTCTCTCCCACTGGCTTCTTGCAGAAGAAATTCCTTCTCAAGAAAAATAGCCGTCCGAGCAACAAATACTTTGTTCTCTTTGGGATCGTAGAAATAATAACCCTTAGTTTCCTTAGGGTAACCGACAAAGAGGCGAGCTTTTTGACATAAGCCTCGCAACCCCAGATCTTGATAAATGTCAAGCTCGGCTGTTTCCCATACCATAACTCATATGGAGTCTTTGAAACTGCCTTGGATGGCACTCGGTTTAGTACCTTTGCAGTTGTTTCCAGTGCAAATCCCCAAAAGGAGTAAGGTAGAGTAGCCTGACTCATCATAGAACGAACCATATCCAATAAGGTTCTGTTCCTCCTCTCGGACACACCATTCCATTGCGGTGTTCCTGGCGGAGTGAGCTGTGAGATAATCCCACACTCCTTCAGATAGTCAGTAAACTCACGACTTAGGTATTCTCCACCTCGATCTGAGCGAAGTGCCTTGATATTTCGGCCTAGCTGATTCTGTACTTCATTTTTGAACTCTTTGAACTTGTCAAAAGATTCACTTTTATGTCTCATTAGATAGACATATCCGTATCTACTGAAATCATCAGTAAAGGTAATGAAGTATGAATAGCCACCTCTGGCATGTTTACTAAATGGCCCACACACATCACTGTGTATAAGGTCAAGTAAACTCGAAGCCCTTTGACCTTTGTTAGGAAAAGGAGCCTTCGTCATTTTACCCATTAAACAAGCTTTGCTTGTATCAAGCTCCTCATAGGAGAATGATCCCAGCAGTCCATGATCATGCAACCGCTTAATGCGTTTCTCGTTAATATGGCCTAAACGACTATGCCATAGCAAGGTGCTGTCATCAGCATACTTGGCTTTCTTATTATCAATATTTTGTATAGAATATTCCATGTCCAACATGAATAACCCATTGTTAATTGATCCAGTAGCATAAACAATATTATCATAAGAAATAACACACTTTGAAATATTGCATTCAAAGGAAAACCCTTTCCTGACAAGAGCAGGAATAGAGATAATATTTTTCGTTATGCTAGGTACAAAATAACAATTGTTCAATTCTAATACAAGTCCAGATGGTAATGAGATGTGATATTCTCCTACAGCAACAGCAGCAACCCGTGCTCCGTTTCCAACTCGTAGGTCTACCTCATGCTGTCCCACCTGTCTTCTTCTCTTGAGTTCCTATACATTTGAACAAATGTGAACTCCACATGCAGTGTCCAACACCCATGAAATAGAAGAAGAAGATATCATGACTTCAGTCATAAATATACTTGAGCCAGAAGCAATGCTTCCCTTCTTGTCTCCTTGGAGCGCTTTACAGTCCTTTTTCCAGTGACCCAGCTGGCCACAATGGAAACATCTGTATTCCTTCGACCGCTTAACCTTTTGTTTTAGAGCCTTGTTGTAGCTCTTGACAGGGGCTTTGCCCTTCTTCCCCTTCTTCTTATTCCTGGAAGGAACCATCAAGACAGAGGTTGAAGGCTTTCCCTTTAGAGTCAACTCTGTAGTCAAGAGCATGTTCAGTAACTCTGCCGGGGTACAGTCGATCTTGTTCATATTGAAATTAATAATGAACGGATCGAAAGAGGCCGGGAGAGACTGAAGAATGATGTCTACAGCAAGCTCCTGATTGATGGTATGTCCCAGTTTCTCTAGAGCCTCTTTGTACCCAATCATCTTGAGTACGTGAGCTCCCACTGGACTCCCTTCAGTCAGTTTGCTCTGAAAGAAAAGCTTAGTCAAATTGTAGCGTTTAGTCCTAGCCTGTGCAGCATACAGCATCTTGAGGTTTGCTATAATCTGTATAGCAGATAGATCCTCATGCTGACGTTGCAGCTCTGGCGTCATAGACGCAAGCATCGGGCAAGCGATATCAATGCTATCATTGACATGTTTTTCATAGGCATCCCGAACCGCCCTTGCGGCGTTCGCAGCGGGTTGAGGCGGTATAGCTGTCTCGAGGACATACAGTTTCCTCTCTGCCTTAAGAACAATCTTAAGGTGTCCGTACCAGTCTGAGAAGTTTGGCCCAGCAAACTTCTCCCTTTCCAGTAGGGATCGCACATTGAAATTCGTGGTGTTCGTTGCTGCAGAAATCTACAACATTGCAAGAACAGCAAGGTCAGTATCAATGTTTAGAATCAATCCAGGACTTAAGAAAGATTCTTTTCTCACTATTTTATCTGACTGAAAAATCCATTAAACAGTCCGAAAGAGTAACACTCTTTTAGTGAGATGGGATCCAGATTTCATACTTGGTCTCCGCGTCCCGCTCAGGCGAGATAAGATGCACAGAGAGTACAAGCACTAGTTTCTGGTAGGCAATCCCTGCCAATCGCCAACCCGTGCGATTCCCCTTCATCTGGGCAATCCAGCAGACTGTGCCAACAGAGTTGGTACAACACAGTCTCTGATCCCACAGATGGCTGCCTCCATATAGCTCACATATGCTCCATATGTAGCTTTATATGGTCAAGCTGACCTGACCTACTCCCTGGACCACCACGTGCTATGCTGAGCAACGAGAAGCAATAAATCCCTTCTCTGTAACACGCAGGTGTAATCACACACCGTCTGAAGATAGATGGGCGTGCCCACTGAGTGGGTACAACACGGCCCCAACGATAGTCAGAACAGTGAGGTTTCGCGTCAGAAGGCTTACGTGCTTGATATTTTAGCGTTGGATTTTAACGGTCTTTTATCTTCTTACTATCATTCAAATCCTATGGTGATAGCAGAAGAATAAATCATGCAGTTCTAAATATATAAACAATAAGTAGAAAGCATGCTGATCTTATGTGGTAAACGCCCAATAAGCCTAGGTAAGACCTTAATTAACTTAAGTCTTCACTTGAGCTCTTCTTGGGTCTTTTGCATCTCATCTGGCCCAACCCAAGGCCCAAGCGCCCACTGCAGCTCAGGTGCGCCCACCAGGTAAATGCGCTTGTCCCAGAGTCGAACCCTGGACCTCCCACCTGGTCAAGCCACAGCTGCATGCGCCTCTGCCAAGTGTGCTCTGTGCTCTTGTCTGATTAAAATACAATTTAATCTATCTAGACAAGGTCGACACGCAGGTCAATTACACAATAAATTAATTAAAATGTGATGCGCAGATCACAATAATAATAATTTACAAATTAATCCAGGCACGCAGGCCCTAGCACAGCACACATTAAAAGGGCAACCCACATAAGATGAAATAGACACTCATCGTGGTATGCAATGAACATGTGATCCAAGATAAGAAATAAAATTTTCGAAAACCCATTGGCATCAATTTTATTTTTCTTATTTGCCCTACTACCTTACAACGGTCCATTAATAGGGATCCACTCATCATGTCTAGTCAGATCCACTGCCCTTGCATGCACCAAGTCCTAACTGACTTGAGTTGACCTAATGGTCAACCATGCATGCCTTGGGCTGAACGACCCTCATGAGTTCTGGCAAGCGGGTGTGACCCCGGGCCCAACTCATGCGCGTTCACTGGTTGTCTCAACCAGACCTCGCTACACGCTCTTGATGCAGTCGACCTATAGCCACCTCATGCTTGCGCATAGGTGCCATCTGGTCGACCCATCTAGGCTGTCAGATGGTCTGATCAGACTGTTTGGATCTAAACTCGGCTGATGACTTCAACCCTATCAACCCATCTAAGGGTTTATAGTAGGCGCTTAGATCTAATGATGGGCGCGCAAGTTAAGTTTTTGACAAAACAACAACATGCGCCAATACATGCGCCAAAGAGTAACATACATCATACATGTATTTTCGCATGTAATAAACGTTAGATCTAAGCATAAGCGCAAACATGGATCACACAATAACATCAAGCAATCATATGATTCAAACGATAACTGGCCTCTGATACCAATTGAAAGTCCCCTAAAGCAAAGAGGAAAGGGAAACCCTAATAGGAGGCGCATATAAAACTTTCATAGCGGAAGCACGGGTTTCAAAACTTTCGCAAGAACATATGATCAACTTGATAAAGTTTGGATTCATACCATAGCCATTGATTCGAATGGCGTGTTGGAAGAAGAGAACAACGTTGATCTCCTTCAAAGAGTTCACACACAAGATGAAGATCGCCTACTCCCTTAGCGTTCCTTGTGCTAGCAAGGGTCCAAGGTTTCCTTGTCGAATGGAAAGGAATGAAAGATGAACTCTCGCTTGGCTTAAGTTTCTCCAAGGCGTTAACCTTCTTCACACGAGAGTGTGTCGTCGAGAGAGAAGAGGCAAGAGGATGTCTCAAAACCGAAAAACGAGACGTTCCACTCAAACGTGGAGGCGTTTTCACAAATGGGAAAACCGACTTTCCAAATATAGAAAGCCCTTAACTCCAAGCGTTCATGCGATCATCCATGCGTTCACTCCAAGTGAACCGATCGCACCTTTTCTCCTCTTTGAACCAAGCCACGGTTCAATTGCATTTGGTTCAAAGACCAAATCAAATCAGCCCAAGCCATGGTCTAGATCTCATTGAACCAAATGGTTCAAGATCTAACCTTTCATCTCTTGATGCTCTTGATCTCACCGATCTAGCATCTATACTCTCGATCGAAGCTTACCGATCTCAAGCTCTAATCAATCAAACATGATCAGACCAGATCTCACTTACAATCAGAGATTAAATCCCTTTAAACTGAACCAAGACAATTCAGTCCACACGATCTGACTTAAGTAAGCCATATCATCAAATTGTGCGACCCTAAGAGTTTCCTTTAAGTGTCGGTAACGATAACTTACGTTATCACGATCAGTGAGGGGTATCTAGCAACACATCACTATCTCCCAATACAAAGGAAAGAGTCTTCCAAGACTACACCCAAACCACAGCACAAGTGTGAATCCACTTCACTAGGCATACATGTTTCCTTTGCCACTTGATGTTCTTATTGGACAAGCGTGTCAAGCCTGTAGCTCCAATATGATGAGCATGATTAGATCAGATGAACATAGTCATCTGGGTATGGCCATACACTTTCTCAATCATCTCATCCAGGGGGGGGGGCCTTTGGAACATCACACTCCTATCAAGGAGACGGCAATCCTATATCTATCACTAGTGTCCTAACCTGACTCATGATCATTATCCAAGACAGTCTATAACCATTATGTTTCAAATGATATCGAACTACCTCAAAACAATGACAATCATCATTTAGAAACACAAGTGATCTCAAGTCAGAGGAAATATGCCACTTGTTGCAAATAAGGATTATTCACATTGTGACAAGCAATCGAATATCCTAGTAGGGTCTGTCCAGTACATCCAATGTACCTATGAGTCTACATCTTATTCCATGCTCGAAGCATCCTATAAGATTAGAACACATATTAGTCTCAATCATATCAAGGCTGTCTCATGTTCACCAAGATATCTCGACTAAGGACTAAAGTGCATATCAGCCTAGCTGAACAGCATTGAGACATTATTCAGAAGTATACATATTGCAGCAGATAATGTAACAACCTGAATAACAACCATTGCCTTCATAAACATAGAGTTTATACATGATACTGATACAATCCCAAGGCCTCAAACATTAGCCTTAAGGGCATACCCCAACAATTCTCTGTTGGAAATTTCTACCTGGCCACTCATTTGTGGGTGATAAGGAATTGATACTTTATGCTTCACCCCATATTTACTCAATAGAGCAGAGAGTTTTTGCTCTATAAAGTGGGATCCACCATCACTTATAACAACTCGTGGAACCCCGAGCCTCAAAAATATTATCCTTCTGAACAACTTGATAACTACGCAAGAATCATTGGTTAGAGCCGCTACAGCTTCAATCCACTTCGACACATAATCAACCACTACAAGGATGTACTTATTACCACATGAGGTTGGGAAGGGACCCATGTAATCAATTCCCCACACATCAAATATCTCTATTTCCAAAATATTACGCAGTGGCGTCTCATCACTTATATATATGTTTCTTGTCTTCTAGCATTCATCACAAGAAAGAACGAAATTCCAAGCATCTTTAAAAAGAGTCGACCAGAAGAAACCTGACTGAAGCACTTTGAAAGTAGTCTTGGATGAACTAGCATGTTCTCCATAGGCAAAACTATGGCAACGAAAAGTACATCCTTGACCTATTCCTCTGGCAGACATCTCTTGTATAACCCATCTGCACATCTCTTGAATAGAAAAGGATCCTCCCAGAAGTAATGTCTTACTTCTGTTAAAAATCTCTTTCTACCATGATAATTCAAGTCAACAGGTAAAACATCAAACACCAAATAATTAGAAAATCAACATACCACTGAGCATCAATCTTCGCGATAGGAAAGAGATGCTCATCAGGAAAGGCATCATCAATCTCATGCTCGGTAACTTTTTGCACTCCATCTTCCTGAGCAAGACGTGACAAATGATCAACAACATAGTTTTCCACGCCCTTCTTATCCTTGATCTCAAGTCAAATTCTTGTAGCAGAAGGATTCATTTGATCAATCTTGGTTTGGAATCCTTCTTACTCATAAGATACCTGATAGCTACAAATAAAAGGAATATCCTTACCAAGTAATAAAGTACGAGGTCTAGCAATTTTAAAAAAATGTTTAACAAAGTGTCTATAAAAACCAGCATGACCAAGAAAACTCCTAACTCCCTTAACAGAAGATGGTGGTGGCAATTTTTCAATCACCTTTAACTTTGCCCTATCTACTTCAATACCACGGTTAGAAATCAAGTGCCCTAGAACAATACCTTCATTAACCATAAAGTGACACTTTTCCCAATTTAAAACCAAATTAAACTCTTCACAACATTGTAACACACGTGATAGATTATATAGGTAAATATTAAAATTAGAACCATATATGGAAAAATCGTCCACAAACATATCCATAATTTCCTCAATAAGATACCTACCGGATGTCGTACAGGAAGTGGGCTTAAGATCTCCAATGTCCAACTTCTTACAAATAGAGTGTGGCATCAAGCTGACACTAACTCTTAGATCACACAAAGCACGGTCAATAGATATATCACCAATTAAACAAGGAATAGAAAAACTCCTTGAATCCTTAAGCTTCGGTGGCAATTTATTCTGAATTATTGCACTGCATTCTTCAGTGAGTGCGACCATTCCATGCTCTTCCAACTTCCTATTGTTGGATAATATCTCTTTCAAGAACTTGGCATGTGATAGCCCGTAAACTGGTTTACGGCAGAACACTACAAGTCTGGCACGCGTGTACCTTGGAGTAATCCTTGGTAACGGCACCAAAAACTTGTTGTTAAACCGCAAGTGCACGGGTATACGAAGTAATAAAAAAGGTATCGAATCCACAGGGACCTACGTTGTCGAATACTAAATAGTTGATTTCTTACTAATTAGGCAAGTCGAGATCGTGATAATAGCAATCGGTAACTAAAAGCGGGATTATCAAAGAGAAAAGCTGGGACTAGGGTTTGGTTCACTTAAACTTTTATGACTAGACATGAATAAGGATTTCGTTGATTTAATTTCATCATGAAGAAGATATTATCAAAGGATGAACTCAAGGATCACTTTCGTGCATCCGAGCTCTAGAATCTCTAGTGGAGTCTCAATGATCACTTTCGTGCATTCGAGTCTCACAACTAGTTTTGCTCAAGGACCTCCAACGTTCCGATCTTTGCTTTCGCACAAGATCTCCACGTTTGACAAATAGACTCGATCTATAGACTCATGTTATAATCATGATAATTATTTTACTAGAAAAGATCAAGATGGATCTAACCTAAGGAAGGGATCCTAACATGCAATTTTAGGGTTCCAAATTCTCAAGCAATTACCTTTCAGTCTCAAGCGAAAATTCTAAGAACATAATTAATAATATGAACTTAAAGAGAGTCTAAGCACAATTATCACATGAGCAAAATCATCATGCTAAAATCAAACTCAACGAAATATTGAAAAAGAAGTTATATAATCATTAAAAGTCAAGTGAACTACTCCCCCATGTCCCAAGAGTAGTTTAAGCTAGCATGCCGAAGGAAATACAATATTCCATAATTTCATAAAATCGAAAATCAACAAAAGAAGAGTTTTTAGAAAATACGGCACGACTGTGAAGTATTTCACAACCGTATTTTACAAAAGACGGCATGAATAGTGGTGGCGATCCTTCTTCCCTTGATTTCTCCTCTAATTTGTCTCTTTTTGATCTGAAACTTCCGGTATGTTGTCTCCTTAACCAGGCGATGCTTCGGTAGAAAAATCGCGGCTGGAGGTCGTCTGAATCAAGCGCGGCGATGAAACCCTCCACGGCGGCGTGGATCGTGTGAAAAGCTCCCTCCACAGTCAATCAAAATTGGGGCCTTTTGTCTCTCCGTAATCCTCTTGTGAAAAGCTCCTCTTTTGCTTCTTACGGAATCCCACAAAAACCTCTGGATCGTTCGCAATCATCTCCGCAAGAATCGGGCGTGGACATTGACCTGGGCGTCGCGTTCAAAACCTATTTTACGGCAGTGTAATTGTTTACGGCTGGTGCCATAAAATCTCTTGAGTCTTCTATGCCGATGTCGTCTAGGAAAATATGGCCTGTAAAGTAGTTTACGGCCAGTACTGTAATTTCAGGGAAACTTTCTGTTCTAAAATGGCTGGAAAATACGGCAGTGAAATCCCTTACGGCAGGTACCGTAAAATCAGGTGAAGTTTCTATTCTGACGCGCTCCGAAATACGGTACCATAATATTGCTTACGGCCGGTACCGTAAATTCGAGAAATCTTTCTGTGCGAAAATCTTCACAAATTACGGCAGTGTTCGGATTTTACAGCACCATATGGAATTATGGTACCGTAAAATAGATTACGGCACTACCGTAATTTGCTGCCTTGCTCCGATTTGCATGAAATTTCTTGGATGATCTCCTCTTGATGATGGTAATCCTTTTATGTATTTGATTCTGCTTAAAAAACTCCTTAAAATAATTCCTTTTTACCTGAAAACCATGAAAAACCAAAACAGAAGTAGATTTTGCAATATTCAATGAATTTAGCATGGAAAGAAGTAAAAGATCCTCAATTTTAGCATGAAAAGATATCAAAAAATGATGCAAAATATACTACATATTTTGGTGTCATCAAACACATAAGGCTCAAACTTTGCTTGTCCTCAAGCAAAAATCAAAATTTGAAATCAAAGTTTGATCAAAAGAATAACCTTTTCATGCTCAATAAATTTTTAAAATACAACTTGTCAATGAAAAATTCTATCAATTGATTTACAAAGTTTCAAGTAAACATATCATCCTCAGAACTCAATTTTCTAGATTCACAACTCAATCAAACAAAACTTTGCAACCGTATGATAAATAGAATTTTCAATCACATGATTTCACCCGGTATCAATTTAAATCTATCAATGCTTTTGTTTACAGGATTTAGGTCTCCAAGATCTTTTTGCACACAATTTTTTTTATGCATTTTGTTTGTTTTTGTATAGATGACATGTATCCACAAAGACACGTACTTTTTATTTTCGACCACAACTCTTTCTTCGGTACCACTGTCAATTTTACACAGTGCCAAGTAGAGGAGTCTTATTCTTTTTCTCCCTCATTATTTTTCATGTTTAGATTTCAACGCATGTCTTAGGTACCACTATCAATTTTACATAGTGCCAAGTAGGGGAGTCTCTCACTATTTATTTTTTTATGGATCTTGGATTCTTATTTCCTAACAAATAGCAAAAATAGACTAAACCTCAACTAGGTTGATCAATTGATCTAAATTCACAAATTATACAAATATACTCATTTTATTCAAAAGAGAAGTTTCACCTTTAAATTTTATTCCACAAATAATATATCTATCTAAAATTTTATGCATCAATCAATGTCATGTCTCAATAGACAAATAAGTATTGAAGAAATAAATTTAACATGACAGGGCTATATCTTAAAAAAAAAACAATAGGATCATACCACAAGATGGTAGAAAATGGATCGTATGCATCCAATTCTTTTTCAAAAGATCGAGGAAAATAGAATGCAAAGTAGTATGGAAAGTGATGCTCACAAAATTCAATTTTTCACCACCGTTGGATTCAACTTTCTTCATAACTCCCTCTTTATTCCATTCTCCCAAAAAAAGGAAATTTTAATTTCTAAAACAACTAAAATAGAAGTGATTAAACTAAGCAAGAGTGCTTGGGTTGCCTCCCAAGAAGCGCTAGTTTAAAAGGTCATTAGCTTGACCGTTCAACACTCGGATTTGATCGTGGCTCATCAATGTAAAAACTTTCCTTTTCCCCAATCTACTCTTCTTGATAATAATGCTTCAATCTTTGACCATTAACTTTGAATTCTCCTGTTTCTTTGCTCCATACGTCTACAGCTCCGTAGGGATAGGCTTTCTTTACCTGAAAAGTACCAGACCATCGAGACTTAAGCTTTCCTAGAAAAAGTCTCAATCTATAATTGAATAATAGAACAAAGTCACCTAGTTGGAAGTCTTTTCTGAAAATCTGTCGATCATGCCATGTCTTAGTCATCTCTTTGTAGATTCTTGCATTCTCATATGCAGAGAGTCTGATCTCATCTAGCTCATTTAATTGCAACCTCCATTTCTCACCTGCATTTTTCAAGTCAAAATTCAGCTTCTTGATCGCCCAATACACCTTATGTTCGAGCTCTACAGGTAGGTGACATGACTTTCCATAAATTAATTGAAATGGGGACATACCTATTGGTGTTTTGAAAGTAGTTCGGTAAGCCCACAAAGCATCATCGAGTTTGGAAGCCCAATCTTTTCTAGTGCGCGACACTGTCTTTTCTAAAATTCCCTTGATCTCTCTATTTGATATTTCAACTTGTCCACTTGTTTGGGAGTGATATGGCATTGAAACTCTATGATTTACCCCATATTTTCTAAGTAGGGCTGAAAACTTATGTTCTATGAAATGCGAGCCTCCATCACTGATCACTACTCGGGGTGTCCCATATCGTGGAAAAATAATCTTCTTAAACAGTTTAATAACAACTCTCGAATCATTGGTTGGTGAAGCAATAGCTTCAACCCATTTTGAGACATAATCAACTGCTACAAGAATGTACTTGTTACCTCCAGAAGATGGGAAAGGTCCCATGAAGTCAATCCCCCAAACATCAAATATCTCAACTTCAAGAATATTGGACAGTGGCATCTCATGTCTTCTGTTAATGTTCCCAGTCTTTTGACATCTATCACAGGATGATACAAAGTTTCTAGCATCTTTGAAAATTGTGGGCCAATAAAAACCTGATTGTAGCACCTTAAAATCAGTTTTTTCAGTACCGGCATGACCACCATAGGAGGATCCATGGTAAGAAGCAAAATATCTGCAATTTCTTCTTCAGGTACACATCTTCTAAAAATGCCATCAGCACATCTTCTAAACACATAAGGCTCATCCCAAAAATAGTGTTTCACCTCAGCCAAAAATCTTTTCCTTTTTTGGTAGCTCAAATCAGGAGGAAAAATATTGGCTACAAGATAATTCACTATGTTAGCATACCAGGGTGTTTTGAGTTGTTCAAAGGTTAAGAGCTGTTCTTCAGGGAAAGAATCATTGATTCCATCATTCTTTTCAGTGTCTGCCATTATTCTTGAGAGATGATCTGCAACAAAGTTTTCTGATCCTTTTTTGTCTTTAATCTCCAAATCAAATTCTTGCAGAAGTAAAATCCATCTGAGTAATCATGGTTTGCTGTCTTTTTTCTGCATTAAGTATTTCACAGCTGCATGGTCAGTGTACACTACCACTTTGGAGTTAATCAAGTAAGACCTAAATTTATCAAAAGCAAATACTATGGCCAATAATTCCTTCTCAGTGCTGGTGTAATTTCTTTGAGCCTCATCCAAAGTTTTGCTGGTGTAGTGAATAACATGAGGTTTCTTATCTTTTCTTTGTCCCAAGACTGCTCCTACTGCATAATCGCTGGCATCATAGATGAGCTCAAAGGGTAAGTCCCAATCTGGGGGTTGCATGATCGGTGCTGATATCAAGGCCTTCTTCAGTTCCTAAAAAGCACACAAACATTTCCCATCAAAGCAGAATTTGGCATCTTTACAAAGTAAATCAGTTAAACGTTTAGCGAGTTTAGAGAAGTCCCTAATGAATCTCCTGTAAAACCCTGCATGTCCTAGGAAGCTTCTGATTTCTTTAACAGTGGTGTGTGGTGCCAACTTCTCAATCACTTCTATTTTGGCCTTGTCCACTTCAATCCCTCTCTCTGAAACTAGATGGCCCAAAACTATCCCCTGTCTAACCATAAAGTGGCATTTTTCCCAATTCAAGACAAGGTTAGTCTCTTCGCATCTCTGCAAAACTCTAGAGAGATTAGCCAAGCAGTCATCAAAAGAAGAACCATAAATCGAAAAATCATCCATAAAGACATCCATAAAGTCTACAATAAATTCAGAAAAAATTGCCATCATACACCTCTGAAAAGTAGCAGGTGCATTGCATAAACCAAAGGGCATTCTTCTATAAGCAAAGGTACCATATGGGCATGTAAAAGTGGTCTTATCTGGATCATCAGGATGAATAGGAATCTGAAAAAAATCTGGAATACCCATCGAGGAAACAAAAGTATGAGTGTTTAGCTAGTCTCTCAACCATTTGATCAATAAAGGGTAGGGGAAAATGATCCTTCCTAGTGGCAGTATTTAATTTTCTATAATCGATACACATACGCCAACTAGTGACAGTTCTAACAGGTATTAATTCATTGTCCTTATTTTTCATTACAGTGACACCCCCCTTCTTTGGAACACAGTGTACAGGACTCACCCAGTTACTATCTGAGATAGGGTAGATAATACCTGCATCTAGCAATTTTAGTACTTCCTTCTTCACCACTTCCTTCATAGATGGGTTGAGTCTTCTCTGAAAATCTACATGCGGCTTGTGCTCATCCTCCATGTAAATCCTATGCATACAAAAAGAAGGGTTAATCCCTTTTAAGTAATCAATGGAATACCCAATTACCTTTCTATGAATTCTTAGCTCCTTCAAGAGTAAATCAGTTTCCCTGGCATCTAATTTAGCATCCACAATCACAGGGTAGGTAGAGTTAGGACCAAGAAATTCATATCTAAGGTTATCAGGTAAAACTTTCAACTCAACTTTAGGGATCTTTTCACTTTCATTATCAAAAGTAGGACAATCTAAGATATCGTGTTTCTCATCATCAAAATCATCAAAATCATTCTCAAAACCAGGACTATCAATTTTTTCACAAGAATTTTCCAAGGAATCAGAAAAAGAAACATCAGCAGAAGAATCATCAAACAAACAACTAGCATCATAAACTGTGTCATCAATGGACTGAATAGTACAACAGGAACTAGCAAAAGCAGGTTTTTTCAATGAATTATTCAAATCAAACTCAATCTTATCATTGCCAATTCTTAGAGCAAGTTTGCCATTCCTTACATCAATAAGGGCACCAGCAGTGGCTAAGAATGGCCTACCCAGAATAATAGGAATCTTGGCGTCCTCTTTCATTTCAAGTACCACAAAATCAGTAGGTATGAAGTACTTACCAACTTGTATAGGAATATCCTCTAGAATACCTACTGGATATTTTACTGATCGATCGGCGAGCTGCAAAGAAATTGTAGTCGGCTTAGGAGCTCCCATGTCCAATTTCCTGCACACAGACAAAGGCATAAGACTTACACTAGCCCCTAGATCACATAAGGCTCGGTTGAAAGCCATATTTCCAATAAAACATGGGATAGAGAAACTACCTGGATCATTCAATTTTGGTGGTAACCTGTTTTGAATAACAGCACTACATTCTTCGGTTAAAGAAACAGTACCATTGTTTTCTATCTTTCTTTTGTTAGACAAGATTTCCTTTAAAAATTTAGCATATATGGGCATTTGAGATAAAGCTTCAGTAAATGGTATATTAATGTAAAGCTTTTTCAGAACATCAAGAAATCTCCCAAATTGCTTATCTAACTTTTCTTGTTCTAACCTTTGGGAAAAAGGTACCAGTGGTCTAAAGGATGGAGGTAGATTAGTCTTAGATCCGTCTTCTTTACATGGAACATCCCCTTTCTGATTACTACCCTTTTGAGGTGTTGAACTATGCAGGGTTTGTTCATGTTCAGAAGGCTTTTCTAATTCTAATTCTTCATCCTGATCATTAATAGACTCTTTTTCCTTAAGTTCTCCTAGTTGTCTCCCACTTCTAGTGATAATGGCATTGCAATGTTCCCTAGTGTTTAATCTAGATATTTGTCCTTCTAAAATTTTATTGCAAGTAACTAAGGATTCTACTTGAGAAGCAAGATGACTAACAGTTTCTTCAAGATCTTCGAATTTTTTTATGTTTTGAATTTGCAATGAATAGATTTGGCTAGTTAAAAATTTTTCTAACATGTGCTCACTAACCTCTTTAGTCAGGGTTTGCTGATTCTCATTCTCATTCTTACCATGTTGATGACAATATGAAATTCCTTCATCTGGAGCCCATTGGCTTTGATTCAAGGACATCTCCTCAAACAACTTGAAGGCATCATCAATTGTTCTACTCATCAAGGCTCCCCCTGCAGAAGCATCAACATTGAGGTGAGTGTGATTAATTAAACCATAATAAAAAGTTTCAATTAAGACTCGTCGCTCCAAGCCATGGTGAGGACATTTCCTTTGCAATTCATTGTATCGTTCCCATGCTTCGCTAAGAGATTCTACTTCTTTCTGTTGGAAGCTCATGATTTGATTTCTCAATTGGAAAGTCTTGCTTGGTGGGAAATATCTCGTTAGAAAAGCTTTTGATAATTGATCCCATGTTGTGAAAGTATTGGGTTGACGAGAATGCAACCAAGTTCGTGCTTGATCCCTAAAAGAAAAAGGGAATAATATCAATTTTAGTGCATCATCATAAATTCTGTGAATTTTTAATGTATCATAATATTCAAGAAAAGTATATAAATGTGAATAAAGATCTTCGATTGATGATCCTCTAAACTGGTTTTACTGGATCATGGAGACAAAGGCGGGGTTAATTTCAAAGTTGGGGGTCTCAATTATAGGTCTAGCAATACTGAAGTGTATCCCCTGAGGATTACGAGCAGCATAGTCCCTTAGTGATCTTTGATCAGCCATTTGAAATGAATGTCCTGTGCACACTAGAGCAAACTGATCAAATGATGTAAGTAAACAGAAAAGAATAAAAAGATAAAACATAAATGAAACCAAGTCTAGCAATACTCTCAATGTCTTTAATATCGACAAAAACTAAGGTCCCCGGCAACAGCGCAAAAAACTTGATATCCAATAAACTAGTTTACAGCATAACACTACAAGTCTGGCACGCGTGTACCTTGGACTAATCCTTGGTAATGGCACAAAAAACTTTTTGTTAAACCGCAAGTGCACGTGTATATGAAGTAATAAAAAAGGTATCGAATCCACAGGGACCTACGTTGTCGAATACTAAATAGTTGATTTCTTACTAACTAGGCAAGTCGAGATCGTGAGAATAGCAATCGGTAACTAAAAGTGGGTTTATCAGAGAGAAAAGCTGGGACTAGGGTTTCGTTCACTTAAACTTTTATGACTAGACATGAATAAGGATTTCGTTGATTTAATTTCATCATGAATAAGATATTATCAAACGATGAACTCAAGGATCACTTTCGTGCATCCGAGCTCTATAATCTCTAGTGGAGTCTCAAGGATGACTTTCGTGCATCCGAGTCTCACAACTAGTTTTGCTCAAGGACCTCCAACGTTCCGATCTTTGCTTTCGCACAAGATCTCCACGTTTGACAAATAAACTCGATCTATAGACTCATGTTATAATCATGACAATTATTTTACTAGAAAAGATCAAGATGGATCTAACCTAAGGAAGGGATCCTAACATGCAATTCTAGGGTTCCAAATTCTCAAGCAATTACCTTTCAGTCTCAAGCTAAAATTCTAAGAACATAATTAATAATATGAACTTAAAGAGAGTCTAAGCACAATTATCAAATGACCAAAATCATCATGCTCAAATCAAACTCAATGAAATATTGAAAAAGAAGTTATCTAATCATTAAAAGTCAAGTGAACTACTCTCCCATGTCCCAAGAGTAGTTTAAGCTAGCATGGCGAAGGAAATACAATATTCCATAATTTTAGAAAATCGAAAATCAACAAAAGGAAGAGTTTTTAGAAAATACGGCACGGCTGTGAAGTATTTCACAGCCGTATTTTACAAAAGAATGCGTGAATAGTGGGGGCGATCCTTCTTCCCTTGATTTCTCCTCCAATTTGTCTCTTTTCGATCTGAAACTTCCGGTATGTTGTCTCCTTCACCAGGCGATACTTCGGTAGAAAAATCACGGCCGGAGGTCGTCTGAATCGAGCGCGGCAGTGAAACCCTCCACGGCGGCATGGATCGCGATTTCTCCCTCCACGGTCAATCAAAATTGGGGCCTTTTGTCTCTCTGTAATCCTCTCATGAAAAGCTCCCCTTTTGCTTCTTACAGAATCCCACAAAAACCTCTGGATCATTCGCAATCATCTCCGCAAGAATTGGGCGTGGACATTAACTTGGGCGTCGCGTTCAAAACCTGTTTTACGGCAGTGTAATTGTTTATGGCAAGTGCCGTAAAATCTCTTGAGTCTTCTGTGCCGATGTCGTCTCAGAAAATACGGCCCGTAAAGTAGTTTACAGCCAGTACTGTAATTTCAAGGCAACTTTCTGTTCTGAAACGGCTGGAAAATACGGCAGTGAAATCCCTTATGGCAGGTACCGTAAAATCGGGTGAAGTTTCTATTCTGACGCGCTCCGAAATACGGTACCATAATATTGCTTATGGCTGGTACCGTAAAATCTAGAAATCTTTCTGTTCGGAAATCTTCACAAATTACGGCAGTGTTCGAATTTTACGGCACCATATGGAATTACGGTACCGTAAAAAAGATTATGGCACTACCGTAATTTGTTGTCTTGCTACGATTTGCGTGAAATTTCTTGGGTGATCTCCTCTTGATGATGGTAATCCTTCTATGTATTTGATTATGCTTAAAAACTCCTTAAAATAATTCCTTTTTACCTGAAAACCATGAAAAACCAAAACAGAAGTAGATTTTGCAATATTCAATGAATTTAGCATGGAAACAAGTAAAAGATCCTCAATTTTAGCATGAAAAGATATCAAAAAATGATACAAAATATACTACATATTTTGGTGTCATCAAACACATAAGGCATCTGTGATAACGCATCAGTGACAGGTATATTAATATAAAGCTTTTTAAGTACCTCTAAAATTTTGTCAAATTGTTTGTCAAGTTTAGCCTTTTCCAATCTCTGAAGGAAAGATACTAGCGGTTTGTAGGGAGGTCGGGGTACATAAACTACTTTCGGCTCCCTATCTTGCAAAGATGTGTCGCCATTATTTCCCTCTTCCTCTATGGACTCAAAATTCTACACCTCTTTGTCCTGTATTGTATATAGTGCTCGTGGCTCTTCTAATTGTTTCCCACTGCATGTGATAATGGCATTACAGTGCTCACGTGGGTTTACCTCTAGTTTCCCTAGTAGTCTACCTATAGGCCTGCTGAGCTACCTGAGTTTCCAACATCTTTTGATGGGTCTTTATAGATTCCATCCCAAAAGTCAAATTCTTGATAGACTCACCAACATGTAAATTCTTGCCTGAAATAATCTAATTGATGTATGAAATTGTCATTCTGCTTGGTCTATGTGGCAATAAATGTCTCCATAAAAAATTCCAGGTTCGACTTATGAGGAGCTTGAGGTTGAGGTTGGTTGTACTGTCTTTGCTGAAAGCTTGAGGGCTGTCAATTATTACCCTCAGGTGCTTGGTTTTGATTACTACTCTATGAAAGACTGAGATGGTTACTTGATGTGGGACCAAAGCAGGACCTTCGGAGGTCCACCCGGGTCCGAAAGAAGCCCTCTCGGTATGGCTATCCTAGCCATTAGATATGGCTTCCTTAGGACCCCCTTTTGTTGCTTATTTTGTCTTAGATTAGGGTGCATCATATGGTAGGTTAGATCCACCCTCCCATTACACCATGTAGTTACATGCCTAGGATCCGCCACTTATGTATAGTAGGTTAGTGCATGAAATTGATGTAATAGTATAGGTCAACTCCGATCTTGGAATGCAAGTCAAAATCAGGTCAAGACAACTCCAAGAGATGCCATGGGCCATCAGCCCAACTCAAGAGGAAATCAGCCCACCCCAACCTAATGGAGCAACACCACAAGTACCCCAACTTCCACCATCCTAGTTGGCAGCCATGTGGAGTTCACCTTCATCTCTAATCAAGTCAAGGAGCAGTCAGCTCAATGACCTATTTCAGCTCAACATGCGCCAGCCATCAAAGTCAAGGGGCAGCTTGAAACAATGCCCACTTCAGTCCATCATGCGCCAGCCCCCAAAGTCAAGGAGCAGCCTGCACTTTGCAACAACTTCAGTCCCTTCAAGTGCCAGCCGCCCATGCCAATTTGCAGCCTGCAATGTCAGCCATCAGCAGCCTCTTCAGTCCACTCTCATCTCAGATTTCGAACTTACCAACCTGCTGAAGACTTCAGAGTTCAACCTCCAAGCAATCGCCCATTTGGAAGAAGAAACCAGCCCTTGAGTTGTCTACATCATCTTTGACTTGTGTAACTTGTTTTTGAACTTAGGAAGGGAGATAACCGTTGGAGACTCCCCTATATGATGTAAATTCTTGTAAAGCCATCAGTTAGTGTTGAATGAATTTTCGAATTTCAGAAGTGTGTCTTCTTATGGTGTGTGTCACCTAACCCCCTCCCCTCTTCCAACCATTGCCGAGAGTGTCTATCCACCCCTCTTGCTCTTCCACCTTCTTCCTCCATATGCGCTTGTCTTGAAGATGGGAGCTCACGCCACTTCCTCCCTCTAGCCTTGAAGAGCCTTCAATCAAGAGGAGGAGCTGGACACATTCGAGACTCAAGAAGGTGCCATCAACTCCATGCCGAGAACAAGCCACCCCCACTTTAGCTAAGTCTTCTTCCCCTTTGGGTCATTGTTCTTGTTAATTGTTGTTGTGGTTCTTGATACTTGTTGGACAGCCCCTTTGCACTTACGTTTGCTTTCTGCAGGAGGCGCAAGGCCATGGGATGACAAGCAAGCTATCCCCTCTTCTCTTCCCCTAAGCCTAGATAGTCTAAACTATGTTAACAAGGGAATTTGGAGTCTAGCCTCCCCCTTGATTGTCTTGTGTATTGGCCTCTTAATATTATTTTCAAAATTCACCCACGCATGTGTGGGATGCTGCAATGACATGTGTGTAAGCTCATAGGGCCCTACTTCGTGAGATTCCACCATTGGACCGGTGAAGAACGGGAAGGACACCCTTTCTATTCTCAAAGGGTGCAAGGTGAGTTCCTCCCTTAGATTAGCCCTAGTTTCTTATGGTAGAACCGCATGCTATGTCTACTTGAGGTTTTAGAATCACATGATAAGCTTTACTAGAAGTGCATGATAAGATTAGTTGCTGAATGTAGCTTCGGATTTCATTATAAGATTATCAAACCTAATTTCTCAAAGCGTTAGTTTAAATGGGTTTCATAGTTATATCTTAATAGCAAATGTTTTCAAAAAGCGTTGTTTGAATGTTGCATGCTTGGCCCCCCCATCATCTTGGTATCAGAGCTTAGGCTCTTAGAGTAGGATTTTAAAAGACCAAAACTTTATTTTCCTACTACTAAGGCGATTTTGGACCTAGGTGTTTGAAAGAATTTGAATATCTATCTTGTATCACCTTAGGATCTATTTTCAAAAAGCTTTACTCATTTCGAAAATGGCTACTAGATCCGGTGCCCCCTATGGTCTCAATCAAGCTATTGACCATGAGGTGAGTGCCCTCTCAATTGAAATGGCCTCCCTTAGAGAGACCCTAGCAACCCTTCAACATTCCATAGGTGTCATAGACAATAGGCTTAACACCCTAGAGTCTAACTCTAAGATGGACCCCCAAACTACTAGCCGACCTAATAGTGGATCCCACCCAAGGGAACCAAATGTTCAAGGATCTCCTTCACACACCCCTAGAGTCAATCATGCTCAAACCGAATGGGAAGGGCCTCATGCCCCACAAGCCCCCTATCATAGACCTAGAGAGTATGATGTGCAACGTGCCATCAAGATCAACCCCCCTACTTTTGGTGGGTCTCTTAACCCCAAGGAGTTCCTAGATTGGGCCACAAAGTTAGACCAATACTTTGAATATAGCCTTATACACCATGAAAGTAAGGTTAGGTTCACAAAGTGCCTATTAGAAGGATCCGCTAGACTCTATTGGACCCATGTCGAAAGAACTATAGAAAGGGATGGTAAGCCTCCCGTTGAATCTTGGGATGAAATGAAATACCTACTTAGGCAAAAGTATGTCCCACCTGGTTTCATGCAAAAGCTTAAGGATGAACTTAATAGTCACACTCAAGGCTCCTCCACTGTAGAAGCCTATCAATCTAAGCTAGAAGAACTTCTCATTAGGTGTGAAGCCAAGGAAGACCAAGGTATGATCCTAAGTCGATTCAAGAATGGCCTTAGACCTGACATTAAGAGGGCCTTGACCTATTTTCAATTAGATACCCCAGAGATAGCTTATCAAAGGGCCCTAGAAGTTGAACAAGAACTTAAGAATAGAAAGGAAACCCTCCCTCCCCGGCCCATCTATAGGCCAGCTCCTATGCACTTGCCTTCTAGCTCAAACCCAAAACCAAGAACTGCTCAAACTACAGACATCCCCACTTGTTATAACTGTAGGCAGAAGGGACATTTTGCAAAAGAGTGTCCTAAGAAGGTTATGAAGGTCATGGTCCTAGCTGAGGAAGACATAGACCCTGAGCCCACCCTTGAGGAAGACCCTGATCAAGAAATTGAAGTCAATGACTATGATAGTAGTGATGACATCTTCAACACCTTAGGGGTAGTTAGGTGCACCCTTGTCAAACCGACCCCCACTGAGGACTGGCGCCGAACCAGTATCTTCCACACCTACACCAAATGCCATGGTCACATGTGCAAGGTGGTCATTGATGGTGGAAGCAGCCTCAATGCTGTCTCCCACATAGCTGCCACCAAACTGAACCTCAAGATGGAACCCCGACCTAGTCCTTACAATATTTCTTGGGTTAACCAAACCAGTGTCCCTGTGACCCATAGGTGCCTCGTACCTATCCAGTTTGGTACATATGAGGACAAGATCTGGTGTGACGTCCTTACTATGGATGTAGCCCAAATCCTCTTAGGACGCCCCTGGTTGTATGACATGGATGTTGTCCACTACGGTCGGACCAATACCTATGTCTTCACCCATAAAGATCAAAAGATTAGGCTCAAACCCTCTCTCCCCAAAGAACTTAGAGCCACAACTAGTAAGGGTAAGATAGAGGAACCCAAGAAAGACCAGCCTACCATTCAACTTATAAGGCCTCAAACCTTCACTAAGGAAATTATAGAAGATCAACCCCTTTACACCTTAGTCATCAAAGAAACCAACCCTGAAGTGGATGAGAAGCCTCCCCCAGAAGTAGAATCCTTGCTCCAAGAGTTTAGTGAGCTCACTCCAGAGGACCTCCCTGAAGGACTGCCACCTCTTAGGGACATACAACATGCCATAGACTTAGTTCCTGGATCCTCTCTTCCCAACCTACCCCACTATAGGATGAACCCTACCGAGCATGAGGAGCTCAAAAGACAAGTAGATGATTTATTGTGTAAGGGTTACATCAGGGAAAGCCTAAGTCCCTGCGCCGTCCCAGCCCTTCTTACCCCAAAGAAGGATGGCAGTTGGCGCATGTGTATAGATTGTAGAGCTATCAACAAGATTACCATCAAGTATAGGTTCCCCATACCTAGGCTAGATGACATGTTAGATATGTTAGTAGGGTCCAAATGGTTTTCCAAGCTTGACCTCAGAAGTGGATATCATCAGGTTAGGATTAGAGAAGGGGATGAGTGGAAGACCGCCTTCAAAACCAAGGACGGCTTATATGAGTGGTTAGTCATGCCTTTCGGGCTAACCAATGCCCCTTCCACATTTATGAGGCTTATGACCCAAGTGCTTAGACCCTACATAGGGAAGTTCCTAGTTGTATACTTTGATGACATACTTATCTATAGTAAGTCACAAAAGGAGCATCTAGGGCACTTAAGGCAGACTCTAACCCTTCTTAGAGACGAAAAGCTGTATGTCAACCTGAAGAAATGTTCTTTTCTATCTCCCAGAGTTGTCTTTCTAGGGTTTATTGTTTCTGACCTTGGGCTTCAAGCTGACCCATCTAAAGTCCAAGCCATATTAGACTGGCCAGAGCCCAAGACCCTTACTGAAGTTAGGAGCTTTCATGGCCTTGCTACCTTCTACCGTAGGTTCATACGGAATTTTAGCACCATAGTAGCTCCTATCACCAATTGCATGAAACAAGGGGACTTTAGTTGGACCAAGTCTGCCAATAGGGCTTTCACTGAGCTTAAGAGTAGGATGACCTCTGCCCCTGTTTTAAGATTGCCTGACTTTGGCAAGGTCTTTGAGGTTGATTGTGATGCTTCTGGCATTGGCATAGGTGGGACCCTCAGCCAAGAAGGTCACCCTATCGCCTTCTTCAGTGAAAAACTGAATGAGGCCAAGCAGAAATACTCAACCTATGACAAAGAGTTCTATGCCGTAGTTCAATCTTTAAGGCATTGGCGGCACTACCTTCTCCACCATGAGTTTACTTTAAATAGTGACCACCAAGCCCTATCTTACCTTAGTGCCCAAAGAAAACTCAATGCTAGACATGCTAAATGGGTAGAATATTTACAACAGTACACTTTTGTCTTAAAACACAAATCTGGATCTAACAACAAAGTTGCTGATGCTCTAAGTAGGGTAGTCTTCATTTTACAAACTATGCATGCTGAACTTGTAGGATTTGAACATATGAAAACTGCTTACCTAGATTGCCCTGACTTTTCTGCTATTTATGATGATATGACTAGAGATCCTATGAGTCACCCCATGTACACCCTTAGGGATGGGTATCTCTTCCTTGGGCCAACACTCTGTGTGCCTAAGTCCTCAATCCGGGATTTCCTAATTTGGGAACTCCATGGAGGAGGGTCTGCTGGGCACCATGGTCGAGAGAAGACCCGTGCCTTGGTCGAGGAAAGATTCTTTTGGCCTCAACTCTACCGAGGTGTGGCCAAGGTAGTTAGGCACTGTGGAACCTGTCAATCCACTAAAGTCCAGAAGCACAATTTTGGACTGTACACCCCTCTGCCTATTCCCCAGGCACCGTGGCAGGACATTAGTATGGACTTTGTTCTAGGATTGCCTAGGACTGCTGCTAGGCATGACTCTATTTATGTTGTGGTAGACCGGTTCACAAAAATGGCTCATTTCATACCTTGTACTAAAACTACCGATGCCTCCCATATGGCTAGAATCTTCTTTAGAGACATTGTTAGGTTGCATGGTACCCCTCTCACTATAGTTTCGGATAGAGATACTAGATTTGTTAGTCATTTCTGGAGAACACTATGGGCTCTTTTAGGCACAAAACTGAAGTTCTCAACGGCCTACCATCCCCAGACGGATGGGCAGACCGAAGTGATCAACAGATCACTCGGGAGCATCCTTAGGAGTCTCGTAGGAGAACACCCCAGTGATTGGGACAAGCTGTTACCTACAGCTGAGTTTTCCTACAATAGTGTTCCTAACAGGACTACTGGTCTGTCTCCTTTCCAGGCAAATCTAGGATACCAGCCTAACAAGCCAATTGACCTATTTTCTGCCCCTAAACATTGCAAGACCTCTATTTCGGCCCGAGATTATGCTTTTCATATTTCGCAATTACATCATGAGCTATTCAGTAAAATTCAGGACTCTGTCAATCAATATCGTGATGATACTAATAAACATCGCCGAGAGAAGGTATTTTCTGTAGGGGATCAGGTAATGTTGCGGGTCCGCGAGGAGCGCATCCAAGGACCCGGCCGCAAGTTGGACGCCAAGGGCATTGGGCCCTTCACTATTCTGAAGAAGGTCAACGATAATGCCTATCTCCTGGACCTACCACCAGAACTGGGGATATCCTCCACCATCAATGTGGAGGATCTGACGCTGTATCATCCGCCTCTCTCTATACAAGAACCAGACACTTGCCACGACTCAGAGATTGAGGCCATACTCGAGGACCAGACCCGACTCACCCCTGATGAGGTACAGCTTTATTACCGCATCAAATTTACTGATGGTGAGGAGGCCTGGCTTCCCGAGGCTGAGCTTGCTAGGTCCGCACCCGAGCTTCTCCAAGGGTACAAAGATAATTCTCCAGAGGAGAATTTTTCCCACCCCGGGAGAGCTGATGTGGGACCAAAGCAGGACCTTCGGAGGTCCACCCGGGTCCGAAAGAAGCCCTCTCGGTATGGCTATCCTAGCCATTAGATATGGCTTCCTTAGGACCCCCTTTTGTTGCTTATTTTGTCTTAGATTAGGGTGCATCATATGGTAGGTTAGATCCACCCTCCCATTACACCATGTAGTTACATGCCTAGGATCCGCCACTTATGTATAGTAGGTTAGTGCATGAAATTGATGTAATAGTATAGGTCAACTCCGATCTTGGAATGCAAGTCAAAATCAGGTCAAGACAACTCCAAGAGATGCCATGGGCCATCAGCCCAACTCAAGAGGAAATCAGCCCACCCCAACCTAATGGAGCAACACCACAAGTACCCCAACTTCCACCATCCTAGTTGGCAGCCATGTGGAGTTCACCTTCATCTCTAATCAAGTCAAGGAGCAGTCAGCTCAATGACCTATTTCAGCTCAACATGCGCCAGCCATCAAAGTCAAGGGGCAGCTTGAAACAATGCCCACTTCAGTCCATCATGCGCCAGCCCCCAAAGTCAAGGAGCAGCCTGCACTTTGCAACAACTTCAGTCCCTTCAAGTGCCAGCCGCCCATGCCAATTTGCAGCCTGCAATGTCAGCCATCAGCAGCCTCTTCAGTCCACTCTCATCTCAGATTTCGAACTTACCAACCTGCTGAAGACTTCAGAGTTCAACCTCCAAGCAATCGCCCATTTGGAAGAAGAAACCAGCCCTTGAGTTGTCTACATCATCTTTGACTTGTGTAACTTGTTTTTGAACTTAGGAAGGGAGATAACCGTTGGAGACTCCCCTATATGATGTAAATTCTTGTAAAGCCATCAGTTAGTGTTGAATGAATTTTCGAATTTCAGAAGTGTGTCTTCTTATGGTGTGTGTCACCTAACCCCCTCCCCTCTTCCAACCATTGCCGAGAGTGTCTATCCACCCCTCTTGCTCTTCCACCTTCTTCCTCCATATGCGCTTGTCTTGAAGATGGGAGCTCACGCCACTTCCTCCCTCTAGCCTTGAAGAGCCTTCAATCAAGAGGAGGAGCTGGACACATTCGAGACTCAAGAAGGTGCCATCAACTCCATGCCGAGAACAAGCCACCCCCACTTTAGCTAAGTCTTCTTCCCCTTTGGGTCATTGTTCTTGTTAATTGTTGTTGTGGTTCTTGATACTTGTTGGACAGCCCCTTTGCACTTACGTTTGCTTTCTGCAGGAGGCGCAAGGCCATGGGATGACAAGCAAGCTATCCCCTCTTCTCTTCCCCTAAGCCTAGATAGTCTAAACTATGTTAACAAGGGAATTTGGAGTCTAGCCTCCCCCTTGATTGTCTTGTGTATTGGCCTCTTAATATTATTTTCAAAATTCACCCACGCATGTGTGGGATGCTGCAATGACATGTGTGTAAGCTCATAGGGCCCTACTTCGTGAGATTCCACCATTGGACCGGTGAAGAACGGGAAGGACACCCTTTCTATTCTCAAAGGGTGCAAGGTGAGTTCCTCCCTTAGATTAGCCCTAGTTTCTTATGGTAGAACCGCATGCTATGTCTACTTGAGGTTTTAGAATCACATGATAAGCTTTACTAGAAGTGCATGATAAGATTAGTTGCTGAATGTAGCTTCGGATTTCATTATAAGATTATCAAACCTAATTTCTCAAAGCGTTAGTTTAAATGGGTTTCATAGTTATATCTTAATAGCAAATGTTTTCAAAAAGCGTTGTTTGAATGTTGCATGCTTGGCCCCCCCATCATTACTACAACTAGGGCTATAAGTGCTTGAGTATGGGTCATTCTGAGGTCTTCCATTATAATTCCCAATTGTATACGCTTGTTCATAGTCGCACTCACCCTGTGTAGAAGCCCCCAACTGACAATCCTGTGTATAATGTCATGCATTACCACAAATCTAATATGAAATAGCATTAAGAGTGACAAGATTAAGACTTAAAGAATTAATTTTACAAGTTAAAGAATCAACCTTGGCGGCAAGCGAAGTGATAGCATCTAAGTCATACCTACCTGATGCCTTGGCCGATGGCCCTCTTTCACTTACCCATTGACAATGATTCAAGGCCATTTCTTCAAACAAATTAATTGCATCATCCACACTCTTGTTCATGATCGTCCCACCGGCAGCAGCATCAACTGTCATATGAGTATTATAATTCAATACATTATAGAATATGTGAATGATTACCCACTTGTCGAGGCCGTAGTGTGGACACATTCTCTGAAGTTCTTTAAATCGGTCCCACGCCTCGTATAATGATTCTCCTTCTTTCCGGGCAAAGCTTGTGATTTGGTTCCTTATCTGTGCAGTTTTACTTGGGGGAAAGTATTTGAAAGTTCCCTAAAGGGGGCGAAACCCTAATAGGCGCATATCAGAGGTTTTGCATTGAGCGGAAGCTAGGGTTTCTAAAATCGCATGCATGAATATATGATCAACTTAATAACATGTATAGATCGAGAAGGGATCATACCATAGCCATTGCTTGGATGGTGACTTGGAAGCAGAGAATGAAGTAGCTCTCCTCCAAAGCGTGCGCACACAAGATGATTGATCGCCTACTCCTTGTCGTTCCTTGTGCTAGCAAGGCTCTCCAAGTCTCCTGATCGCTTGAAGGGAAGAAGAGATGATCTCTTGGCTATACCGAATCCTCCTTGAGCATCAAGACTCACCACACGAGAGGAGAGAGGCGACAAGAGGAAGAGGCGAGTGAGAATAGAGCAATGCACTCGAACGTGAGGCGTGCTCCCTATTTTGGAAAGCATGACTTCCAGAAATAGTAAACCCTCACACGTTCAAGTGGTCACGCTTAGTGAACAAATCGCAATGTTCTCCCCTTTGAACCATGCGCTCACTTGATGAGCCAGTTCAATTGGATTTGGTTCAAAGACCAAATTAAACCAAGCATTGGTCTAGATCAAATTAAACCATAAGGTTCAAGATCTAACCATTCATCTCTTGATGCTCTTGATCTCACCGATCTAGCATCATTTCTCTCGATTGAAGCTTACCGATCTCAAGCCCTAATCAATCAAACATGATCAGACCAGATCTCACTTACAATCAGAGTTTAAATCCCATTAAACTGAACCAAAACAATTCAGTCCACACGATCTGACTCAAGTAAGCCATATCATCAAATTGTGCGACCCTAAGGGTTTCCTTTAAATGTCGGTAACGATAACTTTCGTTATCACGATCAGTGAGGGGTATCTAGCAACACATCACTGTCTCCCAATATAAAGGAAAGAGTCTTCCAAGACTACACCCAAACCACAGCACAAGTGTGAACCCAAGTCACTTGACATATGTGTTTCCTTTGCCACTGGATGTTCTTATTGGACAAGCGTGTCAAGCCTGTAATTCCAATATGATGAGAATGATTAGATCAGATGAACATAGTCATCTGGGTATGGCCATACACTTTCTCAACCATCTCATGCAGGGGGCCCCTATAGAACATCACACTCCAATCAAGGAGACGGCAATCCTATATCTATCACTAGTGCCCTAACATGACTCATGCTCATTATCCAAGATAGTCTATAACCATTATGTTTCAAATGATATTGAACTACCTCAAAACAATGCCAATCATCATTTAGAAACACAAGTGATCTCAAGTCAGAGGAAATATGCCACTTGTTTGCATATAAGGATTATTCACATTGTGACAAGCAATCGAATATCCTAAGTAGGGTCTGTCCAGTACATCCAATGTACCCATGAGTCTACATCTTATTCCATGCTCGAAGCATCCTATAAGATTAGAACACATATTAGTCTCAATCATATCAAGGCTGTCTCATGTTCACCAAGATATCTCGACTAAGGACAATACTGCATGTCAGCCAAGCTGAACAGCATTGAGACATTATCCAGAAGTATACATATTGCAGCAGATAATGTAACAACCTGAATAACAACCATTGCCTTTATAAACATAGAGCTTATACATGATACTGATAACAACCCAAGGCCTCAAACATTAGCCTTAAGGGCATACCCCAACAATCTCCCACTTGCACTTAATCTAATGGTTGAGAAATCTCAAGCCCATATTATTACAGTGCTTCTCATGCTTCTGCTGCGCCAGAGGCTTTGTAAGCGGGTCAGCTAGATTGTCATCTGTATGAACCTTGCAGATTTTGATCTTGCCACGATCAATGATCTCCCGGATCAAGTGAAACCTTCTTTGTATGTGCTTGGACTTCTGGTGCGACCGTGGTTCCTTTGCTTGTGCTATTGCTCCAGTGTTATCACAGAAGATAACCAAAGGATCTGCACTCGAAGGAACAACACCAAGTTCCTGAACGAACTTACGAATCCACACTGCCTCCTTGGATGCTTCTGAGGCTGCAACATACTCGGCTTCTGTTGTGGAATCAGCAACAATTGATTGTTTGAAACTTTTCCACACCACTGCTCCTCCATTCAAGCTAAAAACATAGCCTGATTGCGATCGGAAATCATCCTGGTCAGATTGGAATGAAGCGTCAGTATATCCTTCAATACTGAGTTCTTCCTGACCTCCATATATCAAGAACATATCTTTGGTCTTCCGAAGATATTTCAAAATGTTCTTGACTGCAATCCAGTGTGCCTTACCTGGATTACTTTGGAATCGACTGGTCACGCTTAACCCGTAAGCAACGTCTGGGCGAGTACACAACATCGCATACATAATGGACCCAATAGCCGAAGCATACGGTGTATTGTCCATTTCATCTTTCTCAGTCTGTGTTTGTGGACACTGACTCTTTGAAAGAGTCAGACCATGTCTGACTGGAAGATATCCTCTTTTAGAATTTTCTAAATGGAATCTCTCCAGGACTTTATCGATGTAAGTACTCTGGCACAGCCCGAGAAGCCTCTTAGATCTATCTCTGTAGATCTTCACACCTAATACATAGGCTGCTTCTCCTAAATCTTTCATCTGGAAACATTTTCTTAACCATGCCTTAACCGCATGTAGTTCAGGAATATCGTTTCCAATGATCAAGATATCATCGACGTAGAGGACTAGGAAAGTAATCACGCTCCCACTAAACCTCTTATATACACACGGGTCATCTTCATTCTTGATGAAACCAAATTCACAGATTGATTCATCAAAACGAATATTCCAGCTTCTTGAGGCTTGTTTAAGTCCATAAATGGACTTCTTTAATTTGCATATTTTATGACGATCTGATGGATTAGTGAAACCTTCAGGTTGTGTCATATACACATCCTCTTCTAGTTTTCCATTAAGGAAAGCGGTCTTCACATCCATTTGCCAGATCTCATAATCATAATATGCTGCTATCGCAAGAATAATCCGAATAGACTTGAACATGGCTACAGGAGAGAAAGTTTCATCATAATCTATCCCGTAGATTTGTTTGAAACCTTTCGCAACTAGCCTGCCTTTATAGGTAACCACGTTACCATCCATGTCAATCTTCTTCTTGAAGATCCACTTACTGTTGGGGTATGCCCTTAAGGCTAATGTTTGAGGCCTTGGGATTATATCAGTATCATGTATAAACTCAATGTTTATAAAGGCAATGGTTGTTATTCAGGTTGTTACATCATCTGCTGCAATATGTATACTTCTGAATAATGTCTCAATGCTGTTCAGCTTGGCTAACATGCAGTTTTGTCCTTAGTCGAGATATCTTGGTGAACATGAGACAGCCTTGATATGATTGAGACTAATATGTGTTCTAATCTTATAGGATGCTTCGAGCATGGAATAAGATGTAGACTCATGGGTACATTGGATGTACTGGACAGACCCTACTTAGGATATTCAATTGCTTGTCACAATGTGAATAATCCTTATATACAAACAAGTGGCATATTTCCTCTGACTTGAGATCACTTCTGTTTCTAAATGATGATTGGCATTGTTTTGTGGTAGTTCAATATCATTTGAAACATAATGGTTATAGACTATCTTGGATAATGAGCATGAGTCATGTTAGGGCGCTAGTGATAGATATAGGATTGCCGTCTCCTTGATTGGAGTGTGATGTTCTATAGGGGCCCCCTGTATGAGATGATTGAGGAAGTGTATGGCCATACCCAGATGACTATGATCATCTGATCTAATCATTCTCATCATATTGGAATCACAGGCTTGACACGCTTGTCCAATAAGAACATCCAGTGGCAAAGGAAACATGTATGCCTAGTGAAGTGGATTCACACTTGTGCTGTGGTTTGGGTGTAGTCTTGGAAGACTCTTTCCTTTATATCGGGAGACAATGATGTGTTGCTAGATACCCCTCACTGATCGTGATAACGTAAGTTATCGTTACCGACATTTAAAGGAAACCCTTAGGGTCGCACAATTTGATGATATGGCTTACTTGAGTCAGATCGTGTGGACTGAATTGTTTTGATTCAGTTTAAAGGGATTTAATCTCTGATTGTAAGTGAGATCTGGTCTGATCATGTTTGATTGATTAGGGCTTGAGATCGGTAAGCTTCGATCGAGAGAATTGATGCTAGATCGGTGAGATCAAGAGCATCAAGAGATGAACGGTTCGATCTTGAACCATTTGGTTCAGTAAGATCTAGACCATGGCTTGGGCTGATTTGATTTGGTCTTTGAACCAAATTGAAATGGATCGAATTGGCTTGAACCGGTTCACATGTGTGAACGCTTGGTTCGAAGCTTGAAGGCGTTTTGGTCGGTTTTGAGATCATGGGCGCATGGCTTCATGACTTTCTATTTTTGGAAAGTCATTAACGCCACTTCCTCTCAACGCCAAAAACGCTTGCCTCTTCTCGACGCCCCCTCTCTCGTGTGTGACTTCTTCACGCCTTGGAGAGCATTCGGACAAGCCAAGGAAAAAGGAGATCTCATCCCTTCAAGCGATTAGGACACTTAGAGATCCTTGCTAGCACAAGGAGCGACAAGAAGAAAGCTTCTCTCATCTTGTGTGCGGTGCCTTTGGAGAAGAAGCACTCGCATCTTTGCTTCCAAGTCGCCATCCTTGCAATGGCAATGGTATGAATCCCTTTCGCTCTATACAAGCCTTAAGAGTTGATTATATGACATGCATATCGATTTTCTATGAAACCCTAGCTTCCGCATGTATGATCCTTGTTATGCGCCTATTAGGGTTTCTTCCCCCCTTGTGGGGACCTTCAATTGGTATCAGAGCATAGGTTCATTGTATGTTCATATGATTCCTTTTGTGATCCTTGTTTGCGCTTATGATAAGATCTAAGGTTATCATCATGCGAAAATACTAGATGTATGTTCATTACTTGTGGCGCATGTATGATGTTTATTGTTGGCGCAAGTAGATGTTTTTGTCAAAACTTAACTTCTTGCGCGCTCCATCTAGATCTATAAGCGCCTGCTTTAAAAACTTAGACAGTTATTAGGGTTGAAGTCATCAATCGAGTCTAGACCCAACAGTCTGATCAGACTATCTGACAACCTAGATGGGTCGACCAGATGGCACCTATGCGCGAGCATGAGGTGGCTATAGGTCGACTGCAGACAGGCGTGTAGCGATGTCTGGTTGAGACAACCAGTGAAAGCTCATTAGTTAGGCCCGGGGTCACACCCGCTTGCCAGAACTCATGAGGGTCGTTCAGCCCAGCGCATGCATGGTTGACCATTAGGTCGACTCAAGTCAGTTAGGACTTGGTGCATGCAAGGGCAGTGGGTCTGACTAGGTCTGATGAGTGGATCCCTATTAATGGACCGTTGTAAGGTAGTAGGGCACATAAGGAAATAAAATTGATGCCATGGGGTTTTTCAAAATTTTATTTTCTTGTTTTTGGATCACATGTTGCTTGTATACCATGTTTGGTGTTTATTTAATCTTATGTGGGCTGCCCGATTAATGTGTGCTGTGCTGGGGCCTGCGTGCCTGGATGTATATTGTAAATTATTTATTGTGATCTGCGCATCACATTTTAATTAATTTATAAAGTGTAATTGACCTGCGTGTCAATCATGTCTAGATAGATTAAAATGTATTTTGATCAGACATGAGCACAGAGCACACATGGCAGAGGTGCATGCAGCAAGTGGCTTCACCAGTGGGAGGTCTAGGGTTCGACTCTAGGACAGGCGCATTTTACCTGGTGGGCGCACCTGAGCTGCAGTGGGCGCTTGGGCCCGGGTTGGGCCAGAGAAAATGCAAAAGACCCAAGAAGAGCTCAAGTGAAGACTTAAGTTAATTAAGGTCTTACTTAGGCTTAATGGGCTTTTACTGTAACGCCCTTGAATTTCTGAATTATGATTTAAGGTTAGAAATTCAGTTTATGTATTTTTATCGGTTAAAATTTTGGGATTTTTGCCTAATTGTAGGACTTTTCCCTACAGGGCAAAAATAATTATTTTTGTTGGGGCTTCGAACCCTCAACCTTGACTATTTGCTCCTGGAATTCTTCCACCATGGTGGCGCATATTTCTGTGTTATTGGAGTGGCGCATGGTGGTTAAGCCCAGGTAAGCCCATTAAAGCCGATTTCCACTTAAGTTAATTGGGTTATTGGATCTTGGATCCGTTTGGGGTGGAAAAAAAAAAAAAAAAAGGGGGAAAATTCGTGAGAGCTCCTCTCCCTCACGATTTTTGGTTTGTTTCTTGCCCTAGCCGCCTGTGTTGTCGCCCCTCACTGTGCTTGGCGCTCCTGCAAAATTTCTGACGCTGGTGGTGGCAGACTGGTGGTGGACGAACTTTCTGGAGACCCCTGATCCCCTGTTTCGGCGTTTTCTCTGTGGGCGATTTTTCTGGTGAGTAATTCGATCCTAAGGAGTCTAATCCGAATTAAAATTCGTTATTTGCCATGATTATTCGTATGGGGTTGAATTCAAATAATTATAGGGTTTTAAAATCCTGTTCTGCTGAAATCTGCATTCGTTAATCTGACCTTTGTGTACTATAACCCCAATATCTCATGGCCTATAGATCCAAGTCGCACGAGATAAATTTTGTATGAAACTAGATATGTTTGGCTTTAATTTGAATATGATATCGACCATATCTGAGCGGTATTCGTATTTCAATCTGTATTGCAATCCAGCGGTACAAAATCAGTTTTCTGAAATTCTGGATTTCGACCTTTATGTGTTCGAACCATCATATCTCCCTAGGTATAGCTCGAAATCTTGTCAAATCAGTTTTATTAGACCGAAGGCTCGAAGAGATTTATTTTGACTCCCATAACGCCTATTTTCGATTAGTTATTGGATCTGAAATAAATGTCGCAAGTCTGATATATGAATCTGTTTTCTTGAATTCTGAAATTCTGACCTTCCTATGTTCGAACCCTTATATCTTCCTGTTTACAATTCGAAATTTTGCGAAACTAGTTTTATTAGAAACTAGATTCAGAGAGCTTCATTTTGAATATAATATTGACTAGCTTTGGTTCGAAATTGGACCAAAAGTATATGTTGCAATCTGACAATATAAATCTGCTATGTCAATTTTGGGGCTTTTGTCAATTTTCTTCACGAACGTGCAATTAAAAATTATCTGTAGTAGGGGACTGAATTATTTTCATGAAATTTGTATGTTCTGCAAGGATTCTGAAAATTTCGCCCCTTACAGTGATTTTATGGCTCACGTTTTTTAGGAAATTTGGGGAAAAATATTGCAATGAATATCTATATATATATTTCCCTATAATTCCTAGGCTTATTGAATTGTTTGTTATGTGAATAATTTCTATTCTGTGTATATATCGTGAAATTTCTGAAACTTTGAATGTGTTATAACCTTTGTGAGAACATAGAATGGTTTGACATGAAATAAGTATAGTTGCATGAAATCTAAGGAATTCACTCCTATATTACTTCTGGTTAATGATAAAAATTATGAAGTGTGTTCAGCTTTGATTTTCTGCAAATTGTAATTTTGTTAAGGACTGGATATTGGGGTGTCATTTTTTGTTTGTGAGACACGTTGGGCATGATGTAAGAATTAAGTAGTAGTTAGTTCTACTCCTCCGTTTCAGCATGATCTGTTCTGTAAAAATTATGCCCTAGTGTAGCACTCTTCCGTGTCCTTACCCTCCTTCTGTGGCGCTGTAATGGTGCTGATAGTCTACTACGACCCATGAGACACTATTTCTGTTCTGTTCTGGGTATTGGAGACCAGAGTGCCACGTCCTAACAAGACGGGGGCCACCCACTGATACCTCCTCTACCATTCAGTTCTGGGTTTTGGAGGCCAGAGTGCCACGTCCTAACAAGACGGGGGCCACCCACTGATACCTCCTCTACCATTCAGTTATGGGTTTTGGAGGCCAGAGTGCCACGTCCTAACAAGACGGGGGCCACCCACTGATACCTCCTCTACCATTCAGTTCTGGGTTTTGGAGGCCAGAGTGCCACGTCCTAACAAGACGGGGGCCACCCACTGATACCTCCTCTACCATTCTGTTCTGGGTATTGGAGACCAGAGTGCCACGTCCTGACAAGACGGGGGCCACCCACTGATATCTCCTTTACCATTCTGTTTCTGATATGCATGCATTGTCTCGTCCTCGGCAGAGGTGGGGTCAGACCTTCTGTGGTCACCAGGCCTTCCGTGGCCTTTCTGTTTCCGATGTAGACTATCCGTTTGGACTCTGAAAATTCTGATTTTCTGTCTGTCAGTTCTGATTTCTGTAGTTCTGTTTCGATCTGTATTTAGATGTATTAGGCGGTGTGGTTAGTTGGTATGGGTTGGTATATTCATATCCTACCTGTTTGATGCCTATTGTTACAAGTATCTGTATTTGATTGTGTTTGTTTCTGATATGAGCATGCATGTTAAGTTGATTTATCTTATCTGTTAAATAAAAAGAATTTCAACTTAAGTATGATATTTTTGATGTGTACTATGGATGACTTTTAGTGTCTTTTACTCACTGAGCTTTTTAGCTCACCTCCGTTGTTTAAATGTTTTCAGGTGAGACATCAAGACAGTAATTGCTACAGCTAATATGACGGTAATGTTTGATGTCATTTCTAAGAATAGTCTTCTAAAGATTTATCAGGCCTGCGTGCCTAATTTATTATGACCTATATGACATGTTTTATTTCCTGAGGGCTTATGCCTGTTTTCAGGATATTATATTATAGTTGTTTCGTTTAAATTATTGGATACAAGTCTTGGATTCTTTTATTGAATTGGTTCTTATTTTGAAATGTCCGATTTGAGATGTGTAACCGAATTTGTGTTGTTTATTTTAGTATCTAAATAATCAGTTCTGTATATTTCTGAAATTCCACATATGTGTAGTGTGGACGTTTGTTGTTGTTACAAGATATGTGTGTCTGTGCAGCAGTAGTTTAGAATACTTGCTGCCGGATTTTTTTCTGGATTTTCCGGATTTCTATTTCCTAGTAAATCGATCCTATTCAGTTCTGTGCGGTTTTCAGTTCCGTAGTAATGTCCTTCGATGCCGCTTTCTTCTTGTGTTTTAATGGAAGAGTAAAAATTTTTCAAACCCCGTATTTTACTTGTATGCGTGTGGGGTGTGATTCTGAGGGATGTTACAGATGGTATCAGAGCAATATTACTAGCAATTAGAAACTCCGGGGAAGGAAAACTTTGTTTGTGTATTGCTAGAAACCAAGTTAGGATCTGATTTGTGATTGAATACTGGTTGTTATTCTACTGTGTTATGTGATGCAGGTAAAAATGGTGCGACCAAGAGCTAGCAGTAGCAACGGTGATCAACAGCCTGATCTGAGGCAGACCATGGAGGCTATGACTGCTATGATGCAACAACAGAACGCATTCATTCAGCAGCAAACTCAGATGATGCAGCAGCAGCAGGCGCAGCACATGGAGGTTCAGCAACAGTTATTGCAGCGGCTGTCGCAGACACAGTCTCAGTCACAGGCACAACCGGCTGGTTCTCCTCTGGGTGATGGCGCACATCAACGATATGCTCGGTTGGTTCGAGAGTTTCAGCACCTGAACCCGACTGCATTTTATGGTAGTCCAGGGCCCAGAGCGGCCGAGGATTGGCTTTTGACACTGGAAAAGATTTTCCAGGTTTTGCGCTGTGATGATGCAGACAAGCTATGTTTGTCTGTCTTCATGTTGCGTGGAGATGCCGAAGACTGGTGGAAGGGAGTCGTTCGACTGGCGGCAACTGAATCCAAAGTTGTTGATTGGCAGTACTTCATGATGAAGTTCAATGCTAAGTTTTTCCCCTCTAGCTTATCTGAGGAGCGCGAGGTGGAGTTTATTCGTCTTGAGCAGGGCGACCTGACGGTGGATCAGTATGAAGCCACATTCGCTCGGTTGTCGGGGTATGCTCCTCACTTAGTCAACACCGAGGAAAGAAGAGCCAAGAAGTTTCAGCAGGGTTTGAGAATAGACATCAGGACAAGGGTAGCTATGCTACACTTGGAGTTTTATGCTGAAGTGGTAGACAGGGCTCGCACTGCTGAGAGGTGCATTGCTGAGATGGCTGTTGATACTACAGTCACTGCATCCGCCCCTACTTCTGTGACTTACGCACCCACTCTGGGTGGTAAGGATAAGAAGAATTTCAAGAAAGAGAAGAAAGACAATAAGGGGTATCTGGCACATGTCAAGGTGCAGACTGAGTATGATTTGGATCTGGCTAAAATTCCTGTGGTAAGAGAGTTTGCTGACGTCTTCTCTGATGATTTATCTGGGTTACCACCCAGCAGAGAAGTTGAGTTTGGTATCGAGTTGTTGCCAGGCACGGCATCGATATCTAAAGCTCCTTACAGGATGGCAACTTCAGAACTGACGGAGCTGAAGAAGCAACTGGAAGAACTATTAGAGAAGGGGTATATTCGACCCAGTGTTTCTCCATGGGGAGCACCTGTGATATTTGTGAAGAAGAAGGATGGTACTTTGCGCATGTGCATCGATTACCGTCAACTCAATCAAGTGACTGTTAGGAATAAGTACCCATTACCCCGTATTGTTGATCTCTTTGATCAGTTGCAGGGTGCTACTGTATTCTCTAAAATTGACCTGAGGTCTGGCTATCATCAGCTGAGAGTTCAGGAGGTGGATGTACCTAAAACTGCATTCAGGACCAGGTATGGGCACTATGAGTTTCTTGTTATGCCCTTGGATTGACAAATGCCCCTGCAGTGTTTATGGATCTGATGAACAGAGTATTTCATGAACTTCTGGACAAATGTGTGGTCGTCTTCATAGATGATATTCTGATCTACTCCAAGAATGCGCAAGATCACTCTCAGGATTTGCGCAAGGTGTTGGAGATTCTGCGGCTGAAGCAGCTGTATGCTAAGGCCAGTAAATGTGAGTTCTGGCTAGATCAGATTGGCTTTCTGGGACACATTATTTCTAGCCAGGGTGTGTCTGTGGATCCAGTGAAGGTGGAGGCCATTCTTCACTGGGGAAGACCAACTACAGCGATCGAGGTCAGAAGTTTTCTGGGCTTAGCTGGATACTACCGCCGCTTTGTGGAGGGTTTTTCCAAGCTGGCGGGTCCTCTGACTAAGCTAACTAGAAAGAATTTGAAGTTTGAGTGGTCTGATGATTGTGAGTCTAGTTTTCAGGAACTGAAAAAGAGACTGACCAGTGCTCCTATCCTCATCATTCCCTGTGATGGAGAGAAGTTCATTGTTTACACTGATGCCTCTGGTAAGGGTCTGGGTGCTGTACTGATGCAGCAAGGAAAAGTAGTCGCTTATGCTTCAAGGCAACTCAAGGATTATGAAGTAAACTACCCCACTCATGATTTGGAGTTGGCAGCTGTAGTTTTTGCCTTGAAAATCTGGAGGCACTATCTGTTTGGACAAACATTTGAATTGTTTACAGATCACCAGAGCTTGAAGTATATCTTCACTCAGAAAGAGCTGAATATGAGACAGAGGCGATGGCTTGAATTGATAAAGGATTATGACTTCACCATCCAATATCAGTCTGGTAAAGCCAATGTGGTGGCCGATGCTCTTAGTCGGTATCCTGTGACTCAGATAGCTGCACTGCGAGTCCAGGAGTGGCGACTATTGCAGGAGTTCAGTGACATGCATCTGAGTGTGACTCCGGGTGAGAGAGGCGGTCTTCTGGCTTCTCTCAGGGTTCAGTCAGACTTACTGCAGAGACTGAGATCAGGGCAGCAGTCAGATCAGGATATTCTACGGTGGAAAGAGAGGTCTGAGCAAGGCTGGGATGAGAATTTCAGTATGTCGGATGATGGTCTCCTCAGATTTCGTGGAAGGGTCTGTGTCCCTGAGGACCCTGAGTTGAGAAATGAAATTCTTAAGGAAAGTCATTGCACTAAGTATACCGTTCATCCTGGTAGTACCAAGATGTATCAGGATCTGAAAAAGACTTTCTGGTGGCATGGTATGAAGAAGGATGTGCATTTGTTTGTGTCCAGATGTTTGACTTGCCAAACCGTGAAGGCTGAGCATCAGAGGCCGGGCGGTTTGATGCAGTCTCTCCCTATTCCTCAGTGGAAGTGGGAGCATATCAGTATGGACTTTGTGTGTGGGCTGCCCAATACCAGAAGGAATCATGATGCCGTATGGGTGATTGTGGACAGACTCACGAAGTCGGCTCACTTCTTACCGATCAAAATGACTTACAGTTTGGATCGGTTAGCAAAACTGTACATCGATGAGATTGTCAGATTACATGGAGTTCCCTTGGACATTGTCTCTGATCGTGATCCTCGATTTCTATCCAGGTTTTGGAAGAAATTACAGGAAGATTTGGGAACTAATCTGAGTTTCAGCACTGCATATCATCCTCAATCTGATGGTCAGACAGAGAGAACTATTCAGACACTTGAGGATCTTCTGAGATCTTATGTGATTGACTGGTCTGTTGAGTGGGATCTGGACTTATCACTGATAGAGTTCACCTACAACAATAGCTTCCACTCTAGCATACAGATGGCTCCGTATGAGGCCCTATATGGGAGGAAATGCAGAACACCTATATGCTGGGAGGAAACTGGGGACAGAACAGTGCTAAAGTCTGATGCTGTTCAGGAAGCCACTGAGAAGATCAGAGAAATTCAGAAAAAGATGAAGATTGCTCAGGATAGACAGAAGAGTTATGCTGATGTGAGGCGGCGTCCTCTTGAGTTTTTGGTGGGAGAGCATGTTTTCCTAAAGGTCTCGCCTATGAAAGGGGTGATGAGATTTGGGAAGAAGGGAAAATTGAGTCCCAGGTACATTGGTCCCTTTGATATCATTGAGAGGATTGGACCTGTGGCATATCGACTTGCTCTGCCCTCATCACTAGAACACCTCCATAATGTGTTCCATGTTTCTGCACTCAGAAAATATTGTTCTGATCCTTCTCATGTTCTGGAGTTGGAACCTCTCCAGCTTGAAGAGAACATGACTTTTGTGGTGAAACCTCTCAGAATTGAAGATAGAAAAGAGAAAGTGCTGAGGAATAAGGTTATTCCACTTGTGAAAGTCATCTGGGGAAATCAGTCTGTTGAAGAAGCCTCTTGGGAGGTTGAAGCAGAGATGAGAAAGGAGCATCCTCACCTGTTCAGTGACGGGCTTGGTCAGCTTTAGAGGACTAAAGCTCTATAAGGGGGGGAGGATGTAACGCCCTTGAATTTCTGAATTATGATTTAAGGTTAGAAATTCAGTTTATGTATTTTTATCGGTTAAAATTTTGGGATTTTTGCCTAATTGTAGGACTTTTCCCTACAGGGCAAAAATAATTATTTTTGTTGGGGCTTCGAACCCTCAACCTTGACTATTTGCTCCTGGAATTCTTCCACCATGGTGGCGCATATTTCTGTGTTATTGGAGTGGCGCATGGTGGTTAAGCCCAGGTAAGCCCATTAAAGCCGATTTCCACTTAAGTTAATTGGGTTATTGGATCTTGGATCCGTTTGGGGTGGAAAAAAAAAAAAAAAAAGGGGGAAAATTCGTGAGAGCTCCTCTCCCTCACGATTTTTGGTTTGTTTCTTGCCCTAGCCGCCTGTGTTGTCGCCCCTCACTGTGCTTGGCGCTCCTGCAAAATTTCTGACGCTGGTGGTGGCAGACTGGTGGTGGACGAACTTTCTGGAGACCCCTGATCCCCTGTTTCGGCGTTTTCTCTGTGGGCGATTTTTCTGGTGAGTAATTCGATCCTAAGGAGTCTAATCCGAATTAAAATTCGTTATTTGCCATGATTATTCGTATGGGGTTGAATTCAAATAATTATAGGGTTTTAAAATCCTGTTCTGCTGAAATCTGCATTCGTTAATCTGACCTTTGTGTACTATAACCCCAATATCTCATGGCCTATAGATCCAAATCGCACGAGATAAATTTTGTATGAAACTAGATATGTTTGGCTTTAATTTGAATATGATATCGACCATATCTGAGCGGTATTCGTATTTCAATCTGTATTGCAATCCAGCGGTACAAAATCAGTTTTCTGAAATTCTGGATTTCGACCTTTATGTGTTCGAACCATCATATCTCCCTAGGTATAGCTCGAAATCTTGTCAACTCAGTTTTATTAGACCGTAGGCTCGAAGAGCTTTATTTTGACTCCCATAACGCCTATTTTCGATTAGTTATTGGATCTGAAATAAATGTCGCAAGTCTGATATATGAATCTGTTTTCTTGAATTCTGAAATTCTGACCTTCCTATGTTCGAACCCTTATATCTTCCTGTTTACAATTCGAAATTTTGCGAAACTAGTTTTATTGGAAACTAGATTCAGAGAGCTTCATTTTGAATATAATATTGACTATCTTTGGTTCGAAATTGGACCAAAAGTATATGTTGCAATCTGACAATATAAATCTGCTATGTCAATTTTGGGGCTTTTGTCAATTTTCTTCACGAACGTGCAATTAAAAATTATCTGTAGTAGGGGACTGAATTATTTTCATGAAATTTGTATGTTCTGCAAGGATTCTGAAAATTTCGCCCCTTACAGTGATTTTATGGCTCACGTTTTTTAGGAAATTTGGGGAAAAATATTGCAATGAATATCTATATATATATTTCCCTATAATTCCTAGGCTTATTGAATTGTTTGTTATGTGAATAATTTCTATTCTGTGTATATATCGTGAAATTTCTGAAACTTTGAATGTGTTATAACCTTTGTGAGAACATAGAATGGTTTGACATGAAATAAGTATAGTTGCATGAAATCTAAGGAATTCACTCCTATATTACTTCTGGTTAATGATAAAAATTATGAAGTGTGTTCAGCTTTGATTTTCTGCAAATTGTAATTTTGTTAAGGACTGGATATTGGGGTGTCATTTTTTGTTTGTGAGACACGTTGGGCATGATGTAAGAATTAAGTAGTAGTTAGTTCTACTCCTCCGTTTCAGCATGATCTGTTCTGTAAAAATTATGCCCTAGTGTAGCACTCTTCCGTGTCCTTACCCTCCTTCTGTGGCGCTGTAATGGTGCTGATAGTCTACTACGACCCATGAGACACTATTTCTGTTCTGTTCTGGGTATTGGAGACCAGAGTGCCACGTCCTAACAAGACGGGGGCCACCCACTGATACCTCCTCTACCATTCAGTTCTGGGTTTTGGAGGCCAGAGTGCCACGTCCTAACAAGACGGGGGCCACCCACTGATACCTCCTCTACCATTCAGTTCTGGGTTTTGGAGGCCAGAGTGCCACGTCCTAACAAGACGGGGGCCACCCACTGATACCTCCTCTACCATTCAGTTCTGGGTTTTGGAGGCCAGAGTGCCACGTCCTAACAAGACGGGGGCCACCCACTGATACCTCCTCTACCATTCTGTTCTGGGTATTGGAGACCAGAGTGCCACGTCTTGACAAGACGGGGGCCACCCACTGATATCTCCTTTACCATTCTGTTTCTGATATGCATGCATTGTCTCGTCCTCGGCAGAGGTGGGGTCAGACCTTCTGTGGTCACCAGGCCTTCCGTGGCCTTTCTGTTTCCGATGTAGACTATCCGTTTGGACTCTGAAAATTCTGATTTTCTGTCTGTCAGTTCTGATTTCTGTAGTTCTGTTTCGATCTGTATTTAGATGTATTAGGCGGTGTGGTTAGTTGGTATGGGTTGGTATATTCATATCCTACCTGTTTGATGCCTATTGTTACAAGTATCTGTATTTGATTGTGTTTGTTTCTGATATGAGCATGCATGTTAAGTTGATTTATCTTATCTGTTAAATAAAAAGAATTTCAACTTAAGTATGATATTTTTGATGTGTACTATGGATGACTTTTAGTGTCTTTTACTCACTGAGCTTTTTAGCTCACCTCCGTTGTTTAAATGTTTTCAGGTGAGACATCAAGACAGTAATTGCTACAGCTAATATGACGCTAATGTTTGATGTCATTTCTAAGAATAGTCTTCTAAAGATTTATCAGGCCTGCGTGCCTAATTTATTATGACCTATATGACATGTTTTATTTCCTGAGGGCTTATGCCTGTTTTCAGGATATTATATTATAGTTGTTTCGTTTAAATTATTGGATACAACTCTTGGATTCTTTTATTGAATTGGTTCTTATTTTGAAATGTCCGATTTGAGATGTGTAACCGAATTTGTGTTGTTTATTTTAGTATCTAAATAATCAGTTCTGTATATTTCTGAAATTCCACATATGTGTAGTGTGGACGTTTGTTGTTGTTACAAGATATGTGTGTCTGTGCAGCAGTAGTTTAGAATACTTGCTGCCGGATTTTTTTCTGGATTTTCCGGATTTCTATTTCCTAGTAAATCGATCCTATTCAGTTATGTGCGGTTTTCAGTTCCGTAGTAATGTCCTTCGATGCCGCTTTCTTCTTATGTTTTAATGGAAGAGTAAAAATTTTTCAAACCCCGTATTTTACTTGTATGCGTGTGGGGTGTGATTCTGAGGGATGTTACATTTACCACATAAGATCATCATGCTTTTAATTTACTGTTTCAGTAATTTAGTAACTGCATGATTTATTCTTCTGCTATCACCATAGGATTTGAATGATAGTAAGAAGATAAAAGGACCGTTAAAATCCAACGTTAAATATCAAGCACGATAGCCTTCTGACGCGAAACCTCACTGTTCTGACTATCATTGGGGCCGTGTTGTACCCACTCAGTGGGCACGTCCATCTATCTTCAGACGGTGTGTGATTACACCTGCGTGTTACAGAGAAGGGATTTATCGCTTCTCATTGCTCAGCATAGCATGTGGTGGTCCAGGGAGTAGGTCGGGTTTGTTGGGGTATGCCCTTAAGGCTAATGTTTGAGGCCTTGGGATTGTAAAAGTATCATGTAATAAACTCTTATGTTTATAAAGGCATGGTTATTATTCAGGTTGCTACCTTGTCTGCTGTAATAAGTGTACTTCTGAATAATGTCTCAAAGCTGTTCAGCTAGGCTGACATGCATATGTCCTTAGTCGAGATATCTTGGTGAACATGAGACAGCCTTGATATGATTGAGACTAATATGTGTTCTAATCTTATAGGATGCTTCGAGCATGGAATAAGATGTAGACTCATGGGTACATTGGATGTACTGGACAGACCCTATTAGGATATTCAATTGCTTGTCACAATGTGAATGATCCTTGTAAGCACCAAGTGGCACATGTCCTCTGACTTGAGATCACTTGTGTTTCTAAATGATGATTGTCATTGTCTTGAGGTAGTTCAATATCTTTGAAACATAATGATTATAGACTATCTTGGATGGTGAGCTTGAATCAGGTTAGGGCACTAGTGATAGACATAGGATTGCCGTCTCCTTGTTTAAGGAGTGTGATGTTCTAAAGGGCCCCCCTATATGAGATGATTGAGATAGTGTATGGCCATACCCAGATGACTATGTTCATCTGATCTAATCATGCTCATCGTATTGGAGTTACAAGCTTGACCCGCTTGTCCAATAAGAACATCCAGTGGCAAAGGACACATGTATGCCTAGTGAAGTTGATTCACACTTGTGCTGTGGTTTGGGTGAAGTCTTGGAAGACTCTTTCCTTTATATCGGGAGACAGTGATGTGTTGCTAGATACCCCTCACTGATCTTGATAACGAAAGTTATCATTACCGACATTTAAAGGAAACCCTCAGGGTCGCACAATTTGATGATATGGCTTACTTAAGTCAGATCGTGTGGACTGAATTGTTTGGGTTCAGTTTAAAGGGATAGAGGCTCTGATTGTAAGTGAGATCTGGTCTGATCATGTTTGATTGATTGGGACTTGAGATCAGTAAGCTTCGATCGAGAGTATTGATGCTAGATCGGTAAGCTTCGATCGAGAGTATTGATGCTAGATCGGTGAGATCAAGAGTATCACGAGATCAACGGTTAGATATTGAACCATTGGTTCAATGAGATCTAGACCATGGCTTGGGCTGGTTTAATTTGGTTCTTGAACCAAATTGAAATGGATTGAAGTGGCTTGAACCGGTTCACAAGGGTGAACGCTTGGTTCAAGGGGTTAGGCGTTTTGGTTCGGTAATGGGCGCATAGCTTCATCTCTTCCATTTATGGAAAGTATTGAAGGCGACTTCACCTTAACGCCAAAGCGTTTTGAACGCTCGACTTCACTCCTCTCTTCTCAACGTTCATCCTTGGAGGTGAGTGTATTCGGACGAGAAGAGGAGGAAGGTTGCTCTCGCCAAGCTTGATCTCCAAAACTCCTTCACGCGACAAGGGATACTTTGGAGCCTTGCTAGCACAAGGGACGTTCAAGGTGTAGGCCTTCTTCTTCTTGTGTGCGATTCCTTTGGAGAAGTTCTCTTTGAACTTTGCTTCCAAGCCGACATCCGATCTATGGCATTGGTATGTTCACATTCTTGATCTAATGAAATATCATAGTTGATCATATGAGCACATAAGCGATTGAATTCTTGAAACCCTAGCGAAATGCATGCGCCCCCTTGTTTAGGGTTTTCGGCCCCCCTCTTGAAAGGGGTTTTATCCGCTTGCGCTCCCCCTTGAAGGGGACCCTTCAATTGGTATCAGAGCTAGGATCTTATATGATTCATATGATTGCTATGTATGTTTTGTGATCCATATATGTTTGATGCTTAGATCTATGTTTTCTCTTCATGCGATTATACTAGTGGATAGTATGTTCATGTTGCGCATGTATGAGAGTTATGTTGTGTTGGCGCTAGTTGAATGGCGCATGTATGATGATTGCGCTTCTTTCATGTTGTTGTAGTTGTTTTTCTTAAAAACCCTAAATGACATGCGCGCCTTGCATATTAGATCTAAGCCGCACCTACAATAAACCCTTAGATGGGTTGATGGGGTTGAAGTCACCTCTAGATTAGATCCAATAGTCTGATCAGACCATCTGACAGCCTAGATGGATCGACTAGATGGCACCTGTGCGCAAGCATGAGGTGGCCATAGGTCGATTGCATCTTAGGCGTGTAGCGAGGTCTGGTTGAGACAACCAGTGAACACACATGAGCTAGGCCCGGGGTCACACCCGCTTGCCAGAACTCATGAGGGTTGTTCAGCCCTTGGCGCATGCATGGTTGACCATTAGGTCAACACGGGTCAGTTAGGACTCGGTGCATGCAAGGGCAGAGGATCTGATTAGATGGATGAGTGGATCCTTATCAATGTACCATTGTAAGGTTGTAGGGGCACATAAGGAAATTAAAATTGATGCCATGGGGTTTTCAAAAATTTAATTTCATGATTGGATCACATGTTGATTGATGCCATGATGTTTGTTTATTTAATCTTGTGTGGGTTGCCCTAATGTGTGCTGTGCTGGGGCCTGCGTGCCTGGAATTAAACTTGTAAATTAATTTGTGATCTGCGAATCACATTTGTACTTAATTTATAATGTATAATTGACCTGCGAGTCAAACTTGTCTAGATAGATCAAATTGTATTTGATTAGACAAGAGCACAAAGGCACACATCCCAGAGGGGCATTCACCTGGTGGCGCACCTGAGGTGCTCTTGGCGCTAGGGCCCTGGGTTGGACCAGATGAGATGCAAAAGTCCCAAGAAGAGCAAGTGAAGACTTAAGCTTCTTAAGGTCTTACTTAGGCTTTGTGCTTTTACCACATAAGATGCATGCTTTCTTTTTATTGCTTATATAATTAGAACTACATGAGTTTATCTTCTGCTATCACCATAGGACTTGCATGATAGTGAAGAAGATAAAAGACCGTTAAAATCCAAACGCTAACATATCAAGCTCGTAAGCCTTCTGACGCGAAACCTCACTGTTCTGATTATCGTTGGAGCCGTGTTGTACCCACTCAGTGGGCACGTCCATCTATCTTCAGACGGTGCTGGATTTCACCTGCGTGTTACAGAGAAGGGATTTATCGCTTCTCGTTGCTCAGCATAGCACGTGGTGGTCCAGGGAGTAGGTCGGGTCAGCTTGACCATGTAGACTACATATGTGGCGCATATGGTAGCACATGGAGGCAGCCATCTGAGGGATCAGAGACTGTGTTGTACCAACTCAGTTGGCATAGTCTGCTGGATTGCCCAGGTGAAGGGGAATCGCACGGGTTGGCGATTGGCTGGGACAGCCTACCAGAAATTAGTGCTTGTCATCTCTGTGCATCTTATCTCACCTGAGCGGGACGCGGAGACCAAGTATGAAATCTGGATCCCATCTCACTAAAAGAGTGTTACTCTTTCGGACTGTTTTACTGGATTTTACAGTCAGCTAAAATAGTGAGAAAAGGAATCATTCTTAAGTCCTGATTGATTCTTAACATTGATACTGACCTTGCTGTTCTTGCATTGTTGTAGATTCCTGCAGCAACGAACACCATGAGCTTCAATGTGCGATCCCTACTGGAAAGGGAGAAGTTTGCTGGGCCGAACTTCTCTGACTGGTTCGGACACCTTAAGATCGTTCTTAAGGCAGAGAGGAAACTGTATGTCCTCGAGACGGCGATACCGCCGCAGCCCGCTCCGAACGCCACAAGGGCGGTTCGGGATGCCTATGAAAAGCACGTCAATGATAGCATTGATGTCGCTTGCCTGATGCTAGCGTCTATGACGCCACCGCTGCAGCGTCAGCATGAGGATATGTCGGCTATAGAAATTATAGCGAACCTCAAGATGCTATATGCTGCACAGGCGAGGACAGAACGCTATAATCTGACGAAGCTCTTCTTTCAGTGCAAACTGGCTGAAGGGAGCCCAGTGGGAGCTCACGTGCTCAAGATGATTGGGCATAAGGAGGCTCTGGAGAAACTGGGGCATACCATCAACCAGGAGCTTGCTGTAGACATAATTCTACAGTCTCTTCCGCCTTCTTTCGATGCGTTCATCATTAACTTTAATATGAACAAAATCGATTGTACTCCGGCAGAGCTGTTGAATATGCTCTTGACTACTGAGGAAACTCTGAAGGGAAAGCCTTCAACCTCTGTCTTATTGGTTCCCTCAAGGAACAAGAAGAAGGGGAAGAAGGGCAAGGCCCCTGTCAAGAACTACAGTAAGGCGCTGAAACAGAAGGTTAAGCGGTCCAAGGACAACAGGTGTTTCCACTGTGGCCAGCTTGGTCACTGGAAAAAGGACTGTAAAGCGCTCCAAGGAGATAAGAGGGGAAGCATCGCTTCTGGCTCAGGTATATATGTGACTGAGGTCATGTTATCTTCTTCTACCATATCATGGGTGTTGGACACTGCATGTGGAGTTCACATTTGTTCAAATGTACAGGAACTCAAGAGAAGAAGGCAGGTGGGACAGCATGAGGTAGACCTACGCGTTGGAAACGGGGCACGGGTTGCTGCTGTTGCTGTAGGAGACTATTTCATTTCTTTACCATCTGGCATTGTATTGGAATTAAACAATTGTTATTTTGTACCCAGTATTACCAAGAATATTATCTCTATTCCTGCTCTTGTCAGGAAAGGATTTGCCTTTGAATGCAATATTTCAAAGTGTGTTTTATCTTGTGATAATATTGTGTATGCAACTGGTTCAATTAACAATGGGTTGTTCATGTTGGACATGGAAAATTCTATACAAAACATTGATAATAAGAAAGCCAAGTATGCTGATGACAGCACCTTGCTATGGCATAGTCGTTTAGGCCATATTAACGAGAAGCGCATTAAGCGGTTGCATGATCATGGACTGCTGGGATCATTCTCCTATGAGGAGATTGATACATGCAAAGCTTGTTTGATGGGTAAAATGACGAAGTCACCTTTTTCTAATAAAGGTCAAAGGGCTTCAGGTTTACTTTACCTTATACACAGTGATGTGTGTGGGCCATTTAGTAAACATGCCAGAGGTGGCTATCAGTACTTCATTACCTTTACTGATGATTTCAGTAGGTATGGGTATGTCTATTTGATGAGACATAAGAGTGAATCTTTTGACAAGTTCAAAGAGTTCAAAAATGAAGTACAGAATCAGCTAGGCCGAAATATCAAGGCACTTCGCTCAGATCGAGGTGGAGAATACTTGAGTCATGCATTTACTGACTATCTAAAGGAGTGTGGGATTATCTCACAGCTCACTCCGCCAGGAACACCGCAATGGAATGGTGTGTCCGAGAGGAGAAATAGAACGTTACTTGATATGGTTCGTTCTATGATGAGTCAGGCTACTTTTCCATACTCCTTTTGGGGTTTTGCACTGGAAACAGCTGCAAAGGTACTAAACCGAGTGCCATCCAAGGCAGTTTCAAAGACGCCATATGAGTTATGGTATGGGAAACAGCCGAGCTTAACATTTATCAGGATCTGGGGTTGCGAGGCTTATGTCAAAAAGCTCGCCTCTGGGAAACTGGAGAGCAGATCTGAGAAATGTATCTTTGTCGGTTACCCTAAGGAAACTAAGGGTTATTATTTCTACGATCCCAAAGTGAACAAAGTTTTTGTTGCTCGGACGGCCATATTTCTTGAGAAGGAATTTCTTCTGCAAGAGGCCAGTGGGAGAGAAATAAAGCTGGATGAGATTCCAGAGGAAGGACAAAGTAGTCAAGCACAATTGGATGTGCCTGAGCCGGTAGATCAGGTTATTGAACAACCTGAGGCTCAAATAACACGGGAACCGCGAAGATCGGGAAGGATCCGTCGTCAGCCTGAGCGCTATGACGGAGTCTACATCATTGATAATGATGAACCCCTCACTTATGCGGATGCGGTCAGTGGACCGGAGTCAGCTAGATGGCTTGAAGCTATGCGAGCCGAGATGGACTCCATGTCAGATAACCAGGTCTGGGATTTGGTTGATCCGCCTCCGGGAGTAATCCCTATAGGCTGTAAATGGATCTTCAAGAAGAAGATTGACATGGATGGTAACGTTGTTACCTATAAAGGCAGGCTAGTTGCGAAAGGTTTCAAACAAATCTACGGGTTAGATTATGATGAAACTTTCTCTCCTGTAGCCATGTTTAAGTCTATTCAGATTCTTTTCGCGATAGCAGCATATTATGATTATGAGATCTGGCAGATGGATGTGAAGACAGCTTTCCTTAATGAAAATCTGGATGAGGATGTGTATATGACACAACCTGAAGGTTTCACTAATCCATCAGATCGTCATAAAATATGCAAGTTAAAGAAGTCCATTTATGGACTTAAGCAAGCATCAAGAAGCTGGAATATTCGTTTTGATGAATCAATCTCTGAGTTTGGCTTCATCAAGAATGAAGATGACCCGTGCGTATATAAGAGGTTTAGTGGGAGCGTAATTACATTCCTAATCCTCTACGTCGATGATATCTTGATCATTGGAAATGATATTCCTGAAATGCATGCTGTTAAAGTATGGTTAAGGAAATGTTTCCAGATGAAAGATCTAGAAAAAGCAGCCTATGTATTAGGTGTGAAGATCTACAGAGATAGATCTAAGAGGCTTCTCGGGCTGTGCCAGAGTACTTACATCGATAAAGTCCTGGAGAGATTTCATTTAGAGAATTCTAAACGAGGATATCTTCCAGTCAGACATGGTCTGAATCTTTCGAAGAGTCAGTGTCCACAAACACGGACTGAGAAAGATGAAATGGACAATACGCCTTATGCTTCGGCTATTGGGTCCATTATGTATGCGATGTTGTGTACTCGCCCAGACGTCGCTTACGGGTTAAGCGTGACCAGTCGATTCCAAAGTAATCCAGGTTTGGCGCACTGGATTGCAGTCAAGAACATTTTAAAATATCTGCGGAGGACCAAAGATATGTTCTTGATATATGGTGGTCAGGAAGAACTCAGTATAGAAGGATATACTGACGCTTCATTCCAGTCAGACCAGGATGATTTTCGATCACAATCAGGCTATGTTTTTAGCTTGAATGGTGGAGCAGTGGTGTGGAAGAGTTTCAAACAGTCAACTGTTGCTGATTCCACAACAGAAGCCGAGTATGTTGCAGCCTCGGAAGCATCCAAGGAGGCAGTGTGGATTCGTAAGTTCGTGAGAGAACTTGGTGTTGTTCCTTCGAGTGCAGATCCTTTGGTTATCTTCTGTGATAACACTGGAGCAATCGCACAAGCAAAGGAACCACGGTCTCACCAGAAGTCCAAGCACATACAGAGACGGTTTCATTTGATCCGGGAGATCATTGATCGAGGCGAGATCAAGATTTGCAAGGTTCATACAGATGACAATCTGGCAGACCCGCTTACCAAGCCTCTGGCGCAGCAGAAGCATGAGAAGCACTGTAACAATATGGGTTTGAGATTTCTCAACCATTAGATTAAGTGCAAGTGGGAGATTGTTGGGGTATGCCCTTAAGGCTAATGTTTGAGGCCTTGGGATTGTAAAAGTATCATGTAATAAACTCTTATGTTTATAAAGGCATGGTTATTATTCAGGTTGCTACCTTGTCTGCTGTAATAAGTGTACTTCTGAATAATGTCTCAAAGCTGTTCAGCTAGGCTGACATGCATATGTCCTTAGTCGAGATATCTTGGTGAACATGAGACAGCCTTGATATGATTGAGACTAATATGTGTTCTAATCTTATAGGATGCTTCGAGCATGGAATAAGATGTAGACTCATGGGTACATTGGATGTACTGGACAGACCCTACTAGGATATTCAATTGCTTGTCACAATGTGAATGATCCTTGTAAGCACCAAGTGGCACATGTCCTCTGACTTGAGATCACTTGTGTTTCTAAATGATGATTGTCATTGTCTTGAGGTAGTTCAATATCTTTGAAACATAATGATTATAGACTATCTTGGATGGTGAGCTTGAATCAGGTTAGGGCACTAGTGATAGACATAGGATTGCCGTCTCCTTGTTTAAGGAGTGTGATGTTCTAAAGGGCCCCCCTATATGAGATGATTGAGATAGTGTATGGCCATACCCAGATGACTATGTTCATCTGATCTAATCATGCTCATCGTATTGGAGTTACAAGCTTGACCCGCTTGTCCAATAAGAACATCCAGTGGCAAAGGACACATGTATGCCTAGTGAAGTTGATTCACACTTGTGCTGTGGTTTGGGTGAAGTCTTGGAAGACTCTTTCCTTTATATCGGGAGACAGTGATGTGTTGCTAGATACCCCTCACTGATCGTGATAATGAAAGTTATCGTTACTGACATTTAAAGGAAACCCTCAGGGTCGCACAATTTGATGATATGGCTTACTTAAGTCAGATCGTGTGGACTGAATTGTTTGGGTTCAGTTTAAAGGGATAGAGGCTCTGATTGTAAGTGAGATCTGGTCTGATCATGTTTGATTGATTGGGACTTGAGATCGGTAAGCTTCGATCGAGAGTATTGATGCTAGATCGGTAAGCTTCGATCGAGAGTATTGATGCTAGATCGGTGAGATCAAGAGTATCACGAGATCAACGGTTAGATATTGAACCATTGGTTCAATGAGATCTAGACCATGGCTTGGGCTAGTTTAATTTGGTTCTTGAACCAAATTGAAATGGATTGAAGTGGCTTGAACCGGTTCACAAGGGTGAACGCTTGGTTCAAGGGGTTAGGCGTTTTGGTTCGGTAATGGGCGCATAGCTTCATCTCTTCCATTTATGGAAAGTATTGAAGGCGACTTCACCTTAACGCCAAAGCGTTTTGAACGCTCGACTTCACTCCTCTCTTCTCAACGTTCATCCTTGGAGGTGAGTGTATTCGGACGAGAAGAGGAGGAAGGTTGCTCTCGCCAAGCTTGATCTCCAAAACTCCTTCACGCGACAAGGGATACTTTGGAGCCTTGCTAGCACAAGGGACGTTCAAGGTGTAGGCCTTCTTCTTCTTGTGTGCGATTCCTTTGGAGAAGTTCTCTTTGAACTTTGCTTCCAAGCCGACATCCGATCTATGGCATTGGTATGATCACATTCTTGATCTAATGAAATATCATAGTTGATCATATGAGCACATAAGCGATTGAATTCTTGAAACCCTAGCGAAATGCATGCGCCCCCTTGTTTAGGGTTTTCGGCCCCCCTCTTGAAAGGGGTTTTATCCGCTTGCGCTCCCCCTTGAAGGGGACCCTTCAGGGTCAGCTTGACCATAGAGGCTACATATTGAGCATATGGTAGCTATATGGAGGCAGCCATTTGTGGGATCAGAGACTGTGTTGTACCAACTCAGTTGGCACAGTCTGCTGGATTGCCCAGATGAAGGGGAATCGCACGGGTTGGCGATTGGCAGGGATTGCCTACCAGAGATTAGTGCTTGTACTCTCTGTGCATCTTATCTCGCCTGAGCGGGACGCGGAGACCAAGTATGAAACCTGGATCCCATCTCACTAAAAGAATTTCACTCTTTCGGACTGTTTTACTGGATTTTTCAGTCAGATAAAATAGTGAGAAAAGAATCATTCTTAAGTCCTGAATTGATTCTAACATTGATACTGACCTTGCTGTTCTTGCATTGTTGTAGATTACTGCAGCAACGAACACCACAGCCTTCAATGTGCGATTCCTACTGGAAAGGGAGAAGTTTGCTGGGCCAAACTTCTCAGACTGGTACGGACACCTTAAGATTGTTCTTAAGGCTGAGAGGAAACTGTATGTCCTCGAGATGGCTATACCGCCTCAACCCGCTGCGAACGCCGCAAGGGCGGTTCGGGAAGCTTATGAAAAGCATGTCAATGATAGCATTGACGTCACTTGCCTTATGCTAGCGTCTATGACGCCACAGCTGCAACGTCAGCATGAGGATTTATCTGCTATAGAAATTATAGCAAACCTCAAGATGCTGTATGCAGCACAGGCAAGGACCGAACGCTATAATTTGACTAAACTTTTCTTTCAGAGCAAACTGACTGAAGGGAGTCCAGTTGGAGCTCATGTGCTCAAGATGATTGGGTACAAGGAGGCTCTAGAGAAACTGGGACACACCATCAATCAGGAGCTTGTTGTAGATATTATCCTGCAGTCTCTCCCAGCCTCTTTCGATCCATTCATTATTAATTTTAATATGAACAAGATCGACTGTACGCCAGCAGAGTTACTGAACATGCTCTTGACTACAGAGCAGACTCAGTCTCGTAAGAAGGGAACGCCTTCATCCTCTGTCCTAATGGTTCCTTCTAGGAACAAGAAGAAGGGGAAGAAGGTCAAAGCCCCTGTCAAGAGCTACAACAAGGCTCTGAAACAAAAGGTAAAGCGGTCAAAGGAATACAGATGTTTCCATTGTGGCCAGCTGGGTCACTGGAAAAAGGACTGTAAAGCGCTCCAAGGAGATAAGAAGGGAAGCAAGCCTTTCGCTTCTGGCTCAGGTATTTTTGTGACTGAGGTCATGTTTTCTTCTTCTATATCATGGGTGTTGGATACTGCATGTGGAGTTCACATTTGTTCAAATGTACAGGAACTCAAGAGAAGAAGACAAGTGGGACAGCATGAGGTGGACCTACGAGTTGGAAACGGGGCACGGATTGCTGCTGTTGCTGTAGGAGTTTATCACATCTCTTTACCATCTGGTCTTGTATTAGAACTGGACAATTGTTATTTTGTACCGAGCATAACTAAGAATATTATCTCTATTCCTGCTCTTGTCAGGAAAGGGTTTTCCTTTGAATGCAAGATTTCAAAGTGTTACATTTCTTTTGATAATATTGTTTATGCTACTGGGTCAATTAACAATGGGTTATTCATGTTGGACATGGAATGTTCTATACAACAGATTGATAATAAGAAAGCCAAGTATGCTGATCACAGCACCTTGCTATGGCATAGTCGTTTAGGCCATATTAACAAGAAGCGCATTAAGCGGTTGCATGATCATGGACTGCTGGGATCATTCTCCTATGAGGAGCTTGATACATGCAAAGCTTGTTTAATGGGTAAAATGACGAAGTCTCCTTTTTCCAACAAAGGTCAAAGGGCTTCAGGTTTACTTGACCTCATTCACAGTGATGTGTGCGGGCCATTTAGTAAACATGCCAGAGGTGGCTATTCATACTTCATTACCTTTACTGATGATTTCAGTAGGTATGGTTATGTCTATCTTATGAGACATAAGAGTGAATCTTTTGACAAGTTCAAAGAGTTCAAGAATGAAGTACAAAATCAGCTAGGCCGAAATATCAAGGCACTTCATTCAGATCGAGGTGGAGAATACTTGAGTCATGAGTTTACTGACTATCTGAAGGAGTGTGGGATTATCTCACAGCTCACTCCGCCAGGAACACCGCAATGGAATGGTGTGTCCGAGAGGAGAAATAGAACCTTACTGGATATGGTTCGTTCTATGATGAGTCAGGCTACTCTACCTTACTCCTTTTGGGGATTTGCACTGGAAACAGTTGCAAAGGTACTAAACCGAGTGCCATCTAAGGCAGTTTCAAAGACTCCATATGAGTTATGGTATGGGAAACAGCCGAGCTTGACATTTATTAAGATCTGGGGTTGCGAGGCTTATGGCAAAAAGCTCGCCTCTGGGAAACGAGAGAGCAGATCTGAGAAATGTATCTTTGTCGGTTACCCTAAGGAAACAAAGGGTTATTATTTCTACGATCCCAAGGAGAACAAAGTATTTGTTGCTCGTACGGCTATTTTTCTTGAGAAGGAATTTCTTCTGCAAGAAGCCAGTGGGAGAGAAATAAAGCTGGATGAGAATCCAGTAGAAGGACAAAGTAGTCAAGCACGTTTGGATGAGCCTGAGCCAGTAGATCAGGTTACTGAACAACCTGAGGCTCAGATATCACGGGAACCGCGAAGATCGGGAAGGATCCGTCGACAGCCTGAGCGCTATGACGGAGTCTACATCATTGATGATGAACCCCTCACTTATGCGGATGCGGTCAGTGGACCGGAATCAGCAAGATGGCTTGAAGCTATGCGAGCCGAGATGGACTCCATGTCAGATAAACAAGTCTGGGATTTGGTTGATCCGCCTCCGGGAGTAATCCCTATAGGCTGTAAATGGATCTTCAAGAAGAAGATGGACATGGATGGTAATGTAGTTACCTATAAAGGCAGGCTAGTTGCGAAAGGTTTCAAACAAATCTACGGGATAGATTATGATGAAACTTTCTCTCCTGTAGCTATGTTCAAGTCTATTCGGATTATTCTCGCGATAGCAGCATATTATGATTATGAGATCTGGCAGATGGATGTGAAAACCGCTTTCCTTAATGGAAAACTGGAAGAGGATGTGTATATGACACAACCTGAAGGTTTCACTAATCCATCAGATCGTCATAAAATATGCAAATTAAAGAAGTCCATTTATGGACTTAAACAAGCATCAAGAAGCTGGAATATTCGTTTTGATGAATCAATCTGTGAATTTGGTTTCATCAAGAATGAAGATGACCCGTGTGTATATAAGAGGTTTAGTGGGAGCGTGATTACTTTCCTAGTCCTCTACGTCGATGATATCTTAATCATTGGAAACGATATTCCTGAACTACATGCTGTCAAAGCATGGTTAAGAAAATGTTTCCAGATGAAAGATTTAGGAGAAGCAGCCTATGTATTAGGTGTGAAGATCTATAGAGATAGATCTAAGAGGCTTCTCGGGCTGTGCTAGAGTACTTACATCGATAAAGTCCTGGAGAGATTTCATTTAGAAAATTCTAAAAGAGGATATCTTCTAGTCAGACATGGTCTGAATCTTTCAAAGAGTCAGTGTCCACAAACACGGACTGAGAAAGATGAAATGGACAATACGCCTTATGCTTCGGCTATTGGATCCATTATGTATGCGATGTTGTGTACTCGCCCAAACGTTGCTTACGGGTTAAGCGTGACCAGTCGATTCCAAAGTAATCCAGGGAAGGCACACTGGATTGCGGTCAACAACATTTTGAAATATCTTCGGAGGACCAAAGATATGTTCTTGATTTATGGAGGTCAGGAAGAACTCAGTATTGAAGGATATACTGACGCTTCGTTCCAATCTGACCAGGATGATTTCCGATCGCAATCAGGCTATGTTTTTAGCTTGAATGGAGGAGCTGTGGTGTGGAAAAGTTTCAAACAGTCAATTGTTGCTGATTCCACAACAGAAGCCGAGTATGTTGCAGCCTCCGAAGCATCCAAGGAGGTAGTGTGGATTCGTAAGTTCGTTCAGGAACTTGGTGTTGTTCCTTCGAGTGCAGATCCTTTGGTTATCTTCTGTGATAACACTGGAGCAATAGCACAAGCAAAGGAACCACGGTCGCACCAGAAGTCCAAGCACATACAGAGAAGGTTTCACTTGATCCGGGAGATCATTGATCGTGGCGAGATCAAAGTCTGCAAGGTTCATACAGATGACAATCTAGCAGACCCGCTTACAAAGCCTCTGGCGCAGCAGAAGCATGAGAAGCACTGTAATAATATGGGTTTGAGATTTCTCAACCATTAGATTAAGTGCAAGTGGGAGATTGTTGGGGTATGCCCTTAAGGCTAATGTTTGAGGCCTTGGGATTATATCAGTATCATGTATAAACTCAATGTTTATAAAGGCAATGGTTGTTATTCAGGTTGTTACATCATCTGCTGCAATATGTATACTTCTGAATAATGTTTCAATGCTGTTCAGCTTGGCTGACATGCAGTTTTGTCCTTAGTCGAGATATCTTGGTGAACATGAGACAGCCTTGATATCATTGAGACTAATATGTGTTCTAATCTTATAGGATGCTTCGAGGATGGAATAAGATGTAGACTCATGGGTACATTGGATGTACTGGACAGACCCTACTTAGGATATTCAATTGCTTGTCACAATGTGAATAATCCTTATATACAAACAAGTGGCATATTTCCTCTGACTTGAGATCACTTCTGTTTCTAAATGATGATTGGCATTGTTTTGAGGTAGTTCAATATCATTTGAAACATAATGGTTATAGACTATCTTGGATAATGAGCATGAGTCATGTTAGGGCGCTAGTGATAGATATAGAATTGCCGTCTCCTTGATTGGAGTGTGATGTTCTATAGGGGCCCCCTGTATGAGATGATTGAGGAAGTGTATGGCCATACCCAGATGACTATGATCATCTGATCTAATCATTCTCATCATATTGGAATCACAGGCTTGACACGCTTGTCCAATAAGAACATCCAGTGGCAAAGGAAACATGTATGCCTAGTGAAGTGGATTCACACTTGTGCTGTGGTTTGGGTGTAGTCTTAGAAGACTCTTTCCTTTATATCGGGAGACAGTGATGTGTTGCTAGATACCCCTCACTGATCGTGATAACGTAAGTTATCGTTACCGACATTTAAAGGAAACCCTTAGGGTCGCACAATTTGATGATATGGCTTACTTGAGTCAGATCGTGTGGACTGAATTGTTTTGATTCAGTTTAAAGGGATTTAATCTCTGATTGTAAGTGAGATCTGGTCTGATCATGTTTGATTCATTAGGGCTTGAGATCGGTAAGCTTCGATCGAGATAATTGATGCTAGATCGGTGAGATCAAGAGCATCAAGAGATGAACGGTTAGATCTTGAACCATTTGGTTCAGTAAGATCTAGAACATGGCTTGGGCTGATTTGATTTGGTCTTTGAACCAAATTGAAATGGATCGAATTGGCTTGAACCGGTTCACATGTGTGAACGCTTGGTTCGAAGCTTGAAGGCGTTTTGGTCGGTTTTGAGATCATGGGCGCATGGCTTCATGACTTTCTATTTTTGGAAAGTCATTAACGCCACTTCCTCTCAACGCCAAAAACGCTTGCCTCTTCTCGACACCCCCTCTCTCGTGTGTGACTTCTTCACGCCTTGGAGAGCATTCGGACAAGCCAAGGAAAAAGGAGATCTCATCCCTTCAAGCGATTAGGACACTTAGAGATCCTTGCTAGCACAAGGAGCGACAAGAAGAAAGCTTCTCTCATCTTGTGTGCGGTGCCTTTGGAGAAGAAGCACTCGCATCTTTGCTTCCAAGTCGCCATCCTTGCAATGGCAATGGTATGAATCCCTTTCGCTCTATACAAGCCTTAAGAGTTGATTATATGACATGCATATCGATTTTCTATGAAACCCTAGCTTCCGCATGTATGATCCTTGTTATGCGCCTATTAGGGTTTCTTCCCCCCTTGTGGGGACCTTCACTTACTGCCTATAGGGATTACTCCCGGAGGCGGATCAACCAAATCCCAGACTTGGTTATCTGACATGGAGTCCATCTCGGCTCGCATAGCTTCAAGCCATCTCGCTGATTCCGGTCCACTGACCGCATCCGCATAAGTGAGGGGTTCATCATCAATGATGTAGACTCCGTCATAGCGCTCAGGCTGTCGACGGATCCTTCCCGATCTTCGCGGTTCCCGTGACATATGAGCCTCAAGTTGCGGTGTAACCTGATCTACTGGCTCTGGCTCATCCAACTGTGCTTGACTACTTTGTCCTTCTTCTGGATTCTCATCCAGCTTTATTTCTCTCCCACTGGCCTCTTGCAGAAGAAATTCCTTCTCAAGAAAAATAGCCGTCCGAGCAACAAATACTTTGTTCGCTTTGGGATCGTAGAAATAATAACCCTTAGTTTCCTTAGGGTAACCGACAAAGATACATTTATCAAATCTGCTCTCCAGTTTCCTAGAGGCGAGCTTTTTGACATAAGCCTCGCAACCCCAGATCTTAATAAATGTCAAGCTCGGCTGTTTCCCATGTTGGGGTATGCCCTTAAGGCTAATGTTTGAGGCCTTGGGATTGTATTAGTATCATGTAATAAACTCTTGTGTTTATAAAGGCATGGTTATTATTCAGGTTGTTACCTTCTCTGCTGCAATTAGTGTACTTCTGAATAATGTCTCAAAGCTGTTCAGCTGAGCTGACATGCTATAAAGTCCTTAGTCGAGATATCTTGGTGAACATGAGACAGCCTTGATATGGTTAAGACTAATATGTATTCTAATCTTATAGGATGCTTCGAGCATGGAATAAGATGTAGACTCATGGGTACATTGGATGTACTAGACAGACCCTAGTAGGACATTCAATTGCTTGTCACAATGTGAATGATCCTTGATTGCAACAAGTGGCAGATGTCCTCTGACTTGAGATCACTTGTGTTTCTAAATGATGATTGTCATTGTTTTGAGGTAGTTCAATATCATTTGAAACATAATGGTTATAGACTATCTTGGATAATGATCATGAGTCAGGTTAGGGCACTAGTGATAGATAGAGGATTGCCGTCTCCTTGTTGAAGGAGTGTGGTGTTCTATAGGGGCCCCCTAGATGAGATGATTGAGAAAGTGTATGGCCATACCCAGGTGACTATGTGCATCTGATCTAATCATGCTCATCATATTGGAGCTACAGGCTTGACACGCTTGTCCAATAAGAACATCCAGTGGCAAAGGAAACATGCGTGCCTTGTGAAGTGGATTCACACTTGTGCTGTGGTTTGGGTGTAGTCTTGGAAGACTCTTTCCTTTATATCGGGAGACAGTGATGTGTTGCTAGATACCCCTCACTGATCGTGATAACGTAAGTTATCGTTACCGACATTTAAAGGAAACCCTCAGGGTCGCACAATTTGATGATATGGCTTACTTGAGTCAGATCGTGTGGACTGAATTGTTTGGGTTCAGTTTAAAGGGATTTAATCTCTGATTGTAAGTGAGATCTGGTCTGATCATGTTTGATTGATTAGGGCTTGAGATCGGTAAGCTTTGATCGAGAGAGATGATGCTAGATCGGTAAGATCAGGAGCATCAGGAGATGAACGGTTAGATCTGGAACCTATTGGTTCAATGAGGTCTAGACCATGGCTTGGGCTGATTTGATTTGGTTTTTTGGACCAAAGTCAATTGGATCGATTGAGCATGAACCGGTTCACATGTGTGTGAATGCTTGGTTCAATGCTTAAGCGTTTTGGTCGGTTTTCAAAGCATTACTTCATGTCATTCCATTTTTGGAAAGTCATCAAGGCGACTTTGTAAAAACGCCTCAACGCTTCTCTTGGATGATGACCGCTTGCAATCTCATGGAGAGGAGAGTGTGTTGATGACAAGAGGAGGAATTCGGCCGAGAAAAGCTATCTCTATCCTCTCCTTCACGCGACAAGGTCCCATTGAAGCACTTTGCTAGCACAAAGGATTCAAAGGAGCAGGCCATCTTCACTTGTTGTGTGCGTCACCTTTGGAGAAGGAGCACTTGCGTCTTTGCTTCCAAGGCACCAACCAAACCGATGGCATTGGTATGATCTACTCTTGATCTATTCAATCTATGATAGTTGATCATATGGCATGCAAAAGATCATCAAACCCTTGCTTCCGCTTGCAAAATTTTATTTGCGCCATGCTTAGGATTTTCGCCCCCCTCTCGAAAGGGGTTTCTTCAATTGGTATCAGAGCTTGGCTTTACGCATGCTATTATGTTTGCTCGTGTGATCCATGTTTACACTTATGCTTAGATCTATGGTTGGTTACATGCGCAAGCTCATGAAAAAATTATGATGCGAAAACAACATGCATGATGTTTATTGCTCTTAGCCGCATGTATTGGTGCTTGTTGTTGTTTTTGTCAAAGTTGCGCTCCCCCTTGAAGGGGACTCTACAATTGTTATGGATGGCGCATGTTTGTTGGCGCTTCTTACATGTTGTTTTTGACAAAACAAAAGATCTTGCGCGCCTCATCTAGATCTAAGGCCCTACTTTAAACCCTTAGATGGGTTGATGGGGTTGAAAGCATCATCTAGTATAGATCAACTAAGTCTGATCAGACCATCTGACAGCCTAGATGGGTTGACCAGATAGCACCTGTGCGCAAGCACGAGGTGGCTATAGGTTAACTGCATCAAAGGCGTGTAGCGAGGTCTGGTTGAGACAACCAGTGAACACACATAAGTTAGGCCCGGGGTCACACCCGCTTGCCAGAACTCATGTTGGCTGTTCAGCCCTTGGCGCATGCATGGTTGACCATTAGGTCAACTCGAGTCAGTTAGGACTTGGTGCATGTAAGGGCATGGATCTAACTAGATTGATGAGTGGATCCCTATCAATGGACCATTGTAAGGTTGTAAGGCACATAAGAAAATTAAAATTGATGCCAATGGGTTTTCAAAATTTTATTTTCTTGTAATGGATCACATGTTGATTGAATGATGCCATGATGTTTGTTTATTTAATCTTATGTGGGTTGCCCTTTTAATGTGTGCTGTGCTGGGGCCTGCGAGCCTGGTAAATTATTATTTTTGTGATCTGCGAATCACATTTTAATGAATTTATTGTATAATTGACCTGCGAGTCAAGCTTGTCTAGATAGATTAAAATGTATTTTAATTAGACAAGAGCACAAAAGCACACATCGCAGAGGCGCATTCAGCTGGTGGGTGCACCTGAGCTGCATTGAGCGCTAGGGCCCTGGGTTGGACCAGATGAGATGCAAAAGACCCAAGAAGAGCAAGTGAAGACTTAAGTTGATTTAAGGTCTTACTTAGGCTCTATGGGCTTTTACCACATAAGATCCATGCTTTCTTTTTATTGTTTAATAATAGAATTGCATGAGTTATTTATCTTCTGCTATAGCCATAGGATTTGCCTGATAGTAAGAAGATAAAAGACCGTTAAAATCCAACGCTAAAATATCAAGCACGTAATGCCTTCTGACGCGAAACCTTACTGTTCTGACTATCGTTGGAGCCGTGTTGAACCCACTCAGTGGGCACGTCCATCTATCTTCAGACGGTGTGTGATTTCACCTGCGTGTTACAGAGAAGGGATTTATCGCTTCTCATTGCTCAGCATAGCACGTGGTGGTCCAGGGAGTAGGTCGGGTCAGCTTGACCATGCAGGCTACATGTGTGGGGCATATGGTAGCACATGGAGGCAGCCATCTGTGGGATCAGAGACTGTGTTGTACCAACTCAGTTGGCACAGTCTGCTGGATTCCCCAGATGAAGGGGAATCGCACGGGTTGGCGATTGGCTGGGACAGCCTACCAGAAATTAGTACTTGTCATCTCTGTGCATCTTATCTCGCCTGAGCGGGACGCGGAGACCAAGTATGAAATCTGGATCCCATCTCACTAAAAGAGTTCTACTCTTTCGGGCTGTTTTGCTGGATTTTTCAGCCAGATAAAATAGTGAGAAAAAGAATCTTTCTTAAGTCCTGGATTGATTCTGAACATTGATACTGACCTTGCTGTTCTTGCATTGTTGTAGATTCCTGCAGCAACGAACACCATGAGCTTCAATGTGCGATCCCTACTGGAAAGGGAGAAGTTTGCTGGGCCAAACTTCTCAGACTGGTTCGGACACCTTAAGATCGTTCTTAAGGCAGAGAGGAAACTATATGTCCTCGAGACGGCTGTGCCGCCTCAACCCGCTGCGAACGCCGCAAGGGCGGTTCGTGATGCCTATGAAAAGCACGTCAATGATAGTATGACTTCCAAAAATAGTAAACCCTCACACGTTCAAGTGTTCACGCTTAGTGAACAAATCGCAATGTTCTCCCCTTTGAACCATGCGCTCACTTGATGAGCCGGTTCAATTGGATTTGGTTCAAACACCAAATTAAACCAACCATTGGTCTAGATCAAATTAAACCATAAGGTTCAAGATCTAACCATTCATCTCTTTATGCTCTTGATCTCACCGATCTAGCATCATTTCTCTCGATCGAAGCTTACCGATCTCAACCCCTAATCAATCAAACATGATCAGACCAGATCTCACTTACAATCAGAGTTTAAATCCCATTAAACTGAACCAAAACAATTCAGTCCACACGATCTGACTCAAGTAAGCCATATCATCAAATTGTGCGACCCTAAGGGTTTCCTTTAAATGTCGGTAACGATAACTTACGTTATCACGATCAGTGAGGGGTATCTAGCAACACATCACTGTCTCCTGATATAAAGGAAAGAGTCTTCCAAGACTACACCCAAACCACAGCACAAGTGTGAACCCAAGTCACTTGACATATGTGTTTCCTTTGCCACTGGATGTTCTTATTGGACAAGCGTGTCAAGCCTGTAATTCCAATATGATGAGAATGATTAGATCAGATGAACATAGTCATCTGGGTATGGCCATACACTTTCTCAACCATCTCATCCAGGGGGCCCCTATAGAACATCACACTCCAATCAAGGAGACGGCAATCCTATATCTATCACTAGTGCCCTAACATGACTCATGCTCATTATCCAAGATAGTCTATAACCATTATGTTTCAAATGATATTGAACTACCTCAAAACAATGCCAATCATCATTTAGAAACACAAGTGATCTCAAGTCAGAGGAAATATGCCACTTGTTTGCATATAAGGATTATTCACATTGTGACAAGCAATCGAATATCCTAAGTAGGGTCTGTCCAGTACATCCAATGTACCCATGAGTCTACATCTTATTCCATGCTCGAAGCATCCTATAAGATTAGAACACATATTAGTCTCAATCATATCAAGGCTGTCTCATGTTCACCAAGATATCTCGACTAAGGACAATACTGCATGTCAGCCAAGCTGAATAGCATTGAGACATTATCCAGAAGTATACATATTGCACCAGATAATGTAACAACCTGAATAACAACCATTGCCTTTATAAACATAGAGTTTATACATGATACTGATAACAACCCAAGGCCTCAAACATTAGCCTTAAGGGCATACCCCAACAGTATTTTGCTAGGAAATCATTTAAAAGCTGCTCGCAAGTCATTATGCAACTTGACTGATGAGAGTGAAGCCATGCGCGAGCCCTATCCCTGAGAGAAAAAGGAAAGAGTCTGAGTCTCAAAGCATCATTAGAAACACCATTCATCTTTAATGTATCGCAAGCCTCAAAGCATCATTAGAAATATAGAACGGTGCATATTAGGATCGTCGGATGGCAAGCCTCCAAACCGGTTCTGTTGAACCATAGAAAGTAGGGATGGCTTGATTTCAAAATTGTTCGACTCTATGCTGGGGCGAGTAATACTAGAGTGAACCCCTTGCATATTTGGGGTTGCATAATCCCTCAAAGATCACTGTTCTTCTGCCATCTTAGATTTTAAGATTTCCTTTGCTAATTACTTTCTATGCAAGTGAAAAGTTCTCTTTGGTTCAGGATCTTCCTCAAAGAGCTTCCTGGAACACCTGGGAACCTAAGCATAAACAATTAACAAGTCAAACTGAAGATAGAAAATAGACAATCAGTTCAAAGAAAGACTATGAATAAATAGAGTCAAATAACAAGTAAAAAAGAAACATAAGTCTAGTATGTCAATCCTTAGATTGAGTCAATATTGATTAAATGGTCCCCGGCAACGGCACCAAAAACTTGATGTGTTCCACAAGTGCACGGACAAATCAAAGTAAAAAAATATCAATCCCACAGGAACCAATGACCAAGTACTGACTCTACTTAAGATCGTTAGATAGACAATTACGAAAAAGAGTTGTTTTTATCTTAACTAAACTACAGAAAGAGTAAAACAGACTTTAGTTGTAATCAATTTGATGGAGGTTCAGGACTTCGATTTCACCACACTATGTTTCATAACTTTTTATAATTAAAAGCATCTTAAGAAGGATTTACCATGTTGAAGGGGATTTATTTGCATGTACAAATTGTCACTTCTCAGCACTACAATCCGGTGTTTATCTGAATCAATCCCCTACTCTCGTGGTTATTGATTCAAAATATACCCAATGAGTTCCTAATAAATCTAAACAATCCCTCAAGCTGATTCGAACTACTATCATGTTCAAATCAACTTGTCCAAAAATTATAAATCCGACGTTGCAATTCACCTCTCTGTACTTCTTGCGACGTCTCAAAACATGCAAATTATGGCCAGAAATCAACATGTAATAAGCACAAAAATTATTAAATCTAACACAAATTAATCACTTCATCAGAAGATAACAAGAGTCAAGTCATGAAAACATAGAGGGTTACACCCTAAATCCTGAATAAAGAGTTTACACTAACATATTAATAATATCAACGTTGTAAGAATCCATGTTTTTTTATTACAAATTGGCAAATAAATATGAAATCAACAAAGGAAGACAAGAATCAAGGCTCCCTAATGAAGATCGACGCTAGCTAGCTGGAAAATCAAAGCTTTTCTAGTCAGAAATCGGAGACCACTGCCGTTCGCCCTAGCTCTCGCCTCTTTGTCGAATTCTCCTTGTAAATCGGCTCGAAAAAGTCTCAATAATCGGTCCAAAGAGTCCTTATATAGTTCTCCACCCTTAGCATAGGTTTTCCCCAAAATTCGATGTGAAGAGGAATCAAATCGAACAAAAAACTGAGTCAAAATCGAGTTGGGCGGATGAAAATACGGCCGTGAAAATAAATAGAGCATTGCCATATTTTCTTCTGTGTCTTTCAAAATTACAACCTGAAAGGAATACGATCGTGAAAATAAATACGACCCTTCTATATTTCTTTTTATGGATTTTCTTCAACAAAATATGGCCGTGATTTTCATCACCGGTGTCCGTATCTCTTTCTATGGATTTCTAAAATTTTGTACTGACAAAAATACGGCCATAATAAATATCATAGGCGTTGCCATATTTCTTTTTATGCTCTTCTAGAAATAGGGGGCCATCATAATAAATATGGTAGTGTTGTATTTTTCAAATAAGCTCTGAATTGCACAAAAATTGATGGGCAGCTTCGTCTTGACTTGTGCACTTGGATTCATCAAAATCTATCAAAATTTGATCTTTTTTGCCTGAAACATGCCAAAAGAATTTAAGTTAAAATAAGTGAAAATATGATAAGAATAGGAGAGATTATGCATAAAAAGTATAGTAAAAATACTACACAAATATGAGACATCAGCCGCCTTGGTCTTCAGCTCCATGGGTCAGCTCACAAACCCTAGAGGCGCCATCTAGGAAACCCTAGATGCCCCCTTAGGTTCTGCCAGCCCTATGCTCCTCCTGTGTTAGCTCGCAAACTCTAGGCTTCTCCTAGGGTTCGGCCAACACCATATGCGCCACCGTCTTGCTATGTACACTGCCTCCCATGCAATTTACGCCACCACAAGGTGCGCCAATATGCTAGGGTGCACTACTAAGCAAAGATGTGTCACCATCATGCTAGGTGTGCCAAGTCACTCTACTTGCCTCTCAAACCAACATGTGCACATCCTAGGTTACCCTAGGTGCCACCATGGTTTCGCCAAGGAGAACTTGCGCCACTTATCATGGTCTTCATGCCATGCACCAAGGAAGTCTTATGCGGCCCTAATCTTTAATTCTAGCTATTTTACAATACATGATTTAAAAATAACAAGGGTGGCAAGCAGGCCTCATAGAAAATACATCATAGCCATAGCAGTGGGCTTATCTATAACCATATAACATTGTAATAATAAAAGCACCTACTCATGCCCTTTTACACGCAATGAAAAACTAACAATTATAATTAATTTTAGTTTCTCATAAAATTGTTCATCACCAAAAATAATTATCACAAAATTTCCTCTAATGAATTCTCTGATGCTACCTGTGAAAAGTGGTGCATGCATGCCCTAAGCATGCTAGCCACCCCCTTTCAGTCCACCTTACCATGTAAAAATTAAATGGAAAAATCCCAAAACAATTTTTACCTAGCTTGTGTGCAATGTTTATCCTTGACACACCTGAAGAATCTGTCAGCAGGAAATTTTAGACAAAAATTCTAGCATTATAAACCTACCTTTTTGTAAATAGAAAATCATGGCATAAAAATTTTAAACAAATTTTTTCATAACATGGCAGGTAGTAACCACCTGTAGAAAAGCAGTAAACAGCACATGGGTCTCATAAGTTGCCTCTGATACCACTGTTGGGAATCCCTAGGCTAATTTAAAAATTTAAAACTAGCAGAAGCAATGACCTGAAGTAGGATCTCCCTAAGCACTAGGATCCCTTACGAGTGATCCACCGGATGTATCAGAGTAGTATACCTTTATTCGCATAAATCCTAGGGGTTGCCGATGATGAAGAGAGGCGCACAAGTTGTCTGCCCTCTATAATCGTGCACACACGGGCTCCCTGAGATCTCTTCCATCCAGGCCTGGTGCTAGCATTCGGGAGGAATATCCTGTCGCTAATGATGTCCTCTCTTGTTGCGCCATCTCCAAGATGCGCTTATGGAGGATCCTCTTGCTTGCGCCATCCATATGATGCGCCATGAGGAAGAAGTGGTAGGCGACAAGGAGAGAAGATCTCTTCCACTTGTCCCTTAAGAGATGATGATCTACATACCTTGGAGATTGTCACCATCACCATGGAGGAGGAGAGGCGGTTCCCTCTTCATGTTGGCAAGAAGGAGAGGAGGCTTGGGAGGCTAGGGCTTGCAAGAGTCGAACCCTTCAATATGCGCCTAGACCCCCCATTTACATAGAGTAAAATATCAGGCCCTGCAACTTTAGTTGAAATTATTTTGAATATAAATATTCACTTAAGTTGCACGTGGCCCCCATGACTTAAGTTGTAATAAAATGAATATAAATAAGTTAATTCACTTGAGTTGTGATCCACGTGTTCCATTTAAATTACGTTGATAATCGACTGGATAAATCCAGCAACATTTGACCCATGGACTGGACCTAGTCCATCGAAGTCAAATGTGGTCACCCAAGGGTCAACCAGGGTCAACATAAGTCAAAATGCACCATCACTCTATAATGTCGTCTCCAACTCATCAGACGCATCCGAGATGCATCAGACTCCCAAACTGACTCGAATCAACCAAATGACTCGATCGTAGGCAACTCGATCAATACGAGATCTCGAGTGTCTAGGAGTGCGACCATGTAAGTTCCTCAGACATTGGCAATGATAACCTTAAGTCATAACAAGCAATGAGTGGCACCTAGCAGTACATCATTGCTACCCAAGTTCTTGGAATAGAGTCATCATCGACACTCCCTAAAACTGCGGCAAAGTATATGTACACTCAAGTCCTTTTGTCAGGATGATATCCTGATTGGACAAGTGTGTCACACTTGTTTGACGCAATCTAATGGTCATCACTAAATCAAGTTCTCACCTGGGTATGGCCATACACTTTCAATCATGCATCCACATGTGGGGCCTATGGATATCAAGCTTCCTCGCAAGGAAGAGACAAATCTTCTATTGGCTCATTGAATCTCTCATATGGTTCATGATATACCCAATGACAACTATGACTCCCCTGCTATGGCAAAGCATTAGGTTGTATCAAAGTACATCACTTACCATATAGAGATATCAATGCCCTCAAGTCGACGACAAATGAAACTTTGTCACTGTGAGATTTGACCTGTGACACCAAGTCAAATACTCATGGTGGGTCAATCTAGTATATCTCCCTTGATATACCCATATGTATGCATTAGCAACCCGTGCTCAACTAGGGCTTATGCCAATCTCAAGTGCATCATAGTAGTCTCTTATCTACTACAATACTTGACCGGGGAAAATCCTTTGAGACTAGATGAAATCTATCTCCAGGAACATTGTATATGCAAATGTACATATGACGCAGATGTATCAAATGCACAAAAACAGCCATGCCAGGATATATTGTTAGGAATCCCTGGACCTTATAAAATATTTAAACACAGCAGATGCGAAGGTCCGAAATAGAATTCCCACAAAAAGGCTAGGATCACTTACCAGTGAACACCAAAGGATATGAAGAGTAATGCCTCGTCAAGCAATCTCAGGAGTAGTCGATGATCAAGACACGCAAGTGCCCATCCTCTACAATCGCGCACACACGGACTCCTTGAAGTCCCTCCAACCTCTGTGCTTGGTGCTAGCCTCAGGAGGTGAGATCCACACCTCTTTCAAAATCTCAACTGGTGCCAATCACCAAGATCCAGCACCAAGGAGAAAGGGGAGTGTTGGCGACAAGGAGTGGGTAGCACTACCACTTGTCCCAACCTTGAAGCAAAAATTCTTTTATTTGTTATCACCTTCAACACCCTCACACCAAGGAGGAGAGGGGAGGTGACAACAGGAGATGAGAAAAGAAAACTGGTGCAAGAAGCTCCCAAAAGAGCCTCTCTATTTGTAATAGATGTACCAACTATTCTTAGAGATTATTTTTCATTAAATTTATTATACAAATATATTGAATATAATGAAGAACGCACCTAGGCCATGTATGAATAAATCAATTAAATATATCAGCCAAAATGGTCAAGCATAAATAAAAATATTTGATTAAATATGCTTAACCATAAATTAGCAAATGTATTAATTATTTAATCATGTACGCGCCTATTTATATTTTACCATTAAATATATAAATACATTTAATGTAAAATGCGGCTAGCAAAATTAATTAGCCAAGAGAATAATTCTCTTGCCAATTAATAAATTTTATTTATTCATATGACTTAAGTGCCAAGTCCTAAACTTGCACTAAGACCCTTGTTTGACTCATTTTGACAACACAGGTCAATAGAGGTCAAATATGGTCCACTAAAGGTCAACTAGTGATCAAACATGAATTAAATAAAAAAATCATCTCCATAGAAGAAATCTCAAAGCAACAGACTCCCAAAGTGATCCGAATCACACAATGATTCGTTCAGAGGCTATCCGATCAGTATGAGACGTCGTGTGTCTAGGAATGCGACTCTATAGATTCTTTAGACATTGGCAGCGATAATCTAAAATCATCAAAAGGGATGAGTGGCACCTAGCAGTGCATCATGGCTTCCCAAGTCATTAGAATGGAGTCATCATCGACATCCCCTAAAATTGTGATAAAGTATAAGTACAGCTTTGTAATTTTTCCAAATTGATGTCCTGATTGGACAAGTGTGTCACACTTGTTTACCCAATTTTCTAGTTATGACTAAATCAGGTTCTCACCTGGGTATCGCCATACACTTTCATTCATGCAATCATCTAGGGCGCCATGGACATCAAACTTTCTCGCAAGGAAGGGCAAATCCTCTCTTGGCACATTGAATCTCTCATATCGCTCATGACACACCCAATGACAACCGTTATGACTCCCCTTTTATAGCAAAGTGTTAGGTTGCATCAAACTGTCTCATTTGCCATATAGAGATACCACTGCCCTCAAGTATAGGACAAGCGTAACTCTGTCACTATGATATTCATATCGTGACACCAAGATGAATCCTCATGGTGGGTCGGTTTAGTATATCTCCCTTGATATACCTATACGCTTGCATTAGCAACCCGTGCTAAACCAGCACATATATCAGTCTCAAGTGAATCATAGCTGTCCCATATCCGCTATGATTCTCGACCGGGTACAAAAATAAAGACTAGATAAATTCTATCTCTTAGGGACATCGTACATGTAAATGCACATGTGCGCAGATGTACAAATTTGCATAACGACGACCATGGCAGGATAACTCATCTATCAAATAGATGTGATACACATATCCCACTGGACCATCCAAAGGTCCTACGACATAAACACTAACAATATCTCACTAGCACTAGGACCATGCTTCTTGTGCGACCTCAACGCCATGTCCCAAGCTCGACCTGCCACGCTCCTACTACTCCAGAGCATCGGTCAATGGGCCCACTATGTTAATGTCTATATTTGCTATGTCTTTATTACCTTTCACCCCAAGACAAGGTATTAGCACTTGAGTATGTTGTTCAAATCTTTGTGAAGTACGACAAAGGACTCCCACTTATTCAAACTGCTTACCAAAAGCTTATACATACTCTGCTTTCAAGCAGTCTGCTTTTAAACCCTCTCAACTTCTAGCACTACTACCATAACAGCTAGAATGTCACTATGGTCTGAATGGAACAAGCTGCCTAGTGCAAACACTGAGCTTTTCCTGCTATTACTGACCAAGAACCACCCCTTAGTTCTATATAGAACCTAAGTATGTTCTATGTTCCTTATCCAGTGTCTAGCACCTAGACTGGACCTGGTACTAACAAGTCTTCAATCTCCCACTAAACTTGGGTACTATAAGGTGAAGACTCTTTGTCCTTCTTAGGAGTGACACATAACAGAGGTATACATGAATCGATTCAACCATTATTCACACACTTTCTGAACCCAAGTTACCTATAACCTATATGCATGGTTCAGATTCTATCCTTGACCATTAGCGTTAAGTGGCTGACCTTGGACTGAATCCATGTCACAACTTCCTCCCGCTAGCTTTTTCAGATAAAGACATTTGCAAGAAAAATAGCACTATGAGAACAATCATTTGCTCTCCTATGGGTATATGGAAATTGTATTCCACTTTCACCAATCTAGATGGAATTATGTTCAGCGTGGAAGAAACTATCAGCATTACCTCATAAGAGATATCTGCAGGGAACCCCTTTCATGAGGGGTGCGAAACCCTAAAGTGGCGCAACATGATAGGCAGCGGATTCAAGGGTCGAAGAGCATGCATTATATGATCAACTTTCGAAACATGAATAGAGAAGATGCGATTCATACCATAGCCATTTCAAGATGGCGCCTTGGAAGCAAGAGAACAACGAAGGTCTCCTCCAAATCGTCACACACAAGATGAGCGACGGCTTGCTTCTTGTCGTCCCTTGTGCTAGCAAGGATCGTCCAAGATGTCTTTGATCGAAAGGAAAGGGATGGAGATGTCGATCTCTCTTGGCCGAATCTTCCTCTATGCTTCAAGTTGTCGCCGCACACAACAAGGTGTCAAGAGGAATGAGTTTGAGTGACGAGAATAGAGAACCCTCTATTCGAACGTGAGCCATCTCCAAGTGGAGATCATGGTTACTAAAAATAGCAACCACTCATCGCTCCAATGTTCACGCCAAGTGAACATGTCGCCACGCCTTGAACCATGCGCTCATTTCATGAGCTGGTTCAATTTGGTTCGGTTTAAGAACCAATCAAGCCAAGCAATCAAGTCTAGATCTCAAATAAACCCTAAGGCTCCAGATCTAACCGTTGATCTCTTGATGCTTCTGATCTCACCGATCTAGCATCTATTCTCTCGATCGAAGCTTACCGATCTCAAGCCCTAATCAATCAAACATGATCAGACCAGATCTCACTTACAATCAGAGATCAAATCCCTTTAAACTGAACTTAAACAATTCAGTCCACACGATCTGACTTAAGTAAGCCATATCATCAAATTGTGCGACCCTGAGGGTTTCCTTTAAATGTCGGTAACGATAACTCACGTCATCACGATCAGTGAGGGGTATCTAGCAACACATCACTGTCTCCCGATATAAAGAAAAGAGTCTTCCAAGACTACACCCAAAAATAGCACAAGCGTGAATCAACTCACTAAGCATGCATATTTCCTTTGCCACTGGATGTTCTTATTGGACAAGCGTGTCAAGCTTGTAACTCCAATATGACGAGCATGATTAGAACAGATGAACACTGTCACCTGGGTATGGCCATACACTTTCTCAATCATCTCATCCAGGGGGCCCCTTTAGAACATCACACTCCTTAAACAAGGAGACGGCAATCCTTTATCTATCATTAGTGCCCTAACCTGATTCAAGCTCACCATCCAAGATAGTCTATAATCATTATGTTTCAAATGATATTGAACTACCTCAAAACAATGACAATCATCATTTAGAAAACACAAGTGATCTCAAGTCAGAGGAAATGTGCCACTTGTCGCAATCAAGGATTATTCACATTGTGACAAGCAACTGAATATCCTAGTAGGGTCTGTCCAGTACATCCAATGTACCCATGAGTCTACATCTTATTCCATGCTCGAAGCATCCTATAAGATTAGAACACATATTAGTCTCAATCATATCAAGGCTGTCTCATGTTCACCAAGATATCTCGACTAAGGACAAAACTGCATGTCAGCCCAGCTGAACAGCTTTGAGACATTATTCAGAAGTACACTTATTACAGCAGACAAGGTAACAACCTGAATAATAACCATGCCTTTATAAACATAAGAGTTTATTACATGATACTGATACAATCCCAAGGCCTCAAACATTAGGCTTAAGGGCATACCCCAACAATCTCCCACTTGCACTTAATCTAATGGTTGAGAAATCTCAAACCCATATTATTACAGTGCTTCTCATGCTGCGCCAGAGGCTTAGTAAGCGGGTCTGCCAGATTGTCATCTGTATGAACCTTGCAAACTTTGATCTCGCCACGATCAATGATCTCCCGGATCAAATGAAACCGTCTCTGTATGTGCTTGGACTTCTGGTGCGACCGTGGTTCCTTTGCCTGTGCGATTGCTCCAGTGTTATCACAGAAGATAACCAAAGGATCTGCACTCGAAGGAACAACACCAAGTTCTCTCACGAACTTACGAATCCACACTGCCTCCTTGGATGCTTCCGAGGCTGCAACATACTCGGCTTTTGTTGTGGAATCAGCAACAGTTGACTGTTTGAAACTCTTCCACACCACTGCTCCTCCATTCAAGCTAAAAACATAGCCTGATTGCGATCGGAAATCATCCTGGTCCGACTAGAACGAAGCGTCAGTATATCCTTCAATACTGAGTTCTTCCTGACCACCATATATCAAGAACATATCTTTGGTCCTCCGCAGATATTTTAAAATGTTCTTGACCGCAATCCAGTGTGCCTGACCTGGATTACTTTGGAACCGACTGGTCACGCTTAACCCGTAAGCGACGTCTGGGCGAGTACACAACATCGCATACATAATGGACCCAATAGCCGAAGCATAAGGCGTATTGTCCATTTCATCCTTCTCAGTCTGTGTTTGTGGACACTGACTCTTCGAAAGATTCAGACCATGTCTGACCGGAAGATATCCTCTTTTAGAATTTTCTAAATGAAATCTCTCCAGGACTTTATCGATGTAAGTACTCTGGCACAGCCCGAGAAGCCTCTTAGATCTATCCCTGTAGATCTTCACACCTAACACATAGGCTGCTTCTCCAAGATCTTTCATCTGGAAACATTTCCTTAACCATGCCTTAACCGCATGCATTTCAGGAATGTCATTTCCAATGATCAAGATGTCATCGACGTAGAGGACTAGGAAAGTAATCACGCTCCCACTAAACCTCTTATATACACACGGGTCATCTTCGTTCTTGATGAAACCAAATTCAGAGATTGATTCATCAAAACGAATATTCCAGCTTCTTGATGCTTGTTTAAGTCCATAAATAGACTTCTTTAATTTGCATATTTTATGACGATCTGATGGATTAGTGAAACCTTCTGGTTGTGTCATATACACATCCTCATCCAGACTTCCATTAAGGAAAGCTGTCTTCACATCCATTTGCCAAATCTCATAATCGTAATATGCAGCTATCGCGAAAAGAATCCGAATAGACTTAAACATAGCTACTGGTGAGAAAGTTTCATCATAATCTATCCCGTAGATTTGTTTGAAACCTTTCGCAACTAGCCTGCCTTTATAGGTAACCACGTTACCATCCATGTCAATCTTCTTCTTGAAGATCCATTTACAGCCTATAGGGATAACTCCCGGAGGCGGATCAACCAAATACCAGACTTGGTTATCTGACATGGAGTCCATCTCGGCTCGCATAGCTTCAAGCCATCTTGCTGACTCCGGTCCACTGACCGCATCCGCATAAGTGAGGGGTTCATCATGATCAATGATGTAGACTCCGTCATAACGCTCAGGCTGTCGACGGATCCTTCCCGATCTACGCGGTTCCCGTGATATCTGAGCCTCAGGTTGTTCAATAACCTGATCTACCGGCTTAGGCTCACCCAACTGTGCTTGAGCACTTTGTCCTTCTTCTGGATTCTCATCCAACTTTATTTCTCTCCCACTGGCCTCTTGCAGAAGAAACTCCTTCTCAAGAAATATGGCCTTCCGAGCAACAAATACCTTGTTCTCTTTGGGATCGAAGAAATAATAACCCTTAGTTTCCTTAGGGAAACCGACAAAGATACATTTGTCAGATCTGCTCTCTAGTTTCCTAGAGGCGAGCTTTTTGACATAAGCCTTGCAGCCCCAGATCCTGATAAATGTCAAGCTTGGCTGTTTCCCATATCATAACTCATATGGCGTCTTTGAAACGGCCTTGGATGGCACTCGGTTTAGTACCTTTGCAGCTGTCTCCAGTGCAAATCCCCAAAAGGAGTAAGGAAGAGTAGCCTGACTCATCATAGAACGAACCATATCAAGTAACGTTCTATTTCTCCTCTCGGACACACCATTCCATTGGGGTGTTCCTGGTGGAGTGAGCTGTGAGATAATCCCACACTCCTTCAGATAGTCAGTAAACGCATGACTTAGGTATTCTCCACCTCGATCAGAACGAAGTTCCTTGATATTTCGGCCTAGCTGATTCTGTACTTCATTTTTGAACTCTTTGAACTTGTCAAAAGATTCACTTTTATGTCTCATTAAATAAGCATACCCGTATCTACTGAAATCATCAGTAAAGGTAATGAAGTACTGATAGCCACCTCTGGCATGTTTACTAAATGGCCCACACACATCACTGTGTATAAGGTCAAGTAAACCTGAAGCCCTTTGACCTTTGTTAGGAAAAGGTGACTTCGTCATTTTGCCCATTAAACAAGCCTTGCATGTATCAATCTCCTCATAGGAGAATGATCCCAGCAGTCCATGAGCATGCAACCGCTTAATGCGTTTCTTGTTAATATGGCCTAAACGACTATGCCATAGCAAGGTGCTGTCATCAGCATACTTGGCTTTCTTAATATCAATATTTTGTATAGAACTCTCCATGTCCAACATGAATAACCCATTGTTAATTGAACCAGTTGCATAAACAATATTATCTAAAGATAAAACACACTTTGAAATATTGCATTCAAAGGAAAATCCCTTTCTGACAAGAGCAGGAATGGAGATAATATTCTTAGTAATGCTAGGAACAAAGTAACAATTGTCTAGTTCCAATACAAGTCCAGATGGTAAAGAAATGAAATAGTCTCCTACAGCAACAGCAGCAACCCGTGCCCCGTTTCCAACTCGTAGGTCCACCTCATGCTGTCCCACCTGCCTTCTTCTCTTGAGTTCCTGTACATTTGAACAAATGTGAACTCCACATGCAGTGTCCAACACCCATGATATAGAAGAAGATGAAACCATGACTTCCGTCATGTATATACCTGAGCCAGAAGCGATGCTTCCCCTCTTATCTCCTTGGAGCGCTTTACAGTCCTTTTTCCAGTGACCCAGCTGGCCACAGTGGAAACATCTGTATTCCTTGGACCGCTTCACCTTTTGCTTCAGAGCCTTGCTGTAATTCTTGACAGGGGTCTTGCCCTTCTTCCCCTTCTTCTTGTTCCTTGAAGGAACCATTAAGACAGAGGTCGAAGGCTTTCCCTTCAGAGTTTCCTCAGTAGTCAAGAGCATATTCAGCAGCTCTGCCGGAGTACAGTCGATTTTGTTCATATTAAAGTTAATGATGAACGCGTCGAATGAGGGCGGGAGAGACTGCAGAATAATGTCTACAGCAAGCTCCTGATTGATGGTATGCCCCAGTTTCTCTAGAGCCTCCTTGTGCCCAATCATCTTGAGCACGTGAGCTCCCACTAGGCTCCCTTCAGCCAGTTTGCTCTGAAAGAACAGCTTTGTCAGATTATAGCATTCTGTCCTCGCCTGTGCAGCATACAGCATCTTGAGGTTCGCTATCATGTCTATAGCAGACATATCCTCATGCTGACGCTGCAGCGGTGGCGTCATAGACGCTAGCATCAGGCAAGCGACATCAATGCTATCATTGACGTGCTTTTCATAGGCTTCCCGAACTGCCCTTGCGGCGTTCGGGGCGGGCTGAGGCGGTATCGCCGTCTCGAGGACATACAGTTTCCTCTCTGCCTTAAGAACAATCTTAAGGTGTCCAAACCAGTCTGAGAAGTTTGGCCCAGCAAACTTCTCCCTTTCCAGTAGGGATCGCACATTGAAGTTCATGGTGTTCGTTGCTGCAGGTATCTACAACAATGCAAGAACAGCAAGGTCAGTATCAATGTTAAGAATCAATCAGGACTTAAGAAAGATTATTTTTCTCACTATTTTATCTGGCTGAAAAATCCAGCAAAACAGTCCGAAAGAGTAGAACTCTTTTAGTGAGATGGGATCCAGATTTCATACTTGGTCTCCGCGTCCCGCTCAGGCGAGATAAGATGCACAGAGAGTACAAGCACTAATCTCTGGTAGGCTGCCTGCCAATCGCCAACCCGTGCGATTCCCCTTCATCTGGGCAATCCAGCAGACTGTGCCAACTGAGTTGGTACAACACAATCTCTGACCCCACAGATGGCTGCCTCCATGCGCTACCATATGCGCCACATATGTAGCCAACATGGTCAAGCTGACCCGACCTACTCCTTGGACCACCACGTGCTATGCTGAGCAACGAGAAGCGATAAATCTCTTCTCTGTAACACGCAGGTGTAATCCCGCACCGTCTGAAGATAGATGGACGTGCCCACTGAGTGGGTACAACACGGCTCCAACGATAATCAGAACAGTGAGGTTTCGCGTCAGAAGGCTAACGAGCTTGATATTTTAGCGTTGGATTTTAACGGTCTTTTATCTTCTTCACTATCATGCAATTCCTATGGTGATAGCAGAAGATAAATAAATCATGCAATTCTAATATTTAAACAATAAAAGAAAGCATGGATCTTATGTGGTAAACGCCCATGAAACCTAAGTAAGACCTTAATTAACTTAAGTCTTCACTTGTTTTTCTTCATGGGTCTTTAGCTGCTCATTTGGCCCAAACCAGGGCCCAAGCGCCATCTGCAGCTCAGGTGCGCCCACCAGGGAAAATGCGCCTGGTCCCAGAGTCGAACCCTGGACCTCCCACCTGGTCAAGCCACTGCTGCATGCGCCTCTGCCAAGTGTGCTCTGTGCTCTTGTCTGATTAATTTACAAATTAATCTATCTAGACAAGATTGACACGCAGGTCAATTATATTTTTATAAATTAAATAAATGTGATACGCAGATCACAATTAAAAATTAATTTACAAAATTAAAGTCCAGGCACGCAGGCCCCAGCACAGCACACATTTAATATGGGCAGCCCACATAAGACTAAATAAACATACATATGGCATCATACATCATGTGATCCAATCAAGAAAATTAAATTTTTGAAAAACCCCATAGGCATCAATTTTAATTTCCTTATTTGCCCTACATCCTTACAATGGTCCATTACTAGGGATCCACTCATCGAACCTAGTCAGATCCTGTGCCCTTACATGCACCAAGTCCTAACTGACTTGAGTCGACCAAAAGGTCAACAATGCATGCGCCAAGGGCTGAACGACCACAATGAGGTCTGGCAAGTGGGTGTGACCCCGGGCCTAACTCATGTGCGTTCATAGGTTGTCTCAATCAGACATCGCTACACGCCTGTCTGCAGTCGACCTATAGCCATCTGATGCTTGCGCACAGATGCTATCTGGTCGACCCATCAAGGCTGTCAGATAGTCTGATCAGACTGTTGGATCTAACCTAGGGGATGATTTCAACCCTAATAACCCGTCTAAGGGTTTACAGCAGGGCCTTAGATCTAATGTTAGTCGCGCATGTGATCCATTTTTGAGAAAACAAACATGCGCCAACATGCATGCGCAAATGAAACATAAAATAGGTTTCTACATGAAACATATTAACATGATATAGATCTAAACATTCATGGAACACATAATCAAAGCAATCATATAATTGCGCATGTAACCTGCTTTGATACCAATTGCAGGGAACCCCTTTCATGAGGGGTGCGAAACCCTAAAGTGGCGCAACATGATAGGCAGCGGATTCAAGGGTCGAAGAGCATGCATTATATGATCAACTTTCGAAACATGAATAGAGAAGATGCGATTCATACCATAGCCATTTCAAGATGGCGCCTTGGAAGCAAGAGAACAACGAAGGTCTCCTCCAAATCGTCACACACAAGATGAGCGACGGCTTGCTTCTTGTCGTCCCTTGTGCTAGCAAGGATCGTCCAAGATGTCTTTGATCGAAAGGAAAGGGATGGAGATGTCGATCTCTCTTGGCCGAATCTTCCTCTATGCTTCAAGTTGTCGCCGCACACCACAAGGTGTCAAGAGGAATGAGTTTGAGTGACGAGAATAGAGAACCCTCTATTCGAACGTGAGCCATCTCCAAGTGGAGATCATGGTTACTAAAAATAGCAACCACTCATCGCTCCAATGTTCACGCCAAGTGAACATGTCGCCACGCCTTGAACCATGCGCTCATTTCATGAGCTGGTTCAATTTGGTTCGGTTTAAGAACCAATCAAGCCAAGCAATCAAGTCTAGATCTCAAATAAACCCTAAGGCTCCAGATCTAACCGTTGATCTCTTGATGCTTCTGATCTCACCGATCTAGCATCTATTCTCTCGATCGAAGCTTACCGATCTCAAGCCCTAATCAATCAAACATGATCAGACCAGATCTCACTTACAATCAGAGATCAAATCCCTTTAAACTGAACTTAAACAATTCAGTCCACACGATCTGACTTAAGTAAGCCATATCATCAAATTGTGCGACCCTGAGGGTTTCCTTTAAATGTCGGTAACGATAACTCACGTCATCACGATCAGTGAGGGGTATCTAGCAACACATCACTGTCTCCCGATATAAAGAAAAGAGTCTTCCAAGACTACATCCAAAAACAGCACAAGCGTGAATCAACTCACTAGGAATGCATATTTCCTTTGCCACTGGATGTTCTTATTGGACAAGCGTGTCAAGCTTGTAACTCCAATATGACGAGCATGATTAGAACAGATGAACACTGTCACCTGGGTATGGCCATACACTTTCTCAATCATCTCATCCAGGGGGCCCCTTTAGAACATCACACTCCTTAAACAAGGAGACGGCAATCCTTTATCTATCATTAGTGCCCTAACCTGATTCAAGCTCACCATCCAAGATAGTCTATAATCATTATGTTTCAAATGATATTGAACTACCTCAAAACAATGACAATCATCATTTAGAAAACACAAGTGATCTCAAGTCAGAGGAAATGTGCCACTTGTCGCAATCAAGGATTATTCACATTGTGACAAGCAACTGAATATCCTAGTAGGGTCTGTCCAGTACATCCAATGTACCCATGAGTCTACATCTTATTCCATGCTCGAAGCATCCTATAAGATTAGAACACATATTAGTCTCAATCATATCAAGGCTGTCTCATGTTCACCAAGATATCTCGACTAAGGACAAAACTGCATGTCAGCCCAGCTGAACAGCTTTGAGACATTATTCAGAAGTACACTTATTACAGCAGACAAGGTAACAACCTGAATAATAACCATGCCTTTATAAACATAAGAGTTTATTACATGATACTGATACAATCCCAAGGCCTCAAACATTAGGCTTAAGGGCATACCCCAACAATATCTATGACTTTCAATTTCTCCAACTAGAACTACCTACAAAGGTATTCTTTAGGAGGTATAAGCTATGAGCAGACCACATACTCACAATGATAGTCACCTTGTTGGGTTTTAGAAGGGTCCCCTTCAAGGGGGAGCGAAACCCTATAGATAGCGCAAGTGGTCTTCTTTCTTTTAGCAGCGGAATTAGGGTTTAAACTTGATCGCATGCTATACTTTCATATGATCAACTTAAACAACAAATGAAAGATTTGTTACCATGGCCATGGGAAGGAGGCGGCTTGGAAGCAAAGAGCAAGATAGATCTTCTCCACAAGTGACGCACACAAACGAGGGATGACTTCTTCTTGTTGATCTTTGTGCTAGCAAAGATCTTCAAGAGTCCTTGCCGAATGGAAGGGATAGGTTGAGATGCTTCCTTGGCCGAGAGCTCTCCCTTGTCGTTCACCTTCTTCCACACGAGATGGCAAGCAAGCAACGTCAATGACAAGCGAGCAAAAGCGTTTAGGCGATAACATCAAAAATGGCGTTACATGACTTCCCAAAATGGAAAGTCATGAAGCCATGTTCCAACGCCAAAACGCCTTCCTTCATGAACCATGCATTCACATAGTGAACCGGTTCATTCTTTGGTTCAATTCGATTTGGCTCATAGACCAAAATCAAACCAAGCCAAGCCAATACATGGTCTAGACCTTCTATGAACCTAATGGCTCAAAGTCTAACCGTCCATCTCCTGATGCTCTTGATCTCACCGATCTAGCATCTCCTCTCTCGATCGAAGCTTACCGATCTCAAGCCCTAATCAATCAAACATGATCAGACTAGATCTCACTTACAATCAGAGTTTAAATCCCTTTAAACTGAACCCAACTAATTCAGTCCACACGATCTGACTTAAGTAAGTCATATCATCAATTTGTGCGACCCTGAGGGTTTCCTTTAAATGTCGGTAACAATAACTTTCGTTATCACGATCAGTGAGGGGTATCTAGCAACACATCACTGTCTCCCGATATAAAGGAAAGAGTCTTCCAAGACTACTCCCAAACCACAGCACAAGTGTGAATCAACTTCACAAGGCATGCATGTGTCCTTTGCCACTGGATGTTCTTATTGGACAAGCGGGTCAAGCTTGTAACTCCAATACTATGAGTATGATTAGATCAGACGAGCATAGTCATCTGGGTATGGCCATACACTTTCTCAATCATCTCATATAGGGGGGCCCCTTTAGAACATCACACTCCTTGAACAAGGAGACGGCAATCCTATATCTATCACTAGTGCCCTAACCTGACTCATGATCATTATCCAAGATAGTCTATGATCATTATGTTTCAAATGATATTGAACTACCTCAAAACAATGACAATCATCATTTAGTCACTCAAGTGATCTCAAGTCAGAGGACATGTGCCACTTAGTGCATTCAAGGATTATTCACATTGTGACAAGCAATATGAATATCCTAGTAGGGTCTGTCCAGTACATCCAATGTACCCATGAGTCTACATCTTATTCCATGCTCAAAGCATCCTATAAGATTAGAACACATATTAGTCTCAATCATATCAAGGCTGTCTCATATTCACCAAGATATCTCGACTAAGGACATATAGCCTGTCAGCCTAGCTGAACAGCTTTGAGACATTATTCAGTAGTACACTTATTACTGCAGACAAGGTAACAACCTGAATAATAACCATGCCTTTATAAACATAAGAGTTTATTACATGATACTGTTACAATCCCAAAGGCCTCAAACATTAGCCTTAAGGGCATACCCCAACACACCTGTGGCTCAAGCACTGTTCATCCTTCCTTGATTGAAGATTATATATGACTTTCAATAAGCTAGTTCTATATATTTTTAGTAAATTATTAATTCCACTCCTTTGACCTTTTTGTCCACTTCACCCCACTTGGTGAAGGACATTTATTTTATCAATAATCAAGTATCTGCCTATCTTTGACGTCTCGAAAGAGGTTAAGATAGCCAATCTCCTATTAGGATTTTGATTCCAAGAATTCATTTGCATGAAGTCATTGGATGCATTGACACGTTCCGCAAGTGCACGGATATGTCGAAGTAATATAAAAGATGACGAATCCCACAGGGAACAAGGTTGAGTACTATAAAGTCCGAGTCCTAATAGCTAGGCGAATCGAAACATGGGTTTTTTTTAAGACGGAAATCGAAAACAAACAAGTGCAACTAATTCGGTAGAGAAAAGAAATAAGAGAGAATTCAGGGCTACGGCTTCCACCACGATGATAATCTTAATCGCACAAGAAAGATATTAGTTATTTGGTTTATTGGTTTTGCACAAGGAGTCTAACCCTAGGGTACAAGGTGTTGGGGTATGCCCTTAAGGCTAATGTTTGAGGCATTGGGATTATTTCAGTATCATGTATAAACTCTATGTTTATAAAGGCAATGGTTGTTATTCAGGTTGTTACATCATCTGCTGCAATATGTATACTTCTGAATAATGTCTCAATGCTGTTCAGCTTGGCTGACATGCAGTTTTGTCCTTAGTCGAGATATCTTGGTGAACATGAGACAGCCTTGATATGATTGAGACTAATATGTGTTCTAGTCTTATAGGATGCTTCGAGCATGGAATAAGATGTAGACTCATGGGTACATTGGATGTACTGGACAGACCCTACTTAGGATATTCAATTGCTTGTCACAATGTGAATAATCCTTATATGCGAACAAGTGGCATATTTCCTCTGACTTGAGATCACTTGTGTTTCTAAATGATGATTGGCATTGTTTTGAGGTAGTTCAATATCATTTGAAACATAATGGTTATAGACTATCTTGGATAATGAACATGAGTCATGTTAGGGCACTAGTGATAGATATAGGATTGCCGTCTCCTTGATTGGAGTGTGATGTTCTATAGGAGCCCCCTGGATGAGATGATTGAGAAAGTGTATGGCCATACCCAGATGACTATGTTTCATCTGATCTAATCATTCTCATCGTATTGGAATTACAGGCTTGACACGCTTGTCCAATAAGAACATCCAGTGGCAAAGGAAACACATATGTCAAGTGACTTGGGTTCACACTTGTGCTGTGGTTTGGGTGTAGTCTTGGAAGACTCTTTCCTTTATATCGGGAGACAGTGATGTGTTGCTAGATACCCCTCACTGATCGTGATAACGTGAGTTATCGTTACCGACATTTAAAGGAAACCCTTAGGGTCGCACAATTTGATGATATGGCTTACTTAAGTCAGATCGTGTGGACTGAATTGTTTTGGTTCAGTTTAAAGGAGTTTAAACTCTGATTGTAAGTGAGATCTGGTCTGATCATTTTTGATTGATTAGGGCTCGATATGAATCGTAACGGCTAACACGTGAAATTACTCGGCCAAGGTAAAACCATGAAATAAATACATCCAAGTAAAATATGCTCACAATTCATACCAAATAACATAAATAGATACAAAGTTTGCAATTAAAATCATCAAAGGGTTTCCACCAAGCCCCGAAATAGGGTTTACGCTACAATCGTCATTGAAACGCTCAAAATCTCTCTTTTAATGAAATGAAAAGTATAAGAAAATGAAGCTAAGGGGAAGGAGATGATGAACCGAAAGAATCCTGAAGAATTCGTGATGATCGTGTGTCTCAATCTCCTAAAATCTCCAAAAGTTGCCTCTGTCGCCGTGTTGTTTCGCCTATGCCACTTCTTCATGTGAATGCACCCTCTCTAGGTCACCAAATTTAGGGATTTTATATTCTTTCTCTTCGCCTCGAAGTAAACTTTCGAAAATGTCTTCACTTGCTAAATTTGGACTTGAATCGGGTTCAAAATCACCAAAATACTGAATGGGTGTCGGTCAACTCGACCTAACTCGCCTTTTCCTCGATTGCTCCCAAAATATGGTACAAGAATTAGGGCTTTTATGTTCTTTGCCCTCTCCTTCGAATCAGCTTTCCATAGAATCCTCACATGCTAAATTTGGACACCAAACGAGTGAGAAATCAAGGAAAAACCGAGTAAGACTCGGACACACGCGTTTGCCTGGGTTAGAATCACGGGTGAACCCCGCTGGGTTCACCTGCCCGTGATTCCTTCTATGAGTTTGGGCGAATAGAAGCGCGGTGCACCCCGTGGGGTTCACCAGGCCGTGCTTCTCTCTGGACTGGTTTCGGCCTTCAGGAAATCCGGTGAACCCGGTGGGGTTCACCTGGCCGTGATTCTCACTGTGAAGTTCCTGTAGCTTGGAGAAGGATCTAGTGAACCCCATGGGGTTCACCTGGCCGTATTTTTCAGGCTAACTCTGTTTAAGCCCAAATTTCACGTGTGACCTTTTCTTTATACAAGAAATCTTCCCATGGCCTTAGAATCTTCAAAATATATCTAAAAAGAGCGTTTTTACCTGAAATTCCATAAAAGTGCCAAAAAGTGAATATTCCGAAGATATCAAGTAATTTAGCCTAAAAAGGACATAAAAGTATTAAAATAAGCCTAGAATTAGCATGAAATGTCTATGAAAATTACTACTAAAATACAAGGCATCAAAATACCCCAGACTAAAATCTTTGCTTGTCCTCAAGCAATAAAATAAGATGAAATACAAGATAAGTATAAGAGCAATCTTTTGTGCTGAGATATACTCCCAAGTTAGAAAAACCTTCAATAGCAATCCAAGATCTAATCTGGAGAAATCAAGTAAATGATTTATTCAAATATTCAACAGTTTGATCCCACAATAACTAGCTGCTAAACAACCTAGTAAGCAACAAACATAGGATTCAATCAAGCCTACACACTACACTTTTGCAATTCTAATCCTTGCAAATCAAATCATTGGGGTTAACTTAGATGCTTTATGTGGAGTATGATATACTGATTATTGCATTGGACTTCAACTCATAACCTTAGGAATCATTCCCAATTTTTCGCAATGCCAAGTAGAGGAGTCTTTTTATTGATTTCAACTCATGTCCTTTGGTACCACTGCCAATTTTGCACAGTGCCAAGTAGAGGAATCTAAGGGTGAGTAAATTTTTTTTTTTTTTTATAAACATGCTCCGCAGTTGATCACATATCCTTTTTGACAAATGTAGTGTTTCCCCAGCAAAAGAAAGGAATTGAAAGAATAACTAAGAGAATATGTATCTCAATATGATTCTCATGTAAGTTGCAAGCTTTAGTTGGATTAACAATCATAGTTATGTTTGACCTACTAATGAGCATCTCAAATCAATCAAATTACAAGATTTCTAAATCATAAAATATATGGATATGATCAAAAAGTAATCCTAACGAGGAGGTATTATCAACAATTATTGATTATTCCTAACTAATCATGCATTTAGCTTTTAAATTTTTATTTTTTATTTTTTTTGAAATGGCTTTCATAGAACAAGACTCACAAGACTCATGAATTCAAGCATAATATACAAACTCATGTAAAAATTTCACACAGCATATATGAAAAGCATGATCATCATAGCGGAGCAAGAAAATAGTGTTATACAAGTCTGTCACAGAGTGGGGCCTGAAGATGTGGACCAGGCCCACGAATATGATGGCATATAAGATACAATGGCACATAATATCCATCACAAAGTATCGATCCAAATATAACAAATTCTAGGTGTCACAGTCATGTAGCCGCATAAAGCAAGAGAATAGAAACAGGAATTTAGAAAGCTCACCCACTCTAAAAGTTTGCAAAGTCCTCTATGCAATTCCATGGTGTGAGAGGAGTGGAAGATGACGCCGATGGTCAGGGAAGCTACCTCCACTTGCACGAGTGAGAGCCAGAAGCCCTGGAGCTCTTGCTCTTCCCGCATCCGGTGTAATCTGGCTCGGCCTTGTCATTAGAAGAAATGTTCATGCGAGCCATTTTGTCTTCAGAGAGGGCAGATAGCCGGTCGTCCATGATTGATATCTTTTCCTAAACAGAACTCATCATTTTATGCTGCCTCTGCATATGGGCTTCCATGGACTCCCAATGCGAAGATTGGTTCTGCTGGATGTGGGTAACGGCAGTGTCCAAGTTATCAATCATCTCCCGTTGTGAGAGGAGGTGCGACCAAAGGAAAATGCTCCAGGTGCTGGTGGTGCAGTGTCGACTGGGTCGGGCTGTGCGTCCTCAACTGGCTGGATGTGCCAGTTTCCACGGACTCTTACTGATGTGCGCTCTGGGTTCAGTAGTGGAAGGCAGAATGGGCTCCCTTTGAATGTCATACAATAGGAATCTCCCTTGTGAACAATCAGCTTCATGGCAACGCAAGACTCGATGTCGAGCCTGTTGCTACCAGTGGCTTCCAGTGTGCCGTATGGGAAGATGCCCAAGGAAACTGCCAATGGTGTAATTAGGCCGCCGATCACAATCGCTCCTTTCAATGAACGGGCAGCATGGCTAAATTGCTTTGCCAAATAATACCTAGAGCCCACCCTAAAACTGTGCAGCATACACTAGAGATAAAAGAGTTCGGTCTGCCGAACCATACTATCACTCTCACTGCGGCCAAATAAGGTGTAGGCCAACACGCGGTGGACATACTTGAGCACAGGGTTGCATAAACTAGATGCACGAGCAACGCGAGTGGAATAGATGTGCTCGTTTGTAATTGCACCCCAAAAACCCTACTCACTGAACTCAGTGGGGACCCTGCGAACACAAGGCTTCGGAAAACCATAAATACCACGCAATTGTTAGAGAATGAGGGTGTGTTCGATGTTACCCAACCGAAATGTCAAACGTCCTGGATTGTCCTCGAGAATAGGATCGGCCTTCACTTCCAAAGAACTCAGAAATTCCAAAGTCACGCCAACATAGGTGGGAGAAAATATTCGGTAGAACTGCTCCAAACCCACTGCAGCATACATCATGTCGACATCATGAAGCATCCCAAGCATCTGCAGTGTACCTCTGTCAAGATACCTCGTGTTGAGGACCCGACGCTGGCGCAATATCTGATAGCGTTGTTCTTGGTTAGCGTCATGAAAGATAATCCTGAACTCGTTCGGTGGAGAGGCATATGGCTATGATCGGCTGGAAGGAGTGCGCCCATGGCTAGACGAAGAAGAGCCTGGAGTCGCCACTGAAGATGGTCGGCGAGATGGAGGTGTAGGCGTAGGCTCATACTCCTCATCGTCGGTGGCAGACGAATCTGATAGCGCCTGTTGAGGGCGTGAGGTCCACTTGGCAGCCATAACTTTAGTCCTTGGAGGCATGGTGGTTGACAGCAATTGTAAGAGGTTGGCGAGTTCTGGTGAGAAGGTCCGGTAGGAAGCATAGAGAAAACACAGGCGGCGGACCGACACTAGAGATCTTCTTCGAGTGCTAAGAGGGAGAGGAGGCGGTGCGATCTGGTCGATAAAAGTCAAAGAACAGCAGATGCACGGGACTGAGATCCGGAGTTGCTTAGAGAGAATAGCTGAAAGGGAAATCCAGATCGAAGCCTTGAAGATGCTCTTCATGTGTTGAGAAGATCAGAGGGAGGCGCAATCGAGTGGCGACGGTGGTATAGTCGTGCGCTGGGTGCCCTAGCTTCGAGTGAACACAGGGTTAGAAAACTAGTGAACCCGCCCGGGTTCAATAGCCCGTGATGTTCACTGTGGTCAGGCTGAAGCAACAGAAGCACGGATGAACCCGCTGGGGTTCACCGACCCGTGAAGCTTGCTGGACATTTTCTAGAGTTCCTTATCAACTCAGGTACATTGACTGGGGACGATTGTTTGAGCACAGATCCAATCTGTCTCCAGGGACATTATCATATAAGTACATATTCGCAGATATAAACAAATAATGATAACGACAATGCTAGTATGATATAAATATCAATGTCAAGTAGTACAAGTTACGGACCAGGATTAGGCCCTTAGGGCATATACACCAACACATCTGCCTCTGACATCACTGTTTCTAGTCGTCGACACTGGATTATACCATGATGTAGGGACATCTCAAAGGATTTAATTATGTTTGATGTTATTTTGAAAACTTATTGCATTTTGATATTTTGGGACTGTATGTTACAACATTACTTTAATTTCTGCACTTGTGGTTAATGTTGTAGTTAGAAGTAGCCTAGGATTTATTTTCCAAGCCTTTATTTTATTTTGTAGTGAATGTATTAGGTTGTTACTTAGCCTAGGGTGTGTGCACCTATAATGCATTTACAAGGCACCTCCAACTCCCTCAACTACAATCAACCCTCAACATCGAAGAAGTCAAAGGTCAATGGTCCACACCCAACTTCAGTCAACCCTCAATCAAGCTTTACCCATTACCAGCAAGTTTCGGTCAACAAGGAAATACATCACCAAGCTAAGTCAACAGCAAGAGATTCACTGCCAATATTCATGCAAGTCAAGACAACATAGCCTCCACCTCATCAAGTCAACATACAGCATCCTACTTCTACTCGGCTGAAGCTTCTACTCAAGACATCCCTTCACCAACATCTATTAAGAAGCGCATGAAGCTCCACCAATCAGTTCTCAGCAAAGCAGCTTGTCAAACTCAAGACTTATCTCTTCAACAACAAGTTCGGCCATGTGTCATCAGCAAAACGCACCCAGCTTCAACATCACGCATGCAGCCCCAACGTTACTCATGCAGCCGCCCATATCATCCAATAAGAACGCTTGAAAGAATCTTCTTCTCAGCCTTCCAAATTCAAACCATTAATCAACCACCATTAGATGAACTTAAGGGATTTGTACCATTGAGGGAGAAAGGGGTTTAAAGCCCTTGTAATTGTCCACACTTGCACTAAGTTGAAATCGTTTGAGAAAACCCTTTGTGTTAGTGTTGCCTTGTGCGTTTGTGCCAAGAGTGGAGCTTGCTCCTCTTGTGTACCGAGAGTTGAGCTTGCTCCTCTCTTTATCCTTCTCTTCTCTTCTCTTCTATCAATCTCCTCTCTTCTCTTCTCTTCATCTTCTTGCTGCCGACAACCAATCCTCTAATCACATCTGGATTCTTTAGCCGACCATTCTCCAGCATTACTGTTCCATTGCTGCATCATCAACAATCTCGCAAGTTGCCATTTCCAGCTGAAGCCAACGGCAGTAGACGCAACAGACAACTCCTTGAAGACCTGCTACTGACGTTCATTGCTTGGGGATTTCAGAAGGGGTTCGGCCCCCTTCCCTTAAGGGGGCCTCAGGTGCCTGCTCTCCCTCCCAATCCTGTGAACCGCATGCTAAACATCTCCATGTTAGAACTTTGTTTTCGCTGTTACATTAGGAGACCCACATACCTAAGGTGATCTAGGGCGTTAGGATTTTCATCCTTCATCAGTGGTATCAGAGCAGGCCATAGGTGCTCCTTTTGATTGCTGAACATCCTGATTTTAATTTGTTCTTCGCTAAACATCCTGCTCACGCGATTTTTGAAAATTTTGAAATCCCGTGCTTTCCTGCTTGTTTCGAAAAATCACTTGCAATTTTCTTTCTGTGATTGAATCGATTGCTGAACATTTCTCGGTTTCAGTTTGTGTTTCTGAAATTCTGATTTACTTCTCTTCTCACCCTTTCAGATTTGAAATCTTTCAGCCAGGTACTGTAGCTTACCAGGCTAGCTGAATCTTGTCAATTTCTCGTGCGGAATCTCATTAGCATTTTGGATCCCTAATCTAATAGGGAGATCTGAAATCTGAAAGGAAAGCTAGGTGTGGGTTCATCACAACATTGGTTGAACCAACACACTACCTTGTTATCAATTATACACGCGTCTGAAAGCTCTGATTTTCTGAAATTGTGCTATGTCTGTTGCTGAAAGTTGCTCTGCACTTGTTTGCTGAAATTCTAAACTGATTTGTGCTCCTAAATTCTTGATTTCGTTTGTGTCCTAAGATTTCGGGTTCTGTGCTCTCATAATCGTCTACAATTTCTACTGTCCGATACTCATTCAAGTCCCGCTGTTAGCTCTTTTTGCTGAATGTTGATGTCCTTTGATATTTTGCGCCGCTGATTATCTTTGCGTTGTTTAATTGTGGGATTTTCTATAACCTGCCACTGCACTCTGCCGAATACTTTCCTAGTTAGGTTTCTTGAGGTTAAGATCTCCCTAAATAATAGGCTGCATCTTCCCTCAATTCTTCTACATTCCAAGCTGCATTTCTGGTTCAGCTGGTATCGGTACTGTAGCTTACCAGATTTTGGCTTGGCGTTGCATTTTCGTCTGCTGGGCTTGTAACTCTTAAGTTGATAGGAACCATAGGTCCTAAGGCTAGTTTGGGTGAGGATTTATCTTCAGCCATAGATAAATCATCACCATTGCCGGCACATTGTAAGCAATCTAAATTTCAGTTGAAAGTCACTGTAGCTGAACTTTTGCAAAGATTTGCGGTGATAGTACGTTAAAGGGATTTGATAAATTGCTGAATCTAGTCTTACACTACTATCTGATCTTGCTCTAAATTCTCATTGATGTGTGCTACACGACAGTAACACATAATCTGAAATTTTTCTGCTCCAATCTTGATAAAACTGTTTTACCACACTGTAGCTCACCAGTTGCTTGCGGATTCCTGTTAACTACATATTGACGTGCTTATCTGTTGCTGCTACGATTTCCTTTACTGTACTTGTACCTAGCCCTATTCATCACTTCATTACTGTAATTTTCCATTTAACTATGCCTGTTAGCACTTGTTCTTATAATATTGCATGCTGTAGACTGAATCCCTGAACCTTACAATTGCTGCTATAGTCATGCAAGACATTGAATTTAACATCTGGTATTGCTGAAAACTGCTTCCACACTTACTGTCACTCCTATTTACATCCACTTGATAGCACTTATCTGAACATTTACAATCTGAAATTGTGAACTCTGCATGTTAAGTTGAAAACCTACATAACTCGCTGTCACATTTTATACATGTACTGCATTGCTGACTGTTGTTATAAAAACTGCCGAACTTATGTAAGCTTGCTGAACATTACCACTACCTATCCATATGCACTCTGCTATAGATTAAACTCATATGCTGAACATTGATAGTTCTGATATTCATACCTGTCTGTGCTGGAATTTATATAGCTTTACATTAAATTGTTGCAATCTTTGCTAACATTTCATACCTGCATTATCAATTGCTTATTCAAGCTGCTCCTGCTCTATATTTTGAAAATCTTCAGCATGGCATCTAGTTTCAATCAAGAACTCGATGATCTAATTAAGTCCATGTATCAAACGATAGATGAGTGCAATAATCACTACATGGATGGGCTTCCAACCTATAGAATCACCCTTAGATCTGATTACTTTCATACTTATACGAAAATTGATGATAAGGTGTGTAAGATTTGAAAGTGCCCCTTAGATTAGGGGGTCCCCTTCTAGGGGGAGCATAACCCTAAGGCATATGGCGCATAAAATTTTCTTCTTGCGGAACTAGGGTTATAGGATCGATATGCATGCTAAAAGATCAACTTGATAATAAGAAAACAATCATACCATCGCCATGGAGAAGATGTTTCCTTGGAAGCAAAGATCAAAGTAGATCTTCTCCTTGTCGTCACACACAAGATGATGTCGCTATCTCTCTTGGTGCTCCTTGTGCTAGCAAGGTTCCAAGAGGTCCTTGTCGAGTGAAGGGAAATGAGATCTCTTTCTTCTTGGCCTAATCCTCCTCAACCTTCAAAGCGTCGCCACACTCACGAGAGAGACGAGAGGAATATGGGCGAGAGAAATCTGAGTGAGCGAAAATAGAGTATATTCTATTTTGATGAGCGCACTCTCCAAATGGAGATCATGGTTACTAAAAAATAGTAACCACTCCTCACCACAACGTTCACGCCAAGTGAACTTGTCGCCTACTCCTCTCCCTATGAACCAAGCGCTCATTTAGTGAGCCGGTTCACTTTGGTTCGGTTTAAGAACCAATCAAGCCAATGATCTAGTCTAGATCTTAAATAAACCCTAAGGTTCACGATCTAACCGTCGATCTCAATGATGCCCCTGATCTGACCGATCTGGCATGCATTCTCTCGATCGAAGCTTACCGATCTCAAGCCCTAATCAATCAAACATGATCAGACCAGATCTCACTTACAATCAGAGATTAAATCCCTTTAAACTGAACCCAAACAATTCAGTCCACACGATCTGACTTAAGTAAGCCATATCATCAAATTGTGCGACCCTAAGGGTTTCCTTTAAATGTCGGTAACGATAACTCGCGTTATCACGATCAGTGAGGGGTATCTAGCAACACATCACTATCTCCCGATATAAAGAAAAGAGTCTTCCAAGACTACACCCAAACCACAGCACAAGTGTGAATCATTTCACAAGGCATGCATTTTTCCTTTGCCACTGGATGTTCTTATTGGACAAGCCTGTCAAGCTTGTAATTCCAATATGATGAGCATGATTAGAACAGATGAACACTGTCACCTGGGTATGGCCATACACTCTCTCAATCATCTCATCCAGGGGGCCCCTTTAGAACATCACACTCCTTAAACAAGGAGACGGCAATCCTATGTCTATCACTAGTGCTCTAACCTGACTCAAGCTCATCATCCAAGATAGTCTATAATCATTATGTTTCAAATGATATTGAACTACCTCAAAACAATGACAATCATCATTTAGAAACACAAGTGATCTCAAGTCAGAGGAAATGTGCCACTTGTCTTAATCAAGGAATATTCACATTGTGAAAAACAATTGAACATCCTAGTAGGGTCTGTCCAGTACATCCAATGTACCCATGAGTCTACATCTTATTCCATGCTCGAAGCATCCTATAAGATTAGAACACATATTAGTCTTAACAATATCAAGGCTGTCTCATGTTCACCAAGATATATCGACTAAGGACATAATAGCATGTCAGCCCAGCTGAACAGCATTGAGACATTATTCAGAAGAACATATATTGCAGCAGACAATGTAGCTAACTGAATAACAACCATGCCTTTATAAACTTAAGAGTTTATTACATGATACAGATACATTCCCACAGGCCTCAAACATTAGCCTTAAGGGCATACCCCAACAAGATTGCCATTGATGAATGCATAGGGTTCAACTTCATAACCCCCATAGCAATTGATAAGTTCCAATTGACCACCGAACTTAACCCAAACCCTTATATCATTACTTGGGAAGATGGAACCCGAACCTTAGTGGACCTTAGCTGCCTTGTTCCTATCAAGTTAGCCACCCATGAACAAGAGGTTTGGTGTGATGTCCTGCCTTTAAAGGGTACTTATCATGTCCACCTAGGTCAGCCTTGGGTAGATAACATAGATGGATACTACCATAGAGGAAAAGATAGCTATGTCTTGCGGGTCTTCAAGCCACAGCTACACATTAGGAGGCCCAAGCCTAGAACCCCCAAGGTAGACACCTTACCTAAGGAAACCATAGAGCCTAGTCTACCTAAACCATCCCCTGTTAACATACCCTTAATTAAGACTAATGAACATATCATCGAAGACCAACAGCCCACTCTAGGATCCACTAGGCTGCCATCAATGTTAGGAGACAAATCTGAACCTAGGCCTGCACATGAAGCGAAAAGTGAACAAATACCTTTCTTGGAGCCTCCCCAGCCCAAACCTGAGTATAATATTGAATCTAGTCATGAGGACGTTAGTGGGACACAACTTCAAGAACCTTCTACCCCTGAGTTTGAAGTGGACACCCTTGTCATTGATCATATCAAAATTCCTCAACAAAGTAAGACAAGTGGGCTGAACCATGGGATGACTCTTCTAGGACCTATAACATGTCATCGGTATCCACTAAGATCATCTTTAATGCCATCTCTTTTAGGGCCTGGATCCGAGTACCCACTCTCCCCATCTTCAGAAAATTCTCAGCCACCTACCAAACCTGACCCAATTAAAACTCTTGGGAGAATTGTAGAGGGTGAGTTAGATCAAGTTGAACTTAAACCGCCTCCTATTCAAATTAGCCACAAACCCTCTAGTGACATGTCCTTAGAGCCTTCACTTTTGGAATTAAAATCTGAACCTCAATTGACAACACCCTTAGCTCTATCCCAACCCGGCTCTAAGCTTGAGGAGATTGAGAAGACTACACTATTGGCATTAGCGACCCTCACAATTTGAACCAAAAGGCAACCATAGAAGCTCATGAAGAAGTGTTGGATACAATATTAATCCTAGCACCATATCTTGATCCATTTTTACACAAGCCACCTTTTGTCATAAGCTCATTCCTAGGTGACTTTCTTAGAGCTAGAGGCTACCCACTAAACCCCATACCCCTTAGCCGAATTAGACTTTTGACTTCATGCTCTTTCTTTGAAAAATCCCAAGTCATCCATCCTACTTGCCCGAATGTTGTCAACCCTATGTGCCTAAAAGTTTCAACCACTACTTCAATAAGTTACATGAAGACCTTCTTTATTGACTTGAATTCATCCAACCCTACGTACCACATTGACTTCGTATTTGGAATTTAACTTTTGTCCCGCTACCCTGCAAGCATAAATCATTTTTGGTTGAGTCTAAGAAAATTTCTTGGGGCGGGATTTCATCTTAAATTCACAATAAAGTATCTCTCTAATAATTCCATGAAAATATCTCTTGGTACTCTCTCATTCGCTGCATATATATCAGGGCTAACATTTTCTTACCATGTTTTCAAGATACAAAAGGTCTACACACATAAGAATGCAAAATTTCCTTACCATAGTTACATGGGATCCATTATAAACTTGAATTTATATCATTCAGTCAATGCCTATCTATCTAATTTCACATTTGTTTATCATGTTTTCAAATCATACATTGCCGATATATGTAAGAGGATGAATACCTGAGCTAGAAGATGAAGCTCTGCTTCTCTTCACCTCGTTCTGAAGTTGTACTAAGTCCTCTTTAAAGTGGATTGGCTTTCCACAATTATAGCATCTATCTTTCCTTATCCTTTCCAACTTTATTTTCACTTTAGTCAAACCCTTTGGCTTACTATCACATCGATGGACTGCCTTAGAGGTATGATCACTAACCGTTTTTTTGAAAAGCTGCTTTAGATCACTTATGATCTCAGAGGCATTTTTCTCCTCATATCGCCTTCGTAATTCAGGTGACATGTTGGTTAGCATCAGATTTATAACCTTAGATGCATTCTTTTGATGCTTATGAAAAGCATCAATCTCAACTGCTGAGGCTGAGCATGGAAGGGATTTAGGAATAGGCTGCTTAAGGACATACAACTTGTTCTCATGCTTGAGGACAATCCTCAAGTTGAGATATCAGTCCAATAAGTTGGATTCAACCAACTTGTTCCTTTCTAGGATAGATCGCATTGACCATTTGCTATTGTTCAATGCCATTTGATATACAACAACTAAGAAAAGCAAATTAGTACTACTTCGAATCATTTAATCTGGACTTGCATTACATGATCATGGCTCCTACTATTTTAATCAAATTGACAACCCACAAAGTCAATCAGAAAATCCAAGATTTTCTTGTAAGATGGGATGCTTATTTCATATGAGGCTTCGTGTCCCACGAGGGTGGGATGAGATAGACAAAGTGACCCAAGCATCTTAAGGTAGGCACGCCGGCCAATTGCATTTGACAATTTCCCTTATTGAGATAGTCTAGGCATTTCATTTCTAGCAAGTACTGGATACAACATAAACCCTAACCTCACAACGTTGCCTCTAGAGTTCCATTATATGGCCACCATATTTGAAAAACTAGTCAAGTCTATACTAACTCTTATGCCTAGGGCCAACAAGTTTTCTTGCAAAGGCATGTCCAGGTTAAAACTGGACTGGGGAAACCATTCTCACCATGCACCTTCTAAAGACAAGTGAGTTTGTCCCACGAGGGTGGGAAATAGTGCACAACACCATTGATCGATAGCTTGATGAGGGCTACAAGTCATAAGGCTTATTTCAGACTTGATATTTTATTTGAGGGTTTTTGAGGTCTCATCCTTTTAGTTTTATCTTTTGTCAAACATTATAGGCATGCAATCCTATAGTGATAATAATAAGATAAAACACATCCATGCATGCTTTAGCAGATAAGGAAAGCAGTAAACAGGTGAAGTGATCATAGCCTAATCAACACATTGAACCAACATATGCCAAGGGTGTTCAATGCTTGACCTAGGTGACAAGCCCCAACATGACCTAACCTAACCACCACTAAGATCCTTGTCCATGCACGGGTCCAAGGTCCTCCAAGATAAGGTATAGCTCTCAAACCTTAGAAGCACCCCTAGGGAAACTCTATAAGTGCCCCATGAAGGTTTCGGCCAATGCCTTGCTCTTTGTGCCACAATCCAAGATGCGCCTCTAGGAGTTGCGCCAATGCCAAGACATCATGAAAGATGCACCCCCTTAATCTTCAATTTACAAAATAAAGAAAAAGAGCAGCGCGTAGGCATACAAGGGCTTGACTGTGACCACAACACCATGCACAAGCAAGATACCTATCTGATGCTTTTTCTATATGCTCATGAAAAACATAAAATCTAAATTTAAAATTTTCATCATAACATGTCTCTTTTCCTCAACCTCTTATCATAAATCCTTTAGTTCTTTGTTTCGCTCAGGAGTCTACAAGTGGCATACCTGTTGCCCTTCTTGCAATCCTTAACATGATAAGGTTAGGGCAATCACCGAGTCCATGCCATGCATAATATTGACAATTCCACACAGTAGGTCTATCCTACATGCATGGGGAGAAATTAATTCTCTCACAAAAGGGTCAATCTCTTATGCGAAGAAATCAAAAAATTAGAGAGATGGAGGAGTGGTTCAGAACGAAAGATCTACAAACTTTTATACTTAGATAAACCATTAGTCATATGCAGAATTTTCAAAAAAAAAACATATGACATGGGAGCATACAAGAAAGCATAGAACACCATTAGAGTCTCTCAAGTTCCTCTAATACCATTGTTGGGAAACCCAGGGGATTTTAAAATTTTATTACATGTATAGTGGAAGCAATCCCCAAAACAGGCCAGTCCCAAAAACCTAGAAGATAGTGTCAAGCGAGGGAGTCAACATGGTGAATAAGAGATAGTAGCTCAAAGCAATTGATGGTGAAGTGATGTGGGCGCCCAAGTGTGTGCCCTCTACTGTCTCACACACAGCCGATGTTTGAGTTCTCTTCTTCCACACCCGATGCTAGCCTAGAGAAGAAGATCCACGCCAAGGGAGTGCCTCTTGATCACTGCCCCAACATATAGGAAGTGGATGCGCCAAGGGAAGAAGAGGAGAAGAGAAGCCGCCTATGTCCTTCAACACTTGCGCCAAGGAAGAAGGAGGATCATCCTTGCGGCTTGAAAGGAAGAAGAAGCTCCAATGGATTCCTAGCTTTTGCCCCACTTGTTGCTCACGCCAAGTGGAAGAATTTGTGTGCAAGAGGGGTTCGGCTAGGGTCCCTTAAATAGGAGCAAAAGGCGGTTTGGATAAAGGGGAAAGTCTAGGTGATTTGGGCAAGATTTAAGGATTTTTATCAATCTATTACCTTGATTAAATCCTAAATCCATATGTGCCTAAGCCTTGCCTAAGCTAGAATTCAGCCATATGCGCCAAAGATTACCTAAAGAAGCCAAACTCCCATGTATGCACCAAGACCTAGTCAAAGCAAGTTGAAAGTTTGCCTAATGTGGCTTGGGTGCAAGTCCTAATCTAATTAGGACTTTAATTATGTAAATAATCAGCCACATGCGCCCATGACATTCCAATTAATGTCTCAAGTGATTATATCAAATCCAATATGAATTAATCACTTGGAAGATGCCAAACAGGGCCAAAGGCACCACTCCTAATCCAATTAGGAGTCCATATGTGCCTTGCTCTCCTCTACCCTTGTCAGCTCGCAAACCCTAGGCTCCTCCTAGGGTTCAGCCAACATGGGGTGCCACCATGACCACATAGGGGGCTGTGCTGCACCACTTCTAGATCAGCCCATGAAACTTATTCGATGCGCCTCTAGGATGCCCTAAAAGCCATCAAAGTCTCGACCAATTAAGAAGTGCGTGCAAGCCCTCTTCATCAGCCCCTATTCCTTAAGATGCACCACTAGGAGGAACCCTAGAAGCCACCAAGGAGTTGGCTAACAAAGAAGCTACCTATCTTGGTTAGGTGCGCAAGAGAGAAGGTTTGATGCGCCATTGTCTTCCCTAATCTTCAACTTGATTTTACAACACAAATAAAGAAAAAGGGCGGCACGCAGGCCTCACAATAATACATCCTAGGCATGCATTAGGGCTTGTCTATAACCATATCAAGTGCAAAAAGAAAAACACCTAAGACATGCTCTTCAATATGCAACGAAAAACTACAAAACCAGATTTTAGTTTTCATTAGAAAATTTGTTCGTTAAATCTCCGCGATCTTATCAAAAATTCAGATCTTTCATTTTCTCTAAGGAGTCTACAAGTGGCCATATATACCCCGATTATCGAAGCCACTTGCAATCCCTAACTTGTACGGAGTAGGGCAATCACCAGTCCATGCCCCGAAATCTAGATACAAGTCTCACACCATGGGTTTATCCCATGAATATGAGGAGAAATAAATTCTCACACATAGGGTCTATCCCCATGTGTAGAACCGAAAATCATGAATATCCTAAGAGCGAGAAATAACAAACCTACTATTTTTCTACACATAAAACATGGCATAAAGATTTTCGATAAACTTTTCTATGACATGCGCATGCTAGAAAAATCCATACACCGATGTATCTCGTAAGCTGGCTCTGATACCACTGTTGGGAATCCCCGGGCTATTTAAAATCAAAAACAGCGGAAGCGAGCCCGAAACGAGATTCCTAGTTCAACAATAAGGACCGTCTTATGAAGAATACAAAGGATGTGATAGGGTTAAACCTCACTTAGTAGTTTGATGCTGGCGATGGCTGAGACGCGCAAAGGCCCGTCCTCTACAATCGAGCACACATGAACTGCCTTGAGACTCCTCCTCTCCACGCACGTGCTAGCTTCGGGAGAAGAGATCCATGCCTCTAGCTTCTTCTCTACTTGCGCCAATCTCGAAGACCACGCGCCAAGAAGAAGAGGAACCGTTGGCGACAAGGAGTGGGCAGCACTACAACTTGTCCCAACCTTGATGCAAAAATTTTCTTTTTGTCGTCACCTCCAAGACCCTCACGCTAGGAGCAGAGGGGAGGCGACAACAGGAGAGGAGAAAAGAGACTAGTGCAAGAATCTCCTAGGTAGGCATCTCTATTTATAATAGAAGCGCCAGCTCCTCTTTGGAGAATTTTCCCATGCGGGACTATGTACATAGGCGCCTTCTCACAATTAAGCATGATGGGTTCGAATCCCCGCATATGCAATTAATCGTAAATTGCGCCCAAGCATAGGCGCCTGCTCACAATTAAGCGTCATGGGTTCGAATGCCCGCAGATGCAATTAATTGTAAATTGCGCTCAAGCTTATTAATTAGCCAAGAGAAGAATTCTCTTGCCAATTAATGTTGGGGTATGCCCTTAAGGCTAATGTTTGAGGCCTTGGGATTCTTTCAGTATCATGTATAAACTCTTATGTTTATAAAGGCAATGGTTGTTATTCAGTTTGTTACATTGTCTGCTGCAATAAGTGTGCTTCTGAATAATGTCTCAAAGCTGTTCAGCTTGGCTGACATGCTATTTTGTCCTTAGTCGAGATATCTTGGTGAACATGAGACAGCCTTGATATGATTGAGACTAATATGTGTTCTAATCTTATAGGATGCTTCGAGCATGGAATAAGATGTAGACTCATGGGTACATTGGATGTACTGGACAGACCCTACTAGGATATTCAATTGCTTGTCACAATGTGAATAATCCTTGTTTGCAACAAGTGGCATATGTCCTCTGACTTGAGATCACTTGTGTTTCTAAATGATGATTGTCATTGTTTTGAAGTAGTTCAAGATCATTTGAAACATAGTGGTTATAGACTATCTTGGATAATGATCATGAGTCAGGTTAGGACACTAGTGATAGATATAGGATTGCCGTCTCCTTGATTGGAGTGTGATGTTCTAAAGGGGCCCCCTGGATGAGATGATTGAGAAAGTGTATGGCCATACCCAGGTGATTATGTTCATCTGATCTAATCATGCTCATCATATTGGAGCTACAGGCTTGACACGCTTGTCCAATAAGAACATCCAGTGGCAAAGGAAACATGTATGCCTTGTGAAGTGGATTCACACTTGTGCTATGGTTTGGGTGTAGTCTTGGAAGACTCTTTCCTTTATATCGGGAGACAGTGATGTGTTGCTAGATACCCCTCACTGATCGTGATAACGTAAGTTATCGTTACCGACATTTAAAGGAAACCCTCAGGGTCGCACAATTTGATGATATGGCTTACTTAAGTCAGATCGTGTGGACTGAATTGTTTTGGTTCAGTTTAAAGGAGTTTAAACTCTGATTGTAAGTGAGATCTGGTCTGATCATGTTTGATTGATTAGGGCTTGAGATCGGTAAGCTTCGATCGAGAGAGTTGATGCTAGATCGGTGAGATCAAGAGCATCAAGAGATGAACGGTTAGATCTTGAACCATTTGGTTCAATAAGATCTAGACCATGGCTTGGGCTGTTTTGATTTGGTTTATGAACCAAATTCAATTGGGACGGTTTGGCTTGAACCGGTTCACATAGGTGAACGCTTGGTTCAATGCTTGTAAGCGTTTTTGGTTGGTTTTAAGATAATGGGCGCATGGCTTCATGATATTCTATTTTTGGAATGTCATCAAGGCCACTTCCTCTCAACGCCAAAACGCCAAAGACGTTCCCCTTTTCTCGTGTGGCCAGTTTGCACTCTCGTGGGTGTGTGTTGACGAGAAGAGAAGAGAAGATTTCGGCCAAGGAGAGAATTGCTCTCGCATCTCAATCTTCCTCCACACAAAGGACCCCTTGAAGCTTTGCTAGCACAAAGACGACAAGGAGAAGCCATTCCTCATCTTGTGTGCGTCATCTTTGGAGAAGATCCCTTTCGATCTTTGCTTCCAAGGCACCATCCAAAGGATGGCGATGGTATGATCTTTCATTCATCTTTGCAAACTTTCAGCAAGTTGATCATATGTTTATTCAAATGATCCTAAGGAAACCCTAGCTTCCGCTATGAGATTCTTGATATGCGCCTCCTTAGGGTTTCCCCCTTCCTGGTAGGGACTCTTCAATTGGTATCAGAGCTGATTTCTGAATGATTCATATGATTGCTTCATGTCTTTGTGATCCATGTTTGTGTAGATCTAAATTACATGCGATATTTCTTGATAGATCATCATGCGAAACTACATGCTAGTATGTTTATGTTTGCGCATGTATATTGCATGGTGGCGCTTGGATGTTGTTTTTATCAAAACTTATCATATCTTGCGCGCATCCTCATTAGATCTAAGGAGCGCCTACTATAAACCCTTAGACGGGTTGATGAGGTTGATATCATCCTCTAGATAAGATCCAAATAGTCTGATCAGACCATCTGACAGCCTAGATGGGTCGACCAGATGGCACCTGTGCGCAAGCACGAGGTGGCTATAGGTCGACTGCAGACAGGCGTGTAGCGAGGTCTGGTTGAGACAACCAGTGAACACTCTTGAGTTAGGCCTGGGGTCACACCCGCTTGCCAGAACTCATGATGGTTGTTCAGCCCTTGGCGCATGCATGGTTGACCATTATGTCAACTCAAGTCAGTTAGGACTTGGTGCATGCAAGGGCAATGGATCTGACTAGACATGATGAGTGGATCCCTATCAATGGACCGTTGTAAGGTTGTAGGGCCCATAAGAAAATTAAAATTGATGCCAATGGGTTTTCGAAAATTTTTATTTTCTTATTATTGGATCACATAATGATTGCATACCATGATGAGTGTCTATTTCATCTTATGTGGGTTGCCCTTTTAATGTGTGCTGTGCTGGGGCCTGCGTGCCTGGAAGTAAATTGTAAATTAATATTTATTGTGATCTGCGTATCACATGTTATTTAATTTATAATGTGTAATTGACCTGCGAGTCAATCTTGTCTAGATAGATTAAAATGTATTTTAATCAGACAAGAGCACAGAGCACACTTGGCAGAGGCGCATGCAGCAGTGGCTTGACCAGGTCGGAAGTCTAGGGTTCGACCCTAGGACAGGTGCATTTACCTGGTGGGCGCACCTGAGCTGCACTGGGCGCTATGGCCCTGGGCTGGGCCAGACAGATGCAAAAGACCCAAGAAGAGCTCAAGTGAAGACTTAAGTTAACTTAAGGTCTTACCTAGGCTTAATGGGCGTTTACCACATAAGATCATCATGCTTTCTTTTAATATTTAAATAATTAGACTTGCATGATTTATTTATCTTCTGCTATCACCATAGGGTTTGCATGATAGTTAAGAAGATAAAAGACCGCTAAAATCCAACGCTAAAATATCAAGCTCGATAGCCTTCTGACGCGAAACCTCACTGTTCTGACTATCGTTGGAGCCGTGTTGTACCCACTCAGTGGGCACGTCCATCTATCTTCAGACGGTGTGTGATTTCACCTGTGTGTTACAGGGAAGGGATTTATCGCTTCTCGTTGCTCAGCATAGCACGTGGTGGTCCAGGGAGTAGGTCAGGTCAGCTTAACCATGTAGGCTACATATGGGGCATATGTTAGCTATATGGAGGCAGCCATCTGTGGGATCAGAGACTGTGTTGTACCAACTCAGTTGGCACAGTCTGCTGGATTGCCCAGATGAAGGGGAATCGCACGGGTTGGCGATTGGCAGGGACTGCCTACCAGAAATTAGTGCTTGTACTCTCTGTGCATCTTATCTCGCCTGAGCGGGACGCGGAGACCAAGTATGAAATCTGGATCCCATCTCACTAAAAGAGTTTTACTCTTTCGGGCTGTTTTGCTGGATTTTTCAGCCAGATAAAATAGTGAGAAAAGAATCTTTCTTAAGTCCTGGATTGATTCTAAACATTGATACTGACCTTGCTGTTCTTGCATTGTTGTAGATTCCTGCAGCAACGAACACCATGAGCTTCAATGTGCGATCCCTACTGGAAAGGGAGAAGTTTGCTGGGCCAAACTTCTCAGACTGGTACGGACACCTTAAGATTGTTCTTAAGGCAGAGAGGAAACTGTATGTCCTCGAGACGGCTATACCGCCTCAACCCGCTCCGAACGCCGCAAGGGCGGTTCGGGATGCCTATGAAAAGCATGTCAATGATGGCATTGATGTCGCTTGCCTGATGCTAGCGTCTATGACGCCACAGCTGCAGCGTCAGCATGAGGATATGTCTGCTATAGAAATTATAGCAAACCTCAAGATGCTATATGCTGCACAGGCGAGGACTAAACGCTATAATTTGACCAAGCTTTTCTTTCAGAGCAAACTGGCTGAAGGGAGACCAGTGGGAGCTCATGTGCTCAAGATGATTGGGCACAAAGAGGCTCTAGAGAAACTGGGGCATACTATCAATCAGGAGCTTGCTGTAGACATTATTCTGCAGTCTCTCCCGGCCTCTTTCGATCCGTTCATTATTAATTTTAATATGAACAAGATCGACTGTACTCCGGCAGAGTTGCTGAATATGCTCTTGACTACAGAGGAAACTCTAAAGGGAAAGCCTTCAACCTCTGTCTTGATGTTTCCTTCTAGGAACAAGAAGAAGGGGAAGAAGGGCAAAGCCCCTATCAAGAACTACAACAAGGCTCTGAAACAGAAGGTTAAGCGGTCGAAGGAATACAGATGTTTCCACTATGGCCAGCTGGGTCACTGGAAAAAGGACTGTAAAGCGCTCCAAGGAGACAAGAAGGGAAGCATCGCTTCTGGCTCAGGTATTTTTGTGACTGAAGTCATGATATCCTCTTCTTCTATATCATGGGTGTTGGACACTGCATGTGGAGTTCACATTTGTTCAAATGTACAGGAACTCAAGAGAAGAAGACAGGTGGGACAGCATGAGGTGGACCTACGAGTTGGAAACGGGGCACGGGTTGCTGCTGTTGCTGTAGGAGAATATTACATCTCATTACCATCTGGACTTGTATTAGAACTAAACAATTGTTACTTTGTACCAAGCATTACTAAAAATATTATCTCCATTCCTGCTCTTGTCAGGAAGGGATTTTCCTTTGAATGTAAGATTTCAAAGTGTTATCTTTCTCTTGATAATATTGTTTATGCTACTGGGTCAATTAACAATGGGTTATTCATGTTGGACATGGAATGTTCTATACAAAATATTGATAATAAGAAAGCCAAGTATGCTGATGACAGCACCTTGCTATGGCATAGTCGTTTAGGCCATATTAACAAGAAGCGCATTAAGCGGTTGCATGACCATGGACTGGTGGGATCATTCTCCTATGAGGAGATTGTTACATGCAAAGCTTGTTTATTGGGCGAAATGACGAAGTCACCTTTTCTTCACAAAGGTCAAAGGGCTTCAGGTTTACTTGACCTTATACACAGTGATGTGTGTGGGCCATTTAGTAAACATGCCAGAGGTGGCTATTCATACTTCATTACCTTTACTGATGATTTCAGTAGATATGGGTATGTCTATCTAATGAGACATAAAAGTGAATCTTTTGACAAGTTCAAAGAGTTCAAGAATGAAGTACAGAATCAGCTAGGCCGAAATATCAAGGCACTTCGTTCTGATCGAGGTGGAGAATACCTAAGTCGAGAATTTACTGACTATCTGAAGGAGTGTGGGATTATCTCACAGCTCACTCCGCCAGGAACACTGCAATGGAATGGTGTGTCCGAGAGGAGAAATAGAACATTACTTGATATGGTTCGTTCTATGATGAGTCAGGCTACTCTTCCTTACTCCTTTTGGGGATTTGCACTGGAAACAGCTGCAAAAGTACTAAACCGAGTGCCATCCAAGGCAGTTTCAAAGACTCCATACGAGTTATGGTATGGGAAACAGCCTAGCTTGACATTTATTAAGATCTGGGGTTGCGAGGCTTATGTCAAAAAGCTCGCCTCTGGGAAACTAGAGAGCAGATCTGAGAAATGCATCTTTGTCGGTTACCCTAAGGAAACTAAGGGTTATTATTTCTACGATCCCAAAGAGAACAAAATATTTGTTGCTCGGACGGCTATTTTTCTTGAGAAGGAGTTTCTTCTGCAAGAAGCCAGTGGGAGAGAAATAAAACTGGATGAGAGTCCAGAGGAAGGACAAAGTAGTCAAGCGCAATTGGATGAGCCTGAGCCAGTAGAGCAGGTTACTGAACAACCTGAGGCTCAGATATCACGGGAACCGCAAAGATCGGGAAGGATCCGTCGACAGCCTGAGCGCTATGACGGAGTCTACATCATTGATCATGATGAACCCCTTACTTATGCGGATGCGGTCAGTGGACCGGAGTCAGCTAGATGGCTTGAAGCTATGCGAGCCGAGATGGACTCCATGTCAGATAACCAAGTCTGGGATTTGGTTGATCCGCCTCCGGGAGTAATCCCTATAGGCTGTAAATGGATCTTCAAGAAGAAGATTGACATGGATGGTAACATAGTTACCTATAAAGGCAGGCTAGTTGCGAAAGGTTTCAAACAAATCTACGGGATAGATTATGATGAAACTTTCTCTCCTGTAGCCATGTTCAAGTCTATTCGGATTATTCTCGCGATAGCAGCATATTACGATTATGAGATCTGGCAGATGGATGTGAAGACTGCTTTCCTTAATGGAAATCTGCAGGAGGATGTGTATATGACACAACCTGAAGGTTTCACTAATCCATCAGATCGTCATAAAATATGCAAGTTAAAGAAGTCCATTTATGGACTTAAGCAAGCATCTAGAAGCTGGAATATTCGTTTTGATGAATCAATCTGCGAATTTGGTTTCATCAAGAACGAAGATGACCCGTGTGTATATAAGAGGTTTAGTGGGAGCGTAATTACTTTCCTAGTCCTCTACGTCGATGATATCTTAATCATTGGAAACGATATTCCTGAACTGCATGCTGTTAAAGCATGGTTAAGAAAATGTTTCCAGATGAAAGATCTAGGAGAAGCAGCCTATGTATTAGGTGTGAAGATCTACAGGGATAGATCTAAGAGGCTTCTCGGGCTGTGCCAGAGTACCTACATCGATAAAGTCCTGGAGAGATTCCATTTAGAGAATTCTAAAAGAGGATATCTTCCAGTCAGACATGGTCTGAATCTTTCAAAGAGTCAGTGTCCACAAACACAGACTGAGAAAGATGAAATGGACAATACGCCTTATGCTTCGGCTATTGGGTCCATTATGTATGCGATGTTGTGTACTCGCCCAGACGTCGCTTACGGGTTAAGCGTGACCAGTCGATTCCAAAGTAATCCAGGTCAGGCGCACTGGATTGCAGTCAAGAACATTTTAAAATATCTTCGGAGGACCAAAGATATGTTCTTGATATATGGTGGTCAGGAAGAACTCAGTATTGAAGGATATACTGACGCTTCATTCCAGTCTGACCAGGATGATTTCCGATCGCAATCAGGCTATGTTTTTAGCTTGAATGGAGGAGCAGTGGTGTGGAAAAGTTTCAAACAGTCTATCGTTGCTGATTCCACAACAGAAGCCGAGTATGTTGCCGCCTCGGAAGCATCCAAGGAGGTAGTGTGGATTCGTAAGTTCATTCAGGAACTTGGTGTTGTTCCTTCGAGTGCAGATCCTTTGGTTATCTTCTGTGATAACACTGGAGCAATCGCACAGGCAAAGGAACCACGGTCGCACCAGAAGTCCAAGCACATACAGAGAAGGTTTCACTTGATCCGGGAGATCATTGATCGTGGTGAGATCAAAATATGCAAGGTTCATACAGATGACAATCTGGCTGACCCGCTTACGAAGCCTCTGGCGCAGCAGAAGCATGAGAAGCACTGTAATAATATGGGTTTGAGATTTCTCAACCATTAGATTAAGTGCAAGTGGGAGATTGTTGGGGTATGCCCTTAAGGCTAATGTTTGAGGCCTTGGGATTCTTTCAGTATCATGTATAAACTCTTATGTTTATAAAGGCAATGGTTGTTATTCAGTTTGTTACATTGTCTGCTGCAATAAGTGTGCTTCTGAATAATGTCTCAAAGCTGTTCAGCTTGGCTGACATGCTGTTTTGTCCTTAGTCGAGATATCTTGGTGAAGATGAGACAGCCTTGATATGATTGAGACTAATATGTGTTCTAATCTTATAGGATGCTTCGAGCATGGAATAAGATGTAGACTCATGGGTACATTGGATGTACTGGACAGACCCTACTAGGATATTCAATTGCTTGTCACAATGTGAATAATCCTTGTTTGCAACAAGTGGCATATGTCCTCTGACTTGAGATCACTTGTGTTTCTAAATGATGATTGTCATTGTTTTGAGGTAGTTCAAGATCATTTGAAACATAGTGGTTATAGACTATCTTGGATAATGATCATGAGTCAGGTTAGGACACTAGTGATAGATATAGGATTGCCGTCTCCTTGATTGGAGTGTGATGTTCTAAAGGGGCCCCCCTGGATGAGATGATTGAGAAAGTGTATGGCCATACCCAGGTGACTATGTTCATCTGATCTAATCATGCTCATCATATTGGAGCTACAGGCTTGACACGCTTCTCCAATAAGAACATCCAGTGGCAAAGGAAACATGTATGCCTTGTGAAGTGGATTCACACTTGTGCTACGGTTTGGGTGTAGTCTTGGAAGACTCTTTCCTTTATATCGGGAGACAGTGATGTGTTGCTAGATACCCCTCACTGATCGTGATAACGTAAGTTATCGTTACTGACATTTAAAGGAAACCCTCAGGGTCGCACAATTTGATGATATGGCTTACTTAAGTCAGATCGTGTGGACTGAATTGTTTTGGTTCAGTTTAAAGGAGTTTAAACTCTGATTGTAAGTGAGATCTGGTCTGATCATGTTTGATTGATTAGGGCTTGAGATCGGTAAGCTTCGATCGAGAGAGTTGATGCTAGATCGGTGAGATCAAGAGCATCAAGAGATGAACGGTTAGATCTTGAACCATTTGGTTCAATAAGATCTAGACCATGGCTTGGGCTGTTTTGATTTGGTTTATGAACCAAATTCAATTGGGACGGTTTGGCTTGAACCGGTTCACATAGGTGAACGCTTGGTTCAATGCTTGTAAGCGTTTTTGGTTGGTTTTAAGATAATGGGCGCATGGCTTCATGATATTCTATTTTTGGAATGTCATCAAGGCCACTTCCTCTCAACGCCAAAACGCCAAAGACGTTCCCCTTTTCTCGTGTGGCCAGTTTGCACTCTCGTGGGTGTGTGTTGACGAGAAGAGAAGAGAAGATTTCGGCCAAGGAGAGAATTGCTCTCGCATCTCAATCTTCCTCCACACAAAGGACCCCTTGAAGCTTTGCTAGCACAAAGACGACAAGGAGAAGCCATTCCTCATCTTGTGTGCGTCATCTTTGGAGAAGATCCCTTTCGATCTTTGCTTCCAAGGCACCATCCAAAGGATGGCGATGGTATGATCTTTCATTCATCTTTGCAAACTTTCAGCAAGTTGATCATATGTTTATTCAAATGATCCTAAGGAAACCCTAGCTTCCGCTATGAGATTCTTGATATGCGCCCCCTTAGGGTTTCCCCCTTCCTGGTAGGGACTCTTCAATTAATAGTTTTATTTTATTCATGTGACTAAAGTGCAAAGCCCAACCTTGCACTAAGACCCTTGTTCGACACATTTTGACACCTCAGGTCAACAGAGGTCAAACGTGGTCCACTAGAGTCAACTAGTGGTCAAACATGAACAAAATAATGTCTCATATCCTCATAAGAAAAACCATAGCATCAGCTTCCCAAAATGATCCGAATCATACAACGATCCGATCAAAGGCTAACCGATCAATATGGAGTCTCTAGCGTCTAGGTGTGCGACCCTTTAGGTCCTCTGACGTTGGCAGTGATGACCCATTCATCACATGCGGTGAGTGGCACCTAGCAGTACATCGCCGCTACCCAAGTCATCGGAATAAATGTCGCCATCGACAACCTCAAACGGTGATAAGGAATAAGAGTATCCATGTCCCTTTGCTATGCTGATCGTCCAGGTTGGACAAGCGTGTCATACTTGTATATTCCAACAACTATGGTCATGACTAAATGAGGCTAAACCTGGGTGTGGCCACACGCTTCCAGTCATGCACCATCTATCGGCAAGATGAACCTCTCGTATTGCTTAAGATATACCTAATGACAACCGTTATAACCTCCCTGTTACGGCGAGGTGTTAGGTTGTATCAAAGTACATCATTTATAACACAAAGATACAATCTTCCTCAAGTCAAAGGACAAATACAACTCTATCACTATGAGATTCTTCTTGAGACACCAAGAAGAACTCTCCCGGGGGGTCGGTCCAGCATATCTATAAATATCAAAGTATGTAGTACATTTGTTTAGACCAAAACATAGGTCTTTGGGCATAACACTAACACTAAAGTCGTCAGGGTCAGACTGGAATGACACATCAGTGTAGCCCTAAACACTGAGCTCTTCCTGTCCCCCATATACCAAGAACAGATCCTTAGTTCTTCTTAGATACTTAAGGACGTCCTTTACAACCACTATGTGCTGCAGACCTAAAGCACCCAAGATGGGGGCAGGGACCACGAACCACGAAGGTATAAGTGGAGCCTATGGTTGCCATAAACAAAAAAACTCGGAGGCCCATGAATAAGCTAGCAAGGCTCATTCCACAGGCTAGCTCAAAATAATGGTAAGAATGACTTCAATCACTCCAAAAGAAGCCCACGACTTTCAAGCCCAAGAAATTGCCAAAACGTGACTTGCATCCATGGCCAAGGAAACAAATTATGGGACAATAATCAGCCAGCCAAATCGGGGGATCACATCAAACGCAGGTCGACACAAATCTTGCTCAGAAGGAACGCTCAACGTCTCTCCCTGCTCATCAGGCTCATTTTCATCGCTGCAAAGGAAGCCCCAACGTCTCTCTGCAGCCTTTCAAAGAAGGAAATGTCAACGTCTCTTCAAGCTTCATCTATATGTATCTCTTCACATATGCATCTTTGTAATCGAATTTGATGAATGAAATAGTTTTTTTCTTCCAATGGAATCGGATGTCTCCTATCCTCTTCAACTTTGAGGTGCTTGTGTCACCAAGCTTTCCCTTCTTCCTCTTCCCTGATCTCTTATTCAACCCCTAATCCTCCTGCTATGATTGCAATCATCCGCACGCTTCAGCCATCTCCAGATTTTCTGAATCTTTGTGAGCACGCCGCCGACGATCCGCCGGTCTGATCCTCACAAGATTTTGCACATCACTCTTCCTCTCCAAGATGAGTCTTCAGCCACCGGCATCCGCTAATCCTCCTGTCCGATCACCAGAATTGAACGTCCGTTCGAATCCCCTGTTCTCGCCAGCCTTCCGCCCTAGTTCCGTCTTCCAGCACCGTTCTCCTCCGACCGGCAGCCAATCGCCCTCAAACTCTATCCACCACTTCGCCATCGACAGACGAACCTCCAATCATAACAGGTCCGGCGATCGTGGACCACCGGATGAATGCCACCCAACTCTGCTCTCCGATCGTGTTTCCCTGTTTCCGCCATGCTCCCGCCTCAGACCCGCCTTCCAGCATCGTTCTCCTCCGGCCGGCCATCATTCATCCCCAAACTCTAGCCACAACCTCTCCTTTACCATAGCAACCTCCAATCATAGCAGGTTTGGATTTGGTGCACCAGGTGAGAAACGGCAACGACGAATGCGGACGCCCCTGCTCCGCTCCCACACGTCCCCTATTTCAGATCTTCCGTCTTGCTTGTCTCCTGTTTAACTTGATTAGCCTTATTGACGTATAATTTTAGCGTACTTGGACAGGCATCCATCTCTGATGTTTGATGCTAATAGAAAGATCAAATCTTCTTCTACCATTTCGATTATTTGGGGAGAGCCCATAATCAGCAGATCATCCTAAACCCCCTAGCAACTTTTGATATCTGATACATTCCTACACCTGTTTTAAAACTAATATGATTAGTATTTTTGTACTGGTATTTTAAGCAATCGGTGGAGCAAAAGTCCAGATCCTTGATAAGAATATGAAGAACACACTTTGTTCTACATGCAGGTTTAATTGGTTTGAATTTTGGGATCACTGGATTCTGCTACAACATATAGCTACTTTTTGTAAATGATTAAAGTCGCCCTGAAATTCTGATCGCTATTTTTTGGCTGTTTTATGAACTTTGATCTTTATTTTGAAAATCAAAGAAATACATCTATCCTTATTTCAGCTGTGCTCATCACGTGTCTCCACCCCACATCAGTTTGGTATCAGAGAAAAGGTTGTGAGCAACTCTTGTCTGCCCACACGATCCTTGCTTTGTTATTTGCAAAAAAGAAAATGTTAGTTTTGTTTTCATGTTTTCTTGCTTTGCATGTTAGCTAATTTTTATTTGTTACAAAAAAAAAATTGCTTGCATTGAACAATTTAAAACTGCATTTGAATTTTTGCAAACCTCCTCAAATTTTGCATGTGCTATCTTGATTTTGCATTCTCAGTTTTCTGAATTCTGCAACAACCAGACCAAATTCTGCAGCAACCGAACCATTAAATTTCTGACATTCCAATTTCATTTTAACCTCACACGTACATGATCTATTTCAAACTGCAGATTATTTAATGCAACTATAACTGAGTTTTATATATGCTGAATTCTACATTTGATTATGAGTTTTAAAATATGGTTTTCAGTCTTGTGAATTTGAAGTTTTCAGCCTGCTTATAGCATTTAATTATTGTCAAACTGCAGCTTGGATAACACCAACATATTTCTGTTTACAACATCCATAAGTGCTGCTGCATTGATTATAACTATAAATTCTGCACTTGAATGCTGAATTTTCCAACCTGTTTTCAGCCTAGTTTATGTTCTTAATCAAATTGCAATCTTCAACGAGCATACTTTCTGCACATCCATATGCTGAAATTGATTTGAATTGACGCTGATATACTATTTTCTACCTGCTAAAGTAGTATTCCTGCACTTCAATTCAACAATAGTTATTCAGCTTATCAAGTTTCTTTTGTCATCATGCGCTATTTTAATGCAAGTGAATTAATTTTTCACTGGAAAGCTTACAAAAGAATCACCCGTAGACCTGAAAGTTTTACTATCATTGTTTGGTGTAATAAACATAAGGGTAGAACAGTGTTAGACCATATAGTTAGTTTTAATGCTATATCTGCTAGGGCTGTTGATAATTTTGGTCTCATCTTAGAAAAACACAGAAACCCATATACCATATTCTGGGAAGAATATAGAGTTACCACCTTAGTTAACTTTCAATGTCTCGTCCCTATTCAACTGGATGGTATGAAATTCAACATTTGGTGTGATGTTATCAGCTTAGAAGGTTTTGATATCTTGCTAGGTAATGAATTCCTTCGTAGGTTCAAGCCTATCATCATAGAGAACCTTTGTCCTATAGTGTCAACTTTACAGGGTTAAAACACATCATCTATCCTAGAAGTCTAGAGTCAACACATGCTAGGCACTAATGCCATTCGTTATGAGATGAATAAACAATTTGATAATATGAAAAAAGAAATTGATAAACAATGTAATAATATGATACAACTCTTAGAAAAACTTCGTGACCAGTGCCTACAACAAGCGCCCAATCAAACCACAGAAGTCACCCAACCACACATTGAGACTAAGATTCAGCTAAATCCTTTAGGTGACTTGAACCTAGAAGACACCAATAAACAAGATGACACCTCAAACTATGAACACATAGGGACAACCCAATTCGAGCCTAAGTTAGAACTTGAACCTAAAGACATTAGGCTAGACTTAAACATAGAGGATACAAAAGAACAACCTGAACCCTTAGAACAAATGTCCCTAGGAGCTCAACCCTTAAATCCCTATGAAACAAGTTATCCTCAACCTATAGAACTAGAACTCCTTGAGCTACTTGAGCCTACTCAAACCATAGACAATGAAAACTTAGGCCTAAACCAACTTGATCTTAGTGCGTCCAAGGAAGTTCACCCACTTACCCAATCCAAAAACATAGGAAATGTGTCTCTAGATAGCTATGAACCTAATCCTGTAGACTTCATTGGGTTTGACCAATACTTAGGGGATAAAATACCTGAAGCTATAGATAAACCCTAAACCTCAACTCTTAGGTCAACCTCAACCTATTGACACAGTAGAATTGCACCAAGACCCATTGAACTCTAAGTCATGCATCTTAGGTCCTTCTACCCATACCCTTAAACCACCTATAGAGTCAACACAACCAAAAATAATTGAAAATAATTCTGCAATGCCTACTTTTCAAATTGAGCATATTGATTTCATTATTCCAAGCAACTTAGATGCTAGAATTCCTTATAGCAAGTTTACTAATGAATATGGTCGAGAAAGGGAATTCAATGCAGGTATCCCTAACTTGCAGCTTGGATATTGCAGAATGACTCTTGCCCCTCCAAAACTTCTTCACCACCGCAATAACAATTCTTCGGGGAAGAATCTTTTTCACTCGGGGAGAATTGATGGGGGCAGGGACCACGAACCACGAAGGTATAAGTGGAGCCTACGGTTGCCATAAACAAAAAAACTCGGAGGCCCATGAATAAGCTAGGAAGGCTCATTCCAAAGGCTAGCTCAAAATAATGGGAAGAACTACTTCAATCACTCCAAAAGAAGCCCACGACTTTCAAGCCCAAGAAATTGCCAAAACGTGACTTGCATACATGGCCAAGGAAACAAATTATGGGACAATAATCAGCCAGCCAAATCGAGGGATGGCATCAAACGCACGTCGACACAAATCTTCCTCATAAGGAAGGCTCAACGTCTCTCCCTGCTCATCTGGCTCGTCTTCATCGCTGCAAAGGAAGCCCCAACGTCTCTCTGCAGCCTTTCAAAGAAGGAAACATCAACATCTCTTCAAGCTTCATCTATATGTATCTCTTCACGTATGCATCTTTGTAATCGAATTTGATGAATGAAATAGTTTTTTTCTTCCAATGGAATCGGATGTCTCCTATCCTCTTCCACTCTGAGGTGCTTGTGTCACCTAGCTTTCCCTTCTTCCCTCTTCCCTGATCTCTTCTTCAACCCCTAATCCTCTTGCTCCGATTGCAATCATCCACACGCTTCAGCCATTTCTAGATTTTATGAATCTTTGTGAGCACGCAGCTGACGATCTGCTGGTCTGATCCTCACAAGATTTTGCACATCACTCTTCCTCTCCAAGATGAGTCTTCAGTGGCCGGCATCCGTTAATCCTCCCGTCCGATCACCGGAATTGAATGGCCATCAGACCCGCCTTCCAGCATTGTTCTCCTCCGGACGGCCATCATTCATCCCCAAACTCCGGCCACAACCTCTCCTCTACCATAGCAACCTCCAATCATAGAAGGTTTGGATTTGGTGCACCAGGTGACAAACGGCAACGACGAACGCCGACGCCCCTGCTCCGCTCGCACACATCCCCTGTTTCAGATCTTCCCTCTTGCTTGTCTGCTGTTTAACTTGATTAGCCTTATTGACGCAGAATTTTAGCGTGCTTGGACAGGCATCCATCTCTGATGTTTGATGCTAATAGAAAGATCAAATCTTCTATTAGCATCAAACATCAGATTATTTGGGGAGAGCCCATAATCAGCAGATCATCCTAAACCCCCTAGCAACTTTTGATATCTAATACATTCCGGCACCTGTTTTAAAACTAATCTGACTAGTATTTTTGTGCATGTATTTTAAGCAATCGGTGGAGCAAAAGTCCAGATCCTTGATTGATGTAGGGGGGAAACGTAGAGTAAAACTACTGATATAAAATTCAGTTATTTATTTATTTTTTATTTTATTTTCAGCAAAATCAAAATCTTGAAACATAACCAGAAATCCAGGGCGATCAAATTAATCAATTACGATAAGTTGCTATGCCTTGTAGGAAAATCCAGAAATCCAAGATAAGAACCAATTTAACCAATATGTATAACAAGATTAGTTCTTTGAATCGTGTAAGAATAGTAGCGTGAAGAGCTGTCAGGCATTTATAATACTTGCAACAATATAGCTATTCAGATTGGTGAGTTAAAATTGCACAAAAATGTTTCAGATTGCAAATTTTGCAATGCCAGCTAGATTAAACCGTTGAACTAGGGCTTGCATCAACTAGTCCAAATGAAAGTGCAAGATGAGTTCTTCATTATCAAACCATAGTTCAAGATCTTTGTTACCGCTTGCTTAAGGTACCTGCGTAAAATACACTAATCAGATTAGTTTATAAAATCAATTTGCAGGAGTTAATCAGGTATGAAATTTTCTTATGCTTCTGAGGTTGATCCATTGTCGCTTCAGTTGGATTGACTCGTCCATCTGTTAGAGCAAGGTGAGTTCTTCCTACTAACACCAAAGATCAAGATTTTGGTGGCGCCGATTGCTTAAAGTACTTGCGTGAACAAGCTTAATCAAATTTGGGTTTGAGCAAAACTTGAACACAACAACAGTGCAAAGTGTGGAAACAGGCAAGCGAAGCTTGTGCCGATCAGTGATGCGGGAGCTTGGGTGTTCGTCGGCGACTTTGGTAACGAGGGAAGGTGTAGAACGTGAGGTCGGCGTCGGAGCACCGGCAGGGGCGGAGAAATGGCTCTTCAATCAGAACAGGGCCAGTTGGGAAACTGGAGGCGACTATTTAATGGAACAGGGGAGGTGCGCCAGAAGAACAGAGGTCGTCGCCGGAAGTCGTAGAAGACACGAGCGCTGAACCTACTACAACTGGGACTCCTTGTGTTGGTGGTGACGACGTGGCCAGAGTTTGGAGGTGAGTTGAGGCTTGTCGGAGGAGAACGACGATGAAGGGCGGAAGGCTGCGGAGACGGAGGGTGTTCTGTTGGAACAGAGCAGTAGCGGGATTGGAGCAGAGGTGTTCGCCGTTCGTCCGATGGTGGACGAATTCAAAACCTATTTCAACTCGAGGTTCGTGTGATGGGAGAGTGGTCGTGGCTGGAGTTTGAGGTCGAATGATGGCCGGCCGGAGGAGAACGGCGCCAGAAGGCGGATCTAGGGCGTGAGCTTGGCGGAAATAGGGGATGGCGTCGGAGTCTCGATTCCGGCCAATGGATAGGCGGATGGAGCGATGCCGGTGGCTATTGCTTCGTATTGTGGAGGAGGAGGGATGGCTGAAGTTGCGTGATTATCGGACGGTTGAATCGCCGGCGGGAAGGTTCTGAAGTTTTGAAATTCTGGGTTGCTGAAACTTGCGGATGGTTGTAGCTGACAGGAAACTTTGGAGGAAGTAGAGATTGGAGAAGAAGGGAAGAGGGAGGGCTCAGCCCTAGAAGGAGGAGAAGAGAAGACTAGTTGACAAGCACCTCAGAGAAAAGAAGGAGACATCCGATTCATCGGAAGAGAAACCATTTCCATTCATTCAAAACAATCTGTCTATTACAAGTGGCATACGAGAGGATACATATAGCTTGAGCGTGGAGAGACATTGCAAGCGAACGTTGCATTGTCCATAGCTGGAGCAGCAGGGACGCGTTGAAGATAGACGTTGCAACTTCCATCTTGAGCAGGGAGACGTTGAGGATAATGTTGGCTGATGATGAATCTTGCGGATCCTCTTTGCAGCGTTGCTTGGCATTTAACGGCTGATCTAGAGCTTGCCGATGATTACTCTATTTCCTTCATGTGGCTGCACGGGTTTTATTTGTATGCGGCAAATTTCTTTCTAAGTGAGCTTGAATGTCTTAAGCTTCACTTGTGGTTGAACTGATTCCATCTATTATTGAGCTAGCTTTATTGATTGAGCTTGCTAGCTTATTCGCGAACCTCCTGGCCTTTGGCTAGGGTACTTGTAGACTCCACTTGTGCCTTCTTGGCCTGTGGTCTCTGCCCCCATCATTTCTCCCCAGGTGAAAAAAATTCTTCTTCGAAGAATTGTTCTTGCATAGGTGGAGAAGTTCTGGAGGGGCGGGAATCAGTTGCTCCATAAGGGTCCGAAGCTTTAAAATATAGCATCATATCTGGTTGTTCCATATCCATGGTCCAAGCTGTAAGTCAGGGACACCTGCATTGAATTCCCTTTCTCGGCCATATTCATTAGTAAATTTGTCATAGAAAATCACAGGACTTTGAAAAGAACAAGGAATGATGAAATCAATATACTCATTTTTAATAAGAGCAGAGTGCATAGCATGTTTGAGTTCATTATGTTTTGTTGATACTAATGGAGGCTTAAGGGTGTGGGTAGAGGGACCTAAAAGACAAGATTCAAGGATCATAGGGTCCTAGAAAAGATTTTCTAAGTCTAGGGGTTGATCTAAGGGGTGAGGATTTGGATCCAAGTCAAGCTCAAATAGTTCTAACTTAGGTTCAAGACATGGTTCATGAAGACCTATGGGTTTGGGTTCAACTGGATTTTTAGGCAAGTCATCTTTAGGTTCACTAGAGATAGTGCTAAGGTCAAGCTGAGAACCTATGTGTATGGGCCCTAAAATTGAGGGTAGAAGTTTTGGCGCTAAAATTGAAGGTGAATGTACTGGTTCTACTGGAAGGTTTGGTTCTTCATGTCTTACTTCTTCAAGTTCACTAGTTTCATCAAGACATGCGTTAGGTTCTAAAGTAGGCTCCAAAGTTTGTTCAAGTTCTAAAGGGGTCTCTAAAGGTGACTTAGGGTTAGGTTGACTATCAGATAAGTCAACTAAAGTTTCCCTAGTATTGGATTTACACTCATCCAGGGGTATGTTCAGAATGGTTGTAGGTAGGTCAAGTTTCCTCCTATGTGTTGCTTTAAGATTCTGCTCTACCTCAGTAGCTATTTTGAAAGCTTCTTCTAAAGTGTGTATGGGGTAGTAGGTGAGACCTTTCCAAATATCAAATCTAAGACCATTCATAAACCTATTAAGTATAACCCTAGGAGTTTCTCTAATTCTACTCCTATAGCGGAGATCATTAAACTTGAATATATATTCAGGCACTGTCATATTTTTCTGTGTAAGGCAGCTAATAAATTGGTCACAAAAATTTTTATGGAGAAATGGAGAATCATATTTTTCTTCTAGTTTATAAAGCATCTCATCCCATTTTTCAACAGGGGGGCGTCTAAACATTTCTAGGTTTCTTTCTACACTGGTCTAGTATAATTTAGCTGTGCCTTCTAGGAGACATCGGGTGAACCTAACTTTGCAATGTTCAAGCATGGCAGTTGAATAAAAATAATGCTCAAGTTTTGTTATCCAATCACTAAAATCCTTAGGGTTAAGAGAACTACTAAAGGTAGGGGGTTGGGGTCTAGTGGCCATGGGATGTTTTGAAAACACAATATAATCCTTTGAAAATAGAGCTCCCTAAGATATCAAAAATGATTTCAGCTAGTATGAAAAAATTTATCTCAGAATAAACAAACTAGCTTGCAAACAATAAGCACATAATAATTTTTTTTTATCAAATAGCAAAAGTATGCAAACTAAATGATATGAACAATGAAACATGAAAGCAATCAATTTTTTTTTCAATCAATTTATCAATGAAACATGAAACTAGAATGCAAAACTAAATATAAAGAAACATGAAGGAATTTTTTTTTTTGTGCAGAGAGAGAAGCAAGGATCGTGTAGGCAGACAAGAGTTGCCAACGAACTTGCTCTGATACTAAACTGATGTAGGGGGGAAACGTGGAGTAAAATTACTGATATAAAATTCAGTTATTTATTTATTTATTTTTATTTTCAGCAAAATCAAAATCTTGAAAAATAACCAGAAATCCAGGGCGATAAAATTAATCAATTACGATAAGTTGCTATGCCTTGTAGGAAAATCCAGAAATCCAAAATAAGAATCAATTTAACCAAGATGTATAACAAGATTAGTTCTTTGAATCGTGTAAGAATAGTAGCGTGAAGAGCTGTTAGGCATTTATAATACTTGCAACAATATAGCTATTCAGATTGGTGAGTTAAAACTGCATAGAAATGTTTCAGATTGCAAATTTTGCAATGCCGGCTAGATTAAACCGTTGAACCTGGGCTTGCATCAACTAGTCCAAATGAAAGTGCAAGATGAGTGCTTCATTATCAAACCATAGTTCAAGATCTTTGTTGCACCGCTTGCTTAAGGTACCTACGTAAAATACACTAATCAGATTAGTTTATAAAATCAATTTGCAGGAGTTAATCAGGTATGAAATTTTCTTATGCTTCTGAGGTTGATCAATTGTCGCTTCAGTTGGATTGACTCATCCATCTGTTAGAGCAAGGTGAGTTCTTCCTACTGACGCCAAAGATCAAGATTTTAGTGGCGCCGATTGCTTAAAGTACCTGCGTGAACAAGTTTAATCAGATTAGAGTTTGAGCAAAACTTGAACACAACAGCAGTGCAAACTGTGGAAACAGGCAAGCGAAGCTTGCGCCGATCAATGATGCGGGAGCATGGGTGTTCGTCGGCGACTTTGGTAACGAGGGAAGGTGTAGAACGTGTGGTCGGCGTCGGAGCACCGGCAGGGGCGGAGAAACGGCTCTTCAATCGGAACAGGGCCAGTTGGGAAACTGGAGGCGGCTATTTAACGGAACAGGGGAGGTGCGCCAGAAGAACAGAGGTCGTCGCCGGAAGTCGTACAAGACACGAGCGCTGAACCTGCTACAGCTGGGACTCCTTGTGTTGGTAGTGACGACATGGCCGGAGTTTGGAGGCGAGGTGAGGCTTGTCGGAGGAGAACGACGATGAAGGGCGGAAGGCTGCGGAGGTGGAGGGTGTTCTGTTGGAACAGAGCAGTAGCGGAATTGGAGCAGAGATGTTCGTCGTTCGTCCGATGGTGGATGAACTCCAAACCTATTTCAACTGGAGGTTCATGTGATGGGACAGAGGTCGTGGCTAGAGTTTGAGGTCGAATGATGGCCGGCCGGAGGAGAACGGCGACGGAAGGCGGATCTAGGGTGTGAGCATGGCGGAAAAATGGGGATGGCATCGGAGTCTCGATTCCGGTCATCGGAGAGGCGGATGGAGCGATGCCAGCGGCTATTGCTTCATATTGTGGAGGAAGAGGGATGGCTGAAGTTGCGTGATGATCGGACGGTTGGATCGCCGGCGGAAAGGTTCCGAAGTTTTGAAATTCTGGGTTGCTGAAACTTGCGGATGGTTGTAGCTGATAGGAAACTTTGGAGGAAGTAGAGATTGGAGAAGAAGGGAAGAGGGAGGGCTCATCCCTAGAAGGAGGAGAAGAGAAGACTAGGTGACAAGTACCTCAGAGAAAAGAAGGAGACATCCGATTCATCGGAAGAGAAACCATTTCCATTCATTCAAAACAATCTGTCTATTACAAGCGGCATACGAGAGGATACATATTGCTTGAACGTGGAGAGACATTGCAAGCGAACGTTGCAATTTCCATAGCTGGAGCAGCAGGGATGCATTGAAGATAGATGTTGCAACTTCCATCTTTAGCAGGGAGACGTTGAGGATAATGTTGGCTGATGATGAATGTTGTGGATCCTCTTTGCAGCGTTGCTTGGCATTTAACGGCTGATTTGGAGCTTGCCGATGATTACTCTATTTCCTTCATGTGGCTACACGGGTTTTATTTATATGCGGCAAATTTCTTTCTAAGTGAGCTTGAATGTCTTAAGCTTCACTTGTGGTTGAACTGATTCCATCTATTATTGAGCTAGCTTTATTGATTGAGCTTGCTAGCTTATTCGCGAACCTCCTTGCCTTTGACTAGGGTACTCGTAGACTCCACTTGTGCCTTCTTGGCCTGTGGTCTCTGCCCCCATCATTTGTACCTTTTATGATGTAGGAGAGAGCCATGTCTGCCACACAAGGGCCGTCCGGACATGTATGTCTGCCTCACAAGGGCCGTCTGGACATAAGCAACCCATGCCAGCCTCATTCGGCGCGTCTGACATGTTCGTGTTGGAGTATGCCCTTAAGGCTAATGTTTGAGGCCTTGGGATTGTAAAAGTATCATGTAATAAACTCTTATGTTTATAAAAGGCATGGTTATTATTCAGGTTGTTACCTTGTCTACTGTAATAAGTGTACTTCTGAATAATGTCTCAAAGCTGTTCAGCTAGGCTGACAGGCTATAAGTCCTTAGTCGAGATATCTTGGTGAACATGAGACAGCCTTGATATGGTTAAGACTAATATGTGTTCTAATCTTATAGGATGCTTCGAGCATGGAATAAGATGTAGACTCATGGGTACATTGGATGTACTAGACAGACCCTTTTAGGATATTCAATTGTTTGTCACAATGTGAATAATCCTTGATAGCAGCAAGTGGCACATTTCCTTTGACTTGAGATCACTTGTGTTTCTAAATGATGATTGTCATTGTTTTGAGGTAGTTCAATATCATTTGAAACATAATGATTATAGACTATCTTGGATGGTGAGCTTGAGTCAGGTTAGGGCACTAGTGATAGATAAAGGATTGCCGTCTCCTTGTTTAAGGAGTGTGATATTCTAAAGGGGCCCCCCTTATATGAGATGATTGAGAAAGTGTATGGCCATACCCAGATGACTATGTTCATCTGATCTAATCATGCTCATCGTATTGGAGTTACAGGCTTGACATGCTTGTCCAATAAGAACATCCAGTGGCAAAGGAAACATGCATGCCTTGTGAGTTTGATTCACACTTGTGCCATGGTTTGGGTGTAGTCTTGGAAGACTATTTCCTTTATATCGGGAGGCAGTGATGTGTTGCTAGATACCCCTCACTGATCGTGATAACGTAAGTTATCGTTACCGACATTTAAAGGAAACCCTCAGGGTCGCACAAATTGATGATATGGCTTTCTTGAGTCAGATCGTGTGGACTGAATTATTTTGGTTCAGTTTAAAGGAGTTTAAACTCTGATTGTAAGTGAGATCTAGCCTGATCATGTTTGATTGATTAGGGCTTGAGATCGGTAAGCTTCGATCGAGAGTAGTGATGCTAGATCGGTGAGATCAAAGGCATCAAGGGATGTACGGTTAGATCTCGAACCTTCATGGTTCAGATGAGATTTAGACCATTGCTTGGCTTGGTTCAATTTAGTCTTTAAACCGAATTCAATTGGACCGAATTCAATTGAACCGGTTCACATATGTGAACGCATGGTTCAATCGAATTGGCGTTTTGTTTTGGTTCATTAGACATGAACGTTTGAAGTGATGACTTACCATTTTGGGAATGGAGGTTTCGGAAATGGTTCTTCAACGCCTCACTTGGATAAAAAAAAAACGCTTGTCTCTTCTCAACGATTGCTTCTTGCTTTCGGTGTGGTGAGTTTGGACGAGGACAAGGAAGAGTTCATCCACGCCAAGTTCATCCTTCATCTCCTTCACGCGACAAGTGCACTTGAAGTCCTTGCTAGCACAAGGAGCAACAAGAAGAAAGGCCACTTCTCATCTTGTGTGCGCATCTTGTGGAGGAGACCCCTATTCGATCTCTTCTTCCAAGCCGACCTCCAACTCTATGGCTATGGTATAGATCTAAACTCATTCAAGTTGATCATATGCTCATGCTAAGATCGTTGAAAACACATGCTTCCGCTTGCAATTTTATGCGCCACCCTCTTAGTGTTTTCGCCCCCCTCTTGAAAGGGATTGCATCAGGTTTGCGCTCCCCCTTGAAGGGGACCCTACAATTGGTATCAGAGCATGTTGAAGCATGTTAATATGATTGCTTGATATTTCTGTGATCCATGTTTGCGCATCTTCATGTATGCTTAGATCTTGTTCACATGCGAAAATTGACATGCTATTTCTCCATGCGAAAGTAAGATGTTTACTTATCTAGGCGCATGTTGTTTGTTCATGATGTCGCATGTCTTGTGTTGGCGCTTAGTTTATGTTGTTTTATCAAACAAAACCCTAACTTGCGCGCCTATGACTAGATCTAAAGTGCCACCTACTATAAACCCTTAGATGGGTTGATGGGGCTGAAGTCACCTCTAGGTTAGATCCAATAGTCTGATCAGACCATCTGACAGCCTAGATGGATCGACCAGATGGCACCTGTGCGCAAGCACGAGGTGGCCATAGGTCGATTGCATCTTAGGCGTGTAGCGAGGTCTGGTTGAGACAACCAGTGAACACTCTTGAGTTAGGCCCGGGGTCACACCCGCTTGCCAGAACTCTTGATGGTTGTTCAGCTCTTAGCGCATGCATGGTTGACCATTAGGTCAACTCGGGTCAGTTAGGACTCGGTGCATGCAAGGGCAGAGGATCTAACTAGATGGATGAGTGGATCCCTATCAATGGACCATTGTAAGGTTGTAGGGCACATAAGGAAGTTAAAATTGATGCCTATGGGGTTTTCAAAAATTTAATTTCTTGATTGGATCACATGATGATTAAGACCATATGCTTGTTTATTTAATCTTATGTGGGTTGCCCAAATGTGTGCTGTGCTGGGGCCTGCGTGCCTGGTTAATTATAAGTTAATATTATTGTGATCTGCGAATCACATTTTTCATTAATATATTGTATAATTGACCTGCGAGTCAAAGCTTGTCTAGATAGATCAAAATGTATTTTGATTAGACAAGAGCATAAAGGCACACATCCAAGAGGGGCATTCAGCTGGTGGCGCACCTGAGGTGCTCTTGGCGCTAGGGCCCTGGGTTGGACCAGATGAGATGCAAAGGAGCTCAAGTGAAGACTTAAGTAAAATTAAGGTCTTACTTAGGGTTCATGGGCTTTTACCACATAAGATCATGCTTTCTATTTATTGCTTATATAATTAGAATTGCATGTGTTTATCTTCTGCTATAGCCATAGGATTTGCCTGATAGTAAGAAGATAAAAGACCGTTAAAATCCAACGCTAACATATCAAGCTCGGAAAGCCTTCTGACGCGAAACCTCACCGTTCTGACTATCGTTGGAGCCGTGTTGTACCCACTCAGTGGGCACGTCCATCTATCTTCAGACGGTGCTGGATTTCACCTGCGTGTTACAGAGAAGGGATTTATCGCTTCTCGTTGCTCAGCATAGCACGTGGTGGTCCAGGGAGTAGGTCAGGTCAGCTTGACCATGTAGGCTACATCTGTGGCGCATATGGTAGCACATGGAGGCAGGCATCTGTGGGATCAGAGAATGTGTTGTACCAACTCAGTTGGCACAGTCTGCTGGATTGCCCAGAGGAAGGGGAATCGCACGGGTTGGCGATTGGCTAGGACAGCCTACCAGAAATTAGTGCTTGTCATCTCTGTGCATCTTATCTCGCCTGAGCGGGACGCGGAGACCAAGTATGAAATCTGGATCCCATCTCACTAAAAGAGTGTTACTCTTTCGGACTGTTTACTGGATTTTTCAGTCAGACAAAATAGTGAGAAAAGAATCTTTCTTAAGTCCTGGATTGATTCTGAACATTGATACTGACCTTGCTGTTCTTGCTTGTTGTAGATTCCTGCAGCAACGAACACCATGAGCTTCAATGTGCGATCCCTACTGGAAAGGGAGAAGTTTGCTGGGCCGAACTTCTCTGACTGGTTCGGACACCTTAAGATCGTTCTTAAGGCAGAGAGGAAACTGTATGTCCTCGAGACGGCTGTGCCGCCTCAACCCGCTGCGAACGCCGCAAGGGCGGTTCGTGAAGCCTATGATAAGCATGTCAATGATAGCATTGATGTCGCTTGCCTGATGCTAGCGTCTATGACGCCACCGCTGCAGCGTCAGCATGAGGATATGTCGGCTATAGAGATTATAGCGAACCTCAAGATGCTGTATGCTGCACAGGCGAGGACAGAACGCTATAATCTGACGAAGCTCTTCTTTCAGAGCAAACTGGCTGAAGGGAGCCCAGTGGGAGCTCACGTGCTCAAGATGATTGGGCACAAGGAGGCTCTGGAGAAACTGGGGCATACCATCAACCAGGAGCTTGCTGTAGATATTATTCTGCAGTCTCTCCCGCCCTCTTTCGATGCGTTCATCATTAACTTTAATATGAACAAAATCGATTGTACGCCGGCAGAGCTGCTGAATATGCTCTTGACTACTGAGGAAACTCTGAAGGGCAAGCCTTCAACCTCTGTCTTAATGGTTCCTTCTAGGAACAAGAAGAAGGGGAAGAAGGGCAAGGCCCCTGTCAAGAACTACAGTAAGGCACTGAAACAGAAGGTGAAGCGGTCGAAGGACAACAGGTGTTTCCACTGTGGCCAGCTGGGTCACTGGAAAAAGGACTGTAAAGCGCTCCAAGGAGATAAGAGGGGAAGCATCGCTTCTGGCTCAGGTATTTACATGACGGAAGTCATGGTTTCATCTTCTTCTATTTCATGGGTGTTGGACACTGCATGTGGAGTTCACATTTGTTCAAATGTACAGGAACTCAAGAGAAGAAGGCAGGTGGGACAGCATGAAGTAGACCTACGCGTTGGAAACGGGGCATGGGTTGCTGCTGTTGCTGTAGGAGACTATTTCATTTCTTTGCCATCTGGCATTGTATTGGAATTAAACAATTGTTATTTTGTACCGAGTATCACCAAGAATATTATCTCTATTCCTGCTCTTGTCAGGAAAGGTTTTTCCTTTGAATGCAAGACTTCAAAGTGTGTACTTTCTCTAGATAATATTGTGTATGCTACTGGTTCAATTAACAATGGGTTATTCATGTTGGACATGGAAAATTCTATACAAAACATTGATAATAAGAAAGCCAAGTATGCTGATGACAGCACCTTGCTATGGCATAGTCGTTTAGGCCATATTAACAAGAAGCGCATTAAGCGGTTGCATGATCATGGACTGCTGGGATCATTCTCCTATGAGGAGATTGATACATGAAAAGCTTGTTTGATGGGTAAAATGACGAAGTCACCTTTTCTTAACAAAGGTCAAAGGGCTTCAGGCTTACTTGACCTTATACACAGTGATGTGTGTGGGCCATTTAGTAAACATGCCAGAGGTGGCTGTCAGTACTTCATTACCTTTACTGATGATTTCAGTAGGTATGGATATGTCTATTTAATGAGACATAAGAGTGAATCTTTTGACAAGTTCAAAGAGTTCAAGAATGAAGTACAGAATCAGCTAGGCCGAAATATCAAGGCACTTCGTTCTGATCGAGGTGGAGAATACCTAAGTCGAGAATTTACTGACTATCTGAAAGAGTGTGGGATTATCTCACAGCTCACTCCGCCAGGAACACCGCAATGGAATGGTGTGTCCGAGAGGAGAAATAGAACGTTACTTGATATGGTTCGTTCTATGATGAGTCAGGCCACTCTTCCATACTCCTTTTGGGGTTTTGCACTGGAAACAGCTGCAAAGGTACTAAACCGAGTGCCATCCAAGGCAGTTTCTAAGACGCCATATGAGTTATGGTATGGGAAACAGCCTGGCTTGACATTTATCAGGATCTGGGGTTGCGAGGCTTATGTCAAAAAGCTCGCCTCTGGGAAACTGGAGAGCAGATCTGAGAAATGTATCTTTGTCGGTTACCCTAAGGAAACTAAGGGTTATTATTTCTACGATCCCAAAGAGAACAAGGTATTTGTTGCTCGGACTGCCATATTTCTTGAGAAGGAATTTCTTCTGCAAGAGGCCAGTGGGAGAGAAATAAAACTGGATGAGAATCCAGATGAAGGACAAAGTAGTCAAGCACAGTTGGATGAGCCTGAGCCGGTAGATCAGGTTATTGAACAACCTGAGGCTCAGATATCACGGGAACCGCGAAGATCGGGAAGGATCCATCGACAGCCTGAGCGCTATGACGGAGTCTACATCATTGACAATGATGAACCCCTTACTTATGCGGATGCGGTCAGTGGACCGGAGTCAGCTAGATGGCTTGATGCTATGCGAGCCGAGATGGACTCCATGTCAGATAACCAAGTCTGGGATTTGGTTGATCCGCCTCCGGGAGTAATCCCTATAGGCTGTAAATGGATCTTCAAGAAGAAGATTGACATGGATGGTAACGTAGTTACCTATAAAGGCAGGCTAGTTGCGAAAGGTTTCAAACAAATCTACGGGATAGATTATGATGAAACTTTCTCACCTGTGGCCATGTTCAAGTCTATTCGGATTCTTTTCACGATAGCTGCATATTACGATTATGAGATCTGGCAGATGGATGTGAAAACAGCTTTCCTTAATGGAAATCTGGATGAGGATGTGTATATGACACAACCGGAAGGTTTCACTGATCCATCAGATCGTCATAAAATATGCAAGTTAAAGAAGTCCATTTATGGACTGAAACAAGCATCTAGAAGCTGGAACATTCGTTTTGATGAATCAATCTCTGAGTTTGGTTTCATCAAGAACGAAGATGACCCGTGTGTTTATAAGAGGTTTAGTGGGAGCGTAATTACATTCCTAATCCTCTACGTCGATGATATCTTGATCATTGGAAATGATATTCCTGAACTGCATGCTGTTAAAGCATGGTTAGGAAAATGTTTCCAGATGAAAGATCTAGGAGAAGCAGCCTATGTGTTAGGTGTGAAGATCTACCGGGATAGATCTAAGAGGCTTCTCGGGCTGTGCCAGAGTACTTACATCGATAAAGTCCTGGAGAGATTCCATTTAGAGAATTCTAAACGTGGATATCTTCCAGTCAGACATGGTCTGAATCTTTCGAAGAGTCAGTGTCCACAAACACGGACTGAGAAAGATGAAATGGACAATACGCCTTATGCTTCGGCTATTGGGTCCATTATGTATGCGATGTTGTGTACTCGCCCAGACGTCGCTTACGGGTTAAGCGTGACCAGTCGATTCCAAAGTAATCCAGGTTTGGCGCACTGGATTGCAGTCAAGAACATTATAAAATATCTGCGGAGGACCAAAGATATGTTCTTGATATATGGTGGTCAGGAAGAACTCAGTATTGAAGGATATACTGACGCTTCGTTCTAGTCGGACCAGGATGATTTCCGATCGCAATCAGGCTATGTTTTTAGCTTGAATGGTGGAGCAGTGGTGTGGAAGAGTTTCAAACAGTCAACTGTTGCTGATTCCACAACAGAAGCCGAGTATGTTGCAGCCTCGGAAGCATCCAAGGAGGCAGTGTGGATTCGCAAGTTCGTGAGAGAACTTGGTGTCGTTCCTTCGAGTGCAGATCCTTTGGTTATCTTCTGTGATAACACTGGAGCAATTGCACAAGCAAAGGAACCACGGTCGCACCAGAAGTCCAAGCACATACAGAGACGGTTTCACTTGATCCGGGAGATCATTGATCGAGGCGAGATCAAGATTTGCAAGGTTCATACAGATGACAATCTGGCAGACCCGCTTACCAAGCCTCTGGCGCAGCAGAAGCATGAGAAGCACTGTAATAATATGGGTTTGAGATTTCTCAACCATTAGATTAAGTGCAAGTGGGAGATTGTTGGAGTATGCCCTTAAGGCTAATGTTTGAGGCCTTGGGATTGTAAAAGTATCATGTAATAAACTCTTATGTTTATAAAAGGCATGGTTATTATTCAGGTTGTTACCTTGTCTGCTGTAATAAGTGTACTTCTGAATAATGTCTCAAAGCTGTTCAGCTAGGCTGACAGGCTATAAGTCCTTAGTCGAGATATCTTGGTGAACATGAGACAGCCTTGATATGGTTAAGACTAATATGTGTTCTAATCTTATAGGATGCTTCGAGCATGGAATAAGATGTAGACTCATGGGTACATTGGATGTACTAGACAGACCCTTTTAGGATATTCAATTGTTTGTCACAATGTGAATAATCCTTGATAGCAGCAAGTGGCACATTTCCTTTGACTTGAGATCACTTGTGTTTCTAAATGATGATTGTCATTGTTTTGAGGTAGTTCAATATCATTTGAAACATAATGATTATAGACTATCTTGGATGGTGAGCTTGAGTCAGGTTAGGGCACTAGTGATAGATAAAGGATTGCCGTCTCCTTGTTTAAGGAGTGTGATATTCTAAAGGGGCCCCCCTTATATGAGATGATTGAGAAAGTGTATGGCCATACCCAGATGACTATGTTCATCTGATCTAATCATGCTCATCGTATTGGAGTTACAGGCTTGACATGCTTGTCCAATAAGAACATCCAGTGGCAAAGGAAACATGCATGCCTTGTGAGTTTGATTCACACTTGTGCCATGGTTTGGGTGTAGTCTTGGAAGACTATTTCCTTTATATCGGGAGACAGTGATGTGTTGCTAGATACCCCTCACTGATCGTGATAACGTAAGTTATCGTTACCGACATTTAAAGGAAACCCTCAGGGTCGCACAAATTGATGATATGGCTTTCTTGAGTCAGATCGTGTGGACTGAATTGTTTTGGTTCAGTTTAAAGGAGTTTAAACTCTGATTGTAAGTGAGATCTAGCCTGATCATGTTTGATTGATTAGGGCTTGAGATCGGTAAGCTTCGATCGAGAGTAGTGATGCTAGATCGGTGAGATCAAAGGCATCAAGGGATGTACGGTTAGATCTCGAACCTTCATGGTTCAGATGAGATTTAGACCATTGCTTGGCTTGGTTCAATTTAGTCTTTAAACCGAATTCAATTGGACCGAATTCAATTGAACCGGTTCACATATGTGAACGCATGGTTCAATCGAATTGGCATTTTGTTTTGGTTCATTAGACATGAACGTTTGAAGTGATGACTTACCATTTTGGGAATGGAGGTTTCGGAAATGGTTCTTCAACGCCTCACTTGGATAAAAAAAAAACGCTTGTCTCTTCTCAACGATTGCTTCTTGCTTTCGGTGTGGTGAGTTTGGACGAGGACAAGGAAGAGTTCATCCACGCCAAGTTCATCCTTCATCTCCTTCACGCGACAAGTGCACTTGAAGTCCTTGCTAGCACAAGGAGCAACAAGAAGAAAGGCCACTTCTCATCTTGTGTGCGCATCTTGTGGAGGAGACCCCTATTCGATCTCTTCTTCCAAGCCGACCTCCAACTCTATGGCTATGGTATAGATCTAAACTCATTCAAGTTGATCATATGCTCATGCTAAGATCGTTGAAAACACATGCTTCCGCTTGCAATTTTATGCGCCACCCCCTTAGTGTTTTCGCCCCCCTCTTGAAAGGGATTGCATCAGGTTTGCGCTCCCCCTTGAAGGGGACCCTACAGTTCACCTCCCTCCCCTACAACACTAAGGACCGGCGGAGCTCCACCGATCCCCTCGAGGTTAGGCATCCCAAAGACCTAACCCGCAAGGTCCAGGGTGTTGAATCCTGGCACAGTTATACCCCATGCCTGGGCTGTGCAAATTTCGTCTGCAGCAGGATTCGAACCCTCGACTTGGCCTTCACAAACCAAGTCCCTCTAACCATTGAGCTGCAGCTTGTAGGGGAGGCGGGCGAACATGTTAGATGCGCCGAATGAGGCAGGCATGGGTCGCTTATGTCCAAACGGCCCTTGTGAGGTAGACATACATGTCCGGACGGCCCTTGTGTGGCAGACATGGCTCTCTCCTACATCATTGATAAGAATACGAAGAACACACTTTATTCTACATGCAGGTTTAATTGGTTTGAATTTTGGGATCACTGGATTCTCCTACATCATATAGCTACTTTTTGTAAATGATTAAAGTTGGCCTGAAATTTTGATCGCTATTTTTTGGCTGTTTTATGAACTTTGATCTTTATTTTGAAAATCAAAGAAATACATCTATCCTTATTTCAGCTGTGCTCATCACGTGTCTCCACCCCCACATCAGTTTGGTATCAGAGCAAAGGTTTTGAGCAACTCTTGTCTGCCCACACGATCCTTTCTTTAAGCAATCAGTGGAGCAAAAGTCCAGAACCTGGAAAAGATTACGATGGACACATCCTGTTCTATCATTTGGAGTAGTCCACGTGAATCGAGACTCAACAGATCAACCAAGGATGCATAGCATTTTTTGATATCTGGATAACTTATGCAGTTCTTTCAATCCAGCAATCTGACTAGGCTACTTTGTGTAGCCATTTTAAGAATTTGGCACAACCACAATCTTTACATGTGGCACAGTAATGAATTACAAATGTTGTTCTACCACTTGGGCTAGTTAAGCCGACTCCAAACTCATCAAATCAACATAGGAGACTTGCCAACCTTTGAAGAATGATACGATTATGTACTGAAATTCTGCTACAGGTTCATGGACTAATCTGATTAGCATTCTTTGTGCAGGTATTTTAAGAAGTCGGGCAAAGGAAATGCTTCATTTTGTGCATGACTAGAAAGACCAAACATTGTTCAATCATCCAAAACAATTGGATCGAATCCAAATCCAACCAATCACTCTGCAAACCATGGCAACATTTGCATTCTGATAAAAATACTGCACTGTCTTAATTTTTTGATTCAACTAGCTATTTTGTTGCAGACTTTCTAATTGTCTGACAGTTATCTACCATCCAATTTTCATGTGATTTAAGAGTATTCGTCTTGTTCTACATGCTAGTTTAATCAGTTCCAATTTTTTGATGCATGGATTTTCCTACAAGGCATAGCTACTTTTCTTAAGTGATATTTTTTTTGTAGCACTAAAATTCTCGCTGCTTATTGTATTTTTAGGTTTTAATTACTTTTTTTAGCTTGCTCATCACGTGTCTCCACCCCACATCACCATGATATAGAAGTAGAAAGGATGACTTCAAAAACATAAATACCTGAGTTAGAAGTGATGGCCAAGCCTTTCTTCTCCTCATTCTGAAGTTGCTTGCAGTCCCTTCTCTAGTGGCCCTGCTCGCCACAGTGGAAACACCTCTGGTCCTTTGACTTATTTGCCCTTTTCTTCAGTGCTCTGGTAAGACCTTAGCATTGCCCTTAGCACATGCCTTTCCCTTCTTCTTTATTTTTTGGTCGCAGGGACCAAAAGAACAAATTGGGTTTGGTCTTACCCATCTCATGCTCGGCTGTATGGAGCATATTCAGTAGTTCCTCCCTTGTGCATTCAATCCGGTTCATGTTGAAGTTTATAATAAACGGACTGAAGCTAGAGGGCAGGGATTGCAGAATAAGATCCACAACCAGCTCGTTGTCTATGGTGTGTCCCAGTCTCCTGAGATGATCCAAATTCCCAATCAACTTGAGAACATGGGGTCTCACTATTGCACTTTCAGATAACTTGCACCGAAAGACTGCTTTGGCAATGTCATATCTCTCTGTTCTAGCCTGAGCCTTGAACATCAATTTCAAATCAGTAATCATTTGAAACGCATTCTGCTCCTCATATTGCACCTGAAGTTCTGGTGCCATAGTGGCCAGCATAAGACATGCTACCTCCAAAGAGTCATCTTGATGCTTTCTAAAAGCATCCCTGTTTGCCACTCGGGCATTAGGTGCTGGTGTCGTCGAAAGAGGCTGCTCAAGGACATATAGCTTCTTTTTGAGCTTGAGGGCTATCCTCAAGTTCCGATGCAAGTCCATAAAGTTGGATCCAACCAACTTATCCTTATCTAAAAGGCATCGCAGTGTCAATCTACCAGTGTTCGTAGCCATTGTTCTACAACAACCAAGAAACAGCAGATTAGTACTACTTGAAGTCATTTAAACTAGACTTGTCTTAAATGACCATGGCTCCCACTATTTTAATCGAATTGACAACCCACAAAGTGAATCAAAAAATTTAAGATTTCTTAGTGAGATGAGATCCTTATTCCACATGAGGCTTTGCGTCCCACGAGGCTGGGATGAGATGTACAAAGTAACCCATGTTTCCTAAGGTGGGCACGTCAACTGATTGCTCCAAGCAATTCCCCTTATTGAGATAGTATAGGCATTTCATGTCCAGCGAGGGCTGGATACAGCATGAAACCCTAACTTCTCAACGATGCCGCTAGAGTTTTATCATATGCCCAGCACATATGAAAATCTAGTAAAGTCTATTCCTAATCGTTATGCCTAGGGCCAACGAGTTTCCTTACGAAGGCACACCCGGTTAAAACGGACTGGGGAAACCATTGCCACCACATACCTTCTAAAGATAAGTGGGTGTGTCCCATGAGGGTGGGAAATAGTTTACAACACCACTGTTCGATAGTTTGATGAGGGCTATGCATTAGAAGGCTACTAGACTTGATATTTTATTTGAGAGTTTTTGAAGTCTCATCAACTCTGTTTTATCTTATGTCTAACATTACAGGCATACAATCCTATAGTAATAACATAATGATAAAACATCACTGGCATGCTTTAGTAGATAATGAAAGCAGTAAAGGGATGATGTGATCATAGCCCATTCAAGACATTGTACCAACCCATGCCAAAAGGAGGTTCAACACTTGACCTAGGACTCAAGCCCTAAGACTAGACCTAACCTAGCCGACCTCTAGATTAGATATTCAAAGTTGGCACCTGATGACACCAAAATTCATAGTATATTTTGTGTCATATCATGTGTCTTTCTGCGTCATAATTATGCTCTTTTGCTTGTTTTTAAGCCTTAATTGTCAAATATTACATAATCTACACCACTTTTTGTTTTTGATCATTTTCAAGTTAAAAGTGCCATATTTTGATGGATTTTGGAAGATTTGAGCACACCAATGGATTCCAGACGTCGAAACGAAGCTACCCATCAATTTTCATGAAATTCGGAGCTAAATTACAAAAATACGGCACTACCGTATTTTCTGGACAAACTCTCACGGTACCGTATTTCTCAGCAGAAGACTTGGGTGAAATACGGCACTACTGTATGAAACTACATAGTACTGTATTATTCAGCATTTTAGACCAGAAAAGTTTGACACGAATACAGCACTGCCGTATGAAACTGCACGGTACCGTATTTTGTAGCAATTTTGACCAGAAAGTTTTAGCAAAAATATGGCACTGCCGTATAATTGGGCAACATTGTCATGGTACCGTATTTGCTACCTGGAACTTGCAGAAGGAAAATACGGGACTGCCGTAATCCGAATACGGTACCGTATTTTGAAACCCAGAATTCTGAGTTTTCTGTCGTAAAATTAAAAAGACCATATCTTTTGATCCAGAAGTCTAAATTGAGATCTGAAAGAAGTGGCGGACTCGTCCTTAAGAGGAGAAGATGCACGAAGTAAAAGGGTGAATTTTTATCACCAATTGAGAGAGCAATTGTCAGAGAGACGGTTAGGGTTTGTCCTCACGCCGAGAGGTGTAGAGGACATCTCTGGCCGTGATTTTCACTCAGAAGCTTCGTCTAGAGGAGAGGAGGATACCCCAGAAGTTTTAGATCGAAACGAGATCAATCGGAAAAGAAATCAACGAAATCGGTGGTGACAGCACTGTTCATCGAGTTCTGTTGCAATTACGATGCTGTAATTTCGATTACAGCACCGTGTTCTGTAACTTCTTCCCTTCTTCTTCGATTTTTGACTTTTGAAACTATGCTTTATTGTAATCTTTCCTCCATCCTAGCTTAGTTCTTTTTATGGGACATGGGGTGTAATCTCCTTGGTTTGTTAATGACTAGAGAACATCGATTTTTGTCAAGTTTAATTTTAGTATAATAATTTTACTTATGTGATGAGTTGTCTTTAATTCTCTTTAGTTTCATATTATCCGCATGTTTTAGAATTTTACGAAATAGACTGAGAGGTTGATTGTGAAATTTAGGACCTTAAAAATCATTGAGTTTGGAACTTATCGTAAGAGATTAGGTTTGTTCTTCGAATTCTGATTTTTAGTGAATTTATTGCCATGTTAATAATTTGAATCTAAGGTTGAGTTATTGTGTTAGACTTGATTTGATCTTGCACGAGAGTGAGGATCGAGTCGTCGAAAAACCATAAGTAAAACCTGTGTTGAGTTTCAGGATGCACGAGAGTGATCCTTGAGATTCCACTTGAGATGATTGACCTAGAACTCGGATGCACGAGAGTGATCCTTGAGTTCTTTGTTCAATGATTTACTTATTTTCAGCATTGGATAGATCTTGCACGAGAGTGAGGATTGGTCCTTTGTATGATTGTCTGCGCGAGAGCGAGATGATCCTTTTATGAAGTAAAATAGGTCATTATCATAATAAGATTTGTCTGATGACCTTTTATTCCTATCTAGTCATTGAAATTAAGGTGGATGAAACCCTAGTCCCATGTTTATCTCTCTGATCATCTTTTAGCATACTTTTCTGCATCTTTTACTTGCATCATATTCGATTTGCTTAGCTAGTGAGAATACAATTATTTGGTACTTAAAATAAGGTCTCTGTGGTTTGATATTTTTATTACTTCGAAGTATCTGTGCACTTGCGGACACAACAGCTCCAAGGTCCCTCAAGGGTGAACTGCCGCCTTGCAAGTGTCAAGAAAGCTAGCTCACAAGCCCTAAAGCTCGGCCATGCATTCTTGCACAACCAAGCAAACTTACGCCACCACCTTTGATGCTTGTTGTGCCACCATGCACCATGCTCCAAGTAGATGTGCCACCCTAATCTTCTTCTTAATTAAAAGGAAAAGAAAAGAGGCATGCAGGCCTCACAAGGATACATCACAGGCATGCAAAGGGGCTTGACTCATGATCACAACATTATGCACAACCAAGGTATTTACTCATGCAATTATATATGCTCATGAAAAATATAAAATCTGAAATTTTACTTTTTCATAAAACAAGTCTCTTTTCCTCATCTTCTTATCACAAATCTTTTGGTTATTTGCGATTAATTTTTCATGATGAATTCATAGATCCTTTCAGCTGGCAATTTTGTCAGATCAAGAGACTCGGCCAGTCCGTAGACACAATGCCCGTCCTACCTGACAAAATTACGTGTGCCTTTGATCTTAAATCAATCAAGAAAAATAACCCAAAATCCAAAAGAGATTCACAAAGCAGATATGAACAAGAAATTTTAATTTTTCTACTTTAAGAAAAATATGTACAATACTAATATGCCATTTGCAAAAATTAAAATATGGCATGTGAGCCTGAAAGAGCATGATTGAACATCGTTCGAGGCTCGGAAGTCACTCTGATACCACTGTTGGGAAACCCCGGGGATATTTTACAAATTTTGGCATTACAGAGATTACATACGCAGCGGAATAATATCCCCGAAACAGGCCAGTCCCAAAAACCCAGTGAAGATCGTCAAGCGAGGGGGTCGACACAATGTGATAGAAAATACCTCAGGAGTAAAGTGAGAAGCCGATGTCGAGCTAGGCGCCCAAGTGCTCGCCCTCTGCAGTCTCACACACACGGATGCCTCGAGCTCTCTTCTTCCTCGCTCGGTGCTAGCTTTGGGAAGAAGATCCAAGCCTTAGGTCACCTTCTTCAAAGCTTGCGCCACCTTCAAAGGGAAGATGCGCCAAGAGAAGAAGGAGAGGAGATGAAGAAGATGCCACCAATGCTTTGAAGTCCTTGCGCCAAGAGGGAAGGAGGATGAAGGCTTGCGGCTTGATGGAAGAAGGATGCGACATCCTTGTTGCTCTCGCCCCCTTACTTGCTCACGCCTTCATGAGAGTTAATGCATCAAGAGGGGGCGACAAGGGGTCTCTTTTATAAGTGCAAGAGGCGGTTTGGCAAGGGCTTAGATCATGACAAGTGTGCGGCTAGGATAAGAGGTTGAGAATTAGGGTTTGTGGTAAGGAAAGGCTCCAAGACTTTACCATAAATCTCATTCAACCTATCCATATTTGCCCAAGTGCCATATCAGCCCCAATACATGTCTTAGAGGCATTCATACCATTAAAGGATGAAGGGCTAGGTGCATAATGCTTCCTAATGAAGCAAAAGGCACCTCGTCTCCCTCACCCCATTATGCCCTTAGGCGCCAATGGGGAGAGATTTCTCCCCATTATACTCTTTTAGTCTCTTGTCTGTTCATGATAACTTATTAGTGAGCCCAATTAACAAATGGGCCTAGCCCAAAGTCCATTATGCATGTTAACCAAGCCATTAGATCCAATCCAATGTAACCCAAGATCAAATGAGTCTAACCATGGTTAATTTGGTCAATATGCCAAAAATGGAAGTTGGCTCCAATAAGTTTCTTCCATCTCATCAGGCCCATTGGCGCTGATGAAATCTCCAAAATAGATCCGAGTTATCCAATAACTCGATCATAAGGCTTCCCGATCAATACGAGAACTCGAGTATATTGGTATGCGACCCTATAGGTTCCTTTGACGTTGGCAGTGCTGACCTAAGGTCACCACAAGCAGTGAGTGGCACATAGCAGTGCATCACTGCTACCCAAGTCATCGGAATGGATATCGACATCGACATCCCCATTATCGCAACTAGGTACAGATACATTACAGTCCCTTAGCCGAACTGATATCCGATTGGACAAGTGTGTCATCACTTATTTTCACCGAATCACATGGTCATGACTAAATTAGGTTTTCACCTAGATATGGCCATACACTTTCAGTCATAGAACCATATAGTAGCTCCATGGATATCATGCTTCCCTTAGGAAGGGGCAAATCCTTTGTCTGTGCATTGATCTTCATATATGGGTTGTGACATACTCAATGACAGCCTTTATAACCTCCCAACTACGGCGAGGTGCTAGGTTGCATCAAAGCATGTCCCCAACCATGTAGAAGAGTCAATGACCTAAAGTCTAAGGATCAATGCATCTCCTATCACTTGTGAGGATAACTCATGACACCAAGTCATTACCTCACAGTGGGTCTATCCAGTATATCCACCACTGATATACCTATATGTCTGCGTTAGCACCTCGCACATAACCAGCCCATATACCAGTCTCACAACTACCAGAGCTATCCCATATCCACTCAGGTACATTGACTAGGGACGATCATTTAAGCACAGATCCAATCTGTCTCCAGGGAAATTATCATGTAACTACATAATCGCAGATGTAGACAAACAACGATAACGACAATGCCAGAATGATATATAAGTATCAAAGTCAAATAGTACAATAATGGACCAATACTAGGTCCTAGGGCATATACACCAACAGTCTCACATATACCAGAGCTATCCCATATCCACTCAGGTACTTTACTGGGGATAGAGTTTGAGCACAGATACAATCTGCATCTAGGGATATTATTATGTAAGCACATAGTCGCAGATGTAAACAAAGCATAATAATGACAATGCTAGAATGACATATATATAAGTTATCAATGTTAAATAGTACATGAGATGGACCAACATCTAGTATTAAGGGCATATACACCAACAATCTCCCACTTGCACTTAGACCTAATTGTTGAGAAATCTCAACCCCATGTCCCTAGTATGACCATGATGCTTCTGCTGCGCCAAAGCCTGTTGGGAAACCCTGGGGGTTTTAAAATTTTAATTACATGTTCAGTGGAAGAAAATCCTCGAAATAGACTGGTCCAAAAACCCAATAGATCGATGCTTGCGAGGGGGTCGACACGATGAGAGGAGAAAGTACCTAAGAGCCAGAAGATGCGATCTCGATGTAGGCACCCAAGTGTGCACCCTTTGCAGTCTCACACACAATGGATCCTTGAGTCCTCTTATTCCACACCAGATGCTAGCCTCGGGAAGAAGATCCAAGCCGTATGGTACCTCCTATACAAGTTGCACCACCTTCAACGAAGGATGTGCCAACAAAGATGTGATAGAGAAGAAGCCGCCAAGCCATAGATCTCCTTGCGCCAAGAGGAGAAGAAGAAGAAGGCTTGTGGTTTGATGATGGAAGAGGTTTGCGCCACTTGAGTGTTGCTCTTGTCCCTTAGTTGCTCACGCCGACCTTGAGACAAGTTGCTCTCGCATATGATATTATACAATAAAGCAAGGGGCGGCATGACTATGACATATAAGTGCAAACACAAAGAAACATGTGGCTAGGGTAAGTGGGGAGTCCAATTAGGATTAGCGGTAAGGAAAGTCTCCAAGACTATACCATAAACTTTCACCCATCAGCCATATGCACCTAAGACTTACCAAATAAGTCCATGAAGCCATATTCAGCCAAAAGAATGCCATATTCCCCCGAAGGTATGCCATAGTGGCAAGCCTTCCATCCAAGGTAGAAGGGCTAGGTGCCAAAAGCTTCCAAATGTAGCTTCATGCACCACCTTCACCCCATTTTTCCCTTAGGCGCCAATGGGGATGGTATCCTCCCCATTATACCCTTATGCCCTCTTATCTCTTCATGAAAATTTATTATTGGCCCTCATTGGGTAATGAGTTAGCTCAAACTTCTTTGTACAAGTTGATTAAGCCATTGGATCCATTCCAATTCAACCCTAACTCAAATTTGACCAACCATAGTCAATTTCGGGTCAACCTGCCAAAAATGAAGTTTGGCTCTAATAAGTCTCTTCCATCATATCAGGCCTATTGGCGTTAATGAAATCTCCTAAATAGATCTGAGCTACGCAATAACTCGATCATAAGGCTACCCGATCAAAATAAAAACTCGAGTATCAAGGTGTGCGACCCTGTAGGTTCCTCTGACATTGGTAGTGATGAACTAAGTCATCACAAGCAGTGAGTGGCACCTAGCAGTGCTTTGCTACTACCCAAGTCATTAGAATGGACATCGACATCGACATCCCAATCATCACAACAAGGTACTTATGCATTACAGTCTCTTTGCCAAACTGATATCTGATTGAACAAGTGTGTCACCACTTGTTTTTACCCAATCTCATGGTCATGACTAAATCAGGTTCTCACCTGGGTATGACCTTACACTTTCAATCATGCAACCATAGGGGGCCCCGTGGATATCAAGCTTCACTCGGGAAGGGCAAATCCTCTATCTATCTATTGATATTCACATATGGGTCGTCATAAACTCAATGACAACCGTTATGACCTCCCAACTATGGTGAGGTGTTAGGTTGTATGAAAGTATGTCTCTAATCATATAGAAGAGTCAATGACCCTAAGTCAAGGGATCAATACATCTCCTGTCACTTGTGAGAAAAACACATGACACCAAGTCATAGCCTGATAGTGGGTCGGTCCAGTATATCTACCACTGATATACCCATATGTCTGTGTTAGCACCTCGTGCCTAACCAGCCCATATAGCAGTCTCACATGTACCAGTCCTATCCCATATCCACTCAGGTACTTGATTGGGACAAGAGATTGGGCACAGATCCAATCTGTCTCCAGTGACATTATCATGTAAGAACATAATCGCAGATGAACACATGACACCAAGTCATAGCCTGATAGTGGGTCGGTCCAGTATATCTACCACTGATATACCCATATGTCTGTGTTAGCACCTCGTGCCTAACCAGCCCATATAGCAGTCTCACATGTACCAGTCCTATCCCATATCCACTCAGGTACTTGATTGGGACAAGAGATTGGGCACAGATCCAATCTGTCTCCAGTGACATTATCATGTAAGAACATAATCGCAGATGTAAACAAAGCATGATAGTGACAAAGCCAGAATGAAATGCATGAAATATTAGTGTCAAGTAGTACAAAAGATAAACCAATAATAGGTCTTGGGGCATAAACCCCAACAAAGCCTTAGTCAGTGGGCCTGTTAGATTGTTGTTGGTGTCAACTTTGCTAATCTTGACATCACCTCAGTCAATAATCTCTCTAGTTAGGTGAAATATTCTGAGTATGTGTTTGGACTTTTGATGAGACCATGGTTCCTTTGCCTGTGCAATTGCTTCTTTCTTGTCATAATATAGCTCAATCCAATCCACAGCGGTTGGAATGACTTCAGGCTCAGAAATGAACTTCTTGATCCAAATAGCTTTTTTGGCTACCTCAGAAGCGGTGACATACTCAACCTCCATTGTCGAATCAGCTATGGTGGATTACTTAAAGCTTTTCACACATACGTCACCTCCATTCAACTTGAACACATAGCATGCATGCGATCTGAAATCATCAGGGTCTGACTAGAACGTCACATTAGTGTATCCCTGAACACTGAGCTCTTCCTATCCCCCATAGACCAAGAACAAATCCTTAGTTCTTCTCAGATACTTAAGGATATTCTTTATAGCCACCCAGTGTTGCAAACCTGGACTGGATTGGTATTGGTTAGTTATGCTCATAGCATAAGCCATATCTAGTCTAGTACACAACATCGCATACATGATCGAACCTACTACCGAAGCATAAGGTATTCGACTCATGTCATCCCTCTCAGCTACTGTGGTGGGACACTAGCTCTTCGAGAGAATAAGACTATGTCTCACTAGAAGGTATCCCTTTTTGGATTGCTCCAAGTTGAACCTCTATAAGACCTTATCAATGTAGGTACTTTGACTAAGGGCAAGGAGTGTCTTGGATCTGTCCCTATAGATCTTCACGCCTAGGATATAGGCGGCTTTCCCTAAGTCATTCATCTCGAAACACTTCCTTAACTATGTTTTCAAAGATTGAAGAATGGGGATGTGGTTTTGGATTAGCAGTATGTCACCAACATAGAAGACTAGAAAAGTCACCAAGCTCCCGCTAATTTTATGTATACACAGGCGTCATCTTTGTTGGGAAACCCCGGGGATATATTAAAATTTTACAAATATTACATAGACACAGCGGAAACCCAATGTATCGATTCTTGCAAGGGGTTCGACACGATGAGAGGATAAAGTACCTAAGAGCAAGATGCAAATCGATGTTGAGGTAGGTGCCCAAGTGTGCTCCCTCTATAGTCTCACTCACACGGATCCTCGAGTCCTCTTCTTCCACGCCCGGTGCTAACCTTGGGAAGAAGTTCCAATCCTATGTTTGTGCCACCTTTAAGGAAGATGCGCCAAGGGGAAGGATGAAGAGAAGCCGCCAAGCACTCAAGCCTCAAACACCAAGAAGAGATGGAGAAGAAGGCTTGCGGCTCTTAGGAAGATGATTGCGCCAAGGTACCCTTGCTCTCGCCCCTTTGTGTGTTCATGCCAACATAAGGTGATGTTCTCGCATATGAATATGTTACATGAAGCAAGGGGTGGCTAGACAAGTATATAGGCACAATACAAGAAGAGGTATGCGGCTAGGGTAAGTGGGGTGGCCTAATTAGGATTGAGGTTATGGCAAGACAACAAGCTCTTTCCATAAACCTCTCCCAATTATCCATATGCGCCTAGGTCTTACCAAAGAAGCCCGTCAAGCCATAGATGCCTCAACCCTTGCCATAGAGGCAAGGTTACCATCCAAAGTAGAAGGCAGAGGTGCCAAAGCTTCCTAATGAAGCACTAGGCACCACCTTCACCCCATTACACCCTTTAGGTGCCAATGGGGAAGGATTTTCCCCATTATACCATTATGCCCTCTTATCTCTTCATGACAACTTATTATTGGGCCTCATTGGGTAATGAGCTAGCATAAACTTCATTACATAGGTTGATAAAGCCATTGGATCATATCCAATGCAACCCTAACTCAAATGTGACCATTCATGGTCAATTTTGGGTCAACCTAGCAAAAATGAAGTTTGGCTCTAATTAGTCTCTTCCATCTCATCAGGCCTATTGGCACTTATGATATCTCCTAAATAGATTCAAGCTATGCAATAACTCGATCATAAGGCAACCCGATCAATATGAAAACATGGGTATCATGGTGTGTGACCCTATCGGTTCCTATGATGTTGGCAGCGATGAACTAAGGTTATCACAAGCAGTGAGTGGCACCTAGCAGTGCATCGCTGCATTATAGTCTCTTTGCCAAACTGATATCTGATTGGACAAGTGTGTCACCACTTGTTTTTACCCAATCTCATGGTCATGACTAAATCAGGTTCTCACATGGGTATGGCCTTACACGTTCAGTCATGCAACCAGTGGGGGCCCATTGATATCAAGCTTCACTCAGGAATGGCAAATCCTATGTCTGTCTATTGACCTTCACATATGGGTCGTCACATACTGCATGACAACTGTTATGCCCTCCTAAATATGATGGGGTGTCAGGTTGTATCAAAGCATGTCCCCAACTATATAGAAGAGTCAATGACCTCATGTCAAGGGATCAATGCATCTCCTGTCACTTGTGTGGATAACTCATGACACCAAGTCAGTGCCTCATAGCGGGTCGGTCCAATATATTTACTACTAATATACCCATATGTCTGCGTTAGCACCTCGTGCCTAACGAGCCCATATACCAGTCTCACATGTACCAGAGCTATCCCATATCCACTCAGATACTCGACTAGGGATAAGAGTTTGAGCACAGATACCAAGCAAGTACACAATCACAGATGTAAACAAAGCATAATAATGACAATGCCAGAATGATATATATAATATCAGTGTCAAGTAGTACAAAGTATAGACCAAAACTAGGTCTAAGGGTATAAACACAAACAATCTCCCACTTGCACTAAGACCTAGAGGTTGAGAAACCTCAACCCCATATCTCTTGTATGACCATTATGCTTCTGCTCTGCCAAAGCCTTAGTCAGCGAGTCTGCTAGATTGTTCTCTGTGTCAACTCTGCTAATCTTGACATCACCTCGGTCAATGATCTCTCAGATCAGGTGAAATTTTTTAGTATGTGCTTGGATCTTTGATCAGACCGTGGTTTCATAGCCTATGCAATTGCTCCATTGTTGTCACAATAGTGCTCAATTTGATCCACAGCAGTTGGAACCACCTGGAGATCAGAAATGAACTTCCTTATCCAAATGGCTTCTTTGGGTGGCTCAGAAGTGGCGACATACTCAGCCTCAATTGTAGAATCAGCTATGGTGGATTGCTTGAAGCTCTTCCAGCATACAGCGCCTCCATTCATCCTTAACACATAGCCTGCCAGCGATCTGAAGTCATTAGGGTTAGCCTGGAACGACGCATCAGTGTAGCCTTGTACACTGAGCTCTTCCTGTCCCTCATAGACGAACAACAAATCCTTAGTTCTTCTCAAATATTTAAGGACATTCTTTATAGCCACCCAGTGCTACAGACTTGGATTGGATTAGTATCGGCTGGTTATGCTTATAGCATAAGCCACATCTAGTCTAGTACACAACATTGCATACATGATCGAGCCTACTAACGAAGCACAAGGCACTTGACTCATATCATCCCACTCAACCTGTGTGGTGGGACACTAGCTCTTTGAGAGAGTAAGGCCATGTCTCACTAGAAGGTATCCCTTCTTGGATTGCTCTAAGTTAAACCTCTCCAGGACCTTATCAATGCAGGTACTCTAACTAAGAGCCAGGAGCCTCTTGGATCTATCCCTCTAGATCCTCATGCCTAGAATATAGGTGGCCTCCCCTGAGTCCTTCATCTCGAAACACTTCCCCGACCTTGTCTTCACATACTGAAGACTAGGGACGTCGTTTCTGATGAGTAGTATGTCATCGATATACAACTTTGAGATGCTTGCTTTAATCCATAAATGGATTTCTTTAGCATGCAGACCTTATTGGCTTTTATTGGATGGATGAAGCCATCAGGTAGTGTCATATACACATCCTCTATCAGCTTCCCGTTAAGCAATGTTATCTTAATATCCATCTACCATATTTCATAGTCAAGATATCCAACTATAGCAAGAAGAATCTGAATGGATTTGATCATGGCAGTTGGCGAGAAGGCTTCATCATAGTCCACCCCATGGACCTATTTGAATTATTTAGCCACAAGTCTACCCTTATAGGTAATTATGTTGCCATCCATGCCAGTCTTCCTTTTGAAGACCCATTTACAGCCGATGGGTTTTACCCCGTCAGGCAGCACAACCAAATCCCAGACTTGGTTAGATGACATGGAATCCATCTTGGATCGCATGGCCTCAAGCCATCTCTCAGAGTCCGGTCCAGCAATTGCCTCATCATAGGTCCTGGGTTCATCCTCAATGATAAAGATCCCATCGTGTTGGGCTAGCAGCGACCCATACCTCTCAGGTGCACGATGAATCCTCCCAGACCTATGTGGGACCTGTGTCTAAGCCTCTGACAACCCAGCAATCAGTGTAGGTGGCTCAGGTTCCATCTTAGGATCTTGTGGTTGCACTTGGACCTTGTCAAAGTCAAACTTTCTCCCACTAGCTTCTTTTATAAGAAATTCTTTCTCTAGAAAGACAACACCCCGAGCAACAAAAACTTTGTTGTCGGTGGGGATATAGAAGTAGTGTCCTTTAGTTTCCTTAGGATACCCTACAAACACACATTTATTACATCTGGGTTGTAGTTTGCTAGAATCCTGACATTTGACATAAGCCTCACATCCCTGGACTCTGATAAAATATAGGTTCGGGCGTCTCTGACTCCATACCTCATATGGAATCTTGGAGACACTCTTAGATGGAACGTTATTCAGTATGAGAGAAGCTGTTTCAAGTGCATGACCCCATAAAGAGGGTGGTAGGGTTGCATGACTCATCATAGATCAAACCATGTCCAACAAGGTTCGATTTCTCCTCTCAGACACACCATTCCATTCAGGTGTTTCTGGAGGAGTGAGTTGGGATAGAATCTCACATTCTCTTAGATAGTCAAAGAAAATATCGCTCAGGTACTCTCCACCACGATCTGATAGAAGAGTTTTGATAGATCTACCAAGTTGATTCTCTACTTCATGTCTGAACTCTTTAAATTTCTCAAAGGATTCAGATTTATGTCTGATGAAATAGGCATTACCATATCTACTGAATACATTAGTAAATGTGATGAAGTAGTTGTACCCTCCTCTGGCTTGTTTACTGAATGGCCCACACACGTCACTGTGTATAAGATTTAATTAACCTCCTACCCTCTCACCAGTCTTGGTGAAGGGCACTTTTGTCATCTTCCCTAATAAACAAGGCTCACAAGATTCAAACTCATCCAAGGAGGTTGAATCTAGCAACCCATTTGCATGGAGTTGTTGAATGCAATTCTTGTTTATATGGGCTAATCGACAATGCCAAAAGAAAGCACCAACTGAACCACTCAGTTTGATCCTCAAATTATTTATGTTGCAAATAGAGCTATCCATGTCCAAGACATATAATCTGTTGCATAAAGTATCCTTCCCACAAAACATATTTGCAAATAGAAAAGAACAAATGTTCTCATTTATTTCAAATTTAAATCCTTTCTTTGCCAAGCAAGGAATGGATACAATGTTCTTAGTTAGCAAAGATACATAATAGTAATGATCTAGTTCCAACTAAAGTCCAGAAGACAGGGAGAGAGTCAAAACTCCTACAGCAACAACAGCAACCTGTGCTCTATTTCTAACACATAGGTCAATCTCTCCAGGCCGCACTAATCTATTATTCTTGAGCCCCTGCATATTTGTACAAATATGAGCTCCGCATGTAGTATCCAATACCCGTGACATGGAAGTAGAAAGGTTGACTTCGGTATCATAAATACCTGAGCTAGAAGACACGAGCTTGCCTTTCATTTCCTCATTCTGAAGCTGCTTGCAGTCCCTCCTCTAGTGACCCTGCTCGCCACAGTGGAAGCACCTATGTTCCATTGATTTCCTGGCCCTTTTCTTCAGTGCTTTGGGAGGACCTTTGGCACTGCCCTTGGCACGTGCCTTACCCATTTTCTTTATCTTCTTGGTCTCAGGGACCAAAAGAACATAATTGGGTTTCATCTTACCCATCTCATGCTCGGTCATTTGGAGCATATTCAATAGTTCCTCCCTAGTGCACTCAATCCAGTTTATGTTAAAATTTATGATAAACTGACTGAAGCTAGAGGGCAAGGACGGCAGAATAAGATCCGTGACCAGCTCATTATTTATAGTGCGTACCAGTCTTCTGAAATGATCCACATACCCAATCATCATGAGTACATGGGGTTCCATTGGTGCACCCTCAGATAACATGCACTGAAAGACTGCTTTGGCAATCTCATATCTCCCAGTTATGGCCTGAGCTTCGAACATCTGCTTCAAATGAGTTATCTTTTGAAAAGCGTTCTGCTCCTCATATTACACCTGAAGCTCAGGTACCATAGTGCCAAGCATGAGACTTGCCACTTCCAAAGAGTTATTTTCATGCTCCCTAAAAACATCCCTTTGTATCACTCGGGCATTAGGCACAGGAGGGGTGGGGAGAGGCTGCTCAAGGACATACAACTCCTTCTCGAGCTTGAGGGCTATCCTCAAGTTCTGATGCCAGTCTATGAAGTTGGTTCCAACCAACTTATCCTTCTCAAGAAGGGATCACAGTGACAATCCACTATTGTTCATAGCCATTGATCTACAACAACTAAGAAGAGCAGATTAGTACTACTTTGAATCATTTAATTTGGACTTGCATTAAATGTTCATGGCTTCCACTATTTTAATCAAATTGACAACCCACAAAGTCAATCGGAGAATACGAGATTTTCTAGTGAGATGGGATCCTTCTTCCACATGAGGCTTCGCGTCTCACGAGAGTGGGATGAGATGCACAAAGTGACCCATGCTTCTTAAGGTGGGCACGCCGACCAATTGCACTTGGCAACTCGCTTATTGAGACAGTTTAGGCATTTCATGCCCAGCGAGAGCTATATATAGCATGAAACCCTAACCTCTCAATGACACCTCTAGAGTTCCATCATGTGGCCATCACATGTGAGAAAATAGTCAAGTCCATTCCTAACCCTTATGCCCATGACCAATGAGTTTCCTTGTGAAGGCACGTCCAGATTAAAACTGGACCGGGGAAACCATTGTCCCCACACACCTTCTAAAGATAAGCTGATGTAGGACGGAAGCGTGTGACAATTCTACTAATTTGAAATTCAGTTATTTATTTTTTTTGAATTTTTAGAAAAACAGCATATTCATGAAAGCAGCTAGAATTCTAGGAGTTCAGAAAATTATTATTTAGCAAATGTGGCAATGTCATAGAGGGGGTTCTAATCATTCAATATTCAAACTAAATGAACTGCATTGTAGAACTAAATTAGTTCTTTGCAAGCGTATCAAAATGGAGAGTAGACTCCTACTCGAGCATATAGATTTAGTGCAACCAATATAGCTATTCAGATTGGTAAATTAACATAGCACAGAAATGTTTCAGATTTGCAAATTTTACAATGCCTGCTAGATTGAATTGTTGAACCTGGGCTTGCATCAACTAGTCCAAATGAAAGTACAAGGTGTGTGCTTCATTATCTAACCAAAGTTCAAGATACTTGTTGCACCAATTGCTTAGAGCACCTGCACAAATAACACTATTCAGATTAGTTGTGAAAACGAATGCAGGAGTTAAATCATTCATCAAACGTTGCTATGTCTTGTAGCATGTTTTGGTCCATCTGGATTCGTCGCAACTGATTAGAATGATAGAAGATGTTCTGGTCTTTCAATTAGTTCCAAGGATCAGAATTTTTGTTGCGCTGATTGCTTAAGATACCTGCAAGAAGAAGCTTATTCAGATTAGAATTAGCAGAACACAAAACAGTAGACACGGGGAATTCTGGGAAACAGGGGAAATGGCGTAAGGGGCGGAAGTCGTCGGTGTTCGTCCGGTAGTGTACGACCTCCGGACCTGTTACGACTGGGGGTCCGTATGTTCATGGAGAAGATTTGGCCGGAGTTTGGAGACAGGCAGTGGCTGGCCGGAGGAGAACCATGATGAGGAGCAGATCGAGGGCGGAATCTGGAGAAACAGGGGGAAACACGAGCGCCGAGCGGAGTTGGTCGGTGTTCGTCCGGTGGCCGACGGTCGCCGGACCTGTTACGATGGGAGGTCCCTATGACTATGGCGAAGTGGTGGCCGGAGTTTGAGGTCGAATGGTGGCCGGTCGGAGGAGGGCGACGAGGAAAGGCGGAGCTGGGGCGGAAGACTTGCGAAAGCAGGGGAAATGCAAAGAAGAACAGGGCGCGTCGCCGGACGGCCGGTAGTGCACGGACGCCGAAACTGCTACTACTGGAGGTTGGTATGGTCGTGGTGACGAGGTGGCCGGAGTTTCGGGGCGGATGGTGGCCGGTCGGAGGCGGACGACGATGAAAGGCGGAAGTGGGACGGAAGGCTGGCGAAAACAGAGGATTCGAACGGAAGTCCGATTCCGGTGATCGGAGAGTCGGATGGATGGATGCCTGTGGCTGTGGCTTCGTCTTGGGGAGGGGGAGTGGTGGCCGAAGTCTCGTGGAGATCCGGCTGGTGGATCGTCGGCGGCGAACTCAGAAAATTCCGAAAATCTGGAAACTGGAACTGGATTGATTTCTGGAGGAAGAAGAGGGTAGAAAATAGAGGAAGGGAGGAGGAGAGGAGGGCTCGGCCCTAGAAGGAGATGAGGGAGGAGAGCATCCGATAAAGAGGAAGATTACTAGAAAACTACTTCATTAGATTCAATTTCAACAACTTGTCTATTACAATGATTCTTGCGAGAGGAGATATATATAGCTGAAACTTGGAGATATGTTGGCGAGAGATGTTGCTGGCGAGAGACGTTGCAGCTTCCATGTGGGCTGAGCGAAGGAGACGTTGATGTTTCCTTTGTTGGCTGCATGTGAACGTTGCAAGGTTTCCTTGTGCGCTTCGTGAGATCTCCAGTCGGCAGGCTAACCAAAATTGCAAGGTGACATTGAAGCTGCCTTATCTTCATATGAGCGTTAGCTTGATGAGAGCTCTTGATTGGCTTGATTTTAAGCGATTGGTCTGATTTGCAACATCTTCTTATTTGACAAGTGAGCTTGAAGCTGGTTGAGTATCACTTAACATAGTTCTTTTTCTAATTATTGTGCTAGCTTTTGTCATTGAGCTTGCTAGCTTATTTGTGTGTGAGACTCCAAGCCTTTGCCTACGGTAACTTTATGCTCCACTTGTATCTTCGTGGCTTGTGCTTCCTGCCTCCATCAGTTCTCCCCGAGTAAAAAAAATTCTTCCCCGAAGAATTGTTATTGCGTTGGTGTTGAAGTTCTGGAGGGGTATGAGTCAATCTCCATAGTCCAAGCTGCAAGTGAGGGATACCTGCATTGAATTCCCTTTCCCGGCCATATTCATTAGTAAATTTGCTATAAGGAATTCTAACATGTAAGTAGCTCGGAATAATGAAATCAATATATTCAATAACTTGGAAAGTAGACAAAGCAAATTTGTTTTCAATTATTTGAATTTGAGTTGACCCTAATGGTGGTTTAACAGTGTGAGTAGAAGGACCTAAAAGACAAGATTCAAAGATCATAGGGTCCAGGGAGAAATTTTCTAAGCCCAGGGGTGTTTCTAAGGGTTGACATTTAGGATCTAGGTCAAGCTCAAAAGGCTCTAATTTAGGTTCAAAATATGGTTCAAGCGGACTTATGGGTTTGGGTTCGGTTTTAGGTTCTCTAATAGTAGTGCAATTTTGGGTTTGGGAACCTATGGGTATGGGCCCTAGAATTGAAGGTAATTGTGATGGTTCTATTTCACTCTTAAGTTGAGACAAGTCTACAGAGGTCTCTATGGGCAACTTAGGGGTACTTTGACTCTTAGACAAGTCAGCTATGGGTTCCTTAGTTGGAATGCTAGACTCAAGTTCGGGACTTGTGGGTATGGGCCCTAAAATTGAAGGTTGAGGTATGGGTTCTACCTCATGGTTTGCTTGTTGAGTTTCACATGTGTTACCTGAGCTTGTTTTTGTTCCCATGGTAGACTCTAAGGTTGGTATATTCTCTTGAGAGATTGAGGGAGTAGGTACCTTAGAGGTTTTAGGTTTGGACCTCTTGATCTTAATCTTTGGGTTTTGGCATCTTAAGACATATGAATCATCTTGCCTTTGGTAATACCCATTGACATCATATAACCAAAGTGCTCCTAGGTGGACATGGTATGTACCTTCTAAGGGTAAGACATAACACCAAACTTCTAGTAGAAGGGTACCTAACAAAATAGGAACTAAGCACATATGGTTCACTAAGGTTTTGGTTCCATCATCCCTACTAATGGTGTAAGGGTCTGGGATAGACTCACTGGTAAGGCCAAATCTATCAATGGCACTAGGGGTTATGAAGTTGAAGCCTATGGACTCATCTATGGCTACCTTACACATCTTATCTTTCATTTTGATGTAGGTATGGAAAAAATCATTCCTAAGGGCGACACTATAAGTTGGAAGTTTCTCTAGATATTGCTTGTGTAGAGTTTGTCTCATGTCTTCTATATAGTTGTGACAGGTTTTGAGATGGTTCTCCATGGACTTGAAGTTGTCACAAAATTTGAGCATTCGTTCTTGGTTGATACTAGTGGCCATGGGATGATTTGAAAATATTTTGAAAATAGAGTTCCCTAAGATGATAGAAAATGATTTTAGCTAGTATGAAAAGATATATATGAGAATAAACAAACTAGCATGCAGAATAATAATCAACTAAACATAAAAGCACTTGGAAGTTTTTTTTTTTTTTTTGTTTTTGTTTTTTTTTTTTTAACTGCCGTTTGATGCTAGTATAGAGCAGAAACAAGGCTGAAATCAATATTCAGGTGCAGAATTTAGAATCTTAATTCAGCATAAAAATCAATACATCAAAGGCTGCATGTATAGGTGTTCCAAGCTGAGATATGTAGATGGTTATCCTAGCTGCAGTTCAAGGCTAATTCAGAAACAATTGCAGCATTCTATGTTCAGAAAATAATACCAGTTTTGATACACATCATGTGCAGAAACAGAGCTGAAAACCAGATTTTAAAACTCAGAATTCAAGTGCAGAATTCAGCGTAAGGAGAGTATTTCAATAGCCTGCAATTTGATATAGATAATATGCAGCCATAGGTTGAAAACAAATCAGGAATCTCAGAATTTTAATGGTCCAGATGCTGCAGAATTTATAAAACAGAGAGTGGAATATGCAGAATTTGAGAGGCGTTGCAAAAAAAATCAAGAAATCTTAATGCAGTTCTATGCAGAATTATTTTCAGTGTATGCAATATTTTTTTTTTTTTCTAACCAATAAGCAAAGCAAAGGATCGAGTGGGCAGACAAGAGTTGACCACTAACCTCCCTCTGATACCAAGCTGATGTAGGACGGAAGCGTGTGACAATTCTACTAATTTGAAATTCAGTTATTTATTTTTTTTGAATTTTTAGAAAAACAGCATATTCATGAAAGCAGCTAGAATTCTAGGAGTTCAGAAAATTATTATTTAGCAAATGTGGCAATGTCATAGAGGGGGTTCTAATCATTCAATATTCAAACTAAATGAACTGCATTGTAGAACTAAATTAGTTCTTTGCAAGCGTATCAAAATGGAGAGTAGACTCCTACTCGAGCATATAGATTTAGTGCAACCAATATAGCTATTCAGATTGGTAAATTAACATAGCACAGAAATGTTTCAGATTTGCAAATTTTACAATGCCTGCTAGATTGAATTGTTGAACCTGGGCTTGCATCAACTAGTCCAAATGAAAGTACAAGGTGTGTGCTTCATTATCTAACCAAAGTTCAAGATACTTGTTGCACCAATTGCTTAGAGCACCTGCACAAATAACACTATTCAGATTAGTTGTGAAAACGAATGCAGGAGTTAAATCATTCATCAAACGTTGCTATGTCTTGTAGCATGTTTTGGTCCATCTAGATTCGTCGCAACTGATTAGAATGATAGAAGATGTTCTGGTCTTTCAATTAGTTCCAAGGATCAGAATTTTTGTTGCGCTGATTGCTTAAGATACCTGCAAGAAGAAGCTTATTCAGATTAGAATTAGCAGAACACAAAACAGTAGACACGGGGAATTCTGGGAAACAGGGGAAATGGTGTAAGGGGCGGAAGTCGTCGGTGTTCGTCCGGTAGTGTACGACCTCCGGACCTGTTACGACTGGGGGTCCGTATGTTCATGGAGAAGATTTGGCCGGAGTTTGGAGACAGGCGGTGGCTGGCCGGAGGAGAACCATGATGAGGAGCAGATCGAGGGCGGAATCTAGAGAAACAGGGGGAAACACGAGCGCCGAGCGGAGTTGGTCGGTGTTCGTCCGGTGGCCGACGGTCGCCGGACCTGTTACGATGGGAGGTCCCTATGACTATGGCGAAGTGGTGGCCGGAGTTTGAGGTCGAATGGTGGCCGGTCGGAGGAGGGCGACGAGGAAAGGCGGAGCTGGGGCGGAAGACTTGCAAAAGCAGGGGAAATGCAAAGAAGAATAGGGCGCGTCGCCGGACGGCCGGTAGTGCACGGACGCCGAAACTGCTACTACTGGAGGTTGGTATGGTCGTGGTGACGAGGTGGCCGGAGTTTTGGGGCGGACGGTGGCCGGTCGGAGGCGGACGACGATGAAAGGCGGAAGTGGGACGGAAGGCTGGCGAAAACAGAGGATTCGAACGGAAGTCCGATTCCGGTGATCGGAGAGTCGGATGGATGGATGCCTGTGGCTGTGGCTTCGTCTTGGGGAGGGGGAGTGGTGGCCGAAGTCTCGTGGAGATCCGGCCGGTGGATCGTCGGCGGCGAACTCGGAAAATTCCAAAAATCTGGAAACTGGAACTGGATTGATTTCTGGAGGAAGAAGAGGGTAGAAAATAGAGGAAGGGAGGAGGAGAGGAGGGCTCGGCCCTAGAAGGAGATGAGGGAGGAGAGCATCTGATAAAGAGGAAGATTACTAGAAAACTACTTCATTAGATTCAATTTCAACAACTTGTCTATTACAATGATTCTTGCGAGAGGAGATATATATAGCTGAAACTTGGAGATATGTTGGCGAGAGATGTTGCTGGCGAGAGACGTTGCAGCTTCCATGTGGGCTGAGCGAATGAGACGTTGATGTTTCCTTTGTTGGCTGCAGGTGAACGTTGCAAGGTTTCCTTGTGCGCTTCGTGAGATCTCCAGTCGGCAGGCTAACCAAAATTGCAAGGTGACATTGAAGCTGCCTTATCTTCATATGAGCGTTAGCTTGATGAGAGCCCTTGATTGGCTTGATTTTAAGCGATTGGTCTGATTTGCAACATCTTCTTATTTGACAAGTGAGCTTGAAGCTGGTTGAGTATCACTTAACATAGTTCTTTTTCTAATTATTGTGCTAGCTTTTGTCATTGAGCTTGCTAGCTTATTTGTGTGTGAGACTCCAAGCCTTTGCCTACGGTAACTTTATGCTCCACTTGTATCTTCGTGGCTTGTGCTTCCTGCCTCCATCATAAGTGGGTGTATCCCATGGGGGGGGGAACAATGTACAGCACCACTGATCGATAGCTTGACGAGGGTTACGAGTTAGAAGGCTACTAGACTTTATATTTTGATTTGAGGGTTTTTGAGGTCTCATCCTCTAGTTTTATCTTTTGTCTAACATTACAGGCATGCAATCCTATAGTGGTAACAAGAAGATAAAACATCATAGGCATGCTTTAGCAGATAAGGAAAGTAGTAAAGATGATGTGATCATAGCCTATTTATGATATTGAACCAACACATGCCAAAGGGATTCAACTCTTGACCTAGGAGACAAGCCTCAACAAGACCTAACTTAACCGCCCTTTAGTCTTGAACTTCAAGGTCAACTACAAGGTCCTTTCTCACCATGGTTTAGCTCTCAAATCCTAGAGGGACCCCTAGGGAAACCCTAGAAGGAACGCCATAGGTTCGGCCAATGCCATAGTGCCTCCTCTAAGGAAGATGCGCCATCTCACAAGAGCCAACAGGGATAGCTGCAAGCCATGAGGCTCGGCCAAGCCCTGCTTGCGCAACTAGTGTGGATGTGCCACCAAGCATGAAGAATGTTGCGCCACCAAGCAAGGTGCGCAAGCTTCATGTATGCATGCGCCAAGGTACATCAAGGAAGAATGCACCCCCTAATCTTCTTCTTGTAATTTACAAAACAAAAGTAAAAGGCGGCATGCATTGCTCACAAGAGTACATAACATGCATTATAGAGGCTTGAGATATGACCACAACATCATGCACAACAAAGGCACTAGCTTGTGCAATTCTATATGCTCATGAAAAACACAAAATCTGAATTTTAGTTTCTCATTAAAACATGTCTCTCTTCGTTCACCTCTTATCATAAATCCTTGGTTCTTTGTTTCTCTCAAGAGTCTACAAGAGGCATACCCGTTGCTCTCCTTGCAATCCCTAACTTGCTGAGATTAGGGCAATCACCAGTCCATGCCTCGCATAATCTCAATAAGTCTCTCATGATGGGTCTATCCCACCATGTGAGGAGAAATTATCTCTTCCACATATGGGTCTATCCCAGTCATGTGAAGAGAGCGAAGAAACAAAGGAAGTTGAATAGAGGTAACAAACGAAAGACCTACAATTTTTCCTACTTAGAAAAACTGTGCGCCATGCGTATGTAATTTTTTAAAAACTACATGACATGTGAGCATACAAATAGCATAGAAAACATCATTCGAGGCTTGCAAGGCCCTCTGATACCACTGTTGGGAAACCCTGGGGATATTTT